>CM061921.1:26092049-27559758 GCA_031002005.1 Vandiemenella viatica
ACTAGGATCAATTTTCGCGCATTCGCGGTTTTTGTATTCGTTAAATAATACCTGCTGTCGTGTTTTTAGTGTCGTGCATTCGGAAAGATTTGGGCCCCAACCTAACCCAGCTTTACCTACTCTAGATGGTAACCGGTTTAGATTTGTGCTAAAAGTTGGGCCCTGAATTGATTCTTGTACTTCTTCGCTATCCACTTGTATTCTGATGTCCTGTTTGTCTACTTCGAGATTCCTTCTCAACTTTTCGCGATAGCTTGCCGCTCGTGCCGCATCCCTTCTCTTTCTAGGAGGTTTCCTTTTCTTTTGTTTCTCTCTAGATATCGGTTCTTGTGTCTCGTTTGTTAGGCGCATGTTTTGTATTAAACCTTTTGATTCCATTACTAGTTTTGTTTTGTTACTATACTCTGTTCTATTTACTACTCTTTGTAGAAGAAGCTGATACGTCATGCATTCCTTTCCTTTTTTCTTGCATACCTTTCCACGCCTTGTACAGGGGATGCAGATTGGTGGTTGAGATTTCTTTTACATTGGTCTTTCTTGTGACCCGTTTCCCCACAGTGACTGCAGCAGATGCTAGGCTGTTGGCAATGTTTGCTAATGTGTCCTAGGTCATTGCACTTTCGACAGTTTTGCACCACCAGGTAGTCCTTGGCTGTAACCAGAAAATTCCAGATATAATTTCCTGTTTTTTAAAGTTTCGTTTCTGATTGTAGAACTGACTTCCAAGACGTAGTGGACTGTTGCCTTGTTCCTAGGCCCAGTTTTAAATTTTGGTTTGAACCCCTCTTTAAATTGTTCTTCAATTATTTTTCCTTCAAAATTTTGTTTATATGCCATTTCCACTAGATTTTCTTCTTCAATTGAAGTAGGAACGTCGTATAAAATTATGAGCAGTCTACGTTTTTGTGGGAGTTCACAATTCAATTCTTTGGTTAATGCTTTATTAGCCAAAACCTTCTTAGCGTCCTCATTTGAACCTGTTTCAATTATCACATTTGTATTCATGGTCTTTAACCTGTTAATCTTTATTTTATCCTTTTCTGGCTTCAAGATTCGGGTGACTTTTTCTGCCACCTTCTTGGGGCTGTCCCCTTTATCCGAGGATACAAATACTGTGCAAGCAGCTGACGATTGCACTGCCCTCTTCGCTTGTTGCTTTGCGCCGGTAGCGGCCATGATTGCATAGCTTGGTCTGTTTGTCTCATTTCCTTCTTTTCTTAGTCTCTCGTTTTCGGTCTCTAGCTGGACTAGCCTGCCCTCTATGTACGATGCTGCTATAGCCCATGATGCCAATTTGTCCTTAATTTCTCGCAGCCTTTGTTCCTTCAGTTTCTGGCCTTGTTGCTCATTCAAGTATGTGGCTATGTCATCATACCTCACAGCAAATGTTTTTGATGTAATAGAGTTCATAGATTCTGTGTCATTTCCCCCATTAGGCTCCTGCATTGTGATTTAAGAGGGAATCGTTTATCACGTTGCAGGAATGGGTTTAACAGTGAGAGTAACCCATTCTGCTAGACAAATAACTGCAGCCCAATTCACGGCACAATACTTTGCAAGATTACACAGCTATTGCTTACGGTACCTTGACTGAAGCTCCTGAAGAAACAGCTGCAATTTCATCCACACTTGTTAATCCCAAGGCTCACTGCGTTTCACTCACACACTCGTCCAGACGGAATAATTTGCCATTCCCTTCGACACCATATTCTTGTTCCTCCTCAAGCACACGAGTGAACAAATAAAACTGGCTTCTACACCACTGTTTCCACTGCTTGAACAGAGCGCACCGCTGGACACGTCCACTCGCCACTAGCTCCAACTGGAAAGATAAAGTCAAAATAAACGTGTTTTTGAAATGATGTGTGATGACAGAAGCTTGTGGAAGAGTGTTACAGAAAGAAGTGGCAGGATGCCGAGTCACATTTTACGACTTCAGGGATTGGTTAATTAGTTAGTTGAGGGAACAGCCGAAAGAGGAAGACAGAGATTAGAATATATGAAGCAGATAATTTAATATGTAGGTTGTAAAGTATATGTTGAGATAAAGATGTTAGTACAAGATAGAAAGAGATGTAGGATTTCATCAAACCAGTCAAGAAAGTGATAAGAGCAAAAAAATCGTTAACCTAGACTGTGTTTTGAGAACCATCAGAACTCTTTATCACTTGTGGCACATAAATTTTGTTTTATGAACCACTAATGTAAGATAATCTGAAAATAAGGTAAAATTAATGACTGTTGAATAAATGACATTTTACCATCTAAAACATTTTCGTATCAGGAGTCAAGAGTAAAAACTCGACATTTTTCTGGAGTATGTTTGTTTAGATCTTATTGGCAAGCCATGAGAAGTAAATTGAAATTGGCAGTGACATGTTTCGAGAAAATTCCTGTCGTTGTGATGGTAAATTTTTGGGGAAACCAGTTTTTGAATTGTTAGACTGGGATACACCATTGGTGTTCCTTAATGCTAGGTGCAAATGGCACAATCACCAACTTATTTAGGATGCAGACTCACTGATAATTGTTGACATTAAAGCACCGAGCGTGGTGGGTGAACGGTTAAAATTCTGGCCTCGCATTCGGGAGGACGCGGTTTCGAATCCCTGGGCAGGGTATCCAGATTTGGGTTTTCCATGGTTTCCCCAAATCACTCCAGGCAAATGCCGGGATGCTTCCTTCAAAAAGGCCATGGCCGAATTCCTTCTTATTCCTTGTCCCCAGTCCCATCCCGCCTCTAATGACCTTAGCCGTCGACAAGGCGTAAAGCCGTAATTAAAAAAAAAAGACATTAAAGCTGAATGGCCCAGTATATGGATTATTATTGTGCTGATCTATACATTCCATATTACAATTTTAGAAGTAACAGCAGAGTGTCGCATAATGTAAAAATGACAGAGTACTAAAACTATATCCCGTAGATTGATTTGTGGAAGTTCTGATAATTTGAAGATGTCAGAAAATGGTTTTGAGAACTACCAATAAGTTTTAATATTTTACATTCAGCTGTAGTGACTAATCAGTTTGTGACCAATTTTATTTTTTAGTCAGAGTAGTAAGCAGGTAAGTTCATGTCAACTAAAGTAAACCACCATTCTCTCTCTCTCTCTCTCCTTTCTGTAAGGCTTGCATTTTTTGCACTTCATAAGTGCAGTCACGTTTCAATGTCCTTTTATAGCCACACATTTCAAATGCTTTTCCTTTGGGTCTTTTTTATTGCTGTATATATACGGTTTTATGAAGTGCTGTGTCTACCTTGCAATCTGTTTTTGCTGGTATGTGTTTAATGAAGTCGTTAGTTTTGACAGTTGAATGCAATTTTATATCCTAATTAATATTTTTTTTTTTACTTATTGCTTTATGTTTCATCAACGGGTAAGGTCATTAAAGGCGGGATGGGACAAGGAATGGAAAGGAATTCGGCTATAGCCTTTTTGATGGAAACATCCTGGCATTCGCCTGGAGTTATTTGGGGAAATCATGGAAATCCCAAATCTGGATGCCCGGACGGAGATTCGAACTCGCGTCCTCCCGAATGTGAGGCCAGAACCTAAATAATAGAATTCTTGCTTTTCTTTTGCTGCATTTCATGTCCTTAGTCTTGCTTTTACTCTGAATTTGTCTTATTGTATTCTTCTTTCACTGAAACATTCTTTATAATTTCCCCCAACTTTTGAAGATGTTACCCTACTGGGTAATTCTTGTAAACCTTGTTTCTGCTATTATGGTTCAATGGAAACAAATCTTCTATATTTAATTCCTCTGGAACTGTTGCTCTGACGTAGCTGAACTAAATGTCAATTTGTTTAGCAAAAATTCTTCAAACCACTAGTAATTTTATCATATCCCTAAAGTGATTCCTCCTGATTTGGCTTTGTTGTTACTGTTGGTGTCAACATTGCACCTTACTGCCATATTGTATCAACTTTTAATTTAACTTTTAGCTTTTAAATATTGCAGTTATCATCAAACAAAGCATACATTCATGATCAGCAACATTTTTCTTTAATATGAGCACACTTTCGAGCCTATATCCCTGTTAATTCTCAAAACGATGGGATCTAATTTTTCTTACTTTTGATTAAAAAACCCATTTCTGGATTGCCTATGGATTCTATTTTCACATATAAGGTGCATCTTTTTATTCTGAATATTTTGACAATATCTGGAAAACTAAGGCAAATATCTTATAAAAACCAGTTCTTACACAAGTAATGCTGCGTGGTGTATTAATTATTAAACTTGCTATAATTTTTTAACTAGAATTTTTCCTGCTGTGTCATACCTCAAATTGATCATAATTGTATCCTTTCTTCGTGGACATTTATATTGAACTGGGGATTCCAAAATTTACAAATTCTTTACGAAGCTCTGGTCTTATCTTGTGATTTTTACATTCTTCCTCCTAAAGTGTTCTCTGATGAAAAAAATTCTGGAAAATATTTCTAAAAGTGGTTTGCTATTAAGCTAGTATGTGCTAAGATACTTTAAACTATTTTCAAAGACATATCGGAGAAAATAAGGTTATATGACATTCTTATGCAATTCTTAACTGATGTTTGTAACAATGGAGTGAAAGAACTGCCATGAGGTGATATTTATGTAGAAAGGAAAGGTAATTTATACCCAACACTTGCCAAAGTTGAAGGGAAGAGGGCAGAAGCAACACAAAATAATGTACAAAAACACAATATTTCAGGGCTAACCCTTTGTCAAGTAGAAAGAAACGTGTGGCTCAGCTTGCACTAGCCTCACACTCAACACAGCCACACAGGGAGTGAAACTGACTTTTGGAGGTGGTGGGGGCGGGGGGAAGGGGGTAATGATAATATACTCACAAGTATTAATTACAAGACAGAAAAGTGGAACATTTCAAAGAAATAATAATAATAATAAAAATATTGAAAATAAATTTTGAATAAGGCCTATATATAATGAATCTATTGTACTGGTCAGTGATGGGTATAATGGGATGAGGATGGAAGAAATTATCTGAAATTAAGGACTAGTGGGTGTCTAGTCTGTAGGATGTGTTGGTAGGCCAATTCCCATCTGCGGAGTTCAGATTGGGAGGTAGTATCTGAAAGAACTCTAATGGTTATGACTATTAATCAGCTATTGAGGATGCGGGTATTGTGTATTTTGAGCAACAGGAAGGTCTAGGTTTTTGGCGTAAACTGTTTGTCTCTGACCATTCATTCTGATGGATAATGAGTTCGAGGTAAGGCCGATGTAGAAACTTTTGCAGTGGAGGCAGGTGATCTGGTATATGAGAGGGGTTGTGGTACAAGTGGCATAGCCTGTGATGGGATAGGTTTCACCAGTAGCAGGATTGCAACAAGTTGTGGTGGGTGGATGCATACTGCATGTTTTATATCGGGGCCTGTTACACGGGAAGGATAAGAATGGTGGGTTAGGAGCATCAGATGGTTGGTAATTGTGTACAAGTATATTTTTTATTTTAGGTGGTCTGCTGTAGGTGACAGCGTGGTGTGGTGGGAAGGATATTGGGAAGAATGCAGCAAGTTCCAGGAAAGGATCTGAGGAAGTGGTAGCCAAAACGAAGAATTGGGTTTAGTGATTCAAAGCAAGGGACAAACTGGGTGAGAAAAACCATGTTCCTGTTGGTTTTAGGTTGTGTGTGTTGGTGTACAATTCTTGACTCTTGATATCTGTTTTTGAACTAATTCTGGAGGACATTTGCGGTTTATGAGAGCCTGGGACAGGCTGTTGGAGTAGAGAGCAAAGGATTTCTGGTCAGAACAGATGCGTTTGCCTCTGATGGCTGTATGGAATGGAACATTTTTTGTGATATGGATGGCAGCTGTCAAAATGGAGATACTGTTGTAGGGTAATGGGTTTTGACATGGACAGAGGGGTGTAAGTGATCATTCTGTACTGAGATGTCCACATCCCGGAAAGTGATGTTAGTTTGAGAGTAGGACCAGGTAAAATTTATGGAAGGGATGTTATTCAGGGAGTTCAAGAAGTCAAGGAGGTTTTACCGTGAGTCCAGATCATTAAGATGTCATCTATATACCTCAACCACATGGTGGGTGGTAGTGTGACCTTTTGAAGGAAACATTCCTCTAGTCTGCCCAGTAAAAGGCTGGCATAGGATGGTGCCATGCATGTGGCCATAGCAATTCCTCGTATCTCATGGTAAACCTGAGACTTTTAGGAAAAGAAATTTTTGGTAAGAATGAACTGAGCCAGTAAAGGGAGGAAACGAGTGGTGAGGAAGGTGTGTGGAGGATGACTGTCAAGGTGATGTTGTATGTCACTTAGGCCATGGCCATGGGGGATGTTGGTGTAGAGTGAGGTAACATCGATGGTGACCAGGAAGCAACCTGCTGGTAGGAGTGTAGGAATTGCTGACAGATGCTCTAAAAAATGGGGTGGGGGTGTCTGACATAAGATGGAGAGGCCTGGATGAAAGGTTATAGGTGCTGTTCAATAAATGCATTCCGTGGGAGACCCAAAGGCAGCAACTATAGCATCCAGGATTGCCCGCCTTATGTATCTTGGGCAGAAGATACAGGGTGGGGATCTTAGGGGTCAGAAGGCAAATGGAATGGTGTGAAAGACCCCGCAAGAGACCTTGGAATTGGAGGAAGGAGCAAGTTTCTGTGCGGATCGAATTAGTGGGGTCAGTGGTATGAGTTAGGTTAGTGGTGTCAGAGAGTGGCCTGAGGGCTTCAGCCACGTAATCAGTCTGATCCATGACCTTACTGGATGGGAGAATTTTGATGTTTCTATTTTTTGAGAGTTCACTCATAGCCCTCAATTCAGTATAAGATTATTAGAGGGGAGGGGTGGGGGGAATTGAATTTAGGAAGGAAGGCGATGAGAGGGTTGACATGAGGAATTCCTGTAATAGGAGTAGAGGATGGTTTTGGGGGAGGAGAGGTGGGTTTAACTGGGATGGTAGTGGGAATTGTTGGAGGCTGGGTGCCTGGTTATCACCTCGGTTCTCACTCCTGCCTATAGTACTGAAATAATACCGCCAGTTAAGGGGCAGCAGGATGAAAGGGCAGAGCTGCCAGCCACTTGGCTTTGAGTATCCATAGACGGCCGCTAAAATTTCCGTAGATTTGGTACAAAAATCCGGAGACTCGCTGACTGAAACAATAATTATTGAAGAGAGAGTCAAAATTAAGAATACTTTTTTATTTAAAGTCTTTAAAATTACAAAAATAATATCCTACACTGAATGTAAGAAATCTCTGTACATGTTTTATGCATCGTCACTTTCACCACTTCTGCTGCTATGCCTAGAAGATTTTTATTTTTCCCTAGTTACCATAAGTTTTCTTTGTTGACATTAAATTTAGTATATTTTCTGTAACAAAAAATGTTAAAAACTGAGACCCCTTTGATCCTCGGAATTGGTTAGGCCTTCTCGGAAGCCATTGATTTGTAAGCCGTGCCAAGGACTGTGTTACCGTGCATACAGAGTGCGCCAACAGTTTTGTATTACGGACTTTTAAGATATATAGAGTCTGTAACAAATCAAAATATGAGCTTCATTTCAATCGTTGGTTCACACGAGCGTTTGCAAGAGAACGATTCACAGTTATTGACAATTCTGTAATGCATTAACACTATACGCTCAAAGTTTAACAAAACACCAATAAAAGGAAAAATCAACAAATGATAAAAAGTATCAAAACTCTGTAAATACTTTAACAAACTCTTCATAAAAATCTGTAGATCTACGGATAAATCTGTAGAAATGGCAGCACTGTGAAAGGGAGTCCTTAATAAGTTACCCAGTCAAATTGAGGAGTGGGAGAGAAAGTAAGACCATTTGAAAGAACAGTTGTTTAAGGTCCAGATAGGAGGGTGGAAGAAAGATTCATAACTGGGATTTTGTATTCCTCCAATGATGGGAAGTGGCTAGGGGTATGGGTGATGGTAGTGGGTGACTGAGGCGCTGGGTGGGGAAAGTTGAGAAAGTGCGAAAAGTATGGAGATGTGGCAACAATTGGCGGAGGGGTAGTATGTTGCCTGTTATGTGGGTTTGGGAGATGTAGGCCCAAAACAAAATACCTCCTGCAAAGGGAAGAGAGCTTTGAAATGGTCACTTACACACTTCTGTCCATGTCAAACCCACTAACCTACAACAGTATATCGATTTTGATAGCTGAGATATATATATATATATATAAAACGTTTCAACCCATACAGTCTAGCAATCCAAGGAAAATGCATCTGCTCTGACCAAGAATCCTTTGCGCTTTACTCCAACAACCTGACCCAGGCACTCATAAACAGCAGCTACCCTCCAGAATTAGTCCAAAAACAGATATCAAGAGTCAAGAACTGTCCATGACACCAACACACACAACCCAAAACCAACTGGAACTCCTTTTTTTATCACCCAGTTTTTCTCCGGCTTGGAATCGCAATACCAAATTCTTCGTTTGAGCTACCACTTCCTCAGATCCTTTCCGGGAACTTGCCACATACTTCCACTATCCTTCCCACCACACTGTGCTGTCACCTTCAGCAGGTCACCTAAACTAAAAAATATACTTGTACGCAAATACCAACCCTCTGATGCTCCATTTGAATCTTTCCTATATAACAGGCCCCGGTGCAAAACATGCAGTATGCATCCACCTACCACAACCTATTGCAGTCCTACTACTGGTGAAAACTACGCCATCATAGGCCATGGCACTTGTACCACAACCCATCTCGTATACCAGCTCACCTGCCTCCACTGCCAAAGTTCCAACGTTGGCCTTACCTCGAACTCATTATCCATCAGAATGAATGGTCACAGGCAAATAGTTTTGTTGCTCACCATGCTAGCACTCACAATACCCACAACCTCAATAACTGCTTCACAGTCAGAACCATTAGAGTTCTTTCAGATACTACCCCCCCAATCTGAACTCCGCAGGTGGGAATTGGCCTACCAACACATCCTGCAGACTAGACACCCTCTAATCCTCAATTTCAGATAATTCCTTCCATCATCGCCCTGTTATACCCATCACTGGCTGGTACAATACAGTCATTAAATATAGAGCTTTTTCCAAATTTATTTTTGATATTTTTTAATTTTTCATTATTATTATTTTTCCTTTGAAATGTCCCAATTTTCTTTTTTGTGACTAATACTTGTGAGTATATAATCGTTGCTCCCCCCACCACCTCCAACAGTCAGTTTCATTCTGTGTGTCTGTGTTGACTATGAGGCTAGCGCGAGCTCAACCACATATTTCTTTCTACTTGACGAAGGGTTAGCCCTGAAATATTGTTTTTTCGTGTTTGTATATTATTTCATGTTGCTGCTGCCCTGCTCCCTTAAACTTTGGCGAGTCTTAACTAATGTTTGTTGTTACTGGTTGTTTTCACAAACTTCCTTTCTGATCTTGGCTCATTCTTGTGGCTGACAACAACTGCAGTCAACAAAGCTTGATGTATATTTCATTACTTTCTCACATTGTTATTATATAGAAAAAGTGGATCTTTTTAATATTTTTTATTTTATTTTGTTTTTGAAACCATCTTATAAATATTGAATATGATTTCTTCTTTTTTCTTCCAGACATTTTTCACTGACAGAAACTTGTGGATTTTGAGGTCACTTGATGGAGCAAGTGTTATAATTGATATCTGTCTTACACTTCCTCAGCTAGTTAGATATGTTTCGAAAGCAAGAGAGTCATTAAGTAAAAATACAATTCTGCTACCATTAGCACCAAATGAAACTCTATTAATTCGTCAAAGGTAAGTTTCCCTTGTTTAATAAACGTTCCTGCAAGTTTTAATGCTGAACTTTGAAATGCTCTGTCTACTCTCGTCTCTTAATGAGCTCTTTGTAATGAGAATATTTTGATTTTTGAGTTTAACTTATTTAATTAATTACTATGACAATAATTCCAAGTTTTACAAAATTGACATACATGATTATTTAAGGATGGATTCTGGAGTTCTATACCAGAAGGACCAACATTTGTTTATCAATAATTCAACAAGTTGCACGGCTAGCTCACTGAAGTCAAATACAGGGTGTTTCAAAAACGACTTTACGACTTTGAAAATTCATATAAATTTTATGAAGCAAGATACAGAGCTGGTTTTGGTGTTGTTTTAAAGGAAAACATTTCAAGTTTTGACTCGCGAAGTCTGCTAGTGCCTAATCGCGCCGCACAAGCGCTAGCGGCAGTTACGTTAAAGATGGCTGCCTTCACTGGACCCGAGCGTGCTAGCTGTGTGTTTTGGTTTGAAGAATCGAAGTCTGCGACAACAGTTCAGCGTAATTTTCATACCAAGTACGCTAAAGATTCTCCTAGTAAGCCTACAATTTATGAGTGGCATAGATGTTTTGTAGAAACAGGATGCTCAGTAAAACATAAAAAATCCTCAGGTCGTCCAAGCACATCTGACGAGGTCGTTGAGCAAGTGAGAAAAGTTTTGTCAACAGCCCTACGAAATCGACCCGGCGTTACATCTCGTGAGCTGCAAGTCCCACATACGACGGTTTGGCGTGTGTTGAGAAAACGTTTGCATTTGAAACCATACCGATATTCGCTTTTACAAGCAATTAAAGACACTGATAAGATTGCACGTAGGAACTTCTGTGTGGATATGTTAAATCGAGTGGATGATGACGAACATTTCTTGGACAACATAATCTTTTCTGATGAGTCAACTTTTCACTTAAGTGGCAAGGTTAACACACATAACTGTAGGATTTGGGGCAGTGAAAATCCACATGAAACATTGCAACATGTTCGTGATAGCCCTAAAGTGAACGTTTTTTGTGCTTTGAGCAAGAGGAAAATGTATGGCCCCTTTTTTTCCCCCAAGAGAGAACCATCAACGGGATAGTGTACCTTGATATTTTGCAACAATTTTTGATACCACAGATCGATGAGGATGACCGAGAACGAATTGTTTTCTTTATGCAAGATGGCGCACCACCACACTATCTGACTGACATCCGGGATTTTCTCAATGACCGCTTTCCAGGTCAATGGATTGGCCGTGATGCGCCAATTGCATGCCTCCCCCCCCCCCCCAATTCCCCAGAACTGAGACTGCTAGATTTTTTTCTTCTGGGGTTTCATAAAAGATATGGTGTCCGTACCTCCTTTGCCGGCCACTCTACCTGAACTTAGAGCAAGAATTTACGCTGCTGCTGAGTAAGTTACACCTGAAATGCTAGTGTGAGTCTGGGAAGAAATCGACTACCGATGGGATGTCTGCAGAATAACCAACGGAAGCCACATAGAACATCTTTAGTTTAAGGTAAAAAAACTTGAAGTGCTTTCCTTTAAAACAACACCAAAACCAGCTCTGTACCTTGTTTCATAAAATTTATATGAATTTTCAAAGTTGTAAAGTCCTTTTTGAAACACCCTGTATATGTTGGGAGATGCAAGTAGCAATTGTCACTGCTCTCAGGGTCTTACTGGGCTTTTAAATCATGGCAGTGAAATGTCAACACTTTTCGGTCAGAAGGGATGGTGCATTACCATACAAATAAAAACTTTTCGCAGCAAACAGCACTGTTCGGCACCTGCCACGTTCCTTCTCGACCGGTCTTCTCCACTCCACCTGCTGCCTGCTGTGACCACCCTTTGTTGCCCTGAGCATTCCAAGGCCCGATTATTGTCTGTCTCCAGCCAGCCGAATATGTGGCGCCAAACTGGAGTTCCTTCGTCACCGAATTCGATCGCCGTAGGTATTTTCTACACAGTCCAGTCACATTAATGTGACCACCACCTACTTTCGACTTCAATGTGAAATAACCAATCACAGAAGGCAGATGGCAGCACATTACAGTGGAGTGTATATAAAGGATGTCCTAGGGCATCGGAAAGCATTTCAATCGTTGGCGTAATGCAGAAATGTAGCGATTTGTCCAACGTCCAAAAGGGCATGATTATTGGCTTTCAGGCCAAGGGTGAAAGCATTTCGGAAATGGCTAGTTTTGTGAACTGTTCATGTGCCGCCATGGTGAAAGTATACCGTGCATGGGAAAATGGCACTATTCAAAATCAGCGGTGTGGAACATGTGGTGCACCACGGGCTACAGATGACAGAGGCGAACGGAGGCTACGGAGATGCGTTCGGGCAAATAGACGTGCAACTGTTGAGCAACTGACCGCCCAGATGAACCAATGGGGCTACCAAGAGTGTATCCTCAACAACGGTTCAGCAAACGTTGCTGCGCATGGGCCTCTGCAGCAGACGCCTGGTTAATGCATCTATGCTGACTGCTGTTCATCGCCGACGAAGGCTGGAATTTACACACCAGTACCGCAGCTGGACGTCCACAGAGTGGTGGCTTTTTCCGATGAATCACATTTTATGCTCCACCGGACAGATGGACATTGGCGCATACAGCGTGAAATGTCTGAAAGCAAACACCCTGCAACAGTTGCCGGAAGGATCCAGGGTGGAGGAGGGAGCATTATGGTTTGGGGAATGTTTTCCTGGCATTCACTGGGTAAATTCATCATTGTGGAAGGCACGATGGATCAGCACAAGTATGTATCTGTCCTTGCGGACCATTTCCACCCCTACATGCGAATAATTTTTCCTCAGAATGATGGCATCTACCAGCAGGACAATGCGAGGTGTCATACAGCTCTCAGTGTATGTGCATGGTTTGAAGAGCACCAGGATGAGTTTACCTTACTCCCCTGGCCAGCAAACTCACCGGATTTAAACCCAATCAAGAATCTGTGGGACCACCTCAATCGGGTTGTTCGCTCCATGGATCCTCAACTGGAGTCAGCATGGCTCAACATCCCAGTGAACACCTTCAGAAACCTAATTGACTATCTTCCTGCACGCCTCGCAGCAGTCTGCTCTGCCAAAGGTGGTTATTCTGGTTTTTGAGAGGTGGTCACATTAATGTGACTGGACTGTGGAATTGTCCCTTCTAATAAAACGTGGTGACTTTTTGAGATCACCACAACTTCTTAAAATAGTGTTCTTTTTACTTGTTAGAAGTTTATGCCATAATCTTATTAATCTAAAGCTGAATTAATACAACTTTATGCTTGCCAGTATTTTTCATCATTAGTAAATGATTTTCTAATATTTCGGCTTGTTACTAATATACAAGAGAGACTGTTTGCATTGAGAACTTCATATTAAGTAAGTCTTTGAGGACTGTGTTTGTAATGAATATGAATAAACACAAATACACTATAACTGTAACCGGGAAGGTAAAACATAACTGGAGTATGGAAAATTGCAAATATATTGTATATAAGTAGCTGCTTCAGTGGGTTTTCTAATCGCTGTTGTGCTTCCAAGAAGTTTAATTGTAAGTTAAAACAAAAGGTTGAGTTACTCCTCATGAAGGAGAAATACTAAGCCATTGTTTCATAGGTAGGATGGTCAGTTCCTTCTCTCTGGGACCTACAGTTTAACATGGAATCTGAACCATGGAACATCCTGGCATAACTTGTATGATCAATTAGTCCAAATTACAGAATTAGTCACCCCATTTTCTTGGTTGTAACTTAACAGTCGTTAAGACTTATGAGCTCTTTACTTTGAAGTCCCTCCATCAAGCCATCTGCATCTGTGCCTGTGACATGCTTGGGAGCTCATTAAAAATGTGAATTGTTCCATAAAAGCTATTTATAGACTTTTGGTTTTGAATTATTGTTCACTTTGTTCCTAAAATTTTTTTGTAGTTTTTGGCTGGATATTTCTTGTTTCTACCTTTGTTATTGAATTAGTGAGATCACAAAAGGCCACTAAGCATTTCTGAGTTTTTTACATAGTGAGATAAACATATTTTCATGCCTGTCTTAACAGTACATGAATAGTTGTATGCTGGCTTAGTGGTTAAGGTACCAGACTGCAAATCAAGAGGTGACAGGTTCGAATTCTGCTGTTAGCTGGAATTTTAATTGGCTCATAAACTAATCAAACTTCAGGCAAAGCTTTACATTGTTCATGTGTAGTATCCTAAGAAGCTCTGCTGTTCAGATTCCATGTTATACTATAAATCCCCTTTATTTGACGGGATTATTGACTTGGATTAAGCCACAACAGAGGTGAACTGTGTGGCAAATGGAAAATCTGTTACTAGATGATTAAGGCCAATTAAGACTGTTTACCATACACTGAAATCATTGATAGAAAATCTGTTCACTTCTGAGAATTAATGAACTCTTATCTCTATCCTCATCGGTCATAATGTCCCATGACAATTGCTTAGTGTTAACAAATTTTTTTTAATGTAGGATTCAGATTTCTTATTATTCCCAAAATTAAAAATCGACATGCCAGAAATTTGTTGCATTAAGATACAAGCACATGAGTATTCTAGACATATATTTATGGGAGTGATTGTTGTCTAAATGAATTGCTATTAAAGGGAAGACATTAACAGGTGTGCACTTTTTTTCTCTCTCTCTGTAAATATATGCTACATCTCAAATTATTTCTCACGAATTGTGTTGCTCTGCTATACTTCCTGTTAAAGAAAGTAATCATTACTTGACACTGAACCTAAACTACTTCATGCACCATCCTAGTAATTCTGACATCCTATTTGTGCAGTCATTTTAGGTTGCTGGTTTTATCTGTCAGGTAATGTTGGCAAGTTTTACAGAATCGTATTTGCTCTTAATCTTGTACATAGATATGTATTTATTACCCATAATATGAGGGCGAATCAATAAATAAGTCATAAAAGTCTGATTACCATATATCATATTTAAATTCCGCATATGTATTTTGCAAGCAGATGACAGCATATGTATACTTGTCATCGTGGGTGCATGACATAACGTAGGCACCCTGTCAGTCAGAGGCAGCCAGAAGAAGATGGCAGGTGTGTTGCAGGAGCGTACATGAGAAGAACAGCATGTGGTTGTGCATTTTTTGTGAGTAAAAGAACTGACCACAGATGAAGTGCACAGCAAAAAGTGTCCTTTGTATGGTAAAAACTGTTTATCATGGGAAGCTGTGTTCAATTGGATTCAAAAGTTTAACACGGGAATGTGACCAGAAATGTGATGGTTGTTGAGCGAATATGTCAACTGGAGCCCAAGCACATCGTGTGGAACAAATCATTTGTAATGACAGGTGAATGACAATACATGACGTAGTGCGTGCTATAAGTTATTCACATGGAACTGCTTACAATATCATCCATAAGCAGCTGAAGTTTTGCAATATTTGTGCATGGTATGTGCCATGCCAGTTGTACGATGAACACGAAATTAACAGAATGGGTTTGTCCTCGGAACATTGAGGAAGGAGAGGACTTCATGGCATGAATTTTTACAAGGAAAAATCTTGGGTTCATCACTTTCAATGTGAATTCAGACGATCTTACATGGAATGGAAACATCCCACATCCCCATCCAAAAAAAGTTCAAGATGTTTTCATCAACCCACAAGGCTTTGCTCATCATGGTTTGGGACACTAAAGACATTATACTGTTGAAATTCCAGCCTCATAATGAGACTAAATGCCGTGTTGTACTGCACCTCTCTTTGGGAACTCCGACAGGCCATTCGCTGCAAACGACCTGGAATCCTGACAGTTAGTGTGATTCTTCTTGATGGCAACGCCCGCCCACATACAGCAAGACAAACTCTGGAGTCGTTGCGAACATTTCATTGGAAATCTTAGAATGACCACTGTACAGTCCTGACTTAGCACCCAGTGATTTTCCTTGGTTTGTGCCCCTAAAATTTCATTTGAGTGACCAAGGTTTTTAAAATGATGCCATAGTCCAAGTTTTTACTCATTGGATGCAACGGTAGCTACAAGACTTCTTTGCTGCTGGCTTTTGAGGACTTTTAAAGGGATGGGATAGATGTCTGAATGTATAGGGTTAATATGAGGTGTGGCTATAAAATAACGACACTGGTTCTTCTACAGAAGCATGCATGCGCCAAAGGCTAATGGCTGACAGCTGTGTTGTGTAAAGCTTCCTCTTACGAACTTCTTGGAAAGTGATAGCATTTGATGAAATCTAGTTTTTCGCCTATGATCCTGAAATCACGCATTGGAAGGGCCTAGCTTTACCAAGAGCTAAAAAGGCTCAAGATTCAAAGTGATGATGATTGTTCCCCCCCCCCCCCCCACCCACTCCCCCCCCCCCAATTTTCCTGGGATTGTGTACCTTCACTGGGTTCCATAAGGTCAAACTATTAATCAACTACATTGAGGTTCTTGCTCAACTCTGTGAAAGAATTAAAAAAACAAGACATCAAGACAACTCCCCAGCTCATTCTGCATTATTTGCCAAGATGTTTCTAGCGAAGTACAACATCGCAGTGGTAGACCATCCATCTTATTTGTCTTACTTTGCACCATGTTACTATTATCTGTTTCCCAAGGTCAGATCTACACTAAAAGGAACAAGATGCAGTCTGTTGAAACTGTGAAAGAAAAATTGCCACATGTTATTAAGAAGCTGACATAAGATTTCTAGCACTGCTTCGAACAATAGGGCACCGAGCGTGGTGGTGTAACGGCTAGCATTCTGGCCTCTCATTTGGGAGGACGGCGGTTCGAATCCCCATCCGGGCATCCAGATTTGGGTTTTCCATGGTTTCCCAAATCACTCCAGGCAAATGCCGGGATGCTTCCTTCAAAAAGGCCATGGCCGAACTCCTTCCCATTCCTTGCCCCCCATCCTTTACCGTCTCTAAAGACCTCGCTGTTGAGAGACATTAAGAAGTTAAAAAAAAAGTCGAAAAATAGAAAATTCATATGGGATGTTGTAGGGATAGAGGAGAGGTGTATATTCAAGGTGATAATAACTATGTATTAATAAATTCAAAACTTTTTTTGACAGCAATAGTCTTGTTATTTTATAGCCACACTTAGTATATACAAAAGAGAAATAAATTTCAGGAAGTTTCTTTGATTATTATTGCCTCTATCTTGTGTTGCCGCGTATTTATTGACTTACCCTCATATTTAGTAACTGTACTTACGTATCTTTGCTATGATTATCTTCTTGAATCCTATCATTTTGAAAGATTTACTCTCCATATCTCAGCATTGTAACTTCTTTCTCTACCATTTGTATTTCTAATATCTTAACTAATAACTTATCACAAATCTACTGGCTTATTGGGGTTAGGCAACCCATATCTGCTTAATCAGTGGTATTCAGGTGTGCATATCAATTATTTGAAAAAGAAGTTATTGTATGCTCAGTTAAAGTAGAATTAGTAATACCCCCAAAAAAAAAGCTATTCTCATAATAAAAAAAAAACAGGGTCAAGTCTCATTCCTGACTGTAAAAATGTCTGTGATATCTTATTGAGCCAAGTCTACTCCAATTCTCTTCACTTTCTACACCATAATGTTTTTATCTGTGTTATTAATTGTTGATTAAAATGAAATTCATGTGACTTGGCCACTATACATTTCATAATTTTGAAATAAGTAAAAGGTGAAGAGTGGCACACAAAATGGCTTACCATTTAATTATTGGATTTAAGGTATATTATTGTAGTGTCAGTTTTCAAACTGCACATAAATTCTTAGCTTTATGGAAATGCACCAGGTGCTGTTACAAGTTATGCTCATCAGTTTAAGATCGTAGGCAAAGCAAGATGGGCTGTTGCAACAACAAAGAGTATGAGTTGGAGACATTTGGTGTGGAGATGAAATATCCTCTGTGAGCCCAAAGATGTTAGAACATCAATTTGCCAAAGGGTCTAAATGGCATGATGTCATTGTGTCACTTGGTTACAGGCTTGACGAATGGTAACATTTGCATTGATCAGTCAGTGTGAGCATGGAACATTGACAGCTGCCACATATTTACAATTTTGAATTTTGTGTCTCAGTATTTAACTTTCTGGTTTCTTTACACCCCCCCCTCCCCCCCCCTCTCCTCCATATTTGAATTTTCTGCTGTAGAAAGTGATTTCACATCTTAGACAGGAAGGGACTTGTCGTTAGATCCCTACTCCCTCGCAGTGACTTCATGTGGAGTACTTCAAAGAAAAAGTGCACCAAAGAAAACCAGAAAATTTTGTCGAACTAGGAGCCATCATTGTCAAGTTACGTACGCTATGTGATATCTGAAGATTTTTTTACAAATTTAAGGGTAAGTCTATAAGTAGTAGTGTGACAAAAGGGCAGACATATTGAGTAGATGTGTGAATGGATATTTTCATGGCATATCAGTATGATGTCTTCATGGGATTGCTTCTGGGTGGTGATTGCAAAGGAGTGCATGCTCCTGTGGAAATTTTCCTACACACCTGTTTTCACCACTGCTGTAGTTTGACCTACAATTTAATGTGGAATCCGAACTACAGATCATACTGGCATCAAAACTCCTAAAAATCTATGTTCACACCAGAATTTGAGTGCTGGATCCTGACATTCAAAAGCAAGCACACTAACTACCGAGCTACCAGACTGAACAGCAAAAGAGATGAGGCAAAATATGTCTTGGGTTATGCTGAAAAACGTATATTGTTGTAAAGGTGTATTCCCCTTCTTACAGCAAGGTTGTGTGTTATATTTAATATCACTTTGGGGCTGAATTTTATAAGAAAATTATTTATACGTAGGCTAATTGAAGATACACTTGGTTTAATTTTTAACTGTAATACCTGAATTTATCATGTAATTGAAAAATTATGATTAATCCATAACTACTGACAAATATCTATGACATGTTGGAGTAATTATTCAATAAATAAGCATCTTGATTAACATTTTTTGCCGGATACATACTTTAGAAGTAATACAATTAATTACGTCAGAGGTTAAGGATTAACCACCTTTATATCTTGAACTCTGACTTGGACAAAAATAATTTTAAAGATTGTGTGAAAACTATTGCAGTTCGGTGTGCACACCTCCCTTACCAAATGGCTTAATCCCTTCTACATGAACAAGGTTTAAACCGAAATATTTATCTTTGTTTTTCCTTCCAGTGATGGGTTGTTTTCCCTACACTTTGTTATTTGTAGTGCCTAAAAACCTTTTCCTTTTTCCTTAGTGTCTTTAAGATTAAAAATTTTCAACACCATAATTTGTGGTTTTTTTTCTTAATATTTCAGTTTGCACGCTTTGGAAAACGATATAACCACAATGCACAGTATTTTACAGTTGCCAGTTTTGGAACCTTTAACACCAGAAAAACTTGAGAAGCTTACAATTCTTTCAGTTGCGTGCCAATATATAGCTGTTTCTGTGTCAACGGCAGCAGCTGTTCATGGACTGGTGAAATCATCACATGCAAAACAGCCTGGTATGTTTAGACTTAAGCCATAAAATATGATTGCAAAATGTGGTATGGTGAATTTAATTAAAAACTCGAATTATAGGAGATGAAACTACAATTTTGGAAAATGAAATTGCCCTCGTTATGCCGAATTAGTGAAGATAACCTAGAATATGTGCATCTACACACAATCTCAGTCATACTGATTTAGGAAGACTATATAAACTATCATAGTTACTGTCATGTTGAATGCAAATATCAGCACAAATGATCGGTCATAGAAGTGTGGGATGATATTCCTGTAGATGGTTTTTAACACTTGCTGCACTTACATTTCAGACAATGTTTGTTGTTAGTTGTGGATGATCCAAAACACTTTTGACAGACATATTTTGTGCTGTAGTCTTCATGACTGTACCAGAAATAAGGTCATTTAATTCTGATTATGAAAAACTGAAAAAGGCATTTTGTAAGACGTAATGTTGCATTGGGGTGAGTGCAAACTTATCTGCCTTAGCTATAACTGTGATTGTGCCTCGGATAACTTCAGTTCATGCTTTGCTACATTAACTTGGTTGCCACCTAGCTTGATTAAATCCCAATCTAGGAAGGGTAACAGATAGTAAAAGTCACTAGTATATGCTGGTATATAGTCACCATATTCTTCAGTTTTAAACAAAGTCACAAAACTAAATTGGTATCGAAAATCTTCTCCAAAGAATTTTATTTGCAGATTCGATTAACGCATTCGAGACAGACCAACCTCACGACCCCTAACTGAATTTACAGTCACATGAGGTGTTTTAATATTGCCACAACCTCAAAGTTTCACATGCATGCCCAAAACCTACATCCTATCTGCACACCCACTTTGTGCTACAAACAACCGCAGTCATGCTGTAACTGAATCTGGAAGACTGGGATTAGGAAAATCCAGGGCTCTTATTTATAGAAACACCCATGGGAATACGAAGACTTCCGGGATCCCACCAAAGCAGTCTGATAAACTGATCAAATGTCTGATCTCATGCCTGTAAATTTTATCATCTTTTTGACCTCCACGACTTAAAAATTCCTATTGCTCTGAAATTTTGACAGTAGCTTGATCCTTTAAAAAGTGTTAATTTTGATCCTTATAAAAAAAATTGTAGGTTGAATAGTTTGGCCATAAAAAAATTATTTTCTGAGCTTCCCAAAACCTGTTAATAACTTTTGTAATTTTGCAGTAGCGAACTCAAAATAACCCTCATTTTAATTCTGATTGAAATCTTTCATTTGAGATTAAGCAAGGCATGTTTACTGTTTTCAAAAGTGTGAAATAAAATTTGTCAACCAAACACAGAAACTAACTGATTCATATTTCCTATGCTATTATCAATCTAAAAGTGGCTTTAAAGAATTCTATGTATTCAAAAATACCTACTGAGCGATTTTGAAGTTACTACCTGCTTTCTCTGATTTATTATTAAATTTTGAAATATCGTTCCAAATGGATGCTTTCCAACTGATAAAGCCACTGTAGCTATTTTAAATTATTTTCTTTGTCTGGATCACTGTCTAGTTAAGTATTGAAGAAAATGTTTACTTATAGATTTACTTTCAAAAAAAGCGATGAAGATGCCAAATTAACCTAGAAAGTTTTGTCTGGCAGCCGTTCGACTACTCTTATGTTAATAACAACAATTTTTTTTTTAACATTATTGGACAAACCTTGAAATCACATACAAATGGAGAAAGAAATACAATGGAACATTAAAACAAAAAAAAAAAAAAAAAAAAAAAAAAAAAAAACAAAGAAGACAATAAAACACCACTCGTTGAACAAATGTTGATATTGATCTTCATAGTCTTTTTCCCCCCCCCCCCCTTTTCATTGTCCACCAAAACCCAAATGCACACTTTGCCAGAGGGCTACAATGGTTAACACTTCACCTACGAAACACAACATGACATGAGTTGTTATTATTATTAGTTTATCTTCCAATTGGTCCTATTATCTTTGCCTATGTCAAAGCTGATCTTCTGATCGTAACTTAAAAAAACAAAATACCTCCTTTTGGACTCTAATGGCCTCAGCGAAGTGAGAAACTTGGAGGATTTATCTGCGTACAAATGCACTTTCAATCAGTGGTTGACCCCGCACTCCTATTCAATTCGACACTTTTATAAGGTTTTAAAGAAACCACATTGAAAACTCCTCTCCTTTCATCATTCGGGTACTCTTCTACAACATCCTCAATACTGACCTTCTCCTCTTCTTCCACACCCACTGACGTTCCCCTCGGATTCCCGGTGTGATTCTCACCCACACTAGTCATCCCCACCAAGGCTGCCCAGCATACCTTCCTATGTCGCACATTTCTTGTGTCTCCCCATGATATCACTCTCATCTCCTTATGCTCTGGCACTTCACTCCTATCAAGGGATTTGCATGATACCGCACACATCATGAAAAAGTCTTTCTGCGTCCCCTTAGCGGCCATGTAAGGTTCTCCCATTAACAATTCTCTATGTACAGCGATCTGCCATTGTCGGAACTCCCTCTTGAATTCATTAAATGTGCTACACTTGCCTGCAAACCAGTCGGCCCATCGCCTCACTCCTCCGGCCAAGTGCCTACGAACCATCTCGACCCGCTGTTTCCAGAAGCAATGGAGAAAGGTGCAAAGTCCTCAAAGTTCCGAATGAATTCAACGGGGTGCATATGCCCATGACCATCAAAACGTTGCCAGC
The DNA here is from genome assembly GCA_031002005.1 of Vandiemenella viatica. Classification (NCBI taxonomy): domain Eukaryota; kingdom Metazoa; phylum Arthropoda; class Insecta; order Orthoptera; family Morabidae; genus Vandiemenella; species Vandiemenella viatica. The sequence continues at coordinate 26,113,991 of CM061921.1, forward strand.
CAATTTTATCTTCGACCCACGCTGCTGTTGAAGTCGAATGAAGCAAGCCCCTGACTTTGGATACCTCCTCCCTTTCTACTGCCGGAACTCTCACTCTTGTAACATTTTCTGTCAATGCTGCTGTGGACAATTGTTACTTACCCACATCCTGTGGAATCAACTCGGCATTTGCGACCAAACTGTTTACCTTTTCTTCACCTTCTTTGCTGCGTTTCCCCAAAAGGACACAGTGATCTTCCACAACCTCCAGCCGGCTCCCGTGACTGACTTCTTCCACGACAATTATCTGTTTACTGAGTACTTCGTTATCCTGTCATAACAGTATTGTCTCCCTACTCACACTATGCTCTAACCTAGTTAGCCGTTCCGCTAGTCGTTCAGCTTGTTCCTTACAATCAACATTATGTTGTCTTAATTCTGATTTGACATTCTCTAATTGTCTGACATTGTCTTCTACCAACGTATTTAAATTGCCCACTGTACTCTCAAGTGATTGCAATCGACCTCCAAGCTTGGCCTTCAAATTACTTTCTGCTGATTTTAAATCGGCCCTCATGGATTGCTGTAAGTTGTAATTCATTGACTGCATACTATTTTGAAAAGATTGCAACTGTACCAAGATAGCACAAACTGACCCATCTATAAACTCAGGACCTGAGTCATTCAAGGACTCACTTCCTATTGCTGCCATCCCCTCCACAATTTCACTCTCTTCTGCAGCCATGTTGTCAACACTTTCAATACAATCGCACAATATTTTGATTGCAAAGAAACAAATATCCACCGAACCAGCAAGCAAACAAAAATTAAAATGCAAACAGATAAATTCTGCTCCAACACTAATTACAGTTATTGTTAAACAAGGTGTACGCTATTGCATGCAATGAAATGCAAACATGGTAACAACCATTAATTAATAAAAGGAAGGTTGAAACTAATTAATTTTTTTTCAGTCTCAACTCAAACTGACTTTGAATCGTGAAGAAAATAATTTAAACTTCCTTTCCTTTACTAAAATTATTATATATATATATATATATATATATATATATATTATATATGCAAATTTTCTCATGTCAGTTTGTGTTTCTTACAAAGATAAAAAATTTTGGCACTTTCCTTTCGGAGAGAAGATCTGCTAAATTCTCGGACTGCGTCCCGCTCTGCAACGCCGCCCCTTGCAGTCTCCCGTAAGTGATGCTGATTCCCCGCGCCAGTCGAGTCGCACCAGCGGCTGATGTTGCCTGAATGTCGTTGTGGTTAATACTGAGCGGATCGGCTCTCCTCAGGAATCGTCGACTCACTTCGGTTGTCGCGTTCCGGTGGTGATGGCTGCTCGCTTGTTAATTGTCGTTACTTTATGGAATTAACTTTTCCTACCTTTTGTTTCAGTATGTGTCCGTGGTTAATTATGCTTTTAATTAATCCCACTTCAAAACGCACTGTCCTGTCACGGTTGCCATGTAGCTATTTTAAATTATTTTCTTTGTCTGGATCACTGTCTAGTTAAGTATTGAAGAAAATGTTTACATATAGAGTTACTTTCAAAAAAAAGCGATGAAGATTCCAAATTAACCTAGATCACAGTCGCCAGTCTGCTTAGCTTCAGTAGTACATATAACTTTCAAAGTTTACAGTTACACACAATAAATTAATGCACATTTGGAACTTTCTTTTTATTTCATCATCAAAGTTGTTCTTCGCTACAGAAGCAAACTGCCAGACACTTCGTCTCCCAAAATTGCAGGTTCGTTTACTTTCAAAGGTAGGAAAATTGTTAATAATTACATTACATTTAATCCAGATTAACACTTAAGGAATCACGTCCAAAGCTGATCAACATTTCACTACAATTCACACGCCATGACTCGTCAGCAATAATCCTACAATGCATCTACTTCAGAGAGCTTATATTACCGACTTATCGATACCTGTAAGTTCTGTGAAATTAAATAAAATTACACTAAAGGCATTATGCCTGTTCTATTACAACACCTGGCCATCTTATCCAAGTATTGTTGGCACCAAAATTTATTTTCTTTTATCTCAATCCAATAACTTTGTGAATTAAAATGAAACCTACTAGAAACTCTTTGCGTTTGATTAAACTTTATTTCGAATACAATTCCTTTATTTGAATTTATGTATATTACTGAAATGATTAACTTTTCTTTGTGCATGTGTCTGCCTGTACCACTTATGTTTAAAAAACAATCTTTAAACTATACTGAGCTTTCCAAAATTTTAGTATGTTGTTCCAGCAAAAATTATGCTTCTTTCTACAAGTTGACTTCCTGTATCTTTCCTAACATTTAATTTTTCGAATTATAAAGTGGGAAATTACATGATAAATTTCTATACCGGCATTTCACATTCAATGTACTCAAACTTTATAGTAGGATTCTCTAGCTACAAGATTTACCATCTTTTGACTGTTTATTATCTGGAATATCTTTTAAAGTGAAGAAAAATATTGATTTTACCAAAATTATATCGAAACCAAATATTGCATATGCAGATCTTAGTTAAGTTCTTCTACAGCTTTTTAGATAGATTTATTACTTGAATTTACTGTTTAAACTTGAATTATTTCCTACATTAACTCTATCATTTGAATTATTTCCTGCATTACCTCCAAAAATGACTCTAAAGCTGCAGTATTGTGTGATTCAACTAAACCCGCTATTCTATAAACCAATTTTGTTATGCAAAAATTACAAAATTCTAAGGTACATTACAATTTTTCATCCTTATTGTCCAAACGTTGTTCACTATTACGGTCTTTGGAACAACAACCAGGCAAATATTTCTGTGCAAGATTAAAAAAAAAAATACCTTATCCATACTTTCTTTTGTGCAGTGTATACCATTTACTAATATTGACACAGAAACAGTTCATGAATATTACATTCCATTCTGCTCTCTGGTTAAGTATAACCTCATGGGGCCAACTGGTGCTTTGAGTGGAGGCTACTCAATAGTAGACAGTTAAGATCTGTCCTTATGGTAAAATTTTGTTGATCCTACTCCAGACTGTCTTCTCAATTAAAATCTTCTTACACATGCCAGTCTCTTCTAATCCCTTTTTAGCTAATGTCAGATATTTCTCCTTACTGAAACTGCTGGAGCAAAATATCCTACATTATAGAAATGTCTTATTTTTTGCGCCTGACAAAATGGAAAAGCCATCTTCTTGAATTTATTTTATGTGGCTTCATTTGGAACATGTAGGTTGATGTTTTCGTATTGCCTATTATGATTATGAGGAACTACAGCTGTCTAGTAAAAAAAGTTTGTCTATATCTTCTGTGGTCTGTAATTCACATAACTGTAAGTAAGATCTAAATATCAAGATGATTATCTAGGGTAAAATTTACTGTTCTCTTCAGTTTTAATTCGCATAACTCTCAAGTTGAGATTTTAACTTCCATTTACATTTTACTTTTAACAATGTTTAATTTGTAGCTTGGTTCTTGTTTGTTAGCAGATAAAGATAGTAATTACATTTTTTGCAGTAAAAACAAGGAAGCTGTGGTCTGACTTCATCAAAATACTGGGCTGCGATAAGTGTTCCGTCAAAAGACCTGGGGCCCAGATTGTGGCATATGCTTGACTGATCAGTTGCAGTTTGATTTTGAATTTTTGCCTCGCTTCTGTGTTATTATCCAGTTAACAGAATGAGCATGAAATTATTTTAAGGCAACGATACTAATGAAGGATAGGGAAATTCAACCCAACACTTACCACAGATGAAGGCGGCAGGGATCAATGAATAGAAAAAAGATTAACTTGACTAACACAACATTTTGATATTAAACCTTATTCTTGCAAGTAAATAATTGAAAAAATACTGAATTGATAATTCTGGAGAAATATTATCGTAGGCACAGGAATATCGTTTCCACATTCTTGCCCTGAAATGTGAACCATTCTCCACAGAATCCTGCCCACTTACCTATGCAAATGCTTCAGCTAAATATCTTGGTGCGCAAACACTCATCTTGTAATTTTCCCAAACCACCACATGGATCATTTCTGTGCAACAGACCCCACTGCAAAATGTGCAGCATGCATGTCGCTACCAACATTTACTTCACTTCGACCACAGGAGAAACTTTTTCCATCATTGGACATGCCACATACACCACAATACACCTCATATATCAACTCACCTGCCTCTACTGTAACAGTTCATATATTCATCTCGGCATGAACCCATTTTGCATCAGAATGAATGGCCACAGGCAAACACTTCATACCAGCAACTTATACCACCTAGGGACAGCATATGCCAATGCACACAACTTTTATAATTCAAACAACTGTTTTACAGTGAGGGCTGTCATTCTTTCCTGAAACAACAACCTCCTAAACTCCATTTCACTTCATAAATGGGAACTAGCTTAAAAACATATTGTTGGTACCAGACATCCTCCTAGCCTCAATCTACATGTACACCGAATACTGATTATTATTATTATTATTATTCACATACATATATTTTATAAATCTTAAATTTAAGGTTTTCTATCAGTATTTTCTAGTAATATTTAATCCTCTTACATTTATTACTATGGTTATATTCGCCCACTGTCTATCATTACATTTCTCCAGAATTATAGATTCACTATTTTCTTGCACCACTCAACCACCACTATACTTTGCAATGGTTAGATTGTCAATGAGTTCCCCAGTCACTCAGCGGACCTTGTGATCGTATCTGACTTCCTCACTAAGTGTCTCGTCTACTTGCGAGAATAAAGTTTAATCTCGAAATATTGTGTTACATGTGTTTTACAGAATTTTTCTATTTTTGAATCTCCATTTTGATAGCAACTTGTATAGTTGCAAATAGAATTGTTACATATCCTTCACATTGTTCTACTCAGAATATATAAAGGGATGCACAGAAATTTAATTAAATGATTGGTTTGTGTGTTTAGTAGTTATGAAATTCCTGTGTTCAGAATATTAGTGTGTGTGGTAAGAACAGGTTTTTATATATTTATATATAATAGCAAATGTATAAACCTAAGCTTTTGTAGACTATTGTTTGATGTATTGTTATTAATGCTTTTTATCATGCTTTAGCATGGTCTGCCTTGAGTGGCAGTTCAATATTTTTTTTTTTTTTTTTTCTGTGGTGCTGCTTTAACACATTGTATTTAAAGAACTCATTTTTACTGTAGCTTGCATTGCTATTAGTAGCTGTGGCCTGTGAATTTTGAGTGTATTCACCTTCAGTGTCTGCCATAGTAAATTTTGTACTTGTTCTTGAGGCTTCAGCTTTTAATTTAGTGATTTCCTCATTTTACACCTCAAAAACCACATTGTACAAAAAAACTTAACAGACCACATTTTTCAAATAGATGACACTAATTTAATTAACATGAACTAAGCTGTAATTGAGAAACCCAGTAAACTTTCTCATCTCTTTTTTTTTTTTTAAGTATTTTTCATAAAAAGTAATTATATCTTTGATCTGAGATGATACAGATATTTGGATAGCACAAAACATTATATCATCTTCCTTGTATAGTTAATAGCTCTTCAATAGCAATGTATATTTTCCTCAGCTATGTTGGTTTGATTTCATTACAATTCAGTTGGTGGAATGTAGTTTTATAATTTAATAATCTTTTTTTTGTGGGGGGGGGGGGGATATCTCGCATAATATTTACACATTTATTGGCTACTTCAGGCCAACAGCAGTTGAAACTATCTCTTTAGTGGTGGTCAGAAATTGTATGAGTTGTTGTCTGTACAGCTGACATGAAATATTATCATATACAAATGTTTGAAATATTTGTAAATATTGATATATTCCAAGTTAACTCACATTATGTATGATTTAGTACCTGCAATCTGTATTGGTTACTTTTCACAGTTTTACTGTGATGCCCATTTCTGTTTTGGTTAATGTGATAATTATTTTGGTAATTGCAGGTACTGTGTCAGTAGTCAATGATGATGACACAGTTACTGATTCCCATGGAGTAATAGTTGTAGAGAAAGCACTTGACTTTTTCAACTATATATCTGCACTGATGAAAAATTCATCTAAAGCTGGTGGCCATGTAAGTTTCTATGAAATTTTTAATTCCAATACTTAAGTGTTCAAAATATGCTTAGCAATAAATCTACCTTGAAAGCTCATATTGCAGGCGTGTCAATGATTTAAAAACTCTTTAAATGTGTAGTTTCCTTGTATGTGAAGAAGTGGTGTAGCTTACATTATATGTGTACAATTTTTGTGAGTTAAATCATGAAATCCATTTGCTGAAATCAGATTATTAGGTATGAAAACAGGGTTGGTGGATTCAATTGTCAGTGCAACCTCTTTGTCATTACTTCAGTCTCTATTCTGGCTATGTCCAGTTCAGTGATCGTGCCAAGTACAGGAGCCCTACAGTTTAACATGTTAACATCATTATCATTGGGGACCATCTCCAGTTTCCCGTGTGTGGCTTATGAGCCTTCCTGTGTTTCCGTCTTTGTGATTATAGATTATCGCCTTCCACTTTCTCCTATCTAGGAAAGTTTCCCTGTTCATAATAGATTCCCAGTTCCAACCTCTTCTTTCTATGTCCTCCTTCAATTGGTCTATCTTCTTCTTGGTCTTCCAACTGGTCTTTTGTGCATTATTCTTTTTTCCAAATAAGCTTTTTGTAATCTTGTACTCCTCATTCCTTTAACATGCCCGAACCATTTAAGTCGAGATGACCTAAATCTCTCTTCCATGTATTCCCTTAATTCTAGGTTTGATCTAATCTCGTCATTCTTTAAATGATCAAGTCTTGTTTTCTGGAGGGCAGTGCTAAGAGACTTCATTTCACAGGCTTGGATCTAGCTAAGGTCCTTTGATGTTAATGTGCATGTTTTCAGAGCATATGTGAGAATAGGAATGAGACATGTACAGGGTGATTTTTGTTCTTCCGGGAACCTTCATGTCCCATAGTAAGCCCCCATACATTACTGTAGAAGTTGGCTCCTTTGGTTTCTCTATTCATTATTTCTAACTCACCTCTGCTCCCCGGGTAACTGAACTGATCAACAACTTCAACCTGGTGGTCTTGGAATTTTGTATGGCAGCCTGCATTCTTTCTGCTTATTTTCAGTGCTACTTTCTAAGTTATATGTCATATAAATAAAGCAATTCTTGGTCAGAGGTGAAAGGCAGTTTGAAATGTCTTAGTTCTGTACTAACTACTGGTCTGAAGTTACCAGGGACATTCTTATCTATCTCTGCACGAGATGCAAGATTGCTTTATTTTAATTACTTGCTATCTACATGAAAAGAAAAGTTTACTTTGCTATTAAATGAATCATTAAATTTAATAAATCACATGGGAAAGTCAAAATTAAGTTTACACACTCTGATTACAAACAATGAATAAAGGGAATCAAATATTGAATAAAATCGACTTAATAGAAATTTTTCATTCAGGAAAAATAAATGATCAAGTGATACATAGAAATTAATCATGGTAATCTCGATTAATGATATAAGAAAAAGGAACTTGGCCATTAAAATTAAATTCTATCAGTGTTTAAAAACTTTCCCATCTAGTGAGAACATGGGACTCTATTTTTATCCATCAGTGTGATAATTATGTCCTCAGGGTGAAAATTGGGTGAAAAGCTAAACTAAAATATCACTTGCAGATTTTTAGTGACTGCTGATGGAGGCGACTGTCTGTTGAAGCTATTTCCTGTTGATGTTCTGGTTGCTTCATCTCCCAACACTTATTAAACATGCACAAACTGATGTCCCACGTCAGATTTGCTCCTGAAAGTGCTAGAAGAAATACACAAAAAATGCTGTCATGAATGCGATCTCCTACACACACACACACACACACACACACACACACACACAGAGAGACAGAGAGAGAGAGAGACAGACAGAGTACTGTTCATGGGCAACAGCCAACTTGGCACTAGTAAAGAATGTTGCCGTTTAACAGCAGCTACCGAGCACATTCTGAAATATGTTATAAATGTGCCAAAAGTTGATGAATAACAACAATGGCAAAGGTGTGATATTAAAAGTTTTAGGACTTGTGTAAATTTTGGATGAACTGAAATCAAACCAGGGACCTGTTGATAAGAAAACTGAAAAATAGCACAGTAATATTTATTCCGACCTTTTGCCTTGTTTTGCCTATTAAGCTTAGTGTAGCAGGGAATATCATAAACAGTTTTTTAAAAGAGAAGGCTCATTTATGCAGACACTGCCAGTTCTGGATATGATCAAGATAGATTTACCGACTTTATTTTTTGTGTGGTCATAAACTGACAAATTTGTCCAACATGGCGTATTTATCTCATGTCTCAAGATTAAATGCTTGTAAACATTCTTAAATAAGATCAGTCAAATCTATGACTTAAAATAAATCAACATTTTGTCAAAATTGTATTGAAATTATTGATGAATCACTGTATATGGTTCACTGGTATAAATTTAGGTATTTAAATATTTTTCCATTTGTCATGTTCCAAAGAAGAATTTTTGAAACCTTTCAATTGTAATAAATTGAGAATATATTAATCATCTAAAATTCTGGTTTGTCTACGTCTCTACAGTTCTTCATATTTTGGAGCAGACCTGAAGCTATTATATATCTTTTACCCCGATAGTTTGTGATAGTTTTGAAACCTCGTCAGCTCTTAGTTGACACAACAACTCTGGTAAAGATGGATCAGTTGCTATACATTGTCATGGTGCAAAAGTGTCACTTGAGCTGATGAGATTTCTGGTTCAGACACCTGGAGCTAAAACTGTTTTTAAGTAAATTACTCACCGAGCATGGTGGGTGAGTGGTTAATGTTCTGGTCTCGCATTCGGGATGACGCCAGTTTGAATCCCCATCTGGGCATCCTGATTTGGGTTTTCCATAGTTTCCCCAAATCACTCCAGACGAATACCGGGATGCTTCCTTCAAAAGGCCATGGCCGAATTCCTTCCCATTCCTTGTCTCCAATCCCTTCCCACCTCTAATGACCTCGACATCAATGAGGGTTAAAGCCATAAGTAAAAAAAAAAAGTAAATTACTCGAAATTTGGAAAGTATGTGGGAACTGACAAAATGACAAAAATGTATGCATAATATAAATAATACTTTAAAGTTTCATAAACATTAGTTGAATGGATTCCTCCCCCTCCCCCACCTCACTCTTGTTAATGACAGAGCATAGTGCTAATCTCCAGTAAGCGTGATAGTAGCAATAATAGTTGCAAGATTGTGATGAAATTTCGTACCAAGAGTTTAAAAAAAAAAAAAAATTGTATTTGAGACAGACTATTGGTTATAATAAGCTCTTTTATTTCAGTAAGACATCTAGAAATGACTCTTTCTATTATAAATAAAAGTTGATCATCAAAATTTCATATTTTCAGTAAGTAGAAAGGTGGCGATTATGTAACTCAGCATTACAGGAGTGTGGAAATGTTACTCAGTACGAATGTGCACAATACATCCCATTTTGTTGTGTGTTCAGCATCTTTTGTCATATTTACCATAACCCTGTGAAATAGGCTCTCATCGACTTAAGAACCAGCAATTCGCTGTTTAAAAACAAATTGAGCACTCACTTTTTAGCTTGATTTTGAAATTCTTCTGTAATAATTCTGTCTGTTATATTTCAGTTGCCTTTCTGTTCTTTGGTAATCTTATTTTTCAGTTCTCTGTATTTATTTAACTAAATTATTATTACTGTTGGACAATAATGTAGCAAAATGTAGTCTTTCATAAGAAAATGAAAGGGAGAGTAAATCATGTAAGAAGAGAAGCCATATACTTTTTTCACGAATAAAAGGTCATACAAAATTGTCTTTATTTGTGTTTAATTTGTCTCTCCAAGCCTTTCATCTTCAAATCTGGTTAGTGATTTGCGTATTTATTTATTTATTTATTTTATTTTTATCTTTCCAAGTTGAAGCTATAATAAATATTTTGAATAATGGGTTTAAATTCTTTTAACGTACTTAGAAATAGGGTAGTTTACTATGTGAGGGGAAAAAATCTAAAAATGGATAAGTAAGGTACTTATCACCATAAACAACCGAAAAAATTTTAATTGATAAAAATTCAAAACAAAAATTATTTCATTTAAAAGATTCAACATTTTTCACCTCTCGCAAAACAGTATGCGCTGTAATGGATTCCTATGTGACGTTATCTTATAGTAAAAACTAAGGCCCTTCTCACACTGTGCAATTCTGAGGCGATGCGACCCATAATTGAGCATCTTCAGTTTGAGTTGCCTGGAAGTATGATACCCTCAGGTGGCCTAGTAACACACACTGAGGATTCTGTGAAGTGATACAGTCTCTTCAGTCGGACCTAGCAGTGGTGAGTTTCATTCTAATAAACATCCCTGCTATGGCTTCTAAGCGAGTTATCCATAAAGTAATGGTAATGTCACTGTCACCAATTGTTCCTACAACAATTGTAGAAAAGAAAAATCTGAAGAAATGTGGTGTTATTTTTAAATCATGCACATAAATTTTTTTTAACTGCTTTACATCTCTCAACAGCGAGGTCTTTAGAGACGGGAAAGGAAGGGGGGCAAGGAATGGGAAGGAATTCGGCCATGTCCTTTTGAAGGAAGCATCCCGGCATTTGCCTGGAATGATTTGGGAAACCATGGAAAACCCAAATCTGGATGCCCGGACGAGGTTCCGAACCGCCGTCCTCCCGAATGCGAGGCGATGTATGCACATAAGAGAAAAGCAATGTACAATTGGTAAATAAACAAATTTATGAAAAAATACGATCACTTATAAAATTTCGAAGTTAAAACTAGTGATTAAAAATATTAAGCTAATGAAAAATAAACAAACATGCAAAGTTTGTAACGTGGTTTTAATTAGTTAAATTTTCTGCCATGGATGCCCAACAGGAGTCGATGTTTATTATGGAAGAAAGCTTTCTTTCATAATACATATACTAATTACAACTTCCTGAATTTTTTGATCAAATGACAGGTTGCTACCGTATAAATGATGGCTCTCAAAAAAATAAATTTCTTCTTTTATTAAATTGTTGGTTGATTCTTTCACATATATATAGCTGCTTGATTACTACAAAAAATGCTTTCTGTTGATTAATATTGCTTGTTAACTATTTAAATCATCTGTATGATAAATACTGATTGTTCCCTCCACACCGAGCGTGGTGGGTGAGCTGTTGACGCTCTGACCTTGCATTCAGGAGGACGCTGGTTCGAATCCACATCTGGGCATCCAGATTAGGGTTTTCCATGGTTTCCCCAAATCACTCCAGGTGAATGCTGGGATGCTTCCTTCGAAATTCCATGGCTGAATTTCTTCCCATTCCTTGTCCCCAGTCCCATCCCACCTCTAATGACCTCAACGTCAACCATGCATAAAGCCAGAAATAAAAAAAGCTCCCTCCACACTATGAACTGAATAAGATTGCACTACTCCAACAGGTGTTTCATAAGAACAACACACAAAATTCAGAAAAGATGAGTATACTCATTATCAAGACAAAAGTGCTTCTGGCATTAACTCTGATATGGAAGAATATTAGCTTATAAATGCTAGGAAGTAGGCCTTTAATGGGACACTTGTTGCTTCTATTTTTGGTTTATTTTAAATTACAGAATACTTAGATTAATTCCTTTTTAAAATCGCTCGTCTCCACTCTCGAAGTTGTTTTACGATTGACAGTTGTTAGTTGACTATCTAGTGACATCACGAACCAAGGCAGCATGGTGTGGAAGTTCATAATGTAGGATTTAAATGCCCTTTTAAGGCCCTTATTAATTTCATAAAATTATAATAAAAATTCTTGTGGCTCATTACGTAAAGATTAAATTAAACCACATTTCAAAAAATGATGTAATACCCTATTGACTTTGCTTTTTGTTTAGGGTGAGAGGTGGAATCAGTATATTTATCCTTTCAGTGCAAATAAATGTTTGAATAAATAAAGTTTCTTAATTTGTTTATCTAAGAGCAATTAACAAGTCTTCAACATCTTGTATAATATGTAAACATTATACGAGGCATATTTTTTAAGTAAGTACTGTTTCGAAATTAAAAAAAGACGTGCAAATATATATCAATAATTTTATTTTTACATGAAAGCCTGTACCTTACTCTACTTTTCTACATAATTCCCTTCAATATTGAGGCACTTGTCATAACGTAGTACCAGTTTTTGAAAACCCTCCTCATAGAAGTCTGCCGCCTGACTTGTTAACCACTGTATCACAACTGTTTTGACTTCGTTATCGTCTTCAAGACGCTGACCGCCCAGGTGTTTCTTCAAGTGCAGGAACAGATGGTAGTCACTGGGCGCCAGATCAGGGCTGTACGGAGGATGATCTAGAGTTTACCATCAAAAAGATGTGATGAGATCTTTGGTCTGATTAGCCACATGTAGACGGGCATTGTCATGCAGCAAAACGATGCCCTTGCTTAACTTGCCACATCTTTTGTTCTGGACTGAACGGCGCAGATTGTTCAATGTCTCACAATAAGCTGCTGCATTGATTGTCTCATTATGAGGCAGAAATTCCACAAGCAATACTCCTTTTCTGTCCCAAAAAACTGTGCACATGATTTTCCGGGCAGAAATCGTTTGGGTGAATCTGAATGCCGCCATTCCATGGACTGTTGCTTTGATTCAGGTGTGACGTAGGCCACCCATGTCTCATCGCCCGTAACAATTTGGCTTAAGAAATCATCACCATCGTTGTGGTACCGCTCAAGGAAAGTCAATGCACTGCCTAAACATTTGGTTTTGTGCACATCCGTTAACATTTTTGGTACCCAACATGAACACAATTCTCGGTAATTCAAGTGCTCAGTCACAATGCCATACAAAACACTAAGAGAGACATTAGGAAAGTCATCACACAAGGAGGAAATCATAAAGCGTCTGTTTTCTCTCACCTTATTGTCCACTTTCTGCACCAAACTTTCATTAACGACCGAAGGACGCCCACTCCGTTGTTCATCATGCACATTTGTGTGGCCATCTTTAAATGCTCTCACCCACTTTCTCACCATTCCATCACTCATAATGTTTTGTCCTCAAACTGCACAGATCTCACGATGAATATCGATCGGTTTTAGGCCTTTAGCACAAAGAAATCTTATAACAGCCCGTACTTCACAGTCGGCGGGATTTACGATTATCGGAGGCATCTTAAACACTCGGTGAACAACGTAAACAAGGAAGAATTAGACTGTAATGGTGTCAGTGCATACGCAAGAGATGCAGGTACCCAGTGCGCATGCGCAGTTCGCCGACCGTAGCACTGCAGCCACGGTGTGACAAAACGGTACTTACTTAAAAAATACGCCTCGTATATGCAGAATTCCACCCAGTCTTCTCTGAAGTGTCGAACTTGTGCGATAATTTTCTCAAAGAAGTTATGTTTATAGCATTTTTATTATGTTACCTTTTGGAATTTGTATTTACTATTTTGGCCTAGACCATTTGAAAGTTGGAAATTCATGAGGTTTACACACAAATTTCTTCCTGGTTAAAGCATTCAATGTTAAAAGTACAGCTGCTTGACTTAATTAAAATATCATAATATATGGTGTCTCGGACTTATTTTCCTATTCTGGTTCATAGGTAGAGAATGCATATATATTTTTTTAAAAAAAAAAAAATCTTGTGAATGATTCAATTGACAGAAAGGTACTGTCAGTGCACTAAATTTCTGGAAATAAAAGAGGATACAGAAAGTGAACTCTTATCAAATGTTGAAGACAATTTTGGGGGGGGGGGAAATAATCATCATTAACACTGTACACAATATATCAGGAGAACTCTTATGAAAATAGGAGGCTGATGAATTGCATAGTAATTTGTTGGATATGATCTTGCCAATAGTTACTGCATGAATCACAGAAAATGACCATTGCAGATAAAGAAAAGGGAGGGGGAGGCAGAAAATGCATGTATATGGAATATCATCATCATTTGAAATGGCGATAGTAATGAATAGTAAAAATGGTAATAGAAATACTAAGTTTAAAAGAATTTGTTTTAAAGAAGTGATTAGTCTTCCAGTTGTAGGACATTACTGGAGGTTGGGACATCGTAAATGTTTGGTGTCTAGTAGATTTTGGCGAGTTAGTTCCCAACGAGGAGCCCAGTTGGTTGGAAATTTCTAGAAAGACTCTTTATAGCCGTAACTTTGAAAATATTGTATCTACATCTACACCCATACACTGCAATTCACAAACATTGTGGGTGGCAAAGGGTGCCGAGCACATTAATTCCGCACATTCCAATCCTGAATAGCACGAGGAAAGAGAGAATACATAAAAGCATCAGTACAGCATCTTATTTCTCAAATCTTATCCCTCCGGTCATTGCGACCCAAATAGGTTGGTGGAAGAAGTATCTCACTGCACTTGTAGGTCATAGAATTTCGCATATTCTCCAATAAATTTCAGCGTAAATGACCTCGTCTATGTTCCAAACTATTCCAGTCCAATGTATGTATCAATTCTGTGACGCTTTCATGAAGGCTGTAACAACCAGTCACGAATCGAGCAGCTCTCCTCTGTACCCTCTCCACTGAGTCAATCAGGCTCTTGCAATATGGATCCCAAACTCCACACTAGTAATCCAGATGCGGACGCACTAGTGTTTTATATGCTATTTCCTTAGTATAAACATTACAGTTCCTCAGAATACGACCTAAGAATCGTAATTTAGAATTAGCTTTGCTTACGACGGAAGTTATGTGCAAGTCCCATTTCATGTTGCTTTGTATTATTACCTCTAGATACTTCAGGGAATCAACTGTGTCAACAAATGAATTGTTTACTTTGTACTTGTGATTCTTTTTGTTACTTATTCACATTGCCTTGCACTTTTTGCAATTAAGTGTAAGCTGTCATTTGCGGCACCATTCGGAAATAGCATCCAAATCGCGCTGAATTTAAGTTTATATGTAAAATAGGACAGTCATATTTGAATATAAATAATTCTGTTCACCCAAACATCTGGTGAAACAAAAAAATAATCAAACCAACACAGTATCCTACCAAAAAATCAAAGTGTAATTAATCATTGACAGAAAAACTCAAAATCACCAGTGTTAGGATATCATAGAAAATTTTCTGTATCCAAAAAAATTTCTAATTGCATCTTGTTTCTAACTCTTAGTACGAAAATTCCTTTCATTCATCACAACTTCCATTCTTTCAGAAACATTTATCTAATTATGTCTGAAGATCATCTGAAAGTCTTAATATCAGACATCAGGGAACAAAATCTCCCAATAGTCATAATTCTTTACAAACAAATCCATAATCATCAATAGTGTCTCACATTCACTTCTAATAAAAAGTATGTTATTCCTTAAAAATCAAAAAAGTATACACTATTTTATAAAAAAATTTCCATCATTGGTAGATTGGTAGAGCAGTGATTCAACTCCCGGTAACCATCATACTACACCAAAAGACATTTTCTGATTACGAAGATGGTTATAATTGTATCTTTCCAGTTAACCTTTACCCTAAATGTAGAAGGTTTCACCACTGGTGTGATCTTTCGGCAGTTATGCCGTAATTCACAAAGTCCGAGTGCCCCATGGTCCAAGGTTCTTGATGATGAGCATAAGCCTTTGCCTATCATAAAATAATCCAAAACAATTAAAAAGTTTCAAAATTAAAGGTATCCAAACCTATGATATTCCAAATTCTCATTATCTTTCTGTTTCTTCTCTTTAGAATTTTCCTCTTCATTTTTGTAATTCACATTTGATTCCACTTCAATAGTGTTTTCTTGAATTATTGATTTTTTCACTTGAATATTCCCATGTAATTTTGACTGAATCTCCTGAGCTATACTCTTATTCACAAACTCAAAATTTCCTTGTAACTTTTCAGTTTCTTCTCCCATGTATTCTTGTCTTCTTTCCATTGAAAACAATTTCTCTTATTTCTTGTATCCCTTGCTTACTTTTGCCTAACTCTCATGTAAGACACTCATAAGTTTCCATACAATCCTTCTTTACATCTGATACCTTTTCTAAATTTCTTCTTGTTTCTCTGATCTTAGTACCCCAGTATACGTTTGTACAACGTTTCTAAATTCTATCTGCCCCAGTTTTCAACCTATCAACTAATGCTTTCCGATTTTTCTATGTTAAATTATTTTGTTCCCCGAATTTAATTTCCAAGTCCACCCTACACGCAACAAGACCTACAGCCTGATTGTTTTCAAGTGTTTTATATTTATATGAGAGTTTAGTTTTTCGCAGCGTATGGATGAAATAAATTTCTCACTGGTTTTCAGCAGGATAATTTCTTTATTAAACATTTCTTTATACACCGTTTTGGCAACTACCTCCGTTGTCTTCATAAGGTTAGCTGTTATGTAAAGTAACAAGACTGTGCATGCCTTGCAAATGAGTCCTAGCTCCTATAAGTAGCCTGCTGCTCTCCCATTGGTCGGCGCTGCAATCATGCTCAGACGGGGTCCAGACGGCATGCCGGCGCAGGGGACTTGGATGACTTACTATTAGCCAGGCCTACAACAGTGACCTCGCAGAGACTTTCCACTGCTCTCACATTGGTTGGCACATCAGTTGGTGTTGGACGAGATTCCCCCAGACCGCTGGCTCACGTGCGTGTGTAACACGCTGCAATATCAAATCTTGAACGATTGGCTCCAAAGCTTTGCTCAAGAAAAGACCGCCATCTTTGTTGATGTTGTTGTTACTTGTATCTCCAGCGATTCTCTAATAACAGAATCCCAGAAATACGACATCTGAGCCGATACTTCGGTCTTGTCAAAGTTTGTTGTGGAAATTTTCCACGGCATGCTCCGCTAACGAAGACTTGTCCAATTGTAGCAACCATAGATGTCGTTGGTGCTCGTTGCGGCGTTCCTCGACAGTTCTAATGGTTTTGCCGATATATACTTTTCCACATTCACAAGGAATTGAATAAACACCTGGGACTCAAAGGCCAAGGTCATCTTTCACCATGTGTATCATATCTCGTATCTTCGATGGTGGACGCAAAATACTTCTTATGCCATGTCATGCTAGAATCCTTCCAATCTTCCCAGAAGTATTCCCGGCATAAGGCAACAACACGACGGATTTCGGAGACTCTTCTTCTTCAGTTGTCAACTTCAGTTTTTGGGGGAGAAATGCCTGTTTAATTTGCTCTTGTGAATAACCATTTTTCTGAAAACCTGCTATAGGTACCTTAGTTCTTCTTGTAGGCTATCAATGTCTGAGAGGGCATGCATACGATGGATCAGTGTTGTTAAAACAGTTTTCCATGAAGGACATTGTGCAGTGGAAAAAGCTGTACGTACACTTCCAGCCGATGCAGTGGAAGAGATATGTCGTGAAGCCTGTCTTGTTCTAAAGAAGGCCAAACCACCCAAGCCCAACATCACAAGGCTAGAGCGGCAAGCATTGTGTGAACTATGCAATAATGAAGACATTGTTGTCATTCCTGCTGACAAGGGAAACGCAACAGTTCTACTATCAGCAGTAGAATATGACTCAAAAGTTAGGAGCTTATTACACGACATTGCTTACAAGTCGATTGATGCTGATCCTACTTCAAAAGTGGTCAACAAAACAAAAGCCCTTCTGAAGAAATCTGGTTTACCAGAGGAGACCATCAAGAACCTACGGCCTTGCGCAGCTAGGCCGCCTAGGTTATATGGCCTACCAAAAATCCACAAGGAGAATGTGCCCTTACGGCCTATTGTCAGCGCAATCGGTGCTCCCACATACCAACTGGCAAAATATCTTACATGCCAAGTGAGTCCACTGGTGGGCCATTGCATACACCATGTAACGAATTTGTACAGACGATCAAGAATTTCACTGTGTTTGATTCTGACCTCATGGTAAGCATTCATGTTGTCTCTTTGTTTACATGTGTGCCTGCCAAGGAGACTCTAAACTTGTACGACGACACTTTGACCAAGGGATTGCAGACCTATTCCAGCATGTGCTCACATCTACGTATTTCATGTACAGGGGGCGGTTCTATGAACAAACTGATGGTGTGGCCATGGGCTCGCCACTTTCTCCAGTGGTAGCCAATTTATATGTGGAGGACTTTGAGGAAAGGGCTCTGGACACTGCTCCATTAAAACCTAAATGCTTCTTCCGATACGTGGATGACAGGTTTGTAGTCTGGCCACATGGCTCTGCAGCTCTTGATGAATTTTTGGAACACCTGAATTCTATCCATCCTAACATCCGATTCACCATGGAGGTTGAGAGAGATGGCACGCTGCCATTCCTGGATATATTAATTAAACGTTAGCCAGATGGTACTTCAGTGCATAGCGTCTACAGGAAACCTACGCTCATGGACCTGTATTTGGGGGTTGCCAGTTTTCATCACCCAGCCCAGCGGAAAACTGTTCTAACAACACTGGTCCATCATGCACGAGCCATCTTGAGCATTGATAGGCTGCAAGAAGAACTAATGTACATACGGCAGGTTTTCAGACAAAATTATTATTCGCAAGAGCAAATTAAACAGGCATTTCTCCCCCCAAAACCGAAGTTGACACCTGAACAAGAAGAGTCTACGAAATCCATTGTGGTGTTCCCTTAGGCCGGGAATTCTTCTGCATTCCTTGTCCCCAGTCCCATCCCGCCTCTAATGACCTTAGCCATCGATGAGATGTAAAGCCACAAGGAAAAAAAAATGGGATTCCAC
This sequence comes from Vandiemenella viatica, assembly GCA_031002005.1. Lineage (NCBI taxonomy): Eukaryota > Metazoa > Arthropoda > Insecta > Orthoptera > Morabidae > Vandiemenella > Vandiemenella viatica. Next base: position 26,132,700 of record CM061921.1, read on the forward strand.
ACAACAGAATTTCACCATGTAATTATTTTCTTCTAAACCCAAACACACTTATGTTACTACCACAAAAAATAACTTAATGCTTCTTGAATAATTCTGTAACTGTTCCTAAAAATCTTTTTTCTTTCACTTACATACCTGTTGTGCAATGATGATGTATCGCGAACTTTCATGCATAAAAATTTCAAACCTTCACTGCATATATTTACACTTTCTTCAAAAAAATTTAATGACCTGTCCACTGCTCCTAACTTTGGCGGACTACACGATTCTGTAAACAGTGGACTGTTTGTGTGTGATTTAGATTTGCAGAATCTTGAGTGTCTACTACTAATTAAATTGGTACTTTCACTTCCGTAAACTGACTAATGACCTATTCTGGTCACATTTGGCACATTACTTTGTCTTGACGAAAAAACCTAACCTAGAGAGACTATAGAAAAGTCCTTACTTCTAAAGAAAAAGTGTGAAAGACCAACACTTGCTTCCAAACAACTCCAAAATGACACTCAAATTATTTAGACATGTCACATGCATACACTGTTCACTATTCTCTATACTAATATAGATGAAAACTTGCTCTACCACCCACGACATACCCCCATGACAACTTATTAAAAAGGCCGCGTCTGTATAAAGGGTCATTAAAAACAATGAACTGATTTCATTAAGCTATATTTTCATAATATGCAGTAGTACAAAATTGCAACCACGGCATATGTAAGAGAAACATCTACTTTCGACAAATACAAGTAATCAAAATGACCACCACCCACAGCACGGAACACATCAAGCTAACGGGAGAATTCCTCCCTAATGGTTTGCAGCATTTCACATTCCACATATTTGATCACACTTGTTATTCGTTCTTTTAGGTCATCCATTGTAATGACAAAACAAAAACATTGCCCTTGATTTACCCCCCCCCCCAACCCAAACGGAAAAAATAGCAAGGAGTGAGGTCTGGGAATCTTGGATGCCATGAAAAATGAGCACAATCCTGAACACTGTTGTGACCAGTCCACCACTGAGACTCAGTTTCATTAAAAAATGTTTGCACTGGCAAGCTCCAATGTGCCAATGCTCCATATTGTTGAAAATTGAAGTCACGTGCATGCATTTGCAGCAAAGAGAAAAGTCAGATTCCAAACATTTCGAGATAGCTTTGTCCTGTGACAGTGTTCTGGAAGAAGAAAAGACCATAAACTCTGATGTTATGGAGCATGCATAAACCACGTAGCTCCATTTTGTCCTCCTGTGAGCCCCCCCCTGCCCCCCACGTAGCCCGACGTGGCTTTTGCCTCTACCCCCCCCCCCACCCTCCCACGTAGCACGTAGCCTTTTTCCCAACTGACTCCAGAAGACATTTTGCACTGTTTTCTCTTGTCAGACTATCGCAAATTACATACGGGGACAATTAAATGGAGGAAATAAATATTTACATGCTGTTGTGTGTCCTGTATCTCATTTTAACTATGAAAAATAATATGAACGAAAAGCTACGTGGCCTGGCTCGAAACCCCCCCCCCCTCCCCCCCACGTAGCCCAACGTAGCTTTCCAGCCAGCCCCCCCCCCCCCTAGACCGAGCCACGTAGTTTGTGCACAATCCCTTACTAACAACACAAAACATATTTACTTTGTGGACATCTCCTTCGTATTCTACTGTTTCACATGGATGCTTGGTTCCCCAAATCTGAGCAGTGTTACAATTGACATTGCCATTGATGTGAAAGGTTGCTTTGTCTCTAAAAATGATACATGACACTGTGTCATCACTTTCAATTCCAGTAGTGCAGCACAAAACTCTATCCATTCCCCTTTGTCACCATGTTTCAATGCCTGAAGCAGCTGCAGTCTGTATGGTTTCATGTGCAGATGTCTTTTGAGAGCACAGCAGATAGTGGTACTACTCATCTGAAGCTCATGACCATCTTTAAATGTGGGCTCCGCTGAAACGCCTCTTGGATTCTACTCCTGTTTTCTTCGCAAGTTTGCAGTTGGCCAGGGCTTTTTTCCTTACACAAACGCCTAGTATCTGTGAACCATTGGAACCACCATTTAATGTTCTTTGGAGAGGGCCTGTGCTGCACATTGTTAAATTTGGTACGGGAAGCAGGTTGCATTGTGATCACAGGATTGGTCCTCACAAACTTAAGAATGCTGAATGTTTTTTGCTGAGGAGTTGCCATTCTGAGCCTCATGCTGCAACTGAATTCTAGCACTCCATTGTGGGAAACAGTCCTGGTTGGGGAAGAATGGGGATGGCAGATTGCTCTACCGGTAAGGGAGCGTGTATAAACCACGTATCTCCATTTTGGCCTCCTGTGAACCCACCTTCCCCCCACGTAGCCCTGTGTGGCTTTTGCCTCCCCCCCCCCTCACGTAGCACGTAGCTTCTTTCCCTTTTGATTCCAGAAGACATTTTGTAGTGTTTTTTCTTATCAGACGATTGCAAATTACATACGGAGATAATTAAATGAGGGAAATAAATATTCATGTGCTGTTGTGAGTTCTGTTCCTCATTTTCACTGTGAAAAATGTTATCAAAGGAAAGCTAGGTGGCCTGGCTCGGAACCCCCCCCTCCCCCCCGTAGCCCAGCGTAGCCTTCCAGCCAACCCCTCCCCCCCCCCCCTGGACTGAGCCACGTAATTTGTGCACGCTCCCTAACTATTTGAAAATTGAAAATACGCTATTTGTAATGGCATGTGACTTGTTCTGCTTAGTTGCTGCATACTGCGAAATAAAGCTTTCAAATTCAGTGCCATTCCTTGATGCATTTGCTAGGTGTAATTCTTGCATGGAATTGCAACAATTTACCCTAGGTGTGAATTCTGATGTTGTGCCATGTGCACATAACATGAAGCGCTTTAAAAAAAAAAAACCTGAATAAAACACATTACACTTACTAAAGTCCTAGAGGCATCACAAGAACTATGCAACAATATTAAATATGATTGTCAGGGTTTCAAAAAAATAGGTGCAATTGACGTAGAAGTAAGAATCTTGGTTTATAATATTGAAAAAGTCTGCTTTTTTAGTTTATTAGAATGCTTAATATATGCACCCTTTTAACTCTGCATACATCTACACAGTAATCCATTTCTCCCCAAACATGATGCAGCATGTGAGCAGTGAATTTTGCAAAGTGTTATGCTCTTTTGTAACACTTTCCAGATTGTGGTTCCAGTTTCTCCAGTTGCCTGCTAACTTTTGCCATCGCTTTTGTAGCTTGCATTGGAAAGCTTCTCTGATCCAGTCCACATTCGCTTCCAATATGGATGGATTCCCACTTTTTATTCTTTACACAAATGTCTGGTTTGTGCAAACTGTGCATATTAATGGAGTTGTTGGAGAGTGCATCCTACCAGAATCTTGTTTGAAAGTGATGTTGGACAGTGGTAAGAGATTGAGTTTGATGAAATTTGAGAGTGCAAAATTTTTTCCTGATCGTTTGCTGTTATTTTGCAAACTGCACCTGGGTGCAAAAGCTTAACCACTGCTGGCGGGCAATGTGGAACAAAACTTTGATAGTTTCTCTTCCCATCCATGAAACAATTATAGTTGAATGTTTAATACACTGCATATTATACAGGGTTCCCACGGGCCTTAAAAAGGCCTTAATTTTCATTTTGTTTTTTAAGGGCCCTTAAAAGGCCCTAAAATTTGCTCAAAAGCCTTAAAATCTTTGAAAAAGCCTGATTTTTTTTTTTTAACACTGAGATACGGCGTGATAAATTTCACAATCCCGGCGAGCGCCGATTGGCAGATTTCTCTCTGGCTCGACCTTGACCAAGTGTGAGTCAAAGTGCTTATATTTCAAGCAAGTAGTAGAGTCTTTGCACAGAACCTGTCTTACGTACTTCTGCTTTGTACATGCCTGCGTCTTACATTTCTTGGTATTATGTATATAATAGTAAAAATATTGTTGCTGTTATCACATGGACAAGCAGATGTTGAACGAGGCTTCTCTGTGAACACGTGGTTGGAAGTTGAAAATTTGAAAGAAGAGTCTTTAGTGGCTCAAAGATTAGTCAGTCAACATTTCAAAAACAGCAAAAATAAGTTGTTAATAACTAAGGAGTTAAGGATGTTTGCAGCTATGGTTCGTCAAAAGAATATTGCGTACCTGGAAGAGAAAAAAATGCAAAGAATACAGGGATTCAGGGAGTGAAACGCAAATCTATTTTAGATGATTTGGAAGATTTGAAGTGTAAAAAGGCACATCTAGAAACTGCAATTAAAGATCTTGAAGATAATGCTGATAAACTAGCAGATAAAGCTGAGGTTATAGGGGATGTTAAGTACATCACACAGTCCAATAGTTTTCGACAAACCGCTAAAGTTAAAAAAGCTGAATTTGAGGATGTTGAAAGTAAAATTAAGGCTCTATTGAAAGATTTAAAAGAGAATTGACCTTTGTTTTTAAACAATGTGAAAAAAATATCATTTAAAAAAGTGTATATTTTTTATTTAACCTGCATACATATTAACAACTCTTACATATTAACAACTCTTACCAGTATGTATTATGTTTACCCTTGTAACATGTTGTAGCTCATCTGGTAAGTAAACTTTACTTTATTTGATCAAATATGTCCAATAGAAACTACTGCTGTAACTCGAAAGATGTTGAAAAAGTTGTATTTAACCTAGTTCTTTAACCTATGGAAAATGTTTCATCTTTAACGGGTCTTTTACATGTAGCTTTCAAAAAAAGGGGGGGGTGAGTCTTCCTCATTCAACATTATACCTGAAATCTAATAAGTAATTTGGCAGTCTTTCTCTGATGTAACTGCTAATGTGCTATAATGTATAAAAACAAATTAAGTTAAAATATATATTTTATGTTAGTAATTATTATTACTAAGGTGGTAATGTTTCTTTTTGCCCTTGTGTCAGTTTTCTGGGGTATAGTAGTTTTTTTATTTTATGTTTAATATGTGAAAAGGGAAAAAGTTTTAATATTCACTGTATTGTGTGAAAACAAAAGTATATTTATTACAAAATTATTATTTATTAATTTATAAACTCAATAAAGCTTATTTCATCATAGTCTTAACATGCATATTTTAATTTCTTTGCTGTAAGTTGCATATTAGTTTTTTCATAACATTTTAATATACATTAAATATAGCCTTAAAAAATATGAAAAATTGACTTAAAAAGTCTTAAAAGGCCTTAATTTTTCTTTTGCAAAAAGATGTGAGAACCCTGTTATAAATTCACAAAACGCTCATGATCATTTGTTATAGCCCTGTATTTCCCTACGGAAATGTAGTTTATACCCATCTGTCCACATAGAGCCCACAAATTTATAGCCAGTACCTCTGTAAAAACGCCAAAAGCTGGTCACAATCCTTCATCTTTCAGTGTTGCACTCTCTCCCCACCCAGATCTATACAAAAGAAAATCTGTAGTGCCACAATGCACCCCTCATTCTAAAACGCCCATACTGTTCCACCAAAAAATAGCTGGAACCATGTATTTGCTATATAATTCTCTCCTAGTCTTGAATCTGCCAACCAAATCCTTCATTGATAGTATGACTTCCGATTTTGCATCTCTGAAATGTGCTTCTCTACTACAACCCTTGCACATATTTCAGAATACTATTCCAACCAACACCTCAGTCCGTAGATAACTGACACTATCAGTCAACTACAAGGATAATTCCCTTGTGCAGTAGACCTCACTGCAAAACTTTCAGTATGTACTTGGCCACTACCACCTACTCAAACCCTATTGTTTACTATTACTGGGCTGTGCCACATGCACCAAATACATCTCATAAAGCAACCACCAATAACCTATACAGTCCATTTTTGTCTGTAGTAGTTTCCACAATTCCTACAATTTATACTGCTACTTCACAGTCAGAATTGTCAGTGTGTTTTCAGAAACCAGCTCTTCAAAACTCAGTAGATGTGAATTAGCTTCTTAGACATCCACTTGGACTCAACTTCCTGTAATATTCTACTATTGATAAAGTGATTACTTAAAAAAATGTATTCTTTTTAGTTTTTTATGTTTGTTTCAGTTATTATTTTTGTCAGTCACTATCTTCATTGCTAATCATATTATGTTTTCATACTTCCTTTTCTACCTTCTTCCACCCAAACCTTTGTTTTATCAATTGTAATTTTTTTCCCATGCATGTATGCTACATTACTTGCCAGCATTTTATATCCTTACATGAATCATGCAAGAGGACATGACTTAATTTCAAATGAGTTTATGCAAAAGAAACTAGTGACTAAAGTGTTCCAAGTAAATTTATTGTAGGTATTGTGAATTTTTATTTGATTGTTTTGTGTCTCTTCATGTCCATTATCTCTTAGTGTGAAGTGCCTTAATATCCTATCAAGAAAGGTTTTTAGCAAAGACTGAACTCGCTTTTACAAATATGACTTGATAATTTTTTTCCTGCAGGTTCCTTCTAATCATGCAATGATTGGTGTGATGGTGCTTCTTGCTGGTTTGCAGAACCAATTGAGTGTCGCTAGTACATTCCCTTTACCCAAGGATGACAGAGGAAAATCGCCAAGAAAAACAGCTGAGAAACTAAATTTACCAAGAGTGTAAGCTTAAATTAACTTACCTCATAGCATATCTCAAGTTTTAAGAATTTTATTGTTAAAAATGTATATTTTTGTTTGTTTTTTTTTTTCCATATTTGTGTACAGTTATTTGTGCTCTTCATGATTTACTGATCACATGGTGTAGCAAAATAGGAAAATTGGAAGATTACAGTTTCTTGATCATATACGAGGGGGTACCCAAAAATAACCGGAATAGCATTCCCATGGGCGGAGATTATATAGCATGCGTTTCTGCCGCTAAGCATTTATAGCACAACTTTGCTAGCACTGTTTTGTTATTATTTCGTTTTTGATGATGGCAAGTTTCAGTGAACAACGTGCAGCTGTGAAATTATGTTTTCTACTCAGTAAAAATGTTGCTGAAACTGTTTTAATGTTGAAAACAGCTTACAAAAATGACACTATGGGAAAAACTCAAGAGTACGAGTGGTTCGCTCAGTTTATAAATGGTGACATGTCGATTGATGATAAACCTCACTCTTGAGGTCCATCAAATGCTTGAATTGACGAAAATGTTGAAAAAATTAGAGAGTTTGTGCTCTCAGACCGTTGACAGACAATTGATCAACTGAAATGAAGTCGTCTTGGGTGTCCAGTCGGATGGTGTTGTGTAGGACTTCATTTCATTAATATGCTGGGAAAGTCTCCACTCACACAATTGATCAACTGTCTGAGATTAGTGGGTTATCTTGGAGCTCAGTTCAGCAAATTTTAACAGAAGATTTTGGAATGAAAAGGGTTGCTGCCAAGTTTGTTCCTTGGGCTCTGACTATAATAAATAAATAAAAAAAAAAAGAAACTTCAAGTTGAAACGTGTCGTGGTTTGAAACAACGGCTTGAAATTGATCCAGATTTTCTGTCACAGGTCATTACTGGTGATGAGTCATGGTGCTATGGTTACAACCAAGAAACAAAGCAACAGTCAAGCCAATGGAAGACGCCATTGTCACACCGTCCAAAAAAAATGTTGTCAAGTCAAATCAAACATCAAAACAATGCTCAGATGCTTTTTTGATGCTAAAGGCATAGTTTGTTCCCCCACATCAGACCGTCAATCAAATATTTTATTTGGAAGTTTTAAGAAGATTACGCAACAGTGTTTGTCAAAAGATTTTAATTCTTCTGTTATTTAATAGTACATTATATACATTGATTTCATTAGGTTTCAGCTTTTGACTGTCTCACTGCAATCTAATTGTTCATCTCCCCCCCCCCCCCCAAATCCTGGTTGCTTGCATCACGTGAAGCTTTGATCCAAAATTAATATTCTGAAAGGGTAAAACCAACAATGGCTTGGATAGGAGCTAATATTGTGAACCTTAAAGAGAAAACTAAATGAAGTTTGTATTTCACAGCAATAATTATATTGATACTGTTCGAAATGAAGCAGCTACAAGTATCACAATTTCAAGGTTACAATAAGCCATCAGGCAAAGGTACGAGTATTCAAACAACAGGGACTCGTGTGGACACTCATCTACTACTCGGTGCAAAGGGACAGACTTGATGATTGCTATTCCTGTCTGGGCATCCAGATTTGGGTTTTCCATGGTTTCTCCAAATCCCTCCAGGCAAATGCCACAATGCTTCCTTGAAAATGCCATGGCTGAATTCCTTCCCATTCCTTGCTTCCAGTCTTTTCCGGCCTCCAATGTCCTCGACGTAGACGAGGCATAAAGCTGTAAGCAAAACAAAAAAACAAAGGTGATTGCTTATCTACTGGTTAAAAGTCAATCAAATACAAAATTGATGGTGACCAAATAAATGGGAACAACACAACATAGCTTATTGTACCCATATTTTGAGATGTCTTCCACCATATTCTTCTTGGTAAGCTATTCATTTTTCTACGGTGACCATTTGCTCAAAAAGGTGAGGAAGGTACACACATTTGAGAAGGATGTAAAAACCTTAACCGGGGTCATTTATTGATCAACTTTTGTTAAGCTTTTAAAACACCCAAAGAAATTTTGGTTGTATCTAAAAATGGCCATTTTTTATTTCAGAAGTATGGTGTTATGATATAAAATGGCTGTGTGATTAGTTAAAACAGTAACAAAGTGAACATCCTTATTAATACCAAATTTAAAAATTCATTCACCAAAGTAAATGCAGATGACTTACCAATTTTCCCATACTGTGTACAGTTAGACATGGATTCACTAGAAATGGACTCCATAGTTATCGCGAAACACTAGGTGCTAATGGTATCCAAATATGATTGTTTCCAGAATATACAACAGAAATCAAACCAGTTCTGATCGATATTTATGAGTAGTTCCCAAATTGTGCACCGCGATGTTCCAGGGCCCGCTAGTGTTTTTCAAGATGGTATAAGAGTGGTGATGTGCAAGTACCTCACACCATCACAGAAGATCTTATTTTTCCAATTGCTCCTGACATGGTTAATATTATGGTGGAAGAATCGGTGGAAAACTAATTTCAAAGTTACATTTTATACTATTAGTCGAAGTATCCATCATGTGGCTGATATCTCGGTTATCAAATAACAGAGAAAATGAAAAACAATGAATTTGGATTGTAGCTTGATGAGGTCACTTGACAGTAATAAAGATTAATATAATGCTCTCGGGTAACTAGCCAAATTAACGAAGTATTTTTACACGATATTTTGGTGATCAAATTCAGCCGCCATCTTCACCTGACTCTGCTCATCAAGTTTAACTGCCCTCACACAGATAACAGAAATGCAGTACTAGAAGATGGTGACAGTGAATTTGATCGCCAAAATATTGTTAACTCGGCTAGTTACCCAAGAGCATTATAGTAATTCTCAATGCCAAGAAAACCTTCGTTCTTATGAATAATAAAGATGGTCACCTTATATTTTTTTGTATACTTTTTGGATGATAATATTATTGTTGAAGACCTTCTGTTTTGTGAAGATATTGAAAGGGCCAAGGCTCAAAACTTGTTTGAAATGCTTGACAGTTTATAACGGAAAATGATTTGGATTTGGAAAAGTGCATAGGTGTTCGATCAATATTTGGCCTATGGTGGATTACAGGTGCTTATTTGCAGCAATGCACTGAATGCTAGAAGGATTCATTGCATAATTCATAAGGAAACATATGCATGAAACTTGTTGAGTTCTCAGTTAAACTTGGTATTAGAACATGTGTTACACGCATTAAACTGTGTAAAAACCAGGCCACTGAAAGCTAGAGTGTTCCAAAAATTATGCATTGTCATGGGAGTGAACACGTGTCCTTGACATACTGCTGAAGATCATGATGGCTTTCAAGTGGAAACCTCTTGTCCTGTGCAGTCTAGTTACATCAAAAAATTCACACTTTTCTGCAAAAAGATCGTGCATACTAAAGGTATTTCACCAAACCAGACTTTTTGCTAAAACTAGCATATTTGAGCAATATATTGACAAACTAAATTCTTTGAATTTGTCTCTACAAAGAAATAACATGCACATATTGAAACATTTGGAGAATATTTTGGCATTTAGGAAAAAGCTGCAGTTGTAGAAACGAAAAATGAATGAGGATGGTCTTGAAGATTGTTTCCCTGAATTGTGGTAATACATGGTCTCTAATACAATCGTTGTTTTGCAAGACGTGTTGTCCCTTTTCACAGAATATCTTTAAAAGCGAAGTGAAAAGTTTGTGATACACTTTGTGGAAGATGTTGTCAAAAACTTGTTTGGATCCATGCTCAAGTTCCACCAGAATTTACTTTGCAGGAGGAAGAATATCTCATTAAACTCTATTGCAACAACAGTCTTAAAATTTGCTTGTTCCGATTTGGCGGAGTTTTGGATGAAGTTAAATAACGAATATTCAACTTAAGTTCAAACTCTTTAAGAATTCTCATTCCTTTTGCAACATCCTATTTATATGAAACCAGATTTTCAGCTGTATCTGTAATAAAAAGCAAATATCACTCAGAAATCAATGTGGAGCAAGAAATAAAGAGTAGCAATATTGAGTCTTATCCTGTGATTTTGGAAAAAAAAAGGGGGAGATCAGCAAGCTCACACGTTATCATTGAATTTTTCCCTTTTTTTATTTTCACATTTTTTTTTTATCAATTATATTATAAAGATCTTTTCAAAAAAGTTGTTCTAATTTATATGTCTTACTAGAGTCATTTTACACGTTTTGAACAGCGCGCCATGACAAAATACTAAACCTGTAAGTGTGCCGTGAACTGTAAGAGTTTGAGAATCCCTGATATATATGGTAAATCGTAGACGAGGTAAAAATACCTCCCAACTGGAAAATCGTACAGATCAGTTCCATTTCTAAAGAATGAAATCAAAGAGTCCTTGCCAACTACCAAGCAATCGGTCTGCAGTAGAATTTTGGAGACCATGATATGCGCGAACATAGTAAAATTAAGAATTGCACCGATCCATCACAGATTTATAAAGCACAAATTGTGTGAAATACAGCTTAATCAAAGTTATTGAGAATCACAAGGTAATGTATTTTTGTTTGTTTGGGTTTTGGGAATTCTTTTGACACTGTACCAAACAATCTCTTATTAATGAAGATCCAAATGTATGGAATATTGCAACAGATTTGTGAATGATTACAAGGAATTATTTTATAGATGTTCGCAATATATTGCTGTAGATTCTCTAGAAATTGAATCAAATATTCCACTGGGAAGTGTAATAGGGCTTATTCTATTTCTGATATTTATAAATAATCTTGAGGAAAATGGTGATAGCTGTTTAAGATTGTTTGCTGTGTTTATCTGTTGGAAATATTTGGTTCTGCTGATTAATTATAGATTCAGTGTGATCTCTGTGTTATTTCAACATGGTACAGTAAATGGCAGCTTAAATTAGTTCCATCCAGTCCTCTAACAGAATTCCTTGACAGTACTAAAACACGGTGCACATGATTTTTCTTGAAGAAAAAGGTTTTGCTGCCTTGGTTTTCGGGGAATCAGTACGCAGCTGGTCCAGTGACTGCCATTTCATTTCATGTGTCTTGTAACACATCCATGTTTCATCACCTGTGACAATCCTTTAAAAAAAAAAAAAAAATCTTTTTTTTCCCTAACGCTGCAAGAACTCCAAGGCTGCTCCCATGTGTTTCCGTATTTGAACATCTGTTTATGTTTTTGGTATCCATCATGAACACAGTTTTTTGTAGTGCAAATATTCAGTCACAATTTCATGTAATAAAGATTATGAAATGTTTTGAAAATGCAATAACAAATCAAAAATCATGAATCGCCCATTGCAACGAGTCAATGTCAGTGCAGCAAACCAATCATTCGTTGATCAATGATGGGTATCCACTGCCCTCCTCATTGTCACATTTTCCTTTTCTTCATTACACTTTCGCACCATAGCTGCACTCTTCACATTCTCTCAATAAGTTTAACTTCTCTGACGATAAATTTCACAAGTTCGAACATTTCTCACATTCTAAAACTTTATAATTGCTCTTATTTCACATCTGGCAGGCTAATCGAATGTTTTAAATATGATTACTGTCAAACAATGACTTGAAATATTCACTTAATCAACCAAAATGGTGGGCTAATTTGTTCTCGAGTTGAAGGTTATAACTATGCATGTGTGATCTTCATGCTTCAGATGTACGGGAGTTATGCGCTAACGGTACTTACTTTCTGCTTGAGCGTCGTACAATACTTAAAGTGCAATGTCGTCAAAAAATATAGCACTTTTTTTATTTCCTGCTCCTCCATGAATTTTCTGTTTTTCCTTGTTTACAAATTCAAACACATTTTTTCTTGAAATGTAGTCTTCACGGGATTTCTGCCGTATGTTGTTGAAATGCGACAACGAGCTTTCGGTGGCTGACTCTGCCGCCATCTTCAGGTTGGATGTTGATGGCGGCAGAGTCAGCCGCCGAAAGCTCGTTGTCGAATTTCAACAACATACGGCGGAAAACCCGTGAAGACTACATTTCATTGATACGCCGTAAAAGCCTTCGATCTCACAAATTTTTTCTTAAATAAATATAAGTTTCATACATTACTGAGGAATATATTGGGTCCTGGATACTCTTTTAATGCATTATTATTCTTTATTAATTCAAAATCTAACCACTATATACATTTGTCGTGATCCAATCCTTCTGTGAATGTAATGACAAATGCCAATGATAATATTTGTAAAATTCTGTGCGCATCTATTTCAGAACTTTGCAAAGAATGTATATCACTTAGTTCTATATGTGTATGTGTAAAAATTTGTTTTTCTTCAGAATTCCCAAATAAAATTTGAATTACAAGGAAAGGGAATATGACTCATCACTCACCAAAGTTGAAGGCAGCAATGGGTGAAGAACATATATGATGAACACAAGAATACACAATATTTTGGTTTTAACCCTTATTCATGGTAAAGAAAATGAGTCTTGTGATTCAGGAGGTGTGCACACGCTGAAGTTTCCTACATGACTGAGTGCATTGACGATATGGCGGGGGAGGTGGACTGAGATGTTATATATAAATATGTATATCACAGATGGTGATAGAATTAGTAATATACCAAAAGAGTATGGAATGTTGAAAAAAAAATTAGGCAAATAAATATTGATAAATATGTTTTGAAAATAAATTGTAAGTAGTTGAATGACGATAATGCTAATAATAATGGAAATGAGTGATGCGTAAAAAGAAAGGAATTTTATCGGTGGTTGAGGCTGGTTGGGTGTCTGATATCTAGGATATTTTAGTATTCAAGTTCCCATCTCCAAAGTTCTGAAGTGGTGATGGTTTCGGGGAAAACTCTGATTGCTCTCAAGGTGATACAGTCATTGAGGTTGTTGGAATTGTGGTAGTTAACATGTTTTGGTATTGGAAGATATAAATTGCAGGTGTGGACTGTTTGTCTGTGGCCATTCATCCTGGTCGAAAATTGTTGTGTTGTCAGGCGTATATAGGAACTAGTGCAATGGCAGCATGTTAGCTGGTATATGATGTGCGTTGTAGAGCATGTGGCATGTCCAGGAGTGGGGAAGGTTTCCCCCGTGTCAGGGTTGCAATATGTAGTAGTGGGAGGATGCATGTTGCAGGTTTTGCAGTGAGGTCTATTACAAGGAAAAGATCCATAAGGTGTTTTTGGAGAGTCAGATGGAGGGTATTTATGAACCAAGATGTTTTTGATGTTAGATGGTCTGCTGAAACAAGTACGGGGGACAGTTGGCAGAATTTTTGGCAAGAGAGTGCGCATTTCTGAAAAGCAGCAAAGAAAGTCATGACCCTGTTGTAGGATTCTATTGATGGATTCGAGACCAGGCGAGAGCTGGGTGACAAAGACAGGGCTATGGTTGGATTTTAGAGGTGTCGGGTGGGAGTGGTTATTTGGAGGGTGGGTGATTGCGCATGTGATTTGTTTATGTACAAGATTTGCTGGTTAAGAGCGTGAAATAAGGGTTGGGGTAGGTTCTGGGAATACTGGGAGAGGGTTTCAGCATCAGAACAGATACGTTTGCCATGGATTGCAGGGCTGTAGGGGAGGGAACGTTTGAGTCGGTGGCAACTGTCAAAATGTCGGTATTGCTGTAGATTAGTTGGTTTGTGTCGACGGAGGTGTGAAGGGCACCCTGCCTAAGCATGCCGTTCACATCGAGGAACGTGATATGTGTGCGGGAGTAGATCCAGGTGAAATTAATGGGTGTTGCATAAAGTTTTATTGCTTTCATCTTGTATAAACGTATATCCTTTCTTTGCTATTCTGAAAGTTCTTAAATTAGAGTAGCTGGTTACAGCAGGGTACATGCCTCAAGTTTTACAGTGAGGCCTATTTCAGGGGAAGAATCCCTGTGGTACTTTGGACGAGTCAGTAGAACTGAGCCCTGTGGGTGAACAATAATGCTCGGCCCTGGCCTTTGGGAGGACATTTATTCAAATGCCTGTTGAGCCATACAGATTTCATTTTTCTGTTGTTTCTCAAAATAACTACAGGCAAATGTCAGGTTGGTTCCTTCTAAAAGGTCGTGGTCATTGTTGAATTCCTTCCTTGTCTCCAATACCTCTCCTGCCTTTAATAACCTCAATGATGTGTAATGCCATAAACAAAAAAAGCCAGTCAATAAGTATTTATACACTAAAATATTATTTAGATTTGGTGGTCTGCTGTCACATGTACTGGATATAGTAGAAAGGATTTTGAAAAGAAGGATGTGCATTTTAGGGAAAGAACTCATATCCACTAGAAAGAATTTGTGTTTGAAAAAGTTTGTACTGACCAGCTGAAAATGAGGGCTTCTGATACATAGTAGGACTATCTACAGAGGGATATAGTGTTCTTATCAGAATATGTGCATCCTACTTTCCAAAATCATTCCACACATGCTTCTTCAGATCGTCAAATCATACGAATATTTTGTTCCATTAATTCTTACTTCCTGACCCTCACAAATAACCATTGGGATACTTCACCTGTAGCATGCACCTGCCAAAACCATCTTCTCTAGTCCTATTACTGGTGAAACCTACATCATTGACCATGCCACCTGTACCACTACACGTGTCGTCTACCAACTCACCTCTCTCCACTGTGCTACTCCATATATAGGCCTCACCAACAGCCAGCTGTCCACAAGTGTCAATAGGCAGGCATAGAGTTCATAGCAGTAATTGAAACCATCCAGTGGCTGCCATGTTAATTTGCACAACTCCAACTATGACAACTGTTATAGTCTTTCCAGAATCTGCTACTCCTTCTGAACAGTGTGTGCTGATGGGAATATCATTGGTTAAAGATATCCACCTGGCCTCAAATTCTATTGATACCTTTCCACTAATAAGCGAATCACTATATGTATTCCTTAATTCTAGTAGATTTCTTTAAATTTACTCTTATTAATAATAATAATAATAATATTATGCTACTTTGATGTTTTAATAATAAATATTTGCTATTATTTTTATTGGTATTTGTAATGATATTATTGATCCATAGCAATTCTTTTCTCACTTAACAATTTCCCCTCACCACTTTTGCTTTGTCCATCAATGGTTAGCAATTGGACCAAAGAGCAATTGAATTGGATACAGCTATCAACAAGTTCCACGTGATGATTGTCTTATGTCCTCTTGTCGGCTCTTCCAGGGATGAGGTTGCGCCCACCCTCTCTCCTTACACCTATTTCCTGCTGTTCGAATAGTCACAGCATTTAGGGTGTTTTTTTACATCCAACCAATGGCATGTGTCGAAGTGCTGGTCCAGTGTCCAGTCATGGCACATGGAAGAAGTAATGATACTTACAATTAGAAGAAAATCTATTAAGAATTCTCTGGTTGGCTGTAACTGAAATACTCATCCCTGTGTATTCATATCTCCATATGACTTTACTTTTCATATGGGATACTGTTTATGATGTCAGCTAAATTCGTACTGCCATTTAAAAACATTCATAACCACCATGGCACAAGGTCTGTGCAGGTGTGATCAATGGCAAGAATTGAAATGCAGCAGGGGATGATCTCACTAAATGTTTTTACCTGCAATCAGTCCTTTGTACCTGCTGCAGTCTAAGGATCAGAAATTTATTATACCTTGTTCACTCTCAACTGGCGTGTCAGGGTCGTGTTTCCCTCGCCCCGCGCCTCTCCCCACCACTCCTTCCTGTTGCCTTCCCCTCCGAGCAGACTGCTGCCTAGAGGCAGGCAGGAGGCATTGTCGTATGTCACAGTATTGTCGTATTTATCCCACCAAATCATTAAAAAATGCTGTAATTGAAATGGCATCAAATAGTTGTTATATTAGGTGACAGTCAAAAACAATAATTTTTGATGTGTATATTTTTTTTAAGACACTATAAAGCTCTGAAGAGAAAGTTAATATTCTTTTCAGGGAACCACAAAAAATGACGGTAGAGGCATGTGACATATTGGTTCGGACAATGCAGCATGTATGTACTGAAGCCCAGCTGAGTGTTCCGTGGCCATCCTTTTCTTCTCACCGAGAAAAACCGGTCATGGAGTTGGATGACTTGGGTGGAAAGATATCATTCAGTGTTCTGTACTAGAATTTTATGATCGGCACGAATTTCCTTTTATAAGAAAATTGAGGGAGATACTGAAAGAGAAAATTAACTACACTGGAGGCATAACTTCTCTGCATAAATTACTAAAAACACTCTACTTCAGATACACAAAATGTAATGATCGTAGACATTTTCTGATGGAAAGGACAGACATTGTTGCAGCACGGGCCCCATTTTTAAGAAAAATGCACGATTTAAGGAAGGAACATCCTCTTTGAATTATCGCCTACCTTTACAAGACGTGGGTAAATAAAAATCATGGAAGGAAGTTTATTTGGCAACACACTAAAATGGTGGCTTCAGGGTTCCTGTAGGTAAAGGCTCTTGATTAATCTTTTGTCATGCTGGGTCAGCGTTTCATGGATTCGTTGAAGGGGCTTGTTTAGTGTTTCAGTATAAACGTTCTGGCAACTATCACCAAGAAATCAGTAGTGAAGTGTTCAGAGAATGGCTTTCTAACTTGCTTAAGAGTCTGGAAGAAGGGTGTGTCCTCGTAATGGATAATGCAAGTTATCACTCAAAACTCAAAGAAAAAATCCAATCTTTTTCACTTTATTTTCAAAATTTATACGTGTTTGGAAAATTAACTTCCACTTCGAAACGCATCTAAAAATTGGATTTTATTCTTGAAATGTCTTGCACAACTTTTAAAACTAAAAATTATAACTGGAAGTAGTAAATTTTATTCATTGATATCATGTAAATAATTTTTATCTTTATTAACATATGAAACTGAAGTTGGAAAACATGCAATTTATGTGACACATGATTCACTAATTTCGCTCATGACAAATAATTAAAATGCTTGATTTTACTAAAGAAAACGTCATATGAAATGCAACATATTGTATTACATACGTTTTGAGGATGATTTCTCATGTGCGGCAGCTGTTTCCCCTTCACCTGTAGGGGTTGGGGCAGTGGAATGGGGATAGAGCAGAGGGATTTTAACCCACCTCTCTTAACTGAACATAGTATATATAGCAGGCAGTTGTCCACCCTTGCTTCAAGGCCCACATTCCTTAACACTTTCACGCACTTAAATTCAGCACTTAGATACCTCATTTAAAACTCATAGCTGTGTCTTTGAGTATCTTTCCTAAATGCTGACAGCTGTATTAAAAAATATTGTCCATGCACACAATTCCTATCTTGCAAAAGTGCATTCTTTATCATTTCCTTAATCATGCTATTAGTATTTGTTACTATAGGTACTGCAATTGGCATGTATGTGATATCCATTCAGCAGAAGGTCAAAGTTTTAGACCACCTTGTGCTCCATAGTTCTTCTGCAACATTCTTCCTTCAACAATACAGTACACCATGCCATTACTTCTGAACTCTATTTGAATGGTCAGATGGACACTCTGCAGACACGAACTTATTCCCGCTGGCTAGCATGACCACAATCTCCTTGAGCTCATCTGTTGTGTTCGAGTCTCTTGACCCCCTCCATAAAACCTGCGTGTTGGTTCAGGTGTTGTACATCCATATGGCTTCCCAATGCACCCAGTATCTTCTCGAGTCCATGTCAGCAAGTGTGATGAGTGAGTGGTAATGCTCTGGCCTCACATTAAGCAGTACACATGTTATAATTCCAGTCCGAACATCTAGATTTCAGTTTTCCATGGTTTCCACAAATCACAAATATTGGTATGGTTCCTTCAAAAGAGGATGGCCACATTCCTTCCCCCCATTCCTTTTCCACCTCTGCTGACCTTGATGTAAGTATAAAGCCATAGAGAAAAAAAACTAGGAAAGAGTGTCCATGCGAAGCTAAATTGCCGTCATCGTGGGGTGAAATTAGTGCAGTACGAAATTTAACACACATCTGCAGTTCAAACTATTCAGTGTATTTTGGTGGTTATTCAGTGTATTTCAGTCCACTCACGAGGGAAAATTTAATACATGCATACCCATTGGCTTTGCATAAGTTTCATGTGTCTATCACATGATTAAGGTGTTACCCAAAATGTTGTGTAGTTGTTTTCAAGTGAATTTTTGTTGTTAAATTCATTCCATCTCCAACTTAAGTAAGTGATGGATTTACTTTCTGCTTCCTTTCTTGATAAATGAATGCAACATGATTTTTAAATAGTTTGTTCTTATAACAAATGTTTTAAGTGTAATTTTTTTGTATTGCCTTATATAATTAAAGATTTCTTCTTGCAAATATTTGTCCAGTTAACAATAATGAAATAAGTTCTTGTGTTGTCAAATTCTAAGTATTTACTCCTCATTCTGATAGTCATCTAAAATGCATAAAAGTTTGTTGTTGATAGCTGGCATCTAATTTTAATTATATGTTAATAACTTACCCTGACATGTGATTTGTCATTCACATTTCAAAGTTGCAGCATTCATAAGGCACCCTATTAATGCTGGAAGATTTAGTACGAATCATCCCTTCCCCTCCTTGTTTATGGCTCGTGTGAAGTGAGCTATCATCTGTTTGTGTATACATTTCTCCAAGTATAGAATAAATTTATGTTCAGTAACAATTATTTCAGTGTTTGCTAGTTGAAAATACTGTTTGCTTGCATCATGTGAAATACTCTTCTTCTTAGTCTATATTCAGAATTTCATTACAGATTTTTCAATTTACTATTCTTCTGAAGCATTGCAGTATTTCAAATAGGTTATTTAGATTTGCTGATTGGTATAACATCATTTAATATTGTATAGACTTGTACATTTTTATATCTGTGTATTATCTTTGTGTTTTCTGTAAACGTTACACAGCAATACATATAGGATGATTTACTGTGAGACAAGAAGTGACTTGAAGTCTATATTTACCTTCTTGAGGATTGGTGAGAAAGGGAGTGCATCACACTAATTTGCAGAGTACTGAATTAAATATTTTGATACCATGCTAGATTGTTATTTCATCAAGAGTAGCATAATATTTACTATACTCAACATCCTAAGCATTTCTTTTTTCTTTTCACTTTTACTTTCAAGGTTGAGGTCAGTTTTCTTACTCAAAGTACACTATTGTGTTTTCTACATTTTTCATTTTTAATTTGGTGAATTTGGTGCTAATGTATAACTGTTGCAGAGAATAGAAGATCAAAGATTTATGTGAAATAAGTTGTTACTAAATGAATGTCCTCATGGCAATAGATACAGTGCATTGTATATTAGCTTTTGTATAACTATTTATGTTCTAAAGATTGTGTGTTTACTCATAGCCCATATAAATCATGCACAGTAAGAATTTTCACATATTTCACTGTGTTTCTTATGATGACAAAGTTTGATTAAACCAGTAGTGATAGAATGATATGAAATTTTCTTTCCAGGCAACAGGGCTTCAATGTACTGTCAGTAGGAGTAACATCATCTTTACTGACCATAATGGGTTCACTCATGGATGATATGATATTGGAGTGTTTGAGTATGACAGAAGAAGATCGTTTTGATCAGTTGGCTGCAAATTTAAATATCATGGGACAGTACACAGCTTTGCAGAGAGTTATTCGTTTCTTGCATACTTTTCCTGTTGCCCAGCTGTTACTTAATCTGGCTACAATAAGCTATAGGAAGGTAAGTCTTCTTCTTTAACTGAGGCCTTTGTTCTCTGATGTCACAGCTATTCCGGGCTATTTTCACTTTTCTTTGTCATTCTGCTGTTGTTTCATATTACTTTTATTGTGCTGCCACACTCCTACACCCTATTAAGGTCAAAGTGGCATGTAGGAATAGTTCCATATTGTTTAGAATCATGATAGTAAACTGTTTTATGTTCAGGGCAGTGGAACGTGGATAATTCAAAGCTGAATGGAATGATAACAAAATTTAAATTGTTAAACTCGTCACTTTTGTTTAGTTTTAAGTCGAGTGAATTCCTGAAATGACCATTCTTTCAGTAAGTAATTCTGTATTTAAAAAGTTGTAGTATATTATAGAAAAATACACTCTACAATATTTGAACAAAATAAGATTTTTTCCCCCCTAAAATCATTGTTGTAGCTGTATGCACTATATTTACATACATTTAACACAGATTACTTTACATCAGGTATTAGATTAGATTGCATTACTGTAATCTTAAATTCAAATTAACACAATGGCCATAAGAAAAATCAGTTTTACAGAGAATTGTGAAATTTCCTATTGTCACATGAATTACTTTTTTAAGATTAGAAAATTCTTCAGGCACATTCAGAGACTGAAAAACAGTTTCAATTACATTTATTTGTCCACTGTACCGGTGGAATTCATGCAGGTGGCAAAGTGCATTGTATAGTATTAGGATTTGCATATATGCAGCTTTACTTTGCTCTTCTTCTTTACATCAGATGAATCTACTACACTCTACTTGTCCAACAGTTCCGCTAAAAGATCTCGTAACACTCCACTCATGTACACATTTTTATCCATAATGAAATATTCTTCACATGTCATGCCCACCCTGTCATCCCATCCATCCAGTAGAGAGGTACCATCTCTCAAGAAATTGGTTTGATTTGTTTTGTTGAACCATGCCTTTTGAAAACAATTTGCTATTGTTGTTTTGGCAACTCGAGAACATAATTTTGGACAAATCTGTGCTTTATCAAAGACACCTGTAAGAAATCGACAGTAGGTTTCATATGACAAGGCATCTCTAAAAATTGCTTGAAATTTTTTATGATGACCTAATCCACTGGTTGTACTACTGAAGTCATGTTTGATGGGGTAAAATAACATTTACTTCATGAATGGAATAGAATTGTGTACAGTGCAGATGTAAATAAAGAAAACTTTTTCTTTTCTTTCTTTATGGCTCCCCTACAACCTTAAAGGCTACTATTTTGTGCAGAGTACAATTGGAAAAACAAACCTCTTTTGTAAACATTGAAAACGTCTCAAGACAGCGTTATCTCAATCATTTGTAAACCATCTTTTCAAACATTTGCTGCTTCTTGATTCATGCTTTCACTCTACAAAGGAGATACCATTTCTTTTTTTAAGTCCATCCCACTGGCCAGTGCTTGTTTTAAAATGAATTTTCTCTGAATTTGCAGAAAGTTCTACATTTGTTCAAATCAGGGTGGCATTCAATGGAATATTTTTCTTTCGTCTTCATTTAAACCAATTCAAAATGCACTCGTCAACTACAGGATTATCCAGTTCGCTCTGTCATTTGTGGTCCTCTGTATTCCTAATAGAAGCAGAGCTTAAAGTTTTGCTTTTTTTTTTTTTAATAGTATCTATGACAAGGTGCACGCTCACTACAGTATCAACTTTTACAGCACTAATTACACGGTGCAGTTGGAAGCTCAGGTGACAACTGATTGGAAAATTCTTTGTGAGTGTGAGCAGCAAGGGGGAATTACAAAGTATGAGCATCTGTTTAGACAGTAAAGGGGTTTGCCTGACAACAATAACCTTAGAGTGATGATCTCAATACATTAAGGGCGTCTTCACACACGCGAGCAAATCCAGTGCCGGCGAGAGGGTATTTTCAAACACACCGGCATAACCAGAGCCAGAGCTGGCTCCGACCTTATCGCACAGTATGCAGTAGGCTTACAGCGTTGGTGGAAGAAAAATGCGTGTTACATTCAACAAACACTACCCAATTAGGTTACCTTAGAAGGAAATACAAAAATTTAACACACTACTGGATACATCCTCTTTTGACTCAAATATATATATATAAAAAGGATTAGACAAATAGTGAAATAAATTGAATATGCAAATATTCTGTTATATTTTTATTTCATTAAATAATTTTCTTCAAATACTTAAAAAGAGCTGATTTTTTTATATTATATGATAGGTACTACTGCAATTAAAATCTAACAAAATATAATCGATATTTTAGGCACAAAAATTGAGACTAAGCACAATAAGTAAAATTGTAAATCTGGTTGTGCAATTTATTTGTGGTATCAACTCGGATACTTTATCAGTACCATAGCAAATTAACAAAATATATTGTGTAAACTGTTCTGTATTGTTATTAGTAATAGTATTAGCTGCAGTTTTTTTTTTCTTTCACTTCGAATTCTTCTTTCAAAAATGTATAGGTTTATTTCCGTGCTTTCTGTTTACCCTACTCTGTCTTTGAAATAGTCACCTTTTTATCACCGAACACAGTTTATTCTCCACCAGTTCCGTTAATGACACTTACTAGTTATTACAAAATTATGAGCTAAATTGTTATTCTGATATTAAACCATATAAACACATCTGCATCACTGGCACCAGAGTGGATAAGAAACAATGAAATCAAAGGGCTGGCATCCTGTCGTCGTGTTCACCGTCTGCTGCATTCACCGGTGCTGGACGCTGGAAGCGGCTAATCTGATGGACCAGACTACCTGTGAAAGCTCTCATTTGATTACATTGCATCTGGCACATGAGCTGGCTCCAGTTTTGCCGGTGTGTGTGAAAATACCCTTAAAAGATATTTCACCTTCCTTCTTCAGGGTTAGCTAACTTTTAACTTGTGTTTTAGTAGAGATCATATGTACAAAAACTTCAAATTATGGAAGGTAACCTTCAAACTATCCATGATTTTTGTGCACTGATTTAATGCAAAATTCAAGGGTTCGACACATATCTTGATATTAACGACAATTTCAAATTTGGAAGATCCAGTTACCCAAGTTCCACTGTAACTTACATATTTGTATATACATATGTGTATCCCTGCTGTTGCCTTTAGTTTCTATTTTTGAATATCATCATCAGTGTATCAGTTGTGACTAGAAAATAAATGAACGCTGATTTTGTTATGCTGGTAATACAAATGCTGTGCGGTTTGTGATGGGGTGTTGAGTTTATTCCACCATTTTGATGATCGTGCAGTTTCCAGTACGGCTGTAGCACTAGTTTTAATCATATTGTGTATTTGATCTGTGTCAGAAAAATGTTCAATGTCACTGTTGATTAATGAGTTAATATGAAATTTCTCATTAAACTTGGAAAGTGTGCTGCAGAAATATTAATTTTGCCACATGAAATATCTGATGGTTACTTATCACAGATAGTTTTCAAAGCAGTAAAATGATTCAAAGATGGGAAGGAAGATGTCACCAAATATCCTCACATTGGGCATCCGCAAATGGTAAAAACAGATGTGTCACATATGTTCAATAGATAGTAAGTTGGCAGATTCGCAGAAATATGACTGGGAATATGTCTTATGTAATGATTGATTGCCAACGGTAGGACTGGTTGAACAAAGTTCTCTGTGGTCTAAAAAATGTACTGTTATTTCAGATAATTCAATAATCACCTAATTTGAATATATTTTTCTAAACATTGCTGATTCATTTTTGAAACAAATGGCGGCCACTCAAATGAGTTGACAATAGTTATGGGCTTGAAAAAATAATCTGTTGAAGGTTATGTTTGGAATAAAATATTTAAGAATGTTTATGAATTCTTAAAAATCAATTTTATTATTTCCTTCTTTCAAAGTTATGGTCTGATACCAACAGTACACATTTGACCAATTGAACATCAATCCAGTTCATGACTACATGTTTACTTCACACAAAATCACCACACACACACACTATAATAACCACACATCAAGCTTCAAGTTGCTTAAAGGTGTATGAACTGAATAACTATTCCCATTTTAATTTAGTGAACTTCAACCCAAACCCCAAATGTGCATTAATATTTTATGATAGTATGTCTGCTTCTGGGCTGTTACCAAACATGCGGGGAATTAAGTCAACAGTACACACCCCATGGAAACATTGAGGGGAACAAAAACAATGATGAAATGGGGAAAATAAGAAAAAGGGGTGATAGAAATATTAAGCACTGTATGGGCAAAGAGTAGAAATATTGTCTAGAATTTATTTAAGTGGAAAAAGCAAAAGCATGAAAATGGAATCTCATAGTAAAAATGCCAATCTGAGTGTAAAAAAATAGCTTGATATGTTCCCTCTGTGAAGGTGATGACTTCGAGCATACAGTTACAATCATTGAAAAAATAAGGATTTAAAGTTATTAGGAATTATATCTCATAAACAAGTTGCATGACAATTTAATTGGTGGTGATTATGGGATTACAAGAGATTTATTCATCAATTATGAAGTTAAATAAACTATTAAACATCGCAAGAATTGGTTTACTATTCATCAAAATATACAATACAAATAATTGAGCATACAATTTTCAGATTGGGGCAAAATGAGATTCTAACATTCTTTTAACTGAGTTGAATGGATTTGCAAAAAGTTTCCATCACAATGGAGTGTTTAGTGTTTCATTCAATTAGAAGAGTCAGATGTGTTGCCCCGGACACTTATTATGAGTCGTACCACACAAGTCTGATATGTCGCCTCATTGGTCAGTGTGACAAGCACCTTCAGGTGACAAGACAGCTTTGTCTTCCAGTGGTTGCATGGAACTGGTGAATCAGCAAAGATGGCTGATGTTACATGTAAAAATAATCTCAAAATGTTAACAATTTTCTCGACTGGATCTGTGAGAGGCTGAATGTATTCTCCTTCCACTTTGTGAATTTTGGTTACTTCAAATAAATCTCAATAAAAATGCCGCAATATTCTCCATACTTTGGTACAGGCTATCCTCCATCATTCTGAAACTTTGAAATGGGCTGATGTGCTACATAGATCAAGATCTGCTACTTTCCATTGAGTACATAGCGTTCCGTGGGTATA
The DNA here is from genome assembly GCA_031002005.1 of Vandiemenella viatica. Lineage (NCBI taxonomy): Eukaryota > Metazoa > Arthropoda > Insecta > Orthoptera > Morabidae > Vandiemenella > Vandiemenella viatica. The sequence goes on from CM061921.1 coordinate 26,157,951, forward strand.
TAGCAAGGCTGCTGCAAGCGGGGGCCGGCCGGGTGGACACCCATCATGCTCCCCTCACAACCCCACCCAGGATCCACCACCCAGTTACGCCACCACCTCAGGAGGTAAGACTCTTCCGAACTACCCGCCATCACAGCGGGGACGGTGAGCAAGGCGCGCTTAGCCACCCATTAAGGGTGCCTACGGGGAGGTGCGCGGAACCAGCGCCCGTCACGACCAGGCCGAAGACCCTCCAGAAAACCCGGCCGTATAGCTAATACTCCTCTGCGCATCCAACGCGCACTTGGCCCCGCCCGCCCCCGTAGGAGCAGGGCAGAAGCCATAGCGATCAGGCAACAGCGCAGGATTGCCCCCAGCCACGCCCCCCAACGATCGACCAGCAGTCCCAAGCCGCCCGCCGTCCACCAGGGCACACGACAGTGACAGGCCCCGGCATGCTTCCCCCGCACGCCAACCATCAACATGATTGCCTCTCTGAAGGGCACGGGTTCTACACACCAGGACCACACAGAGCACCGTCATAGTGCACAATCGCGCCGGAGCGCTCAATTGGTGTCGCTGCCCCACCTGGGTCAGATGTCCGGACCCTTGCACTATCAGTCCCCACATATAAGAGGACCTACTTTGGCAGCAGATGGCTCATACCGGCGGCAAGGGGAGCACAAGTTCCTTGATCACTGATCACCGGTCCCAGCGAGGGTCATTCTATACAATCTGAAGATGACCCCGGCCGTTGCCAGATCACGCCAGCTTACCGGTACCATCCGTCGCCTCCCATCAGAGTCGCGTCACCTCTCTGCACCCGGGTCCTACTGCCGTGATCCTTCGGTCTTACTGCCTGGGCGTTGGCAATGAGTGCTACCGGCGGGAGGGCTGCACCACATCACCCCACAGTGATCCCAGTCTTCCAAAGACCAAGATCCCCGGTCCATTTGGTTGGTCCATACCGGCGGCAGGGGGAACCACTTCACCTGATCACCGAAGCCCGCCTCAGCATTGTCCGCTCCCGAGAACCGGGAATTCGACCCCACCTTCTAGCGACAGACACCGGCTACCGGTACCGTTTGAGTGCAACCGTTCTGCAGGGCATACACTCATCTCCCTGAACCCCGTCCGGCTTTAAGTTGGATATAACCGAGGCATCGGCACAGTGTCCATTCCCTGCGGCAGGGTGCACCGCATCCCTGGGTCCGCCCGGTCTACCCGGAAGGGACCTCTGGTACCATCCGCTAGGCACCTACAGCGCGGCTGACAGAGACCTCCTCACCACTTACTGGGACTGTCTCCTTGGCGTGGCAGCGCCGCGGACTCTCAATCCTCTGCACTGAGGGTGCCCTCGGCATGGATTTGCGGACCTCCTCCCTAATTATTTGGGCAGTTTCCATATCGAGCTTGGGGCCCCAGGTTCGCCATGCCCGTATCCCAGCCCTAAAGAAGGCCGTAAACCCCTGAGTATCGTCTGGCGCCCCAGGAAGCTCATACCGACCGAAGTCGACCTTGTACTCTTGTTAGCGAAGCTACCTCTGCAACGTTTGAAGAGTTGCCGTTCGGGGACACTTTCGTGATACCCCTACCGCACGTTTTGTTCCAGCCCGGGATCCCGTTGCCCAGATACCTGGGATAGGTTAGTCAACCCGACTGTTTTACGGGTTTCCGCCGCGCGGCAGCTGGGGCTAGTCTCGGATACTAGGGCTTGGGCACAGCCAAGTCCCGCCACCTCAAACGACTGCCTCCTGCGGTCCCCCTGTCCGTGGACATTGGGTTGCCAGCTCGTATCCATCCCAGTTGGCCCGAAAGCCTCGTGTCCTCTTATTAGCAAGGCTCCCCCCTTTGCAGCGTTTGAAGAGTCGCCGCCGGGGTCACTCTCGTGATACCCCTACCGCTCATTTCATTTGCATTAGGCCAACGCCCTTTGCCCAGGTCCCCTCTGGGATCCCAAGGATCGGGTAGTCGACTGACTGTTTTACGGGAGTTTGCCTAGCGGTCCTCCGGGAGCTAGTCTCGGATACTAGAGTAACGTGCACTCTGACACCTCAAACGACTGCTCCACGCGACCTCCCTAGCTCGGGCACCTCGGGATCGCCAATCCCATATCTGGCCCACCGCATGTAGACGGACACAGACCCCTGAGGGGTTCCATTGAGTACAGCAAGCTTGACTGCCAATGTTCACAACATGAATTTGTGTCTTACATAAATCACCAACAACTGCGGTACTTGCGACTTTCTCACTCACACTTGGTACATGATTCTTCTTCTTCTTTGGGTGTCGTTTCCATGTCCGAGAGTAGTCAGTTACAGTTTACCATTCCATTGAAATGTCCCGGGAAGGTGATGAACTGTGTGGCTTACCATTGCATTACTCAGCATGACAGTGTTTTTAAGTGTGTAGGACTATGATGGGGTGAGAGTTCAGAGTAGGATGTTGTGGATGAGAGATGAAAGAAGGAAGAGGGTGAAACCCAGTGCCAGCCCATTCAGTCTTATTCTTCTGAAAGACGCCAAGGAGGCCGCCAAGCTTATTGTCTCCATCTGACAGAGGAATCACCATCAAAAGTGTTGTATGCCTCCCTCCATACACACTGTGGAGAGGTTTGGCATTTAACACATGGCATTGGTGCACAATCTGCTGATTAGGAATTGTGCACCACCTCTTCTACCCTGCTGGCTAAGTCCTGATGATGAAAATTTCCTCTACACCAAGATTTGAATCAGCTAACCTTGTGTCAATGCCTGGCATCATCAAAGTGCCACAACCAAGCCAAAAAGGTGAGCTGGTTCGTGATAATTCATTACTATGTTAGTATCCTAAAATGAAAAATGATTGATAGAACAAACAAAAATCACTTTATAGACAACAAGCAGAAATATCTCGCAGGATATGTTTATTTGTGAAAAACATAAGCAACCAGAAATAAATTCTTTAGCAAAAATGTTTATCAAATGAACGCACAAGTACAAAACCCAGTGGTAAAACTATTGCTAAAAATCTTGTAGGGCATAGGCAAACCAGGAATGGAAGGCAAGCGTAAAATCAAAGAAACAGAATAACTAATTGCAGGCAAGCTGGTACCATGCAGATGTAAGGGTGTACATAAACAGAGTGGTCAGCCATTTTGGCGGGAAGACAAGGCTCTGGAAACAAACTGGTAGGAATTTTAATGACATGAGAGGAGGAGAAAAAAGAAAAAGGGGGGAGAGGTGGAAAGACAAAGTGATACACATAACGCAATAGGAATGAGCAGGTCAGTTTAGGAGGAGGGCGTATTAACAATAATGAAAAGCAGGAAAATGCTTTAAGGCAATGAAATTAAGTAAGAGTTGGGAAATTCAACCCATCATTTACCATGAAGAACCTCTCTCCAGGATACACTCCAAATCTGTCATCTGGTTTGAATTCTGGTCTTGGCTGGAGTTTTACCAGCCTTAAAACTGACCTACACTTCGGGCACAGCTGTGCTTATTTCATGTGAGATATGTTAGAACCCTCCATGACTCAGATTCCACCTAATACTGTAGGTCCCTTTTAGCCAATAGGATTACCAGGTTAGATTAGGATAGTCACAATATAGGCATTTGAGCGGCAAATTGATACTCTGTCACACGGTGTTCAAACTATCCTTCTGTGTCTCTTGGCCAGTAATGCCATATGCATTAACTTTACACCAATCCAGTTCCTCTTAAAACTAACCGCAGCCCTGTTTTCATCATCCAGTTGCCTCCTGGGTTTGAGTCCAGTAACTTAATCCTTTCTTGAATTGCACACCATTCTCTACAGAATCCTACCCACTGCCCCAGTGCTCACACGTCGACAGACCACCCAATCTCAAGAATATCTGGGTGCACTTATACCCACCTCATAATTCTCCCAAACTACCTCGTGGATTATTGCCGTGCAACAGACCTCAATTCAAAACACGCATCATGCACCCGGCTTCAACCACCTACTCCAGACCGGCCGCTTTTCCCATCATTCGACGTACCACATGCATCACAACACGCCTAAGCCTAATATATCAACTCACTTCCTCCGCTGTATCAGTTCATAACTAGGTCTTACCACTAACCCAGTTTCCATTGGAACCTATGGCCACAGGGAAACGGTTTATACCAGCAGTTTACAGGATTGATTGGTAGCCCATGTTAGTGCCCACAATTTGAACAATTTAAAGAACTGTTTTACAGTGTAGGCTGTCAGAATCGTCCCTGAAACCACAACCTCCTCTGTACTCTGCAGATGAGAGTTAGTGTATCAACATATCCTTGATACTAGACATTCTGCTGGCCTCAATCTCCAATTATTATTATTATTAATTTATAAGAATATATTTTATAAATCTTAATTTTTAATATTTTCTGTTAATGCTTATGTCCCTTCACTGTTATTACTTTGTTCGTATTACCTTGCGTCCTATGATAGTATTTGTTCAGAATTATTGATTATCGATTCAGTATTTTTTTGAATCCCTCTGCCACCACCCTAGCCACCCCTGCTTAACTACTTGGGTTCCCCATTCACTCAGCGGGCATCAGTGTGATCATATCCAGGCCAGCCTCCTCACTAATTGTCTCATCTTCTTACAAGAATAGATTCAATATCGAAATATTGTGCTACACATGTATGTATTTTTTTGTGTTAGACAATCACAGCATCAGCATCTATGTTAAGTGTCCTATATAACAACAACCTGTTTATTAATGATTAATTTTCAGTGTGTAATAAAGTCATTACAGAAATTATTACTATTAGAACCATAGAATTGGACTTGAGCAAAATTTGAATTCTATTTGAAGCCTTCTTCATCCTGAACTAAAAATTGAGTCTATGAAATATAACACTTCAGTTGTTATGGATGTAAAAATGGTAACAACAGTAGGATTTGGCAGAGTATTTTTCATTTTATCTTATCCATTATAATAGGCAATACAACATAGTTACTAAATATAATTTTAATTATAATTGACCCGGTGATACATTGTACTTCGATGACATGAAGTACCTTGTATCTTTTAAATACTACTGTAACAATAAATTAATACTAACAAATTACATAAAGGTAATAAGCAATACAAATAACTATAACAGCAACATGGTGGTCTTGATTTTGGCGTAGTCTGTGAGTATTTATCGTACAGATAACTGGTGTGTTGTGAGGCCGATGTAAGAAATCTGAAAAAGGTGGGTAGTGAGGAGGCAGAGGAGTGTTGTAGTGCAGGTGGCATGGCCTATAATGGTGTAGTTTTCACAAGCAGTAAGGTTGCAATATGTTGTGGTGGGTGGGTACATATTATATGTTTTACAACAGAATCTGTTACAAGGGAATGGGATGGTTTTTATTTATTTTTTTATTTATTTATTTATCATTCTTGTTTCATGGATCCATACTGAGGAAGCACCTCCGGGATGTGAAACGTGTCATGGTTAATATACATACATACATACAACATGAGGCATAATCATAGTAAAAACAATTATATGTTACAAAGAAAAATAAAGAGAATAAAATAAACATAAATTTTTACCACTGAGTTTTGCAAAAGTCATATTGAATACAATTAATTATTTTGATCAAATTCTTGAATGGAGTAGGAGGAGTTGCCAATAAGATAATCTCTCAGTTTTTCTTTAAATATATTTTTATTTTCTGCAAACTGTTTTATATCCTTGGGAAGTTTATCAAACAGATGTATACCAGAATAATTTACTCCTCTTTGTACTAATGACAGAGATGTTTGTGATTTGTGCAAGTTATTTCTGTTTCTTGTATTGAAATTGTGTACCTGTGAATTAGAAGTAAACAGGTTAAAATGATCTATGACAAAGCACATGAGAGAATATATATACTGAGAAGTCATTGTAAGAATATTGAGTTTTTTGAGTTGTCTGCAAGAAGTTCTTGGTTTTACCCTACACAACATACTGATAGCTCTTTTCTGTGCTATGAAAACTTTTTTACTTTGTGAAGAGTTTCCCCAAAAAATTATGCCATGTACATTACTGAATGAAAATATGAGGAGTAAACCTGTTTCGTTAATTCTAGATCTGCTTTTAGAGAAAGTTTTCGTATTACAAAGGTGGCACTACTTAACTTCTTCAGTAGTAAAGTGATATGATCATGCCAACAGAGTTTCTCATCTATTTTAATACCAAGGAATTTTATACTCTTTGTTTCTAAGACTGTGTTATTTTTATAGCTTACTTGTAAATCTGGCTGTGCATAATTTTTTGTTTTAAACCTAATGTAATGTGTTTTTTCAAAATTTAATTTTAATGAATTTGGCTCAAACCAATTTGCTACTTCACTAAGTACTTCATTTACATTAAATTCTAGATTGCTGTTTGGTGTTTTTCCCACAGTCAGGTTAGTGTCATCTGCAAATAAAACACTTTTAACTTTGTCAGATAAGTTTCCAGGAAGGTCATTGATGTACACTCTTTGGCAAAAAAATTGACTGTCCGCGCCTGAGTCTAAGTCCCTTATTTCGCACAATGTGGCATCATTGCGCGTATTCAACTCAGCGCCATCTGTTATTCATTTCCTTAAGTCAAGCCTCGAACAAAGCAGGAAGACTCCGCCCGCCCATTGACGATTCTTCTTGGTAGTCCATTTATCATTCCCCACATTTCAGTAAAAAGCTATTGACCGATCTCGAAACAGGTAACGCATTTTCCTGTCCCTGCATTGACTATAATATTAGCCAAGATATCGCCGACCATACCTCAATCGGACGAAATTCGGTTCCAGCTACACTTTTCTTAAATTCTGATCGTGAAACATATCGTTAAAGTTGTAATTAACAAGATTGCAATAAAGCGCAGTAAAAATGAGGTTCAGTTATACATTTTATTCCAAATAATTAGCGTAAAATTATAACGATATTTATTTATATATTGATGTGGCTAATTAGTTGCAATAATGCAACACATAATGGGGTGTGTGGTCCGAGAAGTGGGTGTAAATGTTCAAAGATCCAGAGTTTTTAGTTCTACAAAACTATTGAAACGATTATAAAGAGATTATTTCGGATAATTGTCTAATGCCAGTTGAATGTAACTGACTTCCGAGGCAGGATAAGGTTGTTTACCCACTGCACGAGTCGTCTGTGAACATGAGCTCCGTTTGCTTGTGGCTAACCATCTAGTCTTGTAAACGCGTGGTCCTCGGTTCGAGTCTAGTTTTTCCAATTATTTTTTTGCATTTATTTTAAACAAGTCGAACCTACAACTGCGTTATGCGTAAAATATAACATCGACTCTTACCTGCTTGCGTCAGGACATAACATACTTAAGGAAAGACTCGTAACTGAGTGCTTCTTAATAAACTGCACACGTAACTATGAAAGCTTTCACAGAGGTAACACTGAAAGAAATCTTCTCGGGCTTCAACATCGTAGAAATAGTGTCGTGTGGTTACGTTAGGTGGACTATAACGAGTTCGCACCATCTTCAAGGAGACGAAAAACTAAATAATATTACTATACCAATTTCTTATTATGCGTCTGGATTTACGATTCGTCGACTTCTAAGTCATTAAAGGTGGAAAGGGAATGGAGACAAGGAATGGGAAGGAATTCGGACCATGGGTTTTGGAAGAAATAATCCCGCCATTCACACGAAGTGACTTGGAGAAACGAAGGAAAATCCAAATCTGGATAGCCGGATAGGAATTCAAACAAGCTTCCTCTCGAATGCGGAGCCATAGCGTTAACGCTCAGCCATTAGGTTCAGTTTTTCAATATCTTTCGTATTTGATCTATGATGCCGTCCATAAAATTATTTAAAAAATCTATTGAAAAGTTAAAAATCGTAAATTAAAATATATGTGCAGAAGTGAGTTCATCTGATGAGAGCGGGGATATCAAAAAAATCTCTGAAATCAGAAACGCAATTCAAATTTCATTTTCTCTCTCTCTACTCTTTTCGCCCCTCTCTCTTTTTTTTAATTTTTTTTTGCTAGGGCTTTACGGCTCGGCGACAGAAAGGTCATTAGAGGCGGGATCGGATTGGGGCAAGAAACGGGCAGGAACTCAAACCCGCGCCCTCCCGAATACGAGGCCAGAACGTTAACCGTTCACGCACCACACCCGGTACTTTTTTTTAATTTTTAGCAGCTATCAAATTCAAAGTGAATATAAGCTCCCTCTTATATGGAAGATATTGTCATATTAATCCCGTTGTTTAATGAAGTAGTATTAAACCAAAAATGACGAGCAAAATTGATCGGTTTGCTAGTAACCAAATAGATAACATTTCAGTCTTTTCGTAGAAATGTTAAAAAAAAAAAAAAATTCAATTCACATTCTAATTGAGCAAAGACCTCAGACCGGATGCTAAAACTACAGAAATTTGCAGTCTAAATAAAATTTGGTAAAATAAGAAATTTCAATGTAGTTATGATGTAATTCTCTATAATATTTTCTCATTTTTTTTCAAGTATGTCTTTCAGTAAAGATTAAGAGGTAGTTGGAATGAAATTATCACGCTGAGCAATAACACAGCTAATTGTCACAAAATTTTATAAATCGGCAGTACTACTCTCCGCAGCTATAGTGTAATTCTAAAATATCATAGTAGACGGAAACGTAGTGTTTACAAAGCGTATAATACTGGTTTCCTTGTTCCTTGCCACACTGACATTCCCGCACTGAATTTCAATTTTATGCCTCAGTTTTCCTCCTACAATGTTCTGATTGAATGCCTATAAGACTTTGCAATATTTAAACTTACAAAAGAAATTGTTGCTCGTCATTCTGAGACAGACATTATAATGTAAATTATTTGGGTTGGAATAAAATATACAGTAGCTACAGTTTGAATTTTGAAAAAACCGTGCGGCAAGAGAATCAATTCTTATCACCGATCAAGAAAAACAAAGTTACTTTCATAGCGTTTGTTGATTTAGAAAAAAAAGCTGTTGGTGATGTAAGGCGGGACAAAATGTTCAAACTTTTTTAAAAAAGTCAGGTCTTACGTATCGAGATAGAAAAATATTTTATAAGTGATATAAGAAGTGGCTATAATAAAAGTAGAGAATCATGAGAGTCACCAATCAGTTGAAAAGTGTATCAGATATGGTTGCAGTTCATCCTTACTAATATTCAACTTATATGTGGAGGAAGCTACAAAAGAAGTAAAAAAAGGAATTTTAATGTGGCTTCATGAAAAAGTAGTTTCAAATATTGCCCCAGGAACCAGAGAGAACTTTTTAAAACTGTATGTATGGAGCATAGCACCTTATGGTAACGAAGCATGGACTTCAGGAATACCTGAAAGAAGGAAAATTGAAGCATTCGAAATGTGGTGCTATAGGAGGATGCCGAAAATTAAGTGGACAGTTAACCACGAAATTAATATGTTTTGTAAATGATGGCTGACGAAAGAAGTTTGTGGAAGAATCGTACACAAAGAAGAAACAGATTCGTGGGTGGTTTTTTAATACATTGGGATTGGTTATGTATGAAGCAGATAACGGTGGACGTGTTTTAAGAGAGGTGTTTTGAGATGAAGGGGATAGTGCAAAATAAGATGGGATGGTGGTTTATATCAAACCAATCGAGAGACTGACGACAGTAAAATAAGAGATGAAATAAGACAGAAGGTGCCGGCCGATTGAGACCTACTCCCCCGAAACACATCGATGGGGCCGACAGCTTAGCGTCCAAATCCGGCGGACGAGTCACTGTCAGAAGTTCCATACGCGCTACAGAGAGGTTTGGGATTTAAACCAGGACTTTCGTGCACCATCTGATAATTAGTAATAATGCACCGCCACCGAAACATGCCCTAGTTCTAAAAAGTTCTTCAACCACCGGAGCCAAATCAGGTGACGCCGCGCATCATCACGGAGCTATAATGACCCGAAACGAGGAAGTTGGCTATAGAAGTGTAGCATTTAAAAATCAACCTTTCACCTCCGTCACATGCTGTTTGGTGCAGACGCGTAAATTCCAATTGAGGTAGCTGACTCAATCTCATACCACTGCGGTGCAAGACAATCTTCTTATATCTATCACCTTAGTAATATATGAATTTTATGAGCGGAACCGAATATAAAGCATCCAGCATCTTTAATTCATTTAATTTATAACTGCTAAAAAGATTTTTAAAAAAATGGAGAGAGGTTGAAAATGAGAGAGCGAGACAGATTTTTTTTTTTTTTTTTTTAAATTGTGTTTCTGATTTCAGAGATTGTTTTGGAAACTCACCCTCTCATCAAATTATCGCACTTCTACCGACATTTTATCATTTACGATTATTAACTTTGCTTTAAGTAGATTTTTAAATAATTTTATGGATGTAATCGTAGACCAAATACGACTAGTAATGAAAAAGTGAAGCTAATGGTGTCGCATTCGGGAGGAGACGGCTTCGAATACCTCCACCTATCGAGATTTGGGTTTTCCAAAATCACTCCAGGCAAATGGTGGTATAGTTCCTTTAAAAAGCCAAGGCCGAATTTCTTCCAGTTCCTTTTCCGCAGTCCTTCCCCGCCTCTAACGACCTCGACGTTGACGAAACGTAGTGCCATAAGAAGGAAAAAAATTGAATGGGAAGGAGTCATTGTTAGTCGGGTTAATGCAAGCTGCGACCACAACAACTACTACTACTACAGCTACTGTAAAACGCTGAAAAAAACTCAGAAGTTCAATTCAGAAACGAAGAAGACGAAATGTAAGCAAGGAAGCAAGCATTGCTCACGACATAGCTGGTCCACACGTTGCTTATCACACCGTCGATCTTCTGCAAAACTTTGGTTGGAAAATAATCACCCACCCATCATACAGTTGCAGACTTGGCCCACAGTGACTACCACCTTTTCCTAAGCTGCGAAAATATTTGACTGACTTAGATATTAAAGATGAAGTTCAATGCTTGCTCAAAGACATGAGGCGAGCATACATTCTTTTCCCTTTTTTGCTTATGGTTTTACGCGTTGTCGACATCGAGATCATTAGAGGCGTGAAAGGAGTTGTAGCAAGGATTTCTCCAATGGCCTTTTAAAGGAACCTTTCCAGTATTCACATAGAGTGATTTGGGGAAATCAGTGAAACCCAAATCTGGATGGCCGGACGAGGATTCGAACCCGCAACCTCCCGAATGAGAGGCCAGCGCGTCAGCGCTTATTCCACCACGCTCCATTATTTTTATAAACTGTCACTGCATCTACAATAATGCGTGTGCCGAATTGTGAAGATGGAGAAAAAATAAATGATTGCTCAATCTTTCCAAAAGAGTCGATCGTGATAAATTATTACGTGTTATTTAGTGTTATAAAGGTATTCTTCTTGACCGAAGGAAATAGGAAGTTGGCACTTACTTCCTCTTAGACGTTGCCACATCTACTTCTTCCAGTGTTGCCACGATTTCTGACTTCTGGCAGTGCTGTGGTAATTTCCTATTCAAGGAAACGTATCTTACAGCTAGGCGGTATCAAGAGAACAGACACATTGCCTAAATAGAAATTTACTTTCCTTCCCCGTCTATCTATCATATTTTTATTTGACTGATTATTTCTGTTATAACAGTTTGATTCTTTATATAGATCATCATTAACTATTCAACTTGAAATGTTGTATCTTTATATATATATATATATATATATGTTTAGGAATCAAATTAGGATAGGGAAATGAGCCACCACTTACCTTTAGATGATGGATGTGGGGCGCGAACACACAGAAAAGACACAAACACAAATAATAAAGTAATTTTCGGGAAAAAACCCTTCTTCAACAAGAGAACATTATGAGAGGTGGGTGCACCCGGAGACTGCCTCACGTGAGGCAGTCTCGGGTGCACCCACCTCTCATAATGTTCTCTTGTTGAAGAATTGTATGTTACTTTTATTGTATAATGGACGAGGTAGGTTTACCCGTAATGCAAAATGGTTGAACGGTTAAGCATTGGCCTGCGGAGGTGAGGGTACTGGGTTCGATCCCACCTCAAGTCGAGCATTTTTACATTGACTATCCCCTTCTCACTTGTTGTAAAATACATATCATATATGTAAAAGTAAACATTATTATATTTTACATCAAATTGTTTAAAAACAAACTCCGATGAAAACATTTTTTTGATTAGTTCATAGGCCTCATTGGCGGTTAAAGGTGTGTTTGTGGAATTTAAAATATTGCTCATCCAATATAATGTGACGAGTTTAGTTGACTTTAGTTCCGTAAAGGCAGAGAGTTTGATTGGAGTTGTTGCTGTAGAGTTCTCACTTGAAATGTCAAAGAAACTATTTTTTTAACGGTTTTTGTTGGGTTTTCTTCCTGTGATTTTAATTTCGTGTGAGTTATGCCTTTTTAATTGAAAATGTCTTGTTAAGGCATCAGGAAAAATAACGTTGGACAAAAAAATCATGTATGTGCAATCAACAGCCTTGGAGGCTCAGTACTTGCTTACAATTGAAATTTCATTCAGGCGGAACACTTCCCAGCGATACAACTGGAAACAGATGTTTACTGTGTTTGCGTAAAACTCCAAGAATAAACCCCGTTTGCGAAAATTCAGGATCAGTATGGAGTCCATAGTGACTTATTCACGTGATGGCTCAAAAGAAAAAGTAAGTGTCACTAATGATAGAAACTGTTGGTAACTGATGGTGCTGCCGTAAGGCTAAAATGAGGAAATACCTCCAGTGCAGAGTATTTATGGAGTTATAAGATCAATAATTATAGAGAAATTAGCATTAACAAATCTTATTTAGGATTATAGAGTTATCCGTTCTGTTGAAATGATCGTTAAAAAATCATATAATTACGCATATTAATGCTAATGATTTCAATGCAATATTTCGTTACCAGTTGCCCACGTGTCATTTATGTAATTAGTACCGAACATGAGACAAAATTGTCCGCGATGTGTTCTTGTTTTGCAAAATAACTTGCAACAGTGAGTAAACGATTTTGATGGTATTTCTCCTGATGTCTTGACGAGTTATTTTCAATAAAAATTCCGCAACATGAAGTTAAAATAACAGAAAAAAAATAGTTTCTTTGACATTACAAGTGAGAAACTCTACAGCAACAACTCCAATCAAACTCTCTGCCTTTACGAAACTAAAGTCAACTAAACTCGTCACATTATATTGGATGAGCAATATTTTAAATTCCACAAACACACCTTTAACCGCCAATGAGGCCTATGAACTAATAAAAAAAATGTTTTCATCGGAGTTTGTTTTTAAACAATTTGATGTAAAATATAATAATGTTTACTTTTACATATATGATATGTATTTTACAACAAGTGAGAAGGGGATAGTCAATGTAAAAATGCTCGACTTGAGGTGGGATCGAACCCAGTACCCTCACCTCCGCAGGCCAATGCTTAACCGTTCAAACCATTTTGCATTACGGTAAACCTACCTCGTCCATTATACAATAAAAGTAAACATATATATATATATATATAAAGATACAACATTTCAAGTTGAATAGTTAATGATGATCTATATAAAGAATCAAACTGTTATAACAGAAATAATCAGTCAAATAAAAATATGATAGATAGACGGGGAAGGAAAGTAAATTTCTATTTAGGCAATGTGTCTGTTCTCTTGATACCGCCTAGCTGTAAGATACGTTTCCTTGAATAGGAAATTACCACAGCACTGCCAGAAGTCAGAAATCGTGGCAACACTGGAAGAAGTAGATGTGGCAACGTCTAAGAGGAAGTAAGTGCCAACTTCCTATTTCCTTCGGTCAAGAAGAATACCTTTATAACACTAAATAACACGTAATAATTTATCACGATCGACTCTTTTGGAAAGATTGAGCAATCATTTATTTTTCTCCATCTTCACAATTCGGCACACGCATTATTGTAGATGCAGTGACAGTTTATAAAAATAATGGAGCGTGGTGGAATAAGCGCTGACGCGCTGGCCTCTCATTCGGGAGGTCGCGGGTTCGAATCCTCGTCCGGCCATCAAGATTTGGGTTTCACTGATTTCCCCAAATCACTCTATGTGAATACTGGAAAGGTTCCTTTAAAAGGCCATTGGAGAAATCCTTGCTACAACTCCTTTCACGCCTCTAATGATCTCGATGTCGACAACGCGTAAAACCATAAGCAAAAAAGGGAAAAGAATGTATGCTCGCCTCATGTCTTTGAGCAAGCATTGAACTTCATCTTTAATATCTAAGTCAGTCAAATATTTTCGCAGCTTAGGAAAAGGTGGTAGTCACTGTGGGCTAAGTCTGCAACTGTATGATGGGTGGGTGATTATTTTCCAACCAAAGTTTTGCAGAAGATCGACGGTGTGATAAGCAACGTGTGGACCAGCTATGTCGTGAGCAATGCTTGCTTCCTTGCTTACATTTCGTCTTCTTCGTTTCTGAATTGAACTTCTGAGTTTTTTTCAGCGTTTTACAGTAGCTGTAGTAGTAGTAGTTGTTGTGGTCGCAGCTTGCATTAACCCGACTAACAATGACTCCTTCCCATTCAATTTTTTTCCTTCTTATGGCACTACGTTTCGTCAACGTCGAGGTCGTTAGAGGCGGGGAAGGACTGCGGAAAAGGAACTGGAAGAAATTCGGCCTTGGCTTTTTAAAGGAACTATACCACCATTTGCCTGGAGTGATTTTGGAAAACCCAAATCTCGATAGGTGGAGGTATTCGAAGCCGTCTCCTCCCGAATGCGACACCATTAGCTTCACTTTTTCATTACTAGTCGTATTTGGTCTACGATTACATCCATAAAATTATTTAAAAATCTACTTAAAGTTAATAATCGTAAATGATAAAATGTCGGTAGAAGTGCGATAATTTGATGAGAGGGTGAGTTTCCAAAACAATCTCTGAAATCAGAAACACAATTAAAAAAAATCTGTCTCGCTCTCTCATTTTCAACCTCTCTCCATTTTTTTTTTATCTTTTTAGCAGTTATAAATTAAATGAATTAAAGATGCTGGATGCTTTATATTCGGTTCCGCTCATAAAATTCATATATTACTAAGGTGATAGATATAAGAAGATTGTCTTGCACCGCAGTGGTATGAGATTGAGTCAGCTACCTCAATTGGAATTTACGCGTCTGCACCAAACAGCATGTGACGGAGGTGAAAGGTTGATTTTTAAATGCTACACTTCTATAGCCAACTTCCTCGTTTCGGGTCATTATAACTCCGTGATGATGCGCGGCGTCACCTGATTTGAGCTCCGGTGGTTGAAGAACTTTTTAGAACTAGGGCATGTTTCGGTGGCGGTGCATTATTACTAATTATCAGATGGTGCACGAAAGTCCTGGTTTAAATCCCAAACCTCTCTGTAGCGCGTATGGAACTTCTGACAGTGACTCGTCCGCCGGATTTGGACGCTAAGCTGTCGGCCCCATCGATGTGTTTCGGGGGAGTAGGTCTCAATCGGCCGGCACCTTCTGTCTTATTTCATCTCTTATTTTACTGTCGTCAGTGTCTCGATTGGTTTGATATAAACCACCATCCCATCTTATTTTGCACTATCCCCTTCATCTCAAAACACCTCTCTTAAAACACGTGACCGAGCGTGGCGGTGTAACGGATAGCGTTCTGGCCTCGCATTCGGGAGGACGGCGGTTCGAATCCCCGTCCGGGCATCCAGATTTGGGTTTCCCATGGTTTCCCCAAATCACTCCAGGTGAATGCCGGGATGCTTCCTTCAATAGGCCATGGCCGAATTCCTTCCCATTCCTTGCCCCCATCCCTTCCCGTCTCTAAAGACCACGTTGTTAAAAAAGGTCGTTAAACTGTTAAAAAAAAAATTAAAACACGGCCACCGTTATCTGCTTCATACATAACCAATCCCAAATGTATTAAAAAACCACCCACGAATCTGTTTCTTCTTTGTGTACGATTCTTCCACAAACTTCTTTCGTCAGCCATCATTTACAAAACATATTAATTTCGTGGTTTAACTGTCCACTTAATTTTCGGCATCCTCCTATAGCAACACATTTCAAATGCTTCAATTTTCCTTCTTTCAGGTATTCCTGAAGTCCATGCTTCGTTACCATAAGGTGCTATGCTCCATACAAACAGTTTTAAAAAGTTCTCTCTGGTTCCTGGGGCAATATTTGAAACTACTTTTTCATTAAGCCACATTAAAATTCCTCTTTTACTTCTTTTGTAGCTTCCTCCACATATAAGTTGAATATTAGTAAGGATGAACTGCAACCATATCTGATACACTTTTCCACTGATTGGTGACTCTCATGATTCTCTACTTTTATTATAGCCACTTCTTATATCACTTATAAAATATTTTTCTATCTCGATACGTAAGACCTGACTTTTTTTAAAAAGTTTGAACATTTTGTCCCGCCTTACATCACCAACAGCTTTTTTTTCTAAATCAACAAACGCTATGAAAGTAACTTTGTTTTTCTTGATCGGTGATAAGAATTGATTCTCTTGCCGCACGGTTTTTTCAAAATTCAAACTGTAGCTACTGTATATTTTATTCCAACCCAAATAATTTACATTATAATGTCTGTCTCAGAATGACGAGCAACAATTTCTTTTGTAAGTTTAAATATTGCAAAGTCTTATAGGCATTCAATCAGAACATTGTAGGAGGAAAACTGAGGCATAAAATTGAAATTCAGTGCGGGAATGTCAGTGTGGCAAGGAACAAGGAAACCAGTATTATACGCTTTGTAAACACTACGTTTCCGTCTACTATGATATTTTAGAATTACACTATAGCTGCGGAGAGTAGTACTGCCGATTTATAAAATTTTGTGACAATTAGCTGTGTTATTGCTCAGCGTGATAATTTCATTCCAACTACCTCTTAATCTTTACTGAAAGACATACTTGAAAAAAAATGAGAAAATATTATAGAGAATTACATCATAACTACATTGAAATTTCTTATTTTACCAAATTTTATTTAGACTGCAAATTTCTGTAGTTTTAGCATCCGGTCTGAGGTCTTTGCTCAATTAGAATGTGAATTGATTTTTTTTTTTAAATTTCTACGAAAAGACTGAAATGTTATCTATTTGGTTACTAGCAAACCGATCAATTTTGCTCGTCATTTTTGGTTTAATACTACTTCATTAAACAACGGGATTAATATGACAATATCTTCCATATAAGATGGAGCTTATATTCACTTTGAATTTGATAGCTGCTAAAAATTAAAAAAAAGTACCGGGTGTGGTGCGTGAACGGTTAACGTTCTGGCCTCGTATTCGGGAGGGCGCGGGTTTGAGTTCCTGCCCGTTTCTTGCCCCAATCCGATCCCGCCTCTAATGACCTTTCTGTCGCCGAGCCGTAAAGCCCTAGCAAAAAAAAAATAAAAAAAAGAGAGAGGGGCGAAAAGAGTAGAGAGAGAGAAAATGAAATTTGAATTGCGTTTCTGATTTCAGAGATTTTTTTGATATCCCCGCTCTCATCAGATGAGCTCACTTCTGCACATATATTTTAATTTACGATTTTTAACTTTTCAATAGATTTTTTAAATAATTTTATGGACGGCATCATAGATCAAATACGAAAGATATTGAAAAACTGAACCGAATGGCTGAGCGTTAACGCTATGGCTCCGCATTCGAGAGGAAGCTTGTTTGAATTCCTATCCGGCTATCCAGATTTGGATTTTCCTTCGTTTCTCCAAGTCACTTCGTGTGAATGGCGGGATTATTTCTTCCAAAACCCATGGTCCGAATTCCTTCCCATTCCTTGTCTCCATTCCCTTTCCACCTTTAATGACTTAGAAGTCGACGAATCGTAAATCCAGACGCATAATAAGAAATTGGTATAGTAATATTATTTAGTTTTTCGTCTCCTTGAAGATGGTGCGAACTCGTTATAGTCCACCTAACGTAATCACACGACACTATTTCTACGATGTTGAAGCCCGAGAAGATTTCTTTCAGTGTTACCTCTGTGAAAGCTTTCATAGTTACGTGTGCAGTTTATTAAGAAGCACTCAGTTACGAGTCTTTCCTTAAGTATGTTATGTCCTGACGCAAGCAGGTAAGAATCGATGTTATATTTTACGCATAACGCAGTTGTAGGTTCGACTTGTTTAAAATAAATGCAAAAAAATAATTGGAAAAACTAGACTCGAACCGAGGACCACGCGTTTACAAGACTAGATGGTTAGCCACAAGCAAACGGAGCTCATGTTCACAGACGACTCGTGCAGTGGGTAAACAACCTTATCCTGCCTCGGAAGTCAGTTACATTCAACTGGCATTAGACAATTATCCGAAATAATCTCTTTATAATCGTTTCAATAGTTTTGTAGAACTAAAAACTCTGGATCTTTGAACATTTACACCCACTTCTCGGACCACACATCCCATTATGTGTTGCATTATTGCAACTAATTAGCCACATCAATATATAAATAAATATCGTTATAATTTTACGCTAATTATTTGGAATAAAATGTATAACTGAACCTCATTTTTACTGCGCTTTATTGCAATCTTGTTAATTACAACTTTAACGATATGTTTCACGATCAGAATTTAAGAAAAGTGTAGCTGGAACCGAATTTCGTCCGATTGAGGTATGGTCGGCGATATCTTGGCTAATATTATAGTCAATGCAGGGACAGGAAAATGCGTTACCTGTTTCGAGATCGGTCAATAGCTTTTTACTGAAATGTGGGGAATGATAAATGGACTACCAAGAAGAATCGTCAATGGGCTTTGTTCGAGGCTTGACTTAAGGAAATGGATAACAGATGGCGCTGAGTTCAATACGCGCAATGATGCCACATTGTGCGAAATAAGGTACTTAGACTCAGGCGCGGACAGTCAATTTTTTTGCCAAAGAGTGTACAACAAAAAGAGGAGGGGTCCTAGGACAGAACCTTGTAAAATTCCATGTTTTATTTTTTCCCAGTCTGATGAAGCATCTTTACTTATTTTAGGATCAAAAATGGAACTTTTTGCATTCGACTTTCCATGTATGATTTAAACCATTTACCTGCAATTCCATAAATACCATAGTATTCCATTTTCTTCAAAAGTAATTCATGATTTACACAGTCAAATGCTTTTGCAAGATCACAAAATATTCCTACAGGGCTCATTTTATTATTCAGTTCCTCAAATATAAATGAATATATAGCCATTTCTATAGATGATCCTTTTTGAAACCCAAATTGTGATTTAGTGAGTATATTATTTTGGGTAACATGTTTTATTACTCTACAATACATGACTTTTTCAAAAATCTTTGAGAATCCGGAAAGTAGTGAAATGGGACGATAGTTATCTACACTTGTTGCTTCTCCTTTTTTAAACAACGGTTTTACAACTGCATATTTTAGTCTATTTGGAAACACACCTTGCATTAACGATTCATTACAAATTTGGGCAAGTACTTGATCCGATACAATCTGAACATCTTTTCAGTAATTTACACGAAATATTGTCATAGCTGAAAGAATTTTTAGGCTTTAATTGTTTCATGAGTTTATTTATTTCTGAGAATGTTACTGGTGGCAATTGCATTTCCACAAATCCATTTTGGTAAGCAGTCTGAAGAAGCCTAAGGGCATTATGTGGGGACTGCTTTTCTATGCCTAATTTCTCTACAACTGTAGTAAAATGTTTGTTAAATATTTCACAAACTTCCTCTACTTCACTATGAACAGATCCATTTTGTTGTATTTTTATGTCTTTGGAGTGATTTACAGATTTTCCTGTTTCACTTTTTATTATATTATCTTATGGCCTGAATTCTCTATTTTCTTTGATATACACCTGTTCTTGGCCTTTCTTATTACATTTCTTAGTATTTTAGAATAAAGTTTATAATGAGCTTTCAGTGTATAGTTATCTGATTCTCTTACTTTTAAGTACAGGTCTCTTTTTGATTTACAAGAAATTCTAATACCCTTTGTTATCCATCCCTTACCCAGTTCATTGTTTGGAGTATTGACTACTTTCCTTTTTTCAAAACTTCCTTCGAAAAGTGTTAGAAATATATTGAGAAAGGTATCAAATTTTGCATTAACATCCTGTGCATTGTACACTTCTGACCATTGTTCATTATTTAAGGACTGTATGAAATGTTTTATATTGTTTTCATTAACATTTCTTCTATAAATCCAGCTTTTCTCTATCTGTTTAATAGCGTTTCTGGACTTGATACATAGCAGCGGGGCATCATGATCTGAGATACCATTTATTACTGGAAGTATGTTGTAATTACTGTACTGAGAAATATCCATAAAAAAATTATGAATATTAGGAATATTAGGATGCTGGTATTTGTTCACAGGTGTATTTTGTCAAGTTAGGTGGTTGGTCTGCAGCAGGTGATGTGAAGTGTTGTAGAAATGTTAGTGGGAAGAATGCACATATGTTGCGGTCATTTTGGTGTGTAAGATGAATTATGGCCCAGAATTTCAAACAAATTCTAGAGAATAGCATGTTGGTGTGAAGGGTAAGGGATTCTTGTTCAGAACAGATGTGTCTGCCTGTAGGGTGGGGAGCATACTGATGGCAGCTACTGAAGTGTAGGTCTGATGTGGGCGGTAGAGTGTAGCAGGGCTGGCGTTTCGTGTTAGGCCTGGGTGGGTAGTCAGGCAAGAAAAAAAGGAGGGGGGGGGGTGGCAGGTACCTGAAATATCTTACTTAAAACAATGATAGTGATAACTATGGAATCAAATTCTTAAGGGAAACTCATAGGAGTAAAAACTAGAAAATGAATTTAAAAATTCATCATAATATTTATTAAATATATTTTATCTGTGTACAAAAGATTTATTATTAATCAGTATTAACTGCGCAATGCAAAAACTGTACTGCGCTTTGCTTGTTTGGAAATGAAAGGATTCAATAATTTTTCCAAATCAAGTTCATTAGTAAGGTTGCTATGTACATGTAATATTGCAATGTTATTTAATCGATCTTGCAACATTGTCGATCTTATGTAACTCTTGAGTCGGCGTAAGACCAAAAAACTTCGTTCATTTGAACAGGACGACCCAGGAATTGTGATGAGTAGTCGGAAGAAGCGTATAAACTCTGGTATGAGTCCTCTAGTCCATTGGTACTTCTGTAAAAAATCTACACCCCTTTTAATTTTTTTGCCTCCTCATCTTGCCTTTTCAAAAGTTGCAAAAACATGTCTTTATCACTGAGCAATCTTTCTTGGTCAGAATCATGATTATTGAAATTTATAATTTTTTCTACATTTGTGGGCTGTCCCAGAGCAAATCGTTCTAATGATTTGAAGAACTGGGTGGAATCGTTGTCGAATCGACTCTTTAACGACATTAGTACTTTGTCATAAACTTCAAAATAGATCTGCGGAAAAAATCTTGAGGTGTATGAAATGCTCTCGGGTGACTAGCCGAGTCAAGAATGCGTTGTCACACGATCAGTGACTAAATTTATTGTCGCCATCTTCTGGTGATACAAACTCATATATATAGAGAAACTACCCTGTGTTGCCAACTGTAAGCGTGGCTGAAACTTTTACGTGTAATGGGTCCATTGGCCCTTACGCATAAATACACAAACAAGTGTAAGTAGCGTAATATAATATATACACGCGTGTGTGTGTACGCCACGTACTTTATTACTGGGAATGTAATGGAATTTTGTTTTTCTTCCGCAAGTCCCGATGTTCCATAAGATTTGCGACTTCAGCTTCTGTGTCCGTTTCTGCATCTTTTGTAGCGAAACCAAAAAGTAAATCAGATTAAATGGAACTGATGTCACTGGGTACTGCGGTGCCGTTTGAGATAACTTCAGTTGAGTGAGCGCCGACAATAGGTCGGAGTGGTAACGTATCGGTAAGGGTTCCTTTTTTGTAATTATTACAATAATTGTGTAGAGTCTCCTGACGATCAACTTGGCTGCCAACCTTGGTGCCGTGTTGAAGTCCATGTTGAACGTCTGTAAGTAGGTTCATGGTTGACATGTTGAGATCCGGTTAGAGTTGAGATCAAAAACTTTCGTATTTGGTGGGCGATCTTTTTGTGGCGTCTGTGGGGAAGTTAACAACACAGTTTTCAGTATCAGTTGTTAACTTTCAACTGTTCTGTCAATGTTATTGTTTTCGTTTGACACTAAATGAAGATTCTGTACACTAAATCACATTTTCATATAACTTCGGCTTCTGTTTCCGCTTCCATAACGTCGCTTCCATTACATCTCTAGTACATACACGTGAATAATCATTACATGCGCACGTATTTATGTAGGCCTATATAGTGAAGAACAAGAATAAGAATTTTACTTACTTTCTCGATTTTGACTGTCAGCTGACTTAACAAGGCCATCTTTTAAGGTTCCAGTGGATCCTTCGTCTAAGGGTGATGCAAATTTATCCTCCACGTTCTGCTGTCTTCTAGCATTATCTACACTCAATTCGTTTCTCCTTTTCAAATTCAGTACGAATTTACCCATTTGAATTTTTATGTTGAGACTCAGCCGAAATACACTAATGCAGCTTTCACACACGACTGTAGCTTTCTTGCTTTCACTCACAACGATTGTTTGCTCAGTTGGCGACAGCTAGGGTGGCGGTCTCTATTGAAACCTCAAAGGGATTTAGTGTGTCGCTAATGGTGGTGGTGTGGGTACACAGGCTATTATACACGCATTTTGAAGGACGAAACTAACATGCTTAGCTGGTCTGCTCTCTCTTTCTCTCAATTCTTTCCTCTATGCACTCTTGAATTCCGGGTGGGTATTTTACCCACCCGGAATTTCCCGGGTGGGTATTGCTACCCACCATACCCACATTATCCGCCGGTCCTGGAGTGTAGGTTACCATTATGCATGAAGATGTCAACATCAAGTAAGATGATACGAGTGTGAGAATAGGTTCATGTGAAGTTTAGGGAAAGGTTGTTGGTAGAGAGTTTAGGAAGTCAAGGCAGAGGTTTTCACTGTGGGTCCAGATCATAAAATGTCATCTCTATTGTGAACCACACAGTAAGATAATCTTTTAAAGGAAGAGTCTTCCAATCTGCGCAGGAAAGGCTGGCATAGGAGGGTGCCATTCAAAGGCCCATGACAGTGCCTCATACATAATGGACAGTAGATGTGGGATTGAAAATCCATCACTTGGATATGAAGTTTATTCACATTTTGTATTTATTTAATTTATTTCTTATGCATTTTAATTTTTCACCACTAATATATTTTTGTCTTTCCATTCCATATTATTGCCTCGCAGTAAGGTTAGGGAAGGTAAAACCCGAAACCATCACTCTCTAAAGTTGAGCGTTAAACTTTAGTGTGTGAACAGCTTTCTTCCAAATGGCCACTCTGTCTCTGCCAAGTAATATTTCAAACTGAAATATTGTTCATTTTTGTTCGTCTCTCGTTTTGTCTGTTCATCGCAGCCCTCCTGCCTTCAAATTTGGTGAATAATGGGTTTACTGTCCCTATCATTCATTACTTATATTGCTTAAAAGCATTTTCATTAGTGTCATTGTATACATACGAATGGCCTTAAATTACAGAGTATAGTATTATTATACTGTGGAACACTATCTTTAATATTTCCGTGGTATTAGACATGTAAATGATATGCAGCTTCAAAAATTGAGATTTTTTCACTTGTGCTTTATATTTTCAATTTCGCCATGATTATTTAATACTTTATTATTAATAAAATGTTTAACAGGCATGTTCCATGAAACGAACAAAAGTAACTACAGGAGAAGATTTGTTCTTGGCTATATTGGAGTCTGCAACAGATTTTGAGGCAGTTTGCGAGCGCATTGACACTCCTCAGTATCAGTCTCAAGAGGAATACTCTTCTCGAGATGAAAGGAATAGAGATATTTCTTCTCATACAGATAGCACTTCCCAAGTAGATGAGGGTAATGCTTTTTATTAGTAATTATAAAATGTGTAATTCGAATATCTTTATATATATAGCGAATACATTTTATTAATGTCTCAATGATAGCTGTTTCAGATGAGGACAGTGAACCAATACTTGGATCATGGTTAAATAAAACTCTCGCACCTGAATCTTCAGGAGGTTCAACCATTGAAAGTAAACAAGACACTCAAGATGGTTCAAGCACCATAGGAACTGTTCGGTCTTCTGATATATACCAATGTGTTGTTCCTGCGAAGGGTCCTGATGCTGTAAGCAAATCACCTGATTAAGTTTCTGTTTGTCAGTTCTTTATGATTGTTATGCTTGACTACCTCTTCCATCCCTTCTAATCTTCCTACCTCCCTGAAGATTAAATTATTCTATTATTCTGAATACAATAGTAATGTGTTTAGTGGATACAGATAATTCTGAAATTAGTGTTTGAACTGATAGGAATTAAATCAAAAGTCCCAGTTTTAGCAGAGGAGGAATAAAGAGCTTAAATTGTTCAAATTACTGCTGTTTTTTTCAGCACATAATCCTAAAGTTCTGTTTATGTATATATATAAAATCATCTAGACCATTTGCAATATGCATATTTTCTTAATTTTTAATTGACATTTGCCTATTTTTGTTTTAGTTCATGGTGCTTGCAGTTAATATCATAAGGTTCCTCAATAAATATATGGTTAATGTGGAAATACCAAGGATATTGCTTAGTTATGTTCAAGAAGGTATTGGGGAGCAGCAGTTGTCTTCTCTTAGTGCTATCATAAGGGACCTCGATAGGGAATCTGCAAAACCAAATTCTTATGGTTAGTAAAAGCTGTACGTAATTTGCTATTGATTTATAAATTAAATATGCTTCCAGCTTTAGCAGTGTTAATGACTGTAACACATTAATTATTCTTGCAGGAACTGTATTTTTTTAATTGTTTAGAATTCATTAGAAACTATGGTAACTGTCTTTTTTTCTGTCCTGAAAGTTCTAATAACTATAGTAAGAAGTCGATTAAAAAACTCTTATTATATGCTTCAATAAGTGGTTCATAGAAAATCTTGCAGATATAAATTAACTGTGGTTCTCAGTTGTTACCTTCAATTCTTCTTTTGTTATCTAGAAAAGATAGTTTCACCTGATAGAAAAATTGGGGTGAAAAAAATGTTCTCCAGTGAACTGTTTTAAAAGTTGGAGATGTTTACTATTTAGTATTTGTACAGTAAACAGATGCTGTATATGTGTTGGTTATATTGCAACATGTTGTGAAAAGTATTGTATTGAAGAGTTATGTGTGTGAAAGTTCTATGATCTTTCTTTTTTGCCCTTAAAAACAAAAATTAGTTGTGTTTACTGTAGGTGGTTTCGTAAATATTTGAAACTGAGGTCATTCACAAAGTTTCTCATAACTCTTATCAATTCTGGATGTGAAGGTTACTCTGACATCAAACTTGATTGAATGATGGATTATTTTATTTTTAAAAAATTACCTAGCTTGAATCTTTGAAAATATGCAATATTTATATAATCGTTTGTTTCTATCTTTTATCTTGAATTTATATATATACACACAATTTCTGTTTCAGATGTTACTGTTATTCAGACATATTCCTTGACGTTAGACAGCCATTACAACAATTTTTCAGCAGCTATTACTCATCTGATACACAATTTGATGCATACTCAGGTCTTAAATGAAACACTTCAGAAACAATTTCTGAGTCTACTTATAAAAGATCAAAATAATAGCAGCATGTGGCCACTTCTGCTACACTGCCGTTCTTTGGCCGTTGTTGCACAGGTATGTAATTAGCTTTGAGTTACAGAAGCACATATTGTTAGAGAGTAGAGTATATTTCTGCACGTTTTTCATTGGAGAGTTATGGAGTAGTTACACATTCATAATATAAACAAAGTACCAGCAGACAAAAAGCAAAATACTGTAGTGCAGATTCAGTGTTGTGTGATTAGAAATAAATATACTGAAAAATGACCTATGGAGCAGAAATAGGGCTAAAAACTATTGTTTCTGAGAATAGAGTATAGAAACAAACAGATGTGAAACAATGAAAAATGTAAGTTTTTCAATATTTGTACCATAATTTCGCTGTATAAAATGTAACATAAGACAAAGTAATTAAATGTATACACACTCAACAGACAGAACGGCTGAAGGTGCTCCTAAGGATAAAGCGAAGTGTTCAGTGAAAAATAAAAATAATTTCAGTTGCATCAGTGTGGTATTAGTTATTCTTACAAATTCAGGAGAAGTATCCATACATTTTACTGTGAAAAATTAATCTGCTTTCCTGAACTTGTGCTTAATGTCATTTTATTACAGATGATAATGCTAAAACCCCTTCAAGAAAGGACAAATTCTATAATAAGTTTGTGGAAGAGGCTTATCAATACTTTGGCGGAAACGGTGACATCTCAGAATACTACCCGTGACGCTGAAAATGAAGGTATTTCTTATTTATAGCTTATATTTCTGTTGTCAAATCTGATTTGAATTAAGTGAAAACCTATTATAATTACTCTTATAATTTTCAGATCTGAATGTTGAGCACATAATGTAGTTCTCTACCTTTTTCATTCACTTAATTTAATACCGAGAAAGTCGGTGATGCTAATGACAGCTAGCTCACTAATTCGCTGTTCTGATTCAGTAAAGAATCAGATGACAGATACACAACTAATTTACCTTTCAAGACTCTTGCTTATATTTGAATATCAACTGCGACATTTGTATGAACCACCGTCTGGATTACTAGACCGGGTAAGCACACTTTCAGAGAAACCCTGCTATAATTGTGTAAATTCACAAAGAATCAGCTCAACTATTATTGCTTAAATTAAGTGAGACTATAGAAAAATGTTTTAATACCCAATCAGGGTAGATAATAACAATTTGTTTAGATTTTAGAGAAAATTAAAAATACAAAATGAAGAAGCTAGTACATAATAAAATTCACATTTCTAATTTACACCTCATAGTTTTACCATCAAATTATTTATCCCCATTCTTTTTAAATTCATATTTTAATTACTTCAGATATGATATTCTTATCAATATGATTTGAGAATAATGTTACATCTAACCCTTGATTTTATTTAAAGGTGGAGTGGATTCTATTTAAGGCGCCAACTAAAGTTATTGATCACTCACCTAATTCGTGTAGACAGTCGTTCATACCAGCTGAAGTTGAAATACCTTACAGAAAATTAGGAACACAAAAGGATAATGTGCTTATTCCCAGATTCTATCTTATCACTCATGCTGAAGGACGCAATCAGGAGGTACCAAAGATCGATGGATTGGTGAGTGAAGAAAATAGCTCGCTAAAGAAGGTGACCACATAAATATTTTTTTTTTTGTCCTCACAGATAAACAGATCATCTTTCTCTCTCTCATTCAGTATATATATGTGTGTGTGTGTGTGTGTGTGTGTGTGAGTGAGAGAGAGATCCCACTTGACTATTACAGGAAAAATTTGAAAATAATCAAAAGAGTTTATTAAAAAGCATTTGTGATAACTGTTTCTTGTGCAAATTGTGTAATGTGGTATTGCTTTGAAAATTTTAATAACTTAATACTTTTTGTGACATACTGAGTCTCTAATTTAATCAACTCTGTATAATTGTCCTCCTTTTCATCTGTTGGAGAGGGGGCTGGAGTAAGGGAGAAGAGGACTGTTTGTTTGTTAATACAATATCCAAGAAAGATACTAGCCTATAGTTTGGCACAAAACCATGATTTTCTTGTCATATGTGGTCTCTTATTAATACCTTAAATAAACAGTTTTAGTGCTGAAAAATTAGTTTACTGGATAGGATTTCTAAATGTCCCAATATGGAAGTCCATGAAATACAAGGTGATAAACATAGGCACATTACATGACAATAAGGAAAAAGTAGCCTTACATCAATATGTTGTGTAACACTTTAGATATATATTAATTTGGACTGTAATTTATAATCTTATAATTCACTTAAGTTCTAAAACTTTTTAATTTATCTTTATTTTCCTATTAGGCTTGTAACTTCTTGATTGGAACTTCTGGAAAATGGAACTATGATGTACTGCTGACATCAGTAATTGAAATATTAAATATTGCTGATCAGGTGTGTCCTTCAGTAACTAGAACAAAGGCATTATCATATATGGGCCATTGTTCAATAAGATACTGTTACACTTTATGTTGGAGGTTAGTCATTTTTATGAATTCATTGCCAAATGTGTGCATTCTGTGAAAAGTTATTTATTTTGTCTCCATTTTCTCATTGTTTTAAGTTCGCCATTTATTTGATATACAAGTAATTTTAATCATTGTATTTTGATCTTATAGCACCAGTATTGAGTAAGAACATTTTTAATATTACTGCATTAGAAATAGATTCAGGTATTGGAGGCATTTGTGATTTTTGTGTTTTACTAGTATAATTTTCTCCTTGTTTTACTGCTAGGTGGGTTACTGGTCCTGATATGTACAGGGAAGGGACTGACTGCACAGCAGTAGGATGGGGCCACTAAATTAATGGGCTTGCTTAAGGGATCTGGTCTGACATTTTCCTGGAATATTCTGGGCCAACTATGGGAAGTGTAGATCACAATAACTAGAGGAGTTGTTGCCCCCTATTCTTCTGATATGTAAGACATTATTCCTGTCTTCTTTTGATTGATAAGCTTAATATGTTCTAACCCCTTATTGTCATTAGGAAAAAAAAAAAACCTGTTTCATACTTGTTTGTCCTTTGATGGTGGAAGATTGTGTTACATTCATCCAAATGTTTAAATAAACAATAATCTAATTTGGAATTAAATCGAAGGAAATATAGGGAAAGTAAACCCGATACCTGACGGAGATAAAGGATGAAGGCCAGTGACAAACAGACACACAAAAGGAAGACAAACACATTCTACAATATTTTGGCATGAAACCATACTTACACAAGACATGTCTAGGGGACTCATTACAGATCAGAGTTGGTCACTGTATCCACCGTTGGGGTGGGGGGAAAATTGAAGTAGGCTGGTCTTATGATTGGAATTGTAAGTAAATTGAAGTAAATATAAAAATAATAAAAAAAACTAGTAAATAAACTTATATATAGAAAATCATTTAAATCAGGTTAAGAAGGGGACAATAATAATAAATTTATGTTGGAACATGTATGTGTACAAAAAAAATAAATTAATAGTAAGTGCTAGATTTTTTAGTGAGGTTTCAATTTTGTGACAAAGACAAGGTTGGTGTCAAGACTGTAAAGAATATGCAGGTAGGCTAATTCACATGTAGAGAATTCAGAAGGGATTGCAGTTTCTGAAAATACTGAAACAGCTCTCACAGTATAAATTTTTTTGAGGTTTTTGGAACTAGCATGCACTGCCACTGGATGATCTAGCTTGCTACTGTTAAGAGTTTGCTTATTTTCCATTTGACCTTTAGAGAGTTGTTTAGCTGTGAGGTCCATACATACATGAATTAGTGCAGTGGATACAGGTGAGCTGTGCATGTGACGTGTCCCTATCATAGGATAGGAATTGGTAGTTGTGGCTGGATGCATGCTGAAAGTTTTATAGTTGGATAAAGGAAACAAAGAAACTGCCGCGAGGCACTGACAATAAGATAGGATAGGGAAAATAAACAGTTACCCGTCACTTACCACAGATGAAGGCAGGAGGGCGAAACACGTAACAACACAAAAACAAAAGAATTACACAATATTTCGACTTTTTAGTCTTACTCATGTTGGAGGCGAGACATATGGCAGGGGGAAAGATGTGGTCACATCCGAGCCCGCCACATGAATGAAGCACAGGCGGAAAACGCGTGGTAGTGGAAGAATTGCCGGGAGGGGGGGGGGGGAATAGGCTTGACCAGCGATAAAAGTGAAACAAATAAATATAATGTCTGTGTAGCTTAGTTCAAAAAGTTATAATTGAAAATAAAGGGAGATAGAAGAATTTAAAATATATATATATATATATATAATATATATATATATACAAAAAAAAATAAAAAAATAAAAAAAAAAAATAAAGAAGGAAAAAAAAAAAATAATAATAAAAAAAAAAAAAAAAAAAAAATATAAATAACCAACTGTAAAATGAAATGAGAGATGGCAAGTGACAGGTTTAACGTAGGTTTAGGCCAGGGGTGTGTCTGGTGTCAAGGATATGTTGATAGGCTAGTTCCCATCTGCGGAGTTCTGAAGGGGTGGTGGTGTTTGGAAAAACTCTAATAGCTCTGACTGTGAAACAGGTGTTGAGGTTGTTTGAATTATGGAAGTTCGCATGAATTGCCACGGGATGGTCTGGGTTGGAAGTATAAACTGTTTGCCTGTGGCCATTCATTCTGTAGGAAAGTTGTTGAGTGGTGAGACCAATGTAAGAGGCAGTGCAGTGGATGCAGGTGAGTTGGTAAATAAGGTGAGTGGTAGCACATGTGGCATGTCCAATTATTGGGAAAGATTCGCCTGTGACAGGATTAGAGTAAGTAGTGGTGGCAGGGTGCATGCTGCAAGTTTTACAGCGGGGTCTGTTAGCACGGGAAAGATCCCTGTGGAGGTCTAGGGGAGTCGGCAGGTAAATACTTGTGGACCAAGATGTTGTACAGATTGGGCGGTCTGCTGAAGCAAGTGCGGGGAGCAGTGGGTAGGATTTTGGGAAGGAGGAGACGCATTTCAGGGAAGGAACGTAAGAAATCATGCCCACGGCGGAGTATCTGGTTGACAGATTCCAGGCCAGGAAAGAACTGGGTGACAAGTGTTGGACCACGGTCAGCTTTAGGAGGTGCAGAACGAGGATTGTGGGTGATGGCACGGGAAATTTGTTTTTCCACCAGATCATGGGGGTATTGGCGGGAAACAAGGGCTTGGGATAGTTTTTGGGAGTAACTGGAGATTGATTCATGATCAGAACAGATGCGTCTGCCACGGATTGCAAGGCTGTATGGGAGGGAACGTTTAATGTGGAAGGGGTGACAACTGTCAAAGTGTAGGTATTGTTGTAAATTGGTCGGTTTAATGTGTACTGAGGTATGGAGGGTCCCCTGTCGTAGGGTGATATCTACGTCAAGGAAGGTGATACAGGTGTGGGAATATGACCATGTGAAATTGATGGAGTGATTATCATTTAGTGAGTTGAGGAAGTCTAGGAGGTGGTCCTCCCCGTGGGTCCAGATCATAAATATATCATCTATGTATCTGAACCACACGAGGGGACTGAGGGGGGAATTCTTCAGAAAAATATTTTCCAGACGGCCCAGGAAAAGGTTAGCATAGGACGGGGCCATGCGGGTACCCATGGCAGTGCCGCGTATCTGGTGGTAAATCTGGGAGTTGAAGGAGAAATAGTTTTTGGAGAGGATAAAGTTGGCAAGGGATATGAGAAAGGATGTTCTGGGAAGACTGTTTGGAGGGCGCATATCCAAGAAGTGCTGAAGGGAACTGAGGCCTTCAAGGTGGGGAATATTGGTGTACAAGGAGGTTACGTCAATTGAAACAAGGAGGGAGTCTGGTGGTAGAGGACTGGGGACTTTTGACAGACGTTCCAAAAAATGTGGTGTGTCTTTGATGTAAGATGGAAGGTTCTGCACAAAAGGTTGGAGGTGTTGATCCACCAAGGCTGAAATTCGTTCAGTGGGGGAACCATAGGCCGCAACTATAGGTCGTCCCGGATTGCCAGCCTTGTGTATCTTGGGGAGAAGGTACAAAGTAGGTGTGCGGGGATTTTGAGGGGTGAGAAGGGATAAGGATTGTGAAGAAAGACCTTGTAAGGGGCCTAGGAGGTCCAGGAAGGAGCGAATTTCGAGGCAGATGGAAGAGGTGGGATCTGTGGCATGTGGACGATAGGTGTTGGTATCAGAGAGCTGTTTAAGGGCCTCCGCATCGTAGTCACTGCGGTCCATGACCACGGTGGTGGAGCCCTTGTCTGCTGGAAGGATAATGATATTTTTGTTATTGGACAGTTCTCTCATGGCCCGGATTTCAGTAGGGTTGAGGTTATTGGAGTTGGGAATAGAGTTGAGGAAAGATTTTGAGGATAAGGTCGATGTGAGGAAGTCTTGGAACAGGAGGAGGGGATGATTTTGGGGAAGTGGAGGAGGGTCAAGTTGGGATGGTGGTTTGAACTGCTCTAAGCTGGACTCAATCTCACCTCGGCGGCTGTCACTCTCCGTTGTGGTAGCAAAGTGATACCGCCAGCGGAGTGTGCGGCAGAAAGCAAGCGAGTCCCGGACCAGAGCAGCATGGTCGAACTTAGGAATAGGCGAGAAGGAAAGTCCCTTGGAGAGGATAGAGAGTTGTGGTTCAGACAAGGACGTGGACGAGAGGTTGACCACTGACCGTTGTGGTGTGTCTACAGGTCGGGCAGTGGCACGAGGGATGGGTGGTAATGGAGGTGGGTGTGGCATATTAAAAATGTGGGCAAGACATGGGACTTTGGCAACCAGGGGAGGAGGTGGTGTGTGCTGCCTATGTGAAGGATGTTGGTAAGGAAGAGACAGGCCTAAAACAAGGTAGCTTTTCAATAGATTTGATAGCTTTAGCAGATGTTTTTGTGCACATTTCTGTTGCAACTGTCTGCACTCTGTGAGAATTTGTTTAAGATGTTGAGTTGGGGAGGGATGCATTAGACAAAGAATCTTGTGGAAAGACGAAAGTTGAATCGAATGTTGCTGGGCTTTTAGTAGATATTGCTGGAGAACAATATGGGTGAGAGTAAGCGATTGTGTGAAACGAAAAGCATGGAGAGTTTGGTGGAGTTGTGGGTGGCAACCGGAGACTGGTAGTTTTATTGTCAGGCCATTGGGGGGTATGTTGAAAGAGAGGCATGATTGAAGGAAAAGTATATGGGAGTGGAGTCTAGTGAGGTGGATGGCATGAAAACGGAATTGTTTCAAGTAATGGTAAATTGGAGACATGATTTTAGAGAAGTTTATGGAAAGAACAACAGCACACCACCAGTTAGGAAGATAATGGTCAGTAGGTCAGAGAGCCACAATGAAGAGGGTGATAAATACAAAATAAAAATAAATATAAAAATGGGGGGAGGAATATTTGGAAATTTCAATTTAAGCGGCCACAGGCACAACAGAAAAATCAATTTTATTATTTAAGCGGTGCCAAAAATCGACGGAAAAAAAAAAAAAAATATTATAAGAAAAATTATAAAACCAGTAAACAATAAGAAATGTAGCTGCTAGGTCACTACACCGACATTAAACTGAGCAGGCAGATAGTGAAAACGGTGATAAAAGTGTGTTTACTGAAATGCCGATTCAAAAAAAAAAAAAAAAAAAAAGTGAGGTTAGTTAGAACGGCGCCGGCAGTATTGATACTAATACCGGGAAAAGCACAGAATAAGGATAAGAAAATATATATATGTGTATTGTTTAGTAGCCCAACCGGCAACAATACCCGGGAAATGAAACGGAATAAGAATTGAAACACACGCGGTAACCGTAAGAGCGGGAAGAAAATAAATATTACGAAAAAAACGCGAAAATTTTTTTACACGTGAGCAAAAGCAGTTAATGTGATACAAAAAGTTACTAATACAACGGAAATACGCATACGTTTAAAAGGCATGTGAATGTTGTGGAAAAATGTACATTAAAACGAAGTTCTAAGGACGGAATACGCAAATACAAGTACACAAAGAGCAAAGATGGAAATAAAAAGACGGAGAACACCGAGATAGGAACAAAAAAGGACAAAACAAGAAGGAAGCCGTAAGGCAACAATTGGATAAAGGAAACAAAGAAACTGCCGCGAGGCACTGAAAATAAGATAGGATAGGGAAAATAAACAGTTACCCGTCACTTACCACAGATGAAGGCAGGAGGGCGAAACACGTAAAAACACAAAAACAAAAGAATTACACAATATTTCGACTTTTCAGTCTTACTCATGTAGGAGGCGAGACATATGGCAGGGGGAAAGATGTGGTCACATCCGAGCCCGCCACATGAATGAAGCACAGGCGGAAAACGCGTGGTAGTGGAAGAATTGCCGGGAGGGGGGGGGGGGGGGAAATAGGCTTGACCAGCGATAAAAGTGAAACAAATAAATATAATGTCTGTGTAGCTTAGTTCAAAAAGTTATAATTGAAAATAAAGGGAGATAGAAGAATTTAAAATATATATATATATATATACAAAAAAAATTCGATAAAAAAAAAAAAAAAAAAAATAAAGAAGGAAAAAAAAAATTAATAATAAAAAAAAAAAATAAAAAAAATATAAATAACCAACTGTAAAATGAAATGAGAGATGGCAAGTGACAGGTTTAACGTAGGTTTAGGCCAGGGGTGTGTCTGGTGTCAAGGATATGTTGATAGGCTAGTTCCCATCTGCGGAGTTCTGAAGGGGTGGTGGTGTTTGGAAAAACTCTAATAGCTCTGACTGTGAAACAGGTGTTGAGGTTGTTTGAATTATGGAAGTTCGCATGAATTGCCACGGGATGGTCTGGGTTGGAAGTATAAACTGTTTGCCTGTGGCCATTCATTCTGTAGGAAAGTTGTTGAGTGGTGAGACCAATGTAAGAGGCAGTGCAGTGGATGCAGGTGAGTTGGTAAATAAGGTGAGTGGTAGCACATGTGGCATGTCCAATTATTGGGAAAGATTCGCCTGTGACAGGATTAGAGTAAGTAGTGGTGGCAGGGTGCATGCTGCAAGTTTTACAGCGGGGTCTGTTAGCAAGGGAAAGATCCCTGTGGAGGTCTAGGGGAGTCGGCAGGTAAATACTTGTGGACCAAGATGTTGTACAGATTGGGCGGTCTGCTGAAGCAAGTGCGGGGAGCAGTACTGCTCCCCGCACTTGCTTCAGCAGACCGCCCAATCTGTACAACATCTTGGTCCACAAGTATTTACCTGCCGACTCCCCTAGACCTCCACAGGGATCTTTCCCTTGCAACAGACCCCGCTGTAAAACTTGCAGCATGCACCCTGCCACCACTACTTACTCTAATCCTGTCACAGGCGAATCTTTCCCAATAATTGGACATGCCACATGTGCTACCACTCACCTTATTTACCAACTCACCTGCATCCACTGCACTGCCTCTTACATTGGTCTCACCACTCAACAACTTTCCTACAGAATGAATGGCCACAGGCAAACAGTTTATACTTCCAACCCAGACCATCCCGTGGCAATTCATGCGAACTTCCATAATTCAAACAACCTCAACACCTGTTTCACAGTCAGAGCTATTAGAGTTTTTCCAAACACCACCACCCCTTCAGAACTCCGCAGATGGGAACTAGCCTATCAACATATCCTTGACACCAGACACACCCCTGGCCTAAACCTACGTTAAACCTGTCACTTGCCATCTCTCATTTCATTTTACAGTTGGTTATTTATATTTTTTTTTTTTTTTTTTTTTTTATTATTATTATTATTTTTTTTTCCTTCTTTATTTTTTTTTTTTTTTTTTTTATTTTTTTTTGTATATATATATATATATATTTTAAATTCTTCTATCTCCCTTTATTTTCAATTATAACTTTTTGAACTAAGCTACACAGACATTATATTTATTTGTTTCACTTTTATCGCTGGTCAAGCCTATTTCCCCCCCCCCCCCCCCCCCTCCCGGCAATTCTTCCACTACCACGCGTTTTCCGCCTGTGCTTCATTCATGTGGCGGGCTCGGATGTGACCACATCTTTCCCCCTGCCATATGTCTCGCCTCCAACATGAGTAAGACTAAAAAGTCGAAATATTGTGTAATTCTTTTGTTTTTGTGTTGTTACGTGTTTCGCCCTCCTGCCTTCATCTGTGGTAAGTGACGGGTAACTGTTTATTTTCCCTATCCTATCTTATTGTCAGTGCCTCGCGGCAGTTTCTTTGTTTCCTTTATCCAATTGTTGCCTTACGGCTTCCTTCTTGTTTTGTCCTTTTTTGTTCCTATCTCGGTGTTCTCCGTCTTTTTATTTCCATCTTTGCTCTTTGTGTACTTGTATTTGCGTATTCCGTCCTTAGAACTTCGTTTTAATGTACATTTTTCCACAACATTCACATGCCTTTTAAACGTATGCGTATTTCCGTTGTATTAGTAACTTTTTGTATCACATTAACTGCTTTTGCTCACGTGTAAAAAAATTTTCGCGTTTTTTTCGTAATATTTATTTTCTTCCCGCTCTTACGGTTACCGCGTGTGTTTCAATTCTTATTCCGTTTCATTTCCCGGGTATTGTTGCCGGTTGGGCTACTAAACAATACACATATATATATTTTCTTATCCTTATTCTGTGCTTTTCCCGGTATTAGTATCAATACTGCCGGCGCCGTTCTAACTAACCTCACTTTTTTTTTTTTTTTTTTTTTTTTTTAAAATCGGCATTTCAGTAAACACACTTTTATCACCGTTTTCACTATCTG
The DNA here is from genome assembly GCA_031002005.1 of Vandiemenella viatica. NCBI lineage: Eukaryota > Metazoa > Arthropoda > Insecta > Orthoptera > Morabidae > Vandiemenella > Vandiemenella viatica. The sequence continues at coordinate 26,194,143 of CM061921.1, forward strand.
CCTGCTCAGTTTAATGTCGGTGTAGTGACCTAGCGCTACATTTCTTATTGTTTACTGGTTTTATAATTTTTCTTATAATATTTTTTTTTTTTTTTTTTTTTTTCCGTCGATTTTTGGCACCGCTTAATAATAAAATTGATTTTTCTGTTGTGCCTGTGGCCGCTTAAATTGAAATTTCCAAATATTCCTCCCCCCATTTTTATATTTATTTTTATTTATGTATTTATCACCCTCTTCATTGTGGCTCTCTGACCTACTGACCATTATCTTCCTAACTGGTGGTGTGCTGTTGTTCTTTCCATAAACTTCTCTAAAATCATGTCTCCAATTTACCATTACTTGAAACAATTCCGTTTTCATGCCATCCACCTCACTAGACTCCACTCTCATATACTTTTCCTTCAATCATGCCTCTCTTTCAACATACCCCCCAATGGCCTGACAATAAAACTACCAGTCTCCGGTTGCCACCCACAACTCCACCAAACTCTCCATGCTTTTCGTTTCACACAATCGCTTACTCTCACCCATATTGTTCTCCAGCAATATCTACTAAAAGCCCAGCAACATTCGATTCAACTTTCGTCTTTCCACAAGATTCTTTGTCTAATGCATCCCTCCCCAACTCAACATCTTAAACAAATTCTCACAGAGTGCAGACAGTTGCAACAGAAATGTGCACAAAAACATCTGCTAAAGCTATCAAATCTATTGAAAAGCTACCTTGTTTTAGGCCTGTCTCTTCCTTACCAACATCCTTCACATAGGCAGCACACACCACCTCCTCCCCTGGTTGCCAAAGTCCCATGTCTTGCCCACATTTTTAATATGCCACACCCACCTCCATTACCACCCATCCCTCGTGCCACTGCCCGACCTGTAGACACACCACAACGGTCAGTGGTCAACCTCTCGTCCACGTCCTTGTCTGAACCACAACTCTCTATCCTCTCCAAGGGACTTTCCTTCTCGCCTATTCCTAAGTTCGACCATGCTGCTCTGGTCCGGGACTCACTTGCTTTCTGCCGCACACTCCGCTGGCGGTATCACTTTGCTACCACAACGGAGAGTGACAGCTGCCGAGGTGAGATTGAGTCCAGCTTAGAGCAGTTCAAACCACCATCCCAACTTGACCCTCCTCCACTTCCCCAAAATCATCCCCTCCTCCTGTTCCAAGACTTCCTCACATCGACCTTATCCTCAAAATCTTTCCTCAACTCTATTCCCAACTCCAATAACCTCAACCCTACTGAAATCCGGGCCATGAGAGAACTGTCCAATAACAAAAATATCATTATCCTTCCAGCAGACAAGGGCTCCACCACCGTGGTCATGGACCGCAGTGACTACGATGCGGAGGCCCTTAAACAGCTCTCTGATACCAACACGTATCGTCCACATGCCACAGATCCCACCTCTTCCATCTGCCTCGAAATTCGCTCCTTCCTGGACCTCCTAGGCCCCTTACAAGGTCTTTCTTCACAATCCTTATCCCTTCTCACCCCTCAAAATCCCCGCACACCTACTTTGTACCTTCTCCCCAAGATACACAAGGCTGGCAATCCGGGACGACCTATAGTTGCGGCCTATGGTTCCCCCACTGAACGAATTTCAGCCTTGGTGGATCAACACCTCCAACCTTTTGTGCAGAACCTTCCATCTTACATCAAAGACACACCACATTTTTTGGAACGTCTGTCAAAAGTCCCCAGTCCTCTACCACCAGACTCCCTCCTTGTTTCAATTGACGTAACCTCCTTGTACACCAATATTCCCCACCTTGAAGGCCTCAGTTCCCTTCAGCACTTCTTGGATATGCGCCCTCCAAAGAGTCTTCCCAGAACATCCTTTCTCATATCCCTTGCCAACTTTATCCTCTCCAAAAACTATTTCTCCTTCAACTCCCAGATTTACCACCAGATACGCGGCACTGCCATGGGTACCCGCATGGCCCCGTCCTATGCTAACCTTTTCCTGGGCCGTCTGGAAAATATTTTTCTGAAGAATTCCCCCCTCAGTCCCCTCGTGTGGTTCAGATACATAGATGATATATTTATGATCTGGACCCACGGGGAGGACCACCTCCTAGACTTCCTCAACTCACTAAATGATAATCACTCCATCAATTTCACATGGTCATATTCCCACACCTGTATCACCTTCCTTGACGTAGATATCACCCTACGACAGGGGACCCTCCATACCTCAGTACACATTAAACCGACCAATTTACAACAATACCTACACTTTGACAGTTGTCACCCCTTCCACATTAAACGTTCCCTCCCATACAGCCTTGCAATCCGTGGCAGACGCATCTGTTCTGATCATGAATCAATCTCCAGTTACTCCCAAAAACTATCCCAAGCCCTTGTTTCCCGCCAATACCCCCATGATCTGGTGGAAAAACAAATTTCCCGTGCCATCACCCACAATCCTCGTTCTGCACCTCCTAAAGCTGACCGTGGTCCAACACTTGTCACCCAGTTCTTTCCTGGCCTGGAATCTGTCAACCAGATACTCCGCCGTGGGCATGATTTCTTACGTTCCTTCCCTGAAATGCGTCTCCTCCTTCCCAAAATCCTACCCACTGCTCCCCGCACTTGCTTCAGCAGACCGCCCAATCTGTACAACATCTTGGTCCACAAGTATTTACCTGCCGACTCCCCTAGACCTCCACAGGGATCTTTCCCTTGCAACAGACCCCGCTGTAAAACTTGCAGCATGCACCCTGCCACCACTACTTACTCTAATCCTGTCACAGGCGAATCTTTCCCAATAATTGGACATGCCACATGTGCTACCACTCACCTTATTTACCAACTCACCTGCATCCACTGCACTGCCTCTTACATTGGTCTCACCACTCAACAACTTTCCTACAGAATGAATGGCCACAGGCAAACAGTTTATACTTCCAACCCAGACCATCCCGTGGCAATTCATGCGAACTTCCATAATTCAAACAACCTCAACACCTGTTTCACAGTCAGAGCTATTAGAGTTTTTCCAAACACCACCACCCCTTCAGAACTCCGCAGATGGGAACTAGCCTATCAACATATCCTTGACACCAGACACACCCCTGGCCTAAACCTACGTTAAACCTGTCACTTGCCATCTCTCATTTCATTTTACAGTTGGTTATTTATATTTTTTTTTTTTTTTTTTTTTTTATTATTTTTTTTTTTTTTTTCCTTCTTTATTTTTTATTTTTTTATTTTTTTTTTTTTATATATATATATATATATATATATTTTAAATTCTTCTATCTCCCTTTATTTTCAATTATAACTTTTTGAACTAAGCTACACAGACATTATATTTATTTGTTTCACTTTTATCGCTGGTCAAGCCTATTTCTCCCCCCCCCCCCCTCCCGGCAATTCTTCCACTACCACGCGTTTTCCGCCTGTGCTTCATTCATGTGGCGGGCTCGGATGTGACCACATCTTTCCCCCTGCCATATGTCTCGCCTCCAACATGAGTAAGACTAAAAAGTCGAAATATTGTGTAATTCTTTTGTTTTTGTGTTGTTACGTGTTTCGCCCTCCTGCCTTCATCTGTGGTAAGTGACGGGTAACTGTTTATTTTCCCTATCCTATCTTATTGAAAGTTTTATAGTGTGATATATGGAAAGATAAAGATATATATGTTGGTTTTAAATAATTAGAAGGTGAGTATTATTTGGCGAAGATGTTTTTGAGATAAGTTTATCAGCTGAAGCTCATATGTTGAATATTTTGGTGAAAGAACATAGGAAGTCATGCCTACAGTGTAGGATATTATTAATATACTTTGGACCAGGAAAGAACTGGTTGATTAATACAGGGAGGGCTATGGTCAGTTTATAGAGGTCAAGGATGGAAGTGGTGGGTTGTAGCATAATAGATTAATTTTTGTAAAAGTCAAAGGGGAAGCAGCAGGAAATTGGGGCTGGTGATATTTATGTTGAGAACATGGAAAGTGATTCTTTATCAGACCTTATGTCTGCTATGTGTGGAAAAATTATGAGGAAGAGAATGTTTGGTGTGAAATGGATGAAAGTTGTCAAAATACATGTATTTCTTATAAATTTGTGGGCTGTTTTATGACCAGCATTGTATAGGTCAGCATTCTGTAGGGAAATGTCAGCATCATGAAAGCTATGTGAGAATAAGCTCAGGTGAAGTTAATGGAATGGCTATTGCTTAGAAAGTTTTAAGTGTGGGAGGTAATTTTCACTGTGGGTCCAGATCATAAATATATCACCCCTGAATCTGAACCACACAAACTGTTTGAGTGTGATGTTGTTAAATTAGGAAGAAGCACAAGAAATAAAAACCCAGGACAGTTGTGCTTTGTTACATACCGATGTTATTAAAATAATCATATGGTAAAAAAAACTGGCAGCTGGAGTTAAATGCTAAAAAATGCCAAGTCATGCATATAAATAAAAGGTGGCACCATTTAACTCTGAATATACAATTAATTACGCTGTCCATAGAACGGTAGATTCTGCTAAATACCTAGGTGTAACAATTCATAATAATTTGTTTTGGAATGGACGTATTGAGAAGGTAATTGGGAAAGCAAATCATATGCTGCAATTTCTAAGTCAAAATTAAAACGGTACACACGGGAAGGTAAATTGATTGCACGCAAAGCTTTGGTGTGTCCTCACTTAGAATATTGTTGTTCTGTATGGGGACTCTTACCAAAAGAGGTTAATGGAGGCATTGTAGAAGGTTCATACGAGAGCCGCCTGATTTGTGACAGGTATTTGTAGCTGAAGGGAAAGTGTAAGTGCAATGTTGATGGAGTTAGGTTGGGAAGATCTGGAACATCAAAGGTGTTGCTCTTGGCAGAAGCTATTTGAAAAATTCATGACTGACCTATCGCAGGTTGACAGCAAAAACATATTACTACCAGCAACATTCACATCTTAGGAAAGACCGAGAAAATAAGAGAAATTAGCACCAGAACTGATTAATTCCTATACTCATTTTTTATTCCGGAATTGTGAATCCCAAAATTTACATAGTTGCTTGCTTTCAGTGTGCATTCAGAAAATTCTGTTACTTATTGGATAACATGATTTGCTGGAATTGACAATACAGGATGTATTTATCCACAGCCAACACCTAGTGAGGGAGTTTTTTGGATATAGATAATGCATCCAGTACTACCTGGTGGCATGGAATTTTAAAGCAGTTACATGAATATTATTTTAGGAGAAATATGCCCCATATTTTACAATCATTTTCATCATGGCCTTGTTTTTAATGTCAAGTTGATTGTGAAGTATTTGATTTTTTTATTCAGGAAAATGGTGTTCATCAAGGACCAGCTTTAAGTGTGACTTTTTTACTGTGACTATCAATAGCATTTCCTCAGCAATGAGGATTCCTATTCAACAGACTTTATTTGTAAATGACTTTGCTATTTTTTTGTTTATCATCTAGCCTACATGTTGCTAAAAGACAATTACAACTCAAACTAAATAGGCTAGATGAATAGTCAGAGTGCACTGATTTTCGATTTTTTTTGCTATAGTATATTAGCTGAACCTCATCTTACCTAGAACGGTGTTTCGAATTTTAATGAAACTGTTCGTTTTCTGGGCTTCATCTTTGATGTACTAAAATGTGTTTGGTAGGTTATTGTGCGCTGAACGATCCTACGTACTTCAATTTGGTAGAGCCCTTGCATGGTCATGGTTGAAGTAGGGCTGCATTGTTTGTGGTTCGGTGTAGGACAACTAGTTCTAGCTGTTGGATAGTATCTACCATGACGGATTTTGGCTTTTCAAGGGTGTGTATCACACCTGCCCTATTCCCTACATTTGTGCTGAGGCTTGTGAGCTGCTGCTTGTCATCCAGTGGCATCTCCTTATGGTGCGACACATATGCGCTCAGCACGTGACATTCCCGCCTAGGGGGCGTCCATTAATTATGTGGTGAAATAGGGGGGGGGGGCGTCTGGTGAAATCTCACCAATTGGAGGGGGGCTGACAGAAATCTCACGTGATCTTTTTAAATTCTTGAAGAACAGTAGAGCTAAAAAAAAAAAGTAGGGCGTCCCCTCAAAATCTCGCATCATCGTAGGAGATGTGTGGCATCTGACCAGATCTCACCAAATCTCATCACAGGAGGGCTGGGGGTCTGGAGTTCCGGAAAAAAACCTCACATGATTAATGGATGCCCCCTTACGACACAGTGATAAAACCACTGTTTCATTGCCTCTACATAAACCATCGTAGAGCTACAAACCCTTTAGCTACCATACAGAGGCCATTTTAGAATAATATGGTTATGAGTTGCTTCCTATATATCACCAAGGTCGGAGTACGTCTCCCTAGGTTTTAAAGAGTCCCCCCCCCCCCCAATCACAGTACAATATGCTGTTTACTGCTGAAAATATATTTATTTATGTATTAATGATATTTTGAATTGGCAACACACACTTAGCCCAGTATATACTAGTGGATCTAAGCAGATTAACCTAGTAGGTTGCTCTGTAGAGATCTTTCAAGTGACTTATAAATACAAGTTGGATATTAAGTGCAGCTTATGTGAAGAGTGCTACACTTTACTGAAGTGGCTCCAGAATATGAAAGTAAGTCAGTGATACGAAGTACACCATAGCCTGTGACTCCTTTTGCTGCATTCAAGTGCTGGGATAGATGAACCTAGCAGATCTCTAATCTTGTGGAAAGGAAGTTTAATTCTGCTTGGTTCCTGGTGGTATGGAAATCTGAGGGAACAGGCGGTAGATGAAGCTTAAAAGTTAGTCAGTTCTGACCTTGTTACAAGCTTTGTTCCAGTCCCAAAGTCAAACCTTGCATTGTTGTTAAAAATAAATGTGTTCAATGTATGGCAGAGGCAGTGGCTTGAACTTGAGCAGTTCAAACTACAGCTGGTCAAATCACCCATTCATACATTGAACAGCACCTTCCAGTGGGCACAAAGTGATGAAGTTCAACTTATTTGCTTCCACATAGGCACTTTCCTATGACACAGTTTTCTTTATCGCTGGGAGGACCCACTGAAATGTGGTAAATGTGGCATACCTTTGGTGGTGCTCTACATTTATCAGATTGTGTTTTATTTTCTGTTTAAAGGGCAGATGTTGGCTCAGCTGATGACTTGTTACTTGTCTAACGTGTAATAAAACTGTATCACAGAAAAAGTCTGTATACTGAAGTGTGAATACTATTAATTAGATACATATAAAGAGTTAGTTCTTCTTTAAAATGTCTGCTAGATGGGATGAATGGGTTTCACACAATAACTATTGATCGGATTTTGATGGGATATCGTTTAATATACAGACCATGGTCTGACATTTAAAGTAGTGTATGTATTATTTTGATGTATGGTTGAATAACTAAGGAATTTAAGTTAATTTTGATAAAGCTGATAAATTTAAGTTAATTAAGCCAGAAGGGAGGGGGGGGGGGGAAGAGGAATTGGGCTTTGATTTTACCACATTGCCATACCAGTTCTTTGTTAGGGCACTAATGACCTTGTTGTTAGCATGCCCTAAAGCCCAAACAACAATACTTGAAGGTATGTCTGTGTGCAAGTTTGAATTAGTGTTTTCGGATCAGTTGCGCTTCCGATGCTTGACAAATATTTTTAGAAACATGCTTAAATGTTTCTGAGGGAGAATAGACATTACAACATGACCTGAAATGCCTTGGCTAGCTTTTGGTATGGAAACACATGTAAATATTGCTGACAAATTCGAAAATTATTTTTTGTCTAAGCTTTTTTTAATTATTATTAACTACAATATAAACTTACTCTCAAATTTAGAAAGGTGAAATTACTTTGGTTAGAGTTTGAGTATCATAAAAAAAACAGCAGTTTTAAACATGTTAAATCAGTCTATTCATGAAGTCATAATAACTGCTGGTGTGTGGGACACTGTTACTTGTTTATCTTTGATACATTTTCTTCATATTTTTTGGTTGATAATGTCTTTGCATACTTTATTGTAGGATACTGCAGATGTTGCCCCCATCAGCGAATTATATTGAAAACTTAACGAAAAAGCAGGAAACATGTTGTGGATCTCATGCATTGCATTATTTACTGTGGGGACCCCGTGTTGGTGTCAAACAGTTTTCTGTTTGGATAAAGGTATGTAAAGAACATAATAATTTTCTAGTAAGTAAACACTCTCTCTCTCTCTCTCTTCAGGTAGGAAATAAACAAAATCCTTTAATAAATAGATTTTACCTTCTTACCTGAATCACTATAGTTGCTTTATTCTTTTAGAATTTAAGAACCAATTCTCATTGGTATATTGCAGTACATTAGCAGGTTCTGAATATATGTCTTATTATGATCACATTATTAGGCTTCTTTCTTTAGTAGAGGTTGTCAGTAAGGTTTTTTTCCCAATAGTAATATTTTTTTTATTATATTAAACTTAATTATCATTGTTAATACTTGGTTGCGATTGATTGTACCAAAAGGGAAGTAACTGTTTTTTTACTTAATATGAAAATTATAAATTAAGGGAAAACTATCCCTACATTAATTCCATTGAGATGATACCAAATACAATTTTCATGAATAAAAGGTGATGTAAACTATCATATAAACTTACATTTTAGTCCTCGCATTATTTGAGTATTCTAGTCTGTGTAGTGAACCACCCTTACTTTTTAGATTCATACTGGTCAATTTTTATTGGAAATTGCTTAAGAAAAAAATTGCTCACATCGTGGTACATACACAAGTTTGTTGGTTTTCAAGCTTCTTTAGAAACTCAAAATTTGTGTTGAACTGCTTTAAACATCCATAACTTTTCTTGAGTTCATTTTAATGTTAAAAATAATGGAGACAAACTACCTAGCATGATAGTTGATCCTAAGTGAGCAGTTTGTACTTCAAGAACAAAATGAAGCTAATTAAAACTCATGTGCATTATTGTTGAAAACTAGCAGATTGGCAGTAATCATAAAAGCTTTTTACACCATGAGCAATATATATTCAAACATCAGTTTTACAGTTTGTGGAAGAAGAATCTCCAAAGCTGAAATCCTAGGATTTTTCTTCAATACAACCCTTATATACCAGGAGTATTCAAGAAATACATATGCTTGTGGTGATTGATTATGGAACAATGATTGTACCATTGTTTTTCAAATAGAGGACTATTTTTGTAATTTATCAGATTAGTGATACATAACAAATGCCTCATGTTGTTTTATTTATTTATTATGTCTAAATATGTGAATATATAATACTTGCATTTTTTGTGTTGTCAATTTTGGTATCATTTTCTGGTTAAAATATGTTCAGACTTGTAGATTTAGTCAATACTTTAGGCAATGTCCACTAAGTGAATAAATCGGTAAAATGATTGATGAGCTTATATTTTGAAAATATATTTCTTTATCCCTGAAAATAAGGAAGTATAGGGAAAGTAAACGCAACACCTACCATAGTGAAGGCAGAGGGGTGTAGCAATGAACATTGAAAAAGACAAATAATAATTACCATCTTTAAATGAGACACATGAGAAGAGACACATGATGAGGAAAACAGATGTATACACACCATTCCTCACCAAATGGATGGAATCAAATAATATGTGCTGTGTGGATGGCAGCAGTGGTGGTGGTGTAGATAATTGATAACTATGGGGAAGTATTATCACTGGAAGTGAGAGAACATAGTAAAACTACAAAAAAGATATAAAGAGGAATAATATATAGGAATTATGTATGTTGCTATATTAAACTTACAAGTTAATAAATAATAGTAAGTAATGAGGTCACTGGTGAAGTCTTACCAGAGACCCTACAAGTAAACTTGTCACTTATTATTATTATTAAATTTATAAATTTAATACTTTCGTCCTCGTTATATGGACCACTCCAAGGCCTCACTCCCCATTCTGTTTCACTCCTCAATCCAAACAAGCCAGGCATACCTTCCCTATACCTACTTCCCAAAATTCATAAACCTGGCAACCCAGGAGGTCCAATAGTTGCTGCATATGGCTCATCAACTGATCACATCACTGCCCTGGTGGACCATCATCTACAGCTCATTGTCAGCCAGCTTCTGTCCCACATCAGACACCCAAAACTTCCTCTCTCGACTGGCCATGGTACCCACACCTCTTCCCCCTGACTCCTTCCTAGTGACGGTTGATGTGACCTCCCTATATACAAATATTCCCCATTGTAATGGGCTCAGCGCCATGGAACACTTTCTAGACTAACTGTAAGCACCTTAGAATTTTGGCAAATTCTAGTTTTGCTTAGGCGGGACTTAGAAATTTTGAGAAGAACAGTTTTCAACTTTAAGGAATCTTCCTATAATCTTCCCCATAGTTACAATTCACCATAAAAATCATTTTAAAGTGTATTTATCATATCGGGAAACGTTTAGCTTAAGTGATATTCCGCTTTGTTCAAGTTTTGAAACACGCGATTGGAAAAGTAGGAATTCTAAGATTTGCAATATCTTTAAATCCAGTAAAGCTACAACCGAACTTTTATCACCAGCTGTAGTCAGCACTGTCCCCGATATTTTGGCAATAAAATTAAATAATTCGGCAAAGTCTAATTAGCGATTTTAATTAAGAGAAAAAATAAGCTTTTTTATTAAAAGAGATATTAATTTAAAAATTACATCAGCAGATAGCCCTAATTAAGACGATTTCGTACATATATGGGTTTTAGCATTTGTCCGGTAATTAAGTTTATGAAAAATAGATTGTCGCGGATTGTTGTGCACGCGCGTAATATTCCAGAACACTTAGGGATTTTCCCCAAATTAGAATGTGTCACTATGCGGAGTTTTAAACAGCTAAAACTTTAAAACTAATTACTCTAAAATTCTCACTAAACTGCCGTTGGACTTCTAGTAGATAAGTCCAGATACTGCCAAAGTTTAAACATTTTTTAATAATCGGGATCGCCAAATAAATTACACACACTTTTAGCTACGCGGAAGCAAAAAGATGTGATACAGTTGCTGACGTCACTGATTCTAATGGTTCCTATGAAAGGACCCCGCCGCCATTATGGTTTGTCTGTTCCTGCCTGTCGTCTGTCCCGGTTTGTCTTTCGTCTCGGTCGGTTGTAACTCGCTGGCTAGTTCGACCAAGTTGAAACTTTGGTGTCGGGCTATATAGCTACTTTAACTTGTAACATGAACTTACAAATCTTCAGAAGGGGTCAGTCGGTTAAATTTCTCTCCACAATTTGCAACTTTTGGAAAAGAGTGTTCGATTTGCCAACTCAACTGTTAGATGCATATTTAAATTTGTGACTTTGAAATAAAACGTGGAATTTTGGAAAGTGAACTTTTATCATTTCATAGTTATCTAGCAACCTTTTCTCTATTTATGGTGTAACAAATATTGTGGCGACCTCAAGCATTTAGGTTGAGTTATCCGGCTACATGGTCAAACCAAAATTATTTTAGAAATTTTCTACAGAACTTTGAGTCAACCACAAACTGTTAGTTGAGGCACTAAGGCTATACTACAGCCCCGGTATCAGCCTTTGTTCCTTACATGGCGACTGTGACAGGACTTGGGTTTTCACCCATTATTAGGGAGTTCTGTGATCAGTGTTAAAAAAGGGAAAGTGGTAGTCTAAGGCCAAAACAAAAACAGAATAGTATTTAAACAAAGACGTTTATAAAACGAAAGACTTTCCTTTCATGGAATTTCATAATACAATTGCTTATAAAACACAACAATTTTTTATGTTTGTAAAATCATACACATTACTGTTAGTTTTCTGAAAACAAATTTGATATTTCTTGTTTTAATATTTTTCAATGTACTTTTTGAAATTTGTGTTTATAACGACTTATGTTTCTTATTTTGATAATTTATCTGATATTTTGACAATTTTGTGATTGTTTATAACACACTTGTTAATAATTTTGTGGTTAATAATTTCGTGATCATTTGATATTTTACATTTTTGCTATTTGGTAATAATTTGTTTGACATTTAATAATTTTTCATTAATATTGATATTCAGAGAGTGAATGAGTTTTTGAGAAATTTTGTAATAATTTTGAGTGAAAGTTAAAGATTTTGATATTGTTAAAATAATTTTTGCTTTTGAGTATATATGGTGGAGAGAAAGAACCGAACCGACGCGATAGTTCATTTTTGGAAGATAGTTCATTTCATTTGGGGATTTTAAATTTTTCTTTTTTATTTTCAAGATGTTCAGTTAGTTTTCTCTTCGAGAAAATAACTTCAATCTTCAGGGGGCATGTAATTTTTGGCAAATTCTAGTTTTGCTTAGGCGGGACTTAGAAATTTTGAGAAGAACAGTTTTCAACTTTAAGGAATCTTATTAAATATTACCTATGTGAATGTACTGTATACTGCACACTGAATATTACGCACCAATGTTTGTACTGTACAAGAATCTCGGCAAAAACAAATAATCCTACATTGTCAAAATTCTTCACAACAATCGATCAATGCAAAATATTAATTAAAATGAGTTTGAATTGATTTTAAATGATTTGAAAAATTACTAAATACTGATTATAAGAACGCTCACTTAAATGAATGACCAAAAAATCTACGAAATAACGTCACAAAAGCACCGCGATACTGCGTAAGCGTACAGGAATATTGTAAAATGACTAAAATTGATTAAATGAATTTAATTGTTTAAGTTAGGCCTACAAGAATGACAGAAGGAACAACAAAATTGAATCACTAGGTACTGACTTCGGCATTTTGATGTTTCCGTGATTGAAGTCCTGTTTCCAGCAACCTCTTATATTTCTCACATTTCCCTCGGCGTAATTGCAATGGATATGAATGGGATACTACACTCCTGGAAATTGAAATAAGAACACCATGAATTCATTGTCCCAGGAATGGGAAACTTTATATACACATTCCTGGGGTCAGATACAACACATGATCACACAGACAGAACCATAGGCACATAGACACAGGCAACAGAGCATGCACAATGTCGGCACTAGTACCGTGTATATCCTCCTTTCGCAGCAATGCAGGCTGCAATTCTCCCATGGAGACGATCATAGAGGTGCTGGATGTAGTCCTGTGGAACGGCATGCCAAGCCATTTCCACCTGGCGCCTCAGCTGGACCAGCGTTCGTGCTGGACGTGCAGACCGCGTGAGACGACGTTTCATCCAGTCCCAAACATGCTCAATGGGGGACAGATCCGGAGATCTCGCTGGCCAGGGTAGTTGACTTAAACCTTCTAGAGCACGTTGGGTGGCACGGGATACATGTGGACGTGCATTGTCCTGTTGGAACAGCATGTTCCCTTGCCGGTCTAGGAATGGTAGAACGATGGGTTCGATGACGGTTTGAATGTACCGTGCACTGTTCAGTGTCCCCTCGACGATCACCAGAGGTGTACGGCCAGTGTAGGAGATTGCTCCCCACACCATGATGCCGGGTGTTGGCCCTGTGTGCCTCGGTCGTATGCAGTCCTGATTGTGGTGCTCACCTGCACGGCGCCAAACACGCATACGACCATCATTGGCACCAAGGCAGAAGCGACTCTCATCACTGAAGACGACACGTCTCCATTCGTCCCTCCATACACGCCTGTCGCGACACCACTGGAGGCGGGCTGCACGATGTTGGGGCGTGAGCGGAAGACGACCTAACGGTGCGTGGGACCTTAGCCCAGCTTCATGGAGACGGTTGCGAATGGTCCTCTTGATACCCCAGGAGCAACAGTGTCCCTAATTTGCCGGGAAGTGGCGGTGCGGTCCCCTACGGCACTGCGTAGGATGCGACGGTCTTGGCGTGCGTCTGTGCGTCGCTGCTGTCCGGACCCAGGTCGACGGGCACGTGCACCTTCCGCCGACCACTGGCGACAACATCGATGTACTGTGGAGACCTCGCGCCCCACATGTTGAGCAATTCGGCGGTATGTCCACCCGGCCTCCCGCATGCCCACTATACGCCCTCGCTCAAAGTCCGTCAACTGCACATACGGTTCACATACACGCTGTCACGGCATGCTACCAGTGTTAGACTGAGATGGAGCTCCGTATGCCACGGCAAACTGGCTGACACTGACTGCGGTGGTGCCCAACCGCTGCGCAGCTAGCGCCCTTCGACGGCCAACACTGCTGTTCCTGGTGTGTCCGCTGTGCCGTGCGTTTGATCATTGCTTGTACAGCCCTCTCGTAGTGTCCGGAGCAAGTATGGTGGGTCTTACACACCGGCGTCAATGTGTTCTTATTTCAATTTCCAGGAGTGTATTATACGTGAACCATGATGAACTATAATTCCCATCAATTCCATCACCGCTCTTCTTGGAAAGGACTTTCTGTTGATGTTTAGAAAAGTATAATCTCAGATTCTTGATTTCCTTTATCACTGCAGTTTCATCCATTGAATATTTTCCGCGAAGGACCTTACTGTCCCACTGATTTTGTGGATGTAGTTTTTATTTCTGATGTTCCATAACAATGGGAACGAATGGTAATCTTCGAAAAATGAAAGTTTATCCGCATTGGAGAGTGACACATTGCATGCGGAGACACACGAGAACCCACTTCAACTGGAAACGCTTGCAATACACTGAGCCTCTTGGTTTGTTGGACAAACTGAGGATCTCGGTCATGCCCCTGACACATGCTTCCCGAGCTTCTCCCCACATGCAATATGACGCATGCCTCTAACGACGAAAAGCTGAACTAGAGTGGACATAGCTAATAGGTAATAAAATATGCTGAAGTTTAAAAGTGTGGTGTTCTTTGGGGAAACTTGAAATTAGTTTTGGTGTTATTGGTATGTCTCATTTTTTGTATTGGATGGGACGTAGGATGGAGCACGGTGGGTGAGTGTTAAAGCTCTGACCTCACATTCGAGAGGACACGGGTTCGATTCCCTGTCTGGCCATATAGATTTCGATTTTTCATAGTTTCCCCAAATCACTCCAGGCGAATGTTGGTAGGATTCCTTCAAAAGGCTATGGTTGAATTCCTTCTCAATCCTTGTTCCCTGTCCTTTCCCACCTCTAATGACTTTGAGCCAGGGAAAAAAAGGGATGTAGTATATTTGAGGGTCATAGCTAAGGGATTGTAAATTTTTTATTTATCTGATACCTTTCTACCAGTCTTGTGAATAATTTTCATGGGAAATTTATATTGTGTTAGGAATGTAATAATGTTAACTTCACATGACTGTAAACTTCATCCACGTTGGTTACTTTGTATGTTCCTGGGTTATTGTGACATGATTCTATTAAATTTAAAGTGTTGTTGTTTGTTCCTGTTAGTGTTACTAATTTGAAACTCCCAGCAAACAATAATGCAAATAACTGTGAAACACATCACAGTAAATTGTTATTGCTTTCATATAATTAATGCTTTTTTTTGTGTAACTGGAGATTTTTATAGCCTTTAACACATTACCTTTTCTATTATATAACTAACAGCTGTCACATCATTTTGTTCGTTTTCAGGAATGTCTCATTAAACAGAATGTTGCTAGCCAAGCTGCAGATTCTTTGCTTCAGAACGTCACTGAAAATATGAATACTGTTCAACAAGACGTTGATATTGCTAAAGAATTTTTTTCTAAATTCATGCCAAACATCACAAATGAAAGTAAGTGTATCATTCTTTTTGAATGAAAAGTTTTCAGATACATTAGATGGAATAAGAGTTTTAACTGCATTGTTATAACTTCTAAAGAGGATTATGTTCCATTAATATTCATTATATTTCACTAAATGTGTATACCGATGGTACGGCAACATTGATTTTTTTTCAGTGTGTATGATCATAAATATAAAATTTTAAATTTGTCTCTTGTGACCTGTCGTAACTGATTATTTCAGGATATCGGTGATTGTTACCTTTGATTTTTTGTTTTTTCATTTGAAGACCAATTAGCCTATACACATGTATTATATTTTCCTATGTCTGTTTTAACTCTGATGAGGAGAGTTGAAACGCTAATACACCCTAAGGATAGAATTTCTCTGATCTAAAGGCTCGT
This sequence comes from Vandiemenella viatica, assembly GCA_031002005.1. Taxonomy (NCBI): domain Eukaryota; kingdom Metazoa; phylum Arthropoda; class Insecta; order Orthoptera; family Morabidae; genus Vandiemenella; species Vandiemenella viatica. Next base: position 26,210,129 of record CM061921.1, read on the forward strand.
TCGCACTGGGCGAGTAATTTAGTCGAGTGGCGAGTGATTTAGTAACTAAACGTGTGTGAACAATGAAATTTAGTCGAGTAGTTTAGTCGAGTGGTTTAGTCGAGTCGATCCGTTTTGTTCTATTAAACCGGGCGAGTAGCACCCCCCACCACGAACCACTCCCCCCACCATGCGCCACTGCCCACTCGCTCAGCGGCTAAACATGTCTGAACCAATAGTTTTAGTAGATTTTTACTTTATCCATGATATATGGACTTTGTGAAAGTCTAACTGTTTTGAAATAATAAGGTATGCAAATAATTTTCTGCGACACAGTTACTTTAATAAATTATTATTTATTTTATTGATATACGTGACGTGTTTCGAGAAATTATTCTTATTTTCGAACGCTATTTTATTACATTTTTGGTGTGACGAGTGCTCGTGTCATCTTCTGTTTGATGTTATCCGATTTTACTTTGTATTTCCTGAAATTGATATTTTGGATTGTGTACTAAACAGTTTTTTGCAATTAATAGGGAGTGGTATAATAATTTTTTTTTAACTTTAATAAAATAGCGTTCGAAAATGAGAATAATTTCTCGAAACCCGTCACGCATGTCAATAAAATAAATTAAATAATAATTTATTAAAGTTACTGTGTCGCAGAAAATTATTTGCATACCTTATTAGTTTTAGTAGAGTTCGTTAGCTGCCGCAAAAATGTCGTTTCGCTGGAACGAAGAAACAATTTCAAAATTTGTTTCTAAATATGTAGGACATGAATGCTTGTAGAATATTAAGTCCCCAACTATAAAAACCAATAAAGGAAGCAATCTGCACGCATAGATTTGGAAAATACAATAAACATACCTGGCTTTGGTGAGAAGTAAATTGAAAATTAAAAACATCTGCTTAGTGCACAATTTTATTAAATTATTTAATTTAATTACAATAGCATCTAGATTATACATTAAGATGTTATTCCTATTGTTATTAGAAGTACTACCGAAAGAGATAAAAATCTTTTTGGAATTATCTACTCGCAGAAGTTAAAAAAAAGTAGTCCAAAATTTAGGTGCAGGTACTGAAACAGTTTACACTCCTTCAGTAAAATGATTCAGTTTACTGGATGCATCCCTATGAAACATTTATTCAATTCCTTTAATGTTTCATAGATTCCTTCACACTGCGATTAATTGGGAAATACCCTATTTTCCGTGTATAAATACAAGGTGTGAGTGTCCATAAAATACATCCGGTGGCATTAAAGTAGAGCACTGCCTGTAACTACGTAGTTGCCGACATTGCACTCCTTAAATAGGTATCTTCACGCTGGATTTCCGGTTGCATTTTCATTAACACAAATTTTGGACATTCTCAAACTATTCGTAGGGATCTTGTAATGCTAATTCCTTCAGAAGACAATTTCAGCTCCTAGTTCATTAACCCATTTTCGTATCCATTGCTTTTTTCTTTCTTTCTTTCTTTATTGCATAAACTTCTTCATCAATCTCTTATAAAAGAGCGCTGTATCAGCTCATTCATTTGATTGCGATGCAGCCTGCTGGCAAAATACCATGCTACTTGTGTACTGTACTCGACCGCAGTGCGAACGATTTTTGGTCAGTGGCGAGTAATTTAGCTACTAAACTACTCGCCACTCGACTAAATTACTAGCCCAGTGCGAACGAGCCATAAGGTTAAAGAAAATTCAGACTCACTCTATTACAATTTCCATATAGGAGATCCCACAAACACAATTCTTGTAAAAGTAGGCAAAGTCTAGTGGTTGTTAGTGATAAAAAGTTATGAGATCTTGTATTGAGCCAAGTCTACACTTTACAGTGTGTATTCACTTCAATTTCTGAAAGAGAATGGTTTGTTTTAGTGTTGGAGATTTTTTATTTAAAATAAAAATTCTGGTGACTTGGCCATTATACATGTCATAATTTTTTTACTGATGTAAGAAGAATATATACGACTTATTCCAAGACTTGTCAGACCCAAAAGATGAGTAAGGGAAATTTTGGCTTATGTGTACTTTTAAGATTGATATAGCAACACATTTAAAGTAATTAAATTATTTTTCTAAAATATTCACTACATCACAAATTGTCAAGTGTAGACTTGGCTCAAGACAAGATCTCATAACATTTTGTCACTTACAATCATGAGACTTGCCGCATTTTTACAAGAATTGTTTTTGTGTGATTTCATTTCTTTTTATAAGTTGATTGAAGCAGCGCATTTAACCTGTAAATATGCACTGAATATTTCATGTTTTACCAAGCGTGGCAGGTGAGTGGTTAACGCTCTGGCCTCGCATTCAGGAGGACGCTGGTTCAAATCCCTGTCCGGGCATCCGGATTTGTGTTTTCCATGGTTTCCCCAAATCACTCCAGGCGAATGCCGGGATGCTTCCTGCAAAAGGCGATGGTTGAATTCCTTGCCATTCCTTATTCCCAGTCCTTTCCCGCCTCCAATGACCTCAACATCAACAAGGCATAAAGCCGTAAGCAAAAAAAAAATCATGTTTGTGGTTGCCATTCAATAAATACAGGGAAAATAATCAATGTTGGACTTTTCTTATGTTGTGGGGATGAAATGGTATGTCAAACAAACAACCAAAAGGCTTGACCTATTTTTACAGGAATAATTTTTGTGGGAACTCATTTCTTTTAGTAAGTTGCTCACTTATTCTGCATCGTCATTCAAATATAATGGTTCTATTTGAATACCATTGGTTGAGGATATTTCAGAATTGAATACATCAATATACATATGTCCATAACCAAATAATGGGAGTATATCCTGGGTGGGTAATGATGATTTCCATAGGTTTAGCTGCCACCATAAATAAATTCCAAGTATCTTCCAAACTAAAAATGGGAACCAAGTAAAATTTATGGTGTTATAGATAAAAGAAGTTTGAAGCATATAGCATCATCCAGAACAATGCAATTGACCTGCAGATTTGAGCCAAAATAATTTTGGGGTTGCCATTCGGGGAAGATCACCAATATTTGACTTTTCTTGTGATTTGGGGAGAAACATGTAAGCACCCTAGAATTTGGATAAATTCTAGTTTTCTTAGATTCAAGCATAAGGGAGGGGGTAAGCTTTCCTTTTAAATATTAGTTTTCATTACAAGTATAGGTTATGGGAGAAATGTTTCATGTAGAAGCTGATACTGCTAACAAATTAAATAAATAAACTATTTTAAAAGCAGTAAAGACCCACAACTCTTAATTTAAGCAATTAATAAATATTTTTAATAGTAAAGAATCTTTAAACTAACCTGTAATAGGCTAATCCATTATTATCCAACTTGCAAACAATAGATTTTGGCTAAGTGATAATTCCACTAATTCCTAACACTTTTAAAAGAAGTAAAATAATTTTAAAATAATAATAATTCAAAAGAAAACTAAATTCCATAGTTTCAGACCGTGCAAATAGTGTAAATAAATTTTTTAAACACTTCGATAAACACACTTTCACTTCCAACATTCTTTATCGTATGTTTTCGATAATTTCTCGAACTAAAGATTTCCTAAAAGAACTAAAAATCTAGTATAACATATTAAAATTTCTGAACATTCCATGCAGTAGAACAGATTTTATATATATTTTTAAGATTATTTCGTCGTAATCCACACGTAGTTTTCGAAATTAATTTGCGATTAAACCAAGCCACTTCCATTAATAAAACTGCTGTCAAAACGCGTAATTAAATACAAAGAAAATTCCAATAACTTTACTTTTTCGATATGAACAACACAAGAATAATTATTGAATATAAACCGAGTTAACTTTTGAAACATTTCAAACCTAATCTTCACAGGCTAATAACTTTGCTGTCTAACCACCGATATTAATAAAAATTACATCACTGGAATCGGAAATTTTTATAGAATGCGATAACACTAATTTTATTACGATAATTTTCAATCCAGCAGGGTTGCCAAAAAATGTTCGATTGCCTACTCAACTGTAGAATGCAAATTTTTTAAAATGTGACTTTGAAAATAAACTTCAAATTTTTATTCAAGTGAACTTTTTTGTGATTTTGTAGTAGACTGAAACCTTTTCTAAGCTTGTGGGTTAAACAAACTTGGTGGCGGCCGTCAAGCATTTCAGTTGAAAATCTAGGCAGGTTACATGGTCATTTAAAATTATTAACGTAAAGTCTGAGAACATTTTTCTTTTCAAGTGAGCTTTTAGTTAAGGTACTAGGCCTATACTCCGCCCCTAGTATAGCTTGGGTCTCTTACAAACCCTATATGTGTACCAAATTACCTGTTTCTAGGATTGCGGGAAGTATAGCAGAATTATGGTGTCACAGCATCATAGTTGATAAAAAATTATGAACTCCACTAACTTCCAAGCAGTGATAATTAAGAAGTATAATTCTTCTACAATGTTTATAATGTAAATTACTGTTGAAAGCAATTTTGCATTTGGGATAGATATAAGGAATTGTAAGAGTTCTACTTATAACCTGGATGTAGAGTTTAATGTGTGTTCCAAATTTTAGCTTTCTGCTACTACGGGAAGTACCTCCAGAATTTTGATGATCATCAGTGAGTGAGTAGGTGACAAAATGGTGAAATTTGCCTATAAATAACATCCAATCTAGGAACAGCAATGAAACAGAAGTTAATGTGTTAGCTAAGACTGCTGATATCAGAGTACAATAGAAATATGATGTATGTAGCATCATTAAAATTACCTGAATTGCTTCAAGAAATGTGTAGGCCGTGCTGCCGTTGACTCGAGTTGGCAGGTGCACTGACAAACACTCAAGATACCAGTTATTGTATTTTAATTTCAGAATTCAGTTTTGTAACTCGAGTTTGACTACTTTATCCGCTTTACTGTAATTTTCATGTTATCATTTCTGGTCTGTCTCATAAACTTCCTCTGTTTTGTTTCGTAAATAAACAAAACTGTGTAATTCTTATATGGCTACTGAGCCCAATGCATGCACAGTACGGTAATGCTCTAGCCTGGTGTTTGGGAGCATATAAGTTTGAATTCCCACCCGGCCATCCAAATTTTAGTTTTCTATGGTTTCCTAGAATCATTCAAGATGAATAACAAGATGGTTCCTCCAGAAGGCAATGGCCTGTTACTTGACTCCAGTCCTTAACCACCTGCAATAACCACGATGATGCTTAAAGGACAAAGTAAATAAAATAAGAACTTTTTCAGAGTTGTTGAATTATAATTTTGTTATATTGAAGAAGTGAGATCGGTAATGTGCCCTGTTCCTTGTATGTATCGTCTTCCACATATTGTTGTTAGTACTGATTACTTTCTCCAGCTGCAGGAATCCGTGTGCTGCATACCATATTTCAATTACTCTCTAAAATGACACTTGTAGAAATAAATAATTGTGTCATTAGAGTTTTTGTACCACAGCTGACTGGTTTGAATTCATATTGCCTTATAGCATTGCTACCAACTAGTGAAATAAAACACATTTTTTCATAAGTAATTTCGTATAATCTGTAACAGTCATTTCTTTCTTGGGTTTTGTTTGTATTTCAATGTTCCTGTAGCTGCATGGTCTGTTCACATAGGACTAAATCCTTTTTTTTATTCTTATTACAGGGCAGATTGTGGCTAAATCTAATCTTCCTAAAATGTCAGATGTAATTTTCCTGGATATTTTAATCAACAAACTGCTCATTTCTATCGAGGGTGGTTTTGTAGAGACAGATGATTTGGATCCTCAAAGGTATTAGTTGTAAAATATTAGTATTTTCATGTTATATCATGAAAAACATTAAATCTTTGTGTCATTTCTGAATTTAATGGTTGTTTCAAATAATACACTTTTTGTTTCAGCCAAGAAACTGCTGCTTCAGAACCATCAACAGCTGAATATGTAGAAAAATTGATGCCACTCATATTTAAACTACTCCACAGTGTGTTGGCATCCTTGAGGTTGTATTTCCATTGTTTTATAGACTTCAAATCTTTACTTAAGGAGATATTCAGATATTTTGTCATAGCTATGGTCCTGTATCTTGATAAAAGTATCATATTATCTCTTTATTGTTTTTTTATTTTAGTATTTTATTTCATAAATCAACTTACGGGATTAAGTATTGCTGCTTTAATTTAGAACTAGATTAGTTCTTGATATATTTTCTTACAGAAATTACGTTCTATATAAAAACCAATTGTCTACAATAACAGTAGGGAATCATGAGAGACATGCTTCATTTAAAAAGGGTGTGACACAAGGTTGTAGTCTATCTCCATTAATATTCAGCTTGTATGCAGAAGAAGCAATAAAGGAAGTGAAAGAAAGATTTGAATGTGGCACAAGTATTCAAGGAGAAAAAATTGGAATGCTACGATTGGCTGATGACATTGTCCTGTAAGCAGAATGGTCTGAGGATATTGAATTTACTGAATGGCATGAACAAAATACTGAAGGAAGATTTTGGACTAAATATAAACCAAAGCAAGACAATTAGATTAAATATAAAATAGGATTGGATGTGATAAGAGAAGTAACTGAATTCTGTTACTTAGGAAATAAAATTACAATTAATGGCTGAAGCAAAAATGATAAAAGCAGAGTAGCACTACCAAAAAGAGCCCTCATGAACAAGAGAAATCTTTTAGTTTCAAATCTAGGACTCGAAAAGAACTTTTTAAAACTGTGTGAAGCATAGACTTCAGAAATGACAGAAGGAAGGAAAATTGAAGGATTTGAAATGTGGTACTATAGAAGCATGCTGAAAATTAAGTGGACAGATAAAGTCCGAAATGAACATGTTTTGGAAATTAAATATTCCACTTTCTTTTTTCGGGGATCACCCTGCTCTGATTGATGGATTAGTACCGATGTTTCGGCGTCCAACCTGGTGCCTTCATCAGGGTTTCCTGAATCGAAATATCACTTGTGATGGTTTTCACACAACTCTGTTGCTGAGCTAATTCTTTTGGTTACCGGCAGCAGATGTCAACTGTTCCAGAGATCTTGTCGTTGGAGGTTTTGTGCTGTGAATGTCCACGAGTGCTCATTTCCACGTTTCGCTTAAGCCATAGCCGCCGTCTTTATTGAAATTTTTGGGATGTTTGAAAATTTCTATTGATTCCCTTATTTTCTGTTCTATAAAACCTTTGGGTTGTGCCATAAAATTCAATGGGAGAAGACAAAAGCACAACCCAAAGGTTTTCTAGAACAGAAAATAAGGGAATCAATAGAAATTTTCAAACATCCCAAAAATTTCAATAAAGACGGCGGCAATGGCTTAAGCAAAACGTGGAAATGTGCACTCGTGGACATTCACAGCACAAAACCTCCAACGACAAGATCTCTGGAATAGTTGACATCCGCTGCCGGTAACCAAAACAATTAGCTCAGTGACGGAGTTGTGTGAAAACCATCACAAGTGATATTTCGATGCTGGAAACCCTGATGATGTCACCAGGTTGGATGCCAAAACATCGGTACTAATCCATCAATCAAAGCAGTGGGATCCCCGAAAAAAGTAAGTGGAATATTTGATTAATATGACGCCTGCTAAAAATGTAAAATGTTGTATGTTTTGGAAATGATGGGTAAGGAGAAAGTTTATGGAAATGTTTAACAGAAAGAAGAGACAGGATAGTGAGTCATATTATGAGATATGTAGGATTGGCTAATTTGTTAGTGGAGGGAGCAGTGGGTGGTAAGAACTGTAGAGGAAGACAGATTAGAATAAATGAAGCATATAATTAAGGATGTGTGTAAGGGGTATGTTGAGATCAAGAGATTAGCACAATTTAGGAAAGGATGGAGGCTTGCATCAAACCAATTGAGTGACTTATGACAGCAAAAAAAAAGGAAGGATAGGGAAATACGACCCAACACTTACCACAGATAAAGGCGGCTGGGAATATTGAACTTTTTTTTTTTTTTTTTTTTTTTTTTTTTTTCCTGTCGTCAGTCTTTCAACTGGTTTGATGCAGTCCTCCATCCCTTCCTATCTTGTGCTAACCTCTTCATCTCTACATCCCGCTTACAATCCACATCCTCAATTGTCTGCTTCATATATTCTAATCTATGTCTTCCTTTTGTTGCTCTTCTCCCCCCTCACAAACACCACCCTCCTCCTACTCCCCCCCCCCCCAAATTGTTTTGCTGGATGTTGTGAAGCATCTTGTTTTGTTCCACAGTTGTTAATTTTTCAGTTGCATGAAACTTAGTGTTGCACAACTTTCTTAATATGCAACACACCATTATTCAGTATGAAACTTCAAACGGTTCTGCTTATTTTTGAAAATAGTATCTAAGTAGTACTGACATTATTATTACTGTTACCATTCTTTTATAACTTCTAATGACATCAACAAGGCATAAAGCCATTAGCATATGCAAAAGCTTTTTTGATGAGAGCTAGATAACATGTACAAGCTCTTCTTTGCATAACTAACCAGTCGGTACATAGAGGAGATTGATGACCTCTCCTCCTCCAATGCTCGGTCACACTCGATGCAAACAATTGCAAGCATGGTACAAGTATGTGACGAGTGTTTACTCATCATTTTTATGCAAGTGTAAAAAAAATATCTGTCATGTAACGTAAAATGTTGTTAAGCAGTAATGTAAATAGGCCCTAATTATTGGTAAGGAGGTGAGACTTTATTTACTCTGTTTATGGCATTTTTTTGGGGTTGTGACACTAAAGAAGTTATATGCTGTTCTGAATTATCAAATCATAGTAGGAGGCAAAGAAAAATCTGTCATTTAGCAGAGTTGGGTGCAGGTATTTTCTTCTTGGCTTTGTTTGAATTTACATTACCTCTTAAGCAAATTCCATCTTTGTTATTTTAATTGTATAATTGTTTACACTTTTAGTAAAGTAAATAACTGACATTTTTCTCTTATTTTTAGATCTGGGATTATGTACCAAATTGAAGATATGCAGATTTCCAACTCTGAGAAGATATGTTTGCAGGATCTGCCAACTATTTGTGAATTGTTGTATATTGGAACAACTAAGAATGTAAAAACATTTTCTCTGGCCACTGCATTATCTGCATTGTTTCCAGCATCAGTTAACACTTTCATGGAAAAATGGGGCGAGTTGGTTGTGAGCTATACAACCGTAAGCCTCTTTATTAAATATTAATGTTTACCTGAAATATCAATGAAGTTTTGTTTTCTGTTCCTGAAACTCGATTAAGTATTGACGTTGATTGTATGATCAGAATCACATTGTATGCTTCAGTGAGACTTGGACTGACTTCTAACGTTTGCATATTTTATATTGCTAGCTTTATTTATTACTAAAAGTGTTTACAAGTTAGTTCAGCGATAGTAGTAATAAGTACAAGTTAGTTCAGATTTATAGGTGTAAATTATTATTTCACTACAGCATGTACTGTCAGGAGAAAATTGGTAACTTAATATCTCTAATTGTTTTGTAAGGTGTATTGTGGCTGTTCTTGAGGCATTTATCGTCATTAACATATAGGTCATTTGGGCTGGATCATTGAGTTTAGTTGTCTGCAGAATTGATACACCATGCTTAAATCAATTCAGTTTGAATGGGGAGGCACAGTTGCTGCACATAAAATGGAGCTGTGTTGACTTCTTAACTTGTAATTCCATGTTGTGGAGTGACAGTCTTGAATTCACACAGATCTGTTGTGCCCCTTGGTGCTGCTAAGATACAACCTATCGAAATATTATTGGCAAACTTAGCTGACATTATTCTCTTGGTTCTCGGGGTGGAGCTGCATTGATTTTTTAAAACCTTTCATCTAAGCCATCGTGCTGTGACTTTCATCACAGTATGTAGCTCCACCTGAAGAATGAAGAGAATGCAGATAACTGCTCAAGTCTACACAATTATTAGCTAAAATTTGTTTAACTCCCTACTAAAAAAAATAAGATGCAGAGAAATGAAAAATAAAGGGTGTTACAATAAGAGCATAAGATTTGAATTTTAAATAAAAAATGTTTTTCTGTAACAAAGTATTAAGTATGTATTGATTTTTTAATGGACATATTTGGGAATTGTGTATGGAACAATACATCTGGTAAATGGCCACCACAGCTCTGGTGGCACACGTGTACTCTTATGGCAAGATTTTCAATAACAATTTTACATAAATTTCATGGTATTTAATTGATACATTATTCAATTTCTGTCTTTAATGTCATAGTGCTTAATGTAAACCTGAGACTTCAGAAAACCTCACAGAAAAAGGTCCATAGTTGTTTAATCGTGATCAGTTCTAGTTACCAAAACATGAGATTACACGACCAGGAAAAGACTAATACAAGACTGTCAATGTTGCATGGCACCATCCTGCTGAAACTATATGTCTTCAAGAACAGTATCTTCCAATTGAGACACAAAAAACTGGGTTATCATGTTACAATAATGTTCACCATTTACTGTTAACATTTGACTTGTTTCATTTTAAAAGAAAACTTATTAAATGGTTCCTCCACTCCACAACGCACACCAAACAGTAAAAAATTGGGGATGTATTTGTTTTTCAAAAATCATTGGTGGATTTTCTGAGCCACAAGTGTAGGAATTTTGCCTATTAATGAAGCAATTGATGTGCAGATGGGCCTCACCATTGAAGATGTTTATTATGTCCACAAAATTGCCATTTACTTCTTGTTGTTCATTGATCAAATTTGTGAACAATCTTCACTGTGCATTGTCTATTGGCATAAGCTCTTGAGTCACTTGGGTTTTTGTAAGGATGGAGATGCAAATCTAAGTTCTTGTGCACAATAACAAATTGAGGTTCCTGAACTTTTCAGCCACACTGTTGCGAACTGCTGTGTTGTTATTTTCTGAATGACTACTATGATCTTGTGTTTTACCTCGACCACTAAACCAGTACTATTGAATTTTTTAATTATTTTTATCACAGTTCATGAATTTGAAACATTATTTATACCAATAATTTAATGCACTTTACAAATTTCGACAACCACATTTTTCCATTATGATAGCAAAGGCTAACAATAAGGACACATTATTGTATCGTGTAGCACTCTGTGTTCACTAACTCCTTTCTGTCTCCTATTGACCTGTCACAATTATTTACCTACTTAATCACTACAGTGAAAATGGCATGCAACCAGGCTGGCGTGCAATTCAAATGTTACACTCTTATTGAAACACCCTTTAGTTAAATATAAACAGATATTTCACCACAAATTGTAAAAGTAAACATTTGCTCATTAGGAAAACTGTGAATAATAACCAATATTCAACATTTAATAATTTATCAGTTGATATTGAATTTATGATAGACTGATTAAAATGCATCGGAATAGTAAAAAAAATCTAGATCATTGTTTAGTTTGTTAAATTTTTAATTTGTTTGTGTAGTTGGTAATTGTTCATACTTTATTCATCATAGTAAACATTACTATTATTTATGAAAACACTTGTAATTTGACACTACATGACACACAAGCTAAATTGAAATTTATGAATGCTCCATCTTTCAGGGGAAATACAGCACTGACGTGATTCCTAGTGAGAGTTTTATGATGGATGTTATTGGAAACCACATAAATGCTCTTTCTGGCGATCTTACAACAAGTCTCAATACTTCTTTAAAATATTTGTCACATTCAATAGGAGTGTTCATTTGGCGACACATTCAGTAAGTAATACTGAGATAGCTATCTGTATGCATCATTTGGCCATTAAAATGTTTCACTTATGGTGGCTATAAGTTTGATATTAACTTTTACTACTTGGCTTAAATTGGTTATTAACATACCTGCCAACTTTTGTGTTCTTCTCGTAAAATTTACGGAAAGGTGTTGATTTTATGGGTTAGCTGTGTTGTTTTATGAATTTCCAAGCTAAAATTCGATTGCCTAAATGAAATATTTGTACTGAACAAGGTTAATGAGGTTTTTGTAGACAGTTGTGACAGGTTTGTTTTATTTCATTCATGGCTATAAGTACTCTTTTATGTGCATTGAAACTAACTTCTTTAATTTTGTTAAAAGATTATGACAAAATGTCTGATATTTTACTGTAGTCAATAATTAATCGATCTGTCTGATTTTACATAGATACTATTTCTGAAAGTCGAATTGGCAATCATTTGACTATCGTTTACTTTCACTTCCAGACAGTCCCGCATGCAATGTATCACTGATTGGTAATTTGTGTAGAACGTGTAACTCTATTGTAACCATGAATAACTCTAAAAAAACAGTGTTAGCAGGCATTTAGGGAAGCATATTCTGTAAAATCTCCGTGCATGTTAAAATCAAGAATAGGAGGAAAATTTGTGTTATTTTTTATAGTGTGGTATTAAAGTAATATATAGTGGAAAAATCATTTGGCTACTCATATGAAATGATAAACACATTGCGAGTTTAAATCAAAGGAAGAGAATGACAATATCAACACTTTTTTCGCTTAGTTTTTAGACTGCAAAGTTTGTATTTAAGGTTATATTTTTCAACAAATAAATATTTCAGTTAAATATGCTGTTCATAAATTTCTTGACATTTTGAACATGTACGATTAAATGTAGATTTTACAGTTTTTGTGGGCCACAGTCTATACGGAAACACAATTATAAAAATTGGCAGTTATGACATTAATTCAGTGGTTACCAATTTCCTTTTGGCCACAGAACCCCAATTAATCATACATTTTTTGGCGGATCCCCATTTTTATAAGTGTAAGCTGAAAAACCAGTCTGGCATTGGTAAGTCATCACAAATGGAAGCAGAACCATGATATTCTTCTCACGATGCAGTTACGACTCTTTTCAATGAACATTTTACTTAATTCTCCGGCAGAACATGGAACCCTTGTGACCCTTCCACAGAACCCCAGGGTTCCGCAGACCACCATTTGGGAATCACTGCATTTATTACCCATACCACCTTGAGTGATAGGTCATTATTTTTCTCTGTGATGTTGTGCTAATATGCACTTATTTTTCATAGGGGTGTCATGATGCACATAGTGTTAAAGTGCCTTAAATTTTGTTTCAATTCTTAAATTGTTTCATTCTTTTTATGCAAGTACCCAATTGAAAATGACTAAGCCATGGATGGGGAAAATCTTAGACAGTTAATATTTCAGCAATTATACATAAATGTCAATTTCATACACATAACTTTGATTAGCTTCATTGTTTATTTGTATAATTGTTACACAGTGATTATAACAGTCAAAAATAAAACTTGTTCTGTTCATTCTTCCTCTTTGCAGAAGATGTCCATATAAAGGAGAACTGCAGGATCAGGCAGCAGATCTTCTGATGTCGATGACATTAGATCTCCGTATTGAGTATGTGGGTTCAACCTTTGCTCCTGCACTTGAAGAATTAATTGGGCTACAAGATAGTGAAGAATACCTTCTCCGCTGTTACTATGTAGTGTTGGAACATATCAATAATGCAATGAAGTTATTCATTCAACGAGTGAAAAATGAGGAGAAAATGTAAGTATTCTTGAAATATTTTGTTTCCATGTTCAAAAGAATTGGCTAGTGGAAATATTAATAATATTATATTAAAGATTATGTTGATAATGAGAATGAAAGTGCTTTTAGGCAATGGAAATAAGAAAGGATAACAAGATTCATCTTTAGTAAGTGATGAGTTTACTTTCCCCATCCTTCCATATTTTCAATAATAACATATTGAAGTATGTAAATTTTACATTGCTTTTGATACTATTGCTATACAAGGTTTGTGCAAATACTTGCATACTGCGGAAGGTACTAGAGCCTTTGTATTAAGAACGGAGGCTTTCCCAGTGCATCATTGCAATGAAATCTTCTTGGATGTACTGTCAGATTGTGCTGTAAATATATTTTACTTCAGTGAGTGATTCCGCCATTGTCTTCACGTGTGAAGCCATTGCTACTAGTCTTGATGACTTGACAGCTATAGAGTCATCTCAGGTGGCATATGGCTTCATTTGTTTCAGTTGGGAAAATTGGCAGTTATAGATTTTTAATTCCCAGTAACACTTGGCCTACTTCATTTCCTTACTCAGAATTATCTCTTCAAATTTCCTGGGTATCTATAAAACATGCTTAGTCACTGCAACCATATGCCAACCAAGCAAGCATGAAAGCAGCTCTGCAAAAATTCCTCTCTCTGCAAGAGTTACTTGTTTTTGGGTTCCTGACTCACACATCAGACAACTTACTAGCCCTCCACCACTTATTGCTACAACCCAATGTCTTTTTCACCTTCTCTACTTTGGCCATTCAGCTCCTCTACCACCCACTGTAATCACAACTACCCGTACCCACTTCCCATCCCTGGAGAAATCCAAAATATCTATTAATCTTTCTTCCACCCCACATTCACTAACTCAGCTTGCTGTTCTCTCCAAGGGTTTTTCTCTTCCACCCTTAAATTTGGCTATGCCACTCTTTCATTAGGCCAGGCCATCTTCTGACACTATTATTTTACTGCTACTGATAGGATCGAGAACCAGTGTCATAACCTGTAAGCCAGCCTCCAAAAATCCCTACTCTCATCACAATTATACCCACCTTTCCTCCCCCAAAACCATCCCCTTCTACTATGCAAAGAGTTCCTTACTTCTGTTCTCTCATTGCCTTCATTCCAAAGCTCAGTTCTCCACTCCAGTAATCTGAATCACAGAAATTCGGCTGTAAACACTTGATCACTGTGATCATGAATCAGAGTGATTATAAGGTCAAAGCCCTTGGGCAGCTCTCCTACACTTCTACCTACTGACCACACACCACCGACACCACTAACTCAATCTACCTAGAAACCTGTTCTTTCCTCAACTTCCATGTTCCATTATAAGGTCTCTCACACCAATCTATTTCCCTCCACACTCCGAAGAGACTTCAGAATACATAAGGCGGACAATCCTGGATGCCCCATAGTCACTGCATTGGTTCTCCCACTGATCATATTTCTGCCTTCGTGGACCATCATCTGCAACCTTTCGTCTATGACCCCCCACTTTCTACAGCATCTGTCTACAATTCCCACATGCCTATTTGCAGATTCCTTCCTGGTCACCATAGATTTCACTTTTCTTTACATCAATATATCCAGTTGCTAGTGCCCTAGTGCTGCAGAACACTACCTTGTCAAATATCTGCCATGTGATTGACCGAGCAAGGTGATGCAACTTACCGCACAATGGGTTTACCTAGCTCCTACATACTGTTGGCTGAGGTTTAAGTGCTAAAAGCTGATAAAAGAGACATGGCAATTTGTAAACTACAGTTACATGGGTAACTCCTTTGGAATCAGTACAGAGAGATGTAGTTAAGTTGGATTTGTGGTAGAAAACTTCATGAACACCTATAGTACAGAGTTGATACACTTCCAAAATATATTAAAATACTACATGTATGAGAGGTCCTTCAGTAGTTGGAAATAGTTGCTAATTCGATATAAAATAGTAGTAGTTGCATTTCTGAGACAGTGGATAGTGGAAAAGTGATAGAACTTGCCTAATATGGTGGTTACTCCATGATTACAGAACTACTCTACAAAATTACATATTACCAATTGCTCTTACCGTTTTGTTTCAAACTGACTTCTCCAAGTCTAGTGATGAGGAAACGATGTCTGTTGGCTTGACATTCACATGATTGCCAGGTTAATACTTCATATACTTTACATGCCCTCTGCTTGTATCCATGCTGGTCCTGGCGTTGCATAATGTTGCTTGGCCGGCTTGGCTCAGTAAAGCAATCCGCGTTATTGTATTTCCGAAGAGATTTTAATTATATTTGTCATGCTTTTATTACTTCTTAATAACTCGTGGTTTTACTGCAGTTGGAGCTATTTATTTTATGTTTAGAATGTGCAGCTAAATTAAATAAATGAACTGATGGTCTTTACACTCAGCACAGTTTAAATTAGTTTTAATAAGCTACACATTAATTACATAATTGGACTTCTTATTCGCAAGTTCTCCTTAGGCGCTAACCAACCTAGACAATCTCCTAGTTATTTCTTTGTTGTTACTATGGAAACCTTTCAAGAGAGTAATACTAACAGGCCCTTGCCATGGAACTCTAAAATTTCAAAGATATAGGAATGACATTAAAATATGTATTATATGGTAATTGTCTGTTATCCTACAGCTCCCCCCCCCCTGCCCCCAAGTTCACCATACCATTTTGATACCAAAACAAGCACAAATTGTGATGATAAACTTGAGATAGAACACCTGTTTCTGTAATTTTTTTTTTCTTTCAAGCAAGGAGAACTTGCATTTTACATGATTACTTAACAACATTGAACAATATCTAAGAGTTTATCGTCACAATTTTTTGTAACTAAAACGATGCCTGTTGGTGAATTTTTCCCAGTTGATTTCCCATAAGCAGCAACTGGTTAACACTGCACATTGTCTGTAACACATGTTAATACACCCAGTTACCGCCCTTATCACGTAATAATATTTAAAAACAAAAAACAAGAGCATTACAATAAGTATCTATACTACACTTCAGTATCATCTAAACACTGAATAGATATCCTGACTGAATTTGTATGCAGGATGAGGTTGTTAAGGTTCTTTGGGTGGTTTAATTTCTGATGAATTAATTAAAAGTCCACCAAAAAACAATGTATGTTGATGCTCGTTTATTTTCAATCAAAACAAGTCTGCGACATTCACAAGCATAGTTGTTACAATCCAAAGATGCAATACTGACTTACTGAATACTTGAATCGAAAACTGAATGAAAACTTGCATGAATGTCTCTGTAACACTGAATGAACTACTCTGTCCAGGCGATCTGTTTATATAGAGTCTATCGAAATTACGAGAATTCTTCAAAGGCATCCGCCCGATATTTCTCGATCATTAACAATCACTCAAACAATCAAACATATTAAAAACAATCGGAATTGATACAAAATTAATTAATAACATTACAAAATGATTAGAAATGGTAATTAGATACTTAAATACAAAATTATTTACAGAAATCCTTTCAAATGGTGGAAAATTGTCCTGTAGACATCGTAACTTACATTAATACATGGAATTACAAACTTTTAATAAATTCTCTTGCATCATTCGGTTCTTAAACATATTAAATGGTCTTTAAATAATTTTCTTACCTAAAACAAAGTCTATATACACTTATTTACAAGAATTTACAAAATAAACATATCAAATCACTTTCAAGCAAACTTTGGCTCACTACAAATATTTCACACAGTATACTATTCAAAATACAGGTATTAGGGCTGTTACAACCCCTCCCCAGGATTCACTTAATTTTACACAGATAAAATTGATTGAATCCGTCACGAATCTAAGCAGGTTGAATGTACACATAATGCAGACACGAACAGATTACAATCAATCAACCATAATGACTTTTACAATGAACAAATACAATTCTTCATCATACAACATCTGCACATAGTCCATGACACTGATTTTGTTTACAATAATTGTCTTTTCTCAGATCCAATCATTTTATCATTTACTGTTTTTACACAACAAACGTTCAATGCCATCACCTTAAGTTACAATTTTTTCACTCCAAATTACACACTTGATGTCTGCTTGTTATACACAGTCTTTACATTTTACAGCTGATAATTTGTCACCAATGTAGAAAGTCACAACATCATGAAAATACCAAAAGTTCTACACAAAACTGTCACAAATTATACATTGAAATGCTTACATCTGCATCTGAACTTAAGTACTCACACAAACTATTTACATCATCAAAAACTTATTTACAAAATTAGATATTTACAGGCTATTGACCCCTCCCCAAACCATGCATTTCAATTAATTCTCATAAGTGGGTTTCAGGATTTCCCTGGAAACCCAGAACCATGTAAGTTACTTTTTCCTAACCTTCCAGTTTTCTTCAACTTTTGTATACACATTTAATATTACATTTCTATTTTCACAAAGCTTCATTATATACATACAGAAACACAAACTTCCAATCATCTCAGACAACAGACTTTGGTACAACCACGCAACAGCTGAGACATACAATGGTTCTGTTTTAGCAAATTGATTGTCACTTAAAAGCAATGCTGTTGACTCAACTGGTAATACAAATTTATTATTCTCACTACTACAGTTTAGTCCATCATTACTCCCAACCCCACTCTTCATCATCTGATTACTACTTAAACTTACCAAATTATCTGAATCAGTACCTAAAACTGTTTTAACATCTGGCTTACTGACTTCTCCACCAAATAATTATTTTTCTCAGCAACTACTACTTCACTATCAGCTTCCACATCAAAGAGAGTACAAAACATAGTGTCATCTAAGTCACATTCTGTACAATTTTCCAAATTAGAAACTGGTTCAATAAATCCTTACTCCCACCCATTTCTTCAATGTCATCATCTACACCAAATAAAGAGCTAAATAACGTATCAGCTAGGTCAAAATTAGGACATTTTTCCAACTTAGGGATTGGTACATAAGGCTTTTCAACCACTCTCTCTTCAGAAGACAAATACTTTGACTTACAATTCTCCTCCTCATCTGGGTCTCCTATCCACACCACTGTATCACCTTCATCTTCAAGATATTTGAGAAACTCCTCGATTTCAGCACTTCTACAAACTTCATTACCACCTATCCTAGCACACATAGTCCCAACTATGCCATTCTGGACCTTACAAGTTTCTGATAGCCACACTGTAGTATGCACTATAAATTCTGCACCCCTTTTTGTAATTAAGCAGTGACCATTTCGAAAATCTTCTACATGAAAATTATTACTTTCGCACACTGATTCTAGTGATAAGGTACTATGGTGGTCCCCTTCCCGCTTTATCTTATTATCAGTCTTTAAATCATCAACATCATTAATTACATCTATCATAACCTTATCCTGAAATTCACTTGCTGCTACCTCTACCTCTTCCAATAAATCTTCTCGGGGATTATTCATAAAAATGGTATTAACGCTATAGCAGTTGGTACCTGGACCCACATTCTTGTCCACCACTGCGGGGCCCATCACAGGGGTGGTCTTTAGTTTGTCTGCCCCCATGCTGCCTTTCCCTTTCAGATTGAGGGTTCTGTTCTCTCACTCCCCATTATCATTCCTTCTTGCATAATTTACGATCCCGTCCCCTCGATCTACCATCCCTTGACCCATTACCCCTTCTAGGGGGACTCCTGCTGCCCCTCCTATGGTGTTGATGGTGGTAATGTTGTTCATTGAATGACTCCTGGGCATCCAAGCGTCTCAACAATTCAGAAACTCTATCCACATTTACTACATCCAAAGTGGCAATTAAATTTCTTGTTTGCTGAGGTAGCCTAGCTCCTATCAAATCAATAAATTCCTCCTCTCCATAAGGATG
Source organism: Vandiemenella viatica (assembly GCA_031002005.1). Taxonomy (NCBI): domain Eukaryota; kingdom Metazoa; phylum Arthropoda; class Insecta; order Orthoptera; family Morabidae; genus Vandiemenella; species Vandiemenella viatica. The sequence continues at coordinate 26,229,452 of CM061921.1, forward strand.
GTCTAAGTACTTACAACGGATCCAACATTTATGAAAAAAATCATGTTGAGTTTCCCTACCAGGTTTATAGGGCCTTCAGTCATCAACTCTCTTTTCTTGAATCTGCCTGCTTGTCGACCAAAAATGTTTCAAAAAGTTTTCTTTAAACAGCTTGTAGTCAGTCACTTCCCTAGCTTGTCTATCACCCCATGCCCTAGCATAAGATTTTAGATGTTTACCCACAAGTGCAATTTTCTTACTATCGGGTAACAAATTAAAATAGTCTGATCTTTCAAAATTATCTATAAATTCAATAGGGTGAAGCCTCCCACTATCATCATAGAATTCAAATTCTTCTTTTACATCGACACTGAAATTTGGATTACCTGTTAAGGGAACCTGACTTAACTGAATCTGCAACCCAGTAACCCTTTTCTCTAACTGATTAACGTTAGATTGGGTTGTCTCCAATCCCTGGGTAAGTTGTTCCTGATGATTTGCCAATGCATTAACATTTTTCCCTATACCAACCACTTCCTGTCTCAACTCATTGACCCTTTGAGCAGCTTTACTATCATTGGCTTGGAATAAAGACATATTCCTCCCTCATCTTATCACAATTTTCACTGACTTCCTTCACCTCTTTATAAATCAAATTTTCACATTCAGCCTTATTCTGTTCACAAATTTTGTAACTTTCTCAAATTTCTCCTGACATTCTGTTACTACCTTCCCCAATTTAGAATCTAAATTGTTAATATCTTCCTTGAATTGAGAGCTAAAACCCTGAAATTGCTCTGCGATTTTAACATCAAAACATTTAGTCAAATCAGAGAATGTTTTATCATTGTTTTGTTGCAGTTGAGAAAACTGATCATTGATTACAGCAAACTGAGAATTAATTTCAGAAAATTTGCTATCAAATTTGGAAAATTTATTATCAAATTTGCCATCAATTTCGGAAAACTGAGACTTAATTTCAGAAAATTTGTTGTCAAGATTTAACTCATTTTTAAATTCTGAAAATTTGTTATCCAATTTGGAAAACTTGCTATCAAATTTGTCATCAATTTCGGAAAACTTACTGTCAGTATCACTTTTAACTCATTTCTAAATTCAGAAAACTTACTATCAAGTTTACCATCAAGTTCAGAAAATTTTGCATTAAAATTGGTTACAAATGACTCTAGAAAAGCTTGAAGGTTCTGATTATCAGCCATTTTTAGTAATCAGCCAAATCAATATAAAAACAAAATTAAGTAAATTAAAATCTTTCCAATCTGTCACACTATAACATGCAAAATAAATTCACTTGAATATTCAATGCCATACTTACAGTTATTCCTCACTTTTGTATCACATTAAATTTCACTTAGAAGCACTTAATTGATCATTAAGCACACACTGACTTCAAACACTTAACCACACTTTTCACAATTCACTGTAGGAAGACGATTTTGAGGCCGAAGGAAATCCACTCGACGTCGGAAGATTTACAGCCGATTCCCGATGAAAATTCTCCGCCTTAGGCTGAAGAAGATCCACTCGGCGTCAAATCCGTGTCGTAGCCGGTCGAAATTTCCTCGCAGTTATGTTCGCTTATGGCCGATACTCCGTCGCAATTTTCTGCAGATTCTTTTTAGAAGATAAACACCCCACAGAAGTTTAAGAACTTCTCGTCATGTCAACTGGTCGCCATGTTAAGGTTCTTTGGGTGGTTTAATTTTCTGATGAATTAATTAAAAAGTCCACCAAAAAACAATGTATGTTGATGCTCGTTTATTTTCAATCAAAACAAGTCTGCGACATTCACAAGCATAGTTGTTACAATCCAAAGATGCAATACTGACTTACTGAATACTTGATCGAAAAATCTGAATGAAAACTTGCATGAATGTCTCTGTAACACTGAATGAATACTCTGTCAGGCGATCTGTTTATATAGAGTCTATCGAAATTACGAGAATTCTTCAAAGGCATCCGCCCAATATTTCTCGATCATTAACAATCACTCAAACAATCAAACATATTAAAAACAATCGGAATTGATACAAAATTAATTAATAACATTACAAAGTGATCAGAAATGGTAATTATAGATACTTAAATACAAAATATTTACAGAAATCCTTTCAAATGGTGGAAAATTGTCCTGTAGACATCGTAACTTACATTTATACATGGAATTACAAACTTTTAATAAATTCTCTTGCATCATTCGGTTCTTAACATATTAAATGGTCTTTAAATAATTTTTCTTACCTAAAACAAAGTCTATATACACTTATTTACAAGAATTTACAAAATAAACATATCAAATCACTTTCAAGCAAACTTTTGGCTCACTACAAATATTTCACACAGTCCAATACTATTCAAAATACAGGTATTAGGGCTGTTACAAGGTGGCAAGCATAGCTTACCCCTCTACAAAAATAATAAAACCTTTTTTCTATATTCCCAATTCAAAACACTTTATTTGAATTCCTCAGAAGTTTTACAAATTTGGTCCTGCCAAATTCGGGCACTACAGTTTAAATGTTAGTACACACAGTTTACCTTTTCATGGTCATCGTAAGCATTGAAACTTCTAAAGTTTTCAAACCCTCTTATAAATCTGACCGGGTGTACACCCTCTTGATCTTCTTGATTCTTTTCAGGAATGCTTGGTGATATCTGATTGGGTAGGCCAACTAAGTTGTGAATGTGGGAGGTTCTACACTTTCCACTTACTTCCTGAAAATTCGTCTCGACTTTCTCCTTTCTTTGTTCCTCAATCCCAGCAATTGGTTATCCACATTCTTATACTCTAATTCAACTTATTCTTCAAACCCAGTAAGCCTCTTATTCAAGACGGAGTTCAGCTGTTCAGTATCTTTTATTCTACCAAAGATCTCACACTCCATTCAGTCGATCCTTGAATGCACAACTTTGAGTTGTCCTTGCATTTCATGCTTACCCGACTGACACATTTTCTTACATTCTCCCGTCTCATTAAATATCTTGTCAAACTTTTCATCATTCTTTTGTTATTCTGAATCAAATTGGATAAATTTCTTATTACATATCTTTAGTTCCTCATTCAACATTGTATACTGTTTGTCACTCCTCTCTACATACTTACTTAATCTTACTTTTACATCTGTTTCTAATCTAGTTACATGATCCTCTATAGACTTGCTAGAGTTTTTTATTTCCTCACTTAACTGTAACTGTGTTGCGGTAAGTTGTTGGAGTGGTGCTATAATTTGTGATCCAAATCGAAGCAGTATATTATCTAATGCCTCTCTACAGTGACTATTTCATATCTGTTATTTCCAGAACCTGAAGGGCCACAAATAACCATTGCACCTGGCATCTGATTAGCCATTCTGTAGAAAGTTGAGCAATACCCAGCGCCCCAAATCTGGTATCAATAAAAAATGTCGTGATATAATACATTCTTTTGAATAAACAACGAAAATTAAAGAAAGACTGAGGTTACTTTTAACTCCCAAAAAACGTAAAAACAATCCTACATGCACACCATTTCTGCCATAGACAACGTTCTTGTCACAACGAATAAGTTTATTGTTTACAAGACAAGAAGTTTACAAGAGCTTTAACAAAGATAACAGAGTCTAGAGAAGAGTTACCTAACTTTGTCATATTTGTAGCCGGCGGATTAACTTTCACCTCACACAGCTGTTTGTTACATCTGCGATGGATGTTGTTGAATTATGGCTAGTTCACGTTTGGCCTCTAGTCGCACTGTGTTTTTCCAAAGAGTATTCTCTTCCTTTCTTGATCTTTGGTTTTCTGCTAGTTATTCGATTCGTAAGTTTATGTAGTAAGTTCCTTTATTCTGTAGCACTTAGGGTCACTGCGCAGTTGCCATATTGTATTTCCAAACAGATTTTAATTATATTTATCGTGATTTTAAACTTCTTAATAACTTTGTGGTTTTACTGCGGTTGAAGCTATTTATTTTATATTTAGAATGTGCAGCTAAATTAAATAAATGAACTGATAGTCTTTACACTCAGCATAGTTTTAATAAGCTCCACATTAATTACATAATTGTACTTCTTATTCACAAGTTCTCCTTAGGCCCTAGGCAATCTCCTAGTTGTTTCTTTGTTGTAACTATGGAAACCTTTCAAGAGAGTAATACTAACAGGCCCGTGCCATGGAACTCTAAAATTTCAAAGATATTGGGATGACATTAAAATATGTGTTTTGTGGTAATCTGTCTGTTATCCTACAGCATATCTTGATGCCAATAATTACTAGAAAAATAAAAATTCACGACACCACCTCTGCCAGGAATGTTTTTACTAAGCCCTAGAGGTTCATCAAAATTTCTGGTTTTAGTCGTTCACTGCAAGGAATATGGAATTATTCCCAGTGTAATATCAGGTTGACTAAAATCTATATTTGTTTACACTCCTTAGATTAACTGATGAGCTACTGAATGTAGGTATTTTTCTTGTATTATTCTATATTAGTAAATTCTACATGGCAAACTATAATACTATGTACTAGCGTCTATGTAATCTCAAGGTCCTTGATTTGATATCAGGAACCTAAGGATTATTGTGATCTTTTGAATGACTGTGCTCAAAGACTATAATGTCATCTACATCATCTGTCTGCATTTTACCAAGCGTGGTGGGTGAGCGGTTAACGCTCTGGGCTAGCATTCGGGAGGACGGTGGTTCGAATTCCCATCCGGGCATCCAGATTTGGGTTTTCCATGGTTTCCCCAAATCACTCCAAGTGAATGCCGGGATGTGTCCTTGAAAGGCCCTGGCCGAATTCTTTCCCGTTCCTTGTTCCCAGTCCCATCCCGCCTCTAATGACCTCGAAGTTGATGAGGCATAAAGCCATAGAAAAGAAAATGTCTGCATTTATACTCTCCTGTGCATAGCTGTTCTTAGTCTCACATTTCTGACATTTCTCATATTTGTTATATTGGATGGGGTCATAACTGTACTGTTTATGTAGATTTGTTACAACATTGATCTGCACTGCACCAAAGGTACTTAAAACACTCGTGTCGTGTTTTATAGTGTTTACAAATACAGTATATGATTATTAAAACTAGAGTAAATTCATGTGGTCATAATGACCCGGTGACGGTTTCTTACTGGCTGTGAAATTCCCCCCCCCCCTTTTTCCTATCGTAGTTGCCTAGCCTAACTCAATAGTTACACCAGGTGCAGGGGACCTACAGTTTAATGTGGAATCTAACCATGGAAATGTTCTGGCATACTTTACAATACGAGGCAAGCTGTGCCAGAGGTGATGGTTGGGTTAAGGGCCAGTGAAAATCCCTTCAAATCATGGATTCAAACCGGGACCTTTCGATTTCCAATCAGACCACTGTACCACAAAGCCGCTGTTATTAAAACTAACATAAGAAATGACAGAATGTGTTGATATATGGTAATCACTCGTTTTTAATTGTTCTCGTCTGGCTATTTCCTCTTGTAATTTGTGGATTTTATTTTCTGTGACGAATAAGGCACTCAGGTGCCTCCCAACTGATTCTATATTCCAACTTGCTTTATTTATGTTCTTTATTTACTAAACAATCTAATTCTAATGTGACAATTAAGTTTTTCCCGGCGTATGGTAGACAGGAATTCTTCACGGGTCTTCTGCCGGATAAGATCTTATCCGGCAGAAGACCCGTGAAGAATTCCTGTCTTCCAATCTAATTCTAGCTTAAAGTTAGGAATAATATCTTGGTTCACAAAGTTCATTCTAATATTTGCTCTGACTGTATTAGCATCTGGCTGCCATAGTCTTGACATTTCTTGAAAAACTTTAGTTTACCTCTTCCTTTAAATATTACATCCTTAGGATATTCATTATTACAAAGAATAGTCTGATCTACAGCTCTTGGCATGATGAAAATCCACCTATTACGACTAAATGCTATTCAGATACTATCATTCAAAGCAACAATTTTTCTTACACAGTCATTACAGATTTCCCATAGACTGTAGCAGTTGTACTTCCCAAGGCCAACTTTCTTGTGTTGCTCGCAAGACAAAATTTTGTTTACAAACCCTCAAGGCAGATGTCACTTGTTTGCATTCTAATTGTTCACGTTCATTTCAGTTTGGCATAAAACCGTTTTGACTAGTCAATCTTCAGAAATTCTCATTCAGCTAGCAAAAATAGGTAATGACCTTGTTCACTTATTTCTATGTGCAATGGAAGGATTCTATACAAATTAAATTGATTATCCTATGCTACAGGCACTTTAGCGCAAAACTAACAATATTTGGGTACATAAATATGTCTATATCAACCATTCTAAAGAACAAGTAACCATTTTGGGAATTTTTTGTCCCCGATATCATTTGTAATTAAATTCAAGTATTGGACAACTTGCACTGGATTTATTAGGTGCGATTAAAGTAATCCATTCTGAAAGTTCAAGATTGCATTAGCCAATAAATTACACTCCGTTTGCATGGCTCAAATGTTCATTAACAGAAACCAGTATTGATAGTTGTCAAACTGTGACATCTGAGTGATTGGCAAAATTCTAAACATACCATGGCATTTTCTTCATACCATCCACTAATACTTCTTGGAATTCTTTGTCATGACTCATTGTCACAGTTCTGCATCCCACGAGAGTCTGCGACAAAGAATCCCACCTCAAATGTGATTGAGACATTAAATATTGAGTCCCAGGTGTGGCAGAGCTGAATATTTCCAGCCCATTTGAAATGGGATTCTCGGACACATTGCCGTGCAACATGCGCAGTGTGGACATGATCCTAACTCACTGTATCCAATACAGTTCTTTGTAAACTTTCAGACTGTATGCTTGGGAAGTGACCTGTGTTGTGCATAATTAGTTCACATGCTGTTCTGCTCTCTTCTGTAATTAAATTTATTAAAATTTCATGTATCATTGTGTCATGTGGAGCACTGAGTTTATTTTCCCATTAATGGAAAATCTGCTAGCCGATTGTTGTTTTTGGGACGTTTCATCATTTGGGTATAAAAACAGAATATTAAAGCTGATTTTATTAAGGAGATAGCTGAAAACAATTACAGTTTTATTGGCCAAAATAGAAAAGAACATTAATACGTTGAAGGAACAGTTTCGAAGGGAAAATAAAAAGCTGGATTTGTAGAAGAAAAGTCGAACTTCTCTGGAAAAAAATGCTCTTGGTTCGGGATTGAACATTTGCTGCTCCCGCTGCACATAATTCAATAAAATGGTTAGTTTAAATATTTTTTGATGATTTAACTGCAAATTCATTGATGCTTAGTGCCAGCCCTCGAAAAGAAATAACAGTGGCCCACCAAGTGTGGTGAGTGAGCGGTAAGTCTCACACCTTGCATTCGAAAGGACACGGGTTTGAATTCCCTTCCGGCCATACAGGTTTTGGTTTTCCATGGCTTCCAAAAATCACCCAAGGCGAATGCCAGAATGACTCCTTTAAAAGGCAGTGGCCAAATTCCTTCCAATTCCTTGTTCCCAGTCCTATTTCCCTCTACTGACATCATTGTCGACGAGGTGTAAATAGTTAAAACAGGAAATTACAAACTATGGAAATTAAAAACTGAAGGGCTTATATTGAAGACCTTAGACTCCTTCAGTTCAGCAACCACAACAAATTCTTCTTCCTCTGCAAATCGCCTCAAACTCATGAAATTTTAGCTCAGCATCTACATTCTGGCAGTAATTCCACTTCGGAACGTATAGGTTTTTTTTTCGCAGAGCTGTGTTAACCAGGATCATGCCATAGATTATAGTTATCCTAAGCAATTGCATTTTACAAACTTCTCAAGAAATAAAAGCCTAGGGGTGTTACATGTTTTTTTCACTTTGTATTTTACTTGAACTGTCTTTTGCTTTTTAACACAAGTATTTGATGGCCTCACACAATGGTGTACAAAATGTGATAACTTTGAAGGAATCAGTGTGTGGCAGCCAGCTTGACATCAGGAGAAATAGTTGTCTGCAGTTAGTCTCTTGTTTTGAAATCCGGTGCACGGCCTTTCCCAATAGACATTCAAAATCATTGGAATCAACTTCACAAAATTTCTGAACTTGATCTCATTTTAAGATTTCAAGGTATCCAGTAGATTATAGGGATGCATATTTCACTCCCTAAAGAACTTCCAGAACATTTATTTTTTCTTCTGTATCCTTTTTGTAAGGAACAAAAGGAGTGCTACTGACATCTCCAAATGAGAAATTCTCATACATCTTGACAACAAGAAAATTATTTGAAGTTGAATCCGAATGCTTCTGGCAGTGTGGACATTTTGTTGTGGAGCTGCGTTGGAGCAGCATCGGAGCAGCATCACGACATTGAATCGGGGGAGTACGGACACAGCCCTGTGACAATGAATCGCCACAAAGATCCTACTGTGTACTAGGCTTAAGTTGTCAACAGCACATCTTTCAAAAATCTATTCTGGCATTTTAGTCATTACTAATGGCATTTTTATGTTAGGCTGTGTTAATTTATTCTGCTGGCAGCAGTGCATTGCCTGATATAATTTTGGATGTCCTGGTTCATTTCTTCTTGGTGTATGTACCTTTTAACCTTCTTAATTGTTTTATTTGTGCCTTAATGGCAAGTCATAAAACTGATGAATTGCTGACTTTTCAGCATCATCTAGTAAAGGAAACTTGTCTTCCGTGGTCTGTGTATGTACTTCAGCTGTTTGTGGCTGAGTTGATGCAGTGTCATTAGTTTCTGAAATGTCCATGTTTCCAGTAGGCTCATTGTCTTTGGAGGGCGTATCTGGAACCGGTTGAATTTCTCTGATTCTGCTAAGAGCTTTGGCATTGAGGATCATTCGGCCCAATTTGAAGATAATGACAAAGTATAATTCTGACAGTTTGAGCCAAAATATATGCAATCTGTAAGATGGATTATTCACATTAAAAATCCATAAGAGTGGTTTGTGATCAGTAATTATCTTAAAATACTTTTTGAATAAATATGGATGAAAAGGTTGGACTGGCAAGGCACACGCTAAACATTCCCAGTCGCTTATGCTTTAATTTTATTCTCCTTTGTTTAATGTTCTTGAAGCATAGATCATTGGTCTATCTCACCTTATCTTACCCTGTTACAACATTGCTCCCAAACTGTCCATTGGATCCTCCGTAATGAAGAATTCTTTATCAAAATTTGGAAATTGTAGTAGCAGAAGTGTAATAAACTTTTCCTTACAGGTCTGGAATGCTTGCTCAGGTTTGGAAGTCCATTTAAATTGGACGTTTTTCTTTTGAAGTTTACTGTAACAAATCTTTGGTAATAACCAGTGAGTCTTGAAAATTGTTTTGAGTTGTTTTACAGTTTTAGGCTGAGGGTAATTTTTAAACTTCTCAGTTTTTGAAGGGGTATTCTGTGACATTTGGATCTGAAATGACTGATCTTATGGCACGTTGAATATTTATTGCTTTTTTTGTGACATTAACTACGTGTAATTTATCTTACCCTTTTTAATGTTGTTTTACTTCTATAATATTTAGCATTGTGACCAATGTGGTTTCATACATTATGGAGCTTTCTATACTTATTATTTCAGTGACCTATTGGACCACAGGAATCACACTTTTTAAATGTACCTCTACTATTTCAACAATGCATGGTTTTAGGTTTAGCTCTGCTGTACGAGGCCTTATCCTGCTGTGGCAACACGAATGATTCCTCCACAAGCATCAAATCTACTGCTTTAGAAAGGGTTAATTTTGGCCCTTGAGTCCTGACAGTTGTTTACAAACCCATATGTGAATGTTATGAATACAAGATGATATAAATATGTGCAAAGAATATTAAACATAAGGGTTATAAATTATATATGTCAATAAAAATAACTGCTGGGTGTACTGAAAAGATTTTATTAAAGGGTGAGGCCTGGGAGATGCCTGGTATCAGAGGTATGTTAAGTTAATTCACATCTGCACTTTAAGAAAGGGATTGTGGTTTCATGAAAGACTGACAGCTCTCACTGTCAAACAGTTGTTTAGGCTGTTCAAATCATGTAAACTGGCATTTGCTACCATTAGATGATTGCCAGTGCAAAACTGTTTAACTGTGGCTATTCATCTTCATGGTAAGCTGGATAGTGGTGAATTGGTACAGTGGAGACTGGTGAATTGGTATATGAGATATGGTGTGGCACATGTGTTATCTCCAGTGATGGAAAAAGTTTCTCCTGTGGTTGGTGGTAGCTGATTGCATGCTACAAGTTTTGCTGTGTGTCTGTTGCATGAAATAATCTGTGTGGTGGTTTGGGAGGATTACAATCTCAAGAACATTTTGGTGCACAGATAATCATCATGGTAGGAAGTTATGCCCACAGTGAAAGATTAAGTTAATGCACTCAAGCCTAGGAGAGAAGGGTGTGATGAAGACTGGGTTACAGTTTGCTTACAAGGTGTGAGATTGGAGTAATTGTGCGAGGGATGGGTCATAGGACAGTTTATTTTTGGACAGTTATCAAAGTGCAGGAATTTTTGGAAATTTGTTGGATTGGTGTGAACAGAGGTATGTAGGCTACATTTCTGTAAAGAAATGTCAACATCAAAAATGAGGACATGTGTGGGAGTAAGTCCAGTCTGAAGTTGATGGAATGGCTATTGTTTAGAGATTTGATGAATGCCAGTAAGTGGTTTTTGCTGTGTAGCCATTTCATAAATATATCTTCTATGTATCTGAATCACGAAAATGGGTTGAGTTGCTCCAGGTGGCCCAGTAATAGGTTTGCTCTGATTTCCTGCTGCTACTCTCCTCTCCCCTCCCCCCCTATCTTGTACAAAATCAAATCCCTTGTGCTTCATCGTCAACTTCACACTACTCCAATCCCACACCACTAAAAATTAACCATACCCCAATTTCCTTCACCCAGTTCTCTCCTGGACTTGAGTCTATCAACTTAATACTTCCCTGTGGGCATAATTTTCCATGTTCTTACCCCTAAATGTGCATCCTTCTCCACAAAATCCTACCTCCTGCCCCACACACATGCCTCAGCATACCACATTGGTAATACCACCAGCATACACTAGGCTATCAACACGTACTGCAGTCCAAACACAGGAGAAACTTTTCCCATCATTGGTAATACCACATGCACTAAGACACACCTCATATACTCCCCTATTTATACTGTAGCTTTTCATATATAGGCTCCAATTTTCCATCAAAATGTATCACTACAGGCAAACAGATTTGCATCAGTATCAATCCAGTGGTAGCACATGCCAGTTCTCTCTGTTTGAACAACCTAAATGACATTTTTATAGTGCGGTCTGTCTGTCTTCTCTGAAACCACAACCCCTTCTGAATTCTGCAAATGGGAACTAACCAACATATCCTTGGTACCTGTCATTTCCCTGGACTCAACCTCCAATAAAACCTTTACAGAAGATCCAGCACTTATTTTTATTAAGATATGTAATTTATAAATCTTATATTTAATATTCTCTGCACATATTGACATTGTCTTGTATTCATCAGTTTTGCGATGTGCCACAACTTTCAGTGATAATATTTATCCAGTATCATCAATACATTATTCTTTCAGACCTTCCAATTCCACCCCTGCCACCCTTGGTTTCCCATTCCTTTCGTGGGTGGGCGTCTGTATGAACACTCCCTCCTCTCCAAGTGTCTTATTTCCCCTCAAGCCAACACTTCAACACCAAAATATTACGTTATTTGTATTCATTCTCATTGTCCTGCTACCCTTATCTATCATATTTGTTGAGTTTCTTTTCCCTATCCTTCATTTTGTATATATATGTTTACAAAAATATAAACAAACATGCACACACTTTCTGAAATTATTTTCTTGTTTGCAGTTGTTACGCAGATGAAGTCGCCTTAACAGAATGCCTCAAATTTGTTGAGTCACTCTATAGCAAGCCCTATGGAATAAAAACTCTGAATAAATTTTTCTGTGAAGATGCCTCAAAACATCAGTTTCTAGATTTTTTCCTGTTGCTACCAGCATCTCAGTCTATTCTTTCGCACAATTACACAACATTGAGCTTAAGATTTTTACAGAAACTCTGCACTGGAGGTAGGTGAAATAGTTTGTTTTAGTCCTTAATATAAAATATTGGCAGTTATTTTTTTTTAAATTACTTCTCATGTATTTGATAAAATAATCTCATTCTTAAAAATTTTGACTATTTTGTTCATTAGATAATAATTTAAAAAGTTTTTCTCTCCTGATCACAACAAACTTCTCTCTCTCTCTCTCTCTCTCTCTCTCTCTCTCTCTCTCTCTCTCTGTGTGTGTGTCAATTAATGTAACAGTTCTGAACAATCAGTATTTTCTTCAATTTTGGCCAAAATATGAAACCATCATTTCACATGGTAACAAGTTGTACAATATTAAAGAAGTTACTACAGATACAAATAGAGAGGGCACATATATTTTTAATATGATTGCTATGGTAATCACTGTGTTGTTGAAGGGAGACAAATAAATGAGTGCTATAGCGAAGGATGATACACGGAAGCACGTGTGTGTTGACAAAGTGTTCTCTACCAAATGTAGTAAAATCTTAACCTAATGAAATTATGTGGAATAGAAAAAAATATTGATAATTAGCTTATTCAGAACAAGAAAAGAAATGATTCTATCCTCATAAATTTTAACCAGCAGCAAGTTTTTCAAATCTGTGCTTGCAGTAAGCCTTATCATTCATTGTTTACATTATTGGCCATTTGCCACAGTGTACTGCTACATTTGCAGAATATTGGTAAGCAGCTTAAATGTGATTACAGTTAGGGTTTTTTACTTCACATATCACCTTGCACTTTGTGCAAGTAAGTTAAAGTGCCATTACAAAAGACATGAGACTGTGCAGTGATAACAGGTTCACAAAAATATTTCTATATTGGCCAATGTGGCTCAGTGCATTAAGGTACCACACACTGTATTAGGGGAAGGGGGAGCGACTGGACGCAGTTTGAGTCCTGGTCTGTGTGTTGCAACTGTCCTGCATTAAGGGTTTTAGGCAGGTTTCCCACAATCACCCAAGCAAATACTAGGACAGTCCCCAAACTCAACCTCACAACACACACACACACACACAATACATTTATCCTACAGAACACAATAAGTTACATGTTTCACAGGAAGATGGCAACACCCATTTTCCAGATTTGTCTTTTCCCCCTTGAATGAACATTCTGTTTCTCCTTTCTCTGGGAGGTTCTTTGAAGAAAATTGTTACATTCCTTTGGTGCACAAGCATTGTCAGAATTGTAATGTGTTGAGTTGGATGGGTGCCAACTGTATGCAATTAAATATAGACTATGTGGGTGTGCTTACAGTGGCCTGAATTTACAAAGGACCTACCTGAATAGTTATTCATTGAAACACCCATTCTTTCAACTTGCATTGTAAACTGAATGTTGCCATAAATACGATTCAGAACGAGGAGGAACTGTAGAAAGCTTTTCCCTCGATGGTGCCAAATCACAAATTTTGTGAATGAAGTGTCACAGTGAAATGGTTGAAATTGAGAATGAAAGTAGTTGTTCCCAAATGTCTCAATATTTTTACTTTTCAACTTGGCTGTACATCCAAGAGTATTACATTAATAGAGAAGTTTGTTGCTACTTGATTACATTGTAGTTTCTACCCACTTAGATCATTTATTGGTCAGGTCTTGACACTGATGTAATATATTTGGTGAGGATTTTGAGGAAGAAGTTTTTACAGGATTATGTGTCTCAGACTTTCTAGTGCCAAAATAGACACCTCATAATATTGAAACAACTGATGCATTTCACCATTTTTTTCAAGGTTTCATTCGTGATGAATCTGTATTAAACGGTACAAATAGTTTTACAATTTTGGTTAAATTGTTTTGATGTAAGTCTAAACTTGTACAATTAGCTGATTGTTTTTCAACCGACTATTTACATTGGTGTTAGCAGGTTTTGTAGCAGCAAGCTCCTGCTTTTTCCATAAAACACGTTCCTGTTGGAGACATCTGTCAAAATAGTATCAGCTTTATTTAGTACAGAGTGTTTTCCCATTATTCTTATTACCATGACCACATAAATCTGACCAACAAAACTTAACTCAAAACACACACTTAACCCAACAGACGTCAAAACATAACAAATGCAAATACAAAAATACACAAACCCACACACTTACCTTTCCTTCCACATATACAAATGTATGTACACATTGTTTATAAATTTAAAACAGATTACAGAAACTTTATCCATTCATGCACTTTCAAAGCTGGCACTGTTACAACACCCCTGACAAAACTAAACCTCATGCCAATGGCAGACATAAGAAAAACGAGAAAGTACACTGTACTAAATAAGACTGATACTATTTTGACAGATGTCTAAAAAACGAGTGTGCTTTGTGAGAAAAACACACTAAAAACATTATAAATGCGGAAGTAAGTCAGTTTTTTGTTACGTTTTGTCAACTAAATAGCTATACTGATATTGATGGAATTTGATAAGGAAATACTTTGTATCTGTAGGAAGAACACAGGACATTTTTTCGATATGAATAACAGTTTTATTCGTGAAGTTTTGAGAACTTATTGAATGGTGACAGACAGACAGATGCTTGTGTTAATCTGTAATGTAATGAAATGTCGGTTGCTCAAACTGTGCTTCTCGTGCAGTCTGCTAGTGTGTGATTTGTTAGTAAATTTTGTTTTGAGACAAAACTTATCATTTAGTATAGATGTCGATTTGCTCTGCACTGTACTATTACTTTGTGTCTGCCTAAGAGTTTCTGGCACCAATTTATTTTGTCTTCTTTTCTGACATGCCTTGTGGGTGTAAACCTGGCTTAAGGTGTAGCTCTAGAAGTGCACAAGCAGCTAAAGTTATTAGAACCCAAGAATCTGATGCTCATGCTGAAGAAAGAAGAAAAGACCAAGCTGAAATACGGTTGCCCTTAGTTAACCCCACATCCTCACATCTTCGTTTGTTTTCCTGTTTTCAGATATGTTGGAAATGTTCATGAGACAGGTTTGATGGTAGAATCATATAGTGATGGTTTTCCTGTCATATTATGCCGACTCATTGTTTGGGACATATCCTACATTACTAACAGCTTTCTATATTCAATTCTGGCAATGAAATTATAAGTCCACGCATATGAAGTCGTGGGTAACAGCTAGTAGCAAAAATAAAAACTATTGTCTCACTGTACAAATTTAGAATTACGTCAAAATAATTTACCCGAAAAATTGTATAACTAAGTGTATAATTCATTATAGATTTGTTTATTACGATATCTCAAAAAATAAAGGTGAAACACATTGTAAAACGTAAAAAAATCAGTTGCTTGGCCAGTTATGTATTAACAATTCATTTTATTAAGCAACTACAGAAAAATGGCCTACATTAATATTTATTTGTTTGAATACTAGAATAACTTGGTGTGAGGAACAAGCTCTACCTTGGGGGTTAGGTAAACACCTTGTCTCAGCTATAACCGTGCGTAGCCTAGGATGTTACAGTTCTGACTTAAAAATCATGACCTGGCTGCCACATAGCTTATTTAACCAAAAGCTATGGAAAGGTATAAGTTCAAATAAGGTTCACTAGCCCATTATTATTTGATAACTATATTATTCAAAATTTTACAAAGTCAGAAAACTGCACAGGCGATCAGACAAGTTTTCAGTAGAACCTTTTCCAGATCCGACCAACCATTCGAGCTAGACCAACCTCACGCCCCCACAACTACTTGGCTACATGAGGTATTTAAAGTGACTTTCACCCATGATTGAAAAATCAACAGTTTCCACGTAAGTTAGTACTTTGCCGCGCCACGAGCCCAAACTAGCTACCGTTCTACATAGCTGGTACTGCACAACTAGACTGCTGTTTGATGACTGGGGAGAAGCAAGGTTCTGGAGGGAGTATTTATGCTATCTACCCCAGCATGAGCGTGGGAATCAAATTATCCGGTAGTTCCCACGGATCGTATCAGATAACTGATAAGTTTCTGACGATATTCTTGCCATACAATTTGACCTTGACAACAAAAATAATCCTATCTCTCTGAAATTTTGGGAGTTGCAAGATATCACTACAAACGTCAAATTAAGTTATTATAAAAAAATTTGTAACTTTAATAGTTTTGCCAGAAAAGAGTCATTAAGATGTGATTGCCTTAACTTTCGAAATATTACTCCTATTGAGCTGAAACTAATTACATTCTGTTCTTCTACTGCTCATCTATCATCTGATTTCAAATCAAGTATTTTACCTAATTTTGAAAGTTGGATAAAGTTCGAAAACAAAGTTTGACTTCTTGAAATATTCAGAATATCGACTTGAAAATGGCTTCAAACAAATTTCCATATAGAAAAACGGTTACTGTAAAAATTTGGAATCTCTAAGTATATTCCCTGACATATTACGAATTTTCAAAATACTGTTCCTCCCGAATGCGCTTCAATTTCGAGTTACACTGTCCAAGTGTTTCTGGCGCCAAAACCTATTTCACTTTATTACAGTTAAATGCTTTAATATTTTGAAATAAAACTTGCTCAAAAATCTTTGTATTTAAATAAACTTTATTCTGAACTTAATTTCTTTTCATGAATTCCCGAATAAGACTGAAATAATTAACTTTTTCATGAAGCACATGTCTAGCTATACCACATTATATTTAAAAAACAGTCTTTAAAATCCATGAAACTTTCCAAAATTTTAATATGTTGTTTCAACCAAAATTACGCTACTTTCTATGTATCAATTGACTTCTGAAATGTTTTCTATTGACTGAATACTTCAATTTTAGAGTGGAAAATTACGTGACAAAATTCTTTACCGGCAAATCACTTTTAAACATATTTAAACTCTAAGTAAGATCTTCTAACACCAAACTTTATCCTCTTCTGGCTATTTATTTACCTAAACATCTTTTGAACTAAAGAAATATACTGATTTAGAGAAATTATGTGAAAGTCAAATATTACATGTTCAAATCTGTGGTTAAGTTTCTCAACAGCTGTTTAAATGAATTTAACTCTTGAATTTATTGTTTAAACTTTAACTATTGCTAATGTTAGATACATTACTTGCATTTATTACCAAAATTGACTGTAAAAATGGCTTTAAGAGGGTGGTACCATATACTTCGATTGAACCCACTATCTTGGAAACTAATTTCGCTAT
The DNA here is from genome assembly GCA_031002005.1 of Vandiemenella viatica. Lineage (NCBI taxonomy): Eukaryota > Metazoa > Arthropoda > Insecta > Orthoptera > Morabidae > Vandiemenella > Vandiemenella viatica. The sequence continues at coordinate 26,246,599 of CM061921.1, forward strand.
GCGAAAATTCTTAGATGTGTTACAGAGTTTTGCAAATTTATGTATTGCATCATGTTTCTGTTCACATTCTCTGAAAACATTTTGTTTTGAACAAACTTCAGTTGTGTAGAAAAGGGGGAAGTATTATTTACCTCACCTGAAGGCTGGTTATGTATATACACCATCCGTGAACTGTGTAACTTCAAAAGACTGTAATAGCATCAACGGTAATGCCAGAAGTAATACAGTTAGGATGTTTAAGGTTTTGACTGATAACCATTTGTCAGTGATTTGTTTTACTGGACGGACTTAGAGAAGGCTTGTATAAAGAAACACCGAGCGTGGTGGTGTAACGGATAGCGTTCTGGCCTTGCATTCGGGAGGACGGCGGTTCGAATCCCCATCCGGGCATCCAGATTTGGGTTTTCCATGGTTTCCCAAATCACTCCTCGCTAATGCCGGGATGCTTCCTTCAAAAGGCCATAACCGAATTCCTTCCAATTCCTTGCCCCCATCCTTTCCCGTCTCTAAAGACCTCGCTGTTAAGAGACGTAAAGCAGTTAAAAAAAAAAAAAAAAATAAAGGAACGGAACAGTTTCTGAATATTATTAAATGACATGGCATGCCTTACCAGTAGTTTGTTCTGTTATTTATTAGTTAACTTCCAACAACTTTCTGCGAGCAAGTCTCACACACACACACACACACACACACACACACACACACACACACCAGAAAATACTGGGCATGATAACCTTCCTTTCTTAATTTTCAACTTAACCTGTGCTTAGCAATATTTTTCTCTGCCATAACTGAACCTAGCACTAATTGTCAATTGTGTTATATGTTTTATGATTTTTTTTATATTTTTTGGTACATTGTACTCAGTGGCGTAGCTAGGTCAACAAGGGCCCCGGTGCAAAAAATTTATTTTGGGCCCTCAGGCCAGATGGACGTTGCCGTGAACTGCACTTGGGAGCCCCCTTAGCGAGGGGCCCCGGTGCACTGCTACGCCTAGCCCCATAGTAGCTACGCCCCTGATTGTAGTTCACATCCTTTCCTATCTCTCTCCATACTTTGTTTGAATTCCCTCATCACTCACATAGTTGCCACACAACATTTAATCAGTATTTTATATTTGATTCTCTCCTATATTTTGAAACGTTTGCATTCTATTTGAAATGTAAATCTCTCATCCACAACTGCTGATAGCTTCCATCCTGTGATCACAGTATTATTCTGCTGATGAGGAGCTGACAATCAAAGATTTCAGTGTTTTCTACGACTTTGTCTTTCAATGTGTATTGTCAACATCCTGTTGTCATGTGTGGTAAGCAATTGTTACTTCCCCGATCCAAAACATTTCATTTTGTTGTATTTAAGATTACTTAAATCAATAGAGAAAGACCTAACTTATTCCACAACCTGAAGGTTGGTTGGCTCCACCAGAAGGATGCATACAAAGCCTTTGTGTCAGAGGTAGGTTAGCCAGTTCCTTTCCTCTGGGACCTACAGTTAAGCATGGTATCTGAACCATTGAACATCCTGGTGTAGCTCATATGATCAAACACATAAAAATTCCTGGGTTGCCAGGATTTGAAGCTGGAACCAGATAATAATTTTTATAAACCAAGCACCTTAACCACTGAGCTTCCAGACTGCTACATAAAGAGAGTGTCTCCAAATTATTTTATTTTGTGCTTGTATATGATGTTTTTATACTATTAACTTTTGTATTACATTACATAGTTGCTAGAAAACTACTGTCTGAAGTCTTAGTATTTTGATTGGACTTTTTGTATGCTAAATATTATTCACACATAAATTGTGTATGATAGAATAATGCCATTATTTTACAGAAACTCCAACTCGGACATCTTTGTATACGAGTGTAAAGGGGGTGATTGGAACCTTCTCTGAGATTACCAAGGTCAACAGTACTGTTCTGCGTGGTTGGATATCTCATTTGTTGATACCACCACATACTGATCCAGCAGTAACAGATGGAATGTCAGCAGGTGTATCAAGTCCTGGGACATCACCACAGGCTACCACAACATCTGGATCATTTGTGACTGACTGGCAAACAGTGATAGAAAATAACTCCTCCGTTGTAGTGTCAAACACAACCCAGAAGAAATCATCAGGTGACATAAAGCCATCCTCAGAGTCATCAGAGTTACCAGTCTCTGGAGAAGAGCAGCAGAATTGGCTAAAGGAAAACCATTTTCTTTTTCAGTCAATAGCTGCATATTTTGTCAAAGAGGACAGGTATTAGTGATCAATAGTTTATCATTTTCTCAGAACATCCAATGTCTAAGAATTAGTATTTTCTAATGGTTGTTCATTCTTTATCGCTCTAAGTAGTAACTAACTCGAACAATTCATTCATCGGGGGGATTATTTCTCTTCAAATTTCAGTGGTGGGATTACTCATTTCATCGTAGTCATTTCTTGTTACTTTCTATAGTTGGTCTTTTAATTGGTATTTGCTAGAAGCCAGTCTCAGCATAAACTGTAACAGTCTAGTGAGTAGGGGAAAAAAAGTTACTCAAAAGATGTAGGGGACATTTAACCACATAAATAAATTTGAAGGATAAGTTATGTGGATTCACTGTTCTATCCCTTTGATCACCTATTTTTATTCCCCCACCAGCAGCCGCTAGCCTAAAAATGGCATAGTTCTGACCATGTGATGACGGGATCAGGTTAGGGTTTGCTGGTGGTGTGTGTGTGTGGGGGGGGGGGGAATAGGGGAAATAGGTGATCAAAGGGATATCGAGTATAGATCCATAGTAAGAAAAATCACTGATTCCAAAGAAATAGACGAAGCTTTTGAAACAATAGCAGAAAAAGGGGGAGGGGGACAGAACTGGGAAGCTGAATGTTAGTGCCGAAAATATCACAAAGCCAATGATAAGAGTGTTAATGGTGAACTGTATAAGTATAATGAACAAAATAATAGAGTTTGCGTACCTAATAGAACCTCAAGTAACTACGGGGGTAGAGTCTTGGTTAAAAGAAGTACAAGACAATGAGGTTATCCCTGGCGGTTACAAAGTGTACCACAGAGATAGAGGATCAAGTGGTGGAGGGATATTTATACTGGTTAGCAAACACTACTGCAACATAGTATTCATGGGTTTGCAGCTAGATATTTTCCTGAAACGATGACAACGTTTCGATAACATCCTCTGTTGTCTTAGTCAGGTAATCGTATCTTGCTATCGAGAAGCTACAAGATCACTGCAAAACTGCCAGACATCAGCAATGCTCACCTGGAGTCTTCTACTGAGGTTTGTGTAACTGCCTGATCAGCGCACAGCACAATCTGAACATTGCAGGACTGTCATTCCGCAGGACCACATGCACTGGAGGTTGCAGAGCTGATCAATCAATCGCAGCACACAGATAGCATTATCATTAGTCGAGACCCCATCCGGACGATTGCTGGGCTGCCCAATCAATGCGTTGAGGAACATGTAGATCAACAGGTGGCAGTGTAGCATGGTCTAGACCCCGTCCAGAAGTGGTAGCCAGGCTACCCAATCAAAGTGTAGCGGTAGTGGACTGTGGCGCAACAGGTGAGAGGAAGGCCAGGTACATACAAAGACAAAGAAGAGACAATCATTATAGTGACATATGCCAGCAGACGGCCCATTTACGCTGTGGTTCTATATGCGATCTGTTCCATTACGCTCCTGTTTTAGGATTGCAATCACCAGTTTCCTTGCCTCGCTCAGAAAGAAACCTGTATCTCTGTTAAACGTGTAGTCATTGAATCTTATTTCAGTAGCTTCTATCATCCACTTCCAAAAATAATGGGTCCGGGCCAGCACCTTCACATTTGCAACTAGATACTTGCTGATTATCATGTGACTGAAAAAATGCGATAGTAGTACCGGTCCATAGAGGAAGGGTCACAAATAGTGTCGATAACTACAGGGGAATCAGTTTGACATCATTGGTAGGTAAATTAATGGAGAGATTGATATGCAATCATCAGATGTGTCTGTGAGGAACGTAAGTGGTTTTCAAGTCTGCAGTATGGCTTTAGCGAGGATATTCATGTGAATCTCGGTAACCTATATGCAAGATGTTTTGAACTAAATGAAGAGGGGAGTTCAAATTGGTAGTGTATCACTATTTCTTTCCTAGGCTTTTGATAGACTAAGCCATAAAATGGTGCTAAATATAGTATAAACTATTGGAGTTGATGAAAAAGTGATTTGCTGTGTAAAAGTATTCTTAAATTGTAGAAGGCAAAAAGTTAGGGCAGGAATCGCAGTATTAAAAGAAGTGGAAGTGAATACAAGAGTCCCACAGGGTATTGTATTGGGACAATTGCTATTCATTATTCTAAGTGTACTGCTACACTGCAGCCTACTTTGGCCGATTGTTCACTCTGCCGAATACGGCCGATATCGGCGAACCAAATGAAAGTATGCAACAACATGGATTTCGGCTATACTACAACTGACCTACTTGGCTGAATTCCACCAGACTCTACCATCTTCTTTCACTGCCCAAACAATTTTGTTTTATTTGGCTGAAAGCGCTTTTCTCACGTCATTTCTACATTCGTATTTAGCCTTATCACCGCATCAAAATGAAAGAGTAGAAATGTATTTTCACCTATGAACGTGTTTTATGACTTGTTTTGATATTTCGGTAAATTACATAAATTATATGCTAACATTTTTATATATATGTATCACATCTCATAAACTTTTGATTTAAGTTGACAGCAGACCAGACTGTAGAATGATTTATATGCACAGATAAGATTTTAAAAATGCTTAGTTATTAAATTAAAAATAAACATACCCATTTTTCCATACAAAATTCAACTTTTCCTGCTATTACCAAAGTTTGGACTATTTTTTTCATTTTAAATCAAATGAACTGTATCCCTGCGGAAATCTTTGACAAAATACATATGTATTAGGTTTTGGAGCAGAGAATTTTTTATGGCACAAGTCAAGTGCACCTGCATTAAATAAAATACCTTATTGTCACAGCAAGCCTTTCTTCTGGAGAAATACATTTCCTGAAATTCAAATATTTTTGTACAGCAGGTCAGATTCCTTCCAAAATACAAAAAAAAGTCTACAGTTACATACTACAGTATTCCGAAAATTTAATTGGTTGTACCAATAGTTTCAAGAACAATGTATGAAATTCTCCCACAGCCTCTCTCTCTCTGAAAAAAATTTATTTACCCATTAACTTTTTCCATGCCCAAACATGATATTAAATCTCAATAGATAATTCTCACTCAACTTTTCAATAATGCCAGTTTTGTCCATCTTGCAACACAATTTGTTGAGAACTGAATGCCGGCTGAATGAACAATCAGCCGAAGTCGGTTGCAGTGTAGCCCTACCCTGATATCGGCCCTATTCGACAGAGTGAACAATTGGCCGAAGTCGGTTGCAGTGTAGCCATACGCTAATGAATGATTTTGTTGATGGTTTTCTATCAGACGTTAGATTGTTTGCAGCTAACATAATGTTATATATCAGGATCATAATGGTAGAAGACTGGTAACAGCTACAGGGTGGCTTAGACAGGATATCTAACTGGATGAGTCAACATGAGATGAAGATACATGCAAAGAAGAATCAGCTTATTAGGTACGCAGATAAAAAGCTTTAGGTTGATTATGATTACAAAGTGGGGAAGGAATTTCTTATTGATGATTCAAAATGTAAATACCTTGGCATAACATTTGATAACAAACTTAACTGGGCAGGACACATTGAACAGGTAGTAGGAAAAGGATTCAAAATCCTTCACCTGTTGGAAAGAGTGATAAAAGGATGTATCAGTGAAGTAAGGGAATTGGGTTGCAAAACATTGGTCAGACCATTGCTTGAATATGGTAGTGCAATATTGAACCCATATGTTGGGTATCAAACACAGGAATTGGAAGGGGTGCAGAGAAGAGCTGATAGATTTGTCTTTAGAAATTACCACAGAACACAACCAGCAACTAATATGATAAAGGAAGTAGTGCAAAGAGAGTCATGGGAGTGTACAAGGCGTTTATTGGTGCTGAGTCATGGAAAGATATTGATGGAAGAATGAAGAGAGGTGCTTCAAAGGGTAAGATGGCCATGACCAACAAGCTGGCACTCGATTTCAGGCATAAGGGTGTGGAAAAAATTTTCATTTGCAGGGAAGGGTGTCGGGGATTGCAATAACTATGAAGAGAAATGATTAATAATTCACCAAAAACACTGAAAGAATTTAAATTTCAAATTAGTAGAAGACAAAAGTGTGTAGTGAAATTGCCACCAGTGCATGCACTCCATCGCAATTATTATTATTATAAAATGACTTTGTTCCATATGTTTAGTGAAGTGGTGACATTTTTTAGATATATTTTTCAGTATTGGTAATTTATATTCTTTGAATTGAAATTAATGGAGTTAGCTTTCATGTCAGTATTCTTTTCACTATCAGCTTATTATAAATTGTGTGCTTGCAGAATACTTTTCTTTTTTTGCCAGGTTTCTTATTAGATGGCTGTATAGCACCATATAAGTGGGATTAACACAAATGCCAATAACTTGTTTTCATATTTTTACCAAAGCTTTTATTTTGTTTTGACTTTATTATATTACAAAGTGGTTTGACCGACATTTAAAACTCGTCTCCTATATCAATTTCTAATCAGTGGGAATAACAAAATGATTTACATTTTTTACCCTTGTTCTAATTAATATTGTTCTGTCTGTGTTTCTTGTTCCATTATTATTTTCATGAGGATGATAGAACAAGTTGAAGGTCTTTAGCTATTTGTGCTTTCCCTGCCAACAATGTCAGTAGTTGTTTTACTAGTCAGATAACCAAGTTATTCACTAACAATACCAATTTCTCTGAACCTAGGATAACCTTAAGTTGTGAGCTGTCATACTAATGTAAATCCTAGCTCTAATATATTATTTCTGTCCCTCATCTTACGTGAATGTATATTCTCTCTCTCTCTCTCTCTCTCTCTCTCTCTCTCTCTCTCTCTCTCTCTCTCTCTCTCTCTCTCTCTCTCTCACACACACACACATTGTTTGGTGTTGGTACTCATCACTCCCCTCTGATTAAATGTGTATATTTTTTCCACTGTCAGTACAGCAGATGATGATAATTACACTACTATGTTATCCGAGTCTTAGAATTTTACTTACCTACAAAAGCTGCAGATGTTGCTGCATTATGATTTTGTTTTTGCAGTATTATTTAATTAGAATGATGCATGTATTTTCATTCAAAACAGTTTAGTGGATTATCTAATTTATAAGCAGTTAAAAAAAGGGGTGGGGGGGGGGTGGGGTCTTATTGGTTGAAAATTATTCAGGAAATGTTGGAATATATGATCATGGTACATGGGAAAATGTACGAACATGATTTCGGTAAATTGATCAGATATTTGTGATATTAGCTATTCTGAATACAAATTTTAAATTACTTTTAATTTTTATTTTCAGTGGAATTCCTGAAGAAACATGCTTAACACTGCTAAGAGGTGGTATAGCTCTCTGTAAACCATTATTAGAGCCACCATATGAAGGTTATGGCTTCTCTGAAATGATGAATTTTTTGAAGATATTGGCTGAAAGTGGCACAGGAAGTGGATATGTCCTGATTTTTAAAGCATCTTTGGAATGGCTTGAGACATGGTATTACATACTTTTTTTGTATTTTTTTTTACTTAATTTCATATATAAATACAGTGATGTTATTGTATGCTGTACCAAATGAGATGTTACGAAAGAATTCTTTTCTTTTTTTCCAGTAAATCACTTTTGATGGATTGGGATATTCAAGATGCTCTGGAGAGGGAACAAGTCCCTCCAAGACATAAAGCTCTCTGTGAAGCTGCTTGTTCTATTCTAAACTTCATGAAATGTGTCTTTGATGCAATTAGCCCTCCAAGCTTAGGGTTACAAAGCCAGACACCATGGGACGATGATATGATTTCAGATAAAGAATCTGATTTAGTGGAAGACATTGATGCTGAAGATGAAGATAGTGAAGAAGATGATTCTGTAAGTCTGTACTGTTACATTCTCTTATTTTTAATGACAGTAAAACAGATGTCCTCTTTTTTTTCTATAACTCCATTTGCATGTGTATACTGCATTGTGGTTAGTATCCATCTCATTCATAGGTGTTTTTAAAATGAATGGGTAGGAGAAATATAATTTCTCAAAAAAAAAAAAAATTGTAATTTTTTACATTATTGTATTTTTGCACCTTTACAAATGTTTGTCATTATGATGTCTAACCTCCTGCTGAATCTCTGAGATTCGAGTTCAGAAATTTAATCTACTAGAGGTCAGCAACTGTGTGTACACTACCACACATTATTGAACTGGTGTGCTGTCTGTATGTTCTTCTCATTGTAATATCTTTTTATCAGTTAGCAAGTATTTCCAAGCTTGGTTTAATCAACATGTATAATCCTTCTTGTTCAAAAATTTCAGTTGCCTTTATTACTATATCAGAATATTTGTTTTCTTCCTCCAAATTTGCATTACCTTGTTCCAACTGGTGATCCATCATAGCTGAGTTTTGTGGCTTCTCTTGATCACTTATAAAAACTGTAAGTAGTTTTGTCATTGCAAACTATAATTTATGTTGCAAGGTCCTTCATCCACTCCAATGGCCAGCCAAAGAGCATTTATCAAACACACTCCACTGAGGTATTATGTCACAATGCACAACATAGATGCTATGTTGTAGCTGTTTCGGTTTACCAGCACTGCAAATAAGATACTGATAAATACTCATTTTTCAACCAAGTGGTGGTGAGAAAAATCATTGAATCACTCGTTTGTATACTTTTCACAAATAAGGAAGTTTCCCCAAGTATCATTATCCAATTTCAATAATCTTTAATATGTTAAACTAAACATAGATCTAAGACTGACTTTTTTGTGTGCAGAAAAACACTTGTTTTGAAAGTGGATGATGGTAAAATAGCCCCTCAAATTTGGGGGTGTCAACCATAATTTTGTTGCCAAACATAGAACAGGAAATTATATTGGAATGAAACAAGTTGTAAAATGTTTGTCATTAGGAGTGATAAAATGTGGAATTTTTCAGCCCACTTACTTGACATTAAGTGGCTGAACCAACCTGTGCATTTTCAGCAATTGTACATGAAAATTGTAAATTCAAACACACAAATCTAGAAACAAATTTTATGAATCACAGGTATAGGCCCTATTGCATTTTTTCTTACAATCTGTACTTTAAGATTATATGCCTCTAGAATCTACTAATCACATTGATAGCAGAGGTGTCTGTTTGCTGCCTTCAAATTCAATTTCTTATCACTATGTTATAAACTAAGGTCCATACATTTCCTCCCCCCGTCTGTGGAAAATCATGCACAGAGGGCAAAACAGGACTATGAAATGTGTGATAAAATAAGTTAGAAGTTCACATTGAAAAAACTAATGGATTAGCTCAACACATTTCAAAGTGTTTGCCATTAGGAGGGATAACAGATGCAATTTTTCACCCACTCATCCAGTATGAAAAGGGGGAATAGCTACCCCTCATATTTTCAAAATTCCCGTATTGAAAGTATAGTTAATAAGAAAATGTGATACACGTCACTGCAAACTGAAGTTTAATGCAATGTTATTGCAGCCCATTTTTCTGCAGTTGCTTAGTTAATTAACTGTTAATAAAGTACACCAATGCATCTGTTTTTTATCTGTTTACTGCCCTACGCATATCACCTCTCATCGAGGCATAGTTAGTGTCAAATCTGTTTTGAAATTAACACTTTACAAATTACTAAATCATGTAATCTAAATTGGACTTTGTACAGATAATGTTTATAACTTCCTAAATCACTGAATAACATCAATATATAGTTCAGACACTAATGGAAATAAAACAAACACACAACAGAGAGATAAAACAGTAATAAATGGGTAAAAATATAGTAAAATAGATCTTAACAGAATAAATACAATTCTTGAAACTCGTCCTTTCCATTCAAAACTTGTCAACTTGGCAAAAACAAAGAACATCAAAGAAAATGATATTCTAGAAAAAGATCTCAGATCCAACACATGTAAGGTAAAAATCAGTAGTTATTGATGGATACATCCCAAGACCAGTAAACTGAAAACAAATTAAAATTAGGTTTAACAAAGGAACTGATAGCAAAAGAATTAAAACAGGTTACCCCCCAAAATATTAAAAGCAACCCTATTAGCAAAGAAAATAAGACACGCGATGGTTCAAAGAAAAAACTCTGCGCAAAGTGTATAATTACAGAAGAGGATAATGATAACACAACAGTTATATAAAACAGAATACACCATTAAAATAGACGAACAAATACAAAAAATAGCATCATAATCAGACCCAATAGGTTGATATCAGGCAGAACTGCAGAAATCACTCATAAATATTAATTTAACTCTCACAGAAAGACAAAAGCAACACTGAGAAGCCAGGCAAAAAGACACAAGTCATACATTTCAGTAAGACTCGGCAGTAAATAATAATAATAATAAAAAATTACGGCAACATTGGAAAAATTTTACATTGAAAGTTTGTGTAGTAACATCCTGATTACCATTGAAATAACTAACATAAACTTTTACGTAAAAACATTGCCTTAAAGCCACATACATAACATTAAAAGCACACCATTCCAGTTTCAATAATAAATGTTATCTGCAGCATGAAGGACATTGTATGGATCCTAAGGTTCATGAACCCTGGTTTAATATTCATAGAATCTTTTGATGAAACTACTCCCCCAGATTGGCTATAGCATCAACTATTGGTGGAGATGTGTTGATATGTCTCATCAGTGAGTCAGATGAACACACTAATTATACAAATTCATAAACAAACAACATAAAAACAACACATTCACTATAGTAAAGGAAGATTGAAGAAATTTATCTCCCCATTACAAAACATACACTCCTTGCAGATCAGCAGACGAGATAATACTCTGTATATGAAACCATGCATATTATCACAAATAAGCTGCTATTCGTTTCATGTTAAACAGATTAGACAGAACCACACTAACAAAGTAAATCTACCAAATAGGACACAACAAATAGTGATAAAAATAGATATAAAACACAGATAGTAGTCACAATAAACAGAAAAATCGCCAAAATAAAAAAAGAACAAGCAAGAAAAACATAACCAAACTTCAAATATACAGAACCCACAATACAAACGGTTTCACAGCATCAACATTTCAACAAACCACTAAGGACACACAAAATAAGAGTAAATGGCACTCAGTGACATATTTCAACAAACAGGTCCTAAATGCACATTAACTTGACAGAGATGAAAATAATATAAACATAAATACAAAGTCTACAAAACAAACAGTACAACACACCACACATAAACCATTACTCATTATACATAAATCACTACCCCATAAATCGTTACCCAAAACTGGCATTGTCACCACAACCATTACAGCAACAAACAAGATGGCCATGGCAGACTAATGAGAGGCGCTGTACCACATCTAGCTGGCATATATTTTGACAGATAGCTTTAGTCTTTGTCGAAAAAGCAAACCTTATTAGCACCAATGTAAACAGTAAATAATAAACACCCAGCAAATTGTACGATTTTAGGATTATGTCAAACATGATTAACACTTTGTAAAACTGAATGTAAATTGGAATGCAGATTCATCGCCAGTTATGTCTCAATGAGAGGTGAGAAACATACAGCAGTAAAAAAAAAATTAAAAAAGAATATTTATTGGCAATCTTTAATAAAGTTTAATGACTCAAGTGTTTCTTCAGAAAATTGAAATATGGTATTAATTATACCCAAAATCTATATGTCACACTCATATTGAAGATGTCATTTTGCCACATTCTGATGAAGTTTTTTACTAATATGTTATAGCAGATTCAGACCTAAGGTTCACCCATATTTCAACTTTGGAAAACCACACAGTATGCGATGAAATAAGAACTGCAAAATTGAGTATGAAAAAAGGAAATTTACTCATTTTATGTGGAAACATTTAATGAATTTCAACCCAAGATCAATTTTTTTTAGAGTATGATTTGATAAATTATTATTATTATCATTATTTTAGCTGAGTTATCCCATTAACTATTTTCTTATGGGAAAAAAGTAATCAATTTCAATCAAAGAAATCACAAAATGTTTGTCATGAATAATAACAATAAATACGATTTTCTTATCCTGCTCAACCAATTCCAAAGGGAAGGGCCTACCTCCCCATTTTCAAAATTCCACCATATAAGATCTGAATTCCAGAGAGAAAAAAAATCAAAAAATCTGTGATTAACATGTGTTAGGCTTCAACTACACACTAAAGTCGAAGGACTTGAATGTTTCTTTGGAAAATTGAAATTTGGATTTAAGCAACCCTATAGTAAGAAAGTTTTATTTCATAGAATGAATTCGTAAACAAAATGAACATTTTATGAACAACAAATCTTCTAAAAGTTTGGAGAGTGGTTTTCAGTAATTTTATAGAAGTTAATAATATGCAAAAATGTAAAAATGCAGCCTCTCGGTATTTATGGTTTTGGACTATGTGGAAACTCTGTCTGGCACTTTTCATATGTGTCGTTCTGATGAATTATGATTTTAATCTCCACTTATGGAATAACATTATCGTTGTAGTTAAACTAAGGAAAAAGGAAACTGCTTTAGGCAATATAATTGCAAGGAAAGAGAAAATGACTCATCACTCACCAAAGTTGAAGGCAGCGACGAAAGAAGAACATATATTACGAACACACAAATAAACTCATATGTCATGTAGCAACCCTCGGCGTGTGCACACCTCCCAAGCCTCATGACTCATTTTGTCCGTCATGAATAAGGTTTAATAACCGAAATATTGCAACAAATACCTATAATGCAAAATATTGCTATTACAGATGCAACTGATGCTGTTACATGGTACAATTACAAGCCTGTGTGAACATGTAAAAATACAGAACCACTGAAGATTATTCAGAAAATGAGCTGAAACGCTTACGGAAAATAAAAACAACATATTCAATTGCATTGGCGTGAAAATTATTTATAAAAAATTGACCCTCACCTTTTATTTCTTGTTGATAGATAAAACACAATTTTTCATATTTTTGTGTTTGAATTTACAATTTTTATGTATAAATTTTGCAAATTCATTGGTTGATACACTCTTAAATTTGAATAACTGGTTTGAAAAAAATATTTTTCATTGCTCTTCATGGCAAATATTTTATAATTTGTTTCTTTTCAATACAATTTTTTGTTTGTATGTGAAAGCTGTGACATTTTATGTGGACAACCGTAAATTGTAGGTGGAAAAGATATATTTCACGACTAAAATATATTTTTCCAAAGATAAAAAAATGCCAACCCTAGATTTTAGTCTATTTTAAGACATTTGAAAATAATTAAAATCAGAGAGTGAGACTTGGGGAACTTTTCTTGCAAGATGTCCAAATAAACCAACTAACTATTCACTCCTCATTTATTATAAATAGGTATGGGACTGTAATGATAACACAATTTTCAACTAAGACAATGATTGAATTCTACTGCAAAGAAACTGAGAACAGCCACTGATCAGAGCTCCATGTGCCATTGCAGGGCAGTAGAGTATATGAAGTGCATGTGTAGTGTTTCAACCTGTGAAATGGACATTTTGATACAACAATCACTAATTTTCCCACTAACAACAATAAGAATGAATCGGAAATGTTAACATTTATATTTGAGATAGAGGGGTTCTTATCCTTAGTCCAATAAGTCCATAAAAACTACACTTGGTAACTTTTAATTCTACACAGTATTCTGGTAATTATAAGAACATCATGGGTGCCATAACTAGTACGTTCTGATATAAACAAACAATCAAATACATGAATATAACCAGTGCAAGGCCAAGGTGTGGGGAACTAATTGTATTAACATTATTTTCTCAGTCAAATACATGCCACAACTAGCTAACATGAACTGTTGACGAGAGCATGAGTACTCTCACAAAATAGCATTGCAAAGAACAGAGTATTGTGGCGGCCATCTGCAATCTGCCTATCTCAGTAGGCACGGGTCACTTTCTGGGTGAGGCACAATAATCACAGTGGTTGCAATATCATCAAATGTACATTACCAGCGTGGGCGCCTGTGGAGTCCGGCGTCTGGGTTGACTGGGTTTGGAAAGCACAGCATGCGTGTGGAAATCGAAGTTTGCCAGCACTTCTTCACAACCAGACAGATAGGCGGTAAAACTAACACTGCATAAACAGACACACTACAGGCAGTGTTATCCCATTCCTGATGTGCGACTTGCAAAGCACCTAGTCAGCAGCTGCTGGCAGGACCACGTTGCCACCCAATGACGGTCGCCCATGGCTCTGTCTCTGACTTCCTAGCAAAGGCAGAAGTTCTTTGTCATCACTCATGTGGACCCCAGCATGGTACATCCGAGACACATGCATTAGTGGTGTGGGTCATGAGCCTATCACCCATTGTCCTCACATTCAAACAGAGAAACGCACGAAGCCTTCAGTGTTCCTAATATGCGGAAGGGTATATTGCGAGCAGAAGTCTTCTTACAAATGAGATCTTCCTTGCTGTTGCATGTCTTAAGCATGCAACAATAATGATGTCCCAAACATGACCCATGCAAAATTGTCTGAGGGCTACTCACCACACATGCAGTTGTTATTAAGTTCACAAAAGCTTATAGGAAGTCTCATTATTAGAACTTTGTGTTCTATATGAAATTTGGACAAGCCACAAAAACTAGCCATTGTGTAATACCAAAGGTATATCTAGAGTGTGAAGTGAGAAACAAAGTTCAAAATTGTAAACCCTCCAAGAGTTTAAATAAGGGTAGCAGCTACAGATTTCACAACCCATAGCAGCATGTACAATCACTGACAATCCAATCAGGTGATTCGTCTTCCATCCACTATTCTCATTATAACACAAACCATTGACAGTCCATCAGTATTTTTTGAGACTCAATAGTATTTTGGGCTCCCTGGTGTTTATGACATTAGAACTAAATTATAAGGGCAGACAAAAAGGAGCAAAGGACAGATATGTAATTTAATGCAAAGAATTTTTTTGTGTACCTCATCAATCCAGGGTGGAGATGATTTTAAGGTGCACAGCAACTCGACAGTTTTAGCAATGTAAATATTTCTATTTTATGTAACAGTGACAATGAAACTAAAGAATAGAGAAAATAAACCCATCATTTGCCATACAAGAAGGCAGGAGAGCCTTCCTTCCTTCATCTGTAGCAGTTGTTGGGTTTACTTTCCCTGTCTTTCATTATTCATGTTTTATGTAATTATTTAGTGGTTTTCATAGCTGTGCTGAGGTCAGTTTTAACCTAACAGTTTTTGTATATTTGGCAAAAGTTTGAAATGCTATATCTATATGTCATAGTACTTTTCAGAGCTATATTATGGTATTACTTTGCATTTGTGCACCTGGGTGCAAGTTGTTAAAATCCATCATTTCTTTACAAATAAAATTCAGTATATTTCATCACTTTTTAGAAATAAAATAAAATGATTACTTAAAAAGGAAAATTCATTTATGCAGCTTTATTAAAAATTGTGCACTACTGATTTCTTAATTGTTTACGAAAATTGAACATTTCTCATTCTAAAATATATCCTCTATTGTATTTAGTGACTTTGGATTGTTTTGATTACTGAAGAGTGCTAATACTTTTCATTTTTCTATGAAAACTGTGCGGTTATATTGTCACTTACATTAATGATTTTGTATTGGAATTTTTGGATTTGTTTAATAACTTATTAGATGCTGTGTTGTATCATATTAGTTCGAGGAAAAATAATGTTTTTTGAATATTGCCAGAATTTGTTGTTTGTTTGATTTTAGATGTACTTTTTGTATTGTTTTACGGATGCCTCTTCAGTCTCAAATATGAGTGGCAACAGTTGAATATAATTTCTTGAAATATTTTCTTATTCCATTAAAGTTGGTCTTGTTCCCAAAGTGTTGTGAAGTAATGATGAAGAACGGATGAATGATTGACATTAAATACCTAAAAATGCTTGGGAAAGCAGTGATTTTCAAAAGTCACAAGTTTGTTTTTGCCTAAGTGGTATAGTTTTTTGTTTTTACATAATACTCACAGCTATATAACATATTCTGAGCTTTTCATGCCTAACTGGTGTATTTCTCATATTAGTAAGCTGTTTAACCAAAAAACTGCCCACGACATAACAACCACAATTTGGATATACCTGTACAATTTCTTTTTTCTGTGACCTACTGTTGACAGTCAGATAAATGACATTTACTATCTCTGTGTTACAATTCTTATATTGTCTAGTTGATAGCATAAAAGTAAAACTTTTTTTATCAAATACCTTAATCATTACCATTAATTTATGTCGCCACTAAATGTTCCATACATAAGTGATACATATGCTGCAGTAAGTGAAAAATAAATAAAGAAAAAAATTGCAATTCACAATCAGTTCAAACCTATGAGCACAGTTTTACCATGTTACATGGCTACCATTCAGCTGAGGTGGCTTGTGGGTAAAGTTCCTTGTCCATCAGATAAACAGAGTAATGTAGAAACTTGCTGTGTGTTTTGCATTAAACTGTTTTAGAGGCACATTTTACCAAAACAATTTTTAGCAGTCGTTTCAGCATCAAAAATATGAAGCATTCCTGAATTCCAAAGATCTGTCAATCCAATAGCCTGATGGTCATGTTATTTGATGGATGGAGGAAAAATGCATTACTGTTTCCTCAGATCATGTGGAGTGTACTACATTGAGCAGATTTTGGGACTAATTCTCTAAATCGGTAGCCACTTAATTTGGCATGGTGTACATTGGAAGGGATGGATGCACTTTTTGTAATATAAGTAAAGAAAGTAACATCGGAGTGGTTATATTTTAATGTTAGTAGTGATAATAACTTTTTTCACTAATGATTTTCAGTGTCTATTCAAAATAATTAACTGAAAATCATTTGTGTTCTAGCTTTTATGCAATTTTGACTGAAATAAGTACTTTGCATCTTGCAAAATGATCTTGGTAACCCCAAAAAAACATTAAGTGCTATAAAGAACTGTAATCAAATGACTGTTCACAGAATCAAGAACAGTTAAGTTTTAAGTGCTTTATAACAAGTTTGGACAGTGTTTCAGCATCATGCTGCCTGAAATTGTGATGATAACTCTAATGCTGTAATTTCAGCCAAATGTTGTGGTTAGGTATATTTTGGGAAAATTGAAATATGTATGATGTTCACAGTGAATCCCTATTGAATGTCAACAAATTTGTAGATTAACAACTCTGTCAAGGCAATTAATTAATTTTTCCAGGAGATTAACATCATGCATAATTATAATTAATGATAGATATACAGTACAGTTGCTAGGCAGTACTACTTCTTGCTTTCTGTCTGTATAGACAGACTTGCTGTAGTATTGAGAAAATTTAGTTGGTTTCTTTTTTTCCTTGCAGTAAGAAATAGTAATATTAATCTTAATTTTTATTAGACGTATACTCTCTTAAGGAAACCAGCTAATTTAAACGTCTTACCTCCATATCCATCTCTAACAGCAATACCAAGATATATTTTTTTAAGTTACTTAGCTTTGGTTCTTTGGTTTTTTTATTTTCCACTTATTTCAGAGTTCAGCATTTAACAGTGAATTGAAAATTTATTATTGTGCATGAATATTAACAATAGTTAACTGTAACACCGTTTATAATAAGGCAATATTTTAAAGTTGTGTGAGCCAGCAAAGTTTTACAGGCTGCAGTGTGATTATAACAAAATTATTTTCATGTACTGTTTCTTACACAGTAAATAACTTTGCTTTCATTTTTAGGATGAAGATAGTTTGTGTAACAGACTATGCACGTTTACTATCACACAACGGGAATTTATGAACCAACATTGGTATCATTGTCACACGTGCAAGATGGTTGATGGTGTGGGTGTGTGCTCAGTTTGTGCTAGGGTGTGTCACAGAGGACATGATGTTACATACGCAAAATATGGCAATTTTTTCTGCGACTGTGGTGCCCAGGAGGATGGCTCATGCATTGTAAGTTGATAGTTCTTATCATGTGGTTTGTTAATGCAGTCAGGGACTTGAACCAACAGTAAATACAATTTTGTTTTCACTTAATGCAAAATTGAGGACTGAATCTTATTATCTGTACTAAATGATAGTTGACTAATATTGGAAAATAATTTTAATGTTATTTCCTTATTTAAAAAATACAGTACTTTTTTGCATAAAGGTATATTATGTCGGCATTTTCAGATCCATTTATTTTTTTAGAAATTTATTAAACTACTTTGAAACCAAGCAGTTATTTCCAGACCTGTTGCTTATTAATTTTGCTTCAGCTATCTTTCTTTTCTTATACCTTTCTGTGGAGGCTATTAGTTTTCTTCAAAATGTCCTAGCTATCTGAATTGAAGACAAAAGAGACACAAGAAAAAGCAGTGTGAAAGACCTCTGTGATCGTAGTTTGTACATCAAAAGAGAAAATTTTGTTACAATTTTTGTAGAGGGACATAAAAAGGGACCTGCACGATTGTGCATACTTTCTTCGAACTATGTTTAATCTGAGTCTTTTAATGTTACACTATAGTAACTTATTACTGCATGCTTTACAGTCAATAAAAGTAGGTTGTACAGTTGCTTAGAATTTGGAAATAATGACATTTCTGACTTAATTTGAAGATGAACACTCTTCAAACATTGGTAGTAAAGCTTGATTATAAAGGGCACCTTGCTACTTATGAAATACTCTCAAATTCTTGAGATAGCTTGATTTTCACTTTGACCCGGGCTCTTGTTTTGCAGTGTTATTTACAATGCAAATGTTTCAGAGATTGTAAGTTTTTATGTTTTTATAATTGAACATTATTTAACAAAACTTGAAGAGCTAGACATCTAAATATACCTTCCCAATATTGTTTATAAACCTCTCATTAAAAAGGTATAGCAGTGTTAAATATTTGCTATTCTAGTGAAGCTGATTTTTGCGTGATGCTTTTCTGGTCAGATTCACACCTAGCCAAGGTTATTTGTTTTTCATCTGGAAAGGAAATTTCAAGAATGCTATTGTTTAGAAGGAAGTTGCAGTTTATTGTGTTTGAATAATGTTGTTGGCATCTACTCGAGAATACATGACACTCCCTTTTGTGTCTTAGACACACATATAACATGCTCATGTAAATACCCCCTCACCTCAGCTGAAGATAGGAGGGCCACAGTGATCACAGAAACAACAATACACTTTACAACATTTTGTTTAAACTTTATCATACACTGCAGTGAGACATTGATCTGATGTGTACACACTAAAAGTCGCTCATGAAAATATATGTATTACAAACTTGTTTTGAATCTTTTTTTTTTTTTCTCTAGTTCCCCTCCGCCCAGTTTATTTACTTCGTGTTATATATATTCTTTCCATTTTCTCTCCTTTTTTCCCTTCTTTCATCATTAGCTAATAAATATTTGCGTTTTGGAACATCTTACCTGTAATTTCTCTTTTGGTGGTCCATTTGCCCTGTTAATATTTCCATCCTGTTCCTGCATAGTTGTTTTTTTCTTTTTTTCTGTACTATCTGTTTTCTTCTGTAATTTCTTATTATTTCTGTTTATTATTCCAATGCTAGAACATAATCTTACAACATCCCATGTGCCCTCATTAATATGCATTTTCCATCTTCTCTATGGCCATTTATATTCTCAGTAGACCCCCTGCTTTCTCACGGCTTTCTTGAATATAATTTTTTTTTTTTTTCTGTACTGACTGTTTCTTTACTTCCAATTCTGGATCATAATCCTGTCACACATACATATTCTCTCTATACTTTTTGTCTGCACTCATCATTATTGGCATTATAGGGTGGTGTTTTTTGTCTTCAGTTGCTGATCATTATGCTAAACGTGCAGCTGCTGTCAGAACATTGTTAGTTTTCTGTTCATTTTCAGTGTCCTATTACTGTACATATATTTGCATATGGCACCCCATTTTCACTGCCCCCCCCCCCTCTTCATAAAATGTCACATACAGAAATCTGCCTGTCCTGCTACCATTTCCATGCTTCCCATTTCAACAAACTACACTCACACATATTGTTTCTTTAATCCTACCTCACCCCAAATATTCCACCAAATGGAATGACCATAAATTCTCAAGTTTCGATCTACAACTTCACCCATCTTTTCATACCTTTGGTTTCATCCAATCCTCATCAAGCTGGTCCTCCAACAGCATATACACAAAGGCAATTCACATTATACCTAACCTGTCTCCCTCCACAAAATCCTCTTCCTTCCCTCGGCTCCTGATCCATCATGCTCAGCAGATCTTAGACAGGTACAATTATGATACACACAAAAACGCCCAGTTTTCAGCTATTGCTAGTACCTGTTTGGCTCTAAATCTGACCCTTATAAGCACTCAACTCCTGTATATTACACACCACTCTCTCTACACCCCTCTCAGATTGCCTAAACCACATGCCTTACCCTCATTTTCAGCGTTCCACACCCAAGCCCTCTACCGTCCCTGCTCCACTTTTAGTTAAACCTCAGCAATTGGTGATTAACCATTCCTGCACTCCCCTATCACTCAGTTTGATCCAGCTGCTTTGCTCTGGGATTCACTAGCTGTCTGCTGCTCTCTCTCTCTCTCTCTCTCTCTCTTGCGATATCATTTCCTACAATAATGGAGAGTGATAACAAGTTTGAATCCGCATGACGACAACTCAATCATTCATCTCAACTGAATCCACCCTCTGTCTTGAAACCATGACATCATAATGCTCCCAGCCGACAAGGGCACAAATACCATGCTCTTGCGTTACAGTGGTTATGACCTGAAGGCCTTGATTTCTGATGCCAACACATATTGCCCACAAACTATCTCCCACCATCTCCAAGTATCAGGAAGTTAGAATTTTTTCTTGACCAATAGAAGACCTTTCTTCACAGTTCATTTGCCTCATCACTTCTCAGAATCCCCCTACACTTACCCTACAACTTCTTTCAAAGATCCACAATGTTGGTAATTCTGAGCGACATATAGGTGCAGCACATGAGTCACCCACTCAACAGATTTCACCATTGGTGGAGTCACATCTCCAACTATTAGTACAGAACCTCCCTTCCTTCATCAAAAACTCCCCACACTTTCTTGAACATCTGCCCACAGTCCAAACTCCTCTACCTCCAGACTCTTTCCATGTCTCCATTGTTTTAAATTCCCTTTTTATCAAAAACCCACTGAGTCAGGGCTTTAGTGCCCGCAACACTTCCTAAATATTTGACCCCCACACAATCTTCCTTAAATACTTGGCTCACTTCATTCTCTCCAAAATCTTCAATTCTTCAGTATATCACCAGATTTTTTGCACTGCTGCAAGTTCTTGCATGGGCCCATCCTATGCCAATCTGGAGGAACATTTCCAGAATCACATCCCATTCAAACCCACTGTGTGGTTCAGAAACATAAATGATAAATTTATGATCTGCACCCAGTGAAAATCACCTCATAGACTTCATTTACATCAGCCAGTCCATCAATTTAACTTGGGCATGCTCCCAAACACATATCTCATTCCTAGATGTGGACACTGCCCTTAGCCATGGTGCCCTTTATAACTCCGTCCATATCAAGCTCAATATTTTACAACATTTTTTTACACTTCGGGCAGGTGATTCTGAGACAGAAGATGACTTTAAGTGAGGGCTATACTGTGAAAATTTAGTCTTTCCCAGTGTACAACTGCTAAAAAATAATTGTGAAGAAATTTTAGCAGTGCTGTACTTATTGATGAAAAATAAAATCATTATGATTTGAAAACCTCCTCAGAAAATGAAAGTAATAGCATTCAAGAGGTATGAACCAATCCTGGTTAAAAGCATTATTAATGACAGAATAATGGGACGGATTTACAAATTTGTATATTTATGGTATGAAACAAGCTTCACCAGGAATAATGACGTCGGTACCAAAATGCAGAAATTTCAGTATTTGTGAGGTTCTAGTTCCTTATTTTTCAAAGTCAAAATTTTGTAACTCATAGGTCCTATTTTTTTTTTTTTTTTTTTTTCATTTTACCCTAAAACACTCATAAATAAATTTTTTATGCCATTCAGACAACTTTAACCCATGCCGGCTTGCACCGATTAATCTTTATATAAGTTACACGAGAGTAGTGACGCATGCCCAGGTTAATTGTTACTGTCGTTACAGTTCTTGAATAGGTATCACTTGTTGTTTTATTCTAATAGATGGTTTTAGAAAGATCACCCAATCTCAAGAATATCTTGGTCCACAAATACTCACCTTTGATTTCTCCAAAACCAACACATGGAACCTTTCCATGAAACAGACCTCACTGCAAAACTTGCAGCACGCATGCAGCCACTATGACCTATTCCAGTCATACTATAAAGGAAATTGGTCCCATAATTGGACCTGTTACTTACAACACAACATACCTCATATACCAACTGATCTGCCTCCACTGCACTAATTCATACATAGACCTCACTACCAAGCAACTGTCAATTAGAAGACCACAAGCAAACAGTTTACACCTGCAACCTAGGCCATCTAGTAGCAGCCCAGGCCATTTCTCACAGCCCTAACAATTTCAACAACTATTTTACAGTGAGAAGCTTGAGTCTTAAGACACAGATAATTTAAGGCATCTACAAGAAGCATTAATCAAGACAGCCAACAATACAGCCCTATCAATAAAACCTAAGAAATATCCATGGTGGACTTGTAAATGTGATATGGCTCTGAGGCAAGGGCAGCTTGCATGGCAGAAATGGAACTCTCTGAAGAATCAAAGACAATCTGTCAAATTTTTTTTGATGCAGCAAAACATGCCGCCAAAACTACCCACAGGGTTGATCATGCTTTTGACAAAGACCCAGCTAGTACACATTGAGGATGAGTTTAAGAATAATAATACCCAAGACGTTCAAATAAAATCTCAACAAATACAATCTCTCAAACCTACACTTCAAGTGACCACAATAACCCGGATAACTGTCATATCTCGGTGAATTATTTCAAATTATTCCTTAGCTGCGAGGCTTCAGAATCCAATTTCATATTTGGAAACAACACATCTGTCCATCCTGATATATCACTTCCCACAAAAGAAGAAATTTGTAAGATCATACCTTTGCTAAAGAACAACAAGGCACCAGGGGATGATTCAATAATTGCCAAAATGTGGAAAAACGCAGGAAACAATGCAATCGATTAATTAACGGAGATAATTTGCAACATTTGGGAAACTGAGCTTTCATGTGGTTGGTTCACTGTACCGCTTCACCCTCTTCACAAAAAATGGTGACAGAATGGACACAAACAATTATCAAGGTGTTTCTCTGTTCTTAGTAACCTGTAAGATGCAAATGAATGTGCTTCAAACTAGAGCAGAGGAACGATTGGGCTCGCTCACAACTGGGTGAATACCAAGGTGGTTTCGGGAAAGGACACTCATATGCTGAACAAAACACGAATCTTAAATTTATCCTTGCTTACATGAAACAGAGAAGTGATAAGTTTGTAGCTACCTTTCTAGATTTCAGAAAGGCTTATGACTCAATTGACCAAGCCATTCTTCTTGAAATCTTGAAAGAATTTGGCCTAGATAAAAAAACAAGCAATTATCCAACCCTCCAAAATGTAATTCATGGGAGAGATGTTGGATGTTTTGAAATCAAAATAGAGTCAGGCCAGGAGATGGATTCTCAACTTTCCTTTTTACCGCGTACTGGACAAAGCCATCTATGAGTGGCGGAAGGGAATGAGCTGTGAAGGTGATGGCAGTAGGATCAGACTTGGCTATTTAAATATGAATCTGATTGCTTGGCTTTTGCAGGTGACCTTGCAAATTTTTGTGATAAACTAGATGCAGCTGCAGAACAACACATTGAGCTGAAGACAAGGGGCAAAAGTGAGACTACAGGTTTCCTTCAAGAATAAAGGATTTCTAACAAATATTACGTTAGGACTGAGTGTGTTAGAAGTAGATGAATGGAAGAATCAAACAAACAAAGAATTTAAAATACCTCTGAGAAGGAACCTTTACACCACTGATCAGGGAAATAGAGGTCATATCAACTAACCAGAAATGTCTACAAGAAGAAGTGTACATCCATTAATGCAAAGATCCAGTGTTACTGCTCATTAATACAACCAGTACGTGCTGCAGAATGCCTTTCAATGAATAGGAATGGTCTGACTGAGAAATCAGAAATAAAAGGCAGGTCTCAAGGAAAATCCTAGATCCAATAAAACTCATTGCTTCAGAAGACAACACAGTCATGAACCAAACAAACTTATAGAAGACATCACCATTCACAGGAGGATAATTGTTTTCTATTGCTACATTGCCTGTACGAATCCTACCAGGTTGAGTAATAGGATATTAGTAACTTTCACAAAAAGAAATAGAGGTGTGGTTCACTGAGGTATAGAAAGACTTGCCAGAAGTGAGGGTAGCACATGAGGATATCCATAAACAAATTCCACTCAAGAAGAAACTCCAAGACCACCGTATCTTCCAAGAAAAGCCGAAACTAAAAACTAACAGAACGTGGATTGAAATGAGGAAGAAAAAGCATAAGGTATGACTGTAGGAATCCTGGGTGAAAGTTAAAGCCGGGAGAGGAAAGTTGAAACAGCACCCCGTGGATAGACTAAACGGCAGCAAATTATAAAAAAAAAAATATATGCATTTCTATTTGTATTTTCTGCACCACTAGTGACTCTGTTTTTTTTTAAGAATTCTTGCTGATTAACTTTGCATTATTTTACCCCCTCTCCTCTAACACCCCCACCCTCGGAGATTAAGCCAATTATGCAGTGTGCCTTGATGGATGCATACCTTCCTTGCCAAATGATTCATATTTGTGCATGAATAAGGTTTTATACCAAAACATTGTACAATTTTGTTCATCTCACGTTTCGTGTATTTCTTGCTCAACTTGTTGAACTTTAATGGTGATGGATTTATTTGCCATATTGTGCATGAACGGTTTTTGTATTCCTGTATATATATAATATTTGTTCACAATGCTGCCATGAAATTGTTATTCTGTCAAGTTTCCGAAGTCTAGTCCGCTGGTTCATATGAAATATCAGTAAAATTGTAATCAAATCATTATTTCTGTAATACCAAAAGTTTACTCTCCTCTAGTCATTTTCAATTAGAATGTGTAAAAGAAGGAAACATTTCATTATTCATACAGTTTTAATGAGTACATAAATTCAAAACATTAAAAGATAGAGAAATGTGTTAGATGACTTCCTGCAGACTGAAGAGGGTAATGTTGCAATTTATTTAATTTTCCCCTTATTTAAAAATATTCTTTGAGATCAGTATGTTTTATACAATGATTTTCTCACACCGTTATTCCCTCATTGAAATGGTTTTCCAAAATAAGTCTTTATAGGTTTAGCTGCTGTTTGATTTAATCAAAAATGGTTATTATCAGGACAGAGTTTCTGTTTTTGGGAAGATAGAAGAAACTAGATCTGGAGAACAGTGTAAATGTTTCAGCAGTTCACAGTTCAGATACCTTAATTTTACACACACACACACACACACGCGCGCGCATATATATATATATATATATAAAAAATCTCCCGTCACGATGTTTGTCTGAAATAAATTCCAAAACTACTTAACCGATTTTGATGAAATTTGGCTTACTTTGTGTAATTTGGTCCAACTTAAAAGATAGGATGGTTTTTATCTCAGTTATTGACCTCAATATTTATTATTGCATATTAAATGTTCATTAAATGTTTGTTATAGGACAACTGTTTGTAATTATTTGTAAGTTCTGCAAGTTTGAGCAGTGGTTGAGGCATCTGACTGGAGATTGAAGTGTCACTGGATTGAATCCCTGTCTCAACGGGGACTTTTATAGGCGCTTAACCCAGCCTTTACCTCTGGCGCAGCTTGCTGTGTAATGTGAAGTACTCTAGGACGGTACCATGGTTTAGATTCCACGTTAAACTGTAGGTCCCCTATACCCGGCAGGATTGGCGGGCTAGGTTAAGGTGGCTATGACAGGAGCAGAATGTGCAGCCAATAGAAACCCTGTCATCAGGTCATTACGACCACATGAAATTATTATTATAGTTTCTTAAGTTTCTAACAGATGGCGATGTGTTATCGACGCAACACTTGGTTATCTAGGTTGGTTAACCATCCAGTATATAGTGTTGTGTTTCAGTTTCTTGATGATACAGTCTATTCCACGTCATATGTGTTTATATTTATGACATAACAGAGTTTGTTGAATTTTTAAATTATCACTATTTTTATAAGTGTGCTGTGTATCTATACTAATATTATAAATGCTAATAACTCTGTCTGTTACATTTCTTGACATACGCGGAGGATGTGTAGGTCTCTGTATTCCCTTTCTATATAGTGGTCTGGTACCTCTTACCTCTGGCACAGCTTGCTGTGTAATGTGAAGTACTCTAGGACGGTACCATGGTTTGGATTCCACGTTAAACTGTATGTCCCCTATACCCAGCAGGATTGGCGGGCTAGGTTAAGGTGGCTATGACAGGAGCAGAATGTGCAGCCAATAGAAACCCTGTCATCAGGTCATTACGACCACATGAAAAACTCAGTGGTTAAAGCGCTTGCTTACTGATGTTTGGAGTGTGGTCTTCTGTTCAAAACCCTGTGGAAGCAAAGATTAAAAAAAAGTTTTTGATTGTATGAGCCACGCCTGGACCGTCGGTTGTTCAGATTTCATGTTACACTGTAGATACCACAAATTTAAGGGTGCAACGCGAGGCAAATCGTAGGTAATCTAGCAGTGCTGTAGGTGTACACTCTTTTACATTATATTGATCCCTCAGGGGTTGTTACTCTTGCAGTCAGTGTGTGTGTGATATGCACTAAGAATACTGTAAGTGCGGAAGGAAGTCTGTGTCTTTTTGTTATGTTTTGATGGCTAAATGGCTATACCGATATTGATGGAATTTGACAAGGAAATACTTTATATCTGTAGGAAGGGCACAGGATGGTGACAGAGATGGATGTTAATGTTATGTCTGTAATGTTATGTCAGTTGCCAGAGCTGTGCTTCTTGCGTATTATGTTAGTGTATGATTTGTTAATAAATTTTGTTTAAAGACAAAACGTAGTATTTAGTATAGGGGTTGATTTTCTCTGTACTATTACTTTGTGTCTGCTTGATTGTTTCTGGCACCATTTTATTTTGCCTTATTTTTTGACATGCCTTGCAGGCGTAAACTGCCCTAAGGTATAACTCTAGCAGAGCATGAGCAGCCTAAGTTATTAGAACCCTAGAATCAGATGCTCATGCTAAAGAAATAAGAAAAAACCAAGCTAAAATAAAGATGCCCTTAGTTTACCCCCCCCACACACACACACACACATATCCCCGCACCTTCGTTTGTTTTTCTGTATGTAAATATGTTGGAAATTGATTCTCTTCATTAGACAGGTTCGACTGTAGAATTATATAGTGATAGCTTTCCTGTCATATTATGCGGACTCAGTGTTGTTTGGGACAAATCTTACGTTGCTTATAGCTTGCTATATTTAATTCTGGCAAAGAAATTCGTAATCCTCGCACACGAAGTTGTGGGAATTAGCTAGTTCATATTAATAATTTTATGAGCAGATGCATTGTTTGAATAAAAAAATTTTTATTGCAAACTGAGTTTTTCTGTTGAATTTTTTCACTTAGCCTATTTAAAACATTTTAGCATTATTAACCAGTCATAGTTTTGTTCTTTTGTTAGCAAACACTTAGTAAAATTTTATTAGCATCACAAATGATTGGTTCCATAAAGGTTGCTGGTGATGAAACTACCACAATGCATCTCCATTAAATGATTTCATTAGAGCTTGCTGAAAGGTTTGATCGTTGTCTAGAGGTAGTTTTGAGGAGTATTTCATTGTTTCTTTTGTAGGATAGAATTTTGAATCTTGCCTGTTCAATAATGCTTACTCAAACTAACAAAATGTATACATGTATTTTTTTTTAATGTAATCACTGTACTTATTCTAATATAATTTAAGCTTATGGCTTTCTAAGGTTGTCTAACATCTTACATAATGTCCTGAAAAAAGTGTGACTTGCCTTTGCTACTCATTTTAACATTCATACATATAAGAGTTTTGGCATTTTGTCTTGTTAACCTGCTACAGGTTGGTTGGAAGTTTTATATCTTATTGGTTATTTGTTTGCACTTCCTACTGACACAATTCTTATTGATTTATTTTTCTGAACACGATATACAATAATACTTGTATCTTGTCTAATTGTCTATTTAAAATCTTTATCTTGTAGTATGATAAAACTTGGTTCAAGCCCCTGATTGCATATATACAAAATATTCAAGTCTTCTCAATTTCTCACTTTTCAAAGGAAAATATGAAATTTCCTGATGTTTCTGTCTTGTTTTCTTTAGAGAATATTGAACTACTTTTAATGTTGCAAGCCTTTTAATTGTTTTTGCAGCCAGAGATTCATTCTTTGTATGTTGAATTAGGCACTGAACTTCTTTATATCAGTTAATTGCGCAAAATGTCACCACAATGAAGCAACATAATGCAGCTCAGTGCCCAGTTTATTTAATGTTGTTATAACTTTATCATTGCTAAACATGATCAAGTAATCTATTGTTGATATAACAATTAATGACTACTTCTTATTGCTGCATAATAAATCATTAAATATTTTTTGTTTTATGAGTAGAAAGTTACCTAATATGTCAACTTCTTATTTTAATAATTTTATGAAATATCAGGTTGGCATGTTTTTTAGAAGAAAAAGACACTTTTAGAGGATGAAATAGTATCCAAAATAATGGGTTTAATGTATAAAGAATAGTCTTAAACATTAGTTTGAAAAGGTGTAGTGTGAGAGAGCCTTAACTAATTATGAGGTGTTAAGTTCCCCCATGTTTTAAAATTCCCACTTAAAAATGTGAAATAGAGATGAAAATTGTCAAAAATATATTACTTAACTGGTACATAAACAAGATTCTGTGCTTTTCGTTACTTCAGTCAGTTGTTGGTGGGTAGCTAATCCCTAAACACACATCTGAAATTTCATGCAAGATGACATTTCTGCAAACAAAATTTAATAAATGTATGACAACACATAAAAATATAATTTATCACATAATGTTATTTGAGCATTTGATGATGGGATCGACCAATTCGCTATTTAAAAATTCTTTCGTGAAATGATAGTTTCAGCCAGGAAAATTAAAAATGAATGAGTTTCACAGTGGTAAATATAAACATTTTTGGCTTCTCATTTTACTTTCAAAAAATTCTAAATTGTGTGATAGTGAGGGTAGCTGTCAAGATTATTTTGTCATATACATTAAGGTCTGCCCATCAAGAAGATGCAAGTTTCAGCCAGATTTCGGTTTTTGTAGTTTCCCAAAATTACTCCACAAGAATGCTTATATGGTACCTTAAAAAGATTATGGTCAAATTCTTTCCTTTTCCTCACTCCCAATCCTTTCCCACCTCTAATGAAATCAATTTCAGTAACAAATGTATGGGACTTATGCACTAGTTACCACTGTATTGGTAGTTGCTTATTTTGTTGGAGGATAGATAAATGTCTCTGCTTTCTCTAATGCATTATTTATGCTTCCTAGAGAACAAAAAAATTTGAATTTATTTAAAAGATGGAAAGAAAATAATGTAATAATGAAGACTGATATCATAATTCATCTGTATGATACTATAGAGATAGAGAGGGAAAAAAACAACCAGACATTCACTATGCTTGTTTTAAAACGTTAGATACTAACTGGTCAGAATTTATTGGTCTTCCTTAGTAATATCATAGAATTGACAGAAAAATTCAGGTGTATAATGAATAACATGGAATATTTTACCGACCCCACTGAAACTGTTAAGTGTTTTTACAGAGACTGAAAAATAATTGACACAGAATAAATAATTCAGAGTTAGAGTAGCTTATCACCCACACTTTTTATACATGCCAATAATTTCATACAGACATAAGTTTCTCAAGGAATAGAGATAGACAAAGATATTTAAATGTTTGCAGATTTATTTAGCGAAGGTCTATATTAAAATAAACCACTTGAGAAGAAAACAATACAATTTAAATATATTTATAAATAAAACAAAAATAATGGTGCACTATGGCAAACTCCCTGCCCCTTCAGAAATTGTAAATAAGACAATAAATTTAATTAACTTTGTGGAACAATAAACAGTGCATTAAGGAACAAAGGAATGAAATACTGGCATACTGGCTGTTCCATTTTTAATGTAAGCTATTGAGATCTGGGATGCAAGTGAGAAAGATTAAAGTAAACTACAAAAATAGAAATGATTAGTCAGAAGTTACTGAAGGATGTACCAAATTAAAAATGAATACAAATACTAATAAAAAGAATTATATAAAACCAATTTTGGAAAAGTCATTTAAACCAGATACAGGAAAAGAGAATACTGAACTTAAATTGCGGATATCAATCTAGAAACGAGATGTTGAATCAGGTGTCCTAGGAAGAGGCCAGGCATAAAAATCTGAATGGCTTGGCTCTCTATAGTAGTCAAAGTTTCTCCCAAATTCTGTGGGTTCTCTTTGCTATTATCAGGAGTTTATACGGTCTGCATTTCGACTTTTGACATATGTTTATGTTGAAGAAAAGTTCTTGTCCTTTTTTTTTGTAATGGTTGGTTTTCATGTCAACTTTTCTGTTTTTTTTTAATTGTATTAACTAATGATGAGAGACTGTGTTTTTATTACGATTTGTAACAATGTCTTTTGCTAAACAAATTAAGGTTAGAAATGGAAATTGTTAAAACCTATTTATTTCTTTGTCCAAATCATTATCATGAATAAATGAACCATTATCATTTGTAGTATATACAGTATATAAATGTTATATTGAAAATTTTAATTGTTTTGTCAATATGAAATTCCACTTTTCCCGTACTAATGAACACAATGATGTGCCTTTATAATCTAGGTCTCATTCTTTTCCCCAATTGGTTTGTCTAAAATATTATTTTTCCTACACAAAATAACAAAATTGAGGTGTTGTTTCTTCGATTCCATGTTTTACTGCTAGTTGCAATACAATAAATACAATTTTTTTACATGATACAAAATTATTAGTGGAGGAACTTGTTGTTCTGTGTATTTAGTAGTATGCGCCATCTTTTATGTGTAGAGTATGTGTATTTGTATGTTTGTATAATTTATTTTTTAACTTGTAGGCTTTGGCAAAACGTAGCCGGTTAACAGCTGATGAGTCACACACGCAGATCTCATCATCTGACCAGCCAGCATCTAGTTCAGTGCAGCAAAGAAATGTTTCCCCCATCCACATTGAAACTGGTTCAGAGACTAGTGCAAAATCAGATAGTACCAAGCAAATCCGCCAGATTTGTAAAATTATATGTGAGTTGATCACTGTCAATATATTGCAAAGATTATTTACATAATAATAAATTAATGGAGTGTATTTATTAATTTTTCTCAGGAAACTAACAGAGTTAAATTGTTATTTAAACACACTATTCCAGTGACGCTGTTGTCCGTTGCTATCTTCAGGTTTAGATTGAACATGCCATAAGACTTGAAGTTTGCAGCTTGCCTAGAGTGCATTGTTGAAAGACTGACATGCCAGTGGCAGTCATTCTTATGTTGCCTAGCAGGAGTCTTGGATTTCATTAGCACCCTGCGATGCACAAAATATTGAACATTGATGTTGAGCGACCTCAGTAACCTGCTTCAGCTTGCATCTGATCTTGTTACAGTGTGTGGTGGGTGAACGGTTAACGCTCTGGCCTCGTATTTGGGAGGACACAGGTTCGAATCCCCGTCCGGGCATCCAGATTTGGGTTTTCGATGGTTTCCCCAAATCACTCCAGGTGAACGCCGGGATGCTTCCTTCCAAAAGGCCATGGCCGAATTCCTTCCCGTTCCTTGACCTTAGCCGTCAACGAGGCTGTAAAAAAAAAAAAAAAAAAAAAAAAAAAAAAAAAAAAGACCTTGTTGACTGGGATTATGGTTTCCAACTGAGGGACGCATGGATACTGGTTATTGAGGCTGCTTGTCATGAAGGCTCCATGTTTTGTGCTTCGCTGGGTGCTAATGAAGTCTGATACTGCTGCTACGCGACGCAACAATGCCTGCCATTGCCATGTCAGTCTTTCAACAATGTGCTCTAGACAAGCTGCAAACTTCTGGTCTAATGACTTGTTTGATCTACGCCTGAAAATGTTGATGCAGAACATTGCAGGTGTAATATCGTGTTTTATTAAAAATTTGAATTGGTTAGTTTCCCGATATAAATAGTTTTATGGATATTCATGACTCAGTAAATTTTAAGGTGTTCATATTTATTTCTATATGGCAGTATTGAAATTAACGCATAAAGTAAAATATATGTTTGAAGTTAATGGTGTGACATCTTACAATATACAGAATCCGTTTGGCAGTAAAATCTTGTTGAAGAGAAAATAATTAGTAGTTATGATAGTAGACAGTGAAATAGCAGTAAAAAAATGGGGGGAAGGCCATATAACCTTTTTGTTGAGAAAGCTGCTCAGTAGGTGATACGTTTAAGGAAAAAAGTGTTTTGCACAAATATGCTGTTTGCAAAATACTTTACATCCTATAAGTGCAACCTTACTCTGAAACATGGTTGGGTCAGGCAGTTGGTGTTTTGTTGTTTGTTTCATGTGTGACTTCAAAAATAATTGCATATGAAAATTACCTTATCCAAGTAACAACTACTAAAATGCTACAAGATAGTTAGAAATTCTGTAAAGTCTGTCTTTGTCTGTTTGTGTTGATAAGAACCTTTGTTGTGACAAAGGCATTCTAGGAGAAAGGACTGCATGGATGTGTTGTGCATAATAGTTTATATATATATATATATATATATATAATTGGAGTATGACTGATGTAGAAGAGAGGCAGATTTGTTGTTGCGAATTTTATGTTTGTTGCAAAGGAAGAGATCATAAGATCTTATTTTGGGTCAAAGAAGTTAATACTTGTGATGGAAATGTAAGAGCAACTGGTAACCTGCAAGAACATTTCCAAACACCCTTTTTCTTCCCTCCCACTCTATTCTGTCCACCATGCTTCCCCCCTCCCCTTTTCCTGTGTCCAATTATTTATTAGGATTAGATTATTCCCCCCATCCTAATAGATCAAAACTGACAGCATGCTTCTATTAGCTGTTTTGTGGGTTCTTTCTGCCTTGCAACTAAACAAAATGCTTTTGATGGCATACGCGTTTCGCCTTTATTCAAGGCATCATCAGTGCCCTAGATAAACATATATACACATATATATACAATGCTGTTGTTTGATTTTTGTACAGTTTTCTAAAAAATATTAAGTGGGTACTTACAGTTTTTATATGTTCATTAACACGTACAAGTTCGTGTTTCCATACCAGCTACTCTTTTTGCACTATCACTACTGTCCCAAGTTTGTGTAGGCTGCATTTTAGGTAATTTCACCGGCCACGAACTGTATATATAGTTATTTGTTGTTGTTGACATCGAAAAGTCGTGAGCCAAAGATTATGTGTTGTGTAACTGTTTGTTATTTTGAATCTGCGGTCATTAGCTGTGTGTATTTTGTGGCGGT
Organism: Vandiemenella viatica; assembly: GCA_031002005.1. NCBI lineage: Eukaryota > Metazoa > Arthropoda > Insecta > Orthoptera > Morabidae > Vandiemenella > Vandiemenella viatica. Next base: position 26,280,314 of record CM061921.1, read on the forward strand.
ATGTTTGATTATGTTATTTATTCCTGTTTTAATGTTTTGAACAAGGTTTGGTTCGTTAGGTGTATGTATTCGTTCATAACTTTTTTACCATTATTGATTGCTTTTTGTATTTGCAGGTTTTCCTGAATTGTCAGCATATTTTTGTTGTGATTATTAATCTTCAGTATTTGCATATCTGTCTGTATATTTGTGTGTGAATGATTGTGTTGTAACAAGTGTTCGGCGAATGTTGAGTGGTTGGTACATCTGAGGGCTCTCAGGTGTTCCTTGTATCTGGTCTCAAATTTTCTAGCTGTTTGGCCTATGTATACAGTGTCACACTGCTGGCATGTTAATTGGTATATTCCAGATTGGTGGTATTTGTCTGTAAATGTACCTCTGTTAAACTGTCTTTGGATAGTGTTTTTGGTTCTAAATGCTATTTTTATTCCCATTTTTCTGAAGACGTTTGCTATTTTGTGTGTGTTTGTGTTTTGATATGTCATAGTGTACCAGTGTTTGTTGTCTTTTTGTGTGATGGATTGTAGTTTTATGTGGTGATCATTGGGTGTTTGGTTTATGTTCTCCAAACACCCAATGATCACCACATAAAACTACAATCCATCACACAAAAAGACAACAAACACTGGTACACTATGACATATCAAAACACAAACACACACAAAATAGCAAACGTCTTCAGAAAAATGGGAATAAAAATAGCATTTAGAACCAAAAACACTATCCAAAGACAGTTTAACAGAGGTACATTTACAGACAAATACCACCAATCTGGAATATACCAATTAACATGCCAGCAGTGTGACACTGTATACATAGGCCAAACAGCTAGAAAATTTGAGACCAGATACAAGGAACACCTGAGAGCCCTCAGATGTACCAACCACTCAACATTCGCCGAACACTTGTTACAACACAATCATTCACACACAAATATACAGACAGATATGCAAATACTGAAGATTAATAATCACAACAAAAATATGCTGACAATTCAGGAAAACCTGCAAATACAAAAAGCAATCAATAATGGTAAAAAAGTTATGAACGAATACATACACCTAACGAACCAAACCTTGTTCAAAACATTAAAACAGGAATAAATAACATAATCAAACATACCGCCACAAAATACACACAGCTAATGACCGCAGATTCAAAATAACAAACAGTTACACAACACATAATCTTTGGCTCACGACTTTTCGATGTCAACAACAACAAATAACTATATATACAGTTCGTGGCCGGTGAAATTACCTAAAATGCAGCCTACACAAACTTGGGACAGTAGTGATAGTGCAAAAAGAGTAGCTGGTATGGAAACACGAACTTGTACGTGTTAATGAACATATAAAAACTGTAAGTACCCACTTAATATTTTTTAGAAAACTGTACAAAAATCAAACAACAGCATTGTATATATATGTGTATATATGTTTATCTAGGGCACTGATGATGCCTTGAATAAAGGCGAAACGCGTATGCCATCAAAAGCATTTTGTTTAGTTGCAAGGCAGAAAGAACCCACAAAACAGTTATCATAGCAACTAAGGACTTGGGCCGAAAAAATCACCAACATGCTTCTATTAGGTTGAGCTGTCAGCTGTAAATTTAGTTTTTCACAGTTGTACAGCTTTATTTTTATGTCCCCCTATGTCTTCTTTCCCTTCTACGGACCCGGCATCTTTGATTTAAGCATATGTTCTAACTTGCTCACCTTCAGTTACAGTTTCCTACCCTGCCTGTGTTGCATTTATCATGACCATAAGTAAATTCACCATTTGCTGACGGAGGACCTAGTGAAAAAGTTATGTGTTGTATGATTTATGGTTTACCACTGTTGCATTATCTTGTCTAGTGTAATATGGAAACCGATAGCATTCCCCCCCCCCCCTCTTTTCCAAAATTCCATCTGCCTTTTTAATAATAAGTGTGACCATAATTTCTTAGTAAATATATATTTATGAAGCCAAGAGAGGATCTCCAAATAGTCATTTTAACTGTCTTATAGATAATTTTTACTTTATTGGAATCACTAACAGCTTTATGTGTAGCACTTTTCCATAAAACATGCACATTGTTCACTGTGACTAATTAAACTGGGTAAAAATGTTAGGTTATTTTGTTATTGTAAAATCTCCCAATTCTGTTTCCTCAATTTTTGTAATAGTATGAGGCATGTATTTAAGTAAGTATAGTTTTTAAATATGGCCATTGCAGTGCTGTGATAAACCATCCATGCATATTCGCTGAATACCTGGATCTATTTGCTACCCACACATGCCATAATGGAAGCATTGATTTCTGTTTAGATTTGTTTGTGCCTGTTTAAAATGCCTCATTTATTTGAAAGTCCCTCTCAGTGTGAGGTATGCACTATGATTTGTTTTCTGCATGCAAAATACATGAATGCAGTTGAAATTCGTAGCAGATTATTGAAAACTCTGAGCAATGGAATGGTAGGAAAAACACTAGGGGACAAAATATTTTGGATATATTCCTAATAAAGCCTGATGATAACCTTGTGGGGTGTCAAGCAGTCGAAGGAATAAGTGATTATGAAGCTGTTCTGATCGATATTAGAGGATTCAGTAAACCAACCAGCAGCCAAAATTGAAGGGGGAAATACGTAAAATTATAAAATGGCACAAATTTCGAATTTGAAGAGAGATTTCAGAGAACGTTTCAGCAAATGGAGGTAAGGCACAAGTACAATAGAGTCAAGGTGGGAAGAGTTCAAGGAGATAATAAGAAAGGGGGGAGAAAAATTTATTCCAAAACGGAAAATAAAGAGAAGTAGAGAACCCTTGTACTATAATAGGGAGGTGAGGAGGTTAAAGAGGTTGGTAAGAAGAGAACATAACAGAGTTAAGAGACAGCAGGGTAGTAGAGAATATTTTAAACCACTAAACGAGGACTTGGTAATAGTTAAAAAAGTGGCTAAAGATGGGTTTATGAAGAGTATTTTCAGTGCAGGAGGACCATTGACTGATGCATCTAGAAAATCAGTAAAGTGTAAACAAGTTTTATTTGTTTACATTTGAGGTTAGTTCAGAACAAGAATTCTAGCGTGTCAAATTTCGTTTGTTTAAAGAGTTCTTTTAATATTATTTGTTTGTTTTTGTTGTAAGTCTTGTAGTTCATAGTGTTTTTAATTCACATAATATTTGTCTAGCATTTTTCTTAGAATCCTACTTTTACTTTTCTTTGGCAACTGAAACACAAGTAGTTAATTAAGTTTTTAAAAAGTATTTTAAAGAGTAAATGTTTTAAAGTTTTTATTCTCCTAAGTTATTAAGTTTGTCTGAAAGTATCATAATGGATACTAAGTGTGGAAATTGCCGAAGACCAGTAAGAGAAGGAGTGACGTGCCGGGACTGCGGGCGCTGGTTTCATTGGGGGTGCAGCGATGTTACTAACAGTGACTCTTGTGTCAGTATTGCCTGGAACTGTCACTCCTGCAGAATTATTGATCAGGAGCAGTGGATTCTGAAACTCCAGTCAGATCTGGCATCTGCAGAGAGGGACTTAAAGGCCCTGAAGCAGATAACTCTGTTCTTAGGCTTAGGCAGAACAGTGAGCAGAGGGAAGTCAGCTCTGGCAGGAGGGATAGGAGACGCCGTCTGTCTGATGGTTTCCAGCTGGAGACATCCAATGTGTTTCGGCCATTGGAGGATCTAGATGATGACTTTGAGGACCGTCAAGTTGGACTGAATGATCTGGGATCTTGTAAAGTAAAAGGGAGAACTTTTCAGGGAGTATCTAAAGTTAGGAAGGTACTGTTACTTGGAAGCAGTCATGGGAGGGGAATCAGTGAGATGGTTCAGTCTGACTTGGGGCCAGATTATGAAGTCTGCAGTATTTTCAAATCAAATGCAGATCTTGGAAGTGTTGTAGCAAATGTGGATGACTTAGGGGAAAATTTCTCAAAGGAGGATTGTATTGTAATTGTGGGGGGACCAGGAAATAGTCTTGATAAGGACCTCAATTATTCAGTTGAGGAAGACATTGCTCACATTTCCAGGAACACACGTCAGACGAATGTGGGATTTGTGGGTTTGCTTGAGCGTTATGATAAACCCTGGATATGGCATAACATTAGGCATACAAATGCATCGTTGGAAAGGGTTCTCTGGCAGCCAGCAAATTCCCACATTGATTTGATAGATGTGGCCTGCATTGGTAGGGACAATTATACTCGCCATGGACTCCATCTGAATTTCAAAGGTAAAAGGAAGCTTTCACTTCTTATTGCTGATGAGATCAGGGGTTGCCAGGTGAGTGAAAGAGGTATTCCGGTTGTAAGTGGTGTTAAGTCACAGCCTTTTTTGGGTAAATAACATAAATATATTAAGATGTCTAAAAGAAATTAACATCTCTCCTGATCAAAACTTAACGAAATTTGAAATTTCATCTGACATACCAGTATGTACTAATAAAGTAAACAATTTAAATTCATTGAATCAAAGAGTTCAGACCACCATTCTCCATCAAAATATAAGGGGGATATTTAGTAAAACTGACGACATTACCTTATGCCTAGAAGAGATTCAAAATTCCAGAAATTTCAATGTAGAGGTTTTTTTTGCATATCTGAACATCATTTATCTGACACAGGAATATCTCAGCTGTCCATCCCAAATTATAAACTATGTTCTCATTTCTGTAGATGTAAAATGGAGAAAGGTGGAGTTGCCATTTTTGTTAAAAATAATATTCAGTGCAATAGTGTAGGTGTAAGTGAGTATTGTATAGAACAACACTTTGAATGCTGTGTTACTAAACTATAATATGGTAAGGAAGAGCTCATAGTAATAGCAATTTATAGGGCCCCCTCAGGAAATTTTAGTCTGTTCTTATCACAGTTAGAGTCTTTACTACTATGTTTCAAAAATAACAAGCAAATAGTTTTATGTGGAGATTTTAATGTTGACTTTCTCAATCACAGCAATGAGAGGCTAGATATGGAAGCCTTGATGTTGTCTTTTAACTTAACGGCACTTGTAAATTTTCCTACTAGAAAACAAAATAATAGCAGGACTGCAATTGATAATTTTTTTATGGATAGTACAGTAATTACAACATACTTCCAGTAATAAATGGTATCTCAGATGATGATGCCCCACTGCTATGTATCAAGTCCAGAAACGCTATTAAACAGATAGAGAAAAGCTGGGTTTATAGAAGAAATGTTAATGAAAACAATATAAAACATTTCATAGAGTCCTTAAATAATGAACAATGGTCAGAAGTGTACAATGCACAGGATGTTAATGCAAAATTTGATTCCTTTCTCAATATATTTCTAACAATTTTCGAAGGAAGTTTTGAAAAAAGGAAAGTAGTCAATACTCCAAACAATGAACTGGGTAAGGGATGGATAAAAAAGGGTATTAGAATTTCTTGTAAATCAAAAAGAGACCTGTACTTAAAAGTAAGAGAATCAGATAACTATACACTGAAAGCTCATTATAAACTTTATTCTAAAATACTAAGAAATGTAATAAGAAAGGCCAAGAACAGGTGTATATCAAAGAAAATAGAGAATTCAGGCCATAAGATGAAAACTATATGGAATATAATAAAAAGTGAAACAGGAAAATTTGTAAATCACTCCAAAGACATAAAAATACAACAAAATGGATCTGTTCATAGTGAAGTAGAGGAAGTTTGTGAAATATTTATCAAACATTTTACTACAGTTGTAGAGAAATTAGGCATAGAAAAGCAGTCCCCACATAATGCCCTAAGGCTTCTTCAGACTGCTTACCAAAATAGATTTGTGGAAATGCAATTGCCACCAGTAACAGTCTCAGAAATAAATAAACTCATGAAACAATTAAAGCCTAAAAATTCTTCCAGCTATGACAATATTTCATGTAAATTACTGAAAAGATGTTCAGATTGTATCGATCAAGTACTTGCCCAAATTTGTAATGAATCGTTAATGCAAGGTGTGTTTCCAAATAGACTAAAATATGCAGTTGTAAAACCGTTGTTTAAAAAAGGAGAAGCAACAAGTGTAGATAACTATCGTCCCATTTTATTACTTTCCGGATTGAAAAAGTCATGTATTGTAGAGTAATGAAACATGTTACCCAAAATAATATACTCACTAAATCACAATTTGGGTTTCAAAAAGGATCATCTATAGAAATGGCTATATATTCATTTATATTTGAGGAACTGAATAATAAAATGAGCCCTGTAGGAATATTTTGTGATCTTGCAAAAGCATTTGACCGTGTAAATCATGAATTACTTTTGAAGAAAATGGAATACTATGGTAATATGGAATTGCAGGTAAATGGTTTAAATCATACATGGAAAGTCGAATGCAAAAAGTTTCCATTTTTGATCCTAAAATAAGTAAAGATGCTTCATCAGACTGGGAAAAAATAAAACATTGAATTCTACAAGGTTCTAGTCCTAGGACCCCTCCTCTTTTTGTTGTACATCAATGACCTTCCTGGAAACTTATCTGACAAAGTTAAAAGTGTTTTATTTGCAGATGACACTAACCTGACTGTGAGAAAAACACCAAACAGCAATCTAGAATTTAATGTAAATGAAGTACTTAGTGAAGTAGCAAATTGGTTTGAGGCAAATTCATTAAAATTAAATTTTGAAAAAAACACATTACATTAGGTTTAAAACAAAAATTATGCACAGCCAGATTTACAAGTAAGCTATAAAAATAACACAGTCTTAGAAACAAAGAGTATAAAATTCCTTGGTATTAAAATAGATGAGAAACTCTGTTGGCATAATCATATCACTTCACTACTGAAGAAGTTAAGTAGTGCCACCTTTGTAATATGAAAACTTTCTCTAAAAGCAGATCTAGAATCATCGAAACAGGTTTACTCCTCATATTTTCATTCAGTAATGTATATGGCATAATTTTTTGGGGAAACTCTTCACAAAGTAAAAAAGTTTTCATAGCACAGAAAAGAGCTATCAGTATGTTGTGTAGGGTAAAACCAAGAACTTCTTGCAGACAACTCAAAAAACTCAATGTTCTTACAATGACTTCTCAGTATATATATTCTCTCATGTGCTTTGTCATAGATCATTTTAACCTGTTTACTTCTAATTCACAGGTACACAATTTCAATACAAGAAACAGAAATAACTTGCTACAAACCACAAACATCTCTGTCATTAGTACAAAGAGGAGTTAATTATTCTGGTATACATCTGTTTAATAAACTTCCCAAGGGTATAAAACAGTTTGCAGAAAATAAAGATATATTTAAAGAAAAACTGAGAAATTATTGTATTTGAAACTCCTTCTACTCCATTCAAGAATTTGTACAAAATAATTAATTGTATTCAATATGACTTTTGCAAAACTCGGTTGTAAAAATTTATGTTTACTTTATTCTCTTCATTTTTCTTTGTAACATACAATTGTTTTTACTAATGATTATGACTCATATTGTATGAATGTATATTAAACATTACATGTTTCACATCCCAGAGGTGCTTCCTCAACAGGGATCCACGAAACAAGATTGTTAAATAAATAAAAAATAAATAAATAAGAAATTTCTATGGCTATGTTAGAAAACTGAGGGGAAGAGGGTGGCTGTTGAGATGTTTATAGATAAGGATGAAGAAGAAGTTACTGAGGATTTGAAAAAAAAAGGCAGAGATTTGAAATTAATGACAAACGGGAGGGTCTAACTCGGAGAACGAGCTTAACAACACAATTAGAAATGAACAGACCAAAAAATTTGAAATTCATTCTGAGGATTTCATGAAGGAAATAAGAAAGCTGTAAAAACATAAAGGGGCTGGTCTAGATAATATTACTACAGATAGCCGGGTGTGACATTGTACCTTATCATGAAATATTATTGAAATTAAGTCTCGATACTTGTTGCTTATCACAGGACTGGAAAAGTGTGATAGTAGTGCCGGTACATTAAGGAGGGGTGAGTCGTAAATTACAGGCTGATTAGTTTGAATTTAGTGGTAGGTAAATTAATGGAGATATTGATATGCAACCACATCAGAAATATATGTGAGGAGCATAAGTGGTTTTCAAGTAGGCAACATGGCTTTAGGCAAGGATATTCATGCGAATCTCAGTTGGTGGGATATATGCAAGATATTTCAGATGAAATGGACAAGCTAGGCCAAATTGATAATGTAGCACTAAATCTTTCAAAGTCTTTTGACAGAGTGAGCCATAAAATGGTAGTAAATAAGGTAAAAACTATGGGAGTGGATGAGAAAGTGATTTACTGGTGGAAGAATTTTTAAAAGGTAGAAAACAGAAAGTTAGTATAGGAAATGCAGTATCAAAAGAAGTGGATGTAAAAATGGGATTGCCACAGAGTAGCGTATTGGGACCATTGTTATTCATTATTCTAATGAATAATTGTTTACTATCAGAAATTAGATTGTTTGCAGATTATATAATGCTATATAAAAGGATCAAAACAGTAGAGGACTGTAAACAGCTGCAGGGTGATCTGTACAGGATATCTAGTTGGGTTGGTAAATGTGGGATGAAGATAAATCCAAAGAAGAGTCAGCTTATTAGACAAGTAAAAAACTGAAGGTTGAATACGATTGTAAGGTGGGGAAGGAATTGCTTGTTGATGACTTGAAATGTAAATATCTTGGCATTACATTTGATAATAAGCTTAACTGGGCATGACACATTGGTCAGGTAGTAGGAAAAGGTTTCAAAATTCTGCACTTGTTGGAGAGAGTGATGAGTGGATGTACAAGAGAAGTAAAGGAATCGGGTACAGAACTTTGGCCAGACCATTGCTTGAATATGTTAGAGTAGTATGGGACCCACATTTTGTGTATCAAATACAGGAGTTGGAGAGGGTGCAAAAAAGGGCTGCTAGATTTGTTTCTGTAAATTACCGCAGAATGCAATCAGTAACAGATATGATAAAAGATCTGGAATGGGATTCATTGGAAGACAGGAGGAGGGTGATGAGGGTAATGGGAGTGTACAAGTCGTATATTGGTGATGAGGCATGGAAAGATATTGGTGTAATAATTAAAAGTAATGCATGGAAGGGAAAAGATGACCATGACCACACGCTGGCACTCGAGTTCAGGCACAAGGGTGTAGGAAGATTCTCTTTTTTGGGTAAGGGTGTCAGGGATTGGAATAATTTACCAAAAGAATTGAAAGAATTTAAGGCTAAAATTTGCATAAGGCAAATGTAGGTGGGTACAGGAAAGGGAGAAGATGGGTGTGTAGAGAAATTGCCACCGGGCCATGCGCTCCATCGCAATTTAAATGAATTTTAATATTATTATTAAACCGATGGCGACAGAGATTCCGATTGCCGAAATATCGTATGAAAACACTCTGCTCACTTGGCTAGTCATCCGAGAAGACTATATTAATTCTCAACGCTGAGAGAAACTTTGATCTCATGAACTGTACCTAGTATCCATGATGAAGTTGTTAGTGGGTGGATTATCAGTCATTGCTGAAGACTCTGTGCAGGAAGTTGATGCAAAAGTTCAAGAAAGCAGATTCTTTATGATTTTGTCTGTGTCTAATGAGTTTCCTCAAGTTACAAATTTTTTATTAAAGTCTTTCAAAATGCTTAAACTACCAAAAGCTGTGCCCGTGCTTGTACTGATAATGCTGTTGAGGTACACAAAACCAGTTGAGTAGCTAGTGCTTTGAATTTCATTGAGCAGTACAGCAATGAAGGTGAATAATTTTAAGCTGAATTGTCACTGGAGATGAAAGATGGGTGGCTCGTATTATTGCAGGATCAAAAGAAAATCCATGGGATGGAGACATTCAACATCACCACAGAAAGGTCAAGCAAACAATTTCAGCCTAAAATCATGTGCACTATGTTTTTGGATAGCCAGGGGGGTTTGGTTGTGTATTTTATGCCCCAGGGTAATGCAGTCAGTTCTGAGATATATTGTGAGACATTTATTGTACTGCATCAAACAAAATCTGTAAAGGATTTAGCTTGCTTCATGACAATGCCTGTCCAAATACTGCTCAACTAACACAATATCTCATTGCATTCTGTGGCTGGGAACAACTCTCCATATAGTCCTGATCTAGTGCTCAATGATTACCACGTGTTCCTGCACTTGAAAAAAACATTTATGTGCTCGGCGTCATGACAATTATAACATCAAAACGGCAACTCAACAGTGGTTGGCTAATCAGGCAACAGTTTTTATGAGAATGGAATTCAGAAATTGGTTGCTCATAATGATATATGCCTTAATAATGGTGAAAACTATGTTGAAAAGTAGACTATGTTATGGTAAAATTGTTTAAAATACATTTGTGTTTAATATAAAATCTGTACTTGAAAAAATATAATTTTCCAGAAGACTTTTTATCAAAGTCTGATAATTGTTTCTTAAGTGATAGGAGTGTTTCACAGTATTAACATTATGTAGACTCTAAAATCCTCTGTAGATTATAAGAATGAAGTCTTTTCCAGCATCGAGTATTAATATAATGTTCTTGTGTAGCTGAGAGGACTGTGTTCTGCATGATATTTTGGCGGTAAAATTCTCCATCATTTTCTGGTTATGGTCCAACCACTTGGGACTTTTATAGTCTTTCACATAGCCATGTACGTGCAGGAAATATGTACATTGCTGACTGACTGGATTCACCAGAACCTGGGCGATAGGGTGTGGGAGTGCTAGTATGCCATCTACCTACTGGCCAGTGCTGCCAGCCACTTGGCTTTGAATATCCGTAGCCGGCCGCTAAAATTTCCGTAGATTTGGTACAAGTATCCGGAGACTTGCTAACTGAAACACTTAAACAATAATTATTTTAAGAACGCGTCAAAATTTGGAATACTTTTTATTTCCAGGTCTTTAAAATTACAAAAATAATATTCTACATTGAAAGTAAGAAATATCTCAGAACATATTTTATACATCGTCACTTTCATCACTGCTGCTGCTATGCCTAGTAGTTTTTATTTTTCCCTAGTGACCATTCATTTCCTTTGCTGACATTAAATTTAGCATATCTTCTGTAACAGGAAATGTTAAAAACTGCGAGCCCTTTGTTTCTCGGATATTGGTTAGGCCTTCTCGGAAGCCACTGTATTGTAAGCCATGCCAACAGGCGTGTCACCGTGCATAAAGAGTGCGCCCGTAGTTTTGTGGTACGGTTCTATACGATCTAGAAAAATTGTAACCAAACAAAATATTGGCTTTATTTCAATTGTTGGTTCACACAAGCGGTTGCAAGAAAACGATTCACCGTTGTTAACAATTCTGTAATGCATTAACACTATAAGCTCAAAGTTTAATAAAACACCAATATAAGGAAAAATCAACAAATGATAAAAAGTCTCAAAAATCCGTAGATATTCGAACAAAATCAAAATCCTAACTTTTCATAAAAATCCGTAGATCTACGGATAAATCCATAGATCTACGGATAAATCCATAGAAATGGCAGCACTGCTGCTGGCTCAGTTATCCTCTGTATGCTGTGGTGTGCACAACTCTGTAAATTGTTGTCACACAGCCTCAGTGACATTTCTCACTGAGCTAGTAGACACAATCCTGGTAAGCAAGATTTGATGCAAGATGAATTTCAACCACTGCTTCTGGTATGCTCAAACACCCTGGTGGATTAAACTGAAAGTGCTTTGGCCGTATACCCACTACTCATCAGGAAGGTTCGGTCTGCCTGGCCAATAAGGATTTTGGGAAAGTGGGACACGTGATTAGTTTCTGTTGTCACCGAGCTGTGAGGCAGGCTATGTAGTGACTCTATCTTATGCTGAATGGTGAGAGGGTGAGCTTTTTCTGGAGCCGTGGGTCAGTTTCTAGCCTAGGACCTGACCATTGGTTTTGATTTGAATAATTATTATAGTTCTGACTAATGGAGGATGAAGCTAGGATAAAATTAGGTCAATGGTGATATTACTAGATGACATGTGTGAATATATGAAATGGTTATATAGCTTTAAAATAGAATGTGTTTTAGAGGAAATAAAAATATGGCAATGGACAAGGGTAAGCATGCGCCTAATGGGCCCCTCAAAACCTAAATTAACTGGAATATTGATATGATTGCCATACTAGATGCACCTCCGTAATACTGAGACTGTGTCCATATTCCCTCTAACTCAGTAGAGCCCACCTGTTGATCAGTAAGTTGCCATCTTCCTTGTCTGTGGCCACAGCTCCGGCCACACACTGGCTTCAACACCTACACATTTGGTGGCTGTCAGCAATATCAGTGTTGTACATTGAGAGACTTACAGCAAGAAAGACCAAGCTGGAGCTGTGCAGAGGGTTTTATTAGATTCTCCACTCCATGTCCCCACTGGCTGGAGATGGAAAATGCCCTGTCACTCATGTACGGTGTGAGAACATTTTACCAGCTTGCAGTCTTCCTGGGGGCTTGGTGGTCTTGTAAATCGCTGATTGGCCTTGTACCATTGTTGGTTGTACCATTTCACCCTTGCCCAGCTTCTTCATGCTCACCTGCCCTGGATACTGACTTAAGAATTATGTGGTTTTTTGGCAAATGATATCTCTACATCAATACATTCTGTTCATACTGGTGTGTACCAAGTGTGAGCCCACTGTCTACCTTTACATTTTTACTGTCTTGACACATGGCAATTCCTAGTACTTTTTCATCCTCCTTAGCCACCAGTGGTAGACATTTACAGAAACATTGCAGAATTAATCTGCCATATTTTTTCCCTCGTTGAGCAAAAATTCCAAATACACAATATATAATTTATATAATAGTAGACATGGTTCTATTTTTATGAGTTTTGCTGCATGAACAATTGTGACTGTCTGTTCTGAAATTACAGTGAAGCTTTCAAAATGCTTTTATTGCATTCTGAAATTAAAAAAGAAAGTGGTTATAAATACCAGAGAAAGAAAAGGTTTTCTAATAGTCTGAGGATTGCTTGGCAGTCTGAGACTGTTGATGTTCAAAATGGCCACTTTTTGCAATTACTTTGATGTTATGAAATAATTACCATTCACTCTTTCAAAATTACATTCTTGTTGCAATTCCAGAAAGTTAATAACACTGAATTCCTGAAAGGTATGAAATATTAATGAACGAATTTTGGCTTTCCCATTGCTTAGCAAAATTTTGGCTAAACCATAGTTGTCATATTCAAATTTGCTTTTGCTGTTTCTTGTTACAGTTTCTAACTCGAAGTAACATTTCAGTAGGCTTCAATTTAAGTTTGATTTTCAGCATGCAGTATTCCTTCTGATAATAATTACATGTTACTTTGCTTCAATCAGTTTTGGAAATTAAAAGGCATGCAGCTCTGTAGAGTGTTTTTGTTTATCACATTAAAACTTTTATGATGAAACATTTAGCTAAATGTCAGTGATGGCAGCTCTGTTGGGTCATGAAGTATCACAAGTGAAGAAACAACAGAGACGATGTTTAAGTGGTAAAATTGAACATTTTTCTTGTAGTTTTTTGTTCCTTGAAAAACAAATTCACATGTAGATTATAGGGACCATACCAAAGAAAAAATGGTTAGCCACATTAACCCACAAGTACCTAAACACATATGAGTAATCAGTTGAAGCATGCAAACAATGGATTCTGGTAGTATTATTTCCTAACATTAGACGGCATTATTTTTACACCCTCCAAGAGATGTAACCACATACCAAATAATCACATTTGAATAATAATTGTTGCTCATTTGTCTAATTCTCTGTTGTCTTTCATTGTAATCATGTTCTTCCAGCTAAGTTTAGAGAAGAATTGCTTTGTGAACTTCGCGAAAGCCAAATTATGAAGTGTTTTGTATTGCTGGTTGATGGATTTGTTCCGGCCATGCAAGATGCATGCAGAAAATACAAAGCAATCGGCAGTTATCATCGAGCTCGTGCTGTCTTACACGGGTTGCATATGTTGCCCATCAAATTTGAGGCCTCAGATCAGCTAATGGTAAGCATAATTTAATATAGTGCTATGTTTGTAGTATATGGATTTAAAAACCTTACATTCAGATTCATCACAGTTTTCATTCTAAGGTTTGTAGAGTTCCCATGTAGTATTTTATTGATGGATTTTATGTCTTTCTGGTCCTTGCAGTTATTCATTCTTGTAAATGAGTATCTTATGAGTTTCTGATAATACAATTTAAAAATAAGATAGGATAGGGAAAAATAACCCGTGACCTACCACAGATGAAGGTAGGAGGGTGAGATGAACACGTTAAAAAAAAATTGCACAATATTTCGGTGTGAAACCTTATTCATGTGAGAGGTGAGATATATGGGGGGTAGAGGTGGGAGGTTTTATCACAACCCAGCCCACCACATGAATCATTTTCACATAGACTTTAGGTATTGTGTATTTTTTCTATTCCAATAAGCATTGGACTTTATATACACTACACATATGGAGCACATTAGCTACAGAAAAGTAGTGAGCAGCATGATTTTAAAAATAAGCATACTGTTAAATTTGTTTCTGTATATAAAAATATTTAACATTCCATTTATAATTATTTGGGTAGTAGTAATACGAATTTTCAGGTTATTCAAGCATGGAAGAGAAACCTATAATGTAATCATAACAGTGACATAACAACTCATATTCAAGTGTTTGCAACAGTAATTTCGGGAACAGTTGGGCTTGGAACAATTTCAGGAGTTGCAATTGCCATAACAATAGGAGGGCCAAGTGCAATTTTTTGGATGATATTTACCGGAATACTTGGTATATCGATAAAGTTTGCCGAAGTAGTGCTTACATTTATTTATCGCTCTGAATATTCAACTGGCGGGGCTTTTTATTACATGGAATACGGACTTACAAAAATTGGATTTATAAAAACTGGCAAATTCCTGTGATGTGGAAACTAAAAGGCATGCAGCTCTGTAACGTTTTTTTTGTTTAGCACACCCGGTCTGCCACATGAATCACGCCTTCTCCCCCTCCTCTCCACCCACCATATGTCACGCCTATCATGTCAATAAGGTTTCGCACCGAAATATTGTGCAATTTGTTTGTTTTTACGTGTTTATCTCGCCTTCCTTACTTCATCTGTGGTAAGTGACGGGTTATTTTTCCCTATCCTATCTTATTTTTAGTGTAGAACGGCAGTTTCTTTGTTTACATTATCCTGATAATGCAATTTGCAACTCTTGAAAGTTTTGATCTTTCAAATCATTACAAGTCACTAAAATTACATCTTAAAATTTCTGTTGGTGACTTTACTTTAAAATATATAGTTTTCATCCATTTTTTCTTATTTTTTCTGGGAGGTAATGAGTTACTCTTATCAGATGTTACTGTGCCAGCGGCATGTTTAATCTTTCCAAAGCATGCCCTTTCATTTTTATCCCTCTTAATGAATTCATATTTTTACTCACAACCTAGTCTTCCTTCAGAATACCGTTTTAGATATCTCAGTGTTTCATAAAACTGAAATTTGGTTTTTAGCAAATGTAGCCATAAATGGAAGGTTTGTCCAGAACTGGTGGTTATTTTGTTTTTCTGTTTCCCACTATCTTCCTTTCATTAATTCTACATCAGAATATTTCACCTTCTCCCAATATAAGCTGACATGTTTTGGTGTGACGGTGAAGGTGCATTTCATTATGTACAGAGGTCTGTATTTGAAGTATTAATGCCATTTAAATTAAAAATCTTTCTAGTTAATGAAGCATGCCATGATGTTTGTCAGTGGCATGCTACAGGGTAATTAGCTGAGGCAGTGCTAAAATTAAGATGTGTTTTTAATGCATTTTCTTTATTCTTAAATTTGTTATACTGATTTATGCTCTGTTTTTTATGCAGGTACCAACTCTAGGATCCCAGGAAGGTGCATTTGAAAATGTGCGCATGACTTACTCTGGTGAACAGGGGCAAACAATTCGTCAGTTGTTGTCTGCTCAGATGATAAGAAGAGTTGCAATGTGTTGCATGTCATCCCCTCATGGAAAAAGACAACATCTTGGTAAGATGTCTTGCCAAGTTAAAGTTTACATTTGTCTCTAATGACTAAACTTATTTTTAATGCCTACGTAAGTTCATTAATGCTGCATCGCATCTAAAAAATGTCATTTGGGTGATTGTGCTTTTACTTGCTTTTATGTCTTGAATTCAGAATTATTTATGAACAAACATTTGAAAATGAAGCATGTGTACTAGTGGTGTGGAACAGATTGATGATGCATATACCAATAGGTGAACACAAGTATTCAAACTACAAAATTGAGTAGAATTCTGGATTTTAATTTATTGATTTCTTCTTATACACATGTGGTTGCATGGTGAAAGGGAGGGGGGGGGGGCTGGCATGTAGAGCTAAGAGAGAAAGTTAAAAGAATTAGGGAAAGGAATATTTCTAGTTTCCAGAAAATGAAATATGTCATCTCCCATCTTTGCAATTCAAATGGAGACATGTAGAATACTGTGAGCCCTCAAAGCACGTTGCTGCCAGGGTAGTTATGTTAAAGATATCTTCCCCCTCCCCCCCCCCCCACCCTTACTAAAAGATTGTATTGTCTGTTGCCATTCACTGATAGACGAAATTAATTAGTTATAAGGCCTGTGCAAGATGCAGAGGAATGGTTTAACAGGATTTGGTCAAATAAGTGGGATGCAGTACAGATGACATGTGATAGGATTGGAGTAATTGGTAGATGCATGCTACAGGTCTTTAGTTGTGATCTCTTGCAAGGAAAGTAAGTGTGGACTGCTATGAGGTTACTCTTAGTTGCCTGTCATGCAAATGGCATGTATGGGTTCGTTGACTCCATGGTACCCAAGCTGGAAAATTGAGTGCTACAAGTTTCACACATACGAAAAAAAAATCTTAACCTCAAGGTGAGTAATGTGCAGAGGTGAGGGTGGAGAGGTGAACCACTTAAAAGCACACAATCTCAAGGAGCTCAGAGCATCACAAACAGCCAAAGAATAGTGAAGCGGATTAGTATACAGAGCCCTCGTCTTGAGAACACAACTGGCAGTTATTATAGTAATAGGAAGGATTATCAGACGGATAATGCCTGAGAATGTCTAACAGGAAGGTATCCTTTGAAAAGATCTCTCCTTTTTATACACAGAAAGGATTAGCGGTTCCTGCAGGGCGCTTTAAATCTGTGAAAAATCTAGGGATGGGACATTGCTGCTGGAATTAACTACCAGAAAGCAGGCTGCCCTATTAAGTCTGAATCGCCATAAAATAGAAACTCTATAAGAATCTAAATTCTAGAAAAGGGACCACCTGCTGGGATCTAATCAGTTTAGAGACTTAGGAACTCCTTAAGCACTGGTAATCAGAGAAAGTGGTTTGCAAGCTGCTGTAAGACTCCCCCTACTCCTGTCAGAAAAGAAAGTATTGCTACACAGATGTCCATTGTAGACATGGGCACATGTACAGTGTGCTCATGTTAATGTGATTGTGAGCAAAAAAAAACCATTATTGTAATAACAACCAAGATCACAGGTTTTTGTAACAGTACATCTCCAACCTCAATCTCTTCAGCAACAGGATCAATAGTTCCACCAGGATCAGCAACACAACCATTTTTTGGTTTTCCTGTAACCTTTGGACCCTCTACAACAGCGTAATCATTTTTTGATAGCACAGGAGGTTAGAGGTCCAATATTTAGTTACACAGACCCAAATATGTTTATGAAACCCTTTCTTCTTTTTCTCTTAGACCACAAAATGGTAGGGAGAAGAAAGGGAAAAGATCTCGATGTAAATAAATAAATAAACCTGCGTGTCTATGTGGTCTCCACAGAAACTGACTTGACTTCAGAACCTGAAGACAATAAAATGCTAGTGGATGAACCTAGTTTTATACCCTTGATCATCCCAAACATAAATTATCACACTGAGGATTATTGAGCGAAGGGGGTAGTGGACATGTTTGTCTGAAACACCGTCCAATTTGAACCTTTTGCTCCCTTACAAGTAGTAGTTGTAAGAATATATGGTCCCATCCAATTGACTGTATGCTCTATTTATCTGCCACCCAGTTGGCCCATTGTTTTTCAGTGAGCAGGCAGACATCCTGTTGCAACTTATTTGACCATTTCTACTGTTGGGAGATTTCAGTGCCCATAATGCCTTCTGGGGTTCACCAACTGATTGGATCAAGACTGGGTAGTTTTTAGCCTAACAGATCAAGAGGTTATATGTATCTTCAACACCAGCCGAATGGCGCATTTCACTATTGCTTCCATTTCAAACTCTGACATTGTCCTTTAATTATCATCTCCTTCAATTACAGGTTCAGTGAAGTGAGACATGGTGGATGAATTTATGGAAGTGGTTCACAAGGTGGTCGACGTTTCCATTCCTAAAAGCTTTGGAACATTGCAAAAACATTCTAAATGTCAGGTATATACTAAATTATTTCCCCATGTTACCAAATAGCAGCTTGGTCTATGCAATAGGGTGTTATTTTCATAATTTTCTAACCCGAGTTAAAATCAAATATTTTTATTTATTTTTATCTTCAGGAATTGTCAAGCTTGTCTTATTTATTTTATTAAAACTTATTTTACACACGTTTATTGCACTACATAAAATTTAAAACAAATCATATTACCTACAATTCAGCTTCATTTTTGTCCTGAAAATCTTTTTTTGTAATGATTGTCTTTTCACAACACAAATCGGCCGCACACCCTTGAAAACTTCATTGCAATCATACATCAGAAAAGTCTTCATCCATTCTTTGCATTATTTTTTTCACTTTTTGTTTTAAGTTTATTGTTTCGGTGCATTTTCAATTGAAATAGTTACTATCATTTTATTTATTTCATCTTCGTTGTTTCTTTACTTGTATATCACCAAGAGGCATTGTAAATGAAATACATAGCCTTGGGAAGATAGTTTCCTTTCTTTCTTTCTTCTACACTCAATTTATTCCAAGAATGGTTGCGTGTAAATGGTTGAAAATAAAATAGTAGTCTCTCCATGACAAAAAATAGAGCTCAACAAGAAAATGGAAGAACAAGTGACAAATGCTTATAAACATTGAAAAATTCTTGTGTCAGATTCCAGTTTACTAGCAGATTTGCCTCCTGACTTAATTTCATTGGGTGTGGGTGAGTTATATTGGGAAGCCATAGTTGATATATGTCCCGAAATTACATTTGGTGTATCTGTTATAAGCAATGTGATTGTTTTAAATTTTATTTTGTGCAATAAAAGTGTTTAAATAATGTTTTAACACAATAAATAAGGCTTGACAATTTCTGAAGATAAAAATAAATAAAAATATATAATTCTGCTGGGATTTGAACTTGGGTCAGAAAATTGTGAAACTAACAACCTATCGCATAGACCATGCTGCCATTTGGTAACGTGGGGAAATAATTTACTATATACCTGACATTTAGAATTTTTTGTTTATTTGCACGTGAATATCTAAAAAAAACTAGGGCGCATTTAGAGAAACGACTATGCCACAGTCATATATGCTGTGTAGCCTTCAACATATATGAAGGAGATCGAAATCCGTTGTTAACATATCTGATGGTCTCCAGGTAAGATGAGCGCTGCATCAATTCAAGTTGTACACAACAACTGGAAACCAAGCAGCATTCCAAATTGCAAGAACTAAAGCATGTTGCATTATTAAGGAGACCAAGAGAAGATGATGGTAGAACTTAGTGAGCGCAGTAATCTGTTCCATGACATCGTCAAAAGTGTGGGAGTCTATCCACTGTATATGTGAAAGGTACTTCCAATCATCATATCTGGATTAATGGATCAGGGACACGCCATAACTGACAGTCGAAGCATTGTGCAGCTGATGGCACAGTCCTCTGTCTAGAGCACCAGTCTTTTACCCTATGGTTAGGCATCGGAGAATTGTTGTGGAAATGAAAGGTTTACGTTTTTTTTTTCGTCATGTATGGAATCATATAATAATCTGCTTACCATAGAGGAGGTGGAGTCAGCCCTGAGTTGTGTCAAAGATGCTTCGCTAGCGCCAGACCTGATCCAGTATCAGATACCAAGGCACCTTGTTGAAGATGCTAAGGTGAACCTTCTGGATAATTTTAATTCTATTTAGACCGAAGGATACTTTCCCGACTCATGGAAAGAAGCAAGATAATGTTTAACCAGGTAACTATCACCTCCCTGAGTTGCGTGGGGAAGACTCTAGAATGGATGGTAAACTGCTGTCTGGTCTGCTGTGTTGAATTAAAAAATCTGCTGAGCCACTTTCAGTATGGATTCAGAAAATTCTGATCCATCTTGGATAGCATGATCCTGCTGGAAGCAGCAATACAGGATTTGTTCATCTGCATCTAACATGTTGTGAGCATGTGTTTTATGTTGATAAGGCCTACAATACTATTGGCAGCCTGGAATTTTAAAACAGCTACAACCAATGGGGATTTAGGGGAAACCTGCTCTGTTTTTTTACAATAATTTTTTATCACGTCATTGCATCCAGTTCTAAGTTGGTTCTGAAGTATCAGATTATTTTATCCAATAAAATGATGTTCATCGAGGGCAAGTTTAAGTGTGACTCATTTTGCTTTTGCTATCAACAGTTTATTGTCATTAATAAGGACTCCTATTCATTACTATTTTTTGATTGATGATCTTGATATTTTTTGTTCTTCATCTATACCGAAACGTGCCAAGAGGCAATTGGATTTACACTAAAAAGGCAATAACTATGCATTGGTTTTTGATTTTCTGTTGAGAAAACCCAGTATGCTCTTTTTACTCATTGTGCGAGACGAAAAGTTTTGACTTGGGGTGAGGCATAAACCTTTGTCTCCACTTTGACCGTAGTTTACCTTGGATAATGTTCAGCTATGGCTTTACTGGATTGAATAGGTCACCACTTAGCTTGTTTTACCCCAAACTAAGGAAAGGTGGTAAAAATATTGTTCACAAGTCTATTGTTGGTTCTCAAAAGATCTTGCAAAGACATTAGCTGAACATGCATCTGACAAATTCTCAGAAGTTATAATTTCAAGTTTGATTAACCGATTCGAGCCAGACCACACCCCATAGTTCAAAGTACAATTAATGATCTCTTGAAAATATGCAAAAGTTCATCACATGCTCCTACTGTTAAATTAGTTTGTGAGCGACCGAAACTTAAGTAATCCCGAGGACCCACATGGCGTAATACTACATCAAAACTGCATAGTAATTATTCTGACTGAAACTTTAAAACTTCGCAATGCCTACATCTCGCCAACACGATAGTGCTTTAAATGAAACTGGCTGGCTGACTGAGCGACTGTAACTGCCGACTGAGGACTGAGCTACATAGTTGCGCTCTCACTGAAATTAGCTGGCCGACTGAGGTAGAGGAAAAATCTGCTCAGCTCTATATAGAAACATCCCTGGGAGTGGCAGTACTACCTGTTTCCCATGCGAATGGTCTGGAAAAACTTATCAGACATCAAATCTCACTCTGAAATTTTTCAAATTGCTAAATCTTGTAACAAACGTCAACTTTAGTTATTATAAAAAAATTTCTTAACTTTAATAGTTTAACCGAAAATCAATAATTTTGATACGAATTTTCGAAATATTTTTCCAGGTGAGTGCTCAAAGCTGATGCAATGCAAAATATTATCTTAAAAACTGCAAAGACCTAACTTCCAGCTTGAATGAACATAGAAACTGGCTATAAAAATGATATGCAATATTATTTAATCTAACTCTTGGTTTTGACAACAAATTGTGTCATGCAGTTACAAAATTTATAAGATACCTGTCATTAGTTTGTCTTTTAGCAGTGTCTTGTCTTACCTTGAGAAACACCGTTTTAAATTTTAATGAAACTATTTGTTTTGCCGGCCTCATTTTTGACAACAGACTCAACTGGCTGCCACATCTTAAAGAAGTGAAAGCCAGAGTGCTTAAGGCTCTGAATGCTTTAAAGTGTTTGTGTGGTAATTCATGGGCTGCAGACTGATCCTGCCTGCTACAATTTTATAGAGCCTTTGTATGGTTGTGATTGGAGTATGGCTGTTTTGTATATAGTTTGGCACGGAATAACTAACTTGGGATGTTGGACATTGTCCATCATGCAGGAATTTCGCTTGCCACTGGTGCATATTGAATCAGCCATGTGCCCATTAGTATTTATATTGAAGCTGGTGAGCCACTTCATGCACATAGCCTCAGTACCTGGCAGTCCCGTTTACAACACATTTATGAATCCACACTTCAGACGTATTTATTTTAACTGTTGTAAAGCTACCACACCCTTCAGCTTCCCTATGAGAGCTATTTTATAAGAATGTGTTTTAGTTTCCCCCTTTTACAACCTGGGTTGGAGTAAATCTCCTCCCGGTCTTTTAAAGAGGCCCAGAATAATTTTAGAACTATCGTGGTACAAGCTGTTTACTGCTGAAAACGATTTTATTGGTATTTTTAATGATCTTTTATAGCAGCATCACATATTTACCCTGCTATTTACCAATTGGTCAAAGCATGTTAACGGAGTGGGTTGCTCTATAGTGTTCCCTTGAGCAACTAATAAATACAAGCTGGATAGCAAGCTGATTGACACGCCTTGCTAACGTCATTCCAGAATATGAAAGTAATTTGTGATATGAAGGATATTATACGAGGGCAGTCCAATAAGTACTTAGCCTACAAAAGAAAAAACGAAAATTTTGGAAAAGTGGCGATTTATTTCTCAACATAGTCCCTTTAGCTCGATAGACTTGACCCAGCGATGCTCCAACTTCTTTAACCCGCCTGAAAAATACATTTTCTGGAAATCTGCAAAGTAGGCCTCCGTGGCGGCGATAACCTCCTCATTCGACTCAAATTTCTGCCCGGTGATTGTCTTCTTCAAGTTTGGAAACAAAAAGAAGTCTCATGGGGCCAAATTTGGAGAATATGGTGGATGGGCAGCAATTCGTAGCCCAATTTGGCCGTGGCGATGGCAGAGGTGTGAGCTGGTGCGTTGTCACGGTGGAAGAGCAATTTTTTCTTCACCAAATGGGGCCGTTTTTTCTGCAATTCGGCGTTCATTTGGCATAGTAAATCCCTGTGATCATTTTGCCCTTCTCCAGGTAGTCAGTGTAGATCACACGTTGTGAATCCTAGAAAACTGTGGCCATCACCTTTCCGGCCGTTGGGACAGTCTTCGCCTTTTTCAGAGCACGTTCGCCGGCTAAAGTCCACTGTTTTGACTGTTCCTTGGTCTCTGGTGTGTACCAGTGGATTCATGTTTCATTGATGGTCATGTAACGATGCAGAAACTCCTTCGGATTGCGCTTAAACAGCGTCAAACACTGCTGTGAAGTGGTCTCATGGTTGCGCTTGTTGTCCAGAGTGACCGAACGCAGCACTCATTGAGCCGACAGCTTTCTCATGCCCAAAATTTCATGCAAGATATGACCCACGCGGTCTTTTGAGATGCCTACTGTCCCAGCAATCTCGCACACCTTCAATCGGTGGTCTGCCAATATGAGATCGTTGATTTTTGTCACATTATCCTCCATGGTAACTGTTTTCGGGACACCTGGGCGTGGCTCATCAAAAACCGAAGTACGACCACATTGAAACTAGTTAAACCAATTTTTGACAGTCGCCATCGAAGGAGAAGAGTCACCATACACAGCATCCAAGCGCTCTTTGATTTTGCTGCGCGATTTTCCTTCCAAAAACAAGAATCGAATCACCGACCAATCTTTTTCCATTTTTCTAAAATCTGCGGATACACCCACTTAAATACGCCATCAAAACAAAACTATGAGTCGGATTTGGCTTAAATTTTAACAATAGCCGTCTAAGATAATGTAATACACCAGGTATGGGCAACCTTTGCTTAGCTGTGGGCGTAATTTCTGGACTTAATCACCGAGCGGGGCGGTATAACGGTTAGCGTTCTCGCCTCGCATTCGGGAGGACGGCGGTTCGAATCCCCGTCTGGGCATCCAGATTTGGGTTTTCCATGGTTTCCCCAAATCACTCCAAGCAAATGCCGGGATGCTTCCTTCAAAAGGCCATGGCTGAATTCCTTCCCATTCCTTGCCCCCATCCCTGCCCCCCATCCTTTCCCATCTCTAAAGACCTCGATGTTAAAAAGAGACGTAAAGCAGTTACAAAAAAAAAAATCAGGTCGCCGTAGGTAAGAAAGAAGTAGATAGTAGTGAATAAAAAGGCGATAAAAATTCACACATTTTTTATTTACTAGAATAGGATAATCAATCATACAAAAAGCAAATTAACAAAAACAGAAAGAAAAATCAAATGAAAAATAATGGGAGACTTGAGTTTGAAGCGTTATTTGAAATTTCTGAATCTCTCGCGGGCCGGACTGAAGTCGGTGGAGGGCCGGATCTGGCCCGGGGGCCGGGGGTTGCCCATATATGTACTACACGATAATAAATTTCTCTGACAACAGTGGCACCATCGGGAAGGGAGGCCTTCCCCGTATTCTTCATCCCTCAGCTACAATCAGGCATTTGGAAAATGTGCCAGACTGTGTAGTTTAGGAGATACAGAATGCCCTCTGATACCTCCAGTTTTTTGAAAGGAGTTATTATTCTGCTGGATTCCTGGCCATGTGGGAATCTGGGAATGAGGAGATGTTGAGACTACCAAGTTAGCCTGTTACAAGGTCAGAATCAACTTTGATCCAACAAAATGTCAGACCTGGCCTTGATATTTTGGAAGTCAAGCTTACCAAGCTCTGGCTGGTCGAACCAACCTTTTAGCCATGGAACAGCATCCTGTGGTTGAGAAGGGATGAGGTTTTCCTTACTCTGCTCCACATAGAGCACTTCCTTTGATACGTAGTTTATTTCTCTGATGCACTGGAAAGTGATGCTTGTGACGTACCTTTGACAGTGTGCCTAATTTTAACAGATTGTGTTTTATTTTCAGTTTGAAGAGCAGATTATGTCCTAGCTAACAGTCTGACTGTTATTTAAATAATGAAATTGGCAACATGGTTATAAGATTTTAAATTTTTGTGTGTTGGCTGGTCTTGTTTCAAAAATTTTGGAGAGAGCCATCTAGGTTTATGACACTTAGACTGTTCCAGAAGCAGATCATTCCATATGACAATGCCATAAAACCATACTATTTTCTTTTAATTCTCTTGAATAATTCTTACTTAAATTCTCAGAGGTTTGCTCCATATCTTATAATCCCTGTCTTCCAGTTTTTACATTCATCTGTTCTCTAAACAAATTAAAAATTCTACATGTCTCAAAATGTGTCCCACAATTCTGCCCCTGCTTTATTTGAGAATATTCCACAAACTTATTTCCTTACCGGTCATTTCCAAAAGCATCTGTATTTCATACTTTACCTGGCTAATTAATTTTCAACATCCTTTTGTAGCACATTTCAGATGCTTCAATTATCATTCTTTCTGGTACTCCTAAAGGTTCAGTCAAGCAGAAAGCAGTTTGTGTGCATGGACAGAATGCGGCAGATTGATTGCATTCCGTGAAGCTCTAGTGTCCGACAGAGCATGGACAGCTAAAGGACAGACAATTGTTGCAGAATTGTTAACAAAGGAATGTGTAATTCGTATGCTCTCCTTCTTATTAATATGTTCTGCATTTCCTCTGAAGAGAAATAATTGTTCCTTTGCTCGCTTTGAGTATTTCAAGGCGATAAAGAAAACAGACCCACAATGGAAAAAGAGAAGAGTTCGGGGAATTTCACATATCATTCACTTGTGTTAAATTCTTTAGATCATTTTTATCTTTATTTTCGAATGTCTAAACAACAATTTGAAGATCTATACATTCTGATAAAACCAGAAATCTCAAAGCTGACGACTAACTGGAGAAGACAAAGGAAAGGCTAACAATTTTCTTAAATATAGTAGAAAATGCCATTGGTACTTTAGATCAGAAGTAGCGTATATTTTTAGATTTATAGTGTTGGATGTAAGTAATGCAATTCATGGTGTCGAAGCTACATTTTGCCTTCACAATTTCATAGGAAGTTACACAACATAGTTCACTAAAGCTGAACCACAAGATGACACAATAATAACAAATCAACCCACAAATGCTTTCTCAAACTGCAAGTCGATAAGAGAAAGATCTACTGAAGCTTCCTATGATCTATGAAAAACATTTTCTGAATTACTTCCATAGCCTAAGTTCATTATTCAATTAACTTAATGATATTTATGCTATTACTAGCCTCAAATCCCTTCAAAAATGACTGGTTGAATGGAGTGTTCTGACAATTCATTTATTTGCAGTTGCTTAATTGTTATAAAATAACACTCAATGCAATTTGTTATGTCTTATGCTTAGGAAGAGGTTTCAGTTATAGTCCTGAATTGTTATAAAACTGTACTCAATGTAGTTCCTTGTGCCTTGTGCTGTAGCGAAAAGTCAGTTGTCATCCTGGTCCAGGCTGCATTTCAACCTAACCACAAAAACTTTGCTAATATTGCCAGTTCCCCCCCCCCCCCCCTTGTCATCAGTCTTTCGACTGGTTTGATGCAGTCCTCCATCCCTTCCTATCTTGTGCTAACCTCTTCATCTCTACATATCCCCTACAAACCACGTCTTCAATTATCTGCTTCATATATTCTAATCTCTGTCTTCCTCTACAGTTCTTACCTTCAACTGTTCCCTCCACCAGCAATCCAGCATGTCTCAAAATATGACCTACCAGCCTGTCTCTTCTTTCTGTAAGCTTCTTCCACAAACTTCTTTCCTCACCCATCATTTCCAAAACTCGTTCATTTCTTACTTTATCTGTCCACTTAATTTTCAGCATTCTTCTGTAGCACCACATTTCAAATGCTTCAATCTTCTTTCTTTCACGTATTCCTACCATAAAGGGCTGTGCTACACATACAGAGTTTTAAAAAGTTTTTTTTCTAATTCCTAGATCAATATTTGAAACTAAAAGATTTCTCTTTTTCATGAAGCCTTTTTTGCTAGTGCTATTCTGTTTTTAACATTGTTCTTGCTTCGGCCATCAGTTGTAATTTTGCTTCCTAAGTAACAGAATTCACTTACTTCTGCAATTGCATCCAATCCTATTTTTATATTTAATCTACTAGTATTGGTATCATTTCTGCTACATTTCATCACTTTAGTCTTGCTTTGATTTATATTCAGGCCAAAATCTTCCTTCAGTATTTTGTTCATGCCATTCAGTAATTTCTCAATGTCATCAGCAAATCGAAGCATACTAATTTTTTCTCCCTGAACACTTATGCCACATGAAAATTTTTCTTTTACTTTCTTCATTGCTTCGTCTACATACAAGTTGAAAATTAACGGGGATAGACTACAACCTTGTCTCACGCCCTTTTTAACTGATGCTTGTCTCTCATGATTCTCTACTTTTATTACAGCCACTCGATTCTTATATAGTTCATATTCTTCTATCTCGATACTTTAGACCTGACTTCCTTACAATTTTGAACATCTTGTCCCACCTAACATTATGAAAAGCTTTTTCTAAATCAACAAATGCCATAAAAGTATCTTTTTCTTGATCCGCCCTTCAAGTATTAATTTTAAAGCCAGAATTGCTTCCCTTGTACCGCGATTTTTCCTACACCCAAACTGATCTTCACCTACTATGTCTTCTACTGTCCTTTCCATTCTTCTGTATATTATTCTGGTCAGTAATTTTGAAGCATGTGTTGTTAGACTAATGGTGTGATAATTCTCACATTTGTTGGCTTGTGCTTTCTTCGGAAGTGTGAAGATGATATTTTTATTAAAATCAGTTGGAATTTCTCCCGATTCATAACGTATTGATATCAGCTTGAATAATCTTTTGATTCCTTCTTCTCCTAGGGATTTAAGAAGTTCTGCATGGATCTCATCAATTCCAACTGCCTTGTTTGCTTTAAAGTCATTCAGAGCTCTATTAAATTCTGTCCTCAAAACAGGATGTCCTAAGTCATCAATGTCGACATCGCTTTCCTTTTCCATTACACTATTGTTCAAGTCTTCCCCAACATACAGTTTCTCAATGTATTCCTTCCATCAGTTAGCTCTATCTTCTGAGCTTAAAAGAGGTTTCCCATCAGCAGCTTTAATGTTCACACCTCTTTTCTCCATTTCTCCAAAATTCTCTTTGATCTTCCTATATGCAACATCTACTTTACCTATGACCATTTCCTTTTCTACTTTTTCACACTTTTCTTGTAGCCATTTTTTTTTTTTTTTTTTTTTTTTTTTTGCTTTTTTGCATTTCCTGTTTATTTGATTTCTAAATTGCCTGTATTGCTCTCTTCCTGTTTCATCCTGAGTATTTTTGTACCTTCTCCTCTGATCCATCAGTTCCAAAATTTCTTCTGTGATCCAAGGGTTTCGGGCAGCTTGTTCCTTAAAGCCTAATTTTTCTTTGTGAGCTTTCATTATTTTGGTCTTTAATGCATTCCATTCGTTTTCGGTTGAGCTCCTTTCAGAGTTACTTCTTAGACCTTAGTCTACCATTTCTGCAAATTTTTCTCTCGTACTAGATTGTTTCAGTTTATACACTTCCAGTCTGTTCTGCTTATGCTGCTTCCTTATACGCTTGAATTTCAGCCTGCACTTCATCACTATCACATTATGGTCAGAGTCTATGTCTGCTCCTGGGTACGCCTTACAGTCTAGAACTTGATTCCTGAATCGCTGTTTGATCATGATATAATCTAGCTGGTATCTGCCTGTATCCCCAGGTCATTTCCAGGTGTATATCCATTTTTCATGGTTCTTAAACAGTGGTTTCGCCACTACTAGCTTATATCTTTCACAAAATTCTAAGAACCTGCTTCCTCGCTCATTTCTTTCTCCTAGACCAAAACTTCCTACAGTATTCCCCTCTTTTCCTTCTCCCACTATTGCATTCCAATCACCCATGATTATTAGATTTTCCTCCCCCTTCACATATTGGATTACTTCTTCAGTTTTGGTATATATTTTCTCTATTTCTTCATCATCTTCCTGTGACGTTGGCATGTACACTTATACTAATGTTGGGACAGGCTTAGTTTCTAACCTCATCAAAATAATCCTGTCGCTAAACTGTTCATAATAACTCACCCGTTTCCCTACTGTCTTATTCATTACAAATCCTACACCAGTGACTCCATTGACAGCTTGTGTGCTAAATATCCTGTGTTCACTAGACCAGAAATCCTGTGCGTCCTTCCATTTAATCTCGCTAATCCCAACAATATCTAACTTAAGTCGTTTCATCTCCCTTTTTAGGTTTTCTGATCTACCTGCCCTATTCAGACTTCTAACATTCCATGCTCCGACTCGTAGAATATTTCTATCCATTCTGATGACTCCTCCCTGAGTAGTCCCCACCTGGAGATCCGATTGGGGGACTATTTTACCTGCGGAATATTTTACCCAGGAAGAAACCATCATGATATATGTAATTTGAGAGAATGACATGTCTTCGGGATACCCTTTGGGTCTTTAATGCAGTGGTTTCCCGTTGCCTTCTGCATCCGCTTGCCGTTGATCATTTCTGATTCATCCGCCTTTAGGAGCCGTTTCCAACCCCAAGGGCAAGATGGTGCCCTTGACCACTCCCCACTCTTCCTCTGCTACGTTGGCAAGCAGTGAGTGACTCCTTACACCGGGAATCTTTCAGTAGCCAGAGCCTCGTCCGTGCAAACAGGGTGCACTACGTGAAGGAGAGGTTGACATTTGGTTGCTAAAAGCTAGTATAGTCTCTCCCAAACCCTTACACCCCCATATATTGCCATTAGTAAATCAAAACTACAATCACGCAGAAATGTATACATTCATTGAATAGCATGTTAGTGACATGAATCATGATATAAACTTCACCCAAAATCCTCAAGAGTTCTTACATCTTTATTTTTCCTGATTAAAATCCACATCACAATCTTTGAATGGCTGATATAGTTACATGCTGCTGAAATGTGAAGTCGGTGAAAGAAAAGTAAATTAAAAATAAGTCTTAATAACTTATATTGTGTCACATAATATTAGTTTCAATCATGGCCTAGGCCAAATAGATAGTGATCAGTATGGAACTACTTTCATTAAAATGAAGGAATGTGGCACTCAAAATTATTTAAACAGAAGAACGTAAATTACTTATGCCCTCTGCTGTAATGTCAAATGCCAGTTATTCTGACAGAGGCTAAATTTCAATTTAATGGAACATCCACTAACATTGTTGCTCGAAAATTAAATCATTTATCTTGCGTATTTATGGGTAAAGAGTGTATCGAAATAATCTACACTGAATGAATATAAATAAATAAAAAGCAACTAATAATATAAATATCTTAATTTAAATGCATTACAAGCCTTTCTTTCAGTATTTTTTCACTAACTTGGAGGGCATCAGGCGTGTTAAGAATGGATTTCGATCCCATGAGTATATGTTGAAGGTTATTTACTCCATTTGTCTGTGTTACAATTATTTCATTAAAATTAGCCCTATTTTTCTAGATATTTAGGTGCAAAAATATCCTAGTAATGTTTAAATATTACGATTAACTAATCTCAAAGCATCGCTGTGGTGTTTGTGATATGGCACCTGCTTCACATTTTGTTACCCCGGGATCGAATCCCCGTATTGCCAAATATTTTTATTTCTTTTTTATATACAGAAATTTTATTTTATTTTAAATTCATTTATGTATTTTTATTATGCAAAGTAATGGTTGAAACATTACTTACGATAATACAATTACTTACAATAGATACATTAAACAATTTTTATTACAATGCTACACCCGTGAAACGGATATGTGTTTAATATTACGTTTCCTCTGTTGAACATATTTGTGGATGGTAATTATTGTAGAAACATTCGAAACATATTTCCAGTTGGCACCAAGCACATTCAGTAAATACCACTTTGCCACATGCACATTTCTTTTTTAATAAAGACATTTAGAAACTAACGTCACTAATATTGCTGAAAATACTTCATTCTTCAATCAGTTGCACACCATACCAAGAGTACTGTATCATTGGGCGGAAAATGGGTGCAGATACCTGATGCATGATTATTCCTCGGGTGAATATATTCCTTTTTTGTAATTTCAGTAGTGTTGACACAGTCTGGATTTTTCTAAATAAAATATTTTATTTGTCTAAAAAAATAAACATCTCCCAGCTGGCATATCAGTATATATTTTGGAGGAATGTGTGTGAGCATGCCCCATCTTCATTCTCAAAGATCTCATTGTATATCGTCAAGTCTTTGTGTCCAGGCCATTGATCAATAATCAAAACAAGTTTATTCTTTTAAACATATGGCAGTAAAATATTATTTAAATATTCTTAATAGATTTCTCTCGACAATTTCCCAGATTTTGGACACGTTACAATTACATTTTGCATTTGTCACATAATTCTCCTACACTTTTTTTTTTTTTTTTTGTTGATTTGTGGCCAAAAATGGTCATGTTATTCGTGTAATAGAAATACTTAAATGAATTTTAAATAAAATCAATACTAAACTATTTCTGTGTATAAAAAAGAGATAAAAATATTTGGCAGTACAGGGATTCAAACCCGGGTTTACAAAATGGGAAGCAGGCACTTCACCATGTACACCACGGTAAACCTTTGAGATTAGTTAACAATCTTAATATTTAAACATTATTAGTCTATTTTTGCACACAAATATCTTGAAAAATAGGGTTCATTTTGATGAAATAATTGTAATACAGACACATCGAGAAAATACCCTTCAACATATACTTGTGGGGTCAACATTGGTTCTTATCATGCGTGACGGTCTCAAAGTAACAGCTTGCTACGTCGAATGTGTTATTTAGTTTCAATAAAAGGCTTATGATCTGCACATCGAATTCCAATAACACCACCCCATTCTTCCTGTCCTTTGAAGCCACTGTTGATTTTCAAGTATCTCATTGTTTCTCTAGGTCATTTAATTCCTAGTATTAAATTATGTATTTCACAAATTGCAAAACATTTAAGTTGCTAGTACTGTAGTATTTTGAATGTTAATTTATTTGTTGTTGTGTCATAATTTTACATAATAGATAATTGTGTCATCTTATTTCAGCTGTCTCCCATGAGAAAGGAAAAATTACCGTGCTTCAACTAAGTGCCTTGTTAAAACAACCAGAAGCATCAAAACGGAAGTTGACCCTTACCCGACTCTCCTCAGCCCCTATACCGTTCACTGTTCTCTCTATAACTGGGAATCCCTGCAATGAAGATTTCTTGGCTGTGTGTGGATTGAAGGTAAACTTTTACAAAATGGAATTTACAGAGAAGAAATCATGGTAAAGCAATTTTGAAACTATGTATTTCCTGTGACATGTCAAAATTTCTCAAAACATCAGTTGGAGGTGAAACGATGCTGTTGCATTAGATTAATAGATTTATCAGTGCAAATTGACTTCCCATTTACTAGCCATACAAACATATATTCATTTGTGTACCAAAAAATGATAAAATGTGCATGTTAATTGATTGACAACCAGCCTCAACATAAGCCAATAACAATCCCTGTAAATTTGCATGTGCCAAGTATTTTTGATGACAACAATAGACACAGATATCTTGCATAACAACTAGCTAAGTGCCACGACACATTGAAATGGTTAATTTTATATTATGTCATCATCATTATTATCTTTTGAATATTTCCACTTTTCATGGGTCACCTAGCACATTCTCATCCAAGGCTGTGCTTATTTTGAAAGCAAGATTTCATCTACTACTGTTGGGGGATCGGAGATGTTGGCATTTGTCTTTAAAATGTGTAAGTTGCGTTTTGTGGGATTAATGTATTTTGTTTGTGAAATGTGTAGTTTGAGGTGGAAAGTGGGAACTGTGCTCTAGCATTCACCTACGTGATTGCGGAAAACTGCAATTAGAATGGATTATACACCAGGCACAGGATTTGAAACTAGGCCCATTGTATCTTCCTGATCCAGAGTGGTGGCACTTTAACTTATGCAGTCAAATTGGTAGGTTTTATATTTTGCATTGCTGTGAAATGTCTAGTGACTAGAGAAGTCATTGAGGATTTCACTACATTGCATTGCCAAAGTGAAACCAAATTAGTATGAGAATATAAATAATAAAGAATGTAGAGTATAATGCATTGATGGAAGAATAATATATCCCACTGCTTGAGCAGATAAATGGGTGCTTAATTGTAGATCTTTATAGCTTCTAGCTGTAGTTAAAAGTGTAAGTGTTGCTATGAGCCTGTCTTCAGGCTCATTACTTTGTTGCAGAAAGATAGGTCATGATTGCGGCTGATATGATATTGAATCAACAGTTTATCTGTATTCTGTAGCTGTGGATGTGCTGTTTGCTAACATCTGAGATAGCACGTAACTGTATAAAAGTCTCAAATGGTCGCTTGTTAAAGCAGATGGCTGATGACTCAACTTAGTTGAGATTTATTATGAGCTTTCAACTATTTCCATAAAAGTTGTTTGTTAAATGAAATTTTTTTTACTCTAAGAATTCACTTTATTTAATTCTAAAAGTCTTCAACAGTTGACCTCCAATGCCAACTATACAAAATTTTAATAATTGTAGTTCAATCTTTAAGATTGCAAGTTTACTTTATGAAGAAAAAACTGAATCACTCCTTATAAATCATTTATTCGACTTGAGCTATGAAACAATATCATTTCACTGTATATGTCTCATAAAGTTAAAATTTCAACCTTTCAAATTTTTTATCCCAATAATTTTTCATGCTGTTGCCGCAACTTGATTCATGTTACACAATATGGCTGCCACACTGATGCATAACCAATACCTTTTCAACACATTCAAATAAACGTTATTCCAGCATGAGACATGGTTCTGCTTTGTACTATTTCCCAGCTGAAAGTAGTCCTCCAATGTTGTCTCTGCTCTCTGTACTTATAGCATTACTCCATCACTCAATACCAATGCCTATATAAATGGTTAATGCTAAGATATCTACTACTAGTTACAGCATTTGAGTATCTTGTTTTGTCATGTATGGTTTAGCAATATCTAACAAGTAATTAAATAAATTTGCATCCATTCTAAGGTAATTTTTGAAATCTTCAGGATTATCATCACTGAATTCTGACAATAATTGTAAATGATTGTATTTAAAACCTTCTTGCAACCACTTTTTTTTTAACATGTTGTCAATTTCTTCGTTTTTACAAAACTAATGTGTGAGAAGCTGCCAAAAAGTAATAATTACACACAATTAAAAATTTTACAAGAAGAGCAAAAAACTAAATGACATATATGCAGTGGGATTTTTGGGTGGTTTTTTTAATTTATTTTGAACTCTATTTGATGTACTGTAAAATCCTAGATCCTATCTCTAATAAAATCGATGATATTCAAATTTGAAAAATTCAACTATGTCATTTTGTTTGCCAATGATGCAATTATTAAGTTTTGATTGCCAACGCAATTAAGCCATTTAGATCGCAAACTCTAAGTTCTTTATGAGTTAGGTTAGGTTAGGTTAATTAAAGCATAAGTAGTTTTGAAAACCTCTATTTAGTCTAGTCTAATATTATTTTAACTTATTAATCAAAAAAAAAAAGTTTCATTTGGAAAAAAGGTCACTTCTCTCTTAAATTAAAAGAAAAATAATCAAAATCACCAGTGCTTTCATTATATGTTGAACTCAATGTCCATTTCCTTGCAGTCACATACTTCATCATCAGTGGCGTAGCTAGGTCATCAAGGGCCCCAGTGCAAAAAATTTATTTTGGGCCCTCAGGCCAGATGGGCTACCTTTTTTTTTTTTTTTGCTTTGTGTTGCTCGTAGCGGCCCCCCGAGCAGTGGTTGGGGGCCCCCTGAGCAGTGAGGGCCCCTTAGTGAGGGGGCTCCCTGTGTCTCAGGGGCCCTCTTAGATGAAGGTAGAGCTAAGGAGGCCCCTCTGAACTGCTCTTGGGGGGCCCCCAGAGTGTAGGGGCCCTGGTGCACTGCACCGCCTAGCCCCATAGTAGCTACGCCCCTGTTCATCAGGTCCTTCTTTATTATCTTCTCTCTCACCTTCATTGCTTTCCTAAAATTTTATTGTAGCAACTTAATTCTTCATACATTTTCCAGTTACTTCTGAAATGCTTTTGTAACAATACTATTACATCTTTTGCTTTCTGTTGCTGTAATTCATGATTCATTTTCAATCTTCAAAATATGTTTCTTTTTTCCTTTCCATTTTTTTAGTAATGTTGTTACTGGTCCCTGTTCAATCTTGTCTTTGTAATATTTTGAGGTTCTTAAGCCACATGAAACAATCTTTCTCCCCTTTGTTGCTGACATAACTTTTTTTTTTCTCTCTCCTTCGACTCTTTGATTACTGCCTGCTTATATACTTTTTAACACTTGTGCTCTCTTATTCGTGTGTTTTATACAGCACCCGGTCCTATAATGTCATACAATACCAAGTCTTCTCCAAATTTTCTGTATATATCAAAGTATTTTTCTGTAATGAACAACAGTTGTTGTTTGTTTATTTGTTTCTCAACTCTGCCAAAAACTCTATTGGCAGGCAAGTAGCTGTGTCTCTGTAATAGAACGGTGATGGTCATATCCTTGTGTAATAAACAACAGTAGCCAAGAGCACGATCAGCTGACCTACCACCTATTTCATTCTTCAATCACAGACTATACTAATCCTATTAATTTTTCTACTAATAAAAACAAAAGCTAGCATTGCCTTAACTCGCACTATACTTGGATCACAGTGTTTTGAAGTTTCCAGTGAGACAAAAGTAGTGAAGTTGTGACAGATAAAATACATAGTCAACTACCATAAACGTAATAATTTATGTATGGTGAACTAGCTGAATAACAATTGCATACCTGCCAACTTTTATGGTTTTTTTTTTTTTCATAAAACTTAAGGAAATGTGCTGTATGTTACGGTTGTACAGATGAACTGTTATTTTACGAATTTCTAAACTAAAATTCCATTGCGTATGAGAGATCTTTAATTGGTAAGTTGTGCTACGTTTCTGATTTTTTTTAAATTGGAATACTCTTATTTGTGTGTTAAGGCTTGTTTTATTTGATGATAAGATCACATCAAGATTACGTCAAGATACACTTTTGTTTTACAATAATCAATAATGAATTGTTCCAGGGACAGTAATCAATCTGTCTGTCCGATTTTGCATCGATACTATTTCTGAAAGTTGATTTGAATATGGTTTTCTTTCACTTATGGATAGTGTCGCATGCATTGTATCATTGGATGGTGATTTGTCTTAAATGCGTAATTCTGATTTGACCGAGAATAACTCTAAGACATTACCAGACATTTAGGCAAGCATATTCCTAAGAATTTCCGTGCATGTTAAAATCATGAAAATGGTGGAAAAATCCGTTTTGTACAGGTTATAAGGGAAATGGCCTATACTAGGGGGTGAAGTATAGGCCTAGTACCTCAACTGAATATTTACTTGAAGTGAAAAGTTCTCTAAATCTGCATCAATAATTTTAAATGACCATGTAGCCTGCCTGGAAACTCAACTTAAATGCTTGACAGCGGCCTCAAAGCTTTTTTTAACCAAAAGCTGAGGAAAGGTTTCAGTTTACTACGAAATCACAAACATTCACTTGAATCAAAATTTGAAGTTTATTTTCAAAGTCGCATTTCAGAAAATAGCTGTTACAGTTGGGTAGGCAATCGAACAAACGTTTCCAAAAAAATTTCAAATTATAGAGAGGAAGAGCACCGATGAACCCCGTTTTAGAAAAGTTAATAGTTCAAAGTCACTAGTCAAAAAACTTAGCATGGTGGTGCTTCAAGCCATGCGGTCCCTCAAAGTTCAACTATTTCCGGTTATAGCTTGGCCTAACTGACACACACACACACACACCATACCTAGCGCAGATTACTTTCACACAACGTTCCCGGAGTAAAGACAAAAGAGCAAACAATAAAGACAAAAGACTAAAGACCAAAGAATAAAGACAGCCAGCCGGCCTGAGCATCTAGCTTTATACCCTCAGCCGCCTGCTTGATGTATGTGGACGCTTATCAAAAATAGCATAAAATGATTGTGTTTATAGAAGGTGTTCAAACTTTAACTGCATGTAATCTTATCTTCAAGGTACTTTAAAAGTGTTTAGTTAGAATTCTCAAATGATAAGCTTCTTTATAAATGAATTTAGTTTAACCGGCGTATTGATAAAAAGATTTCGAAAGTTAAGTAGTGATTCCCCGATTTGTGTGTTAATTTGGGCACCTTTTAGGTAACCCTGCTAAATTACAAATTATCGCAATAAAATTTGTGTCATCGTGTTCTATATTAATTCCTGATTCCAGTGGTGTAAATTTTATTATTATCGGTGGTGGAATGGCAAAGTAGTGAGTCTAACAAGATCTGGTTTGAAATGTTTCAGAAGTTAACCCGGTTTCTATTCAAGTGTTGTCTATTTCGAAAAAGTGAAGCTATCTAAATTTTCTTTGAATTAAGTTACATGTTTTAACAGTCTTTTTTTTTACGAAAGTAACTTGGTTTAATTGCAATTTAATTTCGAAATTACCACATTGTGATAGATGATGAAATAATTTTAAAATGTATATAAAATCTATTCTACTGCATGAAATGTTCTAAAATTTTAATA
Organism: Vandiemenella viatica; assembly: GCA_031002005.1. Taxonomy (NCBI): domain Eukaryota; kingdom Metazoa; phylum Arthropoda; class Insecta; order Orthoptera; family Morabidae; genus Vandiemenella; species Vandiemenella viatica. Next base: position 26,317,828 of record CM061921.1, read on the forward strand.
TGTTATACCAGATGTTTAGTTCTTTCTGGGAATCTACTTTTTAGTTCGAGAAATTATTGAAAACATATGATAAAAAATGTTAAAAGTGCCAGTGTGTTCCACGAGGTGTTTAAAGTTTTATTTAAGCTATTGAAACGGCCCGAAACTACGGAATTTTAATGAATTTATCTTTCTTTTGAATTATTATTATTTTTGAAATTATTTTACTACATCAAAATGTGTCGAGGATTAGTGAAATGAAAGTGTTGTGGGTTTTTGCTGCTTTTAAAATGGTTTATTTATTTAAGTTAGGTTGCAGTATCAGCTTCTGCATGAAACGTTTCTCACTTCCTATACTTGCAATGAAAATTATATATATACTGGAAAGCTTACTCCCTCCCTTACGCTTTAAGCTAAGCAAACTAGAATTTACCAAAATTCTAAGGTGCTTACAAGTTGTGGTATTAACATAGCACATAGCGGAAGAAATGATTTGGCCAATCATGTGAAGTGTGGTAAATACATTGCAAGTTTAAAATCAATAGAAGAAAACCACAAAATCAACACTTTTTTAACTGAGTTTGAACATTCTGATTCGGATCTAATTAAAGTAGAGTATTTGTTCACTTTATTTTTGGTGGAACAGAATATTCCACTAAGTGCAGCTGATCATGTAGGTGCCTTTGTTCCCTTTGTCAGGAGTTGCAAAAAAATATGGCTGTAGCAGTATGAAAACAATTTTTATTTTAAAAGAAATCTCTAAAAATGTAACATCAGAAGTAATGAAGCTTCTTCAGGATGCTCTATTTTCAGTGGTAAGGGATGGAAGCAATGATACAACTACTCAGTTGTATCCCATTGTTGTTACATTTTAAGATGATAAACAAGAAAAAATTGTAGGAACTGTGGTATGCATACCAGCATTGGATGGGGACTCAACAGGGCGTAACATAGGTAACCTTATGTCATCAGAATTGGAGCATCACTGTATACCAATTGGAAACTGTGTGGCATTCTGTTCCGATATTGCCCCTTTAATGATTGGACAGAAGAATGGTGTTGTAGCATTTTTTAAAGAAGCTTATCCAGATATTTTCATTATTGTTGTATATGCTACATTATTAATTTAGCTACTGGAAGTTTACCACTTAAAATACATGAGATTCTTGTTGTTATTTTTTGTTATTTAGAGAAGTGTGCCAAAAGAAAAGACTGTCTCAGAAAATTTCAAAACGTGCAGAATAAAGATTGTAAAAAAAGAACACTATCTAACTGAAAAGTTTGTCTTGAATATTATGTTTGTCGACAAATAATATGAAGTAATTGCTAATATTACACTTAAATAGTCTGTTAAATTTTTTTGGGGTTTGGTTCATAGTTGATTAAGTAGATATGTTAAAACTGTTTTGGTCCAGGGTCTATACAGAAACGCGATTTTGAAAGATGTATGAATTTAATGTGTATGGGCTCTTCCTGAAAAGGCTTGTCACAAGAATATCCACTTGTAAATGATCTCAAATACATACAAATGTGTGCATGTGTATGCCTAATTATTAATTTTGAGAGATAACAAATGGACAGGAAAGTTGGATTCCAGTAGTAGATATCAGTTCAGTGCCATTGTATTGTTAATTGAGCAGATTAAGACATTCATTGCTTCACCTTCTGCTCAGACTAATTGGAAACGTAACTACTATAACCTGTTGGGTTATAGTCTATTGCAGGGGTTGCCAACCCAAATGATCATGCGGACCACTTTTGAAATGCATCATAACTCCGTGAGCTGCATATATAAATGTATATATCCCCATATTAGATTTAGACTTACTATTGACTTTTTTTGGAGTGAAAAATTTAAACATAGTGAATTATTAATATTGTGTTTACTGTTATTCTTACATGTAAACATAGATAATATAATAATAATGATACTACATGGACATTTTAAAGAACTATATAACACTAAAAATGATATATAAAAAATATATAAATATAAATGAAATAAATCTTGAAAATTTGGATGCACAAATAATGTATTTTTTTTAATACACAGACCACAGGTACCAAAACTTACAGAGGAACATCAGAAGTGACTGTAAACAGGAAAGGTGTTTGCCAGGGCTGTGTAATATCACCTCTGTTGTTCAACACTTGCTCTGAGGCAGTTTTCAGGAAGCATTGGAGGGAGAAAAAAGCAGGATGATTATAAGTGGAAAATTAATCCATAGTATCAAGTACACAGATACACTGATGTCATAACGAGTGATCTACTGGCACTCTTAACATGATAGGCAATTTGGTCCAGCACAGTTAACTGAGGGCAGCTTCAGTTTCAACTTTGTCTTGTCTTCTTTCTTCAGCATGAGCGTCAGATACTTGTGTTCTAATAACTTTAGCTGCTCGTGTTCTGCTAGGTCTGGTTTACGCCTGTGAGGCATGTCAAAGAAGAATACAAAATAAACTGGTGCCTGAAACTTTTGAGCAGACAAAGTATTAGTACAATGCAGCGCAAATCAACATCTGTAAATAATAAGTTTTATCTGTAAATGAAATTTATTAAAAGACCATACACCACTGTGAGAGAAACACAGTCTGATTGACCGATTTATCATTACAGACTTACACACACATCCATTTGCCTGTTACCATTCAGTTTGTTATCAAAACTTCATTACTAAAAGTGTTATTCATACTGGAAAAAAGTATCCTGTCTGCTTCCTAAAGATACAAAGTATTTCCTTGTCAAATCCTATCAATATCGGTATACCCATTTGGTCGTAAAAATGTAACAAAAAGCCATTATAACATTATTAGTGTAGATCACACACAAACTGCCTGCGAGAGAAACAAAGCATGTGGAACCAGTATAGCATAAATAAAGTAAACACTTACGGCACTGTTTGGCCACCTACAATTTGCCACGCATTCCATGGAACCTACATTTAACATGGAATCTTTACAACAGAACTCCCAGGCTTGGCACATATAATGAAAAACAATTCTTAAAAAAAATTATTTTCAGCGGGATTTGAACCGCTGGCCACAAGTGTAATATTAAGAAGTAAGCACCTTATCCACTGTGCTACCAATTCACTCTGTTGTCAAGGATTACAGAGAGGTATACATGTTATGCATCTGTCTTTCACGTTTCAGGTAGCTTTTCATAATTCAATGATAATATGTATTATCTATACAGAAAATAGTATCCTATGACCTTCCTAAAGGCAAATAGCATTTACTTGTCAAATTTTATCACGATCAGATTACCTGTTTAGCCCTGAAAAAAACAGACGGAGAGACGGAGTATAGATGAATGATGTACAATGTCTGAATGTGCAAACACAACAATAAAAACTTCCCAAAAATCTGTAAATGTTCCAAAAATCCCTGAAATAGGAAAAAATTGGCTGCAGCTGTCCCATAGAAATCCAGACGATGCTGCAACTAATACAAATATCTTATACTGTGAAGATAACTTGCACCATAATTTCACTGTGTAAAATTCAGTTTTCAGTTTCCCAAAATCACTCCAGCCAAATGCCAGTATGGTCCTTTCAAAATTCCTGGGCTGAATTCCTTCCCATTCCTTGCCAACTCTAATGACCTCAAATTCAATGAGATGTAAAGCCTTGAGCAAAACAAAGAAAGAAAAAATGCATTGACAAATGTAATTATTTTTTATTTATTTATAATTTAATATCTGCAGTTGAAGGAAATGGTCCACAACAAATAGATATTAAATTGTTCTGTATAATTTATACCTACATTATAGCTTTGTCAGGCGGAAATGTTGCATGGAGGGGATTAACACTTTTGTCTGAACTGTGAACAGCTAAGTTCATGACCATGTGTAGCTTTCTGGTACCTAAAATAATTAAGAAATCGGCCGCCACGCACTCGTATTAAAACCCAAATGCGAAGGGTAATTGAAATAAAATCACTTGACACAGTTTCAGAGTAACACAATACCCATATTCTTGATAATAGTTCACTTGTACATCGTCGGTACCATATACGTCAATAAAGCATCAAACAACAGTTTCATTGAAGATTACAGGTTAAGCACATTCGTACAAGAAGACAAAAACTCATTAAAACACCCTGACATTAGCAAGTACTACTGCATGTTGGAATTTTCCGAAACCGCATCCCCATGAAGCAGTTCGCTCTGCTAACTAGCGCGGAGTTGCGCGATCACTTTCTGGCGAAAGAATGAGACACATCATCGTGGCTGCATGGCCTTTTATAAGCTTGCCATGGCCTATGACGTCAGTAACATTTTTCTTTAACATCTCCCAAAGTACGAAATAGTTTAACTTGCAAATTTTACAAGGGCATCGTATGATCACATTCTGTCTATTTTAATTTGATTTAGCATTCAAAAACACTTCTATAATCTTAAAATTGAAGTATATCATGTGACCAACTTGGCAGACTTACTCGAACTCCAGCAACTATTAGTGACAATCTATCTTTAAAAACTTAATTACCAGACAAATGCTTAAACTTTTTACCAAAACCATTATATATTCGTAATCGTCTGAACTTAGGCTATCGACTGATATAAATCTCTCAATTGTATTCCTCTTAGTTAAAAAGTTCATTTTTTCTCTTAATTAAAACTACTAATTAAACTTTGCCAAAATATTTTATTCTACTACCAAAATATCCGGAACAATGCTGACTATAGCTGGTGATAAAAGTTCAGCTGTAGCTTTACTCAATTCAAAGGTATTTCAAATCTTAGATTTTTTACTTTTCTAATCGCATGTCTCAAAACGTGAGCAAACTGAAATATCTCTTAAAATAAAATTTTCCCGATATAATAAATACACTTTAAAATGATTCTATGGTGAGTTTTCACTGTGGAAATGAATACAGGAAAATTACTTCAAGTTGACAATCACTCTTATCAAAATTTCTAAGTCCAACACAAACAACTTCAAAATCAGTTTATAAACTATGTTATTGCTGGGAATGACTAGTGGGAGTGCTTTTGATGAACTAAAGGGTACCTTACAGCTTGCAGTCTTTTTGCCAACATAACCTGATACAACTAATTTTATTTATAGTCTTATGCTGAAAACATGCTGGAGAAAGGAGCAAAGCAGCATACAAATGGTTTATTATTGTGACACTCATACTGGGTGGGGAGCACAGCACTGTTGTAGCAGTAAGGTCATAATAGAGCAAAGCATGGCATTCAAACTCATTTGATTTTGTCATTCAACGCAGTGCTTTTCTTGTGCCTCCTCGGTGCCAAAAACAAATGTAGACCAATTTATCAGTTATGTCTATTCTAAAAACTCGCTTTATGATCAGAAAAATGCTCCAACAGCTTTTTTATCTTAAATCAGCTATGGTATGAAGTGATTACAGAGATGAAGTCATGAAGTATTATAAGTTAATTTTTCTTTTTTCCTTGGATCTGCCCCAGAGGACCACAAGCCACTAGTCTCACTTGTCATACAGGCGTCAAGTGTGAAAACCTGAGGGTGGGAAGGCATTTGCGACATCCAGAGCATTGAACCAATTGCTGAAATGTTTTTGTTGCCATCTGTCTGTAAAACATGTAACTTGTGTTCTGTGTGATTAGTGCATTTATTGTGAATGTGTAATTTATGAGGCAGAGATAGGTGGTTGTCCTATCATTTGCCTAGATAGTTGCAGAAAAACTGCCTAAAACTGGAATAAGGATAGAAGGTATGCAGGAACCAATAATCGATATTATTCAGTTCTACCTCCCTGTGCTAAAACGCAAGTGGCCCCACTGTTGGATTTAGTTCATTTTATTTTTACCTCATATATTTAATGATTTTTTAAAATATGTATTTAGCACTTTTTATATTTGAAAGTTACATTTTATTTTGCATAATGACATCTTCTATGCCTGAATCTGTTGTCCTATTATTTTCTCTTGTTTCTTCAAGATATTAAAAAATGAAATGGTAATAATTGTTGTTCCACCTCAAATTCAATTGCTTCCTAAGCAGCTATATTGTGTAAAAAACATAATCACTTAATAATCTTTTCTGTAAAGTCTGGAGATGTTACATTAGATTTCGAAAGAATGAGGAACTTTAGCACCAAGTATGGTGGGTGAATAGTAACATATTGGCCTCACATTTGGGAGGATACAGGTTCAAATCCCGGTCTGGCCATCCAGCCCAAAATCACTCCAGGCAAATGCCAGGATGGTTCGTTCAAAGGTATATGACTGCATTCCCTCCTATTCCCTCAATGAGACACAAAGCCATTAGCAAAAAAAAAAAAAATGGTGTTAATTATACCAAATACACATTCAATGCCATTCCTTACTTTTGAAAGTCGCATGTTAAAATATTCTTTCTCAGCATACAAATTTCTTCTGTTTAATGATTTTCCTTCTTAACTCTGCTTGCTCATAATGTGACTCCCCAGTATGTGTGTATGACTCTTTGATCCTGACTCTACTTTCTCATTGCTGCTTTGATTTGTTCAATATTTTTCAGCCTTAGTCACTCTTATGAACAATTTCTATTAGTTTCTAACTTGAAATTTAAATGATCCTTGAATTGCAGTTCTTCCAATTGGAGCTCTGTAAAAGTCGAGTTTAATAACTGGGAAAATAGGAATGTGGTGTTTAATGGCAACTGATATCACTTTTGTAACCACCAATCATAGAATTTTTTCTTCATGTTGCCAAAAAATAAAAGCATAAAAACTGCCCATGTTTTTATTAAAACAGTCTGTATTCCATATTGGATATTTCTTAAAATTAATCACTTCCTGTAGCAGTAATGTATGTGAATGGCAGCAATTTGTAGTATATTTTCAATGCAGCTAAACAGCTTATTCCCATTTCAGATTGACAGTAAAATTGCTGACACAAAAAAGAAATTAAGGAATGATAGGGTAACTTGGGAAAAACGAAGGCAGTAAGCAGGGGGAGGGGGGGGCTAAGGGGCTCAAGGCCCCCCCCCCCAAAAGTATCTAGACCTTTTTTTTTAGCTCTACGGATTCGGGGTCCGAGGAGACTATAAATACTACCCTTTGCCCGACCCAAGGGTCCTTCCTTCCCCCCCCCCCCCCAAGCCAAAATTCACTGAAGGCAAGCCTCACGACCAAAATTCACTCAAGCCAAGCCTGCCACCCCCCCCCCCCAAACCAAAGTCTACTACAACTACAATAGTTTAGTGAACAAGAGAGAGAGACAGAGCCATTAGTTTTACCAATGAATTCTGTTAGTGCCTGCTTCTTTCTCTGTCATCTAATATAATTATTCTGAAGAGCTTTACTTCCTTGCTATTTAACCAAATATTTTATAAATTGAACATTGGCAATAAATAGGTTATCGAGAAGAATCTGTGTTATTGTTTAGTGTAAAATTGATAACCCCACACCCCTCCCCAAAAAAAAAAAAATTTGCTGGTTTTATAAAGGACAATTTGGTAGCATAATAATAGCCTCTAAAAATTAAAAGTAGTGAGTAGAACAATTAGAACAGGTAGTATTCGTCAAATATTTGTACATATAAAATGGCAATGATACCTTTAAAATTAAAGAGAAACGAATAAGGTATGAAGCAATGAAAATGTCGTGTTTTGTAAGTGGTACTATCTTGCTAATGAAATTTAATTAACTGGTATTTATGAAACTGTTGAGAGATGAGTGTTGTGAAGATGTAATACTTAAAAAGTGTGTGAGAGGAGACATTCCTAGCATAATTATGAGTTGTAATCTTCGCAAGTGTCCATATGATTTCGACAGTGGGCTCTGCTGTTTTTATCAGGTGTAGCATAGCCTCTGTTGGTTACAACACTACAGTGACTGCCTTGTTTCGTATACACCCTAATATGCCCGAAGTGGTATCCCTGAACTTGATCCTCCTGGCCCACAACTCTGATATGGCTATATATTAATCCACAGCACAGCACTGGGCTGTGCATGTCCATTCTAAATCTGTTGCATTCGCCCTGGCTTCTCTTTGCTTGATCTGTAGCCTGCTGCAATGCCTTGGCATTTGTAGTTTAATCTGAACCTAGAAAATGTTTTTATAAACCTTCTTACCTCAACGGTTGTAATTCCATTCATCTTATTCTGAGGATGGTAGTCTGACCTTAACGTAGAAGATCTTTAGTTACAATAGGCATGCACATTTGAGAGATTCTTGAATGATTGCTAAATGTAAGCACAAATGCAAATTACATGTTAATTCAGTTCTGCATCATGTCTTAATTACCTTTCCTAAGAAGACTCTTGTATAAATTCTACTTCTTGTGCAGACTAAAACATAAATATTGTTTTTAATGTTCTTTCCATGTGAAAAAATAGTTCTGTTCCTTATTGTGTGCTTTTTGTCAGTTGTATTTAAAATATTGATATATATTCTAATGTGTCAGTTATGAGTAAGACAAAAGTGTTGTAATTCTCTTCGATAATTATTACTTTTCAGGATTGTCATGTATTAACATTTAGCAGCAGTGGAACAGTTGTTGACCATTTGGTACTTCATCCTCAGCTTGAAACAGGAAACTTTATTATTAGAGCTATCTGGCTACCTGGATCACAGACACAGTTAGCACTGGTAACAGCAGATTTTGTGAAGATTTATGATCTGAGTAAAGATGCTCTCAGTCCTCAGTACTTCTTTTTAATCCCAGCTGGGAAGGTCAGGGATTGCACATTTGTCTCATCAAGGGTGAGTCTTTGCACTGCTTTATCTTTCTCATGTTTTATTTTCTGTTTTGCCATTGAAACTTTTGTGGTTGTGCAAAGATTGAAATAATTAATATATGTACGTATTTAAGATACCCAAATGCTAAAAGTGTCTGTGTTATGGAAAGTAAAACTGACAGTTTACATTAAATGTATTAAAATGAAGTACATATTGGAAACAAATTTTTGACAGCCACAAAATTTCATATGCTTGCCTTATTTTTGCATAGCAAGATAGAAGCACACCACTGTAAGAATTGATAGCCTTCAGATGTATTGTCCTCAGTTTATTGAAAATGAACATCATATGAAACTTTTAAAAATGTGTTATACTAGTAAAATTTCAAATTGTTTGGGAACAGTTTAAGATGTTAGTGATACAAAATTAGTAACTCTTTATGTATTTAAAGTAAAAATTTACTTGCTTAAACGTTAGTGATTATTTCTTGTAACCAAGCATGGTGGGTGAGTGGCAATGTTCTTGCCTTGCATTTGAGAGGACGTAGATTGTTATCCCTGTCCAACCATACAGATTTTGGTTTTCTATTGTTTACCCAAATCACTCCAGGCAAATGCTGGGATGGCTCCTTCAAATGGCGATGGTCAAATTCCTTCCCATTCCTCGTTCCCAGTACTTTCCCCACCTCTAGTGACCGCAACGTCGGTAAGGTGTAAAGCCCGAAAAAAATTGTTATATGCAGTTGATCCCCAAATGATTAAAAATCACCATTTACTTGCATAAGAACGCAGTTTCTCTTGGCGTTGAGAATATATCAAATGCTCTCGAGTGACTATCTGAATTAAAGAACTGTTATAATTACACGATATTTCGGTGATCACATTCTCTGTCGCCACTTCACCAGAATATGGCGGCTGAAAATGTGATCGCCGAAATATCGTGTAATTATAACACTTCTTTGACTCTGCTAGTCACCCGAGAGCATTTCATATACCATTTACATGGTTTAAATGGAACTTTAAGCAAAATTGTGAATATATCTTTCTTTTTCAGTACATGGAACATAGGACCGAAGGAGATTACATGCTTCTAATGTGTTCTAATGGCCACATTTATGCTCAAGTTATGAATGATCACAGCTCTGCGTTGAATGGACCATTCTATGTAACAAACACACTCACATTGTGTCATCCGGAAATTGGGGTAACTTTTGTTTCTCTTTTCTTTCTTATATATCACTATATTTTTACTGAATGATTTCATTAAATTTAGCAATAGAATTTATAATGTTAATGTTAGGTAACTTGGACATGGTACTGATCTATAAGAAACTTTAAAAATAAGCTATTTTTTTTTAAATTTGTTCTTGGCCATCCCTAAAACTCTTTATGAAAATTGGATGCTTTAGAATCAGAATTAATATATGATTCATATACAGATTTTGACATTGGTTTTCTGTCCCTCATGGTAGATATCTAAATTGCACCAAAAAAAAAAAATACAATCCATGATCCAACCACTTAGCTAGTGACTATGTGTGATAACTTAGTTACGTACTAAACAGGCCAAACTTAATGTGAAAGAAAATAGAATCTGCAGATATTTTCACTGCAAAGTTACAGTAACAGATTTTGTTTAGTTGACACAAAACATCATTTGGAAGATCATTTGGAACAGTATTGGTTCAGTTTCTTAATGTGCATGGCTAACCTTGAAGGTGCTAGTTTTTTTTTTAGATATTTTGACAACAGAGAGCCATGATGATTTGTAATGCATAATTCTTGTCTGACGCTATTTTTAATATCTCCATTCTGCTAATTCAGTGGAAGAGATGTCCACATTCGGTACCATTCTGGCAGATAACATTTGATATCTTTGTATGGTGTAGGATCAAAAATGGTCTGATATATTCTTATTTTTCACTAAGCTTATGGAAAAGCAGTTTTGTGGCATCTCCCATAGTTAAATAAAATAATAATGCAGTGTTAGTGGTTGTAACAAGAGAAATTCACATGATTGAATAAGCATTATTTAATTATAACATTTTTCTACTGTGAAATTATCAAATTTTGAGTTGCCTATATTGCAACTGTGAATTGAAGATATCTCTGAATGAGAAGTATTGTGAAGGAATGGATGATACAGGAGCCTGCACTTGCCAAATCTCATGAAACCAATAATCTCAGCATGTTTCATTTAAAACCAATTCTTCACTGAACTGCACATGTTGAAATTATTTACCAACAAAAGGTTGCATCTTTGTATCTTCAGTTATTGGTCACAGATAAAGTAATTGGGCATATCCTCCTCATTTCAACAGAAACCAACACAATTTACTGTTCTCCTTGTTTTGTATTTATATTATGCCTGTCTCCTGTTCGTATAATATTTCTCTCTCTCTCTCTCTCTCTCTCTCTCTCTGTCACACACACACACACACACACACACACACACCTCTCTTTGCATATTCTAAATATGTGTACAAACTTACAGATGTGACTCACACATATTAATGCATATACAAACCTACTTCATCTCATTATTTGTATTTCACTCTTAACATCTGTGGAGTATCATTTACTATAATTTTATTATATATTTATGTAGGAAAAAATGGTTCACTTCAGTTAAACTATCATTTATTTTTCTAGAAGAAACATAATATGAAGTTCTTGTTGCCACGATTGCACTGTAATATACTAATGTGTGTGTGTTTTTTTTTTACAAATTGTTTTAGGAAATTGTTGGACAAATAGCATCACAGGGAGGAGTATCCATATATTATTCTCACAGCCTTCAAATCCTTTTCTGGAGTTATGTAAATGGAAAAAGCTTTTTAGCTCCAGTGCGATATTTACCACAAACTATTACCAACATTCTACTTATTCAGGTTGGAAAGCCTGGCAATGGAAATAAAGGAGGTAACTCTCAACCACAGCCACTATGTCAGTGGACCGAAGTGCCTAACCATCCTGGTCTTGTATGCTGTCTAATGCAAGGAAGTAAGTAATCTCAAGAAATACTTTGTATTGATAATGAGTACTGATTTCTATGTCATTTTAGAAGTTTTTTGAAGCATTTAGAGAAAAGCAGATTTGTCATCATTTGAGTAACTATTTGCTACGGAAATCAACTGATTAATTGCAGACTGCATCATCTCGTATAATGAAAATTTTTTGCTGCTCAGTGCTGCATAATCCTGATGCATCATAGGCACGTATTAGAATGTCTTCTCTGTGGTAGCAGTGCCAGGAACTACCTGTTAAATCTTAGGTGACCCGACTAGCCTTATTGTAGTTACACAACACACATTCAGGGCTGGCTCCCATATAGCTGGTCATATATGTGTCTTGTTTATTTAAGCTGGCCATTCAACAATTTCTGTATTTTGCCCATAAGGCATTATTGTGTGCTTTACTGGCGTATTGGTCATATTGAGAGTCATTAATTCATTTTTCATCCTGGTTTTCAGATACACTGTGGATGTAGAGTCCTTTCTAATTACAGTTTATCAAAATGGGGAGATAACTTCTTATACGTATGCATGTTAACATAATCAATAGATTATTTTACATTAACCATGGAACTCGTGCAGAATAGCTTTCTTGCGATTACATAACATCAAAGAAACCTCAATTTGCTTGTAGGATAATGTTTTTGCCAAAATAAATAAAAAGTGTGCTGTTAATAGGTTAACCATCATTAATATTCTAAGTACTAGAACTAGTACTGGATAAAAGTTCTTATAATTCTGATCACAGTAACAATTTAATCATTGTGTGAACGGAAATTTTTCCTGTTCTGTCAATGCAGTGTTCACGGGTTTGCAACTGGTAGGTGTCATAGATCATAACATTTCAATTATGTTCTCTGTCATCTTCGTCATTGTACTTCTGGATTTCTCAAACAGCAGATACATAATGAAAATGGGAGATAATGTCATTGAAACATGAAACAAGAAGACGACATTGCTGGGAAATGTGTACCCAGCAGACTGGCTAGACCAGGACATATGGGACATGCTCCAATCCCTACAGTCTTGTGGGTAGGTGGTTTATTCTGCTGTATTCTTGGTTGTGTGGGAATTAGGGGAAACAAGGCAGTGGATGTAGCAGCTACGTTAGCTTGTAACAAGGTCTGGATCAACTTAGTTTTAGCCAAAAAGTCAGACCTTCAAAATGAATCATCTACGACGTATGGCAGAGCCAGTGGCTGGAAGTTGAGCATACCAAGATTTGGCTGGTTAAATCGACTGTTTCACCATGGAGCAGCTGCTCCCAGAGGGCTAGAATGGATGAATTTCTCCTTATTCTTCTCTGTAAAGGGTACTGTCCTTCGACACAAAGTTTTCTTCTTCTCCAGGAGGACCCAACGAATGTGATGCTTGCGACATACTATTACACACCTTTGATGGTGCACCATATTTCAACAGATTGTGTTTTAAATCTTGTTTTAATGATAGATATTGGTCTAGCCAATGACTTGCCCCTTAATTTAAATAATAAAGTTGCAACGTCATCTACATTTTAATTTTTTTTGTGTTGACTGGTCTTGTTTTAAAAATTTTGAGAAGATCAGCCTAGATTTAATATGGATGGGTGGCCCCTATGCAGCCACCTATTCAGATGTTATGTTTTAGCATTTAATGGTTTTAATAATTCCTTTTTTTTAAATTAGTTTTAAACCTGGTTGGCCTTCTTACCTGCAACTAGACATTTGAGTGTCTTATTGTGGTTTAAATCAGATTGGCCTATTTACAGCCAAACATTTTGTTGTTTTACCACATTTTGCTGTCTGTATGACTGATCTCTTTATGGTCGGTCAAACAGACAGTAATTTAATACGAAATTTGACTTGTGTTGCCACACAAGTATTTTGCGAAGGTGCTAATAACCTTGTTGTCGAAGTGCCCTAGAACCCTGAAACAACAACATGGTTCAACTCAGCACAACTGTTTGAGTCGTCAGTTAACAAAGTTTCCGTTACAGGTTGTAGGAAAAGATTATGATGAGACTAATTAATGGATATAGGTAATGATCTTAAACAGATTGTAATGTTATTTACTAATTGTATTTTTTTTTTAAATATCTCAGAATATTTCCAAGTAAAAATACATCAGGATCAAACATTCTTTAAAGTATATAATCACTTTCTTCTGTTAAAGGGTTTTGAAATTATTTGCCTTTGATATCATCACATGTTAATTATAAATACAGGACTTCTTGAAACCCTTTCTGAAAGTTGGCAGTGGCTGTAAGTAATAAATCATACACCCATTGTATATCATGAACAGCTATGGCTCTTATCAGAGACTTGTTCACACTGATCGTAATGAATATTTTTACATATGCAGTGTTGGCATAATTTGCAAAATTTGGAATATACCTTTTCATCTTCCTTAACCGCATAACTAAAACATCTTATTTTTCAACTAATGCTAGTCAGTGTTCCTGTTAGTGCAGTTTAAACAACTGTTACTTTCTCTTCAGATAATTTTAACAATGTAGTGTGCTTATTCCTACATAAGCTATCTTATATTCATAATATACCTTGCCTGATTTAAAGAGTTCCACAGAGGATTTTATTGGTTTCATCTACAAAATTGAAAATTCTACTCTTCTTTCTGGAAGGTTCATGTTTTGTCTACTGTGGTAGTTGTACTTTACATATAATTAATTGTTTTCCCCTTAAAATAAATCAAATCTTAAATCATATTTATCCATCTGCTGTGAATAGAATAGCGTGTCAGCGAAGGTAGGTTTACAAGTTATGACTTGCATATGTGATCATTAGGTAACTGGTGTGTGTGGTTTGTTTACAGTTGGTAGTGTCAGTTGCCTCTAGGCTAAGGGTCAACCATTATCTGTTATATGGCAGTGGCTCATTATATGCCCTGTCCTCGTGCTATAGTCTTGACTAAACAGCTGTTTGGCTGTCAGTGGGTAATCTTGATTTCTGTTGCAATTAAATGAATTAAACCTCATTTTTTTATGTTATGTTCCTTAATAGAATTTAGTTGTTCCTACCTTATGTTTAAATGCTAATGTAATGGTTTTTAATCACTGAAATATCTTATTTATGCCTATTAGTATAAATTTTGACATTTGCATTTTGACAGAGACATGTTTAAAGTAGTTTCAATAACTTTTAAATGAACCATGATACTCTGTGTTAGGCTTTTAATTGCAACTTCGCTTTACCTGTTCATTCCTCAGAAATACAATGCTCCTCACTTTTAATTTATAAGGATTTTGTGTTCTTTCATAGTATTCCTACATCTTAATTTTGCTTTCTTATTAACTTTTGGTGCCCTTTGATGTTAACTTACCAATCTGGCCTTCAGTTCATTAGCATTATCATCATAAATGTTTGTGGTTTTGGTTGGATACTTTAGCAAAATTTCAGGGATATTAGGAATGTGTCCAAAGAGAAGTTCAAATGGAGAAAATCATCTATATGAATCTATATTGGTATTGTACACAGAAGCTACAAATGGTGCCTATAAATCCCAGCTTTATTAGTCATAGTTCATATAGTGTCTTTATATTCAGTTGCTGTTTAACAAGGTCTTTCAAGATTAACATTTTATTGGGACTGATAAGGTATGGATTGAATATTTTAAAATTTGACGACTAAACATACACTTTAAAATGTATCACGGAGGTAGTTGTACCCTTAGTTTGTTGATAATTTGCTGGATATCCCATATAGTAGAATGATTTTTCTTTTTCTTTTTACCAAACCACAGACAATTATTGGTTTCTTGATTAGGCATAGGTAATGCTGCAGTGAGTTGGGATAGGTCATCTTGAAATTGTATAATACCAGTGGTGGCTAGAAATAACCAGACACACATGCCAGTAATATTGATACCTTGTGGTTGGCAATGGTGGGGTGTTTAGCTAGAGTTCTCCCTCAACCAGTTTTTTCATTCAGAAGATCATGCAGTTTCCAGTTCAGTTGCAGTGCTAGTTCAAATCAGTTTGTGTATTTACTTTGTGTTGGAAAAATTCTTAGTTTCAATGTAAAGCAACAAGTTAATGTGACATTTTTCATTAAATTTAGAAAGTCAGCCACTGAAATATAGTGATAATAGCTTATCATGAACTCAAGTTTTCTAGTGGGTAAAATGATTCAAAAATTGTAGAAAAGATGTCGCAGACGATCCTGAGTTGGGCATCCATGAATGCTAAAAACGGATGACAGTTGGTAAGATCATTAGAGAATTTCAACTTCAGTTCATTACAACTGTCCATGAGTTTACAAATATTGATAAAGAAAGTGACAGTTTTAATATGAGCAAAGTGCACAGTATTCAAAGTTGCTACTGAAAATCTTTTTAGCTCCTATTGAATCTTTGCTTATATTTGTTGTTGTAATGAACTCTTGTTCATGGTGTGAGAACTTTAATACTAATAGTGTTATCAACTTATCTTTTAGTATTCAAAATGCACTATCCACAAGAGACTTTCTTAAAAATCAGGTATGTTTCTTGGTTAATTTATATAAAGGTTTGGCAATTTTATTGAAACTTTCTGTGAATTTATGGTAATAACCCACAAAATATAAATGTGTTTTTAATTGTTTTGTTGCTAGAGTTTGGTGGATAATTCTTTACTTTGTCTATCTTTTGAGCATCAAGACATATCCCTTTGCGTATTAAGCTATAACCCAAATGGGTTACCACTTCATAAGAAGCCTCACTTTTATCCATCTTAAATTTTAACTATACTGTCTGACAAAAATGTGAAGCACCCTGAAGGTGAGGATGAAATGAAATGAAATTTTTTGGGCTGAGAAGGTATGTGATGTTATTCCAGTGATTAAAAAATCAAGTTAATTTTACAAATAACTTGGCAATGTGAGCCCACTTATCAGTATGATGTTGCACCCCCTTTGACCTGGAAGGGAATGTGTCACAAAACAGTTGCAGCCTCTTCTGAGGTAAGATGGCCTACACCTATTGTAACTGGTCCTTGATATCCAGGATACTGGCACTGGGACAATGTCCGAGCTGGTCCCACATGTTTCATCGGAAACATTTGGAGATCTTGCTATCCACAAGAGTACCTCATCACACAGACAGGTCAAAATGACATATGCCATGTTAGGACGAGCATTGCCTTGTCAAAAAATGGCACCATGATAATGTCACATGTGAGGTAACATATGTGGAAATTGACAAATTTTGTTCATGGTTTGAAGACATTCCTCACTGAAACTTTGAATGATGCAGACCTATATGATTTATCAATCAATGTAAAACTTCCCCTTACAAACATATGTTCCTGCTATTTCTATGTTTGCAACTTGTCTAATATCATGTGGCAATTCATCAACATGAGATGCCTACACTGAAACTGGCTTAAACTTATTTTGTCATGCAGCATACATCTTATATGCCTAAAAGTCATTAGACCATCCATCCGCGTAATACACAATCAAGATATCTTTAACAAATGGCAAATCAATTGTCAATTCTCTCCCTAATAATTTACTTTTCATCTGACCCATAATTCTAGTTTTAATAAACTTCACTAGCACATCAGGTTTCACTTTAGCTACCAATAAAAAAATCTAGTCAAACATTGTCAATGAATGGCTGTAGTACTTCAGTTGTAGGAACTAACTTCAACACCTAAGATAATGAATTTACATATGGCTCTTTTCTCATACCCAAGATACACTTGTCAGTCTAGCTGCCTTTATAATTAAACACTTATTGGATGGCATTTATTCACTTTTTGCTGCTCCCTGTAACTGTTCCACCAGACAATTTTTACTCCAAAACTATTTTTGTTGTTGCTTTCTTCATGTCCCCCCCCTCCCCCCATTTTTTCCCCTTCTTCCATGGTTCACAAAATCCTTAAGATGGTCTTACCAAGAGACTAACTTTTCACTGTCATTCTCATATAGAAAAACTGAGCGTGATGTGTGAGATATAATGCTTGGGCATGGCATTTAGGAGGAAGGTGGTTCAAATCCCCATCCAGCCATCTAGATTTCAGTTTTCCAAGAATTGCCAAAACACCAGCTGAATGCCAGGATGAAACCTTCAAATGGCCATGGCTTCATTCCATTCCGTTCCTTGTTCCCCATCCCTTCCTGGCTATAATGATCTTGTTGAGATGTAAAGACTGTTTAGGAATTGTTACCAAAAATTCTATTACTGATTTCAGTTTTTTTTTTTTACCTGAAATAAACGCTTCATATCTGCATACCTGTTATAAATGTTCCCTGATCCAAGCAGTTGAATAAAATGACATAGTTTGTATTCATCTTACTGGTTCAAAAATAATCAGTTACCTCATTGTGAACAGTTCTTAATGCTATCAGTACATTGTCAGAAACATCAGAAATAATAAAATTTAAATTTGTTTCCATTAGAATATGAAGGGTCATTTATATTGCAGCACTGCACTAAAAGATACTTATCTATGAATTATTTATTTATGATTAGAAGTGTCATTCTGACTAATTAAGAGTTGTTCACTAAAGGTACGTTTCCACTGAGGCAACTTCGGGCAACTTGTGGTATGCGGCACTGACACGTGTGACAAGGAGTATTTCAAGCGAAGCAGCACGTTGCGACATGTAGCAAGCAACAATGACGCATGCCACATGTTGGGCCGTGTCGCCAGTCGAATGCGCCACTGTGCGACAAAAATATAGCGTGTCGCACAATGTTGCCTGTATCCAACTGGTGGTGGATATGTGCGACAGAAAAGGGGCGACATGGAGTGGAACATACAGCATTCAACCTTATTACTGAAGGCTACCATACTCCACGGGAGATGTGGAACAACAGAAGTGTTTAATATAAAAACAGGAATGTGAAAAGCAACAAATTACTTGCTAACAAAAATTTAAAAAAAAAATAAAAAAATTGAAGTCTGATTTTGAACAAGAACATAAAAGGTCTACTACACTGATTAGCAGCTCATCTCCTAAAGAGAAGTGATTTGCTTATAATCTCCTGACATATATAATAAAAACTTTACAAAAGGATTTACATATTATTAATATAGGCTATATTTATAGCTTGTATACAAAAATGTTTCCCAATTTAGATTCTAGAAAGTATAAATTAAATTGTTCTTGATTTTACCATTCACTTTTGTTAGTTGTGTGTGATAGTGAGAAATCTGGTAATACGAGAACGTAGAGTTTGTGTTTTGTTTCTTCGCATATCTTGCCAAGATGCTTTTCATTCTTTTGTCACAAAATACCTAGCGAATTCATCCCAGAGGCCTTTTGCATCTTCATCTGATTTTAACCATACCTGTGTCATCTATTACCGTCCTCTATGAGCCTGAATGACAGTTCCATCTTGAGTATCAATGTCTATGGTTCCATAAATAATTCTTGAGTTCTTGCTTTTCTTAAAAAAAAAAAAAAAAAAAAAAAAATGCATAGATATACATACGCAGATGTGATAGTTTCTGCGTTTTCAACATTTATCATTGAAGTTTTTCGAAACACGCGTAAAACTGATGCTAATTATCCAAAAGTATTTTCCACCACTCTTCGTGTGTGTACTTGTTTGTAATTGTATATTCTATTCTTAGAATCTTTTTCTTGACGTCTGAATAACGATTCATAATGTGTGCCTGTAGGGGAAATGCATCTTCTAAACGTAAGGAGATAACAATTTACTTTCAGGGAGTGGTTATAGAGTCAGTAATACGAGTTCATTTTTCATTAAAAAATAGTAAAATAAAGTTTTGCGAAACAATACTCCATATGAAATCGTCATTTGACAACCAATATTGGCATACAAGAAACAATAGTTAGCAACCCCATCAAAACACCACCAAGGCGTATTCAGTTTTGTATCCTTTATTGCTATTTGCGAGGATCGAATAAGCAGCAGCTGCCACTGCTTCAGATGATATGACGCACGCTGCTGGCAGACAGGCGCCAAATAGCTTGAAATGCTTTTGCCGCATGCTACAAGCAATAGCAACAAGTAGCAAGTGACAACTGGTAACAAATACTTGTACGACATTCGACATGCGACAAAGTATGAAGACGCACGGCGACATGTAGCAACAAAAAACACGTGCAGCATGCTACATGTCGCACGCTGTCGCCTCAGTGGAAACGCGCCTTATGGGGATTAGGGGAAGAAACTGGCCATTTGGAGATCTTCTACAAAGTTTCACAGTGTATATCCATTCCTGGTGGAAAAGTAGCTTCCCTGCTCACAACGTGCATTTTGTGGCAGTATTGGTGGTGGTGGTGGTTAGAATTTGAATTGGTATTACAGTCACATGGAGACAGCATGAGGGATGCTCATTGGCTAGTTTATGTACATTTGAGATGGTTCTAAAAAGGGAATTCCCCAAGTGTCACTCTCAGATTTTAATAATTTTGTGATATGTAATAGTTAACTAAAATCTATGGTTGCAAATTTTTTTATCGGTGGGAAAACATTTGTGGACTGAAATAGCCCCGAAAGACATGGGTGCAAACTGAAAACCTGATGTTTAATATTGAAAAATCAATCAATTTTGCAAAATGTTTCTCTCGAGGAAACGTAATAAACTTTAATTTTCTCAACCCCACTACTCAATTTTGAGGGCATGAACCACCTCAACAAGTAAAATATTCCAATGTAAAATTGTAAATTGCACAGAAAAATGGGGAAAATTGTATTTTATCCATCATTCCAAAACAATATTTTATTTTTTATCCATTTCTTTGAAAACACTAAAGTTAGGGATAACTATCCCGCAAAACAGTTCAATACATTTATGCCATAGATATGATCATGCTTCCCTTTTCACCAATTTCAATGTTTTTTTTTTTTTTTTTTTTTTTTTTTTTTTTTCTGTATGTTATTGTAGATGAAAATGTAAGTCCAAAATAATTTTGATTATCAGTGAAAAATCCTTTCAACCTCAATGACTGTTTCATTGCAAAAACAGATTTTTCCCCGAAACCACTGCCGCATCAGGGCCTCAACCATCAATAAAATCCTACTATTTGACCTTTCACTCATTATTATTAGTATTATCATTGTTATAATTTAACTAGTAATAATTTTAACAATTTTCACCCAATTTTATGTACTGTTCACTTTATCACTGTACCCTTTTAACTTTGGGGTGTGCACATCTGCTGAACCTAATGGCTCATTCCCTATCACAAGAATGAGCTCTTAAACCGAAATATTGTATATGTTTTTGTTCTTCTCGTATCTTTTTCACTTGTTACAGCCTTCTACTTTGGTGAGTGATGGGTTATTTTGCCTATCATTTGTTATTTATATTGCCTAAAAATCCTTTTCTGGGAGATATGGCAATGCGATTTGTATGGGTACACACAGAGACTCACCATATGGCTCCAATCTCTGTTGCCATATGTCCTCCTCCTAATCATGGCTCAGGTTTATACCGAAATACAGTAGTGTTAACTGGGGTTATTTTGGTACACTTTATGGACTTTTTTGAAAATTCAGGAAAAATGATGCCGGTTTAATTAAATAAACTGAGTTATTTGCTTAGATCTGTCTCTCCTCTTTCGAATAATGGTACTACAAACCAAATTAAGACTATTTATCACACAAAAGTTTTCCTCCGTTTATGAAGTAGGGAAACTTTGGGACAAGTCATTTTTCAGGTTAAAATCAACAGGAAAAGTGAATGGTACCAAAGTTTGAGTAAAGGCTTTTTTCCCCCATATTGCTCATGTTTTCAGCAATTGTGTATTGTTTTTATTTCTGCCTCTGAACTGCAGACTCGGCAGAAATATTTTGACCTGCCTTCTTCCTATCCCTTTGACAAAACTGGGTGACTTCAGAGGTCTTTTGGATGATGTGCTCCATTAAGGATTTGGCAATGAATATTTCATGTGTGTATTTAACTGATCTAGAATGTATGTATTTTGCATTTTCAAATTCAAAGAATTTTTTTCATTCACATTTTTTTTCTTTCTACCATTATTAGAAAAATTAGTTGTCTAATGCCACCACCTTAGAGACCCATCAGATATAACAACTGTTCATTTCAAATCAAATTTGAAGCCATTTCCAATTTAATTCTTCATTTATCTTCCAATTTCATGAAATCAAAAATTTGGAGGGGCTGTAAGAGAACAATGCCATTGACAACTTTGTTTGGCACTGAAACCTGCACTTTTCTCCTTAATTATGAATCATCATTTAGATAAAATATAATATGCCTCCTAAGTTATCGGTAAACTATTAGTTCAGTTGCTTTGATGCTGTCCCAATGTTGCCCCGAGGAAGTCTCAGCATAACAAAACATTACCAAAATTTATAAATATTTTTTCATCATATTCTAAAACAATAGCTAAGGAATGTATTTCTTTTTGTAACTACCTGTTTTTTCATGTCTGCTTTTAGTTTTTTTTTGCTATATGAAGGTTTGCAGAACAACATTGCACTTTGAAAATACTGTCAAAAAATTAAAAATTGCTGTCTCTCATAAAAGTTTGTGAACAAAGTTCTGAAAAACTGCTGGTATAAGCAGCAAAAATTAACACTTTGGATGACCATAGCAAAAAATTTAATACAGTAGAACTCCAATTATCCGAACTCCGACTATCCGAATCACTTCAGGTAGTCACATTAAGACATGCATGGAACAAATTGAAAGGCATATCCACTGAAGAAGAGAAGGAAAAGGAGAAAAAGGAAAAAGAAGTTCAAGAAAAGGAAAGGGAGGAGATAGGAGAAGATGGGGATGACGTGTCACTTGAGGAATTCAGAAACATTCTTCTAAAAATTCCTGGATGTTCAGAAGTTAGTACTGAAGATATAGGAGAGTGAGTGGTGTGTGATTCGTCAGACCCTGGGTACAAAATTCTAAATGAAGATGAACTTGTTGAAAGTGTGAGAGAAGAAAGTGTTGAGGAAGAAGATGACCATAACGTCGACGTTGAAGCAGACACAGGACCATCAGCTAGTCAAGCATTTGCTGGCCTTGAAAACTGTGTTGAAGCGGATGGAGTGTCAGCTGGAGTGTGACCACGTGCAACTTCTCACTGTCAAGCAGATGCGCTACTTGGCTGCCCGAAAACTGATTAATACAGTCAAACGGCTTACTTTGACCGAGATGTTCAGCAAGCAATGACTTATTTACAGTATGGTACATACATACTGTACTAATGTACAGCACTTGTAAGTGCGCCAAACGTGCAAAAGTGTTGTCTTTTAATTTAATTAATTAAAAACACTTTTTTTTTTTTTTTTTTAAAAATAGTTGTTTCCCCCATTTTCAACATACATATAGTAATTATTTGAAAAAGACCCTTTTTTGGAAAAAATCCAATTATTCGAATGGGGTCGGGTCCCAATTGATTCTGATAATTGGGGTTCTACTGTACATTTGAACTGGCAGCTGTAAGAGATTTAAAACACCTGAAAAATGTGGTGTCCCAAAGTAGCAGCGATTTACGATAATTGTAAATTATACCCAATATAAATCTCATGTTATGGCATTCTTTCCTGCTCCATTGTTATTGAGAAATATAGTAAAGTATCTTCAAGTTTGTGTGTTCATTGCTTTTGGATGTGGTGGCTGGTTTACTTTACATATCCTTCCTTGTGTTCATTGTCACTTTTTAAATGGAATAATCAACACTTACCACAGTTGATAGACAAGTACACTAGTCCCTTACAATTTTTGAATTTATGGACCTTCTTCAGCAGTTTAATTAGGTAGCCACATATATTTACAGATAAAGGTAGGCGGGCTTCAACAAACACGCAAATAAGAATGAGCCATTTGACGAAGGTGTGTATTCCATATTACTGTCTATTCCCTGGAAAACATGGTGGGACCAAGCGTGGTGGGTGAGTGACCAGTAATGCTCTGGCCTCACATTTAGGAGAATTGGGGTTCAAATCCGATCCAGCCATCCAGATTTTGGTGTTTTCCATGGTTTAAAAAAATTACTCCCGGTCGTATTCCTTCCATTCCTTGCCACCAGTCCTTTTCCTGCATCTAATAACCTCGACATTGACGGGGCATAAAAAAAAAAAATGGTGAGAGTACTGGGGGTGGGGTTATGTAATACTGTAAGCTATCCAAAAATCTTTGAAAGCAATATCAGTGGTACAGGGGAAACGCACAGTTAGATGCACATATAAAAAATATAATTATAATAATAAATAAGGGATCAATAATGGAATAAATATAAAAAGGGGAAATAATACATGATGGATATCGAAGGTTGTTGCCAGGATATGTTGGTAAGCTAGTTTCCTTCTATCACTGAGCGTGGTGGGCGAGTGGTTAATGTTCTGGCCACGTATTTGGTAGGACGCGGGTTCGAATCCCCGTCCGGGCATCCAGATTTGGGTTTTTCATAGTTTCCCCAAATCACTCCAGGCGAATGCCAGGATGCTTCCTTCAAAAAAGCCATGGCCGAATTCCTTCCCATTCCTTGTCCCCAGTCCCATCCCACCTCTAATGACCTTGGCCGTCAACGAGGCGTAAAGCCATAAGTTAAAAAAAAATCCACCTATCGAGTTCAGAGGCTTTAGTAGTTTAAATTTTACATAAGATCAAAGTTTTTCTCGGCGTTGAGAATTAAAACAGTCTTCACAGGTGACTAGCCAAGAATCTCTGTCGCTATCTTCTGGTGAAGACAGAGATTCCGATCGCCTAAAAAATCGTGTGAAAATGCCCTGCTCACTCAGCTATTCACCCAAGAATATATTAAGTTTAAATTGTGTCTGACAGCTCTGAATAAAACATTTGTTGAGGTTGTGAGAGTTGTGGGAACTGGCATAGGCTGCTCATCGATGATCTAGGTTGCAGGTGTACACTGTTTGTCCATGGCCATTCTTTCTGATTGGAAACTGGTTGATGTTGAGCCCTTTGTAAGAACTATATTATTGGGGCAGCTTAGTTGGCATATGAGGTACGTTGTTATGTATGTAGCATGTCTAATGATGGGAAAGCTTTTGGCTATGATCAGATTGGAACAGATCATGGTAGCTGTATACATTGCAAATTTTGCAGTAAAGTCTGTTGCATGTGACGGTTCCATGTGGTGGTTTGGGATAATCCAAAAAGGGGTATTTGTGGCCCAAGATATTCTTGAGATTGGGTGGTCTGTTGAAGCATGTGTGAAAGGCGGAGGGTAGGATTTTGGGGCGAAGGATGCACATTTCGGCTAAGGAACGTAAAAAGTTGTGTCCATGGTAAATTGATGAGAAACCACTTTACCTTGTAGAAACTTAATAAAATAAACCTTTGTATAAAATGTTCTCAGGCCTCCCACCGCATTGGTCAACTGCTGTGTTTAGGTGGTCACTTCGAGAGACTGATGAATCACTAGAATATGATATTGAAGTGAGACTTAAATCATTCCTTCAAGTAAATGTGCTTCCTTGGTGGGAGGGTCAAGAACAGTTGTTACACCGAGATAGCCTCCATTAATTGAAAATGAATCTTGTAGTTCATCATATAACCATGCCAGTCATTCTAGGACTGAACTGTATACAGTCATCTAATGCTGGAATATGAATTCTCACCATAGGGTTAAATGTAATCTTAAATTCTTTATCCAGACTCTGTTGTATTAACTGAATCTAATATTTCTTGGTGACAAATTATTGTTTTGTGTATTAAAGAAATGTCTTCTTTTTGTTTTGTTTTTGCAGACAATAATCCAGTAATTCTTATGCTGAAGCCAGATGTGTTTTTGGTTCAAGAAATAAAAGTAGTTCCAGCAAAAGCAAAGATAATGGATATGGTGGTAGTCCGTCACCCATCTTCCGTTCAGAACACCGTACTACTCTTATATTGCTATGTGAAGATGGAAGCTTAAGAATATACATGGCTGGCTTAGAAGCAACTGGTAATTTTTGCTAATATTTCATACAAAAGTCTGTGTTTATTACCAATATAAAACCCTGCTTCTGCTACTGTTCACTTTCCCACATCACTTGTAATTGCAGATTCCATATATGTCCTGATATATATAATTTGTAACAATGAAAAAGTGGCACTAAATAGTGAAATTTGTAATTCTATATATATTATTAGTTGTGTTGATCTGGATGGTGATCATCTAGAACAAGTCTAATAATTTCATATGCTTTACTAAAAATACAGTACTCTGTAGGCCCAATCTCAGTTTCTATAGAGCCCCAAAATTTATACAAAACTATGTTTTTGACTCAGTGAATAGAAATTTTCATCAGTTCTGTTATTACAGGATATTGGCTCTCTCCTACAGTTAAAACTGTTTCAAAACCGCACAAAGTTTCGAAGAAGAAGAAATCGTACAAAGTTGGAAAAACTTCAGGTATTGTTTATTGCATTACATGAATAGTAGTGCAAATATTTTAAAATTTCAGTAGGTGTTAAAAATTCGTTTTTTGTTTTTTTTGTTATTATTATTATTATTATTATTATTATTAGAATTTACATGATTAGTCTAATTGTATATGTTTTATGCTAATAAATAAATTGTTGCTGAAAGATTTTTTACTGGGTTTACTATAATAGAATTTGCAGTTTCATACAACAATGTATTTCTAGATGGCTTCTTTATCTACATTAGGAACCAAGAAGAAAATAAATTAGTTTTTTTTTTGTTATTAATTTTCAACTGATTGAAGAGACTTTGACTGTAAAACAGTGTCTCTTACACTCAACATTGTTTTAATCTTGTTTGCTTACTTGTTTTAACTTTTGAAAGTATGATTTCACTTTGTATTTACATTAGTGCAGTTATTGACCTGCTTACCTTGCCTGTTGTTTTATCTTCAGTTCCTGTATGTGTCCCTTAATCTGAAGATGCTACCTAGACATATGTAATTTTATTGGACCTACTCCTGGATTTTCTGTCATTACCACTGATTAAAGTATTTTCTACCCATTTTTAAAGTTCTGTTTCTTCTGAATGATACTTGGAACTCTTACAAAATCACTCATTTTTCTTTAATCACCTCATAACAAGTGAAACTTTCATTTAGGAATCTATTATCGCATAATATTTCAGTTCTTACTAACTTTAACATTATTTTCACATTAACTTAAGAATAATCCTGGGGGTGAGGATAATTATTGGGGAATTAGTGGATAGTTGAAGGAAATTTTTATTCATTAGATCATCTTTAATGGTATAAAATGAAAGCTGACAACCTGACGATTCTCAAAATGTTTGAATTTTTATTGCAGTGCTGGTTAATGCCATTATTAATCTTAATTTCAAACTAGACCTCATTTTAATTTTGTCTCTTACCTTCTTATCTGTAGGACATACAATAAGTTACAAAGTTGTAGAAACAGAAAAATCTATGAAAAATTAAATTTTTGAATGATTCCCCTATTCAGTAAGAAAAGTGTTGATGTTGACTACATCAGTGTAATGACTGAAGAGTTTGGTTGGTGAGACATCAGGATAGTACTGTACATCATGGTCATCAATTTTAAACTAATATTTTTGTCAACCATGTCAGTCGCTGCAATCATGAAGCCATGGAATCACTTCATGCTGAAAAAATAATTATCTAATTAAAATTGGTGTACCTGGAAATATACATCAAAATGGAATGATACAGATAATAGGAACAGTGATACAAATAACTGGTTACAATATCAAGTCATATGAGTTGTTTTTTCAAGCAGTTAACAATAACATTTAATATTTTGTTGCATTACCACTTGCATGGATAAATGAGATTACACACTTTGGCATGTACTCATAGTGATGTATAATGTAATCATAGAAAATTATGCCATATTTGATGTAATTTCCACTCTAGACCTTTCTGATCTATTGATGGCTGAAGCCACTATACTATCTGGTCCCATACATATCCTATAGGCTACCAGCATGGAGATCTCGTGAGTGCAGGCAAGATGCGGGTGGTATAAAGGCAGTCTGTAGAAGCCCAAGTGGCAAGTTGGCCAGTTACTCTATTGAATTGGCCATTCTGGTTGTGAAGGGATGCACATGTGGCTGGCAGTGGTCCCAATAACTGTCAGGGTAGACCACGACTCGAAAAATGTTGCTCCCCACACACATTGATGGCACTAGTTCTGGCAATGTGTCACTCAACAGTGAAGCCTGAACTTATGCCAGTTTCCCTCCATACGTGAGCATGGCCATCATCTGAGTCAAAACAAAACCAGTTTTCACCACCAAAAAAAAAAAAAAAAAAAAAAAAAAAAAAAAAAAAAAAAAAAAAAAAAAAAAAAAAAAAATGCATTACATTTACAAAGCTGTCAATGCCACATACTCATGACAAATCCACAAAAGTTGCCATTGAAGTACCAATGTAAGACTACTTAAGTGATGTCAAGAATGCAATTATTTTTTTTTGCATGTCACTTTGCAATAGTGCACATTGAAACAGGGACCTCTAGTAATTCCGGTACTCGTTTCTTGATATTGGAAAGAAACAACCTTTGGCTGAGTTCCTGTATGTTACACAATCCTCCCTCCAGAAGTCGTCACTGATTGCCCAGAGCTTTACATAGTTCTACTACTCCAACACCATCTCACAATATTTTCACATAGGTATCAGAGAGTTTGGTGGAATGAATCCCATATCTCTTTAAGTAAAATGATTCACCGTCTTCCAAACTCTGTTAGCCCCGAGTCTAATGTATCACTGAGGTGTGCTACCAATTCACTCATGCTCATTCACCAAAGTCGGCTTCACTGGTATGTGTGAGGGTGCCGTATACTAACTTCTGTCCCCTTTGGATCATTCATTCTGGGGAATGTCAAGTTTTATGACAGTGTGTGTAATTTTCTACATCATGAAATCTTATGCTATAGCCTCTTTATAATTCAAATTCGTACAGTGTAAATTGGTCACTAAATTGTAAGAAATGATATTTAATTATAAAAATGTGGTTTCATACTTTTGCAGATTTAATCCTTGAGGCGAGGAATATCTGCGTGGTTTGTAATGGCATAATTTGTTGAAGAGAAATTGTATTTTAAGTAATTACATTGCAAGTGTTATTAGCTATGTACATCCATTGCTCACCACGGATAAAGGCAGGATGGTGATGATGAACACACGAGCACAAATGCACTTCATATTTCAGTATAAACCTTAATTATGACTAATGCATGACACACGCCAAGGGGATCAGATGTATACACACCATTAAATCACCACATGACTAAGCCAAAGATAACCAGGTGGGAAGGGGGAATGGCAAAAGTGGGCAGAAAGTTGAGCTATGATACTTTCCCATAATTGTCATTCATTAACTTCCCCCCTCTCCCCACCGCCCCATGACCGACCTTTGCCATCCCCACTTTTCCTACATGGTTCATCTTTAATCATTTGCTGAATCTTGGTGTATGCACATTCAATCCCCTTGTTATATGTCCTCCTTTAGTCATGATGAAGGTTTATACCAAAATATTGTAAAATGTATTCATTTTGTTATTGTGGCCTTCCGTATTTTATCTATGGTGACATGTTTGCTTCCTGTATTCTTCCTTTCTCTCATTGCCTAGCAGTATTTCCATATTCACTATTATCTAACTTACATCTTAATACTCAACACAGATATTAGTACACAGTAGTTTGGGTGATCCCTTAATCATATGAAAAAATGGTAAAATGTCCCATGATACTTCTGTACTTCTAGTTGAATTATTAAGTAAAATTTATGTATGACATGAACAGTGGATGTGATGTAGTTCCAAATTATTTGTGAGGCATAGATGCTGTATTACAGGTAGTGGAAATATTCAAAACTGTTGGGACTAAACAAAGTTTATTAATAGCAAAAATTTGTTGAAACTGATTCAGTTCCTTGGTACTGATTAAACCAAGAATTGCATATCTGTTACAGACTGAAAGCGCTCAGTGAGGGAAAAAAAAGGATCACAATGCGTTGTTGTTTCTTTAAAACAGCCACAACTCATTACTTGCATTGTGGCACTGACAAAAACAGCCACAATGCATTCTGGCTATCTCAAATGGCCACAACATGAAATTCACATCATGGCTGTTATGATATTTGACCACTACGTATTGTGGTTACTAAGAAAAGCCACAACGCATTCTGAACATTAGCTGATGTGACCACGACATGATGGGCAGGTTGTAAATACATATTCTGAATGATAATTAATAATCGGGTGATCTTAAGAAATTAAAAATAAAGAAACGGTAATGAAATAGTTTTTTTTAATCATTGTCTTATATAAGTTGAAAGTAAAATTATTAAAATAAAGAAAGGTGGTAACAAAATTACCAATTATGTTTCAGAGTTATTTATTTTTACCAAAAATATTACCATGACATTTTACCGAGCATGGTGGGTGAGAAGGAAAGCTCTGACCTTTAATTCGGGAGGACTCTGGTTCTACTCTCTGTCCAGCCATTAAGATTTGAGTTTTCCACGGTTTCTACAAATCGCTCGAGGTGAATGCCAGTATGGTTCCTTGTTGCCCCCAGTTTTTTCCTGCCTCTAATGATGTTGACATGGCATAAAATCATAAGCAAAAAAAAAAAGTGACATTTTGGGTAATGTATTATGCTCCTTAAGCAACATTTGCATTTTTATCAATACAGGATCTTTTACATTGACATGATTTTAGAAAAAGCTGAAAATTTAAATTTAATAAAAAAGTTGTGCTATTTGTGAAAATAACACCTCAGGAGCTCAAATGTGTTCAGAGCCTGATAAATATGTTCACGTTATCTGTGGAGAAAGCAACAAGAATGAGGGTTTGGTGCAAAAGTTACTTGTAAGCTCTGTTTAGCAAAGGACAGTATCAATGTTGTGAGAATAAGTGCAAATTCCGGCCAAGAGCAACAGGCACATAAAATGATTTCAC
This sequence comes from Vandiemenella viatica, assembly GCA_031002005.1. NCBI lineage: Eukaryota > Metazoa > Arthropoda > Insecta > Orthoptera > Morabidae > Vandiemenella > Vandiemenella viatica. Next base: position 26,348,264 of record CM061921.1, read on the forward strand.
TATCCAAATAAAAATTCAGAATATGTAGTTATAACCAACCTGTCGTGTCGTGGTTGTTCTGAAAGCGTTGTGTACAACATGTATTGGTTAAATATTATGAGAGCAACAAATGCGAATTTCGTGTTGTAACCTTTTCGAGATAGCTACAATGCATTCCGGCTGTATTTGTCAGTACCACAACACGAATAATGTGTTGGGGTCATTTTAAAGAAACCACAATGTGTTGTGTTCATTTTTTTATTTTTTTTCTGTTAGGGGTTGCTATGTGTGTTAACAAGCAAAGCTTAAAAGAATTAGTTGTTAACATCACACTCCATCAGTGCAATTGCCGACCACTATTCCTCTCACCTGTACAGTTGTCTTTTAATGTCTGCTTAGATAAGAATTGCTGCAGATACGCATACTTCCAAATCCATAGAAGCATGTAAGAAATAATCATCTTTGAAACTTTATTTTCATCATATCAAATGAGTCTTCATTAGGAATTCCACATTAGTTTGAATGCAGGCAAGGGATTATTTTAGATGACTGGGATTTATTTTAAAAGATTGTCAGTTCTGGTGTGACTATAACTTGTATGTAATATGAACTATTCTATGAATAAACTGAGACGCCATTGATGCTCGTATAGATCAGTGCTCTAGTTAATTGGTTGATATAATTTGAGTTAAAATTCAATACACCCATGTTTTTCCAATGTTGATAATTAAAAACTCTACATTCACTCAACAGATATATTCTATATTTTTAATGCTTTTAAATATGAGGTACTGGAGTATGAGTTGTGATCCACATGTGTGCCTAATTGTTTCTAGGTTCCGTTGTTTTCCCAGTTGATTTTTTTGAACACTGTGAGCCTATAAACAGTGTTGAGTTTGGAGGAAATGATCTGCTTCAAATATACAATGCTCATCAGATTAAGCATAGATTGAACACAACAGGTAGGCAATTATGTTTAGTTGTTTGTATATTTTCTGAACTTAGTATGTATGATTTATGAATATGTACTACTGCCCTGTCTGTAATACTTTTGTTCTTTCCTTTTTTTGACTAAGTAGTCATTGCTTATATTGCTCATGGAATATGGTTGTAATAGTAATATCTCTTTAATTGTTTATTATTACAAAGCAAATTGATGGTGATGTAATTGAAACAAAATTTTTTATTTTTTAAGACTAAGTTGGAAGCATTATTTGAAATCAAATCATTCTTTGTTTGTTATCTTTGTAGTTGGCAGAAAGTATTCAAGTGATCAAGTGTTTCACGTACCTTCTTATTTTTAAAAAAATGAAAATAAAGTGAAATCTTCACCAGAAACATTTATTTAACTTTGAGAATTTTTATTGCCTAGTGATCCCGTTTGTGACATGAATTAGTTCAGTTGACTGACCTTTTGTATTATTTACTAATCAACTGGCAATGTTCAGAGGAAAATAATAGATCCCAAGTATCTTGGTTATTCCAAAACAACAAGGCACGTAGAAAACCGAGATGTTCTTTTTATGTGAACTATTCTAACACTGTTTGTTCATACACATTAATTTTTCAAAAATTATAACACTGTAATAAATAATTTCTCTTTTTATGACCTGAATGTTTTTTTTGCTTGTAGGATTGTATGTTGCATCTTCCAAAGCTTCTGGATTTTCTGTTGAAGTCACCAACAATGATTCCACAATGATGATCATGGGATTGAGGGTTTTGCTCGGTACCCAGGATATACAGAAAGCTCCAACATACATAGAGGTATCTATCTTCGGTGGATGTAGTTATAGTTGATCAAAGATGTTGGTACCTCTGTTTCTTGATTTTAGCTTTAAATCATTATACCCACAGGCAAAGTTAAAGTCCGTTACAAGATTAATAAAATATTTTTACAGATTTGATTTTACTTAATTTTAACTTCATATAAGAGTATAAAAATGGGAAGGAAATGTGCTCATCCCAATTATCAGTTAACATACAATTCTGACAGAGACCTATCCCTGTTTTGTGTTCAAACCATGATGTCTTTCAGTTTTTGAGGGAGCTTTAATGTTTGTGTGCCCGTCAGGAATTATAGAAGTTGTGTGGTGCTTAAAACTTTAGCCTACCTTCATAATCACAAAAAAGACTAACTGTACCCTTCTTTCTGTAATGGCTGCAATATGTATCATTTGTTATTTTTTGTAGGACAATCTTTAATGAACATTACTACTTGTTTATGGTATCTATTTAGTCAGAAGGTGAGATCACATTGTCTATCAATTACATTTGACATTGTTTGCCACTAACCTCATAGCAAGGAAAAAATCAGACAATGTGTTTTTGTACTAAAAACTTAATACATCTGTTAAAAAAATTCCAGTCTACCCTTGCAGAAATTCCTTTTCTATACTTAACCAATTGCTCAGTTACGTTTACTACTCCATTTTATATTCCAACTAAGAATCTTATGAACATTAATGGAGGTCAATTCATCTAATACAGATATGGTTTACTTTAGATACCTGTGATGTTTGACACGTAATGTACCATAAACATGTACCTTTTGCCAACACATGGAAATTCATATTCACATAATAGCTTTCTAGCCTCTGGAGTGTGAAGTGTAATGTTGCCATTTTCTTAGCAAATTTCATACAACTTATTAGATTTGTGGGCACTAACCCCATAATACTATATTAGCTTCAGATTGGACAGCAGTTCCAAATTAATGAATTTTAAGTTTGCATTTGGGACGCTTTAAGTTTAGATGCGGAAGAGGTAGTATAGCATAATTGATAGCGGGTGATTGGTTGACCAGTGACACCCCTATTCTTGCATTCAAAATTATCAATACTAATCAATAAAAGGAGTTTCCCTCCTAATTCTTTAATTTTAATAGAGGTATATAATTAATCAAACTTAATGCCAGTAATCACCACCTCGTTCACAAACAATAATAATAATAATAATAAAATGTAAAAAAAATTCCTTCTATCGAACTGTACGTCTGACAGTTGCCAGCGACAGAGCCTTTAGCTATCATGTGCATGCACACATTTCCAACTCTGAATAGTGCACTTGATGGCTAAAAACAGCATTGCATTGTGGAAATTACAATTCAATTCAACTACTTTCGTAATTAGTATTCATGAACAAGGGTGTTATTACTGGCATTAAGTTTAATGATAAAAATTATGTATTTCCATTACAATAAGAGAGAAATTCTGAAGTAAGACAGCAAAATAATAGATAGAGTATCACAATGGTTTTTACAGTGCTATTTTATAGAACACAAGTGAAGGTGTCTAGAACCTATCGTGTGTTGCTGTGAGATGTTATTTAGTAATTTATCCTTTCAAAATCACATCATATGATCTATTTTTTCTAATATGTCACTATTTGACACACATATAATAGCATTTTACACAGTTAATTGTATAAATGAAAAGTTTGTCACAAATTTCAGTCAGCAGTGATGGAAACCGAAGATTTGGCTTTTGTAAAGGCATTGTAAGTTTTGAGATGCTTTAGGCTTATATTGCAATATAATATTTTATTTCAAATCTTTGGTGTTTTCTTGAAGCAATTTGAACAACAATTACTTTCCGGATAAGGTATATCAGATAGTTGATTGACATGTTGTTATTATATATATATATATATATATATATATATATATATATTGGACAGGAGAATAACCACCACTTACCATACATGAAGATTGCTGCGCTGTCAAAACATGGAAAAATGTGTACAGATACCGAGTTTAAAATTTTCTTCAGCAAAAGAGTGAGGCAGCTGCGTGCAGATACTTAGCAGTCGCTACGGAAATTTTCTGTGGTGATGTATATGATTTATCCTTGCTTTCCTCGGTGAAAAAATTGTTTGTGTGTTGATGTATATGAGTGACTGGAATGGTCTGTGGTCAGATTATAGATAACCTCCATGGACATCTCACCAACAGAGTTAGTTATATGTCCTTAATACACACTGTGGAGAGGTTTGGAATTAACCTAGGATGTGCACCACCACCTATCTTCCCGTGATAACTAAGTCCCGAGTGATGTAAATCGCTTTCACTATCATCATGGTGTTGAGCTTCTTTGAACAACATGGTATACATTGTTGTAATTCATCTAGGTCGATTTCTGAGGAAAAGGCTTGATATTTCTCTGTAGAATATCATGCCGTTTTTATATGAGGTGCATTGAAATCGTGAGCTGTCCTAATTTTTCCCATGTGGCTACTTGCGCTCGGAAACTCAAACTACCTTCACTCGCCAACGAAATCTCTGTCTAAAAACACATTTTTCACAATTTTGATAGCATGACTCGTTGGTTGCTGCTAGCGCCTATTTCGAGGTCTCGTTTGCCCACTCGATAATTGCTGATGCAGGAGTGGCACGACTGGAAAATGAGAGACCACGAAGAGCTAAGACTCGCTGGTGAGCAGGAATCGCTTCTTAATAATGGTCCAGATCATAGGTTCCCAACCCAGCACCCCCTTTCCGAGAAAAAAATTACTGAATGTCCCCCTTTTCAGAAAACAATACATTGTCTCCCATTATTGTATCAATGTAACCAGCAGTGCTCCAACTTTTTGGATCATAACCAACTTTTTCAAAAAGTGCATTCGATGCTATCCCTCTTAAGTATGCAATATCATGTATAGAAAAGGAAGGATTTAATTTTTATTAAAAGATATTGATGATATTGATGTATTGTTCACAGTCATGATTAACAAATACATATTATGAAAAATATGTATTAGAGGGCTGATCTCGATGTAATGACACTAATTTTATGACATTTGGTGTGTTGTTTGTCATCAGCAAACTTAACTCACAATTGACAATGATTTTCTTTTCTTAGGCATGATCATGGGAATGGAATTATAAACCTTTTGGATGCAGTCCTCAATGTCGGCTAAAATACTGGAAAACAGTGGGGTGGCGGTCTCAACATCCCCTAAATTTGTGATGGACCAGAAACGTCCCCTTTGATCTCTCCAACACCCACCATTGGTCTAGATCATAGGTTCCCAACCCTTTTTGGTCTACCGCACCTTTTAAAAAAATTACTCACCGCCCCCTTTTCAGGAAAATAAACACACCAACTCCTGTTCTACAGACCCATGGAAACATAACGTGGGAGCAAGTCACACACACGTGGAAGAAGTCAGTGATATGTTTCAGTTTTACAAATCTCGGGTTCATGCCTTCAAACTCCCTCCCATAATCTCCACCATGTTGACTTTTTCCTCCACCACAAGCTGCTGACCACGGGCCTGGGACTGCAGTTAACTATCAGCCTCTATCAGGCAGCTACCTCACTCTTTTGTCGAAGAAGGGACATGAGCCCAAAAATTTCAACACACTAAGTGTGTACTTGTCTTTCCCTTTTTCGACGCTGCATCTGTCTTCAACTTTGGTAAGCAGTGGTTATTCTCCTATCCAAATATATATATATATATATAGGAGAAAAACCCTGCTTACCATAGGTTTCCTGCGGCGTCAAGACACGAAAAAAACACGTACAGACATAGAGCAAAATTTTCGAGCCTATAACCCTTCTTCAGTAGTAGAGTGAGATGGCTGCATGATGGAGGCTGGCAGCCAACTGAGTTAGCCAACAAGACCAGTAGCTCATGGTGGGGGGAAGAAACAACATCGTGGGGAGTAAGGGTGGGGGTAGAAAGGCATAAACCAGAAAGTAATAACGTGAGCTGGTGGTCCTAAATTGCCTTTTGAACCATGTGCAAAAAACTGAGAAAATGTGAAATAAAAATATTAGGAAATTTAAAATTAAGCAAATTTCGAAGTTACAAACTTCAAAAAGGTGAGCGATGGTTCTATGGAAAAGGCAAGAGGTGAGGGAGATGGGTGGAAGGGGGGGGGGGAGGCAAATTGGTGCTATCTTAAATTTAGTCCTGGTTTTTGTCTGGTTCCCAGTTGGTACTGATAAGCCAGTTCCCACCTTCTGAGTTCCAAGATGCTGCTTTTGTCCAAGAGGACTCTGATGATGTCGACTGCAAAACATGTTGAAATTGTTGGTGCCATGAGTGGTGTCATGAAAAGATACACGGTGGTCAGGGTTCTGGGTGAATACCGATTGTCTGTATCCATTTATTCTGATGGCCAGTGGATTCGTTGTCAGGCCAATGTAGGAGGCTGGACAATGGTTTCAGGTGAGTTGATCTATATGGTGGGAGGATACACACGTTTAAAGTCCTGTGATGGGGAAGCTTCCCCAGTTATGGGGTTGGTGAAGGTGGTGGAAGGCGGGTGCATATTACATAATTTGCAGCGGGATCTGTTGCAAGGAAATGAACCTTGGGGCTGTATTGAAGGCTGGGGGGGGGGGGGGGGGTCCCGTGTTTATGGACCAAGAGTTGGTTGAGGTTTAGAGGTCTGCTGAAGCAGGTTATTGGTGGGTGATGGAGGATTTGTGGAAGGAGGGTTCTCTTCTTGGGGCAGCCTCGAAGGAAGTCACCGAGCGTGGTGGTGTAACGGCTAGTGTTCTGGCCTCGCATTCGGGAGGACGGCGGTTCGAATCCCCGTCTGGGCATCCAGATTTGGGTTTTCCATGGTTTCCCAAATCGCTCCAGGCAAATGCCGGGATACTTCCTTCAAAAGGCCATGGCCGAATTCCTTCCCATTCCTTGCCCTCCCAACCTTTCCAATCTCTAAAGACCTCGCTGTTAAGAGACGTTAAGCAGTTAAAAAAAAAAAATTGAAGCAAGTCATAACCTTGTCGTTGACGGATTCTAAACCCGGGAAGTATCGTGTAATCAAAATGGGGCTATGGTTGGTTTTAGAGGGTTTTAGGCTGTTGATAGGTTGAGCGGGTTATAATGTGGCTCGTGAAACTTGTTTCTGAACTAAATCTGGTAGGTAATTGCGGGATGTCAGGGTTTCCGAGATGTTTCTAGAATACTGTTGGTGTACCTGTTCATTGGAACATATGTACCTTCCCGAAATGCCAAGGCTATAGGGGAGGGAGTGTTTGATGTGATGAGGATGGCAGCTATCATAATGAAGGTACTGTTGTAAGTTTGTGAGTTTGATATGGACAGATGAATTGATGTAGCCATTTGCGAGGGATAGGTTGACATCCAGGAAAGTGGCATGTGTGTGTGAGTTATATATACATTAAATAAGTGTAGTAGGTAAGATGTAACGCTTTGGTCGCACATTCAGGAGAGCACAAATTTGAATCCTTGTCCAGCCATTGTGATTTTGGTTTTCCATGGTTTCTCGAAATCTCTCCAGGCCAGTGCTGGGATGGTTCCTTTAAATTCTCTAAAGACCTCACTGTTGAGAGACGTAAAACGGTTCCTTTAAAAGGCCACAGGTATATTCCTTTCCACTCCTTGCCTTAGCCCTCTCCCACCTGTAATGTCCTCAACATTGATAAGTTGTAAAGCTATTTAATAATAATAAAAAAAAAATACAGAATTTTAACTTCATTAAACCCGTTTATTTTTACATTGAAATAGAAATGAAATGGCATTCATGTATATCCACTCACATTTATTTATATGCATTAGGTTTAGATGATGACCATGGTGATGGCTATTTTATTTATTGTTCTCCATGCATTCTTTCACATACAAACAAAATAAATAACTGTGACTCTAAGTAAGCTTCAACAGCCTAAATTTTCAGAGCTGTCTCTCCATGAGAAACTTATGTTTAACTAAAGAGGTGTTCAACCCCAAATATTATGAAAGCTCAGCCTTATTATTAAAACGATCCTTTTGATTTAACAATAGCCATGAATAGGTAGGCCTATATTTTCAAAGCAACCCCCCCCCCCCCCCCCCCGCCACACACACGCACACTAATTTTAGTCACAAGCTGCCGTTGGGGTTCACTATGAGTAAAATGTTAAACATGTGAGATCTATTATTTTTTTATTCTAGAAAATATATTAGGAATAGCATTAATGACAAAGAATCAATAAACAATATAGTCAGACAAACTTTGCACTAAGACTGGTAATTTTATGAAAGTATTATCAGATTTTTTTTTTTTTTAATATTCATTTGACATTCGATATGGTCAGGCAGGCCAAATCATATGATGCTGCCTTTCAGTATGGTTACAGATTATCTACATGGTCTTTCAGAATAACTCAACCTCTACAACTCCAAGTACGCACCAACATTTTGCATGCCCAATTTGTTAGAATGATTAATGTTCATAAGTTTTAATTAAAATGCAGACAGAGACCACATTAATAAGAAACAGAGTTCACATTTTCCTTTATCTTTACAGGTATTTGGACGAACTTTGAACACAAATTTGGTACGCAGCAGGTGGTTTGATATTCCCTTTGCAAGGGAAGAAAGTCTTCAGGCTGATAAGAAGTTCAATATCAACTTTGGTCCATCTTCAGATGTCGATCATATTTGCATGGTTGACTGTATAAAAGTGTAAGTATTTTTTAAATAGCTATCATTAACATCTGCCTAGACTAAAAAAAAAATTAATGTAGCAACTATTGAATCAATAACTACGAGGGTTTATCAAGTATAAATAGGACCTTTTTTAACTGAGCACACAGTAATGGTTTGAATGGTCACACGCTTCTACAACTCTGTTGGGGATATCAGGAGTGCGGAGAGTGATTGTTGGCCTGTCATCTGCAATCAGTAGTACAGCTAACAATTTTGGAGCAAGATGTGCACCCCTCAATTTGCGCAATGTGTAATTATTAAATTTCTCATTTGTGAAGGCGAGAAACCAACCCAAATTCTGCGGAGATTAAAGGCACAGTTTGGGGATTGTAACACTGTCAAGGATTAGTTTGTTCGCCTGGTATAAGGAATTCCTGAAAGGCCGTGAAGAGGTAAAAAATAAGAACCACAATCATTATCCACGAACGTGCATTACAGAGCAGGATATTCACGCATTGTGACTTTATTTTGAACATGTTTTCTTTCCATTGGCATCGTTCCATCAGTGCGGCATACTACTGCAACCTTTTGGACGAAGCTTATCACCGAAAAAGATATGACCATTCTACGAGATGTGATTCTTCTTCATGACAACACTCGGCCACACACTGCAGCTCTCACTCAAGCAAAATTGGAGAAAATGATCTATCGCCCTGTACATTTCATCTCTTTGGACCACTGAAAGAAGCACTGGAAGGCTGAAGATTTGAAGATGACAACGCAGTGGAGGACTTCATGCACAACTGACTACTGACACAGCCCCCTTTCTTTTATGATGATGGCATCAAAAAGCTTCTGATACACTGGGAAAAATGTATTTTTAAAGCAGGAGATTAGTTGAGATATAATATGTACTTGGTTCATTTGCTACAGATAATTTTTTATTTAAAAAAAAGTCTCAGTTTATAAGTAATTCACCCTTATATTATAAATCTCAACATTTATAATGCAATACCCCAAACTGAAATATTGACTGTGAATACCTCACTAGAGATAGTATTTGTCTTATATCTTCTAACTCATTTATCTGGTAATGTGGTTCATCTCTTTCAAATTTAGCTTGCAATTATTTCAAAATTTCTTTCAGAAGGTTTTTTATCTTTTTTATGGTGCTTTTATTACAGGTATGGAAAATTGAAAGATGTCTATAATTGGACTGATGAGAGTGAGGAAGCGCAAAGTAGTGGTGGCTCTCACACACAAACAGCAACTACGTCTGATACTGAAGATTCTGGTTCTGATCAGCCTCAGAATATCACCTGCATGGAAAGGTAGTTTCTATTACAATTTGTTATCTTACCCTATCGTGCATATATGGAATTATTTTAATGTTTATCCCAGATATGTGTTAATGCTATAGTTTCACATTTTTGTTCAGATGAAATACTGTTGTTGTGGTTACACACCATTCCTCTAATAGATTCAATGAATGAAACACAATTTTATTGATGCAATACAAAGTTCCAGACGTAAACCTTAGTGATGTATTGTTTCGAAGATATACATAACGTTCTTAGGATAGTTCAGGAAGTTCTCTGCCTGATACATAGATGATGCTAGAAGTATGGTGGCCATCTGCAATGTAATACTAGTTTGCGCTGTGTACAGCACAGGTATGTCAAGGCGCCACCATTTAAGGTCAGTTAACTTCAGTCGACTGTCCGATTACTGTGTGTGAAGTTATGTTCCACTATTAATGCTTTTCTTGTTTCTGAGAGTGTTTTTTGTGAGTTGAAATCTGTTTTTTGATTCCTTAATGCAAGAAATCTATGACCATGTGATATTCACTGTCATATTAAAGAAGTTAATGGAGATCATGCAGTTGGTGAATTATCAGTTTGGAAATGGTTTTGAAATTTTATTTACATGATGGAGTAAACAAAATATTTATTGATCGTTGCAGGCTACTTGCTGAATTCGGTATGCAAATTCATAAAGGACAATCTACTTATCGCACTGGATGTAATCGGTTAGCATTTTTCATTTTTCGCTTACCATTCTTTGTGAATTTGTCAAACATCATTTAAAGCACAGAAAAATTTGTGCAAGATGGGTCCCTCGCATGCCTAGTGATTTATTTATTTACTTTTTCTTTTGTTATTGTTGTGTAGTATCTCAAGTCTTCAGTAACTGAAGACTTGAGATGCCAACAAGACGTAAAAATGTACATTGCTGTAGCGAAGGAAGTGTTTAATAGGAAGAGGAGATTATTAGCTGGAAGATAGACAAAGTGCTCAAGAAAAAACGTGGTAAATATTTTGTATGAAGTGTGGCTCTTTACGAGGCAGACACATGGACACTTAGGTGAGAAGATGAAAAACGGTTAGAAGCATTTGAAATGTGAATATGGAGGAGAATGGAGAAGATATGCTGAATGGAAAAAGTGAGTAATGTTGAAGTGCTGGCAAGGGTTGGGGAAAGGAGAAAACTACTCCAAGTCATAAAAGAAAGAAAGAAGAACTGGATGGGACACCTGCTGAGAGGGTCGTGCTTGGTAAAAAAAAAAAAATGCCTTGGAAGGACTAGTTTGTGTGTGTGTGTGGGGGGGGGGGGGTGCAAGATTACAGATAACATCAAAGAAAATGGCAACTACATGGATATGAAGAGAAGGGCAGAGGAGCACGGAGAACAGCCATGTGAAAACCTGCCTTAGGGCAGAACACTGATGATGATGATTGTGTATTTGTTACACCATGATTCAATCGAATAATGGCTTTTAAAACAAAATCCAGGAAAATATCTGACTGTTCTTTCAATTTCTGGCACATAGCAGTGGGTTTTTGGGAGTGTTACTGCAATGAAGACTGCTCATTCCTAAATATAATGTTACTGGAATAAGAAACCTACATTTCATCCAAACACCAGAGAGTAAATATCAGCCAATGGAGTGGCATCATGCTTGTTAACCAACCAAACCTAAAAAGTTTAAGCAGGAACCATCAACTTGATGACTTACGACCAGTGTCTTCTGGCACCAATATGATGTATTTCTCATTGATTTCATGCCTCAATGAACCATTGCATATTGTGAAATTATAAAGAAATTGCTGCAGACAATTCAAAATCTGTGGAGAGGTCTGTAGCTTGGTGGCATCATGCTTCTCTACAAGAATGCCAGACCACACTACTGAATAAACTTCTTCTGAACATCTGTAAATGGGATGTTTTCAACCACCAACTCTATTGCTCCTCCTGGATCCTTTTCATCTTCTTTGAAAACATGTTCCTTCCAAAAAGCCTTTAAATTCTCCAAGCGGTAGAGATTGGAAAGGAGGAGTCACTACTATTCTCAGTATACTGCTGTGGAGGAATTTGAGGCAGGGATATAAAAACTCGTTAAGTTGTATGACAAATGTTTGAATTTGTGGAAACTATGTAGAAAAGCAGCATTTATTTAAGATGTTTACTGGTTGTCATTTTTATTAAGTGGTTATTACTTTCCAGATGATTCTCGTTCCAAGTGACTTAGAAGCATGACCCTTTGAAGGTTACTTAATTATTATTTTTTTCTGACTGAGCCAGCTAAAAAAAGTTTTGTATGGTGAGTAGGTTGAGTGAGAAACTGTTGGTCATTTAATTTTTGGCTAAAACCTACAGGGCACTCAATTCTGCATACACAGGTGCATTGATGTATTGAAGGAATCAGTCTCCTACAATGCAGGCCCTGTTTCTTCTCTTTCTCATGGCCATATGCAATCATTTTAACAAGGCAGGATATCAATGTGAATTAACTGTGATCATCTGAGGAACAAAATCATGGTGAATTATTCCATTGATATTAAAGAAACAATCGTACATTGTCTTCATGTTCGATCTTAACTGCTTTTGCTTTCTTCAGTCTTTGTGACAAAGCAGCCATCCATTGGCTTGGGGGGGGGGGGGGGGGACATACTGCCCACTTTGATGATTCCTCTATTTTTCATGCTGGGGCAAATGGTTCTAAATTGCATCTAGTGAAGGAGGCACCTTGTGGCAGAAATCGAAACTAGCTAACCACCACTTGCCAAAAAATAATCCCTGTTTCTTTTGGGTATCACAACATATACTCCATTAAGATAAGAAAGTTTGTTTCACTTTCAACTAAATATGTCCTTCCATAGGTGTTACAGCAACTCTCTAAATCATCTGAACTGCTATTCTTATTTTTACGGTGCTCATCAACAGCATAAGTCTAAAAAAGCAAGTTTTCTAATACTGTAGCTGATTTTACTGAATTTCCCTGCACTTTATGCCTGGTGGTGTTAATATCTTATACTTACATTTTGCTCTGCTATGTCATGTGTCCCTAATTCCTTTTTTTTTATGTAAATGGCTGAAGTTGCAATTTTTCTTCTAATGTACATCCTTTGTTGTAATTTTTGTTGGCAGTCCACTTTCTTTGTAGTCTTATGTAATTTTTCAAATACTTTGGCTTGATTGTAAAATTCCACTCATTTTGCAGGTTTAGCATGGCATCAATGATGTTGCTACTGCCAACGTTTCGGCACCCATCCTGAGGCATTAATCTGGGCTATTTCTGACTGATGTGCCCCCTGCTGATGGCTGGTTATACCACCTCATTGTTAGCCTGTACACTAGACAGATTGTTTTGGTTTTCTGCCAGTGAGACTGTTGTATCAACCAAAACAATCTGCCTAATGTGCAGGCAAATGATGTGGTGTAACCAGTTGTAAGCAGTGGTACCTCAGCCTGAAAGAGCTCTGAGGACAGTCCCAGGTGGGTGCCGAAACGTTGACGGCAGCAACATCATCGACACAGTGCTAAACCCACAAAATAAGTGGAATTAAAAAAAAAAAAGACACCTCTTAAAAGCATCAAATTTTATATTACTTCTATTAGATTCCCTCTTTGCTCATTGACTAATTTGATTTTATATAGTAAGTCCTTTGCATTATCTATGATGTGATTTAGTGACTTGCTGCTTCAGGAATTACTCTTGCATCCTCTCCCCCCCCCCCCCCCAAGTTCAGGAACCAATGTATTTTTATGTTTTTGTTAGACCAGTAAGAAAAGTGAATTTGGTTCTGAAATATTGTTACAGTTTCTGTTAAATGATTATTGATTTTCCAGAAAAAGTTCCAAGGTACTTATCTAAATACTCTTACAAAGAATAAAAAAATTTAGTTCCACCAAAAATTATACAATGATTATTCCAATTTTTAATACATTTGATAGGTCCATCAGAAATTATAAGCATGCTAAATATTTTGGCTGTTGAATGTGAATGTGTATCTCATCTAATATCCCTCCTCTGCCACCCCACCATTTCCATCAGGTTTACAAAATTGGTTTTTAACATGAAAAGAAACTTGTATGTTGTCCTTCTTCTTAAGGATCTGGGTGGAGGCTAATGCCATAAAATTTCATTTTGTTTTAATGGCTATAATATATACAGGACTTGGTGTAAATTTTAATCACTTCCACAGGCTTGTAACTGCCACTCTGGCTGCAATTGATAGTTTCTTTGGAGCAAATGGTACCAGTGGACCTGCATTCCAGGAGTTCAAATCTGAAGCCAAAGATTTAGTTACACAATTACTGACATTGCTTGTACCACCATGTGTACAGAATGCCACAGAATCATTACTGGCAACACTACATCCAACAAGAAGTGCTTACTTCCATTACAAGGTACCGTCTAATGATTGGAATGTTTGACATTTATTATGTATAACTGTGTATTGTATGTACTACTTTAAATGTGTATATTTTAGAAATTACACAGGCTTAAAAGTTGCTGTGTGTTTCAGGACTATGCTCTGCTTGTTTATGTAAATAATACCCTAAGTGGCATGCGGAGGCTGAAAGACCCAAAAGACATTGATGCTGAAGAATTTTACCAAATTGTTGTAACAACAAGAAATATTGCTGCATCAAGGCCTCATAATCTTGTAAAATTTGAGAAGATGACACGAGAAGGACCTGATCCTCTACCCTGTGAGTAACTGGATATTTTTATATATTTTTTTTTAGCTCGATGTGCAGCTCTTTTTTTTCTGTCTACTTTGGCAAATTGTATTGAAGATATTTAGAATAATGCTTCTCTTTCTTATAATGTTTAAAAAGTTAGCTCATCACTTTGAGAAGAACTTGTTGCTTTAGGTTTCAAATAATGCAAGAAAATTGATTTTAATCATCACAAATATTCAGAGTGAGTGTTTGTAACGCATTATTTGGTTGCCATTATACAGTTGTGCTTTGGGATAAAAAAAAAAAAAGCTTTCTTTCAATAACAAATTTTACAATCGTCTGTCTAAACCAAATTGTGGGCAACCATCCTTATACTATTTGTTTAATATATGATAACGGTTATCTTCCTTTTTTTTATCATACTTCATTTTATTAAACATTCTTCTTTCTTTGTATTACAGTTTTGCAAACTTTTTCATTGGATCATGATCACTGCTGCACTGCTAAATATAATACTTGATCATTTTCTTTCTCTTATTTATGTGTTCAAAAATAGCATACAACAAAAACAAATGTGATGAAAAATTGCTTGAAATGAATCATTTTTCAGAACTGTCACTTCATGTGCTGGGAGTTAGTGGTCTGTAAGAACATGAATTTGTTTAGTATTGCATTGTATGTAGTATGCAAGAAATTATCAGCAACATTAAAATACATTAAAAATAGTTGTTCAAAAGAGCTAATTCAAAATGCTGCTTATTACAAACTCATACATTTGCGTGTACAAAAATGGATGGTACTTTGCAGCTTCATCATTATCATCATAAATTTAGAGAATGTATTTGTAGAAGCTTAAATAAGGAAGTTAATCTGGAATAAGGTATACTGTAGCAAGTTTAATTAAATATCAAGTAGTCATGCTAATTATTTTTGTGTCGTCTTTTCCATATCCAGTTTCCCTGTCTCTTTTCATGTCTTGTTAATTTTAAGATATTGTGGACCTTCTATAAGCCTTTCAACTTCCATTTAACAGTGTGCCATCATGATTTAATTTTAGTTTGTAATGGTTTCTTCCATTTTACTAATTTATACTGTTCATAAAATAGATAAACCATCTCTAGACATAAAATATTTACATTATCTTTATTCTTTACTACCAAATACGGAAACGATTAATTATAACTTTTCAAAACTCTAATCTGAAACTTAAAACAGCATTTCCATGATGTTGAAAAATAAATTTTAAACAAAATTATTACAAGTTTAGTTGGAAGGAACCTGAGTCATTTTGGTCACTAACATCATAGTGCCACAGTAGTTCAGGTTCAAGCCTCGAACTGGTATACTAGGCATCCTGATGATAGGTTTGGGTGGTTTTCCATAATCACCTAGGCAACTGCTATGATATGATGCACATTGAGTTCCTCTTTCTAATTTGCTCATTATACAAAAAAGGACACTAAAATGCTCATGATTCACATACAGTTTGCATACGCACATTTCCCATTGAGGAATGTTACACACTACTTTCTACAGTCATTTGTTTCTTATTATCATCATTTGTGAACAGATGGTTTGTGTCCATTGAGCAGTGCCTAATTTTTAAGAAAGTGTTAGAGCAACAGAAATTATGTGCATATTGTGTTCTCTGTTAAAAGTGGTATCCTTTCAAAGCCTTAAGTTTACAAGTGGCATAAATTCTTATGTGAAGGTCAGACTATAGATTCTAACCTTCTTCGAGCACATCCTATGAGAACAAGTATTATATGACACACAACTTTACAAATTCAAGACCTCATTTATGGAGAGAGATAAATAGCTGTTCGAGAAATTAGTGGAATGAGTTATTGAAATATGAAGACAGCCATCAGAAAGACTTAAATTTATGCAAAATCCCTTGAAGGTGAGTGCAAAAAATATTGAATACCCATCAGAAAATTACTCAGCTTTTGTAACACTGTGCATTAAGAAGGGACACCTTTTAGATGCACAATCTAACATGTATTGAACCATAGGTTCACTGCAAAACTCCTATACCAAGAGATTAATTATGGATTAGTGTGCACACATGAAGCAACTCTGGTGAGACAAAAACCCGTTTGTTAGTTGACAAGGTTCTGTTGGCCTATAAGATGCAAGTAGCTGTAGCCCAGTTTTACATTATATTTATCGTTTAGTGGAGTAATTTGTTTAATCACAGAGTATTTACTGTTTGTAGTCATTACAAGTCAGTGGCTGTCTAGTGACCATTAAGACCAATAGCCCAGTTTTACATTATATTAAAAAGTCGTGGGCAGGTTACCGTGTGCTGAGGTGGTTGATCTGCACACCCAGCTTGCAGCTTTGTTACTGAAAGTGACACAGCTGGAAGCTGCCATAAAATGCTGTAGCACTTGTGATATGGGTGACCCAAATGTAGCCAGGTCTCTCACAGGTTCTCCTCTACCAACCATCACACCTGCAACCCAGACAAAGAGGTTGGAAGCTGTGCGACAGTTGCCTGTCACTGACTGATGTAGTTTTTCAATGTTGAAGCTGCATGTGGGGACTGTCATGCAAGCTTAGATTCCAGTAAGATGAGTTTTTTACCACTTTTAAACTGGTTCGATGTATTGTTGGAGTCTAGTTCAGTTTTCCAGTTGTCATCCTGTGAGTTGGCAGCACCCCAACACTTGGTCTTAGCAACCATTACAATGGGATTTTGGTGGTTAGAAGCTTCAATGTTAAGTGGCTTAATAAGCCCATTAGGGAAAAGGTGCATTGTTTGTGGAAGAAACGCAGTGTCCATTAGGTGTGTATTCTAGGTGTCTTGATTCAAAGTAAGGAACAAGTGATCCCAGATGCCACCAGACTGACTGGGTATAGCCAACTGTCGATTGTGATGCATGTTGGTATGAATATTGCTTGCTGCCTCGACTTGGACATCCTCCAGTCCATCCAGCAGCTGCCTGAAAGGCTGAACTCTGTGACCAGTGGCCACAAGATATTGGCAGAGCTAAGTGTCTACAGCATTATTGAGAAAAATGCTAAACTGATTGTGGACATGGGATTCAGAGCCATGTTAATGAGATGAATTGGTGGCTACAGCACTTTTGTGATGATTTTAACTGCATATTCTATAATCTTTGCCCTAGAGTTCAGTCATATAGGGTACCATTGAATAGGTTAGGTGGGCACTACACATGCGAGTCAGCTACATGGGTGGCAGCGGTCATGTGGAGTGCATTTGGGGGTTTGTTAAACTGAGGGACAAAGATTTGGGATTTGAAATACAGTTATGGGCAACCCAAATAAATTGAACGTCGCAACTTTTTAGTAGCTTAAGAGACTCTCAACTCCTGAAAGTTCTCATAGTTAATTGTATAAATGTTTGTAACAAACAGTCTGAACTAGAAAGCATTTTAGTATCACAAAAGTGGATGTTATAGAAGGTATATAAAGCTGGTTTTAAATCGGATATAAGGCTCACAGACATTTTTAATTATAACATGAATATTTTCAGTACGGATACATTGCATCCCCGTGGAGGTGGTGTATTTATTATCATTAGTTAATACCTACCTTGTAATAAAATAGATGTACGAGGGTGGCCCAGAAACTAATGCACCACGTTTTTCTTCTCAGCCCCCAACAGTGGTACGAATGCAAAACTTAAGATATGAATTCTTTGATTTTCAGAGTGCACGTGCAAAGTTTGTTTCTTCCAACAGATAGCGTACTTGCAGCGATGGCTCAATGTAGCGTCTGTGAGTGATGTACATTATAAGCAGCGTTTCATCATTGAATTTCTCGCTGTGGAGCCAGAACATTCACAAACGTTAATGTGCAGTTTATGGAGCATCAGCAGTTGACAGAAGTATGGGCATAGAGGGTGAGGCCATCTGAATGTGGTTCTGCAGAGCTCCAAGATTTGCAGTGGTTGGGAGTGCCACCCATGGCTGCAACACCTTACAAGATGCAGCATGCTGATGTGCTCATTCGAAAGGACCAACGCATAACAACTCGGCAGTTGGCATGGGAGCTGTCAATCCGCAAAGGAAGTGTGGGTTTAATCGTCAGTGCTCTTGAATGTACAAAAAAGTGTTCACGATGGGTTCCATACTGTCTTACGGAGGAACACAAAATTCTCAGAAAAAAACATTTCTTTTGAGTTGCTGCAATGTTTTGAAGCTAATGGGGAAGCCTTCTTGTTCTAGATTGTGGCAGGTGATGAATCCTGGGTTCTCCATTTTGAGTCAAAAAAAAAAAAAAAAAAAAATGGCAATTGATGTAATGGCGCCATCCTGACTCTCCACAGAAGATAAAATTCAAAGCAACTGCTTCCACTGGTAGGGTCATGATTACTGTGTTTTGGGACTGTGATGGTGTCATACTCATTGATGTTATTTCAAGAGGCACCCCCATTAATTCTGAGGCATATGTGAACACATTAACCAAACTCAAGAAGCACTTCCAGCGACTTGGATGCCATAACAACCCAGGTGATTGTGTGCTTCAACATGATAATGCACGCCCTCACACAAGTTTGAGGATGTTGGAACACATCAGCAAACAGGGTTTGACAATGTTACCCCATCCACCTTATAGCCCTGACCTAGCTCCCTCAGACTTTCACTTATTTGGGCCATTGAAGAATGCCATTCGTGGGAGACATTATGAGGATGATGAAGGGGTGATTCGCACAGTGAAGAAATGTCTTCGTGAACAGAACAAGGAGTGGTAACGCCAGGGCATACATGCTCTTGTGTTTACATGGAGAGTACATGCTGAAAGTCAAACCATTTCTATCTTGTATATACTATAAATCTTTTGAAGAGTAAAAAAGTATGTGTTGACTGTAAAATTGTGCATATAATTCACATTTTCAAGAAAGGAGATCTTTGTAACAACTGTTTGCAGTAAAGTTCTGATACATGTTCTATGTTTGAACTCTATGAATTTTCTAGACTAAAAGGTTTTGCTAATAATCAACCAGCGAGGAATATTTTGACAAGTGTCACTACTTTTGCATGACATAATTAATGTTACTGATACAGATTCACAAGATAATGCAATTATTTTGGATTTTCTGAAATCTTTCAGCTCTGTATGACAAAACAGCCTTCTACATCCATAGTCTGCAATTCACAAATATTGTGGGTGTTAGATGTCCTGCACCAAAACTAATGTTCCCCTGAGCATTCCAATCCAGAATAGCATGAGCTAAGAAGGAATACATATAAGCATCATTACAGCATCCTATTTTTCTAATCTTATCTCTCCTTTCGTTACAGCCCATATAGGTTGGTGGACAAAATATAACATCTCACGCATAAATGAAATAAGATATTCATAAATTCAAACGAAACCTATGTCACAACTTTCCACATCCCACAGAGCCAGTCTCTTATATTGGGATCAATGAAAAATGAATGTATTGTATTGTATCTGTCTGCCAAGCAATCCCAGCCAATTCTATGTATCAATTCAGTTACAATTTCATGTTGGCTGTGGCAAGCAGTCACAAATCAAGCAGCTCTTCTCTGTACTTTCTCTATCGTATTAATCAATCCCTTGCAATATGGATCCCAAATTACGCAACAGTAATCCAAATGTGGAAGCACAAGAGTTTCTTACACTATCCTCTTTGTATGAGCATTACAATTCTTTTAAATACGGCCTATGAATCGCAGTCTAGAATTAACTTTAACTTTGGCCAAAGTCATGTGCAGGTCCCATTTTATCGTGTTTTCCACTGTCGTGGACAAATATTTCAGAAATCAACCATGTCAACAACTGAGCTGTTCACTTTGTACTGTTGATTCTTTCTACTAGTTATGCACATTCCCTTGCTCTTTCTGCAATTTAGTGTAAGTTGCCATTCATAGCACCAAAATAATTGTGCTGAATATCTAAGCAATCGTCAGAACACCTTACTTCCCTATAGATAACTGCATCATCGCCAAATGATCGAAAACTGCTAGTAATGTTGTCTCCAAGATCGTTTATGAAGGTGGTAAGGATTAGAAAGATTTCTGAAAATCTAAAAAAAAATTGCTCCAATTCATGAACTGGCGTCAATAAATTTCAGTGCATCATGTGAAAATAGGGCCAACTGTGTTTCACATGATCCGTTCTCCTGAAATCTGTGCCGGTTCTTTCATCTTAATGCACATTACGTACTCCATAATTCTACTGCAAACAGATGTTAGAGAGAGGTGTCAGTAATTCCTAGGATCCCTACAGTCTCCCTTCTTGAAAATGGAAATTACGTGGCCAGTTTTCCAATTGGAGGGTACTTTTTGCTCTTCTAAAGATTTACAGGATATATCAGACAAGACTGTTTCTATTGTGTACTCTGAAAATATTCTTACTGGGATACTATTGGGGCCTGGTGCTTTCCCCAACTTCAGGAGTTTATTTACTTTACAATAGATTTCATATGTAATTCCAAATGACATAGAAAAATGTGTATGTTTTCCATATTTTTGTCAGAAAATGATTTTTTTAAAATTCAGTGTTAAATATGGCAGCCTTGTTGTTTCATGTCCATTTTGTACCAGTACTGGCATATTTCATTGAGTTTTGGTGTGGATCTTACAAAGTGATTTGTAACAGAAGTAATTAAAAGGCCTCACACAACACATTTTTAACCCATCCTCTTATCTGGTACAAGGTTTCTGAGTCATTACAATACCTCGTCCTTCTTGAGCATGTGTGTCCTTTGCTTTTTTAGTACTCTTTTTAACTTCACATGTATATCGCGGGGGATCATTCCCTTCCTTGAATGTATATGTATGTCCATACCTTCATACATCAATGCTACATCTGTAAGAATGGAGACTTTCCCAGCGTGATTGCAATGAAGTCTTCACGATTGTATCGCCGGATTGTGTTTTGAAAATACGATACTTCGACGACTAGCTCCATCGTATTTATCAGGTGTGGAGACATCTGCACTGGTCAGCTGACAGTCAGATAATGAGACAGCTCAGGTGCTGCACCTCCTTATACAGGTGAGGGCTTTTTCCGCGGTTGACTGCCAGTGGGTGTGGCTGCAATTCTTTGACTATTGAATCCAAAAATTAGAGAGTATTTTTTGGATTCAGTAGTCAAAATTCAATTAGCCAATACGTTCAACAGATATAGTAGGCCAGGGATGGCGAACCTTGATTGATATATGTGCCATTTTTTTTTTTTTCTGAAGAAATGTTGACTGAAGCCATGACGTGCCATCAAACAATCATGAGATAGTGTATATTTTTTTCCCCCATTAATCACTATCACCCTAAAACTTTATATTTGCAACAAGAAATATGCGACTTCAGTTGTTCCAAATTAGATGCCAAATAACTTATATTAGGTTCATACAGTATTACTTTTAGCAAAATGCAAGCTGAAGTGGAGTCATCTGACAAACAGTTTCGAAGTGAGTCCTTAATGATATTCATTCCTGAAAATAATGATTCACAGGCATAGGTAGATGAAATATTGTTAAGATAGCAAAAGCCAGCTGTGTCTGCAATTGAATTACAAGTTTCCGTAATTATGGTATTGTCATTTTTACTCATATTGCTCGATAAGTCTTGCTAATTAATTTAATTCCAACTTCTTCCTCATTTCATTGAATTTTTGAGTCCATTTTGAACTACGCTGGAACTCAGACAGATGCATTTCCATTTCTTCAGTTTCCAACCAATTAAATTTAGACAAGTTCAGTTTATGAGGTGAAGTAACATCAGGATACATAATAAACTAGAGTTTCCGTTAATTCTTTGATCTGAGAAAATTTCAATGGAAATTCTTCTATTGAAGAATTAATTACTGAAGATAACTCTTTAGTTAGTTTTAATTGGTCTAATTTTTCATGTTCATCAGAATAATTTTTTTCAAATTTGGTAAAGACTTGTAATCATTGGAAATAATATTTTCACAGAAACTTTCAGTTTGGCCTCAGAAGCAGGAATGACATCTGACATAACAATAATTGTTTTATTTGACAAAGAGATTTGTTTCATAGTGCCGTTGTAGCCTACTGATAATGTTCTACATACCACTGTTCCAGAACATAAAACACACACCACTTTATCACCTTTATTAATCATGCCACATTTCTCAGTCCACAAAGGTTAAAATTCTCTATTACACTTATCTTGCCCTTTTTTTCTTTTTTGCCAAACTAATATAACTCAAACTTAAACAAACAGCTATGTTAACAAAATTAGTTTTAAAACTGCAAGAACTATACGTAACTGGTGAAAGCAGTAAACGTTGTCGACATAAACAAACAAGTGAATAAGTTAACTTAACTTCCCTCCCGCCGGGTGCGTTTGCTCACTCAGTCTACCGGTCAGAAAATTCACTCAAAATCCATCTTTTTTGCGCAATATGTAGTCATCCCGTGCTGGTAGTTTCTTTCACTATGAACTTCGTTACAATGTTCTTAAATTATATAGAAAATAAAATAAATAACTTATATCGATTAGGTACCTACTTAATTGACGCCGTGCCCAAATTATTTGGTCGCGTGCCATCATCGGCACGCATGCCATTGGTTCGCCATCGCTGTAGTAGGCTATGCCTTAGTGAGGTATGGAAACCAGCCTTGGCACTCTCCGCATAGAGCATGGTACGTTTGTCCAGCAACCGCCATAAACGGCTCAATATTAGTTTCTGCAGGCCACAACGAATAACTGTAGCCATGCCCTCTGGCAGCCAGCTACTGGGCATGGTTCACGGAGAGAGCCATCGGCTATGTAAGGAGGTGCAGCACCTGAGTTGTTTCAGTACCTGACGATCAGCCGACCAGTGTAGATGTCTCCACACCTGATGAAGACGATGGAACTAGTCATCGAAATATCGTGTTTTCAAAATCCAATCCAGCGGTACACCCATGAAGACATGTTACATCTCTTAAACAGTACTCCTTGTTAGTTTGAAGGTACTATAATTATCAATCGAGTTCATTCTAAAACGTTCTTTGAGCCCTTTTCAAATCTGGAAACAATCCTCTAATTTTTCTTTTGCATTCAGTTATTAATTTTACTGTAACAGTTTCTGATTTGTGTTCATTTATTTCTGTAGTCATTGAAATGTCATGAATAATTTGAGATTCATTGTAATGAGGAGATTTAAAATGTTTTCATTGTTACAACACCGTGTTGGCTCAAGATGATGAGCAGAGAACAGGTCAACAATGATTTCACAACCCGTACCTCTGTGAATGTAATTAGACCAGTGATATGACAAATTGAAGTCGCCTCCTAGAATTGTTGTAGGATCCAGAAATTGGTGAGCTATATTATATACACTATTTCCTAATGCCTTGACAATAGTTAGGACTGCATCGTGTGGATCACAGAAGGAACCTATCGCTGATTTTGTTCTCACTACATTGCAGTTAATCCATATGATTTCACAGACCACGTCAACATCTATTTAATTACATGGGAGGTATTTACTAACAGGTATAAATATACTACCTTTTAGTGAATATTCGAGTATATGGTACATCAGATCTGATTTGTGAATGGATTTCTAATTGGTCAGTTGCAGCATGTTGTCATTGATGGAGACACCTCTTCAAATCTAGATGTAACATCAGTCATAATAGGACAACTTCTTTTCTTATTTTTTTAATAATCTTCTTGGAGTCAACATTAATAGCAGTTTGCCATTATTTTCTGATGATGTAGTCATCTATAGGAAAGTATAGAATTCTTATAGTTTCATAGAAATTAAGTGGGTTCTGAATGTTATTTCTGTATGGTGCGATGAATTGTAATTTACATTGCAAAACGTGTAAAACAATGTTCATAAATAATGAAAATAATTTTTTCAGGCATACCATGTAAACTGTTTGTTGACATAGTTGGTTCCCTGAAGTATTTTTCAGTAATGGTACAAAGCAACATGAAATTGGACCTCCACCTACTACAGTTGTTGGTGGAGCTAATTTTAAACTGTGATTCATAATACAAATTTTTAAGACTTTTAACACACATACTAAGGAAATAGCATACAAAACTCTTGTGTATCCACAATTAGAGTACTGTTGTCTGTCTGGCTGTTGTGTGGCATGGGATTGACTGACAGTCTAAAAAAAGTTCAGAAAAGAATCGATCAATTTCTTAATTCTTGTCACAGCCCTTACAATCCATCACAGAATCAATACATAGAGTGCACTTGGATGGTATAGCAGATGGCATAGGTTTCATTTGAGTTTATTGGCAAACATGCGAACATTCATTTTCATTTACAGGTGTGATGCAATGCTTTGTGCTTCTACCTATTTGGGTCGCAATAACAGGAGCTATAACATTAGATAAATAAGGTAATAAAACTGGTGCTTATATGAATTCCTTCTTTCCTCATCCTAATCGGGATTGGAATAAACAGAGTTAGTTTTGGTGCAAAGTACCCTCTGCCACCAATGATTTTGTGAGTTGTAGAGTTAGATAAAGATTCCAGTCCACAGCATCAAGCTTCTGCGTGTTAAAATTTGAAAAATTGGAAGACTTTTGAATCACCCCCCCCCCCCCCTCTCCCCCAATAGTTCATTTGATTATCATTTATATATATATATAATAAAAGATTAGGTGGAAAGGTGTTTCCATCAAAGAAGACATAATGAGATTGTAAGCAATTTATTATTTATATGACCAAAAAAAGTTGTTGAGAAGAAATTCAAATACTGGCAGTATAGTGAACAAAATGTATAGGCTACAGTGGAGACTATATAGAAAAATAGCTTTGTATTTGTTTTGCTACATTTCAATCCAGTAAAAACTTTTTGAAACAATCTCATTCACGTTTGAGTGAATATTGCACATAATAAATATGAGCTGTAATCAAAATAGCTTCAATTAAAGTTTAACACATGAAACTAAATAGGGCTATGACTGTAGAATTGCTATTACTGCTAAGTTTCAAATACGATCAGAAAAGGTATAACTAAAAAATAAAACTCAGTGAGGGTGACATTTAAAATATCAGTCTCCAACTAGTTACATTTTTGATGGCAAAGAATCTGTGGATTGTTCTGTCAAACATTCTTCCCCTATTGTTTCAACAATCAGCTTTTGTCAAACACTAAAAAGAGTAGATATCTCACTTAATTGTAATTAATTGCCGTGAAAAATCATTAATATATAATAGACTAGAAAATAATTTGATGATGTTGACGTGTTTTGAAAACTATTAAATACCTTTAAATGAGTGTATTTGCAGATTATGTTACATGCTGCCCGTTTATAGCGTTCTACAGTTGCACACGTAATTCAGTATTTTTTTGCATCCATTAGTGTGTAGTATAAAAAATTCTCTGGCTATCCCTGATGGAAGGTCCAAGAATTATTTATACAATTGATACATTGGGAAAGTCTCCATTCTTTCATCCCATATCCTGCCACAGAACATCATATAAAGATGTTGCTTATTTTGTTTTCTTTTTTTCTCTTGTCCTCCATTCTAACAGTCGAGTAGCAACAACGGCGGAGGTAAAGTTATCATTTGTAGAACGTAAGGCTGTATTG
Organism: Vandiemenella viatica; assembly: GCA_031002005.1. Classification (NCBI taxonomy): domain Eukaryota; kingdom Metazoa; phylum Arthropoda; class Insecta; order Orthoptera; family Morabidae; genus Vandiemenella; species Vandiemenella viatica. The sequence continues at coordinate 26,374,114 of CM061921.1, forward strand.
AAGTGGTACTGTAAGTACAAGAACATCAAGAGGTACAATGGCAGTGGAAGAAATAATTTCTAAGATGGCCATCAATGCTTCGAACAGTTGCTCATATTCGTGATAAGTTCGAAACCCTCAGGAAAGATCTGACAGACTATGAATAGCTAGAAGTTCCACGTCCAATAGTGTTGTTTTGCAACATTTCATCTATTCACCACAGAAGTCAGTGAACCAGGGAGTGCGCTAAAGTGGGGTAACCCAGTCAAGTTTATAGATGCATTCTTATGTGCGCAATGTGTGAAAGTGTACATTCCAAGCCGGTCCGCATTTAAGCACAGGCTACCTAGGCTGTAACCTAGGGTCCCACACCACAAAGGGGGGGGGGCACCTAAGCCAGTATTAAAGCAAAAATAAAATAAAAAGGGTCACCCATAAATTGTTATGTCACTGCCGACTGGGGCCCGCACCACTTGTATAGCCTAGGGGCTCACAAAGCCTAAATACTGTCCTGATTCCAAGATTTCTACATGCTATGAACAAGGGTGACCCAGATAGAAGGATTGAGTACTATAATTGGTTTCAGAACATTGCTCATGAGGATGAAGAATTTGCAGAGAAATTTATGTGGTCTGGTTCTGTGAATTGCCATGATTGTGTCTACTGGGCTCCTCAAAATCCCCACATTTATGTGGACCAGGTGCAGTCTGTTATCACATGGTTAGATTGGTCCTTTCTTCTTCGAGGGTACCATAACTGGTAAGGTGTATCTTGATATGCTTCGGACAGGATTTTGCCTGTTTTCAAAACCTCTATGGCAATGCAAAGTTTTACCTGCAATAAGATTGAGTCCCTACTCACTACCATCAAGAAGTCGGGTTTTTCTTGGATGACACACTACCTGGACAGAGTAGGTTGAAGAGGTGCTATTGGGTACCCACCTCGGTCACCTGTTTCGACACCTCTGGATTTCTACCTGTGGGGGACTGTCAGGGATGATGTACATTAACAAAAAAAGTCAGCTACAATCAACAATCTACGTGAAAATATCATGTTTATGGACTAGGAATTATCTGAGGTTCGGAGGTTTACTGAAGCAGGTCCTATGTGGATGAGGGAGTATCTTTGGGAGGATGGTTCTCATTTCAGGGCAAGCTAGAAGAAATCGTAACCTTATTGAAGAAATTGGTTAATTGATTCCAGGCTTGGAAAGTACTGAGTTACCTGAACTGGACTGTAGGTTTTTTTTTTTTTTTTTTTTTTTTTTTTTTTATAATTTGGATTGGTGGATAAGTTGAGTGGGTTGTGATGTGATCACAAAAGTTGTTTATGAACTAAATTTGTGAGTGGTTACAAGAGCTTGGGAGATATTATTGGAATAAAGTGTGAAGTCCTGCTGGTTATAACATATGCACCTGGCATGATTGCCAAGGCTGTAGGAGAGGGAGCGTTTGTTGTTTGTGTCATCCCTCTGTATACTATAGTTACGTTTTTTATCTGTATTTTCCTTTTGCCTTTTTTTCTTCTATGTGTTGTGGTTTTTTTCCCTCCGTTACATAACCTGTATGCTGCATGATTCAATGTGTATATGTGGATACAGCATGATTAAATAAATAAAAGGAAGATGATTTGTGATTATATGTTGATAAAAATTTAATTGGTGCTTCCAGATTGTTAAAGAAAAAGATATTGTTCTCCTGGACCTGCCTATAATTAATGTGGTGTTACAACTTTGAAAAGTACATAACTCATTATTGTAATTACCCTGATACAGTGTATATTGTGCTGTTAATTAAAATCGGAATCTTTTTATTTCAGCTGAAATTCAATACACTGCTGCAGATAGAGAACACCACTTTGCCGTAAGGCTAATTGATACTTTTTGGAAAATCCATTCAGCACATCCAGCAAATTTGACACTTGCCCCTGTGTATGTAATAGGTTGGTATGATATTTACTATTTGAGCTACACACCTGCTAGTTCTTTTTAATATGCAGTGTTACTCTCTGGTCATTAGATTTCCATCTAATTCACAGGTACACAATTTCAATACAAGAAACAGAAATAACTTGCATAAAACACAAACATCTCTGTTAGTAGTAGAAAGAGGAGTTAATTATTCTGGGATACATCTGTTTAATAAACTTCCCAAGAGTATAAAACAGTTTGCAGATAATAAAGATATATTTTTTTAAAAACTGAGAGATTATCTTATTGGCAACTCCTACTCCATTCAAGAAATTGAACAAAATAATTAATTGTATTCAATATGACCTTTTACAAAATTCAGTTGTAAAAATTAATGTTTATTTTTAATCTCTTAATTTGTCTTTGTAACATATAATGGTTTTTGCTGTGACTACAACTCATATTGTATGTATGTATATTATCCATGACATGTTTCACATCCCAGAGGTCCTTCCTCAGCAGAGATCCATGGAACAAGATTGATAAATAAAATAAAAACATAGACCTGTATAGGATTGTAAATTATATAAAAAAATGCATCATGCACCTTGAGTCATCTCTTTTAATTTTCAATGCTTAATGCTCTGGTTAAGTTTTTAAGAGCATGTACACTCGCATCCCAAACATTAATTGGTAAAGGATTGAAGTGTTGTAGGTTGTTAACATCACATGTGTGATGAAGACAACATCTACATTAAGCAGTAGTTTCAGTCAATTTAACTACATAAAATATTTCCTTATCAGGAGGCTTTCTTTTCTTTTCTTGAGATCAACGTCATGAATATAGTGTTACCCCATTAAACTGCCTGTAATGACTTACAATTCTAAATAATTACATCCTATCAGTGTGATGCTTTACAGCAAGAAGGATACCGCCACCTTATATCTTCCACCCACAGTCATTCTAAATGACTTTATGACACTCTGACATGGCACCATTACAAATGTTTTGACATTACCATGTTAAAAGCAGTAATCTTAATCGTGTCTATGATAAAGTTCAACTTAGTTTAGCCTTTTGGCCATGATACATCAACACAATGATTTTTTCCTGTAGTTAAGACAGTTCAACATATGTCTGAAATCTGGAAAGTCAATTTATGTTAGTCCTTTGCCTACAAGGGATGTTACATGGTTTACAGATAACTGCTGTAAGAGAAATCCATGATAACAAAATGTGATGCCAGATACAATAATTAAATCTTCAGCTTGTTTCATATCATGAACATTTCCACCACTTTTGATTGGATCCTTTCTTAGTCTTGTTTATATCTTTTGCTCCTGGATTTTTCCTTGGAATACACATTAAAATTAAATATTATGAGATATTGCTCTCTTATACTAACTAAAATCTGTGAACAGAATTTTTACTGTCTTAGCAAAATTTCACGTAGAATTGGTAAACAGTTTGTAGTATTTTAAATTTACCTCAGAAGATTGTGTGTAAATTAAAAATCACATTTATTCCCATGGTAAAAGTCTGAGTTTGTTGACTGATGATTGTTAATTTAAGAGAGTAACTTTAATTTTGTATGGGACAACATTGTGTAAAAAGTCTCAATTCTTATTTAGGAACAGCATTTATGCACAATCTTTCATATAAAATGATTCAGTTACCTGCAAAAGTAAAATATGTTAGTTATCTTTTTGTGTGTAAGAATTAAAAACATTGATAGATTTGTAGTGGTGAGTGAAATCTTTGCCATTTATTTCTCAGGGGGAAAAAATTAAGAGATCAGAACTTCACATTAATTACTATTTATTGCTATTTTTTATTTTGTTTTTATATTTTTATTTATAGGTTTAACTCATTTGGAGTCCACTGTACAAGCACTGATTGAGATCATTCATGCATTCACAATTTGTGATCCTGAAAACACTATTCAAAGTGCTGTGACATTGTACTTACAATTTTTGCTCTGTGAAGATACAGTGGTGAGCTACAATGCAAAACAGGCTCTTGTGCGACTCTTGAGGCCAAGAGTGCAGAGGTCTAGTAGAGGTCTAACATCAACTCCACCTCTCTGCAGCACACCTGGTAAATTTTTGCTTATTGCTCTACTGAAGCTGATGAGAGAATATCATGTTTTAGGATATATTTTTCTCTGTTGTCATATAATACCAATATAGTATTGGATAACTTGTGTAAAGCTTGTTTTTGTTGTTTTATCATCATTCCAAATGATTTTAAAGTATTATGAATACATAATGTACTTACTTATAGACTAAGATCTTTAATAATGAGTATTTAATTCATGGAAGATGTGTGATTGTTGATAACCAATGATAGTTTAAAATGCAGTTGTGTATGTTTTAACTATTTCTCAGAATCAGTATCAATTTTAATTGTGAGAGATTTTTTGTATTGTTATTTTTTTAATACTTAATTTCACTTGAATTTCAGGTTCCATGACTGTGACTGAAGGTCTTGGTGGAAGGACTCCGTTATCTGCACGTTCCCAAGATACTACTTCAAGTATAAATACTGAAACTACTGAGACTTCAGAGGGTACTCTTAGCTTAGGTCCAGAAGGAGGTACATATTAATCATACCACAAATCAACTCCCAATCACCATCCTTCTTGTCTCACTTCACTAGAGTAGGAACTCTGTCACCCAGTGGCATGCTGGAAGAAAGTACTAAAGCTTTAGAACAGTACATGCTAAGCAACTAAATAACCAATATTTGTTATTTGTCAAAAGGGCAGAATGATTTCAAATGTCCATGTTCACACTTCTGCTATTGCACATCCTGATTGACTAAACAAAATTGCTCGACTTTTGTGTTCACAGAATGCAGTTGTGATGCAGCAGAATTTCCCTTGTGTTATTTAAGTTGATAGACATGCAGTGATTTGTCATTAAATTCCAAAACTCTGAACATTGCTTTATAAACATCTTACTGCTCATAAGCCTAATTTATTTACGTGTCCTTCAAGCTTCCTAAGTGCAAAATGGTCCCTTCACACTCTACACTGGCCAGTTTCTTTTGGTGAATACTAGAAACTGTCCTTGTTTGGGTAGCGTATTTTTCTATCTACCTGCTGAGTGTTGCCACTGAATGATCCAGGCCAGTGGTTCTTGTCATCTGCCCCAAGGCTGAAAAGTGTTCGGTAGCCTCCTAAAATATCTCATTCCACTGCTGCCTTGCGAATCAAAAACTGTACGATTTTGCTTATTTCCAAACATAATTTATACATTTGTATATCTATCAACTTTATCAACCAAAAGCCAGTATGACGAAGCTATGTTTTCTGAAAACCCCTCGATACAAACTGTCACACTGACACTTAACTTCCTGTGTTGTTTGTTTTACTTCAAATGTCCATCTCAATTTGTTTCTCACGTCTCAATTTATTTAACTTCTGCCTTGATTCTGATGGATGAACATGTTACTTCATATAATCAATATGAAAATCTGAAAAATGGTTTAACCTTCTCAACAGATCTCACATAATCATTTATTTAAATAGAACACAGATAATGTAATAATGTGTACATTAATCATTAAATCAAATTGGACATAATTGCTCAGCTTATCTCATGAGAGTTCTCAAAAAAGTATAATACTGTATTAATATTCAAATGGATTCTGGAACAAAAGAAATCATCCATCCTGACTGACATACAATACTTCTAGTAATTGTAGTTCAACAGACAGTTTAAGAATAACAATATGTATCCATATATTCAGAATGTAAACTCTGTAATTTCCACAGATCATGTGGATACAAGATCTATATTTTGTATAAATGCATCATCTTTTCAGAATATATCTCTGATTGTCGTACATAATGTTCACCCTATTAAAAAAAAAAGGGTCACTCCCATTAAATGAAGTATGGGTTACCAATCATCTGTTCTTCCATTTAAGTATATAATGGACCATGTGTGATATATCCATTCAGCTGCTGTCAGAGATGGCTCTCTTCACTTCACCTATATCTTCTGGAATTGTTTCTTCACTAGTCTGAACTAAACACTGTTTCTTGAGATAGAAGTTTGTTTTAGTGCATCTACGGTGCAGTAGTTAGTGATTTATCTTGTGTCCATCCGAGCATTGTGCAGTCACCAAAACTTTAGTAAGGTACTTAATATTTGGGTACACAAAGATGACCATTCATATTCAAACACATAGAAAATGAGTAGGATCACTCAAGATTAATGTCTTTACAAATAATTCACTCCCAGCTTGTTCTAAATGTCCACCCCACCCCCCTCTCCTCCTTCCCTCTCCTCCTCTCTCATTCAAGTTTTCAAGTTTTGATCTATGACTCGCAGCCTAGAATTAGCTCTACATATGACCGAATTAGTATGTAAGTCTCATTTCATGTTTCTTTTTACTGTTATGACCAAATACTTCACAGAATCGGCCATATCAAATATTGAACTGTTTACTACGTATTTTCTGAACAAAATTATTCTTTTTGTTAGTTATGCACAATGCCTTGCACTTTTTACAATTTAGTGTAAGTTGCCATTTGTCACAGCATACCAAAATAACATCCAGATTGTGCTAAATTTTTAAGCAGTCGGCAGAGTTCCTTACTTCCCTATAGATAATCGCATCATCAGCAAACAATTTCAAACTGCTCTTCGTCTCCAAGATGATTTATGAAAATTAAGAAAAGAAATGGTCCTATTATTGAGGGCGGCCACCTGAGGTAACATCTAAGTGAGAAGACGGTGACATACTGCGACCAACCAGTTAGGAAATCTTTATCCATTCACAAAGTTGATCTGATATTACGTACTCTCAAATCTTAGCTAAAAGTCAGTTGTGTGGTACAGTGGAAGGCTCTCTGGAATTCAAAGAAAATTGCATCAGTTTTTAACCTTTCAGTATGTTGTATGCAAATAGGGTGAACTGTGTTCCACATGATCTTATCTTCCAAAATCCGTTTTGGTTTGTTATAAGCAAATTGTTTTTCTAAAACTTTGAAGCCGTATTAAATTTGTACACAATCCATTATTTTCCCCCTTTTTGCTCAGTTATTGATTTAATGATTGCAATTACTTTTTTATGATCACTTATTCCTTGGTCACTGAAATGTTAGTTAATGCTTCTGTCCTATTGGTAACCACAAGATATAAAATGTTGTCACTATCATTATTATTATTATTATTATTATTATTACTCCTTGATTCACTAAAAGTGTGTGATGGAGGGTGCATTATGACACCGGTGTTGGTTCTGTAACCAGTTGCTCGAAATGGTGATCTGAGAAGAGATTGATAATGACTTCAGAAGCTGTCTTATCCAGCCACCATTAATGTAAACGTAATTACTCCAGTCGATATAATCCAGGTTGCAGTCGTTGAAATTGCCTCCTAGTATTATAACATAATCCTCAAAATGACAAGTGGTATTATTTACCTTATTTCTTAATGCCTTGGCGACAGTTATCTTGGCATGTTAGAAGCTGCCAAAGACAAATTTTGTCCATTCTATGTTAAATTCAACCCATACAATTTCGCAGACTGTCTCAGTGTTTTATTTCGTTAAATTGTAGGTATTTACTGACAGCTATAAATACACCTCCTTCATGAGAATATTTTAATACTATTCTTAAAAATTTCTGCAGAACTTATATCCGGTTTTAACCAACCTTCTGTATTGATTACGATATCCACTTCTGTACTACTAACAACACTTTCCTGTTCAGGTTTGTTACAGATTCTTCTACAGTTATCAAGAACTTTTAGCTGTCGAGATTCTCCTTAGCTTCTCCTACCATGCAGTGTTGCATTTGTGATTCGGTTGCCCGTAACTGTATTTCTTGTTCCGGGTCTTCGTGTCTTGGCTTAAAAAACCTCCCAGTGTACTCCACATGGCCTCTTGCCACCCGTGTAGCCGATTCACGTGTGTATTGCACACCTGACCTATTCAGAGGACCCTACGTGACTCAACCCTATGGCAAAGATCAAAAAATCTGTAGCCAAGATCATCACAGAAACGTTGTAGTCTCTGGTTCTGCCCCTAAACACGGCTCTGAACCAGAGGTCCACAATCAACTCTGTCTATGATTCTGCATACTGTTAACTCTGCCGATATCTTGCAGCCACTGGCCACAGAGGAAGGAAGAGTTGAGAGATGATAACCTCTGGCCCAAGGCGGCAAGTGCTACAAGTGCTACAATTTGCTGTTGGCTATACCTCGTCCGTTCTATTGCATCTGGGATGGCCTGTTCCACATCTTGGATCAGGCAACCTAAAATACACACTGAATGGTCATTGGATTTCCTGAAGGGGCTCAATAAACCGCCTAATGTTAGAGCTCCCGACTACTAGAATACCTTCTGCAATTGCTTAGACCTCGCAGGCGGGGTGCCACCAACTCACAGCGTGACGATTGTGGGACTGAATCAGCCTCCAACAATACTTCAAACCGGTTGGACAGTTGAACATGCTCCACTTCCTGGCCTTTAAGATTGTTCAACTGCCCCCACATGCTACTTCGAAGTCTATTAACCACTAGCTGATACCCGCGACTTCGTACACGTGGATTAAGAACTTCTTTGTCAGAATTTAATACAGTAAGTTGTTGGTAGCGAAGGATTAGTCCCAAACAACACCGAGTCTGCATAATATGACCGGAAAGCCATTACTATATCATTCTACCATCGAACATGTCTCTTAAAGAGACTCAATTTCCAACATATCTACAAACAGAAAAACAAACGAAGGTGTGTGTGTGTGTGTGGGGGGGGGGGGGGTTTAACTAAGGGCAGCTTTATTTCAGCTTGGTGTTTTCTTCTTTCTTCAGCGTGAGCATCCGATTCTTGGATTCTAATAACTTTAGCTGCTCGTGCTTTGCTAGAGCTACAACTTAGGCCAGTTTATACCCCGCAAGGCATGTCAAAAAAGAAGGCAAAATAAACTGGTGCCAGAAACGTTTAAGCAGATAAAAGTAATAGGACAGAGAAAATCGACATCTATTCTAAATAATACGTTTTTTCTCTAAACGTAATTTATTAACAAATTATACACTAACATAATGCGCGAGAAGCATAGCTTGAGCAAGCGACGTAACATTACAGACTAACACGCACATCCATTTCACTGCCACCATTCGATAAGTTCTCAAAATTTCATGACTACAACTGTTAATCATACCAAAAAAAAAATGTCCTGTGGCCTCCCTACAGATTTTCTTGTTAAATTCCGTCAATATCGGTATAGGCATTTAGTTGTCAAAACGTAACAAAAGACAGAGACTTACTTCCACATTTATAGTACTATTACTGGAGATCACACATTCACTGACTGCGAATCACCCTGAGGGATCAATATAATGTAAAAAAAAGTGTACACCTACAGCATTGCAAGACTACCTACGATTTGCCTCGCATTGCAACCCTAACTTTGTGATATCTACAGTTTAACATACAATCCGAATAACCGACGGCCCAGGCGTGACTCTTACGATCAAAAACAATTTTTTAAAATCTTAGCCTCCACGGAGATTTGAACCGGAGACCATGACGCAAACATTAGTAAGCAAGCACTTAAACCATTGAGCTACATACACGGAAAAACAGTACAAAGACCTCCATATCCAACGCGTTTGTCTATTGCCGTTCAGTAATTTTTTGAAATTATAAGACAACATGTATTATTTATACAGATAATTTTTCAATCAAATATAGACAGTATTTTTCTCCTTCTTTCAAAGGATAAGTGTGCAAAGTTTCATCGAAATCGGATGGAAACTATGGATTTCTATGAAGAACAAACATACATACATTCATCTTTATATATATATAGATACGCCAGTCACTGACAGGCGACCGTAGCATAGCCTCCATCCCCTCAGCCTGGGTTGCAGGTTTAATGCTTGACATGGAGAATCTGAGATTGGCTTGGCTATATCAGGTTCCCCTATATCACATCTGCTGCAACCTTTTATGGCAGCTTCCAGTTGTGTAGCGTTTGCTAACAGAGCAGCAAGCTGTGTGTGCAGATCAGCTACCTCAGCTCCTGTATGTACACTCCATACCATTTCTGTGCATCAAATAAGGTGCTACGTCTCCTCCTTACAATGCGATTGACCACACGTGGAAAATATAACAACAATTAATTTATTGTTATAACAGCATATTTCTTAGTTGCTAACACATTTATTCCCCACTCAACACAAATTCTGCACTCTACACTGGTTGACTTATTCCCCCTCAACAGTTTTATTTGTATAAGTTCTTGATCCAACGTCTCTCTTACACACAGTTGTTTTGTGCGAAAGTCCAGTGTTTTTCTTAATCAACCGAACATTAATTCTTGTAATGTGAATTTGTATCTGCCATCACTTGTCAACCTGCATGAATCTTTGACCACTCCATTCAGAAATTCCGCAATTGGACTGCCGGGCATGTTAGTAAGTCGGGGTCGTCATTTGATACGTGGCTCCCCTTTTAACACTGTCTCCAGTGCATTTGGCACTTGCGTTAAGAGATCTGGTTGCTTGTCACAGTAAAACAATAGATAAAGATAGATATTGACAGTCCCTCACCCCACTTCCTGAGGACACTGACCAACAAGACGTTCTTGGCTCGATCACGAATGTTGATGAACCAGTATAGCAATGATTGTTTTATCGAACAGTTTCTACTGATGGGATTTTTTACAAATAAAATACTGCACATTTGATGAGCAAATTTAATATATTTATTAAAATCAATATGGTTGTTTGATAATACCACACTAAGCACCGATCCGCTCGGGCCTGAGGGTCCTGTGGTAGCTGATCTGGCAACTTCCCTTGGACGATAACCAGACGCTTCCTGTGGGGCTATAGCCCTGTGATTACCATGCCACAACTGAATGTATTCCAAGGCAAATCCACTGGTGGCAATCTGTCAGAGTGACCCATGCTCCAACTTTGATCAAGACCACAACATATCCCTAAATTCCACTCAAGTTACTGGAAAAACAACAGGCCCACATTTTTTGCTGTCGTCAGTCTTTCGACTGGTTTGATGCAATCCTCCATCCCTTCCTATCCTGTGCTAACCTCTTCATTTCTACATACCCCTTACAACCCACGTCCTCAATTATCTGCTTCATATATTCTAATCTCTGTCTTCCTCTACAGTTCTTACCTTCGACTGTTCCCTCCGCTAACAAATTAACCAATCCAGCATGTCTCAAAATATGACTTACCAGCGTGTCTCTTCTTTCTGTAAGCTTCTTCCATAAACTTCTTTTCTCACCCATCATCTCCAAAACTCGTTCATTTCTTACTTTGTCTGTCCACCTAATTTTCAGCATTCTTCTGTAGGACCAAATGTCAAATGCTTCAATTTTCTTTCTTTCTTTCCGGTATTCCTAAAGTCCATGTTTCGCTACCGTAAAGTGCTGTGCTCCACATATAGAGTTTTAAAACGTTCTTTCTAATTCCTAGATCAATATTTGAAACTAAAAGGTTTCTCTTTTTCATGAAGGCTTTTTTTCCTAGTGCTATTCTGCTTTTAACATCATTCCTGCTTCGACCATCAGTTGTAATTTTGCTTCCCAAGTAACAGAATTCACTTACTTCTCCTATTGCATCCAATCCTATTTTTATATTTAATCTACTAGTATTGGTATCATTTCATCACTTTTGTCTTGTCTTGCTTTGATTCATATTCAGTCCAAAATCTTCCTTCAGTATTTTGTTCAAGCCATTCAGTAACTTCTCAACATCCTCAGCCTTCTCTGCTAACAAGACAATGTCATCAGCAAATCGTAGCATACTGATTTTTTCTCCCTGAAAACTTATGCCACACGGAAATTTTTCTCTGACTTTCTTCATTGCTTCTTCTACATACAAGTTGAATATTAACGGGAATAGACTACAGCCTTGTCTGACACCCTTTTTAACTGATGCATGTCTCTCGTGATTCTCTACTTTTCTTATAGCCACTTGATTCTTATATAGTTTATTGAGGCCCACTTTAAGTTACTAATATTTACATACAATATGCACAAGATCTATGTTCATGGACAATTTCATTGTTTAGTTGCTTAGCTGCAATAGTTTTCTGCTTTGCTTCTGTTATGAGATAGAACTGTATATGCTTTTAGCTTTGTGTTCTTGGACTGGTGTGTCTATAAGATAGTGTTAACTTCCACTTTTGAATCATGGTGCTTCCCTCCAACGTTTTCCTTTCTGTTATTTTGAAAGGCAGATCCCTGCTCGTTACATAAATAACCACTTTTGTTCTGTTCCCTACCATTATTTTGTCAGTTAAATCTATCAGTCCTGAAGGGTTGTTCATGTCTGTGATCAGAACCTATTCCATCCAGGTTACATAACAGGTCTTACAGTCGATACCGGAGCTTAAGCACTATTGGAGTGATCTTACTCTGTAGCATTGGTATGAAATGGGTGCTCACTATGGTATTTAGCTCTGAATCCTTCAGTGAATGATAAAGGTACCTGGAAAGTACTGTGATTGTTGATAAGCATGAAATCATCTAATCATTGCTTCTAGATTTGTATCTCCCTTTGTAAATTTTCATTTGGCATTGAATTTGCGATATTTGTGACCAAAATGTCTGCAATAACATTGTTTTGAACTCGTCATTGATGTGGTCTGGGTATACGAAACTGCAAGCCGATATTTCTCTTCTGCATCTTGAGCTTGTTATACTAACATCTGAAGTAAGTGTGGAATGACTTAAATATAAATTTTCCAGATCACTTAAGAATGCTCATAAGTTGATCCCTGTCCACACGGCTAAATTTTGGCAACAAAAGGTCAACATTCCAGTGCATCCCATTCTTGAGAGAGATATTTGCCTCCTCAGTGCCAGCACATTTTAACCAAATCTGATCTTGAAATGTTTAATGTAGTCTGCAAACTTTCGCTATATTGCTTTAGTGTGGTTATTTAATTGATAATGTCATTTATATGTCTATTACAATGTATATACTGCCAGTGCACTCTTTTTGCCTCATCAATTCTTGGTCAAATTTTTCAAAGTGTGTGTAGTTTCCACCTGCTTCACACTTATATCTTTCTGCATGCTGTTAATTTTCAAAGTGACTGTTTCATTTACCCTTGTTCTTGCCTTGATACAAATTGGTTATTAGTGCTAGGCTGAATAGTGGAAATGTCTGATTAAAACAATTTGTTGATCGTTTGAATTTCTGCTCTTAAGTTTGAGAGCCGACTTTCCAAATGTTTGCGTAATGTATTGTACTTCTCCTTGAATGATTGAATCCAATCATTAGTTGCATCTAATTCAGGGTTTATTTATGAGCTGACAAATTTGAAACACAAGTCAATATTTCTCCAAAATATTTTACATTGTATGGAACATGGGTTCTACCAAAACAGAGAAGTTTGCTGAAACCTGAACGGGTTCAAAAATATTTTCATACACTCTATTAGAAATCCCCTACTATTTCTGCCATGACTGCACTCAGAAGTGTGAAAAGTTCCCCATTTCCATCTATTGGTGCACATGGTATAGTCACTTAACTGCCCGGAGTACTGTTTATGTTTTCAAGCAAATTAACAGTCCGTTATATAAATTGGATTTTCTGCACTATTCCATTTTGTAGTTCATCCTGGATCTTAGCAACATATGTTTGTACACTTCAGTTAAATCATGCATTAGGAAGAAGTAAAAATGTAACTAGTCTGATATAGGTGCAGTATGCACTGCATAAAATCTTTGATGAATGTGTAATGCAGCTAATGAGTGAAGAGAAAAAGGCTGGAAGGGGGGGGGGGGGGTGGAAAGACCTTCTATGTATGTAAATGAATCAGTACACAACAATTTAACATTTCTTTAAGAAGCACATACAAAAAGCTCAAAGATGTGTTTTTTAGAACACTAATATGTTTAAGAAAACACAAGGCTAAATATAAATTCAAACTTGCCAGCTGTCTCCACTGAAAAAATATAATTACACATAGACTTTTGTAAATGATGCAGTTGCACGAATTTATATACAAAACATTCACACCAGACATCTGCCAACACCGATAAGTTGTTAAAGTATAAGAACCACTAGACATCTTACTGAAATTATTATATCCAGTGCAGTACTGGTACTCTGTTTAACCATATTAAATTTTTAAGTCCCATGTTAGGGAGTCATCTTGCAGTATTTGTGTCCATGCACATCCTAGCATACAACTATTGTCGAAGGGGAAACATTTAACACCAAATTTACTGAACAGCATTATGAAAATTAAAACAAAATATTCAGTGATTGGGTTCTAACAATTAGGTTCATTGTTAGTGGCATAAATACAATATGGGGGGCCAAATAGTTTGATGAAACTATACAACTAAAGGTTACTTGACATTCTGATGTGTTGAAGTTATTAATCAAATGAGGTTACAGACTGACCAGAAGCTAGTTAGAAACCTTTCTTACAATTATCACTTTTTATATGAATTTGATGGGTAATCTTATAAATAAAGTAAGGAAACTCAATGCAAAGTAAATTCATTACTTTTTCTTAACTTTGTTGTTTGATTTTTCTCTCTTATGGCTTTATGCCTTGTCGACGTCAAGCTCATTCGATGCGAGAAACGTCTGGGGTCAAGAAATGGGGAAAAATTCATCCATGGTCTTTTGAAGGAACCATGGAAAACCTAAATCTGGATGGCCGGACATGGATTCGAATCCACATCCTTCCAAATGTGAGGCCAGAGCGTTACTGCTTACCCACCACACTCTGTGTTTGTTGTGTTGTTGGCATATCATCTTGGTGTTGAAGGATTGCACAGCATAACATTATTAGACATTGTTCTTTCCAAAGATTACAAATTCTTGTGGAATTGGGCAAGAAATAAAGTACAGTTTAGCAGCCTTGAAAAAATCACTCATTCCTTACAACATGCAGTCAGGTGGTGCACCCTTGGTAACTGGAATAAAGTCCCATAAATTTTTTTGAAATTTGCATATTTACATGAAAAATACATCTGAGGGTCTGTTATCGCATTACTAAATTACTGAGGACAGTTGAAAGAGTATTAAATCACTTAAACTTGTAAGGAACTAAGCCTTACTAGGGGTGAGGTATAGGCCTAGTACCTTAACTAAAAATTTACTTGAAGTGAAAAGTTCTCTAAATCTGCATCAGTAATTTTAAATGACCATGTAGCCTACCTGGAATACTCAACTGAAGTGCTTAACGGCTGCCACAAAGCTGTTTTAACCCAAAGCTGAGGAAAGGTTTCCATCTACTATGAAATCACAAAAATTCACTTGAATCAAAATTTGAAGTTTATTTTCAGGGTCACATTTCAGAAAATAGCTGTTACGGTTGAGTAGGCAATGGAACAAACGTTTCCAAAAATTGCAAAGTTATGAAGAGGAAGAAAGCTGGCCGATACCCCTTTTTGAAAAGTCATTACTAGTAGCTCGTCAGAAATTTTAGCATGGTGGTCCGTAAGCCATGCAGTCACTTAAAGTTCAACTATTTCCGATTATAGCTTGACCTAACTGACAAACACGCACCATACCTAGCGAAGATTACTTTCACACAACGTTCCCGGAGTAAAGACAAAACGTAAAGACAAAAGACCAGAGTCAAAAGACAACCCCCTCTCCTAGGCTCCTGCCTATATACCCCCATCCGCATACCACATGTATATGGACGCTTTCCAAAAATAGTGTGAAAAAATGTAATAATAGAATGTGTTCCAAAATTAACCGTGGGTTGCATGGTCTGGGTTTATAAAAATTGTTTTGTGAAAATTCTCAAATGGTAAGCTTCTTTATAAATGAATTTAGTTTAACCGGCGTATTGGTGAAAAGATTCCGAAAGTTAAGTAGTGATTCCCCTATTTCTATTTGGATTTATTCAATTTTTAGGCAACCCTGCTGGATTGCAAATTATCGCAATAAAATTCGTGTCATCGTATTCTCTGTTAATTCCCGATTCCAATGGTGTAATTTTTATTAATATCGGTGGTGTAATAACAAAGTTATGAGTCTAACAAGATCGGGTTTGAAAACTATTTAGCAAACCCTTGGTTTCTGGTTCACAATTATTAATGTGTTGTTTATATTGAAAAAGTTAAGTTATCTGAATTTTTTTGGATTTAGTTACGTGTTTTAACAGTTGTTTTATTTACGTAAGTGGCTTGGTTTAATCGCAATTTAATTTTGAAATTACCATGTTGTGATTAGTGACAAAATAATTTTAAAATGTATATGACATCTATTGTACTGCATGAAATGTTCTGAAATTTTAATATGTTATACCAGATTTTTAGATCTTTTACGGAATCTACTTTTTAGTTCGAGAGATTATCGAAAACATATGATAAAAAATGTTAAAAGTGAAAGTGTTTTCCGTGAGGTGTTTAAAATTTTATTTAAGCTATTTATATGACCTAAAACTATGGAATTTTAATGAATTTAGCTTTCTTTTGAATTTATTATTATTTTGAAATTGCTTTACTGCCTCTTAAAGTGTTAAGAATTAGTGAAATGATCACGTAGCCAAAATCCATTGTTTACAAGTTGGATAATAATGGATTACCCTATTCCAGGTTAGTTTAAAGATTCTTTACTATTAAAAATGTTTATTTATTGCTTATATTAAGTGTTGTGGATCTTTACTACTTTTAAAATGGTCTATTTATTGAATTGGCTTGCTGTATCGTCTTTTGCTTGAAACGTTTCCTCATATCCTATACTGGCCATGAAAATTATATGTTTACTGGAAAGCTTACTCCCTCCCTTATGCTTTAAGCTAAGCAAACTAGAATTTACTCAAATTCTAAGGTGCTTACAAACTGACATGTTTCTTTACATCATTCAAATTTATTCGCACACTGATGCCACCAACATACGCACTGAATACATGCCCAAGGTTGGGATTCCCTTCTACGCTAACAGGGAAACTGATGGCTTGTTGCATAATTTCATATCAAATGAAATACATCACTTAATCTGACATTGTGCTTTCCCTCTTCCAGAATTATTCATGCATTGATGCCACCAGTATACATGCCAAATACATGCCCAAGGCAGGGATTTCACTCTAATTCTCCATCAATATGGAAAATCATGGCTTTGTACATATCAAATCAATTTAGGTACAAAATTCTCCCTGAACTCTGCTGATCTTAAACTCTCAGCATATACAAACAATTAAACACGTAGATTCAAATAAGAATAGTGAGCAGGAAATTGCTTTAAGTCAATGAAAGAAAGGAAGGACAGGAAATTAAAACCCAACACTAACCACATATGATGGTGGCTGGGAATGATGATCACAAAAAAATATGAACACATTTTACACTGTATTTCTGTGTTGAACCTTATGCTTGTAAGTAGAGGAAACACTTGGTGTTATTAGATATGATCACATCACCCCATAGTGGGCAAGAATAAGGTTCAACACCAAAATATTGCATTAAATGTGTTCGGCTTTTTTTGTGTTCACCGTTCCCAGATACCATCATCTATGGTAACTGTTGGGTTTTATTTCCCTATCCTTCCTTAAACACATTGTTTCTAACTTAAAATAACTAAATTGGAAGTAGTAATATAAACATAAATCTCAACTAACTTTTGAGAATTAATTTGCCTATTAGGAATATAGAATATCCCACTACAGGGACACCCTCAGCTATATAGTTTATTCCTTCTGGTACAAACTTCATTATTCAAATGACCTATTACATGAACTGAAAACAATGTGGTATGAAAATGAGAATATATTTAGAAAATCTTTAATGGAATCTAATGATACGTTTATCCAGGTTAAATTGAAATACAAAGGAAGTATGAATATGATTAAACCTAAATGTACTGTCTTAGGGTGCCATCACAAAAATATTAATATTGGCAGGGCACAAAAACAGTCCAGCATAAAATAAGAACATGAGATAAAAAACTTATAAGCATGAGACTCTAGCAACATAGTGCTGAAATTAAGTTCACTAAAACACTTGAGTGGGGGGTCACAATTTGTCAATTCAAATTGAACAGGGAATTTAATGGGTGATACGAAATGTGATTCCATCCAGTGAACATTGATCACATGGTGAATGTTTTACCAGTTCATGGTGTGTGGCAGTGGTAGTCTTGGTGAAGTCTGGCACATGAGATGAAGTTCTATCAGCAGTGTCTGGTTACCTGCACTCTAAGCCTGCATCTGAATGAAAATATGGTAAATAAATTGGGTAGCTTAGCTCACTGACCGACTCTGCTTCAACTTAATGCAAGACTCAATCTGTCAAATGCTAACCAAAAACCTACAGAGCCCGTCTGCAGCCTGCCATGTCCAGAGTTCAGAAGCTGCTGCATAGTGCATCTGCCTGAGGTCTATCCGCCAAAACCAAGTAATCTGAGATGATCCCCCAGCAAGGAAATGCCCAGCAACCAGTTAATTTAGAAGTTTTTGAGCAAGCTGAATGCCAATATTGTTTAGTTCAAATGTATATCTTCACGTATCATTTAAACTTTCTGATCGGTTAAACGTATTTGCATCGAATTTTGTGCTCGCTGAATGCCATTGTAGTATAGTAGAATTTTCGTTGTATTACTTAAGTTGGTGGTCATGCAGCCAAGTTAAGATTTTTCTTGACACACCAAAATTTTAAACATAACTTTTTGAATTCTACTGCTCAGAAGTTTAGTTTTATGACGTATCCTTCAAGCTCCCTACATTCAAAATGACCCATTTCCACACCAAATTGTTTGTTTCCTGTGGGTGAACAACAGAAAGCACTGTCCGTATTATCCTTTTTGTCCTTTCTGCCTGCTGGGAATGTGGCTACTAAACTATAAAGGTAGTTGTCACTTGTCATCCACCCCGACGCTTAGAAAGGATTGTCAGTCCCCTGGAATTCCGTGTTCCAAAGCCTCTCCAACAAATATCTGTACGATTGCGCACACATCATCCTGTAATTTATATGTTGAACTATTTATCAACTTCACTAACCAAAAGCTGCTGCTGTTTCTGTTTTTATTATTAATGTATCTGACTGATCCTGAATCATCACATACTCCTGTACTTCCTATAAGAGAGATCATTTGTAATGACATTGTCTTTACATTAATATTCTACCTGACAGTGCTAAATTTTCCATAAATATTTATCACCAACTACTGCAAACTATACAGTAGTTCAGTGTTCAACCTGACAATCATTGTTCATACCATTTGGTCAGCCAATTAGAACATTTATTTTTAAATATGGTGCAAAACAAGACACTGAACATAGTTTTCAAGTTGGGACTTGTCAGTGCATGACAGGAGTGATGATTGTTACATTTCAATTCTATTTTCATCATTTTTATGGTCTTGGCAAAGAAAATAGTACATAGAAGTCCAATCAAATCCCCCTCAAAAAATATATTTTTTTATAATATCAAATACCTTAAACGAGTGTAAGGTCAAACTTAAAAATATTTCTTTATTTCCAATTACCAGTAGGAAAAGGTTAAACCTACGTTTACAGGAAAAGAGAGTGCTTGATAACATAGCTGTGATTTATAACAATATGTACTATGAGGTCCTATACCAGATCACAGAAAGCGTAGTGGGCAAGAATTTTTGCTAGCAGCAAACTTGTTTACAAGCTGGTGGTAAAACACCCTGTAGTTTACCAACTGTGGATTATTTACTATTATGATCTGAATAAAAGGTTAAACATTTTGAGTAGTTGATGTATCTATTGTTTACAATTTTGTACATTTTCTAGTGTATGTATTATTTTTTAGGTTTGCGTATAAACACTGAGTATCCCATTATTGCTCCTTTCCCTGAATTTTCCTGAATATTTTGTAAACATTATGTGACTGTGCAAATTTTGGTATATGCTTTTGCTATTAATTAGATTATTCAAAATTTGTTGCTGGGTTTCAAATGCGGGATAAACGGCAAATTTATAACATTTAGTTTAGCAGTGTTAAAAGTATGGTAAACATTGTTATACTATATTTGTTAACAAATTTCTAGGATCATTTCTGTTTAGAAAATAATTAGTTCCATTAATCATAGTGATGCATTCTGCCCACTTCAAAGTAGATTCCTACACCACAAATTTAATGATTTATACTGAATGTGTGTTTTTTTCTAGGGTATAGTTCTAGTGCAGATGAAAGCTCTGTGGAGACCTTGCTAAATGCAGCTGGAAATTTCCCTGCTTTAATGGATATACCTCCAGATACTGATGATGAAACATTGGTAGAGCTTGCAATTGCATTGAGTTTACAGGTTTGTCTTCCTCAATATAATTTCTTATTAGATATTGATAGAAGTAATCTACAGTTTTCTTTTACCATAAAGTCATACTTACAATTTAAAAGTTTATGATAATGTTAGTGTTTTCATTACTTTTTAGGTGCATGTTTTATCTTTCATTTAAAGTTGTTACCACTCTCTAGTCCATTAGAGGAAATTCAAGTAATTATTGATTCTAATCCAAGTTCATATTGTTTTCTGTATCAGAGGTGGCTGAGAAAGATCATTTATATGGTTTTACTGCATCAAAAATTGGTGAAGACTCCTTGTTTGTAAAGGGGTCTGTAAACAAGCAATATTTTTACAGCAATGTGTCGTCAGCATGTATTGCGTCTGGTTGGTCACAATTTTGCGACAATATGGTCGTGTGGCGGGGCAGTAATGCCAAGTTGTCCAGCAAAATGTCCGCAATGTTGCCTGTATGGTTGTGTGTTGCCTAGTGTAGGGGCCATATTGACGGCTAGATTGATCATTGTTTAAACATCCGTGGCAATTTCCAGTGTTGCCAGGCCTGATAGGGTAGCGACTATAAGTACTGGTCTTGTGTACCAAGAGTCGCCAACTCAAGTCGGCCAAGGGCAAGGGTGGTTTTAATTAAATGTTGTGTTTGTCTTGTGTGTTCCATACCTTGCAATAAATTGATGTGAAAAATACTTGAGCAGAAAAATATATACAACATTGAAGCTGGGTGTATGGCCAAACAGCCAGATGCCATTTTTAAATAAAAAACTGTGTTTGAGTACGATGCATTTTGACCTTCATTCATTTGGCAAATAGGCGTACGCACAGTTTTTTTTTAGCTGTTTTTCAATAAATCATAGAAATAGTTCAATGTGTTGAATTGAATAGCTGTTTAACCAAAATTCTCTAAATTTCATCAACAAAATACACTTCCACCCAGAATTGTGGGATGTAAAAGCCTATTTACAAACACCAATTGAAAAATAAACACAGTTGGAACTACATACACTCCTGGAAATTGAAATAAGAACACCATGCATTCATTGTCCCAGGAATGGGAAACTTTATATACACATTCCTGGGGTCAGATACAACACATGATCACACAGACAGAACCATAGGCACATAGGACACAGGCAACAGAGCATGCACAATGTCGGCACTAGTACCGTGTATATCCTCCTTTCGCAGCAATGCAGGCTGCAATTCTCCCATGGAGATGATCGTAGAGGTGCTGGGTGTAGTCCTGTGGAATGGCATGCCAAGCCATTTCCACCTGGCACCTCAGCTGGACCAGCATTCGTGCTGGACGTGCAGACCGCGTGAGACGACGTTTCATCCAGTCCCAAACATGCTCAATGGGGGACAGATCCGGAGATCTCCCTGGCCAGGGTAGTTGACTTACACCCTCTAGAGCACGTTGGGTGGCACGGGATACATGTGGACGTGCAGTGTCCTGTTGGAACAGCATGTTCCCTTGCCGGTCTAGGAATGGTAGAACGATGGGTTCGATGACGGTTTGAATGTACCGTACACTGTTCAGTGTCCCCTCGACGATCACCAGAGGTGTACGGCCAGTGTAGGAGATCGCTCCCCACACCATGATGCCGGGTGTTGGCCCTGTGTGCCTCGGTCGTATGCAGTCCTGATTGTGGCACTCACCTGCACTGCGCCAAACACACATACGACCATCATTGGCACCAAGGCAGAAGTGACTCTCATCACTGAAGACGACACGTCTCCATTCGTCCCTCCATACACGCCTGTCGCGACACCACTGGAGGCGGGCTGCACGATGTTGGGGCGTGAGTGGAAGACGACCTAACGATGCGCGGGACCGTAGCCCAGCTTCATGGAGACGGTTGCGAATGGTTCTCTCTGATACCCCAGGAGCAACAGTGTCCCTAATTTGCCGGGAAGTGGCGGTGCGGTCCCCTACGCCACTGCATAGGATGCGACGGTCTTGGCGTGCGTCCGTGCGTCGCTGCTGTTCGGACCCAGGTCGACGGGCACGTGCACCTTTTTGCCGACCACTGGCGACAACATCGATGTGGAGACCTCGCACCCCACATGTTGAGCAATTCGGCGGTACGTCCACCCGGCCTCGCGCATGCCCACTATACGCCCTCGCTCAAAGTCCTTCAACTGCACATACAGTTCGCAGCATGCTACCAGTGTTAAAGACTGAGATGGAGCTCCGTATGCCACGGCAAACTGGCTGACACTGACTGCGGCGGTGCCCAACCGCTGCGCAGCTAGCGCCCTTCGACGGCCAACACTGCTGTTCCTGGTGTGTCCGCTGTGCCGCGCGTTTGATCATTGCTTGTACAGCCCTCTCGTAGTGTCCGGAGCAAGTATGGTGGGTCTTACACACTGGCGTCAATGTGTTCTTATTTCAATTTCCAGGAGTGTATAATTTTATATATTTTTTTAGTCCTTCCATAATTGCTGTGCACTCCTATGTTACAAAACTAGAGACAGATGATTATACTCTGAATAAATACATGAAACTTTTGTATGAGCCGCTAATTACTATAAATTGTAGGATGATAGCTTTCCTCACGATGGTTGGTAGACACACACACACACACACACACACACACACACACTGCAATTATACAAATCAAATTTTTGAAACCAGTTTTTTATTTCTTGTCAAGTTTTCAAACAAGTATTTATACCGTTCTATTTATGTTTCGGCCTTGTTGGCTCAGTTGATTGCAGCACTGTGGTGGTACCTGGCACTGACGTAGGGAAAAGCTTGTTTGAATTCTGGTGGTGGAAGAAATTTTCATCATTGAGATTTGACTGGCAGACTAGGAGAGATGGTTATGCGCAATTCCTAAAGACCAGTCCAAAATCCTGAGTTAAATCCCAAACCTCTCCCCAGTATGTATGGATTGAGGACATACAACACTGTTTATGGTGATTCAGAAGAGTTTGCATGAATGGTCTGGCATCGATTTTCACTCTCTCCCTGCTCATCTCTCATTTCATACAACACAAACAACCCTTGTAAACTGATCATACACACTATCACAGTCGCCTATACTTTAAATAACACATGTGTACACACACTGGGGAAGGCAACAGGAAATAACCCCAGTTCATCTTCCCATGGGTGTACCCCTCCTTAGGAGTCGCCTACACCTGGAACAGCGCATGGAGTCTGAAGTAGAAGATTCCTGTGTCAAAAGGAGTAATCGTATCACATTTAGTTAGATAAGGGCGCACCCATCCCATTTTCTTTTTTAATTGTCCAAGATAACATATCCAGTAGCCACAACTACTTCGTCCTATGCAGTTTTGCTGATTGCCGATCACACAGTACATGTAAACAGAATATGTTGAGCAATAATGAAGTGCATTATATTCCTGGCAATATTTAAGTGACACATTGCTGGGACATATATTGAGCATCTATTGCCGGAAATGTTGCTGGGCAACTTTTGAGTAATGGATTCCAGAATGTTGCCAGAAAAAGATGCTTGTTTATGAGCACCTTAAGAATTGCAGATTTTCCTTGATAATTTCCTCTTGCCATAAACCATAGTTATTAATAGCTTACAATTATTATGAAGATATACCAACTACATGAATTTGTCTAATTTTGTTTCAGTACTGTACATTGTAGATTAGTGGTAATGTTTGGGACTGACATTCCAGAGGACCCAGGTTTGATTCCTGGTCCAGTTATGCAGACTTTGGTTTTCCATTGTTTCCGAAAATCACTCCAACTGAATGCTGGGATGGCTCTTTAATAAGGACCATGGTTGACATGCTTCCTGATCCACACCAACAATTTGTTTTGATACTCATTTTAATCTTTTTTCAGTGCTCACTTACAGTGAAATGATAAGACCATACAGCAGAATTTGCATTTCAGGAGACTCATCTTTATTTTCTGTTTTGAATGCCCAGATTGTTTTTCTCGAGTTTCAAAATTCCTATAATTTTGTTGTAGATAAGACCCTCAATCAAACATATAAATAAAAAAAGTAATATAGAAATTTCACACCTGCCACCACCTCCAACAAGGGCATACTCTAATTTTAATCATGTTGTGAGCCTGTGTGTGTGCATCCATTCCCACTTGCCATGTCTCACATATCTTTGCCCGAACATGCTATGTACCAAAATATTGTAAAACTGTGTTTGTCACTGCCCTCCTGCTTTCATATCTGTTAGGTGATGCATTTACTTTCCCCATTCTTCCTTATTTTTATTTCATTGCTAAAAGTTTTTTCCTGCTCATTATTGTATGTTCACATATCACGTTTCCTACTAATTTTATTTGCTCTTCGTGGAAAAGCTTTTAATTATTAATTTCTATTCAGGGAATGGATCCTAGCCTTGCACAAGGTGCTGCTCAAGAAGCAGGTCATTATTCGGACACAACAGCCTCTGCTGCTGGTTCTGATGATGAGGGCTCCACGGCAGCAACTGATGGTAGTACACTACGCACATCTCCGGCAGAACAGGTAAGAAACAGAGGAGTGCCAACATCAATAGTAATATATAAATATTATATTAGCTTCTGAAATGCACTACCACCAGGGTTGGAATTAAATTATCCTACTCTTCATGTTTGCCATACCTCATGTACCTTTATATAGCAACTGTATTTTTTATTTCGTATTGTTGTTGCTAAGTAAAAAAAAAAAAAAAAGTCTTCTAGAATTTGGAATATTATCATTTATGGCTTTCAGGAGGGTATAAATTATATTTCATGATAATTGAAAAAATATTGCGTGTATCGTGTAAGTTTTCTCTCCCTGAATGTGGGAAGCGTATGTGAATGAAGGAGTAGACACTATATGGTTATCTAGCAACCAATTTCTTGCATAATTTACAATCTAAATAGTTTATATATAGAGCTTAAAGCATCCATGAACACACATTTTTAACTAGGCTGACTCGAACATTTTGTTCTATATACATTTCCAATAATAAGTATGATCATCATCAACATCACTGTTGGAAAAGTCCGATTCATATTGTAAATGCCCACTAAACCAATTTATGAGAAGGGTAGATTGTAAATGAGTCACTATTAAGTATAAGTAACTTTACTGGTTGTTCATTTGGATTTCAGCCAACACCTGACTACAAACAAATCTTCAGAAAGTTACATTTAATCAGGCTTCTAATTCAGAAGCAAGAGATCCAGACTAGGAGATTTATTGAAGAATCAAACCTTATTGATGCAATTAAACTGTTCGTTAAAAGATGCCTACTTGTTGCAGCTTGAATGTGAATAATGAAACACATCCTAAAATGAATTCACAATTAAAACTGCTTCATTAAGAACTGGAAGCCATTAGTTTCTGAATGGCAGGTAAAAAGTTATTCATGATACCTGATTGAGTTGTCAACCAGATAGATATTTGCAGAATTGCTGATAGCGTGCAACATGATCAAATTTCTTTGAGATGATCTGAATCAACTCTCCCAACTTTCTAGAACATCCAGCACTTGACTCGCATGCACATACTTGAAGGCTAGCTAACACAGAACTGTAGTGAAATCCCTTGATCACACCAGCCAGTGGTCTTAATTCAATTTCTTACAGATTAATTATAATTTAAATAAAATACAGGATTAATATGAAAACTAACGTAAAACATAACAATAGAAAAGTATGGAAATATTACATAAAAAATACATAGGAATCAATTTTTCTAAAATGCTCATAATTGACGAAATGTGTTTGGAAGTAGGTGATATTATTGTGCTCGTTCAATCAGTGGGGTAATTTAGAAAGAAAATAGCAAGGTTAACTTCCTGCATTAAGCCATCTTACTACTAAAATACATTGCACTAAAACCACTCAAATCAAATGAAAAACTAATAAAAAAATTACCATTGTTCCTTCATGAAAATAACTGAAATTATAGGATCACAATACTAACTGAAGAAAAGTGGAGTGTCCCCATGTTTTTAAGACATCTCATATGGTCAAAGTCCAGAGTACCATGCAAAATAAACTGGTCTCGTCACATTGTACATCTCTTAAGATAAAAAAATCATTTTATGTTACCATCTGGTGACAGAGTTACTACTTGCCACACATTTCCGCCTCTTGGCTGGATCTCTGCTTCACTTGGAATACAGCCAAAAGCTGCAACTACAGATGAAAACATTGTTAAGGTTTACAATATGGTATTAGAGGATTGGAAGTTGGAGTGTATGACCTGGGTGAGGCATAGGCATATCAGAAATTAAATATATGATAGCTTTGTACAACATACGTGCCACAGTTGATAAATGGAGCTGACCAGAAACAAATGTGTAAAAAAACTTCTCAGCATTTTTTGGAGTATTTAAAAGGATCCTACCAGTTATGTTTGCCAGTTTGTTACTAAGCATGAGACTCGGGTCTGCCACTACATGCCATAAACAAAATGGCAATAAAAGTAGTTAATAAGCAATATTAATCAATAGAAAGCATTTCTTCTAGTAGTCAATCAGATGTATGTGTGAAAGAATCATCAAACAGTTTAATAAAAGAAGAAGATAATGGTTTTTTTTATCAAAAAATTCAGGAAGTAATAATTAGTCTATGTATTATGAGGGAATGCTTTCTTCGATAGTAAATATCGACTTCTGTTTGGCATGTGTGATAGAGAATTTAACTAATTAAAACAACGTTATAAACTTTGCACATTTATTTATTTTTCTTCAGCTTAATATTCTTATCAGGAGTTTTAACTTCAAAACTTCATAAGTAATCATTATCTTTTCAAAAATTTCTTTATTTACCCATTATAAATTGTTTTTCTCTTGTATATATGACTTAAGAGTGGCAATACATTCTTTGAATTTTTCTTTTTCTATAATGGTTGCAGGAACAATAGACAACATTAACATCACCACCACTTAATGAAAAACTCTGTTAGAAGCCACAGCAGGAATGTTTATAAAAACAATACTCACCACAGCTAGAGGCAGTCTGAAGAGATTGTATGGCTTCACAATATTCTTAGTGTGTGTTATTAGGTCCCTTCAGTGTATTATACTTACAGGCAACTCAAATTGATGATAGTCAAACATGAGTCAAATCGCCTTATAATTGCGCAGTATGAGGAGGGCAGGGCCTTAGTGTTTAATATAAGATGATGTCACATAGAAATCCATTATAGCAGACACCGTTTCATGACAGACAAAAAACACTGAATTTTTTAAATTAAACAAGTTCTATGTTTTGTGTTTTTATGAATTAAAATTAACATATTTTGATCATTTACGATGATAAGTACCTTATTTATGCACTTTTAGATTTTTCTCATACATATTAAAATACCCTATTGTTGGATCAAATAGATAAAAAAACTTGAGATCAGACCTGGATTACAAAATATCATCTGCCCGCAAAGTATCTTTGAATGGGAAAACTCAGGAATCTAATATACAGGCTAGTGGAAGATCCATCTTGTTCATCATATTTGGTCACTTCTGATTTCCATCTACTTACAAATCTAACAGAATTTGTTTGGAAAACTTCTTGAGTCAAATGAAGAGCAGTTGCAGATGAGAGTTTTTTTTTTAAGATTTTCCAGAATCATACTACAGGGATGGAATCCATTTATTGGAGAAAACATTCGACAAGGTACTTTGGTCTGCATAGAAATGTATTTTTAAATAAAACTTTGAGTGCCAAGCTGAGAACTTTTCACCATTTATACTTGAGTTGAAGATTTGTTTTGATGTCCCTTCCTGCTGAAACAGGGATTTGAATGGGATACCTTTTGATCATTGGTCAGTCCCTTAATACTTTCCTACCTGCCAGTATTAAATTGTACCATATAGTTTATCATTAAATACTTCTATAGTACAATTATGCACCTTGGTTTTCAACCTGATGACAATATTTTGTTTTAATGAGTCAACCAAATGGAGCATTTCTTTTTAAATATGGAGCGAAACCACCTATGAGCAGTCCAATGTTTTTTGAAATTTGGATTTATTTGATAAGTGTAGATATTTTAATTGCTTTCTTTTCCCTAAAATTTCGTATGTTCACCATTAGAGAGTGTCCATAAACTATGTAGCCCCATTTTGGCCTCCTCTGAATCCCCCCTCTCCCCCACCCCCCATGTAGCCTGATGTGGCTATTGCCTCTACCCCCCCCCCCTTTTATCCACTTGGCATTTAGCTTTCTTCCCTATAAATTCCAGAAGACATTGTGTACTGTTTTCATTTGTCAGACTATCGTTAATTATATACGTAGATAATTAAATGATGGAAACAAATACTCAAATGCTGTTGTGTGTTCTGTACCTTATTTTAACTGTGACAAATAATATAAATGGAAAGCTATGTGGCTTGGCTCTGAAACCTCCCCTCCCCCCTCCAATCTCTTCCTCCACGTAGCCCAGTGTATCTTTCTAACCAACCCATCCCCTCCCTAGACTGAGCGAAGTAGTTTATGGATGCTCCCTTACTGTGAAATATGGAAATTAAACAGCACCTAGAGTTTCAATAAAAATTTGGAAAAAAAATATTTGCATTTATACAAATATAAGGATAAAATCAAAAATCCTGCCAAATTTCAATAGCCAGTATGGAAAGGTTAGCCATTTAGATTCATTGATTAATTCATACTCCATGTTGTATATTCCATATAACTTCTGTGCTCTCAGGCTTCATGTAGAGAAAATTCACTTTTCAGTGAGTTCTAATTGCATGTTGCTTATGAAGATAAAGAAAAAAAAAACACACACACATATAACCGCTGACAAGAAAAGGGGTGGGGGCACCACGAAAGTGTGATGATAATGGAGTAAAACTGCTGAAGTTGAATAACCATGTAACTTTTTTTAATTGTTTACTGTATTGGATAAAATGAATATCATATCTCAAAGTAGGAGCATACTGCTGGTCTCATCTCGGACTGAGATGGTCAGTCTTTTGGGTTCACTCGTGACATGTCATAGACTACATTTGTGTGTAGTCTATGGTTATCATCTTCAATACTCTATCATATCCAAGATTATCATGAGTCCTTTACTGTTCGTTGAGGCTTTCTGTTGAATACTGGGCACCAATTGAAAACTTGCCTTAAGGTTAAAAGCACTAATTTTTTGTTTTTTACTACTCCTTTGGTTGCTTTCATCCCATTTCCGTTTGTTGATCCTTGATGTAAAGTCTTCTTTCTCAGAGACAGGATGTGTCCACTTGCTCATATATTTTAAACGTTGTACCCAGTCTATTTTTCTGTAACCCATAAGTAGCTATCTGAGAGCTGATAAGTTCTTAGTTAAGAAAACTAATTTCTGAAAAAAGATATAGGCGGAAACTACCCAAGTCACTTGCTTCTTGAGATAGCTGCTTTGTTGGCAGTTTTGTCTTAAGGAATCAAAATTGTGAGTCTTTTGCCCTTGCCTCACTGTCCAACACTATTTTTCAACCTTTCATTTGCTCAGTCATTCAAACAACTCGCGAGAAAATTTTCAATGTTGCCCATTTGAAGTCGAGAAACCATCTTCATATCTAACCATTTTTCTGAACACACATCTTCCATAATCTTTTCACTGAGTTTCACTTTGACTGACATCACCTACAGTGTCTTGTAAACGGTAATCCTGGTTTCATTGTTTAAGTCTGTTTCTTTCAGGATAATAATTATGTTTTTTGTCAGTATCTGGCTGTTACTGATATCCGCTTTGCTTTTGGCACCTTTAAATGTGGGCTCCACCCCACAGAAATTATATATTTCTTGGTTGTAGTAGATGCATAGGTACAATAATGACCACTTTTCCAAAATTAGTCAAGCACCCTATTATAGTTCTTAGTATAAAAGTTTTTGATATAATGCTAACTGAAGTGTTGAATAAATAACACAACTGTAATTTACACTTGTGACTTAGAAATGCTTTCACCCTTGTTCTTTATGTAAAACAATAGTGCAGTGTTTCTCTACCTGTGGTCCATGGAACACCAGTGATGCGTTAAGATGTGACAGCAGGTACTCGGACAGAATATTAAAAATTTAATTCTAATTGAATTAAAGATATCATAACAAAAATAAATTAGCAAAAAATTTTCACATATAATGGATTCAGTATCTGAGATGTAACAGAGTATAAGCCATAAAACTACACCGGAACGCTTCTGGGTTCAAATTCCACGTTAAACTGTAAATCCCCTGCACCCTGTAGGATTACAGGGTAATGCTAGGTGGCTACGAAAGGCACGAAATGTGCAGGCTATAAAAACCTTGTCACCAGTTCATTATAAACACGCAAGTTTACTTTAGCCATAAACCTATAAACCAACTATGTCGAAAGCAATGTATAACACAGAAATCTGGTATTTGTGGGATATGAGAATAAAACTGGATATTTACTATAGCAAAATACATTTCCAGTTGGCATCAAAGATAACAGTGTTCTTTAAGGCATTAAGATAACTACCATTTAAAGACGGCCTTATCGTAACTGTAAGTCTTAAAGGACTGTAGTATGTGCCGATAACAATTACTATTACTCCGCGATTCACTAAAAGTGGCGGAGGGTGCATTGCACTTATCCAAAAGGGTAATAGTTTGGAAGGGACATATGGGATATGGCAGGAGGCGCCCATGGGCCATTGTAAGGAAACATCCCAGCATTCGCGTGGAGCGATCTGGGATAACCATGGAAAACCCAGATCTGGATGGCTGGAGAGCTTTATCGAAAGCTACTCCTGTCAGATTTTAAGTTTACTCGCCTGGTAAATACTTTCTATTCCATTCCCAAATCGCTCATGGAAAAAATGAATACAGAAAATAATCTGTTCTGGCCCTGATTTCCCTTATCTTATTTTCATTGTCATTCCGAAATACGAATGTTGCTGGTGGTTATATTTGTTTGCTGTCATTCTGAAATAAGTCAGTCGTGAATTTTTCAATTAGCTTCCATTGAGAGCAACGCATTCAGTGTTCCAGGTCTTCCCAACCTAACTCCTTCAGCATCACACTTACGCTTTCCCTCCCAACTATATATACCTGTCATGAATCGGGCGGCTCTTCTTTGGACCTTCTCTAATGCCTCCATTAACCCCTTTTGATGGGGACCCCATACAGAACAACAATATTCCAAGTGAGGATGTACTAGTGACTTATATGCAATCGATTTAACTTCTGGAGTGCATTGATTTAAATTATGAGCTAGAAATCGGAGTATACAATCTGCTTTCCCAATTACATTCTCGATATGTTCATTCCGTGACAAATTATTACGAATTGTTACCCCTAGGTATTTAGCGGAATCTACAGTTCTGAGGACAGTACCATTAATTGTATATTCAGAGCTAGATGGTGTCACCTTTTTACTCGTGCACATAACTTGGCACTTTTTAGCGTTTAACTCCAACTGCCAGTCATTACACCACGCAATTATTTTCATAATATCGTCTTGTAACAAAGCCCAATCTTCCTGGGTTTTGATTTCACGATAAATAATAGCTTCATCGGCAAATAATCTTTTCACCCCCCTTATTATGTCACACAAATTATTAATGTATATGAGAAACAACAGAGGCCCTATCCCGCTTCCCTGGAGACCTCGGTAAGTGATGAACTCTTACCGTCGAGAATTACACACTGTGTTCTGCCATTCAGAAAGTCTGCAACAATTGCTAGTGTTGGTTAAATAATATGCACATAAGTAAAAAATTAGGTCCATATACACTATGTAACATATCTTAGAATTTCGTATAACGAAATTAGTTTCTATGATACCGAGTTCAATTGAAGTATATGGTACCACCATTTTAAAGCCATTTCTACAATCAATTTTGGTAATAATCCCAAATAATATAGCCAACATAAGCAATAGTTAAATTATAAAGAGTAAATGCAAGAGAGAAATTCATTTAAACAACCTGTAGAAAAAACTTAACCTCAGATTTGGACATGTAATATTTGACTTTCCTATAACTTCATTAAATCAGTATATTTCTTTAGTTCAAAAGATGTTTAGGTAAATAAATAGCCAGAAGATGAGAAAGCTTGTTGTTAGAAAATCTTACTTAGAGTTTAAATATGTTTAAAAGTGATTTGTCGGTAAAAAATTTTGTCACGTAATTTTCCACTCTAAAATCGAAGTATTCAGTCGTACAGAAACAGTCGGTGGGACAACACATTAGGCTCAGTCATCCAGGAACTGTGTGCGCAATAACATGTAGCTTAGTAGTTCTGCAAGTTTCATATCAAGCACTGCTATGCAAGTTTTATTTTGGCATAATGTAGATTTGCATATTCAAGTTTTATTATAATGAAGTTTTGAAATAGCATTACGCCATGTGGGGCCTGGGGATTGTTTGAATTTACTAAACTGTGGCACAATGGGAGCATGTGATTCACATTTATTTAATTTCTTCAACTAGAAGGTGGTAATGTTGATCTTTGGGGTGTGGTCTGGCTCGAATGGTTAATCGAACTTGCAAACTTTTCTTCTGGTAACCTGTCTGAACACCTGTACAGTTTTTTACTTTGTAAAATCTGAAGAATAGAGTGATTTTGATGGCTATGAACTCATTAACATCATTTAACTTTGGCCTTTCCTTAGCCTTTTGTTTAAATAAGCTATGTGGGGACTGGGTTATTATATTTAAGTTAGAACTGTAACATCCAAGGCTACGCACGGTCAGAGCTAAGACAAAGTACTTTATGCTCCACTCCAAGCATAAGCTAGCTTCTTATAACTATTGGTCTGCAAAATTATTTTTGATATTTTACTGGTCCTTGGGTTGAAAAAGGTTGAGAAACACTACAATAGTGCATAATTGCTTCTAATGTAATATGTTTCTTTAAAATACTATACATAAAAAAATCTGTCTAGATGCAGGACACTGATGAGCCAGAACCGAAGACTGAACAAGAACGTGATGAAGATACTGATGCAGAGGAGGAACCGAGTAGTCCCCGTGTTCATCTGCTTCGCCTCGCACTGCTTGAACAATTTATTACTGCTATTCCAAAGCTTAAGGATTTGGGTGGAGTAAAGGCTATACCATTTTTACAGGTGAGTATTTAAAATATATTAATAATAAAATGAACCTACTACACTGTCATAGCAGTGGGGGAGGTGACACTCTTTCATGGTGCCTCCCATTTGGTGAATATGGGGAGGTCCTCGTTGGTTTACCAGCAGACTTGAGGGAAATAGAATAGCTCTCACAGACCAAACACACCATGGTCAGTAGCCACAACAGCGGAACAGGAATAGGATTGTTCCCAGCAGCAGAGAGGGTAAAGAACCACATTTTCTGGAAATAACCCCTTCACTCTTAAAAAAAAGCTGGATTTCACTTCAATCTTTTTGATTGTCAGTACACTGAAGCATGATAAAAATCAATATATTGCCCCAAGTGGTAACCAATCCACTGCCGTCAGTTACAGTACAACCAGACTTTCAGATTCTGGGGTATCTGATATGACACATAAACAGATGTCGGAGACCTCTGGCCAACTTCGCCCTAGAGCCAAATCTTTTTTTGGAATACTGAACATAAACATACTCTTGGAAGCAGGAAAATTACATGAACTACAGGAATCCCTAAGCAAACAAAAAATTCTGACAGTAGCAATCCAAAAAACAATACTAGCAGATGAAAATTCAACGGACTTTGGTACTTACAGACTCTTCAAAAGACTAATCAATGAATCCTCAAAAATACTTCACATCCCAGAGTCACTTTTGCAATTAACAAAAGCATATTGCGTACCTGCCAACTTCTATGGTTCTTCTGTAAAATTTATGGAAATGGGCTATTTTTTACAGTTTTATGGATGAGGTGTGTTGTTTTACAAATTTCCAAACCAAAATTCAATCACTTAGGTCAGATCTTTATATGAAACAAGGTTATTGCATTTTTATGGACAACTGTGGCAGTTTTATGATTTATTTCATGGCTGTTATTATTCTTATATGTGATTTAAAGCTTTTTTTCATTTGACTCTGAAATTACCCCAAGATACACTAATTTTACTGTAGTTAATAAATAATCGACCTGTTTATCTGATTTTACATCGATACTTTTCAAAAAGTCAATCAGCAATCATTTGAATATCATTTTCTTTCACTTCCAGACAGTCGTGCACATGTTGTTTCATTGGATGATAGTTTGTGTAAACTGTGGAAATCGTGTAACCATGAGTAATGCTAAGAAGCAGTATTTACAAACATTTAGAGACTCGTATTGCATAGAATTTCTGTGTATGATAAAATCCAGAAAAGGGGTAAAATTTGTGTTTTGTAGAGTGTCTGGTTGTGATATAAACATAACACATAGCGGAAGATATGATTTGAATTTTTCACATTAAGTGCGTTTAAAATCAAAACAAA
Organism: Vandiemenella viatica; assembly: GCA_031002005.1. Lineage (NCBI taxonomy): Eukaryota > Metazoa > Arthropoda > Insecta > Orthoptera > Morabidae > Vandiemenella > Vandiemenella viatica. Next base: position 26,408,561 of record CM061921.1, read on the forward strand.
AGAATCGCAAAATCAACTCGTTTTTTGCTAAATCTTTATTTGGATGTGATTAAAGCGGTTTGTTTGTTAACTTCATTTTTGGTGGAACACAATATTCCACTAAGTGCAGCTGACCATGCCGGTGCCTTACTCAGGAAGATGTTTCCTTTGTCAAAAGTAGTGAAAAAAGAATGGATGTGGTCACACTAAAACAATTTACATTTTAAAAGAAATGTCTGAAAATGCAATATCAGAAGTAGTGAAGAGTTTTCAGAATGGTCCATTTTCAATGGCAATAGATGGAAGCAATGATACCAATACAAAGTTATATCCCATTGTTGTTACATTTTATGATGATAAACAAAAACAAAAATTGTAAGTATTGTGCTCTACCAGTATTGAAATGGAACTCAACAGGGCATAACAAAGGTTACCTCATGTTATCGCAGTTGGAACATCGCTAAATACCAATTGGAAACTGTGTAACATTTTGTTCCAATAATGCTCCTGCAATGATGGGACAAGAGAACGGAGTTTCAGTAGTTTTGAAAGAAGCTCATCCAAATATTGTCATTGTTGGATGTGTGTGCCAATTAATTAATTTAGCCGCTGAAAAAGCTGCTGCAAGTTTATCACTTAAAATAGACGAGATTCTTGTCGATATTTTTTATTGTTTAGAGAAGAGCACCAAAAGAAAAGAAAATCTTAAGTTTCAAACTTTGCTCAATCAAGATTGTAAGAAAATACTGAAGCATGTATGTACGAGGTGGTTGTCTTTAGGAAATTGTTTGAACAGAATACTCGAGCATTGGGATCCACTTCTTTTTTTAAGGACGACGTACTAATATGTGTTCCGAAGATTTCGGCCATCTTGACATCGTTTACAATACCAAAAGTTGAACTCAGCGGATCCAAGGAGCAATAGAAGAACAGAGTTATTGATTCTCCATCCTCATCGACTCCTAAAAAAATAGCTTATTCTTATGAATGCAACTCACCTGTTCTGAAAAGCAAGAGTTTGACTACAACTCTTGAAGAAAAGCTGTTTATGTTTCTCTCTTCTGACTTGAACAAGGCTTATTGTATTTTCCTTCACATCATTATACCATTATTCGGTAAACTCGGTACTGTTCCTCAGAGTGTTTCCCCACAAATTGATGATTTGTTAGATCTTTTGATGGAATTGCTGAAACAGATGCTCAGTAAATTTGTAAAACCAAAGGTAATTAAGAGTTCTGCATTGCTTGAAAGTTTTCTGTCATCTTACATAAGAAGGAAAATGAAACAAGGGGTGATGCTGTAAATGCAGTTCACACACAGTCCATAGCTCTTCAGTTAGATGACATTTCCACTGTTGCAGATGTAGCTACTCCAAACGATATTAAATGGACATGGTTATCAAATATTCTTGGTGCTGGTGAAATTCTTAAATATAATAGGATTTCCAGGGTAATGTCCATACTCGCCGCATCACACAGCAATGCAGAGTGTGAAAATGTTTTTGTATGGTTAAGAAAGATGAAACACAGTTCAGATGATTCCTTTCAAATGAAATCCTAGAGACTGTTTCCATTCTGAAAACCACCAGTTCTGGACCTTGTTATGTGAACAGTTTTTCTCCAGACTTTCTTAAGGAAGCGAAGAAAGCCACCACTTAATTTTTGAAGTCTGATTGAAAGTACGCGTGTAATGTATATCAAACCCTGTAAATAGGTCAAGTGCTAAGTGAAACAAGATATTGTCTGTGCAAAGTTTTATTTTTACCGAGTTTTAGTTTATAATGTGTTTTTTTTTTAATACTTACTTGAAGTTTGTACTGAAATTAGTGTTTGTCAACAAATATAATGAAGTAAGTAGACCTGATTTCAATTAAAAATGCTGTTTACAAATTTCTGGATGTTTAGTTAATGGTCAATTAAATGTAGATTTTAAATTTTTGTGGTCCAGGGTCTTTACAGATAGTTGGCAGGTATAATAATTAAACTTGATAACAAATGTGAAATCAATAAATAACAAATTAATGTTTGCAAATACACAGCTGATAGGTGGGCCAAATGGTCAGATTAGTTGAACTCTGCTGGTCATTCAGTCTCAAAATCAGGTCAACACATTTTAAAAAGGAACCATCGAAGCAGATAACGTAGTGAGCACCAATCTCATTCTTAGTAGAGTTCCAAATCGATCACAGAGCCATCTCTTATCTAAACCACAGAGAAATTATGAGTATTAAAGTTAGAATGGATTCAAACATATTATACAAGTAAAATACAACCTTCATTCAGAGAAGAATTGGGGTAGTAAAAATTCAGGAAATTGGCAACAACTCAAATCCAAACTGATTGACACAACACAAATCCTAATCCCACAGCAAGGGTGCAAAAATGTGCTTGGTGGAACAAGCAATACAACCAAGCAATTAAAATACAAAATCTTTTGTACATCAGCTGAAACAGCAGTAAAACGTATGACAGCTACAAACAATACTTGACAACTAGAAAAGAGATGGCAAAATTAATCTTCCAAACCAAAGGTAATATGAAAATGAGCAACTGCCCGAAACCGAGAAACCCCCAAAACCACAAAATCTCTGCTTTAATTAAAGGTAGCAGAAAACTTTCATTAAGTAATAAAGAAAAATGTGTAGCATTCAAGAGTATTTCAAGAAGTTTTTAAATTGTTCTGAACCAACACAACGATTTGCACCAAAAGAACCTGAAGATGAAACTAAAATTGTCAGGTAAATGAACAGACTAAAAAAACAACTAAGCAGCTGGTGAAGATGGAATTGTGATAGATCTTTTGAAATCATCAGGACCAGAAACCATTAAAGAGATCACAAAAATTATCCAAGAAATTTGGGAAACAACAAATTCTGGAAGATTGAAAAAAATACATTAATCCACATTTTTCACAAGAAAGGAGCTATAGTCAAATGATAATAACTACAAAGTTTAGACACCAAAACTCTTGCTTTTATAAAACAGACACTGACAGATGCAATGTCCAAAATAAAATTCTAGGAGGAAATATCAAAATTCTTCATTATTAAAACAGAAATAAGAGGAGATGGACTCTCTCCGTTGCTATTCAACTGGGTACTTGAAAAAGTAATACAAGAATAGTGGAAACAAAAATCATTCCTTAAAATTAACCATTCAATTAAAGATGGAATGCCTAACATTTGCAGACAACTCAGCAATTTTAACCTGTGACACGACAGAAACAGTGGGGAAAGTTGGACTACAGGTTTCATTTAACAAAACAAAAACCACCCAAATGCATGGAAACAAAATATGGAAAAATCAAACAAGTCCTATACTTAAAGTATCTTGGCAAAACAATGGAATTGAAACAAAAGCTGATAAAACTCTATGCCAGAAGATGGAAACAACATATCGCTGGACACAAAATACCTACAACAACAAAAACAAAGTCTCCAACAACATAAAACTGAGACATTACAATACAGTCCTTAAACTTTAATGTCCCTATGAATCAGAAACATTTACTTCAAATAGCAAAACAGATATAGAAAACATGGAGAAAAAAAGAGCGCAAAATTATAAGGAAAATCGTGAAATCTAACAATATACAGACATTCACAGTGAAATTAAAAAAACGCAGACCACATTTTTAGTGACACATCAAAAGAATGAACCTTGCCAGACACACAGAATAAATAGTTGAATTCTATGGAAACCAAAGTGAAGCAGTATCAGCAGTGGCGTAGCTAGGTCAACAAGGGCCCCGGAGCAAAAAATTTATTTTGGGCCCTCAGGCCTTTTTTTTTTCTTTGTGTGCTGGTAGGGGCCCCCTGAACTGAGGATGGGGGCCCTTGAATTGTTCTTCTTTAGGGGCCCGTGGTCAGTGTTTGGGGCCCCCCTGAGCAGCGAGGGCCCTTAGTGAAGGGCTCCTGTGTTCTCAGGGGCCCCTTAGACGACGGTAGAATCATTAGGTTATCAATAAATTACAGTATAGCATGAAGAATTTATTGGAAGATAAATTCGTACTAAATATAAATTAAAGCAAGACAAATTGATGTAGTAGAGTGATTTTATAACAAACTAGACAATGTATAAAAATAGAGAAATTTGTTATTTATGCAATAAAATTACAACTAATGGCCAAAGAATGATCAAAATGCAGAAATGCGCAAGTAAAATGAAACGCCTTCAGAAAGAAGGTACTTATAGTACCAAGCAGTAGTGTCAGACATAGAACTCTCTATAATTATATGTGTGGATCAAAACACTTTACACATGTAAAGCTTCTTCCTCTTATGCTGCCATACCGGCTTTGTGTAAAGGCAGTTACCATAGAGGTTAAACCCCACAATGGGAATTTTCTTGGAAAGATGAACTAGGGTAGTTTCCCAGTGCCTTCCCCGGTGAGTATTTGTTGTTTTGTTGTAGATATGGATGACTATGACGGTATGTGTGTTCAGTGTAGTGTTGTTTTCTATTGTAAGAAAAAAGAGATGAAGAAAGGAGTGGTACCAGCCAATTTAGGGCTACTCTTCCTTAAGATTCCTACTGGGCCCTGTAGTAGGGGGTCTCTTGTGGAATCAAATTAATTTGTAGTTTATCATTTCACTTGGTGATTACATATCTAGGCGAATTTACCATTAATGGTACTACATGGTAGCAATGCCTAGAGGTACAATTAACCATCATCAACAAATAAACAAATGAAATTTACTTTGAAATTAAGCTCAAATAATTAATACATCTGAAACAATGGCAAGTAAAAGCAGTGTACAGAACAAATTATGATGATATCTGACATTGTTATTAATGATGCTGATGAAGTTAACCTTAGATGCCACAAATGGAACAAATATACCATTCGAAATTGTACGAGAATGTACCAACATAGTCTAAAAAGCAAAGTACTTTTCTGGCAACTCATACTGTTCTGGCAAATTATGCCGTTTGTAACGTTTTAGTTAGCTTACTACCATATGTGGCGAGCAAGTGATAATGAGTAATGTGTGTGGGTTGCAGGTTCGATTTTTCTACTAAGTCAATTCATAGGTCGCTATTAAGTTCACATCTGATTTATTTACCAAGCACATACATCTGTCCCATTCACCACCACTAATTATACTTATTCATCCTGACCATGTATAAGGCTATACAGTACTTCATTTCCTCCATCTGCAAGTTCTGACCACGCTTCTGACCATCGAGTCTACACACTGTGTTACCACTTCTCACCACTACTAGCTTGTCGTTCTAGAGGTGGGCAAAGTGATTCACTAAAGAGCGGTTGTTCATTTGATCACTCAATGAAAAGAACTAGTTCTTTTGAATCGTTCACTTGCTTATTTGAGACCTTTTTTTAGGTCTCGCCCCTCACAATCCGGTTATACCCCCACTTTCCATTGGAAATACCCCCTTATGTCAACTTCAATAGAAATAGTAGACCCACGTGAGCTAGCTCTTCATGATCTTCGGAATCAACTGATTCACCTAGAAGAACTACCGTTCACTTTTTAGTGAGTGACTGCTTACTTGCTCACGAAGCACTTTCCTAACGTGATTAGTGAACAACATTTTATTACTTTTAGGTCCACGATACAATTATACAAGGCCGCGCTGTAACCTTAACATTACTCTTGCGGCGGCCAGCTGCCGACTACTGTGGCGGCCTGCTACAGACTGACTCAACAATTACTTTTTTGCCTCGCATGCCTCTGCGCTTAACAATGCTTCGTGGTGACTTTAAGCTTCACAAATAATATACATGGCTTAATACTGTCTCGCCACACGTTAGCTCAGTGGTGATATTTAAATACTTTTCTAAATACGGGTGATGCACATATTCCTCCACATCATGATTCACACTGCTACCTGCATAAACAAATGGCTGATTTTCATGTGTTCCCCAGTGGCCGTATGGAGAAGAAAAAAATGAGAGAGGTATAAAATATTGGCATGCTAAAATGATCATTTGTGATGCATATTTATACATGTGTAAAGAACAAGAATTTACCTAAGGAGATGTTGGCCACTGTTATTTTAACCCATGTCTTCTTTAAAATCAGATAACCTTATCACTAACCTATTTTATTAATCTAACGTATAATATGATAGGAACCACATACAATTTGCTCAACTACCATTTATTGTCAGTCTTGTATGCATAACGAATGTTTGCTGTCTTATCTTATTGTACTCTTGTATTATGCTTTTCACTATTAACCTCTTCTGTGTATAACTCGAGTTTCAAGAAGTGCTGAAAATCCTAATTTTATTGTTTCAGGTGGTCCTTATGCTTACAAGTGATCTGTGTGGAATTGAGGATAAAAGTCAGGAAAGCTTGAAACAATTGTTATCACTTGTGCTCAGTGAGTTAAAATTAAAAGAACCAGATACAGATCACATTGCTGAACGTAACAAAAGCCGTGAAGTTCAGTTGGTTATAATGAGACTTCTCAGTGAGTGCCAAACAGTAGTGTTTAATTTCCAAATTTTAATTCCTTTGATTAGTTATTTTGTTTTAGTTTCATCCAACAAAACAAGCTTTACCATAGATTTAATGAGTAAGCATTGATAATAGTTTTGACAAGTGATTATTTTATAATTTGCATAAATTGTAAAAGCCTAAGTACTTCTTCAGTGATGTTAAAAACCTTTTCCTCTCTGTAGGTGTCATGTTATCACGTACGAAGTCCATCACAAAAACATCTCCAGAGAATACAACATTTGTGTCCACTGCTACTGCACTTGCTTTGAGGGACTCAAATTTAATAGACTACTGCTTGTCTTTATTAAAGGCTCTTCTACTTTATTGGAAGAGGTGAGAACATTTAGTTTCTTTTTAATTTTTGTCACAATTATTAGGGAAATGACAATAGTAATAAAACAATACCAAAATGCAATATTAACTAGGACAAGACTAGAAAGAGAAAACACAAATCTTACAAATATACAAGGCGGAAAATCTGAGCTTACAAAAAAAAAAGGAATAAATATTATTTGCAAAACAATAAATATTTCAGATGTCCTGTTAATGACATGACAGTCTGGGTGAAACAAACAATAAGCCCAGGGTCAGTAAAAGAGTGTCTCTCATACTTAATTGATTAGTAGGCCACATGAAATATTAAATATTTGACAAGATTTTTGTTTTAATTCCTCCTGCTTTTTGCATTGGTAATTGACTCTGATTCACTTACAAAAATATTTGGTTATAATATAAAACACTTGGTTATAATATAAAAGACTTGAAATGGAGCATTTTCACTTATATTTTCATGTAACATCGAGAAATGAATTAAATTACATTGGATGATGGTCAAAACAGAATTTAACATTAAGAATTATAAATTATATGTAGGTCGACATATAATAAGTATTGGTTCTCTTGGAAAGATCTTATTGGAGGTTGAGGCCAGGGTGTGTCTGGTGTGAAGGATATATCAGTAAGTTTGTTCCCATCTGTGGAGTTTGGATAGATTGTGGTTTCTGGAAAGCAACTGCCAGTCATCATTAAAAATTATGTTCAAACTGTGGGAACTGGCATGTTCTGTCACTGGATTGTTGGTGCAGTAAAATGTTTGCTTGGCTTCCCGTCCGTAGCCTGGTCATCTGTGGCAGATGCATCTATTGCACTGAAGAACCACTCTGCACATACTTCCAAAACCTATCCTATCTCTCATTTTTCTCTGCAGTTCCTCTGAGCTTTAGCAAAAACAAATGTCTCACATACAGCCTATCCGTCACAAAACCATTCCAATCTTGCATCTCTGAAAATTAGCTGTACCCCCATATTCATTACTCAGTTCTTTCCTGGTCTCAGATCCTTTAAAATAATCTTTCGTCATGGGCATGTCTTCCTACCTACCACCTTCCCTAAAATACACAGCCTCCACAAAATCCTCCCCTCTGCCCATTCATTCCTCAGCAGACCACCTAATCTCAAGAACATATTGGTTCACAAATATCCACACTGTGAGTCTCCCAAACTGATACATGGATTCTTCTAGTGCTATATACACCACTTCATAACTTGCACCGTGCACCCAGCCAACATTACATAGTCCAATCATTCACAGGGGAACTTCTACCATCTTTGGACATACTACAAGCACTACAGCACACCTCATATGCCAACTCATCTGCCTCTTTGTGCCAGTTTGTATATAGGCCTCACCACTCACATCAGAATGAATGAGTACAGCAAACCGTTTATGCCACCAACTTAGACCATCCAGCGGCAGCACATGACAGTTTCCAAAATTTCAACACCCTAAAGGACTCTTAATCATAAGATGCCTGAGTCTTCCCAGAAACCGCAAAACACTCCGATCTCGACAGATAGGAACTAGCTTACCAACACACCCCCTGATATCAGACATTCCCTTGGATTCCATCTGTGATAAGACCCTTCCAATAGACCCTGTATTTATTATTATTTGTTCATCTACATGTAATTTATAATTCTTAATTTTAATATTATTATTCTAATATTCTATTCGAAATAAGATAGGATAGGGAAAAATAACATATGATCTACCACAGATGAAGGCAGGAGGGTGAGATGATCAAGTAAAAAACACAAACAAACTTACAATAGTTCTATTCATATTTATACCACCTTTTGTTCAATATTTTTTCAGTTATTGATTCAGCTTTTCCCATCCTCCACTATCTCCTATGACCTCTCCTTTTTTCCATTATTCCTGTTTATATGATGGTTATCAATGTGATCACATCCGATCTCATTGTCATATGTCCCATCTACGTGCCTGATTATGGTTCATCACTGAAATATTGTTATATGTGTTGGTCTTTTTCTTGTGTTTGTCGCTGCGCTGCTGCCACTGTCTGTGGTAAGTTTTGGTTTATTTTCTCTATACTTCCTTATGTTCACTTCCTTAAAACATTTTCCCTCTCATTATTATTGTTTTATATGTATTATATATATTAGTGTAGGGAAATAAACCACCACATACTATGGATGACTGCAGGATAGCATCAACACATGAAAAGATATTAACACACATACAACACTGAAATTTTTGGGTGTATATCCTCCCTCAGCATAGGAGAATGGCATGCATGATACTGGTGTCATTCGCCATGTGTAAGCCCCATGTACATTAATTGAGGAAATATGTACACCCGAAAATTTCTATTTTTACTGAATGATCCTACCTTTTTCATATTTGCTGTAATGTTTTAATGTTGGCCATAAATCCAAAAATTTCAATGCTTAATGTGTGTACATGCCTGTCCATGTTTTTGATGCCTTCTACTGTAGTAAGCGGTTGTTATTCTCCTATTCAAATGTTTTATAATCAGTAACAATGGAGTGGGAAGAAATGCCATTAGATGATATTTGTATAGAAAGAAAAGATAAAATATATCCACCAGTTACCAAAGTTGAAAAGAGAAGGGCAGCAGCAACAGCAAAAAATCACTCCACAAACACAAAAGAAAAAAATAATTTTGGCTATGCCCTTCTTCATGAAAATAGAAACAGTGGCCACTGGAATTGTTGTTTCGACCATTACAATTGGAGTGGAGAAGGTGGGAGAGAAAAACAATGGAAATGTTAATCATGAGAAAAATATAATCAAAATAAAATAAAAAATGTTACATGTTAAAGAAATGAAAAATTACTATAAAATGTTAAAGATAAATTTAAAAAACCTAAAACAAGATTTTTAAATGGAATTTACTAACATGAGTTAATCATGCTAGCAATTGACCTTGTATACTGGGGTGAGGAAGATGAAATACCAAGTGTGGTGGTGTAACGGTTAGTGTTCTGGCCTCGCATTTGGGAGGACACTGGTTCGAATCCCCGTCCGGGCATTGAGATTTGGGTTTTCCATGGTTTCCCAAATCACTCCAGGCAAATGCCGGGATGCTTCCTTCAAAAGGCCATGGCCGAATTCCTTCCTATTCCTTGACCCCCATCCTTTCCTGTCTCTAAAGACCTCGCTGTTAGGAGACGTTAAGCAGTTAAAAGATGAAATTATCTGATATTGAAGCACGGGGACATCTGATTTTCAGAATGTGTTGGTAGCCCAGTTGGGAGTGGATGTTGTTCAGAGTAGTTTTCCACTGTGGGTCCAGATCTTAAAAATGTCATCTTCCTGGTAAAAGGTTGGCATAGAAGGGTGCCAGTTGAGTGTCCATAGCAGTGCCTCATACCTGATGGTAGACGTAGAATTGGAAGGTGAAAACATTTTTGGTTAGAATGAAGTGGACCTCTGAAATGAGGAAGGCAGTGCTGGGTTGAGATGTACCCCCCACCCACTCTAGCTATTGTTCAAGGGCAGAAAGGACCCGACAATGGGTGATGATGGTGAAAAGAGAGGTGACATCTATAATGACCAAGAAGAAACATGTGGGTAGGGGTGTGGGAACTGTTGACAGATATTAATGAAGCTGGGAGAGCATGGACAAAATATTGTAGGTGTTGGTCCACATGTGCAATATTGTGCTCAGTGGGAGACCCATAGGTGGTGACTATAGGGCTTCCAGGATTGTTCGCCTGGTGTATCTTGGGCAGAAGGTATGTGGTTGAGATTTGGGGGCTCTTAGGAGCCAGTAGGAAAATGGAGTTTACATCTACATATATACTCTGCAATTCACAAAATTGTGGGTGGCAGAGGGTGAGAGACCTTGTAAGGGACCTTGGATGTTGAGAAAAGTTCTGAATTCTAAGTAGATCGAGTTGGGTCATTGGTGTGAGGTGGGTATGCAAGAGGTGTCGGAGAGCTGCCTAAGGGCTTCATCCGCGTAATTACTCTGATCTATGTCCACAGTTGTTAAGCCTTTATCAGCTGAGAGATAGGTGAAGTTTTAATTTTTTTGAAAGTTTCATCATTGTTTGCAGTTCTGTGTGATACCAGTACTAGGGTTGGGAGAGAAAGTGAGACCCTTGAAGAGAACAGTAAGCTGGGTTTTAATGAGGGGTGGAAGTAAGATTTACAACTGTGACTTTGAATTTCTCTAGGTGTGGTAAGTAGGTAGTTGGAAACATGAGAAAGGCCTGGGGTCATGGTGGAGAGTATGTTGTGTTGGTTACAGAGATTTAGGCCCAAAGACAAGTAGCTCTTGCAGAATGAGGAAAGCAGAGATGTTATATATATTAGGCAATGTAAATAACAAAGAATAGTGAAAATAATCTATCACTCACCATAGTTGGAGGCTGGAGAGCTGCAGTGACTATACAAATACAAAATGAACACAAACGTACAAAATTTCAGTTTAAAACCTTCATTATGCAGAAAGAATCAAGCCATTTGGCATGGAAGGTGCATACACACACCACAGCTTTGCCATGGAGAACAGGGTAGAGGTGGTGAGGATAAACTAATTCGAAGTGAACTGTTGATAAATCTTCGGAATATATATATTGTAATATAGTAGGCACTAAACAGTGGGATAAATAAAAGATACAGAGACCAGAATAGCCACTATCATGCAGCTATGTCATCCTATTGTTGAAGGGATATAAACCCAGAAATTTCAACACTCAATGTGCGTACTTGTCTGTTGGTGTTTGACACAGTCCTTCCTTCAGCTTTGGTAAGCGGTGGTTATTCTCGTATACATATTTTTATTTATATATCATAGATATGCATAAATATAAAAATGTAAATGTGGTAATGAATGAATTAGGGAGCAATGTAATAAAAATAATAAAATAAAAATACCACTAAATTAATTTGGAAAAATAATTATTTTTGTAAGCAAGTTCCTAACTCTGAAGTTAAGATTTGGTGTTGGTAACCAGGAATACTATTACTGCTTTTACTGTAAATCTGCTGTTGAGATTTTTAGACTTGTGGGTATTGTCATTGGCTCCCACTGGATGGTGTAGGTTGTGGGCTTAGACCGTTTGCCTGTGGTCATTCAAGAGCTGTTTTGTAATGAAGCCTATATAGGAACAAGTGTATTAGAGGCAGCTTAGTTGGTAAATTAGGTGGGTTGTGGAGTGATAGCATTTCCAATTATGGGAATCGTTTCTCCTGTGTTCAGATTGGAACAGGTTGTAGTAGATGAAGGCATGCTGCAAGTTTTTCGGTGACATCTGTTGTATGGAAAAGACCCGTAGGGTGGTTTTAGATAATCTGAAGAGAGTATTTGTGGATAAAGATAGAATTTTTGGGAGAAGGTGGGCATTTTGGGGAAAGAGCAAAGGAAGTTGTGCCCACCTCACAGAATTTGATTAATGGACTTGAGACCGAGAGAGAAACTGGGTGATGAATACAAGGCAATGATTGATTTTTGGAGGTGCAGAGTAGGAATAGTAATGTTGAGGATGGGTGACAGCACAGGAGATTTGCTTCTGTAGAAGATCTGCAGGATAACAAGCGAGCAAGGCTCGAGGTACTTTTGTGAGTGTTGGGGATGGGAATCTTCATCAGAACAAATGTGTCTGCCATGGATGGCAAGTCTGTAAGGCAGGGAACGTTTGGTGTGAAATGGATGGAAACTGTCGAAATGTAGATCTTGCTGCAAATGAGTGGGTTTGATGCGGACAGAGGTGTGCAGGGCACCATGCCGTAGAGAAATGTCCACATCAAGGAACATGATGTGAGTGTGGGAGTAAGACCAGGTGAAGTTGATGGAATGGCTATTTTTAAGGGAATCCAGCAAGTCTAGAGAGTTGGTTTTCACTTTGAGTCAAAATAACAATTATGTCATCTATGTATTTGAACCACACAGTGGGGTGAAATGGGACATAATTCAAGAAATGTTTCTCCAGATGACCGAGGATGGAGCCATACAGGTATCTATGGTATTGCTGCTAACCTGATGATATACTTGAGAATTGAAACTTTACATTTTGGAGAAAATGAAGTAAGTGAAGGATGCAATGAGGGATGTACTGAGACTGTGTTGGGGGTCGCATGTCTAGAAAGTATTCCGGGGCCTTTAGACCCTGACTGTGGGATTGTTTGTATAGTGGGAAGTTACATCAGTAAACTAGTTTGGTGGTAGAGGAGTATGGATTGTAGACGGACGGACAAGTAAGTGTGGGAAGAAAGTTAGGTTCAAAGGGTTGGAGATGTTAATCCAACAAGGCTTGAAATCCATTCAGAGGGTAACCCATTTGCCACAGATATACGTCACTTTGTGTGGACAGCCTTGTGTATCCTGAGAAGGAGGTACAAAGTGGGTATACTGAGGAGTTAGGAGGGATACTGATTGAGAAGAGAGTCCTTGCAAGGGGGCCTGCGTGTCCAGAGATGTTCTTATTTCCTGGCATATGGAGATGGTTGGAGCTGTAGTATGTGGAGTTTTCAGTATGCTGTACTTTCCTAAGTGATATAAACCTCCTATCTAAGGTTTCAGGTTATGATTTCATACTGATATTTCCACCGATTCATTGTTGGTCTACCTCTAATGACCTCAATTTCAATGAGGCGGCTATAATCAAAAAAAAAAAAAAATCAGTAGAAATTTTTTCTTCCTCTCCTTAGTTGCAGGTGAGCTTAATTTCATTCAGTTGTACAACATATTTTGGGAAAATGATGGTTCTGCCTAAAATATATATAAATTAAATATGCTACATTTATTAAATATGTTTGATGATTACAGCCACACTTCATTCATGTGATGTTGGAATGTCAAAACACAAAAATGAAATGAACTGCTTAATCTGTGCATTTTTACCAAATAATTTCACTCAGTGCTACAAATTGTGGATTAAATTTTTGCCATCTGCTACCTAAGCTTTATAGAACTGCTTTTCTGCAACTATTCATATGTATGTTGGGATGGTCCACATTTCTGTGCTGAAAATATATACTTTTATTTCATAAAAGTCTTTATAATTGTATGTATTATGCCCAGCAAAGTCGTGCAAAATTGTGCACTTGGTTAAACAACTTGATGTTAAGAGAATGGTGTCGAAAAATTCAATTAATTTTGCTTGATACAGGAAATAAGGAAGACAGAAGCCTAAAAGATTGTAATAAGTGTTTCTTGTAGTGAGCTGATAGTTAAATGGCCCTTGCATCAAAAATCAAAACCAATGATTAAATTTCTGTATTATCTTACATGGAACTTCTTAGAAATCAGAGCTTATCTTTGGATGATACATTTTTTTCTTTTGTGAAAATCACTTTTATTCTGAAACGTTATTGGTATTTTTTTTTCTTTAAAAAAGAATCATGACATAATGATAAAAATTTATTTTTTCTTACTAACTTTTTTTATAAACTTAAGGGCATGTAACTCTCTCAAATTATTTATATCATGATGGCTTCTTACTGTGTAAAATATTCTGGAGGTTAAATAGTCCCCCAGTCAGATTTCCGGGTGGGGACTATTCAGGGAGGAGTCATCAAAATGGCTAGAAACATTCTACGAGTCGGAGCATGGAATGTTAGATTTGTGAATAGGGCAGGTAGGTAAGAAAACTTAAAAAGGGAGATGGAACTACTTAAGTTAGATGTCGTGGGGTTAGTGAGATTAAGTATAGAGATGCACAGGATTTCTGGCCTGGGGAACACACAATAATTGACACACAAGCTGTCAGTGGAATTATTGGTTTAGGTTTTGTAATGAATAAGAGAGTAAGTAAAAGAGTGAGTTATTATGAACAGTTTAGTGACAGGATTAGTTTGATGATGTTAGAAACTAAGCCTGCCTCAACCACGTTAGTACAAGTGTATATGCCAATGTCACAGCAAGATGACGAAGAAATAAATAAAATATATGCAGAAGTTAAAGAATTAATCCAATATGTGAAGGGGGAGGAAAATCATAATCATGGGTGATTGGAATGCGATAGTGGGAGAAGGAAAAGAGGGGAATAGTGTAGGAAGTTTTTGTCTAGGAGAAAGAAATGAGCGAGGAAGCGGGCTGTTAGAATTTTTTGAAAGATATAAGCTAGTCATGGCAACACACTGTTTAAGAACCATGCAAGAAGGATATACACCTGGAAACGTCCAGGGGATACAGGCAGATATCAGGTAGATTATATCATGGCGGAACGGAGATTCGGGAATCAAGTTCTGGACTGTAAAGCGTACCCAGGAGCAGACATAGACTTGCCCATAATTTGATGGTAATGAAGTGCAGGCTGAAATCCAAGTGAATAAGGAAGCAATATAAGCAGAACAGAGTGGAAATGAATAATCTGAAACAATCTAACACCAGAGAAAAATTTGCAGAAATGATAGTCTTAGGTCTAAGAAGTAAAGGGGCTCAACCGAGTACAAATCGAATGCACTGAAGAGAGAAATAATGAAAGCTGGTAAAGAAACATCAGGCTTTAGGGAACAAGCTGCCTGAAAACCTTGGATCACAGAAGAAATTTTTTAGCTGATGGATAAGAGGAGAAAACACAAAAATGCCCAGGATGAAGCAGGAAGATAGCAATACAAGCAATTTAGAAATCAAATAAAAAGGAAATGCAAAAAAAAGCCAAAGAAAAATGGTTACAAGAAATTGTAAAGAAGTAGAAAAGGAAGTGGCCATAGGTAAAGTAGATGTTGCATATAGGAAAATCAAACAAAATTTTGGAGAAATGAAGAAAAGAGATGTAAACATTAAAGCTGCCAGTGGGAAACCTCTTTTATGCTCAGACAATAGAGCTAACCGATGGAAGGAATACATTGAGATACTTTATGATAACGATAGCGTAATGGAAAAGCAAGGCAATTTAGACATTGATGACTTATTTAATCCTGTATTTAGGACAGAATTTGATAGAACTCTTAATGACTTGAAAGCAAATAAGGCAGTTGGAATTGATGAGATCCCCTGCAGAACTTCTTAAATCCCTAGGAAAAGAAGGGATCAAAGGGTTATTCAAACCGATAACAAAAAGTTATGAAACATGAGAAATTCCAACAGATTTTAATAAAAATATTGACGTCACACTCCCAAAGAAAGCACAAGCCGACAAATGTAAGAATCGTCGCTTCGTTAGTCTAACATGACATGCTTCAAAATTACTGACCAGAATAATATACAGAAGAATGGAAAGGGTAGTAGAAGAGACAGTAGGTGAAGATCAGTTTCGATTTAGGAAAAACCGTGGTACAAGGGAAGCTATTCTGGTTTTAAGCTTAATACTTGAAACTTGTAGCAAGGAAAACAAAGATACTTTTGTGGCGTTTGTTGATTTAGAAAAAGTTTTTGGTAACATTAGGTGTGACAAGATGTTCAAAATTTTAAACAAATCAGGTCTAAAATATTGAGATAGAAGAATACTTTATAAACTATATAAGAATAAAGTGGTTATAATAAAAGTAGTGAATCGTGAGAGAAATGCATGAGTTAAAAAGGGTGAGAGACAAGGTTATAGTCCGACCCATCATTATTAAACTTGTATGTAGAGGAAGCATTAAAGGAAGTAGAAAAATTTTCATGTGGCATAAGTGTTAAAGGAGAAAAAATCTGGATGCTGCGATTTGTTGATGACATTGTCTTGTTAGCAGAACAGGCTGAGGATATTGAGAAGTTACTGAATGGCATGAGTAAAATACTGAAGGAAGATTTTGGACTGAATATAAATCAAAGCAAGACAGAAGTGATGAAATGTAGCAGAAATGAAACCAATCACTCTTAGATTAAATATAAAAATACGATCAGATGCATTAGGACAAATAAGTGAATTCTGCAACTTGGGAAGCAATAATACAACCAATGGCTGAAGCTGGAATGATGTTAAAAGCAGAGTAGTACTAGCAAAAAGAGCCTTCATGAAAAAAGAAATCTTTTAGTTTCAAATATTGATCTAGGACTTAGAAAGAACAGCACTGTATGGTAGCAAAGCATGGACTTTTGGAATACCAGAAAGAACAAAAATTGAAGCATATGAAATGTGGTGCTACAGAAAAATGCTGAAAATTAAGTGGACAGACAAATTACGAAATGAACGAGTTTTGGAAATGATGGGCGAGGAAAGAAGTTTGTGGAAGAAGCTTACAGAAAGAAGACACATGATGGTAGGTCATATTTTGAGACATGCATGATTGGTTAACTTGTTAGTGGAGGGAACAGTCAAAGATAAGAACTGCAGAGGAAGACAGAGATTAGAATATATGAAGCAAATAATTAATTATGCGGGTTGTAAGGGGTATGTAGAGGTGGAGAGGTTAGCACAAGATACGAGGGGATTGAGGAATGTGTAGTAGAAGTAGAAGACAGTATGTTCACACACACACACACACACACACACACACAGAGAGAGAGAGAGAGAGAGAGAGAGAGCTGCTCCTGTTCAGTCACCCTTATAGTTGTTGTAAATGAGACGAGTATGATTTCAGACATTAATTTAAAAAATCAGTAGCAATAAACAGCACAAATAATCATTTTTCAATCATTTCCAAGAAGGATGATTCCCTTTACAAAGGCCTGATGTTGTTTGCACAGATTCAGATTATTCATTTTATCTTATATTAATGCTGATGCTAGTTAAATTAGGTGAGCCAACATAACGAGTTGTTTTGCGCTTTAACTGAATAGACATATATTTGTAAGTTATTTTTGATATAAGAGATTTTCAGTAATTACTTCATGCATCAAATTTCAGTTCTTCTCCAGAGGAAGGAAATGCTGTTATGGGTGGAGCCTTACTGAAGGCCCACCCAATTATTCCTCCACCAGATATGTCACCATTCTTCCTGCGCCAATATGTAAAGAGTCATGCAGTTGATGTATTTGAAGCTTATCCACAGTTACTAACAGAAATGGTACTTAGACTACCATACCAAATCCATAAGAGTGCGCAGAATTATTCGCCCAGATTACTTCTGGCTGATGAAGTAAGTAAGATAATTGCTTCTATAGTGTTAGTTGGTATACATTACAACTTCAAGTAGATGTGAAAAACCATGACAACATTGCTTGAAAACATTATTCTTTTAATGAAACTCTTGGTTTTGTAGTGTAATATTGGCATGCAGATTCCACATTTGTAACCGAAGTTTACTTAATGTATCAGATTATCAAGTTGTGCAAATTAGCAGCAATTAAGTTGTACATTTTTTTACAACAATTTTTCTCATATTTTTCTTGAATGGAACCTAACATCATTGTTTTGTTTCAGTCATGGCAATGTCTGTGTATTTGTAAGTTTCCTTTTCTGTGATCTGTAAATAGCTACCACCCCTGAGCCTAATGTTTTTCTACCATTTAATCCGCAATATTATTTTTGCATCTTCTGCAACATTCATTTTCCATTCTGTAGAACAGAGACAAAATTGTGTTTGCTATTGGGATGTGAAATAGTTGTCAGTGACATAAGAGGATTATGTTGCTGTGATCTCAGTTCCAGTGCTGTCTTTTCCATTTGGTGAAGATGGGTTTCCTGAAAGATAACTGCTTTAGCAAGACTTTCTTTTTTGTAAGCTGGGTTGGTAAACATCCTTTGAACCATCAGGAATAACTTCAGTGTTATTACTAGCATTGCATTTATCACCTAACACATCAGTAGCAGTTTGTGAAGGTGGTACAGCATTGTTTGCAGCATATATAACAAGCTGCAGAGCAGCTTCGCAGCCTGGATCTGTTATTTTTAATAATTCTTCTTCGAAAATCGGGTATTATTTTTCAAACATAAGTAACAGTACAAATTTTATTTACTTTTTTAGCATGGGTATTTTTAAGATAAAAATTATATTGTAAAATAACTTTGTACCATGGGATTTTTTTTAAAAAAGTAACAATAGTCATGTCTCTTAGTTATTGCATCGGTTGCAATCAGTTCAGCGTCTTGCCTGGAATTTCCCCACCAAAATAGAAGTGGTAAGCAGTTATCACATACATAATCATCCATATGTAATGTGAATTGTTTAAATAACTGGCAGTCTTTATTACATTTATTCGTAGAGACCTGGGAAAAAGACAAAATATTGGAATTAAACAAATAATAATATGCATATGAAAGGCAAAAAAGACCCATCATTTACCAAGTTGAAGCAATTAGGCCTGCAGCAACAAAGAGACATATTTCAGGCACAGCTCTTACTCGTCATTTTAGAGGATGAAGCATGTGGGCGGAGGGGGTGATGAAAACAATATCATTCAAAAATGTAAAAATAAGAAATTTGTAAGCAGTGAAAAAATATCAAAAAAAGATATATACAAATATATTTCCTAGTGATCAGTTTACTGGGGTGGGCTGGTGAAGAGGGAGGTATTCTCCGAGATTGAGGTCAAGGAGCAGAAAGAATATGTTGATATACTAATTCCTACATATGGAATTAGGATGGAGATATGATTTTAGGGAATACTCTGATGGCTCTGGCTATAGAACTTCTTAAGGTCATATGAGTTGTGGGAGCTGACATGGATATCAACCAGTTGGTTTAGATTTTGGAGGTAAACTATTTGTCTGTGACCATTCTTCTTGATGGACAGCTGATTTGTTATTAGATCAGTATAAGAACTTAGTCAATGGAGGCAGGTGATTTGGTATATGAGGTGGTTGTGGTACAGGTGGAATGGTGTATCATGAAATAGGTTTGATTAGTAGTAGAGCTATGATAAGTTATGTTTGATGGATGCTCATTGCACATTTGTAACAAGGCCTATAACAAAGGAAAGAGCTGTGTGGTAGTTTAAGAGTGTTAAGTGGTTAATACGAGGGCTATCCAGAAAGTAGATTACGTTTTCGTCTGTGTCCGCTAGGGGCGGGGCTAGCGCGGTCATCTTGGGGTCAGAGCGTTGTGCAGCTCAGTCGGCATCTAGCCGTGCTAGTGAGAGGTTCGTGCTGTGCTCCGTTCAGATATTGTGACGGTTTGAAATGTCTGCGTTAATTGAAAATCCTGCGAGGTGCGTGCAGTAATAAGGTTTCTGACTGCAAAAAACTGTAAACCAATGGAAATCTATCGGCAGCTTTGTGAAGTGTATGGGGACAACATTATCACTGAAGGTGGAGTGCGTCAGTGGGTCATAAGATTTAAAAATGGCCGAACCAATGTTCACGACGAAGATCGAAGTGGGAGACCCAGCATAGTGACTGCCGAACTTGTCGAAAAAGTCGATGCTAAAGTCCGTGAAAATCGAAAGTTCACAATAACGGAACTTTCTTTGAGTTTTCCACAAATTTCGCGAAGTTTGTTGCACGAAATCATCAGCGAAAAGCTTGGTTACCACAAGTTTTGTGCAAGATGGATTCCAAAAATCTTGACAGAGGACCACAAAAATCAGCGAATGGCTGCAGCGTTGAACTTTTTGGACACTTACCATAAGGATGGTGACTCTTTACTCGATCGCATCGTTACTGGTGACGAAACATGGGTGAAACACGTGAACTGTGAAACGAAATTGCAATCAATGCAATGGGGGCACACAAGTTCTCCCCAAAAACCCAAGAAATGCATGCAAACAATGTTGGCAAGGAAGATGATGGCGACTGTTTTTTGGGACAGAAAAGGTGTGATTTTGGTGGACTTCCTGGAAAGAGGCATGACAATAAACTCTCAAAGGTATTGCCAAACACTCCAAAAACTCAGAAGAACAATTCAAAACAAGCGCAGAGAATGTTGAGCTCTAAGATCTTGTTGATTCACGACAACGCCCGGCCCCACACGGCAAATGTCACCCGTGAAGTTCTTGAATCTTTTAAGTGGGAGTTGTTTCATCATCCGCCGTACAGTCCTGACCTGGCACCGAGCGACTTCCACCTATTCCCAGCAATGAAGAAGTGGCTGGCTATGCAGCGTTTTGATGACGACGCACAGCTGCAAGAAGAGGTAACAAAGTGGTTGAAGGCGCAGGCGGCCGAATTTTTCGACGAAGGAATTTCCAAGCTCGTACATCGCTTCGATAAATGCCTTAATTTGCATGGTGACTATGTAGAAAAGTAGTATTTGAGTGTGGCTTTCATCTGTATATAATAAAATTTGTTTCCTATACTTTGTTTATTTTTTATTCCAAAACGTAATCTACTTTCTGGATAGCCCTCGTATTTCTGGACATGTATATTGAAGGCTGGGAGGATTGCTGACTTTGATGTGTGGTGTTGTCGGATAAAGGGGAGGATAAAATGTGTTTGAGGAAAAAGTCTCAAGAAGTCGGCCAGAACAAAAGATTTAGTTCAGGGTTTCCATACCAGGAGAGAAAGGTGTTAGAAAATCAGGATTACAGTTGGTTTTGGATTATGCATGCTGGGACTGAGCGTGGTGGGTAAACATTAATGCTATAACCTCACATTTGGGAAGATGCAGATTCGAATCCTTGTCCTGCCATCCATATTTTGATTTTACATTGTTTCCCAAAATCACTCCATTCAAATGCTAGGATGGTTCCTTCAACCCCGCAGGGGCCTGGTACGCAAGTGGCAGGTACGGGTTTGGCGAACCCGCGCTGCCTGAGCTGGAAACTTGTGAGCGCTGCAAGTTTCCAACACCGTAAACTCGTACCATGCTTCAACGACCACCGTAGCGCGTGGCAGTGGAACGTTGTGTGCCTAGGAGAATGGGGATCTTGGCTTCATCGCCCGGATCGCAAGGATGGTACAACCCTCTATAAAAAAAAACCTCAACCTCAAGGTCGGCCATGTGCCGAGGAGGTGAATGGGTGGAGAGGGAATTCACTCGCTAACGTGCAACCTCAGGGGCACCTGCGCACCCCTGTTGTATTAGCGCTACTTTTTAAACTGGTTTTACTCATGAGACCAAAACGAAGTCATTAACTAAAACCAAAAAACCCTGCAGTACGGGTGTGCCACAGGTTAATCCCAATACATCCAGTTCTAGAAGCGGATGAGGGTCGATAGCCCCCCCCCCCCCCCCCCCCCCCCGCTTCTGATGGCAATAGTGACAGAAAAGTTTGTTTGCTTGCGAATGCTTTTATAGTGATGCAGAGGGTGGAAGGAACCTTTGAAACAGTTTCACCTTTTTATATCTCAAAGGGGCTAGAGGGTCTAGTAGGGACCCTAAATTCTGTGAAAAAGCTGAGGAACGGGACGCTGCTGCTGGAAACTACAACCAGTAGGCAAGCTACCCAACTCCTTAACTGTGAGAAGCTCGGGGAGTTCGCAGTCAATTGCGAACTCCACAAATCCCTGAATAGTTCAAATGGCGTTGTCACCTGCCGTGACATGATAGAAATAGGGACCGAGGAACTAGTTAAGGAGTGGAAGGAACAGAAAGTGGTCGAGGTACGTCAGATCACACGAAGGGTTAATGGCAGTATTGAAAAGACTGCCACCTTCGTCCTGACGTTTGACACTCCAGTCCTGCCGAAGAACATCAAAGCAGGGTACATCAACCTGAATGTCCGTCCGTATGTTCCGGACCCGATGCGCTGTTTTCAGTGTCAGCGGTTCGGACATACGACGGTGTCATGGGCAACCCCACCTTCGGTAAGTGTGGCAAGGGGGCACATGAGCCGGGAGTAAGTTGCACGCTACCACAGGTGTGCATCAACTGCTCCGGATCGCACCCGGCCTGGAGTAGGGATTGTCGAGTGTATCTTTAAGAGCACAAGATACATGAGTTAAAGACAAAAGAGCGGATCCCTTATGCAGAAGCAAGGAAGAAGGCCAAGTCACTCGCCGCTCCAATTTTTGGAACGAGCATCACTAAGATGGCTTCAACTCCCGTCAGGAAACAAAGTACTGCTACCCAGACGTCCGTAGCAGACATTAGCACCAGCACAACGTGCTCATGTCAATGCAAATGCGGCGCTAAACCCGCAAAGGTCGTAACATTGAAGAACGCGGACGTCGATAGTAGTACGTCTGCGACCTCAACTACACCAGCAGCAGTCACTAAAAGTTCACCACCACCAACAGCAGCTGTCAAAGTAGCGCCACCTCCAATTCCACCCCGCACTTTGACAGTTGTAGCATAACCATCTGCTACGTCCATTAATGGAGGCAATCAAAAGATCCGGGGCCCAAAGTTCAGGTGGACAACCCGACTTAGTTTGTCAAATCCTCTCCCAGACTACTTACTGGTAGGGAGAAGAAGGGAATGAGGTCGAAGAAAAAGAAGGTGAAGGAGGTAGTGGATGAGGACACTGAGTCGGAGACGTCTGACTCTTCGGAGCCAGAGGAATCTGCAATGCTGGTGGACGAGACTGGTCTTGTTCCTCAGCAGATGGAGATTGAAGACCCACCCGAACCGGGGCGGGTGAAATTAAATCAGTAGGATGGCTCCCATACTCCAATGGAACATTAATGGTTTTATGGCTCACAAAGAGGAGTTACAACTCTTAGCACGGTCAGATCCATTGTGTCTCTGCCTTCAAGAGACACACTTCAGACCAACACGTCAACCTGTGCTAAGAGGTTTTGACATTTACCGAAAGGAAGATACCGAGGGTGATGGTGCGAAGGGGGGAGTGGCGGTGTTTGTACGGAACACTGTCCACTCCGAACCTGTAGCTCTCACCTCTCCCTTACAAGCAGTAGCAGTTAAATTACATGGACCGGTGTTACTGACTGTATGCTCAATATATCTACCACCGGGAACACCAGTTGATTGCGGTCAGCTGGCTGACATCACTCGCCAACTCTCTCGGCCTTTTGTCCTATTGGGAGACTTTAACACGCACAATACGTTGTGAGGTTCGACCAACAATTGCCCCAGAGGTCAAGAGGTATGTAGATTATTGGACCATGAGGATTTGTGCATCCTAAATGCTGGTCAAATGACGCACTTCACTACTGCTTCCGGTTCGTCCTCTGCCATTGATCTCTCTCTTTGCTCTCCATCGATTGCGGACTCCGTGCATTGGGAGGTGGATCGTGACCTCCATGGAAGCGACCACTTCCCAATTTGGCTACACTTAGAGTGTGAATGGGGCGAAACAGTTACAACACGGAAATGGAATATCGGCAGAGCTGACTGGCAACTTTATAGCCGGTCAGTCATACTCCAACATCGCCAGACCACCGATGACAAGGTGAAACACTTTACAGAAGTGGTTCATCGGGTGGCCGATGTATCCATACCTAGCAGTTCCGGGGCGCTGCGCAGAACGCCTGTCCCTTAGTGGAACGATGAATTTCATTCTGCTCTTCAGGGTCAGAGACGGGCCTGCGCCGGTTAGGTTGCACCCAACACCTGACAACCTCGCAGCGTTCTGGATTCCTAGAGCTAAGGCGCACCGTGTGATTAAGGAGAGCAAAAAGAGATCATGGCAGAACTTCGTGAGCACCATTAACCGTTCCACTCCATCAACAAAAGTATGGGAGTCAATCTGCTGTGTATCCAAGAGGTACTCTCGATCGCCAGTATCTGGATTACTGGATCAGGGGCGTGTAGTCACCGATGAGCGAAGCATTGCACAGCTGATGGCAGAGTATTTCGCTGCCATCACTTTGTCTGCCGGATTGAACCAACAGGTACAGCAACGAAGAACATCTGCCGAAAGACAAATCTTCAACTTCTACTCGCCGAAATTGCAGGACTACAATAGACCATTCTCATCGTGGGAGCTGGGGGTCTGCTCTACAAAGTGCCAAAGACACGGCGCCAAGGCCTGACCAGATCCAGTACCAGTTGCTGAGGCATCTGAACAAAGATGCTAAAGAATACCTCCTGGGTATTTTTAATGAAATTTGGACCGGAGGACACTTCCCCGACTCGTGGAAGGAAGCAACGATGGATCCAAATTTTAAAACCAGGTAAAGACAAGTTGTTGCCAGGTAGCTACTGTAACATTCCCTTAACGAGCTGCGTCGGGAAGACGTCGCCTCGTCTGGTGTCTTGAGTCCCGTAAACTGTTGAGCCGTTTTCAGTGTAAATTCAGGAAGTTCCATTCCACCACAGATAACCTGATCCTACTGGAAGTGGCAATACAGCATGCATTCATTCGCAGCCATCACGTTGTCGGTGTATTTTTTGACATCGAAAAGGCATACGATACTACCTGGCGGCACGTTATTTTAAAACAGTTATATGAATTGGGATTTAGGGGAAATCTATCCCGTTTTTTAAAATCATTTTTATCTTGACGTTGCTTCCGTTACCGAGTTGGTAGAGAAGTGCCCGACCTTTTTATTCAGGAAAATGGTGTTCCTCAAGGTTCAGTTTTAAGTGTAACTCTTTTTGCTATAGCAATTAATAGCATTGCAACTGTCATAAGGAGGCCCATCCGGTACTCCTTATACGTTGATGACTTTTTAATTTTTATTGCATCGTCTTGCCTGAGAAGCGCTGAGCGTCAGCTGCAGATCACGCTGAACAGGCTGGATGAATGGTCAGTACACACTGGCTTTCGTTTCTCAGCTGATAAAACCCGGTGTGAGCTTTTTAGCCGCAGTAGAAGTCTTTTTAGAAGAACCTCATCTCATCTTGAGGAACACCGTTTTAAGTTTTAGCGAAACTGTTCGGTTTCTTGGCCTTATATTAGATAGTAGGCTGCCTCATCTTAAAGATGTTAAAGCCAGAGCCTTGAAAGCGCTTAATGTTTTGAAGCGTCTGTGTAGCAGTTTGTGGGGCGCTGACTGCTCCTGCCTGCTACAGTTTTATAGAGCCTTTGTACGGTCACGGTTGGAGTACGGTTGCATTGTCTACGGTTCGGCATGGGACAGTTATCTCTGTATTCTGGATAGTGTCCACCATGCAGGAATTCGTCTCGCCACAGGTGCATACCGCACCAGTCCGATACCCAGTATTTGTGCTGAGTCTGGCGAGCCGCCGCTTTCCATCCACCGGCGTCTCCTCATGGTGCGACACTATATACATATTGCCGCAACTCCTGGCAGTCCCATGTATGACGTAGTCATTCATCCTAACTTTGAACGGCTTAATACCAACCGTCAAAGAGCAACTAAACCATTCAGCTACCGTACAAAGGCTATTTTAGAGGAATATAGGTTCCAGATGCCCTCCTTTTATCACCAGGGTTGTAGTAAATCTCCTCCCTGGCTTTTAAAGAGGCCCAGAACAGCTTTAGAACTGTTGCGGTACAATAAATTGTGTACCGCCGACAGTGTTTTTATCCAAAGTTTTAACGATATTTTAAATCAGTTTCGCGATTTTATCCCGGTATATACGGATGGGTCTAAGCAGGCTAACGGAGTTGGCTGCTCTGTAGTGTTCCCTCGGGCGACTTATAATTACAAACTGAATAGCTGTTGCAGCGTATACACTGCAGAGTGTTATGCTTTGTTAAAGTCGCTCCAGCATATGAAAGCAACTCGCGGCACGAAGTACATCATATGCTGCGATTCCCTCAGCTGCATCCAGGTCATATGAAGCATGTACCCAGCAGATCGTCATGTCCAGGATATACAGGACACCCTTCGATCCCTTCAATCTTCTGGAAAGGAGGTCGTATTCTGCTGGGTGCCCGGTCATGTAGGAATCAGGTGGAACGAGGCAGCTGATGATCCTTCCTCGGTCGAGGAGGGATGAAGTTCTCCTTACTCGCCTCTGTATAGGGCACTGTCGTCTGACACATAGCTTTCTTCTCCGCCAGGAGGACCCTCTGGAATGTGATGGTTGTGGCATACCTCTGACGGTGCGCCACATTTTAGTTGATTGTGCTTTGTTTTTAGGCTTGAGGGCAGACGTTATCCTGGCCAATGATCTGGCCCTTATTTTAAACAATGAGACCAGCTGTGTGTCGTGTGTTTTAAAATTTTGCGCAGATCAGCCTAGTTTTAAGATGGATGGGTGGCCTCTTTACAGCCTCCCATTCATGTGCATTGTTTTTATTTTTTATATTGTTATAATTCCTGTCTCGCTGGCCATTATACAGCCAGTGAGACGAGTGTTTTTAATACTTTTGTGAACCTACTTGGCCCCTTTACAGTCATCCAGGTGTTAAACGGACTAAAGTATCAGTGGCCATTTTAATGCCACGTCTGATTTTATAATTTATTTTATTTGCTGTCTGTATGGCCGACCCCTTTACAGTCGACCATGCAGACAGTATTTTAGAACTTTTTCAAGCAACAGTTTAGCTGGTAATTTTTAGGGCGCTAATGACCCCGCTGTCGACGCGCCCTAAAGCAACAACAACAACGGTTCCTTCAAACGGCCATGGCCAAATTCATTCCCGTTCCTGCCTCAAGTCCTTTTCCACATCTGATGACCTCAATGTCAAGGAGGTGTAAATTAGTAAGAAGAAAAAGATATGCTGGATGAGTTATAGCTCTAGATGTCTGTTTATGGTCCAATTCTTGGAGATAATTGTAGTATATAATGTCTTGTTTCAGGTTGTTGGAGAATTTGGTGAGGGATTCTTGATCAGAGCAAGTGTGTATGTTAGATGGCTCGTATGTAGGGGAGGGATTGTTAAGTGTGATATGGATGGCAGTAATCATAGTGCAGTTTTTGTTATGGGCTCAGTGTGTACAGAGATATGAAAGTGTTATTATGTACAGAGATCTAAGTGTCAAGGAATGTGATGTATGTGTGAGAATAGGAATGTGTGAAGTATATGGAGTAAATGTTACAGAGTTCAGCAAGTCAAGAATCAGGCTTTCACCATGGGTCCAGATCTATCTGAATATCATAGTAACATTTTGGAGAAAGGATTCTTGCAATCTGCCCAAGAAAGGGTGGCATAGGAGGGTTCCGTATGAATGCCCATGAAAGTGCTTTTTACCTGATGATATACGAGGTGTGTTCAGAAAATAACGGGATTTTCGTTTTTTGAAAAAAAATATTTATTTATTTGTCTAGATTATTGTTGTCACCTTCAAAATAGTCCCCATTAGATATTATGCACTTCTGCCAGCGCTTCTTCCAATCGTCGAAACACTTCTCAAACTCAATTTTTGGGATAGCCTTTAGCTCTTTCAGCGATGCGCTTTTAATGTCATCTATGCTTGTAAAACGACGGCCCTTTAAGGTTCTCTTTATTTTTGGAAATAGGAAAAAGTCACACGGAGCCATGTCTGGCGAATATGGAGGCTGGGGCATCGTTACAGTATTGTTTTTGGCCAAGAATTCACGAACAAGCAACGAAGTGTGAGCTGGTGCATTATCGTGGTGTAAAAGCCATGAATTGTTTTTCCACAAATCCGGACGTTTTTTTCGGATTGCTTCACGCAAACGGCGTTGAACTTGTAGGTAGTACTCCTTATTTACCGTTTGACCTTGTGGCAAGAATTCACTATGCACTAAGCCATTAAAATCGAAGAACACCGTAAGCATAACCTTCACGTTCGACCGCACTTGTCGAGTCTTTTTCGGTCTTGGCGAGCCAGAATGCTTCCACTGAGACGATTGAGCCTTAGTTTTGACGTCATATCCGTAAACCCATGTTTCATCACCTGTTATAATACGTTTCAGTAATTCTGTATCGTAGTAGACTTCATTTAGTGACTCCTGAGCAACTTCCATTCGCCGCTGTTTTTGTTCAAAATTCAACAATTTTGGAACAAATTTTGCTGCCACGCGTTTCATACCCAAAACATTTGAAAAAATTTCATGGCATGAGCCAATCGATATGCCAACATCATCAGCAACTTCTCTGATTGTGATTCGGCGATCATTCATAACCATTGCTTTCACTTTTTCCACGTTTTCATCGGTTGTTGATGTGCTGGGGCGTTCGTCATCTTCAACGTCTTCACGGCCATCTTGGAAACGCTTATACCACTCGTAAACTCTTGTTTTACTCATAACAGACTCACCATAGGCCTTTGTTAACATATCACACACTTTGTTACACTTTATTTCATTTTTTACGCAAAATTTGATACAAATTCTTTGATCCATTTCTTTTAACAAACGAAAATCGCCGAGCTCATAAAAACACGTCTAACCTTAGCGGCTGCCACAGACAAAGTAAGCAATGAATACAGCTGAAAATTTTATCATATTTCCAGGGCATGTATACCAACATAATAATTTTTTTGTTTTTTTTGACAATTGGACTCTCCAAACCCGCGAAATTTAAAAATTCCCGTTATTTTCTGAACACACCTCGTATATGGGATTGGAAGAAGTAGTAGTATTAGAATAAAGTGGGCTAGTGATATGAGGAAGGTAGTACTGTTAAGAAAGTGTCATAGTCGCAGGTAGTGTTCAGGGGCATTATTACCTTGCAATGGGGGATGTTAGTGTAGAGAGAGGTGACATCTATGGATGCAATCTGCAGATTGGGATGCAGAATTGTTGACAAAAAGTTACCTATTACTTCTCACTGTAATTGCTATTTTATAAAACCTAAAACAATAGGTTCACTCAGTTTCTTTCATACTTACAGTATTTAACATTACTACCTTTCCTTTGTTGTATAGATTTTGAGCCCACCTTCATCTACTCTCTCAACTGCCTCAGCTATTGGCAGTTTGTCCCAGACTGTCACCTTGTTCACATCATGTTCTGCAAAGGGGCTACACCTGAAAATTTAAATATTTTGTCCGTGTCTTTACCTTGTCGATGTTTAGACACCACTATACCATTTTCTTTGGTTAGTAATGGTTCCTAACTTTATCCTATTTCCATTATAATTCAAGTGTGATACCATCACTCCTGGTATGAATATTGTAATATTAGTTATTATTCATTCTCGTTAATTAATAAGGGCAAAAAAAAATGCTACAATTTAAAAAATATAGTTGAGGTATTTGGTGTGAACTGGAGATTGATGTTCCTGTCTCGTGACAGTATTCTAGACTATCTTTG
This sequence comes from Vandiemenella viatica, assembly GCA_031002005.1. Lineage (NCBI taxonomy): Eukaryota > Metazoa > Arthropoda > Insecta > Orthoptera > Morabidae > Vandiemenella > Vandiemenella viatica. The sequence continues at coordinate 26,438,070 of CM061921.1, forward strand.
TCATAGGCTTAAAATAAGCTTGTGTTTCACATTGTGGCAAATCTATTCTTTATTGGTGATGGTTTCTTCCAAGGTAATTGCTGCAAGTGACTGTGTGGCCATGTATTAAGATATTTTAATGCCTTTTACTTTAAATATTTGCTACCTGGTCTTTGACAAAATTATGTAATGATTTCTTTCTGCCTTAATTTTGTTACCACTGCTGTGAGGGCTTCAGGCATGCTTTTGTTGAACTACTTTAGCTGTGTCAATAGTTTTAATCTCTTATATTATTTATTTATTTTTGCAGGAGTGGCGTTACTATTTATGTGAATACATGATGACACAACAAACACCATTTGTACGTCGCTTGGTACGGAAGCTGCTGTTGTCCATTTGTGGCAGCAGAGAGGAGTACCGGCAGTTACGTGATCTCCACTCACTGAGTTCACACTTTAATGTGAGTTTGTTAATACCATAATTCTATTTTTGAAAGATTTAATTATATTTTAGCATGATGTGCTGTTTCTTAAAGTATTCATACTTATTTCACTATATTGTTGAAAGAGAAATAGGGTAAGAATATGGGGTTGAAAGTTGAGTCCTGAGGAACGTTAATGTGATACAGAAATTTCTATTTGCTGTTCAGAGGGGCTGGTGTTTTCAGAATTTGCTTAATCCAGGTTGTATAACAATTTTTTTATTAGAGACAAAACCATCATGTGGTATGGTTTTAGCTTTGAATTGGGCCAGTCTCAAATGTCAGGTAAACGAATATAAATTTAAGTATACAAGGATCTTCTCGGTAGGATAAAAAAGCAAAGCTATAATTAAGTGGGCATTCACGTTAAACAAGCACTATTAGCCAACAGTATTAAAACATCCAAACACAGTATTTTAGCCATTTTGATATGTTATCAGGTGTGATAAAAGCAACAATAATTTTTGAATTGCACAGTCTGTGTCTTGTTTATCAAGTTGATTCTTTTTTCGTGTTTTTGTAGCACTGGCAGTAATGTACGAGGTCTGTCTCAAAAGTATCCAACCTTCCTTCATATTTCCCCTTTAGTGCTATTATGCGTGGCATCTTTTGAAGTAGTCCCCATTTGATTAAAGAATATGCTTCCAATGGCTTTTCCACTTTTGGAAGCAGTCCTCGAACTCGTTATTTGGTATTGCCTTTAGAGCATTTGTCGTATTAGTTTAAAGGGTTTCTTTGTCATTGAATCGGTGTCCATGGAGTGGCATTTTAATCTTGGGAACAGCCAAAAGTCACAGGGAGCTATATCAGGACTGTATAGGGGCTGGCTGAGCTGAACAACTTTGTGCTTTGTCAATTATTGCTGTATGAGGTATGATGCATGCACTGGCGTGTTATCGTGATGAAGAAGCCAGCCACTTCTTGATCAAAGCTGATGCTGTTGTCTTCCAATTGTTTCATGCAATCTTTCCATAACTTCAAGATAATATTCTTTGTTGATTTTCTGACCTTTAGGAGCATACTCAATGTGCAAAACGCCCTCATAATAATAAAAAATTAAAATCTGCAACTCATTTTTTGGTCATGGCTCCGACGACAGCTTCCACTACAAAGACTATCATTTTGTTTCAGGATCATCACCATAAATCCAACAATAGTTTTCAATATTCCAAGATCACATTCTAGTTCTCACACAGTCAATCGATGATCTTCATTGATCGCAATTCCACACATTCGATATTATCCGGTGTTTTTGTTGTCGAAGATATCTCAGAGCGTCGGTTACTATCAACAAATTTGCGGCCATCTTTTAACCATTTTTACCACTCTTTTATTTGTGTTTTGCTCTTCCCCAAATGCTGTTTTAGTCATTTCAATGGTCTGCACACAATTTAATGCAAATTCGTTGCTCCAATATTTCTGTCATTTTTTACAATAGCAAAATGTGACCAACGTACAAAACGCATCCCAGTGACAACTGCGGCCTGTAGGGAGTTCGAGAAATTTTAGCTTTGACACTCATATCTGGCATATGGCGTTAAAATTTTTGAGAGCGAAGATATGAAGGAAGATCGGATACTCGGGACTGACCTCATATATTTTAATCATTGGGTAGTTGCAATGCTTTGTGTTTGGCTCTTGAATGAGCACGGCATGCTTTAGTGTGTATGGTGATTTTATCTGTGTGAAAATATTGAATCAGAGAATTTGTTTAAAAATTTTGTGATATAAGCTGAATTAAATGAAGTAAAGCATTGTAAGGACAAAAGCTGATACCGGGGCTGTAGTATCGGTTTAGTGCCTTAACCAACAGTTCACATGGATTCAAAGTTCTGTGGAAATTTTACAAAATATTTTTAATTTGACCATGTAGCCCTTCTGGATCTCAACTGAAATGCTTAGAGGTCGCCACTAAATTTGTTTAGACCACAAGCTTAGAAAAGGTTTCAAGTCTACTATGAAATCACAAAGTCTACTTCGCCCGGAAAATTTGAAGTTTATTTTTAAAAAGTCACAATTTCAAAATTAACATTATTCAGTTGAGTAGGCGATCGAACAAACGTTTCCAGAAAATTGTAGGTTGTGGAAAGAGATGTACCGACCAAAAACCCCTTCGAAAATTTAAAAGTTCTAAGTAGACATTATATTCGCAGATTAACACACTGATGTTCCAACATGGCCGCCGAGACGCACCAACTTTCAACCGGCTACCTCCCGCTCTGACACAAACTAACGCAGGTTTACTCACATAGCGCTCCAGAGGTAAAAACAAGACGAAACCTAAAGAAAGACAAAGTATGATGGAGGCACGATCTTATATAGGGATCACCAAAACCAGTGACGTAAGCAGCTGTATCACATCTTTTCGCTTCCGCGAGATCAAAAGTGTGTGTAATTTATTTGACGATCCAGATTATTAAAAGTGTTTAAACTTCGACAAGGTCTAGACTTATCTACTAGAAGTCCAACGGCAGTTTAGTGGGAAATTTAGAGTGATTAGTTTTAAAGTTTTATTTAATTTCCGCGTGGTGATACAAATCTCTGAAGTAGGGGACTAACCCAACCATTTGAATTTATTCAGTTTTCTCTGAATTTCATGGAGCTGCAAGTTATCTGAATAAAATTAGTGTCAAAATATTCTACAAAAATTTGAGTTCAATGGTGTAACTTGCGTAAAAATCGGTGACCGGATAATGAAATTACTGCTTAGACAAGGTTTGTTAAATTAACTGTTTAGAAATCATATGGTTTTACGTGAATAACTCTTAAAGTATTATTAATATCAAAAAGGTAAAATTAGTGGAGTTTTCTTTGGATTTAATTACGTGTTTTAAAAGTTATTTTATCTCTGAAAGTGTTTTGGTTTATTTACAAATAATTCCCAAGTGAAGCACATGGCTTTAGTGATGAAATAATCTTTAAAATGTCTATAAAATCTGTTCTAATGCATAAAATGATCTGAAATTAAAATATGTGATACTAGATTGTTAGTTCTTTCAGGAAATTTACTTTTTAATTCGGATGCTTTTATAGGAATCTGTGAAAAAATTATTAAAAGTGGAGTGTATTTATCGAAGTGTTTAAAATTTTATTTAAGCTATTTACACAATCAGAAACTACGGAATTTTGGTGAATTTAACTTTCTTTTGCATTATTATTATTATTATTTAAAATTTACTTTATTTCACTTGAAAGTGACCAGAAATAGTGAAATAATCATGTAGCAGAAATCCATTGTTTGCAAATGGTACATTAATGGATTATCCTAATCCAGGTTGGTTTAAAAAGTTTCTTTATTATTATAAATAGTTGATTTAGTACTTTTATTAAATGTTGGGGATCTTTACTACATTTAAAATGGTTTATTTAGTAAATTAGGTTGTGGTATCAGGTTCCTACATAAAACGTCTCTCCCATAACCTATGTATGCACTGAAAACTATCTGTTTACTGTAAATTTACTTCCTCCCTTACTCTTAAAGCTAAGGAACTTGAATTTGCCAAAATTCTAAGGTGCTTACAGCCTTAAAAATGTTAAAAGGCCTCTGCTGATGATTCTATGTACCAACCATGAGTTTATAAATAGTATAAATATAGGAGGATCTTAGGGAGAAGAAATCTCATTTCAAAACAGCATTGATTAAAATCGTAACCCAGTTGTAGGATACAGTTTATTTATTCAAGGCCTGGGGAGATTTATGTGACAAGAACTGGACTGTTATTGGTCCTAGTAGGTATATGATGGTTGTTGGACAGGGCTCAGAAGTGGCATAAGAAACTTTTTATGCGCCAAATCAATTGGGTATTGTGTCAGCAATATTTTTGGAATACTTGGTGAGAGAATAGTGGTCAGAGTATATATCTCTACCACAGATACCAAGGCAATCTGGGAAGCAACCATTTAGTAAGGAATGTGTGACACCAGTCAAAGTGAACCTAATATTGATGGTTGGTGGATTTGATATTGACAGAAGTATTCAAGTGACCAAGAGAGAGAAATCAACTGCTAGGAAGGACACAGGTATGAGAACATGAACAATTTTATGTTTGGAATATAAATGGAGACTGCCCTCCCCATATGTCCAGATCATAAAGGTAACTTTTGCATTTTATTATTATTGTTTTTAGGAAGGCTGTATACTGTGTTGCTGGTCAAGGAAATGTTTGGTATCAATAAGGATCTGATAGTGCGGGATGTGATATCAGTTGTGTTAAGAATAGAGTTGGAAGGATGGAATAGGCTCTTTCCAGGAAATATTATGTGTCTTTAATGTGGGAAGTGAGATGGCTAACTATGGGTTGGAGGAATTAATCTACCAAGGTTGAGATTCATTCAGTAAGGAAACCATATTTGACAACAGTGGGGCATCCTAGGTTACTGGGCTTTTTGGAGCTTAAGAAAAGCATTGAAGTGAAAGCTTGACGGGATCCCTTAATTTTGATGAAGCTGCACAATCCTTACAAATGAAAGTTGTGGTATCATGGTTGAGTGGTCAGTAGGTGCTAACATTGAATAGTTGACAAAATTCTTGAGCCATATAGTTGCTCAAATCCATGATTACAGTGGCAATGCCTGTCTGTGGGTAAGATGTCTTATCACAATTAATGTTGCCCGCAGGGGCCTGGTACACAAGTGCCAGGTACGGGTTTAGCGAACCCGCGGTGCCCAAGCTGGAAACTTGTGAGAGCCGCAAGTTTCCAACACCATAAACTCCTACCATGCTTCAACGACCACCGTAGGGTGTGACGGTGGAACGTTGTGTGCCTAGGAGATTGGGGATCTTGGCTTCATCGCCCGGATCGCGAGGACGGAACAAACATCTATTAAAAAAAAAAAAAAAAAAAACAACCCTCAACTCAAGGTCAGGCCAAGGAGATCACTCACTAGCGTGCAACCTCAGGGGCATCTGCGAACCCCTGTTGTATTAGCTGGGGGAGAGGCATGGGGGGGGAGCTATGGAGGTGTGCCCCCAGACCCTTCCTCCCTTACTCATGGGACGAAAATTTAAGCTCAAAATTAAAAAAACTCCGAAACCAATAACGGATACCTGTGGGTCGGATATGCCGCTTTCTAATCTAAACACACCCAGTTCTAAGAAGCTGGTGATGGTTGATAGCGCCACCCCCACCCCCACCCCCCCCTCCCCCGCTTCTGAAAATGATTGTAACAGAAAAGTTTCAAACGCTTTTATAGTAATGCAGCAAGTAGAAGAATCTTTTGAAAAGTTTCGCCTTTCTATATATCAAAAGGATTAGAGGGACCCTGAATTTAGTAAAAAAAAACTAAGAAATGGGACTATGCTGCTGGAAACAATCACCAGTAGGCAAGCTACCCAACTCCTTAACTATGAGAAGCTCGGGGAGTTTGCCGTTATGTGTGAACTCCATAAATGCCTGAACAGCAGGAATGCCATTGTCACCTGCCGTGGCTTAATAGACTTGGGGACCGAGGAACTCATTAAGGAGTGGAAAGATCAGAAAGTGGTCGAGGTACGTCAGATCACACGAAGGGTAAATGGCAGTATTGAAAAGACTGCCACCTTCGTCCTGACGTTTGACACAAATCCCTGAACAGAAGCAAAGGCATAGTCACCTGACGTGATGTCATGGATTTAGGGACAGACGAGCTTCTGAATGAGTGGAAATCTCAGAAAGTGATCGAGGTACGTCAGATCACACGAAGGGTGAATGGCAGTGTTGAAAGACTGCCACCTTCGTTCCGACGTTTGACACTCCAGTATTGCCCAAGAATATTAAGGCCGGATATCTAAACCTGAATGTTCGCCTGTATGTTCCGGACCCGATGCGCTGTTTTCAGTGTCAGCAGTTCGGACATACTACAGCGTCATGTAAGGGCAGCCCCCCCAGCTGTGGGAATTGTGGCAAAGGGGCACATGAGCTGGGAGTCAGTTGTACGCTACCACAGGTGTACTTTGACTGCTCCGGATCGCACCCGGCCTGGAGTAGAGTGTCAAGTGTATATTGAACAGCGCAAGATAAAGGAGCTGAAGACCAAAGAGCGGATTCCCTATGGCGAAGCTAAAAAGAAGGCCAAGTCGCTCGCCACTCCAATTTTTGGAAATAGTTTTGCTAAGATGGCTTCAGCTCCCATCGGGAAGCAGAGTATTGCTACCCAGACGTCTGTTGCATACATGAGCACCAGTACTTCATGCTCATGTCAATGCAAATGCGGTGCCAAACCCGCTAAGGTTGTAACGCCTAAGACCGCTGACGACGGTAGCAGCATGTCTGTGACCTCGACCACACCAGCAGCAGTAGCAAATGTTCCACCAGCAACAGCAGCGGTTCAAGTCACTCCACCTCCAATTCCTCCCCGTGCAGTGACCAGAAAAGCAACAAAATCTGCTACTAGTGCAACTGGAGGCGATCAAAAGATTCGGGGCACGAAGTTTCGGCAGACGGACCCGACTCAGTTTGTGGAATCCCCCTCTTCATCCCCTCCCAGGTTAGCTGGTAGTAGGGAAAACAAGGGAAAGAGGGCGAGGAAGAAGAAAGCCGAAGAGATGTTTGGCGAGTTTGTTGAGTCGGAGATGTGTGTTTCTTCGAGGCCAAAAGAAACTGAAATGCTGGTGGACGAGCCCGGTACTATTCCTCAACAGACTGTGACCAAAGACCCACCCGAACCGGGGCGGGTGAAATTAAACAGGTAGGATGATGGATGGGTGGCCTCTTTACAGCCTCCCATCCATATGCATTGATTTTATTTTTTACACTGTTATAATTCATGTCTCGCTTGCCACTATGCAGTCTGTGAGACATGTAGTGTTTTTAATAATCTTTTGAACCTGTCTGGCCTCTTTAGAGCCATCCAGGTGTTGTACGGTTAAGTACTGGTGACTCCATTAAGCCACGTCATATTTTATGATTTATTTTAGTTGCTGTCTGTATGGCCGATCCCTTTACAGTTGACCATGCAGACAGTATTTTAGTTCATTCTTAAGCCACGGTTAAAGCTGGTAATTTTTATGGCGCTATTGACCCTGCTGTTGACGCAGCCTAAAGCAACAACGTTTTTAGACTTAAGGACAGGGGTCGGCCTGGCCAACGATCTGTCTCTTATTTTTAACAACAAGATCAGCAGTGTGGCGAGTGTTTTAATATTTTGTGTATTGGCCAATCTAGTGCCTAAAATTTAGGAAGATCTGCCTAGTTTTAAGTAGTATGTGTTAAGATGTATTGTTTTTATTTTTTTTATATCTTTATAATTCCTGTCTCGCTGACCAGTATACAGCCAACGAGACATGTAGTGTTTTTAATTATTTTGTGAACCTGTTTGGCCCCTTTACAGCCATCAAGGTGTTTTATGGACTTAGGTCCTAGTGGCCCTTTTAAAGCCATGTATTATTTTTGTGAATTATTTTATTTGCTGTCTGTATGGCCGACCCTTTTACAGTCGACCATGCAGATGGCTTTTTAGCATTCTTTTTAGCTAAAGTATTAGCTGGTCATTGTTAGGGCGCTAATGACCTCGCTATTGGCGCGCTCTAATGCCACAAAAACAACGAGTCCCGTGAACTGCTGAGCCATTTTCAGTGTGGATTCAGGGAGTTCCATTCCACCACGGATAACCTGATCCTACTGGAAGTGGCAATACAAGATTCATTCATCTGCAGCCAACACCTTTATGATGTATTTTTTGACATTTAAAAGGCATACGATACTACATGGTGGCATGTTATTTTAAAACAGTTATATGAATGGGGTTTCAGGGAAAAATCTCGCATTTTTTAAAATTATTTTTATCAAGACGTTGCTTCCGGTACCGAGTGTGTAGAGACATGTCAGACCTTTTTATTCAGGAAAACGGTGTTCCTCAAGGTACAGTTTTAAATGTGACACTTTTTGCCATAGCGATCATTAGCATTTCATCTGTTATAAGAAGGGCAATCTGGTACTCCTTAGACATTGACGACTTCTTAATTTTCTGTGCATCGTCTAGCCTGAGCTACAGCTCGCGTTGAACAGGCTGGATGGATGGTCAGTACACACTGGATTCCATTTCTCTGCTGAGAAAATGCAGTGTGTACTTTTTAGCCACAGTAGAAGTGTTTCAGCAGAACCTCATCTCACCTTGAGGAACACCGTGTTAGGTTTTAATGAAACTGTTCGATTTCTGGGTCTCATTTTAGACAGTAGGCTTTCTTGGCTGCCACTACTTAAAGATGTTAAAGCCAGAGCCCTGAAAGCCCTTAATGTTTTAAAATGTCTGTGTGGCAGGTCGTGGGGTGCTGACCGCTTCTGCCTCCTACAATTTTATCGAAGCATTGTATGGTTGCAGTTGGAGTACGGTTGCATTGTATACAGTTTGGCCCAGGACAGCTATCTCCATATACTGGATAGTATCCACCTTGCAGGAATTCGTCTCGCCACAGGCGCATACCGCCCCAGTCCGATACCCAGCATTTGTGCTGATTGTGGCGAGCCACCGCTTTTCATCTGCTGGTGTCTCCTCATGGTGTGACACTATATACATATTGCTGCAACTCCTGGCAGTCCTGTGCACGACATTGTCATTCATCTTAACTTTGAACGGCTTTACACCAACCGCCACAGAGCGACCAAACCGAGCTGCTACCATACAAACTCTATTTTAGAGGAATATGGGTTTGAGATTCCCTCTTTTCATAACCAGGGTTGGAGTAAATCTCCTCCCTGGATTTTAAAGAGACCCAGAACAATTTGGAGACCTGTCATGGAACAACTAGCTGTGTACCACTGACAATGTTTCATCAGAATTTTTGAAAATATTTTAAAACAATTTCATGATTTCACCCTTGTATATACGGATGGGTCTAAGCAGGCTAACAGAGTAGGTTGCTCCATTGTGTTCACTCAAGCGACTTACAGATTAAAGTTGAATACAATGTGCAGCGTATACACTGCAGAGTGTTACACGCAGTTAAAGTGGCTCCAGCATATGAAAGTAAGTCGTGGCATGAAGTACATGGTGCTGTGATTCCCTCAGGTGTATTCAGGCCTTGGGAAGAATGTACCCATCAGATCGTCTTGTTCAGGATATGCAGGACAACCACCAATCTTTTGGAAAGGAGGTTGTATTCTGCTGGGTACCTGGTCTTGTGGGAATCAGGGGGAATGAAGCAGCTGATGAAGCTGCCAAGGTAGCCTGCAAAATGGTCAGAATTGACTTTGATCCGGTCCCAAATTCTGACCTTGCCTCGGTGGGGAAAAGATTTATTTTTGATGTTTGGCAGGGGCTGGAGGTAGAGCATAATAAGCTCTGGCTGATCAAACCAACCGGTCAGCCGTGGAGCAGCTCCTTCCAGTGGGTGAGGAGGGAGGAGGTTCTCCTAACTCGCCTCCGTATAGGGCACTATCCTCATACACACAGCTTTTTTCTCCGCCGGGAGGACCCACCGGAATGTGATGCTTGTGGAATACCTTTGACGGTGCATCACATTTTAACTGACTGCGTGTTATTTTTAGATTTAAGGGCAGACGTTGGTTTATCAAATGAACTGTCACTTATTTTAGAAAATGATAGTGACAATGTGGCGAAGGTTTTAAAATTTTGTGTATTAGCCAGTCTTGTCCCAAAAATTTTGGGCAGACCGGCATAGATCTTAAGATGTATTGGAGACACCTTTACAGTCTCCCATCCTTGTATATTGTGATTGTTTTAATTTTTAGCCTTGTGATTTCAACCTGGTAGGCCTGTTTACAGTATACCAGATGCTGCAATTTTTTTTTATTTTAGCGGCCCATTTACAGCCAACATTTTGGCATTTGTGTTTTATCCTATTTCGCTGTCTGTGCGGCCGAACCCTTTACGGTTGGCCCTCGGACAATAATTATTCTAATTTTTAAACCACATTGCCAAGTCGGTCGTTGTTAGGGCGCTAATGACCCCATTGTTGATGTGCCCTTAAAACCCAAAACAACAACAACAATTGATGTCACACCCCATACACTTCCCACTCAGTCATGGATGGCTTTAGCACTACCAAACACTTCTTAGCCAGCATCCACCAGACAGTTAGTACTGATTTTCTTGGTTCCCTGGACCACATAGTTCTCAACAGTAATTTCTTTACTTTTGACTAAAATATTTATCTTCAGACCTGTGGGACTGCTGGGGGAACGTGTATTGCTGAATCCTTCATTGGCTATCTTGAATGATCATTTCTAGATGAAGTTTCTAAAATACAACTCATTTTACTCATATTCAGCGTTTGATATCTTTATGGACACATGGAGAGGACAGTCTTCTGATTTTCCTCAATAAGTTCAACTCGTACAATCCTCTGAACTTTACTCAGTCCTATTGTCTTACATATTGTCTGCCTAGCTATTGATTTATTTCTCTTAAATGTTCACGTGAATGCCACTGTCCATATTAAACTTGCTAATCTGCAACAGTATATCCATTTTGACACACAGTCTGGTGGGAGAGCAGTAATACTCTGGCCTAACATTTTGGAAGACATTGGTTCGAATCCCATTCTGGCTGACTGGATATTGTGGGCCATTTCCTCAATTGCAAGTTAATCAATTTTTTATAAAGGTGAATAACACGCCAATGCAATTGAATTTTGTTTTATTTTGGTGTCGTACGCGTTTCGCTCTATATCAAGAGCATCATCAGCGACATCTGTTAGATATTTATTCATTTATTTAGTTACATTTGATTTACAAAACAATATAAAGTTGAGGTGAAATTAAATCTACTTACATGTTACTTTTTTACTTTTTTCTCATGATCAGGGTTGGCTTCTGTGTGTATGTTTTGTAGAATTTGCTGAAGGTATGAAGCACTACACTGCACTGACCAAATTTCACATTGATACTATTATTTACCGTTTTCAAAACATGAGAAATTCCTTTTTCCATGGTTTTCCAAAATCAATCAAAGTAAATGCCAGGATGGCTCTTCCAAAGACCATGAGTGAATAAGCTTCTTGTTTGTTGCCCACACTTCTTTCCTACCTCTAATGATGTTGACATGACATAAAGCCCTAAGTAAAAAATCCACTTTGACAGCCATCTCCCATTTCACACTTAGTGCTCCCTCCCTTGTTGCCTTGGTATCTACGGCAGGCGTATAACATGTTCTGACTATCATTATATCATCGAGTATTCCAGAAATATGGCATATCATTCATATTCTGCACTTATCCACTATATTTGGTGCATAAACAATTTTATCGTGTAACTTCAAGTCAGTACAGCTCAACTATCATCTTACACCTGCTAAGATTAGTCACAGTCCACATAATTCTTCCCAGACCTGGAATCATTCAGCCATATCCTACAAATGGATTACTATTTTCTTCAATGCTATCTTGAAATGATATTTGTCCGTCCCAAGATCCTGCCAAACATCTCCCAGAATTTGCTTCAGCAGAACATTTAACATCATTAAACTTCTGGTCCATAAGCATCAACCTTATAAATTTAATAAAACGGTTCCCACGGTCCTTCCGTTCGAACGGATAGGGTGTTGTAAGACTTGTAATAAGCACCCAGCAGCCACTAACGTCACATCATTTAGCAGCTTATCCTGCTTCATACATTCGAGTGACTACCAACCAATTATCCACCATGAAGAAGTCACAGGCAAACAGCATTTCCCAAAAATGCTGATTATCCTTTTACAGCACGTGTTACAAAACACAACAATAACAACTTTGATTCTTGTTTCACAGATTGTACTATCAGAATCTTCCCTGCTACAGGTAGTTCCTTTGAAAGTAAGAGGTAGGCGCTGGCCAATTACGCCTTTTTGTTTTGTTTTGAATCTGAAACTTGCATACTTTTTTTTTATTCGCAAATATTTTTGACCTCTTCTCTTATTGTTCCTAATTTAAAATTACTCCCACCAACCTTCCTTGTCATCAGAATTAACTGTCATTCTGCAGTGACTAGTTAGTTGTTCCCTGCCACCCACCCTATCCACTCTTATGTTCTACTGGTGAGTGGCTTTATCCCAAAAATTTCTTGATGCTCCTCATTTGTGTTTTTGCCACTTGTATGGTGTCCTGTTGTCATGTGTGGTAAGTGATGGTTCCTCTCTTTTGTTATTTGTGTATGTGTAATTTAGGTTATATAGTTTTTAGAGATTCATTTTTGTTGCAGCGGATCCAACAAATTTGTGCTGCGAATGGTTTAGATCCATATGCTGCACAACCTCGATGTAACCCACTTTCATATGATACTGTAGTTGAGATTGTGGAACATCTGAAGGCATGTGTGGAAATTGCAACATCTCGTGTTGGGCATTGGCAGACCTATTGTGCCCGTGAAAAAATGCTGGTACCATTTCTTATAATGGCTTGTTGTCTGTTGAATGAAGGTGTAGCTCCGACAATTCTTCAACTACTTCAGTGTCTTGTCTGTGATAAGGTATGCTTTCAAATCACTTTTGCCATTTTAAGTCCATACATCATTAAATTATAAGACTTGTTTGAATAGTAATTTTACTAATATTAACTGTTTAGTTGTAACTGGAAATTTAGTTCTGTTATGCACATGGGAGGTCTACAACTGATAACACTGCTGCATCAGAAATTACAGTAATTGTGTTAGACAGGCATCAGAACTGGTTAATCATGTCAGGGATAAACAAAGAATCCACCACAAACCATTGCACAAGGTTTAATAGTGTAGAAACAAACCAATACATCACGATACAAAAGTGAAATTTTCAGGCAATGACTCTAATATATAAACGAGTTAAAATTTTTGTGATACCATAGCAGTAGTTTTTTCAAGTTTAAAAGTGATGCAGAGTTGACATTTATTCCCTTTTTCTTTATTTTTAGAGAAACTGATAAAAGGAATGAAGTTCCTGAATATGAGCAGAATTGATTTTTATGTACCAGTTGACAAGAAGTTCTGCTTTAAAACTCTGCATAACACACTAAGCCCTATGGGTGAGGGAAGGTTTGCCCATTATGATTGAATTCAAATACCAGTCCATAAATCCAGATCTGCTGTGGTTTCCTTAAATCACTGCTGGATGGTTTTGGAATGTAAGACGTATATTTCTTTCCTCTTCCTTTTGAAAAACCTATTTCTGTAACTGGTGTCCTGCAGTTATTAAGCTGTGCAAACTCCCCCAAACGCCCTAGATAAAAGAAATAACTAACCCCAAGTAAATTTTAGCAGCACTCAAAGCCAGATACTTCATCTAGAATTATTTTTCTTCTCCATAATAATTCAAAGCTTCATTTGATTACAGCACCAACAAAATGTAATCCGTTTGAAGTAGGGTGTTCCCTCTTCACCATATTATGCATTGTGGATGGAAAAGCTGCCATAATTTTTTACTATGAAGGTCACAACTTTAGGTCAGAAACTAGTTTAAAATTCATACTCTATCATTCTGTGGCAGAGATGTTAATATTTTTAGTAAACAGTAAGACCTGTGTATTAATTTCAGTCATGAATACGTGACTCAAAAATACCATAGAGATTGCTTTTCAAATAGTTATTAATTAAGCAGTAAATAAATCAATTTTCAGAAATTAAAGGTTTCATCTCTGAAAGGCACAAGACAGCCTGTTTGAAAATTGTATAAACATTTCTGTAACGAATAAAATGGTTATTACAGTGAGAATAGTGGAAATCATTTGTGTTGACCTGGAAAGCGAATCAGGTTTTCATGTTTTGCATTTTACTTTCATTTCAGACATTGGGGAGAGTGAGGCACTAAATAATGATAATTAAAAAATTAATGAAAATGTGATGCACTGGAGATGAAGTTTTATTATTAGTGATGAAAACAAATGCAGATGAAAGAGGCAATGCTTGTGCGGGGGGCGGAGGAGGGAAAACTTTTACTGAAAGGGTAATAATATTGGATCAATAAGATTCTTGAAAAAGTAATTTTATTTTAGATTTTGGAAGGTGTTTACATCATTTGGTGCAGGAAAGGATCTTCTGCAGTCAACCCCTGGTGACCCAAGTCCAGTACTTACATCTCTTATTGCGTGAATGCTCATATGTGTGCTACCTTTCTCCATTAAGACAATGTGGAAAATGTATACGAAATAACTTCTGCAGAGAACTGTTTGTTTCATGACATTTCCAAATACTTCAAGGAAAATTTTAATCTAACTTGGAGACCATCAGACTTGTTAAGAACAGATTTCGATCTCCTTTATATATGTTGAAGGGTGCACAGCATATATGTATGTGGTGTAGTCATTTCTCAAAATGCGCCCTACTTTTTGAGATATTCGGATGCATAGAAACAAAAAAATTCTAAATGTCGAGTATGTAGTGAATTATTGCCTCTTTTTATGAAATGGTGGCATGGTCTATGCAGTAGCGTGATCACTTCACAATTTTCTGACCCCGAGTTCAAATTCCCGCAGAATCGAAGATTTTTATTTGTTTTTATCTTCAGAAATTGTCAAGCTTGACTTAATTATTTTGTTAAAACTTCATTTACACACTTTAATTGCACGAAATAAAATTTAAAAGAAATCACATTGCTTATAACAGATACACCAAACTTAATTTCGGCCCATATACCAACAATGGCTTCCTAATATGACTCGCCCATACCCAATGAAATTAAGTCAGGAGGCGAATCTACTGGTAAACTGGAATCTGACACAAGAATTTTGCACTGTTTATAAGCGTTTGTCACGTGTTCTTCCATTTCCTTGTTGTGATCCGTTTTTCGTCACGGATAGGCCTGCTATTTTATTTTCAACCATTTACACAGTACCGAATTAACCACGTAGCAGGAGGTAGCAAATGCTACGGGCCTCGCGCCTTCTAGGGGCCCTCCCTCGTGCTTCTTAGGGGGACCCCTGCAACTAGGCTAGGAAATAGAGGGCTGCTTCTTCACATTTGCTACGGGCCCCGTGCCTTAATCTGGCCCTGCATTTACAAGCAACAGTTCTTGGAACAAATCAAGTGTAGAAGAAAAGAAGAAATAAATAAAAAAACTACCTTCCCAATGCTACATATTTCGTTTAAAATACCTCTTGAGGATATACAAGTAAAGGAACGACGAAGATGAAACAAATAACATGATAGTACCTATTTCAATTGAAAACACACCCAAAAAACTTATTAACAAAAAGTGAAAAAATAATGTAAGCCTGGAAACATTCCTGACATATGATTGCAATTAACTTTTCAAGGGTGTGCTGCCGATTTGTGTTGTGTGAAGACAATCCATCGGTAGACCCGTGAATTCATCACGAAAAAAAGAATTTCAGGGGAAAACAAATGACGCTGAATTTTAGGTTATATGATTTGTTTTAAATATTATTTCACGCTGTAAAAGCGTGTTAATGAAGTTTTAACAAAATAAAAAGGTAACGCTCGACAATTTCTGAAGATAAAAATAAATAAAAATATTTGATTCTGGGGGAATTTGAACTCTGGTCAGAAAATTATTAACCGATCACGCCGCCGCATAGACCAGGCCACCATTTAATAAGGAGAGGCAATAATTCACTACATACCCGCCATTTAGAATTTTTTTTTTTTTTTTTTTTTTTTTTTTTTTTTTTTTTTTGTTTCTATGCATGCGAATATCTCAAAAACTAGGGCGCATTTTGAGAAATAACTACACCACAGACATATATGCTGTGTACCCTTCAACATAAGTAAAGCAGATCGAAATCCGTTGTTAACAAGCCTGATGGCTCCCAAGTAAGATGCAGCAGCAATTCAATTGTTCCTGTGAATATTAATCTGTCAGCAAAAGGAATGCTGAAACCGAGTTGATGACTCACAAGTGCAGTGCCAAATTTTTTTATTACAAACTGAAATTGGAAAAAGTTGAAATCTCACACTGAAGATGAAACCGTTGTTTACTTGTGATTTTGTTTCATGCAGAATCTTACAATAAGTAAGATATCTGTTCAAGACACTCTGTCTTCAGTAAGTAAAGAGGAATGTGTTTTGGATCTACAATATTAAAAATGCTGCTGCTAATGTCTACACGTACCATGAGGGTGAAGGGAAGAAGGGCCCAAATGAGGTTTCCACTTTTCTATTGGACTAAATTATGAATTAAATTCCTGCACTGTGACAAATCTGCACCTGTTCAGCAATAACTGTGGAGGGTAGAAAAAACATCATGCTTTGTACAAAACGTTTTGGGTATCAAATACAGGGGTTGGAGGGTGTGCAAAGAAGGGCTGCTAGATTTGTCTCTGGAAATTACCACAGAACACAATCAGTAAGTGAAATGGTAAAGGAACTGGAATGATATTCATCAGATTACGGAGGAGGGTTTAGAGAGTCATGGGAGTTTATAAGGCATAGATCGGTTATGAGGTGTGGAAAGATATTTGTGGAAGAATTAAGAGAGGTGGAAGGAAAAAGATGACCATGACCACAAATTGGCAGTCGATTTCAGGCTTCAGGTTGTGGGAAGGTTTTCTTTCATAGTTAAGGGAGTCAGGGTTTGAAATAAATTACCAAGAAAAATGATGAATAACTTACCAGAAACACAAAAAGAATTTAATGTTGAGATTAGGAGAGGGAAAAAGCATGTGGTTAATGGAAAGGGGAAAAACGGGTGTGAATGGAAATTGCCACCAGAGCAAGATCTCCATTGCAATCAAATTAAAATTAATTCACCTAACCTACAGTCTGTAAACAAATTCTGAGGGATATTTATATGTAAGCAAATTTGGTTGCTGCAGAGTTAAAGAAAAATTGCTGGTGAGGAAATATAAACCTATAATGTTTCTAAACATTAAATGCCAATAGTATATGACAAAATGTGAGGATGCAGTAGTTGGAGAGACTGTAAGAGTGGGTAGAAATATTATTTAATGCAGGTATTCTGATGACTGTGATGTTCTTGATGTAGTAAATGTATTTGTATTGGTAAATTTAGCTGTGCATCTGTAGTATTATTATTATAAGTTTTGGAGTCTGTGAAATTATAAGTTTTGGAGTCTGTGAAATTTGGATTATGGAAATTAACATACAAGCAATTTCACTGTATGCCAACAGTTAATACATAATGTTGAAAAACAACAAGCACATGACATGTTCACTGTTTGATGGATATTTATATTAAAGATTGGGCTATAATTGTTTTGGTTCATAATATTGTGTTAAGTATGTAAAAATAAATTATGTGAAGAAATAAAATGTAGAACTAAATCTAGGTTTTCACATTATGTCAGAATATTTGCTCAAGATGGCCAGTGAAGTTGCTAACCTTTCATATGATAGACTGGGTCACCCATTTCACTTCTACTAAGCATGATACAGAGTTTGATAAATAGTTGTTAATGATTGAGACTGGAAGTAGATAATAGTGCCATAATGCTGTTGCTGACTGTATGGTTGCTGAATAAAAAGAAATACATCAGTTCAAATATTACTGCATCTAACTGGCATACATGTTTCTCCTACAATCATATGCCATGCACAAAGTGTCATTATTAGATTTTAAAGGCTGTCTGAACCTAGTGAATTAATTTTCCAAGCTTCCAGCTGAATAAATCCAGTATTCATTATATACTCCTGTTTCAAAAATAGACTTTCATCCTAATATCATGTGCTTTTAAGCCATTACAATATTACACCACAGGAAAGCTCCTCTTTATAAATTAATTTCCAGTTGATGCGATGCATAGATTAAGTTCAATTCTGCTGTTTAATCTGTGTTGTATTAATAAGATTTTTCTCTAATCATTTTGATAATTTCTTGCAGGAAATTGAATCTGGTGGTGACAGTACCATTGTCCCTGGGCAATCTAGTTCCCAGACAGTGATTGGATCAAGTACGCTAGGATCTAGTGAACCAGATGCACCAAGTGATCTTGATGTAGGGGCCATTTTGAGCAGTGTTGCTAGTGAGATATATCTTCCAGAATCAACACCACCAAACTCGGCAAGATTTCCCCCTATTTCAATTACAGTGGATGCATATTCATCAGAATCATCTACCTCAATTTCAACAGCACAATCATCTTCATCTGCAACATCGCTACAACAGTCTGTTACTAGAATCATAGTGGCTGGTGCTTCATCCACTTCATCAGGCAGTTCAGCACCATCAACATCAACATCTACCACTCCACGACCTTCTTCATCAGGAACAACTAGTTCAACATTACAGTCCACATCGGGAACAACTATTTCACTAGGTCCTTCAACTAATTCAGAAACAGACTTTGAAAAAGTTGACACTCCTAGAAGTGAGGCAGGTTTCCAAGAAGTTTTGTGTGGTGTATTCGTGAAAAGGATTTTTACACGTGTAACAAAGACATTTTTAACCAGATTTATTAAAACTTTTCTCTTGGATTCAAATGCTACATCTGTTCGATGGCAAGCTCATGCCTTGCTGTTGGGAGTATTTAAGTAAGTACAAAATTCTTTACTTATTTTATATGTCATTCAGTGTGATTTACATACTGTACAAGGATCTCTTGATCTCGCAACCAAGTGAAAGTGTATTGTTAAGATAATGTTTCATAATTGTCTTCTGATTTTATCATTCATCAGAGTTTCCACAAGCTTACTATGCATCTCCTACAGAGAAGTGTGTTATTTTTTAAAGGTGTCTTTAATATCTATTGTGTTTGCAGCAAAACATATTTTCATTCCATCCTCATTTGTTTGTTGCCTGCCATGTTTCATAGCTGTCTTCAATAATTTAGATTTAATGGAGTTCAGGAAGTAGGGTTGTAAGGTTTAATTTCTAAGCAGTGAACAGTGTTACTGACATACACAAATTAAAAAAAAAATTCAAGCACTCAAAAATTGAACCAGTGCATAAGAAATTACTATATCTTAAGAAAATCTAGAACATGTAAAGCAAATGGTTGATACATTGGCTCATTTTCATCCAAAAGACAGAAAAGATTTAAACAGTTTTGGACAGCTATATTGAAAATAGTGCATGTCATAATACAATCTAATGTCATAAATGAGGTGCTAATATTTTTAAATTAATTCACTGGGCCAGTTGCTTGTCCTATTGTATTATTATGTTTGCCCTGGAATATCAATGAAATGGCTATCCAAGTAGTTACTTCTAACTTTTTTGTGGTTGAGTATATGTTTCAATTCTAAAATCAAACATAAAGAATTTGCAGATGTGTCGTAGCTGTGTTTACATGTGGTCATAAATCTCTGGAAGATATTCCACATGAAGGATGAACAAAAATGCAATTGCAGATGAAACATTCAGCAGGTGCACAGTATGGTCTTTAACAATCAGAAATTAAATGTGTATACAGTAGCTTAGGCTGAAGGTTTAGTGGAAAACAGCATACAGTACATTTTGCACCAAGATTAACAAATCTTTTTCAAGGTTGGTGTCATATTTTTTAAATGCTGACCAAAAGCAAATGCAATTTCTCACCTATGTTTCAACGATTTTAAAAAGGATTCTATTGATTTTGTGTGCCGGGCTGTTACTATGAATGAAATGATAATTGAAACGGCAGGTGAAAAGTGGCAGTGCTGTACCAAAAATGATGAAGCCATAAAGGTGCTTTTTGGGATGAAGAATGGATTTCTTTTATTGATTACTTTGAGAAGGGTAAACAAAAACTGGCGAATTATATGCAAACTTTGTGGGCCAACTGGATTAAAAAATTAGTGAGAAAATACCTTTATTACAAAAGAATAAAAATCATATTTCATCTGGACAATCCACATTTTCACAAAGGTGCTTTGGGAGGGTGAAAATTAAGGGATCTGTAGTATAAATTGCTGGAACTTGTACTAGATGTGGCATCCTTTAACATCCACCTATTTCCAAATCTAAAATCCAGATTTCGGTTCTCGAAATAACTAGAGGCGAATGCTGGGATGGTCCTTTGAAAAGACCATGGCCAAATTCTTTCCCAGTCCTTGCCCCTAGTCCTTTCCTGCCTCTAATGACCTCCACCTCAACAAGGTATAAAGCCATAAGCAAAAAAAAAAAAAAAAAAAGATAGTCAAATAAATAAATTTATGGCTTGAAAACATATAAAGTAAATTAACATGCAAGCAGTACTTTTGCTGCTAAAACAAAGGTAATATAAGGGAAACTAATAAAGTTATTGTACTAGTTGCTTGAAGATTTAATGAACTTCATGGTTCTGTGAGAAGTAAAATAAAATATAAAAATGTATATCGTCCATGGATGGAAAACTTGTTTCTGAAGAAAGTAGCAATAAGACCTTCAAAGGAGATTAAATCTTATTGTTGGTGAAGTATTAATTCCATTTAATGCAGATATATTGAAAATAAATTTCCATGATACAAACTGGATTTAACACATGTGTGAGTGGAGACTTTCCCGGCTTACTGATGCAATAAAATCCTCTCGGATGTCCTGCCAGATGGTGTTGTAGAAACTCGAAGTTTCGACAGCTGGCTCTGCTGTCTTCATCAGGTATCTTGTAGCTGTCCCAAGCTGACTGTTACCGCCTCGGAGGCGGTAGCAGTCAGCTTGCGACAGCTACAAGATACCTGATGAAGACAGCAGAGCCAGCTGTCGAAACGTCGTGTTTCTACAACACCATCCGGCAGGACACCCGAGAAGATTTTATTGGATTTAACACACTTACTAGTACGTATTAGAGTTTCATTATAAACCAGGCCCTGGGTATCCATCCTCTGCAAACCATGTTTTTCTTCTTGTGGATGGTCTACAGCCAAAAATTTCTGTGTTCTACTTGTGTCTTTGTCGTTTTGGTGTGTGGTACCATCATTCTATCATTGTGAATGATTTTCCTTCCTCTTATCGTTACCACTTTTATTTTAATTTGTTTACCAGCTTTTTCTTTGTTTCTGTCAAATCCATTGATGGAAGGTCAGAATTGTTATTTACAAATCAGAAATAGTAGATAGCAGAAAAGCAAACTACATTTGCAAAAGCGGGGGAGGGGGTGCAACAATGCAAAACACACCAATTTTTAACCTGAGCTCATAAATATTTAGAGGTTTCTATGTTTGTCGCTAGATTCACATTATGTATGTACTTACTTCCTCTTCATGGATAGTCCAAAAGCCTGTTCCAGGCTAAGTTTTCTAACCATTTCTTCATAGATCTACCACTATCCTTTCTTCCTGTAGGATGGTACGGCAGGGCAAGCTTTGGAAATCTGTCTCATCCTTCCAATTTTCCCTTTTTCTTTTTTTGATAATTCTGTCATTCATAGAGGAAATATTAAATTGTTGCCATATTTCTTAATTCCTTCTTTTATCGTTCAGGGGATATACTTTGCCGATCTTAGAAACTTCATCTTATTTTTGTGTTGTATCTTATTTACCCACGTTTCACTGCCATACATCAGAGTAGGTAGTGCCATTGTTTTATAAATTTTGAGTTAAGTCAAGTCTCCTATTGGACTTTACCGTTAGGTGGTTTTCATTTTTTCCACACACTTATTGAAATTGGTGAAGTTTCTTCTTTATCTCATTAGTTTACAACCGAGGTACATATTGCTTGAGACTTTTATATTGGTTGATTATCAATCACTATTTTGAGTCTGAAAGGATTTTTCCCTTGCCTTGTGATAAAGGTAAACAATGAAATCAAAGGCGCTAAGTAGCGAAAAGGAATATATTTATTCCAGGATGGACATTTTCCTTCCTATCCTAACTAAGTCACCTACATATAAAGAATGTTGGAGAGAGACTAGAATCTTGTTGCCTTCCTTGTTTAATTGTTTATACAACTGTGAATAGTAATCTTTACGAATAATCTTGTTATACATGTATTGGTTTTTGGAGTCCATTTTAATTTTCCTGCAGGATAAATTTAATATCTGCAAATACCAAAGTGTTTACATATTTACATATTTACTGTTGCTCATTTTTATTCCAGGATGGATATTTTCCTTCCCTTTCCATACTAAGACACCAACATATAGAGAGTATTGGAGAGAGAATACAACCTTGTTGTACTCCTTGGTTAATTGTTATCTCTACTGTTAGTTTATATCCCAGGTCTAACACAATGTTGTGTCCTTATTTTCCATAGTTGCTCCTTTATTGCTTTATCGAATGTGTTTCCACAAATCAATGTAAGTAATTAAGTTAAATTCTCCTGTATCTGTTTGAGGCGAAATATGCTAACCATACAGGTTTTTCCTTTCTGAAAGCCATGTTTTTCTTCTAATAGAAGAGCATGTGTTATTACCACGAGCCTTTTGTTTATTATTTTTGCATATATTTTATATCCAGTGTTTAACAAATTAATTCTGTGATAGTTCTCACGTGAACTTCTATCTCCTTTCTTAAACAGTGAAATAATTTTGGCTTTCAGCCATTCTTCTGGGATGATTCTCCTTTATAACATACATTAATTAACTGTAATTGCCTGAATTTAACTTGGGAACCATCAGACCTGTTCAGAACGGATTTCGATCCCCCGAGTATATGTTGAAGGGTAATTACTCCATACGTCTGTGTTACAATTATTTCTTCGAAATGAGCCACAGGTATCGAGAAATTAATGTGCAAACATATGTTAATATCTTTTAAATATTATAATTTTAGCACATTGCTTAAAAGCTTCAGCATGGTGTATGCGGTAAGGTGCTTACTTCCAATTTTGCGAACCTGGGTTCAAATCCCCATACTGCCAAATATTTTTATTTCTTTTTTTATATGCAGTAATCACTGAGCATCGATTTTATTTCATTTACGAATTTTTATTATGCAAAATAACAGACATTATGTTATTTTCAAACATTTACATGCTACCACCACTGCACGGAAATATGTATAACTGTGGTAGGGGGGGAAAAAATCCGACCTTTTGGCTGTAATATATTTACTTTATGATATTAATTGTAGAGATACAAGTATAGAAACGATGAACATGAAATATACCTGTTTCATTAAAAAAAACACACATAAACAATAAACTTGTCAACAATAAACAATGAAATAATGATTTTCTAAAAAAAAATCTGGGACTGTATATTCTGTAATATTTTGTTTTAAAAGTTATTTCCCATAAAGGTACGAAGGAAACGGAGCATGTCATGTATTGGTATGATGATCTGCACTTCCATCCAGATCAATTAAAAAAAAAATGTTTGTATACATGTGGATGAGAGGTTAAGTTGTTATGTCTTGCTACTTATGAACACTGCGAGTTTGCCCACTTTGGAGTAGCACAATTTTTTTCACATTACTAATTGCTAATAGTGCAGTGGACATTAGTCTCATCATGACACCCAACATATACACAAAACATAGGAGGAGTAATATCTAATGTTAACTAGTATTTTTTATATCATATGCAACTGAAGAAGAGTATCATTTATTAATCATAACACATTTGGACTTGTTTAACAATGTATACAATAATTTTGTAATGGTTTCCCCACCATTTGAATGCTATCCTTTCTATAATTTTCATACTCCTCTGTTAAACAAGTAAAATCCAAACACAAAGAGCCCAGGATATTTTAAATCTTTTTTGTATACATGAATTTTATTTACCGAAATCTGTCTTAAACCCTAAAATTACTCGCATGGAGTGGAATTTCATCTCCACACTAATAATATTATTGGTCTATACCTTGCTTTATTTATTTCAGATATTCAGGAGTTACAGAAGTCAACACACTTCTGGAAATAATGTGGAGCTTGTGGCATCAGTTGTCAACATTTGGTCGTAAGGCTTCTCAATATGTAGACTTACTGGGCTATTTTACATTAAATGCTAAAAGGCTTCCTTTCGAAGTGAGTATACATTGGTCTTTCTACTGTATTCATTTCTTATGGATTAAATGTTTTACTCATTAGTTGAATAGTTGTGCAGCAGTCATTAATTAAACTAGAAAAAATTAAATCATTTTAACCATATAGCTACTTCTTTTCATTATGTTTAGTTAATAAGACAGGTGACATGTAAGTAATGTATCCTTTCCAAAGATAATACACTGACGTTTCAATAGTCACAGGATAAGAGGCTACAAATAAACAGATAGCGGTAGCACCACAGAAGAAATGTATAAATGCCTGTCATTACGTGCGGGAAAGGTTTCCTGATGTGATTATAAAAGTGACTGAATGTGAAGTGGTAGTTAGCGCTAGAAGCATGAGGCACTCCATTTTGGAAATTTTTCATGAATTAATTTTTCCTCGGTCTACCGGGTCATGAGTGTGACATTAATATATAAATTCCAGAATTATGTCCCACCATAGACAATACAGTCACTGAAGCTCTTATACTTGATCGGTAATCGATACTGTAGATGGTATATTATCATTGAAAGTGGTAGACCAACATAATAACTGAGTGACGATACACATATAAATCAAATATTGAAAAACTTTAAGTATAAAATATAAGCAATATACAGTAAATAATAGAGATAATAAGTGCTGGGTCTGGTGGAAAGAATTTAATGGAGATTGAGGCCTGGAGGGTGTCTGGTGTCCAGGATATTCTGATAGGCTACTTCCCATCTACGTAGTTCAGAGGAGGTTGTGTTATCAGGGAAAACTCGGATCGCCCTAACTGAGAAACAGTTGTTAAAATTATTCAGTTTGTGGGAACTAGCATGTTTTGCCATTGCATGGGCCTCATTGTTAGTATATACTGTCTGCCTGTGGCCATTCATTCTGATAGCAAGTGGGTTAGTGGTGATGCCCATTTGAGCTGGAGCAATGGAGGCATGTAAGTTGATGTGAGGTTTGTTATAATGCAAGTAGCATGACCAATGATGGGGAATGTTTCACCTGTGGTAGGATTGGAGTAAGTGGTGGTAGCTGGATGCATGCTGCATGTTTTACAGTGGGGTCTGTTGCGCGGGAATAATCCCTGTGGTAGTTTGGGGGAATTACTGGGTGAGTACTTGTGAACCAAGAAATTTTTTAGATTTGGTGGTCTGCTAAAACATGTACTTGTGCAGTGGGTAGGATTTCATGGAGAATGGTGCGCATCCCAGGTAAGGAACGTAGGAAGTCATACCCATGGCGAAGGATTAGTTTAATAGACTCAAGACCAGGGAAGAACTGAGTGATGAAAGGGGGGCTGTGGTTAGTTTCAAGGGGTACAGCCTTGGAGTGGCTATGTGCAGGAAGTGCTATAGCATGAGAGATTTGTTTGTGTACTAATTCAGGTGGGTACCTGTGGGAGATAGGAGGTCCAGAAAGGTTTTGTGTGTATCAGGAAAGAGATTCTTCATCAGAGCAGATACGCCTTCCATGGGTGGCCAGCCTGTATGGAAGGGAAAATTTGGTGTTGGAGGGATGACAACTGTTAAAATGAAGATACTACTGTAGATTTGATATGAAGACAGGTATGCAGGCGCACTTTATGTTACGAAATGTCAACAGCAAGAAAGGTAACATGGCTGTTGGAGTATGTCCAGGTAAAGTTGATGGAGTGGTTGTTTAGGGAGTTGAGGAAGTCTGTTAGATGATTCTCTTTTCTTTGTTTTCTAAATTTCTTGGACTAAATAATGGCTGTTGCCAATCCAGTTATTGGATATTCTTTTAAATGCATTGACACAAAAGACTTACATCACTTCAATAAAATGATTGCTGACAAAGACCAAATAATTAAGTGCATAATGCTGTATTGCAGCTACAAAATGATAGCAAACACCACTCTTCTCAATGTTTCTTCTCCAAATGACGATATAGTACATTTCAGTTTAATAAAAACTCAAGCTGCATTGTTAACTAGCAGGAATGATTTCATAGCAAATTTTGTTTCTAGTTTCTAAATTCCAAGCAAATCACACCCGCATATACATTTTATGTTTTGTATTCTATTTGACTAAATGGTACTATGCTTTAGTATTCAAATACTTCAAAACATTTTTTAAGTGGTTATGTTTTCTTCTTTGTTATTTACATCTTATTAACAAAAAGGGGAATTTAGGCTACATTAGTTTTAATTCCTTCATTCTGAATTGTCTTTAATTTCCTTCACCCCCGCAGGGGCCTGGTACGCAAGTGCCAGGTATGGGTTTGGTGAACCCACAGTACCCAAGCTGGAAACTTGATAGCGCCACAAGTTTCCCACACTGAAACTCCTACCATGCTTCAACGAACACCATAGGGCGTGACTGTGGAACGGGGATCTTAGCTTCATCGCGAGGACGGAACAAACCTCTATAAAAAAAAACCTCAACCTCAAGGTCAGACACGTGCTGAGGAAGTGAATGGGTGATGAGGGAGATCACTCGCTATTGTGCAACCTCAGGTGCACCTGGGCACCCCTGTTGTATTAGCATTTCTTTTGATATTGTTTATACTCATGGGACCAAAATTCAGGCCTTCACTAAAACCAACAAAAAAAACTTGTGGTACGGGTGTGCCGCAGGCTAATAGAAATACACCCAGTTCTAAGAAGCGGGTGAGAGTTGATAGGCCCCCGCTTCTGAAAGTGAATGTAACGGAAAAGCTTGTTCGCTTGAGAACGCTTTTATTGTAATGGAAAGAGCAGAAGGTAACTTTGAAAAGGTGTCACCCTTCTACATCTCTAAGGGTCTAGAGGGTCTTGTAAGTACCCTAAACTCAGTTAAAAAAACTGAGGAATGGGACGCTGCTGCTGGAAATAACCACCAGTAAGCAGGCTACCAAACTGCTTAATTGTCAGAAGCTCGGGGAGTTCGCCGTAAAATGCGAACTCCATAATTCCCTAAATTCCAGTAAAGGCGTAGTCACCTGTCGTGATGTCATGGATTTAGGGACTGACGAGCCTCTGAATGAGTGGAAAACAGAGAAAGTGGTCAAGGTACTTCAGATCACATGAAGGGTGAATGGCAGTATTGAAAAAACTGCCACCTTCGTCCTGACGTTTGACACTACAGTATTGCCCATGAATATTAAGGCAGGATATCTAAATTTGAATGTCTGCCCATATGTTCCGGACCTGATGCACTGTTTTCAGATTTTATGATTTATTTTAATTGCTGTCTGTATGGCCGACCCCTTAACAGTTGACCATGCAGACAGTATTTTAGTACATTCTTAAGCCACAGTAATAGTTGGTAATTTTTAGGGCGCTATTGACCCCGCTGTCGACGCCCCGTAAAGCAACAACCATGTTTTTAGTCTTAGGGGCAGGCGTTGGCCTGGCGAGCGATCTGTCTCTTATTTTTAACAAGATCAGCAGTGTGGCGAGTGTTTTAAAATTTTAGGCAGACCGGCCTAGTTTTTAGAGGTAAGTGTGGCCTCTTTACAGCCACCCTTCCATTTGCATTGTTTTTATTTTCTATATTGTTTATATCTTTATAATTCCTGTCTCGTTGGCCAGTGAGACATGTAGTGTTTTTAATTATTTTGTGAACCTGTTTGGCCCCTTTACAGCCATCCAGGTGTTTTATGGTCTTAGGCAGGGCCGGCGCTACGATTCTCGGGCCCCGGGTAAGCGATCCTAGGCCCTCTTCCCCTCCCCCCCCCCGAAAATATTTTTAATTTAAACTTTGTTTGTTTTTTTTTGGATAACTCACGTATTTTAATACAAAAATGTTTAAAATTTTTGGTGCAGATTTTAAAATTTGTGTTTGATTTCTATTTATTTAGGCATCTAGGCCGGCGGGCCCCCCTTTGGTGGCCTGGGCCCCGGGTACTTTTGCCCCGCTTAACCCCCCCTAACGCCGGCCCTGGTCTTAGGTCCTAGTGACCCTTTTAAAGCCATGTATTATTTTTTTTTTAATTATTTTATTTGCTGTCTGTATGGTCAACCCTTTTACAGTCGACGATGCAGATGGCATTTTAGTATTCTTTTTAGCTAAAGTATTATCTGGTCATTGTTAGGGCGCTAATGACCTCGCTGTCGACGCGCCCTAAAGCCACAAAAACAACAATAACTTTCCTTCACCTTACTGGGGTTCAGTAGGTATTACATGCTCTATACATGGGGACATCAGGATTCCCGTCTGTGACTGTGGAGCTCCTTCCCATAGTTTGGAGCGCATAATCAAGGAATACCTTCTAAGGAAGTATGATGGCCCATTTCAAGATGTTTTCAGTGTTACAACTTCCTTCATAGCATGGCTGCAACAACTGAACATTGATTTGTGAATGCTACCAACGTTCTAGTTGTTGTATATCTATACTAATATTATAAATGTGAAAGTAACTCTGTCTCTCAGTTTGTTATGTTTCTTAGGCTAAACGGCTAATTCGATCGTGATAAGGAGAAATGATATGGCATTAGGATCGACATAGGATACTTCTTCTGTATAATTAATATTTATTGTCGTGTAATTTTGAAAAATTACTGTAGCGGCGATAGACAGACGCATGGGATCTGTAAGTCTCTAGTAACTCACCATATAGCAGGCTGGTAGCTCAGTGGTTAATGCACTTGCTTACTAATGTTTGGACCGTGGTCTCCGGTTCAAATCACAATGGAAGCAAAGATTTTTTGGAATTGTTTTTGAGTGTATGAGCCATGCCTGGACGGTCAGTTTTTTGGATTCCATGTTAGACTGTAGATACCACAAATTTAGGGGTGCAGTGCTTGGCAAATCGTATGAGGTCTAACAATGCTGTAGGTGTACACTTTTTTGCGCTATATTGATTCCTCAGCCATACTTTCTCTCGCAGTCAATGTGTGTGAGATCTGCACTAATAATATTATAAATGCCAAAGTTAGTCTCTGTCTTTTTGTTACGTTTTGTCAACTAAATGGCTATACTGATATTGATGCTATTCGACAAGGAAATGCTTTGTTTCTGTAGGAAGGATGCAGTACATTTTTTTCAGTATGAATAACAGTTTGTTATGAAGTTTTGAGAACTTATCGAATGGTGACAGACAGACGGATGCGTGTGTTAGTCTGTAGTGTTACGTCGGTTGCTCAAACTGTGCTTCTCGCGCAGTCTGTTAATGTATGATTTTTTTAATAAATTTTGTTTAGAGACAAAACTTTATTATTTGCTATAGATGTTGATTTGCTCTGCACTGTACTGTTAGTTTGTGTCTGCCTAAAAGTTTCTGGCACAAGTTTATTTTGTCTTCTTTTCTGACCTGCCTTGCAGGCATATACCTGGCCTAAGGGGTAGCTCTAGAAGAGCATGAGCAGCTAAAGTTATTAGAACCCAAGAATCTGATGCTCCTGCTGACAAAAGAAGGCATTACCAAGCTGAAATAAAGCTGCCCTCAGCTAAACCCTCCCCCCTCGCCCTCCGATATCCCCACACCTTCATTTGTTTTTCTGTTTTTAAATATGTTGGAAATTGATTCTCTTCATGAGACCAGTTCAACTGTAGAATGATATAGTGATGGCTTTCCTGTCACATTATGCAGACTCGGTGTTGTTTGGGACAAATCTTATGTTACTAACGACTTTCTATATCCAATTTTGGCAATGAAATTTTAAGTTCACACATATGAAGTCGCGGTTAACAGCTAGTAATAAATATATTTATATGTATTACGTTAGTTGCTTAGCCATACTGCATATAAATAAAATAAAGAACTAATTTGAATATATGTGCCCTGCCACCAACACACTACCCATGTGGGATTAGGATTTTTAGATAGTTTCTCATAGTCATGTAAGTGAGTGTAAGAATGACCACTCTTCCATTTGAAATCTATACATTTCATAAACAGAATAACATGACAAACAGTTGTAGGAGCCTTCTTAAAAATTTGATACTTTCGTAGTTTATTGACATGGACATTTTTACTATACCTTAATTTTCTTAAACATTGTTATTATTTTGTAGATATCAGCTTATGTAGCAGAAGCAGTAATGTTGCTGCAGATTCAAAACAAGCTCCTAGCATGCCATCCTAATTCAAATCTGTATACACAAATCACTCAGTATGTTGAGCTTGATGGCTTTTATTTGGAAAGTGAACCATGTCTTGTGTGCAACAATCCTGAAGTACCTTTTACATCTATAAAACTTTCAACAGTCAAGGTAAGAATAGTTCAGCAAAAATAGTGCTTTTAAGTTTTTTTTTTTTTTTTTGCTTTTAAGATATAAAATACTGTTTTTTCAACTTCCAGATTGATTCAAAATTCACTACTCACACTCAGATTGTTAAACTCATTGGAAGTCATACAATTAGCAGAATCACACTTCGTATTAGTGAATTGAAAAGAACCAAAATGGTGCGAACTATTAATATTTACTATAACAATCGTACTGTTCAGGCAGTTGTTGAGTTGAAAAATAAGCCAGGTAAGTAATATTTGATTTTAAATTTTTTGCTGATTTCAAGTGTTCAAAAATGAAAAGAGGGATTTTAAACACGTATTTAGATTTTTCCTTTTTGTTTGAAAACTTTACATTAGAAATTTTCTTGATGTGAAACTTTGTTTTAGCTATGTGGAACAAAGCCAAGAAAGTAACTTTGACATCAGGACAGACAGAAGCAAAAATAGATTTTTCATTGCCAATCGTTGCATGCAATTTAATGATAGAGTATGCTGATTTTTATGAGAACATCCAAGCTTCATCTGAAACACTGCAGTGCCCTAGATGTTCAGCTTCAGTGCCAGCAAATCCAGGTGTTTGTACAAACTGTGGAGAAAATGTATTTCAGTGTCACAAATGCAGGTACGATATTTCACTCGGTTACACTTTTTAGTAGTATTTCTGTAAATGTGTTAAATCTTACACCAGGAATAGTTTACTTATTGCTACAGGTTATAAATCTTTTCATCAGATATTCTGATGACACAAAGGAAAAAGGAAACGGCTTTAGGCAATATAAATTACAAGGAAAGGGAAAATGACTCATCACTCATCAAAGATGAAGGATGCAACAGGTGAAGAACATATATAACGAATACACGAATACACAATATATTGGAGTTATGTGTTAAACTTCGGCGTGTGCACACCTCCCAAACCACATGAATCATTTCCTACAGCATGAATAAGGTGTAAAACCGAAATATTGTGTATTCGTGTGTTCGTTATATATGTTCTTCACCCATTGCGGCCTTCAGCTTTGGTGAGTGATGAGTCATTTTCCCTTTCCTTGTATTTTGTATATATGGTAAGGACTTTTACAGTTTTGCAGCTCAGTTCGCAGAGTTTTAATTCCAAATGGAGTTGTTTCTATGCTGTACTTCTGTCACAGAACTCGGAACAAGATGCATACTTCAGATCTACACGTTAATGTACTTTATTGACTCAGATCTGAATATACTATTTAAAATTTTGGAAATTTGTGTTAGTTAAATGTGTAAGGAAAAACATGTTTTTAATTCCACCCATACTGTGGGGTGCTATTGTTTGAAGAGTTGGTGTTGTCAGCATTAGACCATTTTAACAGGTTATTCTAAAAAATCCTGCTACCTAGGAATTTGAAATGTATATGCAATATTGACCATATCCTGTTTTAAAAATAATAACAACATAAATTCTTATGTCTAATATGGTTTTAAGATGGAATCAAAACAAGCCAAAGTTTTTATTTTTCAGTTACTTTACAATACTGTTTTATAGGAAACGTTCTTAATTTGAAATAAATTGCATCCAAATGGATGAAATAATTACTAGCCACTAAATAATAAAATAATAAATTAATTAGAACTGAACAATTTAGCTAAGGGGGCGTCCATAAATTACGTGAGGTGAAATAGGGGGGGGGGGGGTCCGGCGAAATCTCACCAAATCTCACCAGGGGGGAGGGGGGGGGGTCTACGGAAATCTCACGTGAGATTTTGCGAAAAATTTGGGGATAGTAGAGCCAAAAAAAAGGTCTACAATTTGCGCCTAAGTCGAGTTTAGGAGGGTATTTCGTCAAAAAGTTAGGGTGTGACCTAAAAAAATAAAAAGGTCTACAAAAGTTTCGAGTGCGATTTCTAGGGGGGGTTCTCACGGACCTGATCTCACCAGAGGGGGGGGGGGGGGTCCGGCCAGATCTCACGAAATCTCACCAAGGGGGAGGGGGGGGTCCAGAAATCCGGAAAAACACCTCACGTAATTTGTGGATGCCCCCTAACAGTGTGGCGATGGAGGGGTCTGGCAGGGAGTTAGATGATGGTGGCATACTATGCTGAATGAAAATGTGGTTATATGAAAAATGTCAATACTTATTTTGAATACTGGATGTTCTCCAGATATTTGCTAGCCTTGTAAATATGTTGCTACCACCTTTGTAGCAACATTTTATCCCCAAACAAATCACCTATTTCTTTGTCCTACAACATCATATTATGTAAGACTGGAGATTTTCTCGGCGTACAGAGATTGTGACCGCCGAAACGTCGTGGTCAAACGATGGACTAACTCGGCTAGCTACCCGAGAAAATTTTATTCAACATCATATTATGTCGGTACTTGATTTTTGTATCAAATAATTGCTTTCTAAAATATTATATCCATATCTGTAAAGGTGATTAGAGTAAAAAATCTAATTTAGTCCCCAGTCTGAAGGTTGGTTGGCTCCTCCAAAGGAGGGATACTAAACCATTGTATCAGAATTAGGATGGCCAGTTCCTTTCCTAGGGACATGCAGCTTAACATGGAATCAGAAACACTGAAAGTTCAAGCGAATTTCATATTATCAAACACAACTATTTAAAATTCCTGGTCCACATCGGGATCCGAACCCAGTACAGGGCAATGAATTTTTGAAAGCAGGAGCCTTAACCACTGAGTTACCAGACCACTTGTCATTAGTGTGAAACTATAATTGTTCAAGTTGCACTTGACAATTTTTTATGTGCCATATTGCTTACAATATGAATCTTTAAAAATTGAGACATTAATGGATTTGTTGCTGAAGTTCTTTTACATAAGGCTGTTTTCCATCAGCTTATGTAGATAACATTTCTGAATTTTAATAATTTACAGAGCCATCAATTATGATGAGAAGGATCCGTTCTTGTGTCATGCCTGCGGTTTTTGCAAATATGCAAAGTTTGACTATTCTTTGACTGCAAGGCCTTGCTGTGCTGTTGACAGAATTGAAAATGATGAAGACCGAAAGAAGACGATATCAGTTATAAATTCCCTTCTTGAGAAGGCTGACAGAATTTATAGAACGATTTTAACAAACAAGTCATCTTTGGAGGTAGGAGAAATATGAATTAAATTTTCTTTGATATTGATAAATTCTGATGTAATAAATGATGTTTCTGTAACCAGGAAGTAACTAAGTTACATAATTCAATTTTTAGATGACATTACTGAAAATTGGTGAGCATCGCACAGATCGTTCCATTGATGAAGGTGTACAGTCTGGGAATGCAGGAAATGCTCAAGTTAATCGTGCCATACAGCAGTTGGCTCAAAAATATTGTGGAGAATGTAAGAACTCCTTTGAGGAACTTAGCAAAATTATTCAGGTATGTGTTTATTAAAATGATAATTATTATTTGTGATGAAGACTGTATTGAGTGAATGGTTTAATCAAATAAAAACAAGACTTAACTTTACATTGTGGGCATGACTTCTACATTCCTTCCCCAAAATAAACACCTTTCTTCACAGAATTCTTACCACTTCCTCTGGCACATGCTTCATTAGACCACACAATCTCAAGAATATCTCAAATGCTCACTTTTTAATTCTCCTAAACCTCCACTCAGATCACTCCCTAGCAACGGACTCCACTGCAAAACATGCAGTGTTTCCCTGGCTACCACCACCTAATGACCATGAGAAACATTTTCCATGACTAGATGTTCCACATTCACCACAACACACTTCATATATCAACTCACCTGCTCCTCTGTACCAGTTCATACAATGATCTCAACGTTAACTCACTGCCCATGAGAATGAATGACCACTGGCAATCAGTTTATACTGGCAACTTATCCTATCCAGTGGCAGACCATGCCAATACCCACAATTTAAACAGCTGTTTTGTGGTGAGGGCTGTAAGAGTTAACCACGAAACCACAAGCTCCTCTGAACTCTGCAGTTGGAAACTAACTTACCAACATATCTTTGACACCAGACCTCCTCTTAGCTCAATTTCCGAAAAAAATCCTTACAGTAGGCCTAGAATTTATGATTACTATTCCTTCACATACATATATTTTTTAAATCTTAATTCAATATTTTATATCGGTATTTTATTAATATTTATAGCTTCTCATATTTATTGCTTTGTTGATATTCCCCCACTTTCTACTATGACACGAGGTGTGTTTTTTAAGTAAGGTCCGTTTGAACATAAGTACACAACGAAAGGTTATTTCAAAAAATTAAAATTATTTTCAGATAATACATACTTTACTCTATTTTTCAACATAGTTGCCAAGTTTGTTCAAACACTTATCATACCTCTCAACCAATTTTAAAATACCCTCTTCATAAAAACTTGCCACCTGCTCCGATAACCAAGAGTTCACTGCCGTTTTCACGTTGGCATCATCATTGTAATGGTTGCCACTGAGGTGGAGGAACGATGGTAATCGCTCAGCGCAAGATCAGGACTGTATGGTGGGTGGTCTAAAACTTCCCAGCCAAAACTGTCCAACAAATCGCGGGTGTGACCTGCAGTGTGAGGTCTTGCATTATCATGGAGAAGGACAATTCCCTTTGTCAGCATGCCGTGTCTTTTGTTTTGAATCGCTCTGCGTAGCTTTCTCAGGGTTTGGCAGTATGCTTCTGCATTGATTGTGGTTCCTCATTGCATGAAGTCGACCAACAAAACACCATGCCTATCCCAAAACACCGACGCCATTATTTTGCGCTCGGACAGAGTCTGTTTGGCCTTCACCTTTACAGGTGAGTGTGTGTGTGTCTCCATTCCATGCTCTGTTGCTTCGATTCGGACGTGATATGCGGAACCCGTGTTTCGTCTCCAGTTACGATCTGACTCTAGAAGCCGTCACCTTCTTCGTGATAACGAGTCAAGAACTTCATCGCAAACTCAAATCTTTGGTTTTTGTGGTCATCTGTTAGGCGTTTCGGGACTCAACGGGAGCACAGTTTCCTAAACTTTCGGTGTTCAGAAACAATTTTGTAAAGCACTGATCTCGACATGTCAGGAAATTCGTTTGAGAGACCTGTTATTGTGAAGTGCCTGTTCTCCTGAATCCTCGTTTCAACTGAAGCCACCAAATCATCTGTAATCGAAGAAGGGCAACCGGAGCGGTCCTCATCATGGATGTTGTCACGGTCATCTTTGAATTCTCGTACCCACTTACGCACTTTGCTTTCACTCATAACAGTATCACCGTACACTTCGCAAATCTGTCGATGAATTTCTGCAGCAAATGGGTTCCTTGCTGACAAAAACCATATCACTGAGCGAACCTCACACGTGGTGGGTGAGTTAATAGTCTTAAACCTTTTGAAAGCACAGAACAGAACCGTACAGGTTAGCTACAGAGCTGAAACTGAGCACAGTTGTTCCCGAGGCATGCCGGTACACGACGCACGCATCGTTGCGGTATGCATGTGAACATCTAGTGTCTACAATAAAACGGACCTTACTTAAAAAACACGCCTCGTATTTCTCAAAATTATTGATTAGTATTTATTCTTCTCCTCGCTAAGTGTCATCTACTTGCATTAATAAGGCTCAACAAGATATATGTATAAGAGAATAACCACCATCTGCCAAACTTGAAGGATGCCATGGCATCAAAACATGGATAGACAAGTACACACATATAGTGCTGAAATTTTTGGAAGTTAGCTGCCAGCCACCATCATGCAGTTACCTCACTCAATTATTAAACAAGGGATATAAACCCAAAAATTGCAACATCTATGTTAACATGTGTGTCTGTGTTTCAACTCTACAGCAACCTTCAACTTTGGTAAGCAGTGGTTATTTTCCTAGCCAAATATTTAATTTATCTGCTTTATAACGCATTTGTTTCCTTACAATATGTATATGATTGGTATATAAAATTAATTATTTTCATCTTTCTTTTCGCTTTATATTTAGAGGGTAATGGCATGTCGAAGAGAACTTGTGGCTTATGATCAGAGTGACCAGCTGTATCCACCCTCATCAGCAGAGAGTATTCTATTGCGAGACATTGATTATGAATTGCATCCTTTTGGATCAGCTGATGTGGATTATGGAAATGATAATGAGGCTGCAGCACGAATACTGGCTATACCTCGCATCGCAAGCTGCTACGGTTGTGCCTCTTCAGCCACAGAGTTATGTCTTACCCTGCTCCGTGCCCTTGCGTCACAGGAGGAGTCAAGACATCTACTTGTATCGCAGGGACTCATTGGTGAACTTCTGGAGAATAACTTACGTCGTGGCACAAGTCAGGTTTGTGACATTTCCTTATATCCTGTGAGCACTCAATAAGGGGCAAATAGTTTTTAATATGATTTGAGCCAAGTTTTATTAATCTATTATAGCAGGTAAAACAATTTTCTTTAAGTGTTTGTTTCTTGAAAGAAAATGTTCCTACCTAGAAGTTAGAGCCAATTATTCTCATTGAGCGTGAAGAGAGAGCAGTTATTTGCATCTGGTATTCAGATGGGACATAGATTCAATCCACAGGCCAGTCATAGAGATTTTGGTTTTCTGTGGTCTCCCGAAATCACTTCAGCCTAGTGCCAGAATGGATCCTTCATAAAGGTCAAGACCGATTTCTTTCCTCTTCCTTGATGACAATCCTTTTCTGGCTTTTGTCATCATGTTCTGAAGTTCTAAAAAAAAGTAGTGTTGATTCAGATTTGACATCATTGTCTTTTTACATACTTTTTTCACCCTGGTGGGTCAGTCCTGGCACTTCCTCTTTACACAGGATTGTGCTTATTTTGGAAACATATTTATCAGTCATACTACCTACTTGCTAATGTGTCATTGGAAAGTGAATTTGTTGATGTCTATCTTCAAAACGTGTAACTATTTTGTGTGCATAGTTAGTGTTTTTTAACACGCTTTTCTTAGCTCTACTGTGTGTATGTATGAATGTAACAGAATCTTTCAATTCAATTTTCACCCAGTTCCAGACATCGTAATTACTTGAAATTTTGCACACATGTTAAGAACTGATGACAATAATTCCATATATATATATATGAGCTTGTACTCCCATTGATTTTATAGTAACACTCCACTTTTGTGCGGTGATGGCTGATGCTGTCAGAAGTTCAGCCTTCCACTAATTCACAACAAGCTAAGGTCCTGCCTCTTGCTAAACCTTTGACTTTGGTATAATCGGGTCATCCTCCATTTTTGCTTTACAAAAGTTTTGACTCAAGGGAAAAAGGCTGCAAGAATTCAACAGCAGTTAAATCCTTCAGCTCGTATTCATTTAATACTTTTAAGTCAGTTTCTTGCTCAGAAATGCCGAAACGGCTAAGCCACTTTTCGCGATTATGTCTATACTAAAAGTGAACTTTTCATTTTGTATTAAATGCATTTTGTAAGCACAAAACATTTCCAAAAGCTAAAGAATAAACAGTAACATAGAGGTGTTTTTATTTCGTATTTTTGTAATGACACACATTTCATTCAGTACAGACATAGCAATATCATTGCTTTTTAGCATGGTTTTATTAGATTATCTTGTAGGTATGTATGTATGCAGGAATATAATGGAATCTTTCTGTTCGGTTTTCACAGCTAAGTTTAATAGCTAATTCCTAGTATTCTCATTACTTTGGCAATAACAACAAAAGGTGATTCAACTGTCATACTACAGATGGTGCTAATTTTTATTACTGCATTGTGTTTGTGTGGTAGCTCAGTTAGCTAAAGTGCGTGAGTAGTGGACGCAAGGTCATGGGGTTGAATCCCGGTGATTATTTTAGATTGACCCGTATGTAACAAAATCTTTCAATTCAATTTTCACCCACTTCTGGATGTCTGATTGAAATTTGCACATGTATTAACAACCAATGACAATACAATAATTTCATAGCTATGTCCTGATATTCTCTTTACTGTGGCAGTAATAATAGAAAAATTGTTGAATACAGTGGAATCTTTCATTTCAATGTTCACCCACTTCCCGACGTCCGAATTGTTTGAAATTTTGTGCACATATTAAGAACTGATGGCAATTCAATAATTTCATGTCCTCATATTCTCATTACTTTGACTAGAACAATAGAAAAGTTGAATGTAATGGAATTTAGCAATTAAATTTTAATCCACTTTTAGACATCCTAATTACTTGAAATTTTGGACATGTATTAAGAACCAATTACAATATAATAATGTCATATCTATGTCCTGAAATTCCCATTACAGAATGAAATGGTTGACCTTTCTATTTTTGTGTGGCGATAGTTGAGCCCGTCAGAAGCACATACTTCCACTAATTCACGGTGAGCTCAAATCCATCCTTTTGCTAAGGCTTTGTCTATTCCTTCACAAGAGTGGAATCTTGGAATTCAATTTTCACCAAGTTCTACATGTCTGAATTGTTCAAAATTTTGTACACACATTAAGAACCGATGACAATGCAATAATTTCATAGCTATGTCCTGGTGTTTTCATTACTTTGACAGTAATAAGAGTGCAGTGAGCGCACCTTCCCACTAATTTGCGGCCAGCTTAAGTCCCACCATTTGCTACACCTTCCACTTAGGTGTGGCATCATCAATTTATACTAAAGTTTTGCATGCTGTCAGAACCACCACCTTCAACTTATATACTGCAAGCGCTAGTCCTCCCTTTGGTAAGCCTTTCATTTATGTGTAACCCTCCTCTTTTACTTGTCTAGAGTTTTGAATCCAGGAAAAACTGGCTGCAAGAATTCAGTAGCAGTTATATCCTTCTGCTACTTCCAAATCCGTTTCTTCCTCAGTAATGCAAAAACAGCTAAACCAATTTTTTCCATTATGTTTTTACCAAATGTGAACGTTTTGTTTTATGTTAAATACATAATGTGCAAATGATCGGTCTGGTAGCTCAGTGGTTATGGCTTTTGCTTTCTAAACTTTATGATCCAGTTCCAAGTACAAATCCCAACAAAAGTGGGAATTTTTAGGAGCTGTGTTTGATCAAATGAGCTATGCCAGAATATTTTGTGGTTCGAATTCCTCGTTAAAACTGTGGCTCCCAGAGGAAAGGTACTGGCCGACTTACCTCTGAGACGTTGGCTTAGTATACCTCCTTCGGGTTGTGCACTAATTTAGTTTTTATTGTAAAGAAAATATTTGCAGTGGTTAAGGGATAAACTCTGTGCCAGATATGTTTCATGGTAACATCCACAGCTGGGAACAAAACAGTTAATCCGTTAATCGTTAATTAACGAAGTTAAAAAAATTGCGAAAATTTAAGTTAACCTAAAATATCATTAACGGTCTTCTTAACTTCCGTTAAATTGGACTTCCGTTAACTTTAGTCCGTTACATAGGTTGTTGACGTCTTTTCATTTGTTTGAACTGTGCGCCACGCCACCACTCGTATGCAGGGCTGCCAGATTGTATAATTGGATACAAAACATGTATAATTTGGTTACCTCTTGTATCCTGTTTGTATAACAGATTGCCTTGTATAATTGGATACAAAACTGAGCACTTAAAAGTAAAGTACATTGCAGCACCTTTTTGAAAGTGTTTGCCCTTTGTTTCATTGAGTTGGCAACCCTTCCTGCATATCTATTTCCTTTTTGTTATTCAAAATTTATCAATGTATACATTGTTTACTTTTCGTGGACTTTTTTTGCTCCCAGCACTTTCACTCACGTATGTAATCAATGGATGACCCCTTTGTATAATTGGGTTTCATTCTGTATAATTTCAAAGAGACAGCGGTATAATATAAGTTGGCTGTACTGGCAGCGCTGCTCGTATGTTCGGTGTAGTAGTGGGCGCCGCCTGCTAAAATCTTGGCGGCGGCGCGCCGAGCATTTTCAGCCGGTGGCGGCGTGACTATTTTGTATTGTGAATTCTGCAAACGTAAATAAACTAAAAAGCGTCATAACCTATCTTATTGACAAATCAACATTATTATCTGTAATGAGGTGTATTAATTTGTAAACATCGTTAACTATTAAAAGTTGCAAAACAACACCCCTGCCATACATAAGAGGTCATTATGTTATGAAAGAAAATGTGCTACGACAACATGGAAATATGTTAACGTAACACAAGAATATTTTACATGATTTATAACAAGGATATTAAGAAAATGGCAATGACACGCAATAGTTATACCCTTTGCTATGCTTCAGAGGGACCGTCCATAAACCACGTATCTCGGTCGGGGGGTGGGGGGGGGGGGTGGCTGGAAAGCTACATTGGGCTACATGGGAGGGGGAGGGGTTCCGAACCAGGCCACGTTGATTTTCATTCGTATTATTGTCACAGTTAAAATGAGGTGCATAACACTCAAGAGAATGTAAATATATGTTTCCGACATTTAATATTATCTCCGTATGTAATTTACGATAGTCTAACAAGAAAAAAGTCCAAATTCTTCTGGAATCAATTGGAAAAAAAGCTATGTGCTACGAGTGTGTGTGTGCGGGGGTGGGAAGGGGGTAGAGACAAAAGCAACGTCGGGCTATGTGTTGGTGTTGAAGCAACAGTGGTGGATCGACAGTGTGTGTCGGAAAAGGTTAATCGGACAAACTGTTCGGCCGTCAAATCGGGTATTACTCGGACGAAATTCTGTGCCAGTGGATGACCGGCCGCCTGATCGATAGTTAGTATCACACTGGAGTCTGCAAACAATGTTGCAGATCAGCAAAAAACTCAACTTTCAGTAACCATTGCGAAAAGATTCAAAGAAATAATACATAAGTTACGAAAAAGGTGATGTGCAATTTTAATTCAAAACATAACAATAACATAAATAAAATAATATCACTCAACAACAAAGAGTTCATATGATGGATGACCAAAAGTCAGCAACTGGCGCGAAGGAAGTCTTGCAGTGTGCAGGTTGATGGGCACTGCAGGCAGTTGTATAAATGGTGAATGGTCTGTTCTGCACCACACTCACAAGCAGTATTAGGATCTTCAAGATAATGCCATCTTGTGAGGTTATGTTTGTTCCTGGCTACTCCACTTCTCAGCCGATTTAACACTCTCCAGGTCTTCCAGTTGAGGTTGCCACCTGGTGGTAGTGTCTCTGCAGTAGGTATCCATTGGTTCACACAAATCATTCTGGCTCGCCACAGATTGAGCCGGGCAACTTTCGGCGGTACATCTAAAGCAGCTGTTGTCCTAAGGAAGCTTTTTCTAGATTTCAGCCTTTGTCTTGGAAGTTGATGCCCGCATAAGGAATGAGCAGAGTTTTGATTAGCCTTGTTTCTTTCTGAAATTTCAGCTACGTTCCGTCTTATATCAGGAGGAGCGATTCCTGCCAGACCATGCTGTTTTTCAATCGGCGTGGCTCTGAGGCAACCCGTTACAATTCTGCAGGTTTCATGTAACGCAACATCTACTTGTTTGGCATAAGCAGTGTTGTACCAAACGGGACATGCATATTCTGCAGCAGAATATCGCAGTGCAAGAGCTGATGTTTAGAGCACTGTGGGATGTGCACCCCATACGTTTCCTGTGAGTTTCCGCAGGATATTGTTGCGAGTTGAAACTTTGGCTTTTGTGTTTAAGCAGTTCTTTTTGTAAGTGTGGGAGCAATCTATTGTAACTCCGAGATATTTTGGATTGAAACAGTTATCTAGTTCTACGCCCTCCCATCTGACTTTCAATTTTCTGTTGGCATATCTGTTTCATAAATGGAAGGCGCATAGTTGAGTTTTGGATGGATTCGGTTTCAACTGATTGTCTTCATAGTAGGTGGTGAAAGATTGGAAACCATTACATAAATGCTCCTCCACTGTTTCAAAATCTTTGGCTTGTACTGCTAGTGCTAAGTCATCTGCATAGACAAAACTTCGACTCATTGATTGCTGGGGTTGATCATTGGTGTAAATGTTGAATAATGTCGGCGCTAGGACACTTCTTTGGGGCAGCCCATTTTTTTGTGTTCTCCATCGACTTTTGTTACCCTGAAATTTGATGTAAAACCTTTGAGTCTGAAATAAAATATGGATGATTTCTGTAAATTCAAAATCATTTGTAAGGTGATATAATTTATGCAACAGGATGTTATGCTGTACCGTGTCATACGCTGCAGAGAGGTCTAAAAAGGCCACTCCTGTGATCAACCCTAGCTCAAAACCATCCTCAATGTGGTGAGTCAGGTTGAGGACTTATGCGGTGCTGTTTTAGTTAGGTCTGAAACCCACTTGCTGGTGAATCAGTTTCGGTTCGATTTTTGGGCTCAATCGATTAGGCAGCATCTATTCAAATATCTTGTAGAGGTGGCGTAACAGAGAAATAGGGCAATAGATTTTGGCATTAGAAGAGTTTTTCCCAGGTTTAAATATGGCAATAACTTTCGTCTTTCTCCATATCTTAGGTATCTGTTTACCTCAGAGGCAGTTGTTGTAAAGACGTAAAAGTCATTCCGTTACAACAGCACCAAAATTCTTTAGCTGCTCCACAGTTATATTGTCCTGTTGCTTTACCAGTTTTTCACATTTTAATAGCTTTCATCGACTCATTCATTTGAAATTCCATGGAGAGATCTTTTGTTTCTACTTGTGATTGTCTAACTATCTTAGTCCTGTCTCTTCTTCTGAGTCTTTCTCCTTTGCCGTTCAGTAATAGCTGATGAGCTATTTGGTTGGGTGTTACGTTAGCATGTGTATATTGGTTACACATGGGTCACTACTAAGTCTTTTCAGAAGTTGCCATGCATTTCGGCTATTTTTGGATAGGTCCACGTTTTCAATGGTCTCAATCCAAGGTTCTCACTTAGTCTTTGATTGTGCCCGGCACAATGTTAACCCA
Organism: Vandiemenella viatica; assembly: GCA_031002005.1. Classification (NCBI taxonomy): domain Eukaryota; kingdom Metazoa; phylum Arthropoda; class Insecta; order Orthoptera; family Morabidae; genus Vandiemenella; species Vandiemenella viatica. Next base: position 26,481,137 of record CM061921.1, read on the forward strand.
GATTCTACAGTTTCCTGGTGCAAAGGATTTTCTTCAAAGAGCCTCAGGTATTCCTGGAGGAGAGTTGAAACCTCTTCGTTCATGCCTGGAATGTATATTGTGTGGCAACCTCTAGGAATTGAAACACAGGAACTTTTCACAGCCTCTGCAAAGTCACTATAGTTCTCAGGCAAAAGTTCTATTTTTGAAATCATATAATTTAAAATTTTCAGTAAATGCTGTCCAATTAGCTTTTTTTTTAAATTAAACCTTCGTCTGAATGGAACCTTCAATGGGCTGATTGATGCAAATGCCTGAATGCATATTGATCTATGTTGGACCCCACAGGGGCCTGGTATGCAAGTGCCAGGTACGGGTTTGGCGAACCCGCGGTGCCCGAGCTGGAAACTTGAGAGCGCCGCAAGTTTCCCACACTGTAAACTCCTACCATGCTTCAACGACCACCGTAGGGCCTGGCGGTGAAACATTGTGTGCCTAGGAGAACGGGGATCTTGGCTTCATCGCCCGGATCACGAGGACGGAAGAAACTTTTATAAAAAAAACCCTCAACCTCAAGTCAGACCCATGCCGATGAGGCGAATGGGTGATGAGGGAAATCGCTCGCTAGCGTGCAACCTGCGCTCCCCTGTTGTATTAGCGCTTTTTTTAAACTGGTTTTACTCGTGGGACCAAAATTAAGTCTACCGCAAAAACCACAGAACCCTGCAGTACGGGTGTGCAGCAGGCTAATATAAATACACCCAGTTCTAAGAAGCGGGTGAGGGTTGATAGCACCCCCCCCACCCACTACTGACGGAGAAAGTAACAGAAAAGAATGTTCGTTAGCGAAAGCTTTTGTTATAATGGAAAGGATAGAAGGAACATTTGAGAAGGTGTCACCCTTCTATATTTCAAAGGGTCTAGAGGGTTTAGTTGGTACCCTAAATAATGTAAGAAAACTGAGGAATGGGACACTGCTGCAGGAAACAACCACCAGTAAGCAGGCTACCAAACTGCTGAATTGTCAGAAGCTCGGGGAGTTCGCCGTAAAATGTGAACTCCATAAGTCCCTAAATTCCAGTAAAGGCGTAGTCACCTGTCGTGATGTCATGGATTTAGGGACAGACGAGCTTTTGAACGAGTGGAAAACGGTGAAAGTGGGCGAGGTACGTCGGATCACGCGAAGGGTGAATGGCAGTGTTGAAAAGACTGCCACCTTCGTCCTGACGTTTGACACTCCAGTATTGCCACAAGAATATTAAGACCGGATATCTAAACCTGAATGTCCGCCCGAATGTTCTGGAACCGATGCACTGTTTCCAGTGTCAGCGGTTCGGACATTCCAGTGCTGTCCAAGTGTATAAAAGCTGGCTACATCAACTTGAATGTCCATCCGTATGTACCAGCCCCAATGTGCTGCAAGGGCAGTCCCCCCTGTGGGAATTGCAGCAAGGGGGCACATGAGCCGGGTGTCAGTTGTACGCTACCATAGGTGTGTGTCAACTGCTCCGGATCGCACCCGGCCTGGAGTAGAGAATGTCAAGTGTATCTTGAAGAGCGCAAGATACAGGAGCTGAAGACCAAAGAGCGGATTCGCTACGGGGAAGCTAAAAAGAAGCTCAAGTCGCTCGCCGCTCCAATTTTTGGAACTAGTTTTGCTAAGATGGCTTCAGCTCCTGTCAGGAAGCAGTGTGTTGCTACCTAGACGTCCGTTGCAGACATGGGCACAAGCACTACGTGCTCATGTCAGTGCAAATGCAGTGCCAAACCCGCTAAGGTCATAACGCCTAAGACTGTGGACCTCGGTAGCAGCACGTCTGCGACCTCGACCACACCAGCAGCAGCAGTAAATGTTCCACCATCAAAAGCAGCTGTTAAAGCCACTCCACCTACAATTCCTCAATGTGCAGTGCCCGGAATCGCAACATCTGCTTCCAATGCAAATGGAGGTGATTCGGCAGACAGACACCACTCAGTTTGTGAAATCCCCCTCTTCATCCCCTCCCAGGTTACCTGGTAGTATGGAAAACAAGGGAAAGAGGACAAGGAAGAAGAAAACCATAGAGGTGTTTGGTGAGTTTGCTGAGTCGGAGATGTGTGTTTCTTCGAGGCCAGAAGAAACTGAAATGCTGGTGGACGAGCCCGGTCCCATTCCTCAGCAGGCAGTGACCAAAGACCTCCCGAACCGGGGCGGGTGAAACTAAAGGGTAGGATGATGGATGGGTGGCCTCTTTACAGCCACCCATCCATATGCATTGATTTTATTTTTTACACTGTTACAACTCATGTCTCGCTTGCCACTATACAGCCTGTGAGACATGTAGTTTTTTTTAATAATCTTTTGAACCTGTCTGGCCTCTATAGAGCCATCCAGGTGTTGTACCGTTAAGTCCTGGTGGCTCCTTTAAGCCACGTCAGATTTTATGATTTGTTTTATTTGCTGTCTGTATGGCCGACCCCTTTACAGTCAACCATGCACATGGTATTTTAGTTCATTCTTAAGCCACAATAAAAACTGGTAATTTTTATGGTGCTATTGACCCCGCTGTGGATTATCCTAAAGCAACAACAACAACGTTTTTAGGCTTAAGGGCAGGTGTTGGTCTGGCCAACGATCTGTCTCTTATTTTTAACAACGAGATCAGCAATGTGGCGAGTGTTTTAATATTTTGTGTATTGGCCGGTCTAGTGCCTAAAATTTTAGGCAGATCGGCCTAGTTTTAAGATGTATGGGTGGCCTCTTTGCATTGGTATTTATTTTTTATATCTTTATAATTCCTGTCTTGCTGGCCACTATACAGCCAGCGAGACAAGTAGTGTTTTTAGTTATTTTGTGAACTTGTTCATCCCCTTTACAGCCATCCAGGTGTTTATTGGTCTTAGGTCCTGGTGGCCCTTTTAAAGCCATATATTATTTTTGTGAATTATTTGATTTGCTGTCTGTATGGCCGACCCTTTTACAGTCAACCATTCAGATGGTATTTTAGTATTCTTTTTAGCTAAAGTGTTAGCTGGTCATTATTAGGGCGCTAATGACCTCGCCGTCGACGCGCCCTAAAGCCACAAAAACATCAACTACAACAACAACAGATCAGTGTTGGGTTTTAGGTATTGGTTGTGAAACTGTTTTGATACACTGAGGGGCAAAGTCATCACTTACGAACAGCAGATCAGTATCATAACCCCGCTTCCATCTTCCACTATTAATAGAATGTGGGAGTTTACTGTCATGAAGAAGAGTCAGCTTATGATGTTCCGCCCACTTTAGTACAGCTTCCCCATTTTCTTCTTCATCCTCGTATCACCAGACGCTGCTACGGCTGTTAAAGTCATCAGCTACAATACGTGAATTCTGACTGCAGAAATTTGCTGGTGGATTGAATTGGAATTTTGCATTTGGTGGCTTGTAGTTTGATGTGACCGAGCAGTTACTCAACTCATTAGTCAGTATTTCAATGTTATTTTCCTGTGTGTAAGAAGTGGAAATCACTGCTAGATCTAGTTTTGCAAATATGGCACTACCGTACTGTCCGTGTGACCTTTCAGCTATAAGACGCATTCCTCCTATTTTTGGTCTTCTCTGAGCGATATCTCTTATTTGTCTCTTGTAAACATAGAGCGTCACATTCAGATCTATGGTATATATCACTGAGTAGTTCTTCTTTAATTGTAGATAGACCCTCAATGTGGATTGACATTATTGTTAAAATTGGTCTTGAAAACGACCCATTCTTTTTATAGTTACTCATTGCTACTCCTTTGTGGTGGAAAGATTAGCCGGCAATGCCATTGCCCAGGGAATGCCACAGTGTACAGATTAGCTCACTCTTCTGGGAGGCTCTTTCCATGTCCCCCCTTGTTAAACTGCAAGTCTCCTATACCTGACAGGATTGCTGGGTTAAGTAAGTACAGCCAAGATATGAGCTCACATCCGCGGTAATTTCAAGAACCTGTCACTTGGAGGCCGGATCCTTCAGAGATTTCCTGGCCAAGAACAACACATGCCACACTTAATTAGCCACTTCCAGAATGATTTTTTTAAAATTTGCACACTTATAAAGAACAGATAACTTTATAATAATTTCACAGGTATGTCCTGGTATTCTCATTACTTTGACAATTATAACAGAAAAGTTGTTTTGTGTGCAAGCTTCTGCACATGCATTTAACTATACTTTGATGCAAGCTGCTGCGATAATGGCCGCAGTCACTTAATCTGATTTTAAACGGTGAGTATCCCCTTCATTGTTTTGAGTTAATTCATACTGTTACAGAAGAGTTGCCATCTACATTTACCCTGGTATTGGATCTCTGGTAGGGTTGACCATTTAACTGTCCGTTACTCATGTCAGTAGTAATAATTAAAGATGAAACTACAACATAAAAGCAAACGTAAACAGTAAGAAACATGCTTTTAAAACAGTCTGAACTAAAAAGTTAAAATTAAAATTATAGTTTAAAGAACTAAAAACACTCTTTCATAGCGATGTGACCTAAAAAGCTTAAAATAAACTGTAAATACAAAGATTTTGTTCCACACCGATAGGATGTCCCACAATCCAGAACAAATTAGTTTTATGAATAAGCTTAAAATAAGAATAAAGTTACTAGCCAAAAGTTAAGTGTAATGTAAGGATGCTCTTTTCTTACTTTTCACAATGACTCTACATTTAGGAATAGCTAGTGATGAAAAAGTATAAGGATATTGATTACTAGCATGGAGCACCTATTTTACATTAAACTTAATTTTTTTGGTAGCAACTCTTTTCTTATTTTAAGCTTATTCAGAAAATTAATTCATTCTAGATTGTGGGTCATCCTATTGGTGTTGAGCAACATCTTTGTATTTACTGATTATTTTTAGCTTTTAAGTTCACATCGCTACGAAAGCTTGTTTTTAGTTTTTTAAACTCTAATTTTTGTTTGCGTAAAATGTACTTTATGAGGTGGAGATTGGAGATCACCCCAGCATTCAACTTGATGATTACAGATAACTGCCTAAAAACTGCAATCATGATGACTGGTACATGGGAGCCACAACTTGGACCTGTTCCCATTGTAGCATTGGTCGGTTTATCCTGTTATATTTAAAATTAAGCCTTGTAGTCTAGCTTTCTAATTGACATAAAAATGTACATGTGGTTTTAAAACCTAGGAAGTGTTAACAAAGGTTAGAGAGCATGAATTCATATGTGATGTGCAGAATTTACGTTGTCTGCTATTTTAACCGTACTGTCTTTGGGGAACTTACAATCATAGGAAAGGTGGAATTCACATATGTAGTAAATTTGTGATAAGAAATAATATACCACCTTGATGCTATTTCATTATATTTTACCATGGGGGTCATTTTCAAGTTTTTAAAATTATCTTTGAAATTTACTGCTTAGTTTGTGATTTCATAAGGCAGCGTTAATCGAATTACAAATGTTTAGACTGGGAAGTGAGTAATCATATTCCTTGATATTTATGTGAAGAATAATTCTTTTAACACTACTGGGTAATTACTAATACAGGGCGTTCGCCGGGAAACGCAACCCACTGTTAGCGCTACAAGGAAGAAACTGCTCGCGGCGAGCGAGCGGTCAGCTCCCGGCATTGTTCGACCGTCGGCCGCGGACTATTTCATAAACTTGTATGTGCTAAGCATTTAAATGTGACGTAATTCATTAGCTTACCTTATAAAAGATGCTGGAAGTGTTGACACTCTTGTGTAATGCACATTTCACATCTTCTGAACATATTTCGAGACACACGCTGCCCTAACTGACTTAATGATTTTTTGGGTGACTGTTCTAGTCGAAAAGCGATATAGTAAATTTTCTCCTCTGTGAGAATACGGTTGACCGACAGTCTCTTTTTGTTAAAAAATGAACCCGTTTCTCTTACTTTTTTAACCAGACGCAGAATTGTTGATTTAGCTGGCAGTAAAGCGCCAGGATATTCGCGACGAAATTTACTGCGACACTTTTTAAACGACTTCTTCTTCACATATGTATCGTAGAGAAATATTCTTTGTTGCAAACTGTAACGTACCATAATTTTACTCACACTCAAACACGGTACAGATTAGTAAGAGTATGAAGGCCCAAACCAGCCAAACCGCAAAGAAACGTTTATTCACAACACTGATTAATAAGAGACTGAAGTCACAAACTAGCTACAATGCAAAGAAACCGTTCTTAACAATGTAAGGGTCACTGCACTGCACTGTTGGGGCAGCGGAGGTGTTAAACAGTGCGGTGATTCACGGTGCCGCGTGGCGGAAACTGCTGGTTCCGCTGTCCGAGCAAGTTGCCGACGGCAACAGACTGGGAGGGTTGCGTTTTCCGGCGAACGCCCTGTATTTATTGTAAACTAACTTTAACTTAGCATGGGTTGGGGATATTGAAATAATCTGTTGTAAGTGTCTTTCAAGATTAGAAGTAAGGAGAAAGGTATTAGTGGAATCGATGAGTAGTAGTTTTTATTGAGAGTATGCTGATGTTTAAAAATGTGGATTGGCAAAGATTGGGAATAGAAGTGGAATTATTAGTATTATTTGAAAGGACGATAGTCAGTTATGAGGTATGTCCCAAAAGTATCTGACTTTCCTTCATATCTTCACTCCTGACAATTTTAGCACCATATACCAGGTAAATATTGTCAGTAGTAAAGCTTCTCAAACTCCGTAGATGCCACAGTTGTCCCCACGAAGCCTTAGTTTATGTGCAGCATGAATTTGTTTACAAAGTTTTTTGTACGGCACATTTTTCTATTGTAAAAAGTGACTGAAGGATCAGAGCAATGAATTTGCATTAAATTTTGCTTTCAACTCGAAAAGTGTGGAGACCATCGAAATGGTGATGATGGCGTTTTGAGATGAGTGTATAAGCAAAACACAAATAAAATAGTAGTATAAGCGGTTCAAAGATGGCCGCATATCTGTTGATAATAACCCATGCTCTCAGTGGCCTTTGTCAACAAAAACAGAAGACAATATCGAATATTTGCGAATTAAAATCAATGAAGATCATCGATTGACTATGCAAGAACTGGAATGTGATCTCAGAATACAGAAAACTAGTGTTTGGAAAATTTTAACTGAAAATTTGCAAATGGTTCGCATGTGTGTGAAATTCATTCCAAAATTGTTAACGGTGGGGCAGAAAAACCCTCACCTTGAAATCGCTCAGGAAATGGTCAATAATGATGAAAATCTGCTTAAAAATATTATAACTGGTGATGAATCTTGTGTATATATGATCCCATAACAGACAGTCTTCGCAGTGGAAGCTGTCGTCGGAGCCACGACCAAAAAAAGTGCGCCAAAGTCAGAGCAATTTCAAGTCATTGCTGATTTTTTATTATGAGGGTGTTGTGCACCACGAATATCCTCCTAGAGGTCAGATGATCAACAAACAATATCATCTTGTAGTTATGAAATGATTGTGTGATGCAATTAGAAGAAAACAGCATCAGCTTTGGTCATGTGGTGACAAGCTTCTTCATCACAATAATGCCCCACTGCATGTATTGAACCTCATGCAGCAATATTTAACAAAGTAAAAAGTTGTACACCTCTGACAGCCTCGCTATCTGCCTAGCTATCTGCAACTTTTGACTGTTCCCAAGATTAAAAATGCTGCTTAAAGGACACCAATTCGACGACAAACACTCAAAACTAATATGACGAATGCTCTGAAGTGATAAAAAAAAAAAGCATATGCATCCAATGTTTGGTTCCAAACTTATCAACTGTGAAAAGAATAATCAAAATATTTGAAAGTACTGGTTCATTTGTTGACATAAAATACATAACACGAGTTCGTAGTGGTCATTCACAAGAAAAAAACTTTGCAGTAGTTCACAAGTGTGTGGGCAAGAGTCCAGACATCTCAATTTGTCATTGTGCACAAGAACTCCGGACACTTCAACAGCTGCTCTTCACTGTATTCTCACTGAAGATCTTCATCTCAATGCCTTCAAAATCCAGTTCACTCAAGAACTAATGCCAACAGACCATGCACTGCTGAGTGAGTTCACCATTTCGATCAATGAACAACAAGAAATGAACACCGATTTTGTGGACAAAATCATCTTCAGCAGTGAGGCCTATTTTCACCCCAACGGCATTGGTAATAGGCAACATTGCCAAGTTTGGGGCTCAGAAAATCCATGAATGATTCATGAGAAACAAATGTGTGCCCAGCATGTTATTGTCCACATTGCATTGTGGACTGCAGGAATCGTTGAATCATATTTCTTCGAAAACTAGGTAGCCAGCAGTAAATGGCAAACGTTATTGTAACATGATACCCTAGTTCTTTGTGCCTCAATTGGAAGATTTTTCTCTTAGAGACCTGTGGTTTCAGCGGGATGGTGCCACTTGCTATACCCTCCATGCAACATTGACGGTCTTGCAAGATTCTTTTCCTGTTCGTATCTTCTTCAATTTTGATGATCAGAACTGCCACCACGATCTTGCGATTTAACACCTTTGGACTTTTTTTTCTGTGGATTGTAGGTTTACTCCAAAGAGCCCACAATCACCCAACCATTAAAAGCAAAAGTTGAACTTTGTATCAACAAAATACTGTGACGTTTACGGAAAACTGTTTTGAAAATTTAGCCAGAAGAGTATACGTCTGCCACCGAAGCTGTGGCTGCTATTTATGTGATGTGTTTTTCTGTGCATAATTTACAACTGTGTACCTTATAACTCAATAAATACTTCAACACTTGTTACAGAAAACAATGTTTTATTTAAAATCAAATCCTATGCTCTTATTGTAACATCCTTTATTTCTCATTTTAAAACATTGTTTTTTCCACTTCTCATTGTTCTTTTTTTATCATTGTATAACCTTAGTCAGTGTTCTTCCCTCACATTTTTTGATAAAATATGAAAAAACCTAATGTTTAACCACAGCAGTCTGCCTTACTATTGTTAGGTGCCACCAAGTATTTGTGACACTGAGCATGATGTGTGAATGGTAATTGTATGGTCACACAGATATGAGTCCCTATCCAGCCATCCAGATTTTGTTTTTTATATGCTTTCCTGAAATCACTCCAGGCAAATTCTGTATGGTTCCTTCAAAAGGTCATAGCTGTGTACCTTCCCATTCCCTGTCACTAGTTCTTTTCCACCCCAAATAACGTCGACAAGGACCAAAGCCATAAGAAAAGTACAAAATATATTTAAGCTGGAATAGCTCACAAATTTTCAAGTCCTGCCACAGGCCTGGTGTACCTGCTATATAGTTACAGACTTTGTGTGTTATTCTGTAACTTCAGGGTAATTGTTGCTGGGCATCCCTAATTTCTGCCTGAAAGAAATACACACGTCACAAACAGAATTACATAAAAAAACTCCTTTGTGAAAAGCTTATATAATTCAGACAGGCCTCTCCTATCAGGAGGAGACTAAACATTAGTAAAAAAGTATGCAGGTTAAATGTGGGTGCTGACAGTATATTAGCACATAGTTACTGTGCACTTAATGGATTTATGCTTGGATAAACTGAGACTTTTGTTGCTAATGTTTTAAAGTAAATTTTTTAACTGTATTTTTGTGGAACAGTCATTCAAATTTGAATCAATTGATTTTCAATAATAAATTTAAGTAATAGTGAGAATGGTGTCTTTAAAAGGGCTTTGGCCGAGTGCCTTCCCTTTCCTTACTAAAACAAGAAAGGATTAAATTAATAATGGCAACAAGGTCAATAAGGTGTGCACCCCAACACCACTGGCACTTTTATATCCTGGAATACTTGTTTAAAAACACAGTTATATTATCAGTATGATAAGAAATTTAGTATTGAATTTCATTGTATTAAATTGAACTGTGCTTGTACTACAACATTTTTAAAAAAAAACTCCTTTTTCATTACTGGCTCTACAAAATTTCCCTGAAATAAAAACAGCTGAGACAGTGCCTGATCTATGTATGGAACAACCCAGTAGACCCTGCGCATCTGTCTCCATCTTTTGCTGTTTTTCCAGCAATTAGCCTTTGTAGGGACAGACAGTTGGAACACAAATTTTGTATTTATTCTGTTTTAAGATTATCAAGTACATCACAAGCATATAACCATGCCTTATAACTTGAAATATGTTTTGTGGTGTGCCTTCAAAAACTGACATCAAGCAAGGCATTTTGGAGGGGACAAATTCAACTACCGATCTGGCTATTTATGGTTTCCCAAAATCACTCCATGTCAATACTTTCAAAAGGGCATGGCTGAACACCTTCCTATTCCTTGACTCCATTCCTCTGCTGCCTCTGTTAATAGCTTTCAATAAGGCATAAAGCTTAAAAAAAAAAAAAAAAAGAGGAAAATGCTGGCATAAAATGTGTTTAAAATGTTTGTATTATCAGCTGCTGTTAGATGGAACAGTTTTTGTTTTAGGTACAGGAAGAAGTCAGACAGTTACTGTGTTTGTTAACTCAAGACAATTTCCAAGCAACTGAAGAGCTACGGCAAATGCTTATGGAACATATTTCTCTTGCACTAAGAGGTCACAGAGCAAGTACAGAGTTGACGTTTGCAGTAAGGCATGATATGAATTTGCTATCAACCCTTGTTCAAAAGGAAGACTCATGTTGGGAGCAGAAGCTGAGGTAGTTACACTATTATTTCAAAAATTATTTTCATATCGTGGTTAATTTTAATATTTAGCATTTGGATTTTTTATGTTCATAAATAATCAAATGCAGGAAAGAGATTTTACTGATTTTATTATTACTATTAGAATTCCTATATGTCTGTTTGTTAAGCTGTTCTTCATGATCATTTTTGTAACAAACTAAATTTTCACTGGGTTGAATAAAGTTTTATTTTAATCATACATTTTTCCAATCAGTTTTGTAGTACCAGACACTTAGAATGCAAGTTTTGTATTCTTCTGTTTGAAGATTATTCTGTTGTATATCAGAAGCCAAGTATTCCTGAAAGTTCAGAAAAGAAACAGATATTTGGTGTGCCTTCAAAACAGATGTCAGGTCTCACATTTGTCAGGACACAGGTTCATTCTCAGGCCCAGCTTTCTAAATTTCATTTTTCTGTAGTTCCTAAAAATATTGTGTGTGAATGCTGGGATGGTTCCTGCAAAAGGCCATATCTTGTAGCTTTGACTTTTTCTTAATCCATTCTCACAATTTAGTGTGAAATGTTATCTCCTGTCATGGTATTTGTTAAAAGTTACCCTCATTCTCTGTTGCATTCATTTTAAGGATAGGCACTGCATTCTGCAAGAAAGTTTATACTTTTGTTTTTGAACATATTTCTTCTTATTATTTGCTTTAAGTGAATAAATTTTAATTATCCAAATATGTAGTTGTTAAATTTTCTTTTATCTTTTGACAGATGTGTAATGCAGTTATTTGTAATGGCGTGTGAAGACTCGCATTCACCTGTTGTGATGCAGTCAATCATACTGCCATGTTTAAGGATGCTTCAGAGTCTCATAAAACCAGATCAACCAGTTTCAAAGAAGAATAAGGTGTGTTAAAAAAAAAAAATACAGTTTTGGTCAAAATTGTTTAGCATATCTATAGTATTACAGAAGCTTTAATACGTTTATGATTAGAGGTCTGGTCACGAAACATTTGTTTAAATATTAAGCACAATATCTGCAGGTGCATTTCCAGTGCTTGAACAGTATATTTCATTATTTAATTACATTAAATGGAATGGCTCACATTATCCTGTTTACTTACTATCCCTAATATTACCTCACCCTCTTAAGGAAAAGAAAATGTGTGGGCTTTCAATTATATACTTCTAGTGAATATGAAATTTCTTAGTTACCGTTTTCATTTTTTGCAGGGTAAAACAGTGGATGCTCTAGCTAATATTAGTCCAAAAGAAGGCATAAATATAGTTCTGGAAAAATACTTACAAGGAGATCCTAAATATTCTTATGCTTCATGGTATATGCACATCCCTGCTAAACTTCCTGATCCTTCCACACGAAATCTAAGCAAGGTGAGTTTTAAACTGTTTCTCATTTATTATGATTTATTTGGAATTACCTGTTAGTAATATCCGTCATTCTGAAAAGTGTATTGACCCTCAGATGTTACAGAATTTTCTCTTGCAATATTATTTGGCGAATGACAATCAATAAAGATGGGTTGATTTAGGGTGAGAAAATACATTTTGAGGAGAATAGGGCTCAGCATTTCTGACAGCAGAGATCTTAATTTTGGTCTAGCTATCCAGATTTTATTTGTTACTTTTTCTGAAAACGGCAGAAGCAAATTTTCATTAGGTTTATTAGTAAAGTCCTTCCCTAATTTGCTGTGCATTCCTTATGACTAGTTTATTGCCATCCTCCTAATAATCCTAACATTCACAAGCTGCAAAATTGGACGTATGAATGGAGGAAGAAGATTTAAGGAATAAAAATAATTTGCTGTGGAGAAGAGTTTATTCAAAAAGATATTAAAAATGAATCCATATTCACATCGAACACTTACTAAAATTATTGACAAAGTCATTGTGAAAAAAATTAACAAATATAAGTAAAACTAAGGAAGGATAGGGAAATATGACCCAACACTTACCACAGATGAAGGCTGCCGGGACAACGAACAAAAAAAAAAAAAAAAAAAAAAAAAAAACAAGAAAAGCGTATTATTTCGGCCAACAGCCTTATACGTGCAGAAGTGTGACACCAGGCGAGTCAGATGTGTACACAGAGACCGCTGTCTGGTGAATCTGTGTACACATCTGACTCCGCCTGGTGTCTCACTTCTGCAAGTATAAGGCTGTTGACCGAAATATAGTGCTTTTCTTGTGTTTTTTTTGTGTTCGTCGTCCCAGCTGCCTTCATAGGTGGTAAGTGTTGGGTCATATTTCCCTATCCTTCCTTAGTTTTATTGCCTTAGAGAATTTTCCTGCTCATTGTTATTATAACAAATATAAGTATATAGATGGAATGGTCAATTCCTTCTATTACTATGGGTTATGTGACTAATTTTGGGAAAGTAGTCAGTATTGTAACCGTGTGTCTACTGTAACCAAAAAAAAAAATACACTGCTTGGAAAAAAAAGTAAATGCTAAATTTTGCATTTTTATATACTGATTTGAATTTGGTGCAAAAATGCTTGCAATTGTCATTTTCTCTCTTTTGAAGTCGCTTTTCAGTTTGTGCCTCTGTTAACAAAGTGGAAGTTTGTTTATTTTGCCCCGCAGGGGCCTGGTACGCAAGTGCCAGGTACGAGTTTGGCGAACCCGCGGTGCCCGAGCCGGAAACTTGTGAGCGCCGCAAGTTTCCCACACCGTAAACTCCTACCATGCTTCAACGACCACCGTAGGGCGTGGCGATGGAACGTTGTGTGTTTAGGAGAACGGGGATCTTGGCTTCACCGCCCGGATCGCGAGGACGGAATAAACCTCTATAATAAACCCCTCAACCTCAAGGTCAGCCACGTGCCGACGAGGTGAATGGGTGATGAGGGCAATCACTCGCTAACGTGCGACCTCAGGGGCACCTGCGCACCCCTGTTGTATTAGCGCTTTCTTTAAAACTGGTTTTACTCGTGGGACCAAAATTCAGTCATCCACCAAAACCAAAAAACCCTGCGGTACGGGTGTGCCGCAGGTTAATCCAAATACACCCAATACTAACAAGCGGGTGAGGGTTGATAGCCCCCCCGCTTCTGAAACCGAATGTAACGGAAAAGTTTGTTCGCTTGCGAACGCTTTTATTGTAATGGAAAGAGCAGAAGGTAACTTTGAAAAGGTATCACCCTTCTACATCTCTAAGGGTCTAGAGGGTCTTGTAGGTACCCTAACCTCTGTTAAAAAATTGAGGAATGGGACGCTGCTGCTGGAAACAACCAACAGTAAGCAGGCTACCAAACTTCTTAATTGCCAGAAGCTCGGGGAGTTCGCCGTGAAATGCGAACTCCATAAGTCCCTAAATTCCAGTAAAGGCATAATCACCTGTCGTGATGTCATGGATTTAGGGATAGACGAGCTTCTGAATGAGTGGAAAACAGAGAAAGTGGTCGAGGTACGTCAGATCACACGAAGGGTGAATGGCAGTATTGAAAAGACTGCCACCTTCGTCCTGACGTTTGACACTCCAGTATTGCCCAAGAATATTAAGGCCGGATATCTAAACCTGAACGTCCGTCCGTATGTTCCGGATCCGATGCGCTGTTTTCAGTGTCAGCGGTTCGGACATACGACGGCGTCATGTAAGGGCAGCCCCACCTGTGGGAATTGCGGCAAGGGGGCACATGAGCCGGGTGTCAGTTGTACGCTACCACAGGTGTGCGTCAACTGCTCCGGATCGCACCCGGCCTGGAGTAGAGAGTGTCAAGTGTATCTTGAAGAGCTCAAGATACAGGAGCTGAAGACCAAAGAGCGGATTCCCTATGGGGAAGCTAAAAAGAAGGCCAAATCGCTCGCCGCTCCAATTTTTGCAACTAGTTTTGCTAAGATGGCTTCAGCTCCTGTCAGGAAGCAGAGTGTTGCTACCCAGACGTCCGTTGCAGACATGGGCACAAGCACTACGTGCTCATGTCAGTGCAGATGCGGTGCCAAACCCGCTAAGGTCGTTACGCCTAAGACCGTGGACGTCGGTAGCAGCACATCTGCGACCTCGACCACACCAGTAGCAGCAGTAAATGATCCACCAGCAACAGCGGCAGTTATAGTCACTCCTCCTCCAATTCCTCCACGTGCAGTGACTGGAAAAGCAACATCTGCTAACAGTGCAAATAGAGGTGATCAAAAGATTCGGGGCCCGAAGTTTCGGCAGACGGACCCGACTCAGTTTGTGAAATCCCCCTCTTCATCCCCTCCCAGGTTACCTGGTAGTAGGGAAAACAAGGGAAAGAGGGTGAGGAAGAAGAAAACCAAAGAGGTGTTTGGTGATTTTGCTGAATCGGAGATGTCTGTCTCTTCGGAGCCAGAAGAAACTGAAATGCTGGTGGACGAGCCCGGTCCCATTCCACAGCAGACAGTGACCAAAGACGCACCCGAACCCGGGCGGGTGAAACTGAACCGGTAGGATGATGGATGGGTGGCCACTTTACAGCCACCCATCCATATGAATTAATTTTATTTTTTACACTGTTATAATTCATGTCTCGCTTGCCATTGCACAGCGAGTGAGACATTTAGTATTTTTAATCCTCTTCTGAACCTGTCTGGTCTCTTTACAGCCATCCAGGTGTTGTACGGTTAAGTCCTGGTGGTTCTTCTAAGCCACGTCAGACTTTGATTTATTTTATTTGCTGTCTGTATGGCCGACCCCTTTACAGTCGACCATGCAGGCAGTATTTTAGTACTTTCTTAAGCCACAGTAATATCTGGTAATTTTTAGGGCGCTATTTACCCCACGGTCGAGGGGCCCTAAAACAACTACATCAACGTGTTTAGTCTTAGGGGCAGGCGTTGACCTGTCCAACGATATGTCTCTTATTTTTAACAACGAGATCAGCAGTGTGGCGAGTGTTTTAAATTTTTTTGTATTGGCCGGTCTAGAGCCTAAAATTTTAGGCAGATTGGCCTAGTTTTATGAGGTATGGGTGGCCTCTTTACAGCCACCCATCCATTTTCTTAGTTTTTATTTTTTATAATTTTAATATCTTTATAATTTCTGTCTCGCTGGCCTCTATACAGCCGGCGAGACATGTAGTGTTTTTAATTGTTTTGTGAAACTGTGTGGCCCCTTTACAGCCATCCAGGTGTTTTGTGGTCTTATGTCCAAGAGGCCCTTTTAAAGCCATGTATTATATTTCAAATTATTTTATTTGCTGTCTGTATGGCCGACCCTTTTACAGTCGACCATGCAGATGGTATTTTAGTATTCTTTTTAGCTAAAGTATTAGCTGGTCTTTGTTAGGGCGCTAATGACCTCGCTGTCGACGCGCCCTTAAGCCACAAAAACAACAACAACAACTGTTTATTTTGTTGATAAAATGAGTTCTACAGTTGACAAGTGGTTTGTAGTGTCTCAGTGTGTAGTCACCTCAATAAAACACAATCAAAACAAAGAAAATGTGCAGAAAGTGTCTAAAACTAACATAATGGGACCCAGCTTATTTGTCTACAAAGTCTTCAAAATATTTTTCCGAAGACCACTTTGATGTAAGTTGTTACTTTATATTTTCTCATGTTCAATAAACCGTGCCTTAATATTTTTTCTGTGGTAAACTTAAATGTCTATCTTCTACACCACCTTTTCCCTACATTTTGGGATCAGCTACCTTCGATGGGTTTTACTCATGGTTGGCACCATCAAGTTTGGAGCTATGGTTTTATGGCCGACTACCTTTGCTGATGCCAAGCATTTTCTACATACCGCTAGATCGTACTAAGTACTAATGTGAAAGTGTTACCATCTTTCTGTGATACGTGTATCTATGTTCAGTGTGTTATAAGTAAAAAATTTTTGGTTGTGAAATGTTTGGTTTATAAAGCAGAGATTGGGGACAAATCCAGCATTTGCCTTGATGGCTGTGCAAACCTGCAGTCAAGATGGCTGGTCACTTATTTGATCTGATACATGATTTAAATAAATACAAGTACATAACTCGTATAGCAAATTATTAATTTTTCCGAAATATAATTGTCTGTAGTTTTCATAACATTGCTGCCGTTAAGTGTGGATTGTTCATCATTAAAAATGTCTGTGATTTATTTTTTATTTTCAAATAACGGGTGGCTAGTACAAATACAGTTACATTTTAATAGGTTTAACTATACTTCTTCATCACAATTAATATATTATCTCATCTGAATATTGGTACATTGTCGCTACAGATGCTTGCTGGTAGTTCATTATCTACTTATGCAGAAAACAATTTAACAATATTTTCAACTTGACTATTGTTTCTGCTAATATTGGTTCTATAAAACAATATGTAGCTTATAACAACAATTCTTTCTAGGCTAGATAAGTTATCTGAAGCCTAACATTCAAATACAATGGCAAGAAAGACTTAATTCTTATATAAATTTCTTAACTGTAGGATAATATGAGCACTTTTCAGCACAAAACTACAGTAAATTTTTGAACACGTATGCATTGAGCAAAGTGTTGATGTTCTGGAATTCTGCTGAGCAAAATACACTATTTTATGAAAAAAAAAAAATTGTCACATCAGTTTTGGGAAAATTATAGCTGTCTGCATTGGTAATTCCAGCTTCCATTGCAATTATTATTCGTTTTATAGATTGCTAATGAGTAATATGTAATGGATTGACTTAAAGATATGGTGCACAGATCTATTAAAAATGTTGATCATGACATTGTACAGTATCTTGAAATATTATTTATATTGAGTCTGGAGATTTGTTACTTACCAGAGGACTGGAAAATTGCAATTGGGTCCATAAAGTAAGGGTAACAAATAAGGTTGAAAATGACAGGCCAATTAGTTTGACATCTGTGGTAAGGAAACTGATGGAGAGGATATTGATGTGCAACCACTTCATAATTGCCTGTGAAGAAAGAAAGTGATATGCAAAATGGCATATTCATGTTATTCTCAGTCAGTGAGCTGTTAGCAGGGAATTTCCGATGTGAGATAATGGTAGGCTAGATCGAAAACTTAGCACTAGATATGTCAAAGGCATTTGACTGAGTGAGCAATAAAATGGTGGTAAGGGAAAACTATTGGTATAGATGAAAAGTGCAGGGTGGAGGAATCCTTTAAATGCAGAAACCAATTTATTGTGGTAGTAAATGCATTATAAAAGGAAGTGGAAGTGAAAATGGGAATGCTGTTCATTATTCTAATGAATGATTGTGTTGATAGTTTACAATCAGAAATTGGATTGTTTGCTGATGACATAATCGTACATAAAATCAGATAGGACTCTGAACAGCAACATGGAGATGTGCTGAGGATATCTAGCTGTATAGGTCAACATGGAATGAAGATGAATGATAAAAGTCAGCTTATAAGGTACACAGAAAAAAATATAAAGATTTTTATGGTTGCAGGGTGGAGGAAGAATTCCTAAACATTTGATAGTAAACTTAACTGGGCAGGAAGCATTGGGCAGGTAGTAGGGAGAGGTTTCAAAATCCTCCCATTGTTGGATAGGGTCATGAGGGTATGTACCAGGCAAGTGAAGGCACTAGTGTCATTTACGTTGTTCTTGGGCTGTTTTGTAAGAGTAATTTATTAATTAAGAAATAATTCACTCTAGTTCACTTGAGTTGCAATATCAAACAAACAAAATTAAAAGAAGCAGTTTCTTTTTTTTTTATTATTTACTTATGGCTTTACGCCTCGTTGATGTTGAGATCATTAGAGGCAGGATGGGAGTGAGGGCAAGGAACGGGAAGGAATTCGGCCATGGCCTTTTGAAGGAAGCATCCCAGCATTTGCCTAGAGTGATTTGTGGAAACCATGGAAAACCCAAATCTGGGGATTCGAACCGGCATCCTCCCGAATGCGAGGCCAGAGTGTTAACTACTCACCCAACACACTGGGTAGAAGCAGTTTCCATTTAATACTGATGGTCACCACACAAACTACTCCTTTTCAGTCATATAAAACTTGATCTAGATAAGGAACAGTTACAAAATAACAAGTGGAAGTTCACAGTTAACAATGTTTTATTTAAATGTCATTTAACTGTGTTGATGATGAAATTATCAGACAAATACAAAAAAACTGATATTTTTAATAAAATACTTGTTTCTTTTCTTCGGCACAGAAGGTAACTCTGGGACATACTAATGCTATGTCATATGGTTAAAATTTGCTGTGTGGGGCTCATCAGATGTGGAGTACCACAGGATACTATATTTGGTCCACTATTGTTTTTGATATATGTAAATGAGCTATTGTGTCTTAAAGCTGAAAACACAAAATTTGTCCTTTTTGCAAATGACACAATCATAGGAATTAAAAATGCTCTAGATTTCTCTACTGAACATGTTGGAAATTAAGTCTTTGATCATGTTAATAATTGGTTCACAGCTAATGGTTTGTCTTTAATCTTTGGTAAATTTCAGTATATGCAATTCAGTATGTCACACATATTAACACTAGACATACACACATCATTTGCAGGTCAGTACAGTCAATGGGTAGAGTGTCTGACATTTATAGGTTTGTGTAATGATTATGCTTTTAAGTTGGATAGCACATGTCTCTGAATTACTCAAGCATTTGGATGTATCCACATTTGCAGTTCGTGAACTTCCTACAGAGTTCTGTTCGGAAGATCTGGAATTTTAACATTGGTTGCAGAGTATTTAAACACACACATTAGTGTCCTTCATATTCACCAATTATACTCTATCTCAAACAAATAGTAAAATATACAGTTATGGCACTAGGAGAAAAATGATCTTCACGTGTATTAGAAGTCAGTATCATTTGTTCAAATGGAGGGTCAGATGTTCAGTGGTATGTATTTTCAACAATCTCCCAACACATCTTAATTGTCTGGCCAGGGATAAGAATAAATTTAAAAAAAATTAAAAGAATTTTTGATTGACATCTCCTCCTACTCCATAGAAGGTTTTCTTCCAAAGGTATCTTCAAAATAACAAGCCAGTATCTTGTGTAAATGTAGTTATTATAATTAATGTGTATATTAATATGTGACAGGACATCTTGTAGTGTAGACATCTATTTGGCTGTGTAATAATTTTCCTGTAAATTGAATCCTTTCCGTATCCCACAAATTCAATCTCTTCTCACAACGTACACGGAAAATTACTATATTGTATAAACATTAAATGATGATTTTGGGCATGAAATTAAAATGAGAAAAATTTTTGATGTATTTCCTTATACCTATTTATCTTTCTTTTAACCTTTTTCAATAAGTCTGTAAACTTCATGATTTATGATTTTTTTTTCTTTTATATAAAAAAAGAAAAAAAATATTTGAAAATTTAGTATCTTGAAAAATTTGTCAGCGATGATAGTATAGCTCCTAATTATCCAATAAAAAGCTTTTGAATGAATGAACCATGGTTAGAATTGCTAATTTTTACTGACATGTTGGAACTGTTTTGAAGAAATAAACTCGTCACTAATAATTCGTATTCTTACAGGATGATTGGCGAAAACTGTATCTGATGGAGAAATATTTCAACCGATGGCATCAGAAAGTAATTCAAGAGCCTGATCCCTTGATGTTATCAGAATCGTCATGGTTGAAGAGAGTTTTATTCAATCCTTGTAGCAAGTTAGCTCGAGAAGTAACTTGCAACATGCTTAGAAGTTTTTGTACTGTTGATGTACGGAAGAGGAAGGTACATTGTTACACCTAATCAATCCTATTTTTGTCAATCTTTCTTTCTGTTTCTTCTTTGTTTTTAAATTTTGATCACTGATAGTCTCCTAATAATAATATGAGAATTTATTGCTCCATTAATTTATTTTTTAATTTATTACAGCAATATTATTGTTACCTTAGTATTTTCTTGTATGTTTTAACAGCACTAGACCTAATTTCTCAGTGTATGTTAGTAGAGTTAAATGGTTGACATCAGCATCTATTACACTCATTTCCATCTCATGTATTGAATAATTCCAATTACTGCACTCTTTAAGGCACCACTTTAATTAAAACTGGCAGTTTTGCAGACATAATAATGTAACTGCTTTTGTTTAATATTATTTTCTGTGAAAAAATTTGTATGCCTAAACAGTTCTGTCACACTGTATTGTAATGACCGAGCAAGGTTGGATAATGGGCTTGGCATTCAGGATGATGTGGGTTCAATACCCCATCCAGCCATCCAAATTTCGGTTTCCCAAGGTTTTCTGAAATGCTGCATTGATTCCTTCAATAGGCCATGGTTGAATTTCATTCCATTTCCTGTCATGACTTCTCTCCTGCCTCTAATGACCTCCACATCAACAAGTTGTAAAGCCCAAAAAAAAATTACAATAATGGTTTATTCCTCTTATTTGATTTTCATGGTTAATTAATATTTTCTAATTAGTAATATACTATCTTTTTAGTGCAACTATTTCAAATAATAGGTTGAAAAATAATGTTTATGAAATCACCAGTGATACATCTTCCTTCGACCTCATTGTTTAGTATCACTAAAGAAAACTTCAGAATACTTCTTTTGGAGAGCTGTGTTCCGAAACCAGTGTTTTGTCTACCTTTCAAACCATGTTTGTAATGCTCTATCTGGTATGGCAAGTATGCTGATTTAACTGCCACCCTCTGATATTATTTGGATTTTAGGGCACATTTGCATCAGAATCATTGGTTTCTCCACTTATATTGCAATTATGCACCCAGTATGGTACAGCCAGATACAGGTGTAGCACATATATAATATTCTCATCTATCACTTTGTGTGGTCAAATGGTAATAAGTGAAATGAAATGCTGGCCATATGCAACTGTGAAAGGTGTTACCTCTCCACAATATTGTTCTGAGGATATGTAACTGGGGTGGTTTCTTGCTGCCCTCTCCACTTTGAAAGTGTTCGTGAGGGTTACTGTTGAGTTTGGATGACTGTGGCATTATGTGTGTTCAGTGTTTGCATTTTGGGCCTTAAATAATAGGGAAATTTATTTTTGTTACCACTTAAAAATTGGAAATAACAGAACTCTTTTACTGGAGAAGTCTATACTGGTAGAGGCATCATCTGATATTCATTGTTTTTTTTTATGAATGCATGTGTGTTGATCTTCAACAAAGCTGATATCTCTGTAGAAAATTCGTTAACCTGTCTTCGTGGTTATTTTACATTCGTACTCTGTCCATTCTCTTGATTTACACAAATCAGATTCCATAATGCCAAAAGCTACATCACAAATGTGAACTACATATCAGCAACAATGGAGCAGAAAGAAATGCCATGAGGCAATATTAATACAGAAAGAAGAGATAAAATCCAGCAATCACTCGTCGAAGTGGAAGGGAGACATGCAACAGCTACAAAAAAATACTACACGAACTCTAAAAACACTATTTCGTGTTACGTCTTTACTCGTTAAAATAGATCCAGATGATTGAACTTGCATAGGCACCCATAATTAACACAGCCACATTAAACACAAGACAGTAGAATGAAGTCATGGTAGGCAGCCAGTCAAAGGAAGTAGTTTTTTGTGGAATATTAAGTGGCAGACAGGATTGGAGGAATATGATGTGAGATCGATGTTCACCAAGGTAAAAAGCCTGGCAAAGAGGAAGAAAGATATCTCTGAAATAGTGGCATGGGAGGGGGAAATTAAATAAACTCATAATAATTTGGATGATGATATTTCAAAAAGTGGTACGGCTTGGATTCTGTCGGTTTGCAGGACTTTGACTGTTCAGTGATACTCGCAATGTAATTGACAGATGAGAATGAAAATGATATATAAGTCCCACTAATGTAGACAAACAATAGCCAGGAGCAATAGCAATAAATGGAATCTATGGCAGTTGAATCGGCGAACTGATGAACAAAACCAAAAGTAAAATGAATAACTGGATTAATAGTAAGTTGACCGAAATAGAGGTGAAAAACTTGAGGGGGAAGAAAGGACAATGTATGTGCAGGAAATCACAGAAAAATGTACAAAGTCTTGGGCTCAATGATAGTCACAGAAAAATGAAAGCACCGAAATGGGGCATTAAACAAGTAATCCAAAGAACAGGTGGAAATGGAGTATAAAAAAAATCAGTGTTGGTACGCACAGCAGAGGAGTTTAGTCAAAATGGCTGGAAGTTAGAGGTTATGTGAGGTTGGGTATAGCAAAATAGTGTGGTAGATGGACATTACATACAAGGAACAAAACCAAAACTGATAAAGTGGGTAAAGGAGAAAAGAAAAGGGAACATTAGATAGGGACAAGTAGGACATACATGGAAGGGAAGCCAAAAGGCAAAAGTTGAGAAGGAAAAGAATGCCTTGAGGCAATATTAATACGGAAAGGAAGGATAAAATACAACCATAACTCATCAAAGTTGAAGGGATTGACTGTGGGTTGACAGTACAGGCTTCTATTTTGTTGAGTAAGGGCAGATTTGTTGGCATTACTGACAAGTGGCTCAATTTAACCCTTCCAAATCAGACCAGCCATAAAAATAAAAACAAATCATAAAAGTGTAATACCTGCTAATCAGTCTGAATAATTCAAATGTGGCTGTAACAGGGTTTGTCCAACTTATAGATTTGGGAAGGCAGACACAATAATGGGTTTGTAGAGGGCTTCTTTAGGAAGGTTTCCATATTCTACATCTATAAAGATCTGAAAACATTTTGAGGCATTTTAAATGTATCACAGGTAGCAGATATGGGGCTATGTTACTGTAAGCCCTTTCTCGACAGACATCCATCCAGAATCCTTAAATGTCACAAGCTAAATAATAGTTAACTAGTTTGTTCTGTGAGTTATACTTACTGTTAGAAAACCTGATTGTTTTAGAAGTGGACCTTTACATTTTGTGTTCGCATTAAAACCCTTACTAACTGCACCTGTAAGACTGCATTTACAATCAAAAATAAGGAATAGCTACTTCAGGTCTATGCAGGCCCCACATTCGAGAGGATGTGGGTTAGAAACCCAGTCTGGCCATCCAGATTTTGTTTTTACACATTTTCAAAAAATCATTCTATACGAATGCCTGGATGGTTCCTTCACTAGGCATACCAAATTCCTTTCCCTTCCTTGATCCCAGTCCTTTCGTGCCTCCAATTGCAGTAAAATAAGATTCAGGGTGTAAGATGATTAAGAAAATCCCATATGGCAAAATTAAAAGGCACCAGCAGTGTGATAACTGCTAGTTTCAAATATATGTAGTTCCTTCTCTTTTGAAGCTGCGAATTGAGAAAAGAGAATAAGGGCAAATGGATGTCACATTTATTTTGTTAAAGATTTTAACACAACTTAGTTTGCAAATTAAGGAATACTTGCTGGGTTCTTTTAATCATATTTGACGTAAAAGAAATTTCTGAACTCTTAACAGAAAACACATCTTTTTCCATTACTGGACCCTGGTGCAGTTAAATGTTGGTGATCAGTGTCTTCTGCTTTCAGTCAAGGTTTCAGCCTTTTGACATATTCTGGTTGCAGTTACTTTTTTCCAGTGGTTTTCCTAAGCCACCCTGCCCTTTAGGGTTATAATTTAAAGTTGTTTCTGGAAATCTTGTAGTTAGCATTCTTTGAAGTATGTATATTCCAGTTTTGTTTATGTTGCTCAATTCTTTCTTTTAGTGAGAATATACTCTATTCTTTTCTGTTTTTTTATTAAGTGCTTTGTACGTCCTAATGAATTACTATAATGATCTGAGTAATTTCATTTAAATAGCTTGATTATAATCAATATTTTTGTTCTTCATTACCAGTGATTCAGATCCACACAATAAACTTTGAGCAGCCATTTTTTTTATCAAACATGATTGATTTATCTTTGCAAAATTAGTGATTGCACAATATTTTGCATTAAGCTATTGAAAATAGTAAACATAAAGTTCTTGGTACCAAATGAAAGAGTAGTCAATTAGAAGTAAAATAAAAGTTATTTCAGCTCCGTAGCTTTAAAACTAAGGAAGATATAAACATTTTTTTGGAATTTCAGAAAATAATTTTTTATGGAGTTATGAAATGTTTCATAGGGATCAAAATTAACACTTCTGAATGAATCTAGCTATTGCCAAAATTTCTGATCAGTAGGAAGTATGATGAAATACACAAGCTTGAGAGACACCATTTGAGCAGATTGTGTGACTGCTTTCATGGGCGTTTCTATATATAGCAGCCCTAGGCTTTCCTCAGGGCGAGTCTTTCAGAATCAGTTGTAGCGTAACCAAGCTACTTTGTGGCGCTAATTGGGTGCACAGCAGGGTGGATATAGATTCCTGGCAGGCATGCTGAACTTTGAAGCTAGCGTGGTGGCGAAATTTGAACACCTGATATAACTGTAAATTCAGTTAGGGGTCATGAGGTTGGTCTGTATCGAATGTGTTAATTGTTCCTGCTATTAAAATTTCCGATGCCATTAAGTTTGTGACTATAAAAAATTTTGGAAGCATATATGGTTCAACAGTTAAAATTGCAACAGTTACTTTTAATGACTGCATACCTTTCCTAATTTGGGGTTAGATCAAGTTAGGTGGCGACCAAGTTTTAGAAAAGCACAAACTGAATTATCCAGGGCATAGTACACGGTTACTGTTAATGCAAAACGGTTTAGCATAAACCCCCGCTGAACTTATCGTCTTACACTTAGTACACATGGACTTAAAATTTTATTGGTAGAATTTGATATAGAAAGTTGTAACTTATATAAAACGTGTCACAAAAAGCATGAAGTAAGGATATTATCTTGGGGAAGCTATAACCATACTGTAAGACAACAATCTTGCAATGGGGTTCTGCATAAGGCTTTTGTCTTAGCTCTGACCGTGCGTAAGCCTTGGATAGTCCAGCTAGAGCTTTATACTAATGGCACAAGGTCGCCACTTGACCTCAATTTTTTTCTACCCTAAGTCAAGGAAAGGTGTGGACAAAATAAAATGTTCGCAAGTCAGTTGGAATTAATATCACTGTATTCTTGAAAAGTTATAAAGTCATTAGCTGGATAGGCAATCAGACAATGCCACAGAAGTAATGTTTGCTAGTTCGATTAACCGTTCGAGCCAGACCACACCCCAATGTTCAAAGTGCAATATTTTATTTTGAGAAACCAAACAGAAGTGAGTCACATGCTTCAATTATTCAACAGTTTAGTAAATTTAAGCAATCCCGAGGCCCCACATGGCGTAAAGCTATTTCAAAACTGCATTGTAATAAACTAAAATACATGAACCTACATTATGCCAAAATAAAACTTTTGCACAGTATTGCTTAGTATGAAACTTGCTGGTCTACTGAGCCTACATGTCGCGCACATGGTTCCTGGACGACTGAGCTTAAATATTAACACATTCAAAGTTTCTGCACAATTGAGGCCGACTAACTGAATGAACGAGTCTATATCACATCGTGCTCACCGCTTCTTGAAGATTCCTGGCGACTCTACTCTCTCACGAGCCATGGGAATGGGTTCTTTTCCTCATTCACATGGGTAGTTTCAGGAAGGCTTATCAGATATCAAATCTCATGTCAGAAAGATTTCGTCATAAAATTTGACCTTGACAATTAAAGTAATCCTATCTCTCTGAAAGTTATGATGAAGAATTTTGTAACTTTAATATTTTAGCCAAAAATAAATCATTTATATATGAACTTTCGCAATCCTATTCCAGGTGAATGCTTAAAACTGATGCAACATAAAATATTATTTTTAAAACTATAAAAACCTGCTTTCTAGCTCAAATAAACATAGAAACTAACTATAGAAATAAAATTCAATATTATCCACTCTAACTCACAGCTTTGAGAATAAAATTTTGCCAAGCAGGTACAAAATTTGATAGATACCTTACATGCCACTCGAAAATTGAACTTATTTTCCACAGGAAACTAACGGAAATTTTCCCAAAAGAAACAAAAAAGCTGAAAAAACCTAAAAATCTCCCTCTTATTTACCTAAGTTGGGGCTGGTCTAACATTCATACTTCTTTCACTCTATCTCACTTATACCACAACAAAAAAATTGAATATATTATCATAGCATCAATAATATCAAATCAACACTTTTAAATTGTTTCATATATTTGAAAATTTCCAAATTATTTCTGTTTGAATCAATGTTCATTTTAAATTCACCTATAAAAATGATATAAAAAACAAAAAACACTCTTATTAAATGTTCAACTGTTAAAATGTTCAAAAAAACAAAACACTCTTACTAAAGTTCAACTGTTAAAATGTTCATTTTAAGTGTTCATGTCACCTGCAATTATAACAGAAAAAACACACAAATCACTTTTTACAAAGCCACAAAATGGTCAATTTTGGCCTCGGGTTTGTCCCCGCTTGGCGTTGGTCTGCAAAAGTGGTTACAGGAAGTTTGACCCGGCATGCAGTACCGTCAATCATGACAGATTATTTCGAATAGGCAAATTGTAAATGGTGACCATGAAGCTTTGATCATTTATTAACAGGGTTAGTCTGGTGTTTATTCCTCTTCATGACTTACAATTTTTGGAAATGATTCGTCCAATTAACCAACTTTAACTGGTAATTGTCACTTTTAGATGTGACTTTGAAAATATATTGAAAATTTTTTGAAGTGAACAGTGCATATTTTTCGTAGTGAATAGTAACATTTTCTTTCCTAAGGAATAATAAGGAAAGTGGCGGCCGTAATTTATTACAGTTGATTTATCCAGGCTCGCATTCGGTTATGCAGTTTTATTAGTGAAAATTTTGACAGAACTTGAAGCAAGTTGTAGGTTAGTTAAGGTGATTGAACCGATACTTCACCCCAGTATGTGGTTTGGTCCCTTGCAATACCATGAAGTGAACCAATTTGCAAAGTGTTTGAAAAAAGTAACAAACTAAGGGGGATTTAACTGTGGGAGATTATCTACCACAGTTTCTTCTGCAGATTTTTGTTTTGTGGTTTAAAATTGTCACATTCTGGGCTCATCTAATGTCAATACCATTTTTTATGCAATATTTTTATTTTCCTGTCCTTTCCTGAGATATCTAACCAATGGGGGTTGGAAACATGTGAGCTAGCTACATACATAACTACCAGTTGGGAAAAACACGTCTTTGTAAGTGTCTTCCTCCTACTTTCAGTTTCTGTCCCTGGGCTTTGTTGACAGTCATCACAATGACTAATTTTGGTGGGAACTGTTTCCTTTAAACTTGAATAGTAGATCAATGTGGGTATTAAGTTTTTCCCAGCGTATGACTGACAAAAATTCTTCACGGGTATTCTGCTGAATAAATTCTTCTGTCCACGTTTGGCAGTAACCTTCGCTGCCTTCATCAGGTTAGATCTTTTGACATTCCAGACATTAACATAGCTTTTATTGAGTTGCTCCCTGATTGTATTATTTCTAGGCGTGTGCCGTTGCTAAGTCATGGTGTATTGAAGTTGTGTGTCAGTATTATGGGAACCCCAACTTTTAACCGTAATTTATTTGAAGCCACACCTGTTAACTCCAGTGAGTTAAGGAAGTCTGTTGGATTTGTGGCAACTTGTGCAGTATGCATAACACTGCCCACCGATGTATATTATACTATTTTGCCTTGCACTGGCAACATCATTTTTTCAATTCATTGTCCAACAGATTCATTAGTACATGCTAAAACTGCTTTTGTCAGTACATCAAATTTATGAACTGATCATACACAAAATGACTGCAAAAGAAACACCGTCTGTGTAACAGATATAAGATAAGAAAACAAAAAATGAAGACACGTATGCCTTTGCTGGCTGGTAGATACCAAAATATTGTGCGACTGCCTGGGTGTAAACTTTTTATTTGGCAGGCATTCTGCAACTGTCGTGTCTGGACCTACAATTTAAAGTGGCGTTCGAACCATGGAATGTCCTGGCGTGGCTCATATTATCAAACACAACTCTTAAAAATTCCTGGCTCCACCAGGATTTGAACCCAAGACTAGACCACGAAGTTTTGAAAGCAAGCGTTTTAACTTCTTAGCAATTAAATATTACAAAGACTTACCCACGGTATCCACCTATTTGTCACTTTTAGATTAGTTTTCAAAATTTCATGACAAAATATGTTATTTATCCCTTAGGAAGTATCCTATGTCCTTCGCAGTGGTATATCATATTTTCTTGTCAAATGTCGTCAAGATCTGTTTACTCATGAAAACATAACATACAGGCATAATTACTTTCACTTTTATAATATTAGTATAGACAAGAATGTTCAAAGAAGAGATGTATGTTTTGTGACTGCTTGTCACAGTTCTTATGAAACTCACAGAATTGATATGGATATTGGTTTGGGATCCTATGCTACAGAGGTGACGTAGTTTCCCCATAAATTTATTGAGTAAAATTTGAACAACTTCTGTCATTTACAAATAGAGTGAAATACTTTTATCACCAACGTACTTGAGTCGCAGTGACAGGACGCCCAAGATCACCGATTCGTGTCTCGGAGAGGTCATATCAATCCATGCTGGCCACTGATACTTGCTCTTCCCTCATGCCATTAGGGATAGGAATTCATATAAGTAATTAATTTTAGTGCAGAGCACTCGCTAGAACTTTTTTTGCCGAGGTATTGGTAGAAGAATTCTTAAAAGGTAGAAAGCAAAACATTAAGAGTAGGAAATGCAGTATCTAAATAGGTGGAAATAAATATCGGAGTGCCATAGGGTAGTGTATTGGTACCATTGGTTTTCATTACCCTAATAAATGATTGTGTTGATGGTTTACAGTCAGAAGTTAGGTTGTTTGCAGATAATGGTATATAATAAGATCGAAATGGGAAAAGACTGAACAGCTGCAGTGTGACCTGGATGGAATTTCTAACTGTGTAAGTCAACATGGAACCTGAGGGTTTTTAATGATTACAGGGTGGGGGACAGAATTTCTTGTTGAAGGCTTGAAATGTAAATACTTTGGCATAACTTTTTATAATAAACTCAACCAGGCAGGACACATTGGGCAGGTGGTAGGAAAAGGTTTCAAAATCCTTCATTTATTGGATAGGATAAAGAGAGGATGTCCTAGAGAAATGAATGATGATGGAATTGGGTTACTAAAGTATAGCCAAACCCCACACAGATGTCTGGTATACAAGCACCTCAGCTGGAAACTCATGAGTGCCGCATGTTTCTCACACTGTAAGGAGGGCAAAAATACATCTTTTGTGAGCATCAATAATTGTTCCACAATATTGTCAAAAGTATTGGAGTCTATCTGCCATATATCCAGAAGGGACTATAGATCACCGGCATCCGAGTTACTAGACCAGCAGCATGTAATCACGGATGAGCAAGGCTTTGCACTGTCACTTTGGACCTAAACATCCAACAAGAATGCCACCAACGGAGGTGTTTTATGGTTCACTGCATTGAATATGGAGTTCTGCAATAGCCCTTTTACATCGTGGTAATTGAAATTGGCCTTAAACTGTGCTAAACACACTGCGCCAGGTCCAGACCAGATACAATACCAGATGCTGAGGCATCTTAACAAAGATACTAGAGAGTATCTTCTAGATATTTTTGATAGTAAACTTCACAACTTGGGGAAAGAAGCAACACTAATGCCCCGTTTACACGGTGCGAGTTGACTGGAATGAGCGTACTGTCTTGCTGTGCTCGCAGCACTGGATAGTCCACTCTCCTCGTGTAAACAGGTATAAAACAGACAGTTGACTGAGGATAGTGGACTCGGTTCACGACCAACTTTTAGTGTGAGAGTTCAAGAATCAAGATGGCGACAACTAACAAGTCACGTAAGCAGAGTGGAGCAGAGGCATTAAAATCTTTAGAACTGCATGAAAGTGAGGAAATTCCATGGAATTTTAAGAATAAATATTATAAGAACAAGGATTTTAGAGACTTTGCTATCAAAAAATTGCTTCATAGCAGTGTCATTTTTTATGTATCGGAAAAAATGTTTCACAATAGCTCTTCAAATTGAGATACAGTTAGTGTTAAATGATATAACTCTATATTTTCACTTGCAACTTTATTTTTTTTAAAAAAGGCGCTCAGGCATTTAAAGCATTTCTTTTTAATATCCATTCTTTTAACGTTTTTCTACATTTTATCTTATTATTCATCATATCATTCAACATTATAATCAACAAATTAGCCATGACGTTAATTCCTTTCTGTAATATGGACATACTATTTTCAATAAGATCACAATGTAGGAGTAGAGAATTATCCTCACAGTGGACAGTGCACCATCTTCTAATTATTAGTAGCATGCTGGTCCACTCTCTTAACCCCACCACCGACGGTTCAGCCAACTGTCGTTCCAGTCAACTAGGATCGTGTAAAAGCGGCCTAATCCCTCTAAGGTCAAAATGTTGTCAGGTAGTGATCGCTGCATAGACTTAATAAGCTGCATCAGGAAGATACTGGAATGGTTGGTAAACCACCATTTTGGCCTGTGTGTTTAAAACAGCTACATGAATGGCAATTTAGGGTAAATGTACCCCGTTTTTTTTTAATTATTTTTATCACAGCATTGCTTCCAGTACAGAGTCAGTTGTGAAGTGTTCCTCGAGGGTCATTTTCAAGTGTGGTCCTTTTTGTTCTCACTATAAACAGCATTTCATCTGTAATAAAGTATCTCATTAGTCCTTATTAGTTGATGATATCGCTATTTTTTTCATCATCTAGCCTGAGACGTTCTGAGAGGCTCTTGAAACTCTCACTAAACAGGATAAAAGAATGGCCAGTATGCACTGGTTTTCAATTTTCCGTCAAAGAAACTAGTGTACTTTTATTCGTAGTCACTGTCTTTTAGTGGAACTTCAAGTTTCCAGTCTTTCCTTGAGCAACACTGTTCAAGTTTTAACAAAACTGTTTATCTGCTGGGCCTCATTTTTAACTGACTTCAAAAAAGGGTGTGGTTCTCATTCATCTTTTTTTTTTTTTTTTTTTTTTTGCTGCGTGTTCAGCGGTATCTTCGCCAATTTTGAACCAATTTTGAAATTTTTACAGTGGATAGGGTATACCTTGTAAGGGGTTTGTTTGGTTGGATTTTATAGTTCCCCTTGGTGTTCCTCACGTTTTTGGGCCAAACCAATCCAATTATTCGGCCACGAACGATTGAAGAACATTTTATTCAGTTATACAGGTTCATTTGTAGTACTTGTTGAAGGCTGCTTAATTTTAGATATCGACAACACAGTAATTTCAAGTCTTCTTTTGATCATTTATTCTTCACATGTTAGATTACAAAACATTCAATATTGCCACGACCACATCAGGTCTGTCGGCTAACACTCCATACTGAATACTGCCGCCGACCCTTGCTGCATGCAGGGTCGCAGCTATTTCACACTCCCTTATTTTTTGCTGTCTGCCTCCGGCCGCTCGGTTACGAGCATTGCGACAGACAATTTACAAACACATGCATACTGAACAATCTACTCCGAACGTGAAACCTCTTACAATATAACATAATGATACATATAACTTTACAAAGACCTATACATAAAATATATACAGATACGTCACAACCTCCAAAGTGGCCCATATCAATTTCATTGAGAAACCACCCCTTCTACCCCACCGAGCGTGGTGGTGTAACGGCTAGCGTTCTGGCCTCACATTCGGGAGGACGGCGGTTTGAATCCCCGTCCGGGCATCCAGATTTGAGTTTTCCATGGTTTCCCAAATCACTCCAGGCAATTGCCGGGATGGTTCCTTGAAATTGCCATGGCCGAATTCCTTCCCATTCCTTGCCCCCCATCCTTTCCCGTCTCTAAAAGACCTCGCTGTTGGAGAGATGTGAAACAAATAAAAATAAAAAATAAAACCTTCTACCCCTTTACACTCCTTAATTTTCATACAAACCTACATTTTTTATCCGATTTCGATGGAACTTTGGACATGTATAGCCAAAAATGAAGAGAAAAATACTGTCAACTTTTGGTTTGAAAAAACTGAACCCCTCTCCCCCTATCCACCCCCTTAGTTTTTTTCAATGTTCTTTGCACAAAGCTACAGGCAACACCAGTTACCTGATCTTCATTAAAGTTGTAATATACATGTAATTTTTCATGGAGAAGGTTTCTGACTAAAAAAAAACTACCCCCTCTCCCCCTTTATACCTCTTAATTTTAAACAAAGCTACATTTCTTATCTGATTTTGATTGAACTTTTGCACATGTATACTTTAAAATAAAGAGAAAAACTCTGTCAACATTTGGCCTGCCAAAGCCCAATCACTCTCCCTCCTTGGAAGTTGGCACTTATATGTATTTTTTCATGTAGAAGGTTTCTGTCCAAAAAATCCAAAAACCACCCCCTCTCCCCATTAAACCTCTTAATTTTTATACAAACCCACAGTTTTTATCCGGTTTACCCCACAGGGGCCTGGTACACAAGTGCCAGGTACGGGTTTGGGGAACCCGCAGTGCCCGAGCTGGAAACTTGTGAGCGCTGCAAGTTTCCCACACCGTAAACTCCTACCATGCTTCAGCGACCACCGTAGGGTGTGGCGGTGGAACGTTGTGTGCCTAGGAGAGCGGGGATCTTGGCTTAATTGGCCGGATCGCGAGGACGGTACAAACCTCTATAAAAAAACCCTTAACCTCAAGGTCGGACACGTGCCGAGGAGGTGCATGGGTGAGAGGCAGATCACTCGATAACGTGCAACCTCAGGGGCGATGCGGTGACAGCCAGCAGACACCGATACCTGATGATGACAGCCGAGCTTGCTGTCGAAACATCGTGTTACTTTGACACCATCTGGCTGAACACCTGTGAAGATTATATTTAATCACTATGCCTGGAAAGTCTCCACTCGCACATTTGTTTCCGACGTTTGGCAGAGGTAGAGCATAATAAGCTCCGGCTGGTCAAACCCACCGTTCAGCCGTTGAGCAGCTCCTTCCAGCGGGCGAGGAGGGATGATGTTCTCCTGACTCGCCTCCGTATAGGGCACTGTCCTCTGACACATAGCTTTCTTCTCCGCCGGGAGAACCCTCCGGAATGTGATGCTTGTGGCGTACCTCTGACGGTGCACCACATTTTAGTTTATTGTGCTTTGTTTTTAGACTTGAGGGCAGGCGTTGGCTTGGTGAACGATCTGGCCCTCATTTTAAACAATGAGACCAGCAGTGTGGCGAGTGTTTTAAAGTTTTGCGTATTGGCCGGTCTAGTTCCTAAAATCTTAGGCAGGTTGGCCTAGTTTTAAGAGGGATGGGTGGCCTCTTTACAGCCACTCATCCATGTGAATTGTGTATATTTTTTACATGGTTATAATCCGTCTCGCTGACCATTATACAGCCAGTGAGATGAGTGTTTTTAATACTTTTGTGAACCTGCTTGGCCCCTTTACAGCCATCCAGGTGTTGTACGGACTAAAGTACCAGTGGCCATTTTAAAGCCACGTCTGATTTTATAATTTATTTTATTTGCTGTCTGTATGGCCGACCCCTTTACAGTCAACCATGCAGACAGTATTTTAGAACTTTCTTAAGCCACAGTTTTAGCTGGTAATTGTTAGGGTGCTAATTACTCCGCTGTCGATGTGCCCTAAAACAACGATAACTATAACAAAAACAACAACAACTTCATCCGGTTTAGATAGAACTTAACACACGTTTACTATTAAACAAAGAGGAAAATAATGTCAACTTCTGGTTTGCAAAAACTGAACAGCTCTCCCTGTTTCTACCCCCTTGATTTTTGTCAGTTTTCTTTTTAAAAAGCTACAGTTGACACCATTTGACCAATCTTTATGAAAGTTGGCCTATATATGTATTTTTTTGTGGAGAAAATTTCTGACTAAGATCTCCAAAAACTAACCTAGCTCCCCTTATACACCCCTTAATTTTTGCACAAACCCACATTTTAATCCGATCTTGGTGGTAATTCGCATGTGTATACTTTGAAACAAAGAGAAATGGAAAAATACTGTCCACATTACTTTTACAAAAACCCAAACCCTATCCCTCTTTCTACCCCTTTAATTACTGTCAATGTGCTACAGTTTCCATCTGATTTTGAAGTATACATATGCATACTTCAAAACAAACAGAAAAATACTGTCTATATTTGGTTTAGAGAAGCCAAACCACTCTCCCCCTTTCCATCCCCTTAATCTACACAAAGCACAGTTTCTATCCAATTCTGAAGGAAATTTGCACACGTGTACTTTAAAACATACAGAAAATTTGAGTTTAAATTTTGTTGCAGAAGCTCAGCCCCTCATTCCTAATTTTGAATGTTATTTACAGATACCCACAGTTTTTATCATATTTTGATGGAACACTGCATAAGTATACTTAAAAACAAAGAGAAACATAGTATCTACATTCTGTAAACAAAACCCAACTGCTGACTCCCTTACCCCATTTAATTTTTGCAAATGTTCTACAGTTTTTATATGGTTTTGGTGGCACTTTGCACATTTATGCTTTAAAACAAAGAGAAAAATACTGTCCACACTAACTTTACAAAAACCAAACTACCCTTTGCATCTAAATCGCTTAATTGTTTTTTATACATACCTACAGTTTTTATCTGATATCAATAGAAATTTATATAAGTATGCTTTAAATGCAACAGAAGAAACTGTCTACATTTGGCATACAAATGCCCAATCCCTCTTCCCCTTTACCCTCCTCCCTTTTAATTTCCAATGTTTTTTACAAAAATCCACATTTTTAAATCCCGTCAAAATCAATTAAGCTATTTTTAAGTCGTGGCAGATTAATCATAAAATGAATGTGTCCTAATGTCGCAACATGTACCTCAGATTTCAACTTGGACCCCAAACTTTCACGTTGTGAAAACAAATTAAAAATCTATATTTTCTGTGTGATACTGAAACAAATAGATATATTCCAGAGACAGATTTGTGTATATGGTATGTAGTAATGCCAAAATGTTACACGTTTCGATTATCGAGCAGCTGCTCTAACAGATGTTATGATTAGGTTGAAACACAGCCTGCAGCAAAATGTAAACCGACATTGCTTAACACAGCACCCAATTCATCCCGTTCTGGAAGTTGTTGGGTTATACAAAGCCAGATTTTTTTTTTTTTTTTTTTTTTTTTTTTTTTTTTTTGAAAGCTAGCGCATTAACAACTGATTTACCAGGAAGTTCGCAAAATGGGAACTGCTGTGGCATATTTAAAATACAAAACAAACTATTAATACCACCAAGAATATCAAAATAAAATATTTTTTTTTGAAAAACATAAAAATCGCCTTCAAAAAAAAAGCACATTAAAAATTTTAAAATAACTTTATTAGAAGAAAGTAAATCTAAATGAACAATATTTTACATTACTGTTATTGAAATTTCTACATTAATGATTTATTTTTGGCTCATGCATACTACCGTTTTTAGAGCCTTTGTATGGTCGTGTTGGTTATATGGCTTCATTGTATATGGTTTGGCATGGGTCAGTTATCTGTGGTTATTGGACAGTGCTAGAATTCGGCTTGCCACAGGTGCTTATTGCAGCAGCCCTATTCTCAGCGTTTGAACCACCACTTGTCATCCGTTGGCATCTCCTCATGATGCAACATTTCACGCACACTGCTTCAACACGTGGAATTGCCGTTTATGACGCATTTATAAATTTGTTTTTCTAAGATCTCTACAACTGGGGTAGAGGTACCAAACCCTTGAGCTGCTGTACAAGGGCTATTTTAGATGAATGTGGTTATGATTTACCCCCTTTTTATCACCAGCATTAGTCTCCTTCTTGGCTTTTAAAGAGACCCAGAACTTTTTTAGATTTAACATGATACAATAAGCAGTTTGCCATTGATACTGTTTTTATTAATGTTTTTAATGGCATTCTAAATTAGCATCTTGCTTTTACCTCAGTAGATACAGGTGGGCTTTAGCAGGCTAATGGAGTAGGATGTTCTATATTGTTCTCTTGAGCGACTTACAGTTAAAAGATAGATAGCATGGGAAGTGTATACACTGTGCAGTGTTGCACTCTACTAACATTGCTCCAGCATATGAAAGTAAGTCATGACTTTAAAGACATGATATGCTGTGATTTCCACATCTGCATTGGGAAACATGTACCCAGCAGATTTTCTAGTCCAGGACATATAGGATGCCCTCCACTCCCTCCAGTCTTGTGGAGAGGAGGTATTATTTTGCTAGATTTCTGGGAATTGGGGAATGAGGCAGCAAATGAAGCTGCCAAGTTATTTTGTAATAAGGTCAGAATCAACCCAAAGTCAGACCTTGCCTCAGTGGCAAAAAGAAATAGTTTCAATGTATGGCAAGGGCAGTGACTGGAAGTCGAGCATAACAAGCGCCATCTGGTCAAACTGGGCATGTAGCTGTGGAGCAGCACCTTCCTAAAGGGATGATATTCTCCTTTCTTGCTTCCAAATTGGTCACTGTCCTCTGAGACATAGTTTTCTTCTCCACCAGGAGGACCCATCAGAATATAGTACTTGTGGTGTAGCTTTGATGGTGTGCCACATTTTAACAGTTTGTATACACTTTTTAGTTTTATGGGCAGATATTGGCTTATCTAATGTTCTGCCGCTTATGTTAAACAATGGCAGCCACAAAATGGTCCAGACTTTTAAATTCTGATTATTGGCCAGTCTTGTTCCAAAGATTTTGGGCAGACCAGACTAGTTTTAAGATGGATGGAGGGCTCCTTTACAGCCATCTATCCGAGTACGCTGTTACTGAATGTTTTAGTTTTTAAATCTGGTTGGCCGTTATACAGCCAGCCGGACATTATGTTGTTTTAATTTCTTTTAAACCTGGTTAGCCCCTTTAAAGCCAAGAGTTTAGTACTTTATTTTCCTGTCTGTATGGCTATCCTGTTTACAGTCAGCTATTTAGACAGTAACTTCATCTATTTTGAGCCAGTTCGCCAAACAAGTTGTTAGGGTGCTAATGACTTTGTATTTGACATGCTCTAAAACTCGAACAACTACAACCATTGCTTGAATATGGTGGTGTAGTTTAGGACCCATATTTTGGATATCAAATACAGGAGATACAGGGCATGCAAAGGAGAGCAGCTAGATTTGTTTGTGGAAATTACCACAATACCAATTCAGTAACTGTTATCATAAGGGAGCAGAATTGGAGGACAGGAGGAGGGTGAATAGTGTTTGGAGTGTACAAGGCATATGTTTGTAATGAGGCTTGGAAAGTTATTGGTTTAAGAATTAGGAATAGTGCATGAAAGAGAAACGATGACCATGAGCACAAGCTGGCCCTCGATTTTACGCATAAGGGAGTGAGAAGATTTTCTTTTGTCTTCAAGGGTGTCAGGGATTGGTAAATTACAGAGGGAACTGATGAATAATTTACCAAAAATGCTGAAAGAATTTAAAATTAAAATTCACGAATGGCAAAAGTGGATGATTTATTGGAACTTACTCTGAACGAAATTCAAACATTCTCTTCTCTGCGCCTTGGTATACATTAGTACTGTTGTACTGGCTACATTGTTTTTAAGTGTATGACTGGCCACTTTGCTGATAGTCCATCAAACAGTCTGGTTCATCACAGCAAGCCTGACGTATTATTTTATTTATTTACTACTTGTTTTTGTACTTTGGTTGAAAACTACAGTAATTATTGACTTTATATATATTTTATGATAACGAGCCGGTTTGGAATACAGAAGGAAGGTGAAGTTAGTGCTTGAAGTGTACAAGGCATATGTTGGTGATGAGGGTTGGAAAGATAAACACACTCACTGTCAGAATGTATAGCCATAGACAAACAGTGTATACCAGCAACATATTCTATCTGGTGGTAAAACATACCAGTTCCCACAATTTAAATTACTTCAACAACTGTTTTACAGTTAGGGCAGTCATTTTTCCCTGACACCACAACCTCCGCTGAACTGCACGGATGGGTACAAGCCTACCAGAATATCCTTGACCCCAGATATTGTCCTGTCATCTCCAACAAGTCCCTCCCATTACACCCAGCACTTATTATTACTACTGTTCACATTTTATAGATCTTATGTTATTTTTTTCTAATTTAGTTTTTCAAAAACGTTTTGTAATATTTATAGCCATACACAGTAATTATGTTAATATTGTTCTCCACTTCCAACAATAATGTGTCTCCAGCATTATCGATCCAGTATTCCCCCCCCCCCATCCCCCTCCACTACCATCTATGCCGGCCATTCCATGCAACCTTCATTAGCCAAGTGGGTGTCAGCGTGAGCACCAAAATATTGCCTCTCTTGTGTTTCTTTTTTTGTGTTCGTCATTCCCAGCTGCTGTCATCAGTGGCAAATGTTGCATCTTATTTACCTATCCTTCCTAAGTTTCATTGCCTTAAAGCATTTTCCGGATATATAGTTTTCATTTATGCAATATTTCCAGTGCATTCATAAGTTCAAACAATCACTTGTCTAAAACTGTGTGTATAGATTCGTACACTTGGAAAGAAACTTTTAGTATTGGAATAATTAAAAATGTTAAAAATCTATTGCTTAAAAATTTAATGTAAAATATGGAACTGCTCTTTGCATTTTATATAGTTTCCAGGAATACTCTATTTTGATGTTTAGTTTGTGAGTACTTCAAAAATTAGCAGTTAAAAATTGTTTGAATGTCTTTTCTTAAGAGATGAATATGTACTAAATGGTTTATTGTGCATTTATTGCAGCTGATTGATCTTCTTACTGGATTTCTGAGTGAGCTCAGCACGGCTGGAGAAAGTGCAGCTGAATACCTTGCTTTGTATCAGAGTTTAATTCGGCCACCTCCTTGGAAAGAGTACTTAGCTCTTCGTCACATGCTAGCTGACATAGCAACCCTTCTTACTCAAGAGATAGAAGAGCTTCATCACTTGGAAGAAACTACATTAACATCAAATCTGTCACAAGGTGTGTACCACTCCTCCCCCAAAACACACACCAGAAGTAAACACAAGACCACATATATACTGTTCTCATATTTTTCTTCTTTGTATAATTATGTGATTATCTTGTACCTACCTGTTATGTGATCTTTTATTGAGAATGGTGACTAATAATATCTACTTATTGTATAAGCATATATCAAATTTGTCCTTCATATGCTGGTATTAATTCTGTATGGCATTGGTTTGGTGTCAGTTGGACTGGTGCTTATAGTTTCTGCAATTTCTCTGTCTATGAGTGTATGCTGTGCAATTGAAATTATGTCCCAATATAACAGCAACAATTGAATTTGGTAGAGGAAAAATAAATTATCAGTTACTGTAGTTAGTGGAATAGGGGCAAACACAAGACCACAAAGTGCACTTTTGATACAAGGGTTATTTTTTAAATAAGGTCCAGTTTTGAATTATAGTAAGAAAGACACTCAAGCACCACAGTTTCACTGCAATAATCAAGCAAATGAAGGATATAGATGGGTTGATTTCCAATACTGCCATAACAAGCTGCATGTTAGAGACACTAGAGATAATAGTTAACCTCCAGCTTCTTGAATCTCATAACCTGTTAAGTCTTTTTCGTTGTAGAGTCAGTGATGATGCTAGGAAAAAGCAAATGGCTTTTAGGCAATATAAATAACAAAGGTTAGGGAAAATGACTCGTCACTCTCCAAAGTTCAAGGCCGCGGCGAGTGACAGACATACATAACAAACAAAAACATATAAAATATTTTGGTTGACCACCTTAATTATGTTTTAGAAAACTGACTGATGTACTAATCTTCGGCATGTGCACACCTCCCGAACCACATGGCCTGTTTTCTAAAACATGATTATGGTGGACAACCGAAATAATGTATATATTTTTGTTCGTTATTTAAGTCTTTCACTCATCGTGGCCTTCAACTTTGCTGAGTGATGGAGACATTTTCCCTATCCTTCATTGTAGATTCAGTAAAATTTGTTGTTTCTTGGGTAACATGATCGAACCAAAGAAAAGTATACAGGACGTTTACATTTGTCTGTAGCCAACATTTTGTGTTGCCCCAGGGGAAGTTTTCCCTATTCTCGTTTGTAGTGGGCTGATATTTTTTGGAATCAACTTTTGACTACTTTGATTCAAGAAAATGAGGTTCATCTTTTTGTTTGTTTCTTGTCTAACAATTGCTTGCAACAATATCCTATGTTGAATACAGAACCTTATCGCCTACTTCTTATTTGTGGCTTCTTCTCACCTAGCTTCAGAACAACTGAGTCCCCGCAGGGGCCTGGTACGCAAGTGCCAGGCACGGGATTGGCGAACCCGCGGTGCCCGACCTGGAAACTTGTGAGCACCGCAAGTTTCCCACACCATAAACTACTACCATGCTTCAACGACCACCGTAGGGCATGGCGGTGCAACGTTGTGTGCGTAGGAGAACGGGGATCTTGGCTTCGTCACCCGGATTGCGAGGATGGAACAAACCTCTATAAAAAAAACCTCAACCTCGAGGTCAGTCACATGCCAAGGAGGTGCATGGGTGAGAGGCAGATCACTCGCTAACGTGCAACCTCAGGGGCACCTGCGCATCACTGTTGTATTAGCGCTTCTTTTTAAACTCTGTTTTACTCGTGGGACCAAAATGAAGTCTACCACAAAAACCCTGCGGTACGGGTGTGCCGCAGGCTAAAATAAATACACCCAGTTCTAAGAAGCGGGTGAGGGTCGATAGCCACCCCCCCCCCCCCCCCCCCGCTTCTGAAAGCAACAGTGACAGAAAAGTTTGTTCGATGCCGAACACTTTCATAGTGATGCAATGGATGGAAGGAACCTTTGAGAAAGTTTCACCTTTTTATATTTCAAAGGGGTTAGAGGGTCTGGTAGGGACCCTAAATTCAGTTAAAAAGCTGAGGAATGTTACGCTGTTGCTAGAAACTACAACCAGTAGGCAAGATACCCAACTCCTTAACTGTGAGAAGCTCGGAGAGTTCACAGTCAATTGCAAACTCCACAAATCCCTGAATAGTTCCAAAGGCGTTGTCACCTGCCGTGACTTGATAGATATAGGGACCGAGGAACTTGTTAAGGAGTGGAAGGAACAGAAAGTGGTTGAGGTACGTCAGATCACACGAAGGGTTAGTGGCAGTATTGAAAAGACTGCCACCTTCGTCCTGACGTTTGACACTCCAGTACTACCCAAGAACATAAAAGCAGGCTACATCAACCTGAACGTCTGTCCGTATGTTCCGGACCCGATGCGCTGTTTCCAGTGTCAGCGGTTCGGACATACGACGGCGTCATGTAAGGGCAACCCCACCTGTGGTAAGCGTGGCAAGGGGGCACATGAGCCGGGCGTTAGTTGCACGCTACCACAGGTGTACGTCAACTGCTCCGGATCGCACCCAGCCTGGAGTAGAGAGTGTCAAGTGTATCTTGAAGAGCGCAAGATACAGGAGCTGAAGACCAAAGAGCGGATTCCCTATGGGGAAGCTAAAAAGAAAGTCAAGTCGTTCGCCGCTCCAATCTTTGGGACTACTTTTGCAAAGATGGCTTCAGCTCCCGTCAGGAAACAGAGTGCTGCTACCCAGGCGTCCTTTGCAGATATGAGCACGATAACTTTGTGCTCATGTCAATGCAAATGCGGTGCTAAACCCGCAATGGTCGTAACGCCTAAGACCGCCAACGTCAGTAGCAGCACGTCTGACACCTCGACCATGCCAGCAGCAGTAACAAATTTTCCACCAGCACCAACAGTAGCAGTCAAGGTAACACCACTTCCTGTACCTCCATGCGCTGTTATAGCTGTAGCTATACCATCTGCTACCAGCACCAGTGGAGGTGACCAGAAAATCCATGGACGGAAGTTCTGAGAGACAGACCCAACCCAGTTTGTTAAGTCCCCCTCTTCGTCTCCTCCCAGACTGCCTAGCAATAGGGAGGGGAAGAAGCAGAGGAAGAAAAAGAAAAAGAAT
The DNA here is from genome assembly GCA_031002005.1 of Vandiemenella viatica. Classification (NCBI taxonomy): domain Eukaryota; kingdom Metazoa; phylum Arthropoda; class Insecta; order Orthoptera; family Morabidae; genus Vandiemenella; species Vandiemenella viatica. Next base: position 26,523,469 of record CM061921.1, read on the forward strand.
GGTGAGGAATTTGAGGAGTCCTCTGGGTCGGAGATGTCTGTCTCCGCTTCCGTGTAGGAAGAAATTGAGATGCTAGTGGACGAGTCTGTTCCCGTTCCTCAGCAGACAGTGACCAAAGACCCACCCGAACCGGGGCGGGTGAAATTAAATCGGTAGGATGTCTCCCATACTCCAGTGGAACATCAACGGTTTTATGACTCACAAAGAGGAGTTACAACTCTTGGCACGGTCTGATGCTTTGTGTTTCTGTTTTCAAGAGACACACTTCAGACCAACACATCATCCTGTGCTAAGAGGTTTTGACCTTTACCGAAAGGTGATCGAGCGAAGGGGGGAGTGGCGGTGTTTGTACGGAACACTGTCCACTCCAAGCCTGTAGCTCTCACCTCTCCTTTACAAGCAGTAGCAGTTAAACTATATGGACCGGTGCAACTGACTATATGCTCCATATATCTACCGCCAGGATCACCAGTTGATTGCGGTCAGCTGGCTGATATCACTCGGCAACTCTCTCGGCCTTTTCTCCTATTGGGAGACTTTAATGTGCACAATGCGTTGTGGGGATCGACCAACAGTTGCTCCAGGGGTCGAGAGATTTGTAGATTATTGGAACAGGAGGATCTATGCATCTTAAATAACGGTCAGATGACGCACTTTACTACTGCTTCCGGTTCGTCCTCTGCCATTGATGTCTCTCTTTGCTCTCCTTCAGTTGCGGACTCTGTGTATTGGGAATTGGATCGTGACCTACATGGAAGTGACCACTTTCCAATTTGGTTGCTCGTTAAGTTTGAACGTGGTGATCGAACTACGACAAGAAAATTGAATATCAGCAGAGCTGACTGGCAGCTCTATAGCCGGTCAGTCACCCTCGAACAGCGCCTGAACATCGACGATAAGGTGAAACATCTGACTGATGTGATTCACCAGGCTGCTGATATTTCCATGCCTAGCAACTCTGGAACGCTGCGCAGAACGCGCGTCCCCTGGTGGAACTAGGAATGTCGTTCTGCTATACAGGGTTGCAGACGGGCCTTGCGTCTGTTTAAGTTGCAGCCGACACCCGACAACCTTGCAGCGTTCCGGGTTGCTAGAGCTAAGGCATGTCATGTGATTAAGGAGCGCAAGAGAAGGTCATGGCAGACTTTCGTGAACACCATTAACCGTTCCACGTCACCATCAAAGGTATGGGAGTCTATCCGCCGTATACCTGGGAGGTACTCACGACCACCAGTATCTGGATTACTGGATCGCTGGCGTGTAGTTACCGACGAGCGAAGAATAGCACCGTTGATGGCAGAATATTTCGCTGCCATCACTTCGTCTGCCGGATTGGACCAATAGGTCCAACAACGAAGAACATCTGCCGAAAGGCAAAACTTTAACTTTGACTCGTCGGAATTGCAAGAATACAATAGCCCATTTTCATGTTGGGAGCTGGGGTCGGCTCTTAACAACGCCAAAGACACTGTGCCAGGGCCTGACCTGATCCAGTACCAGATGCTGAGGCATCTTAACAAAGATGCTAAAGAGTACCTCCTGGGAATTTTTAATGAAATTTGGACTGGAGGACACTTCCCCGACTTGTGGAAGGAAGCAACGATGATCCCAATTTTAAAACCAGGTAAAGACAAGTTGGTGACAGGTAGCTACCGTAGCATTGCGAGCTGCGTCGGGAAGACACTAGAGCCGATGGTAAACCGCCGCCTCATCTGGTGTCTTGAGTCCCGTCAATTGTTCAGCCGTTTTCAGTGTGGATTCAGGAAGTTCCATTCCACCACGGATAACCTGATCCTACTGGAAGTGGCAATTCAAGACGCCTTCATCTGCAGCCAACACCTTGTGGGTATATTTTTCGTCATAGAAAAGGCTTACGACACAACCTGGCGGCACGTCATTTAAAACGGTTATATGAATGGGGATTTAGGGGAAATCTACCCCGTTTTTTAAAATCATTTTTATTGCTACGTTGCTTCCGGTACCGAGTCGATAGGGAAGTGTCCGACCATTTTATTCAGGAAAACAGTGTTCCTCAAGGATCAGTTTTAAGTGTGACTCTTTTTTCCATAGCAATTAATAGCATCTCAACTGTTATAAGGAGGCCCATCCAGTTCTCCTTACACGTTGATGACTTTTTCATTTTTATTGCATCGTCCAGCCTGAGAAGCGCTGAGCGGCAGCTGCAGCTCACGCTGAAAAGGCTGGATGAATGGTCAGTACACACTGGCTTTCGTTTCTCTGCTGAGAAAACCCGGTGTGTGCTTTTTAGCTGCAGTAGACGTCTTTTAGCAGAATCTCATTTCACCTTGAGGAACACCATTTTACGTTTTAGCGAAACTGTTCAGTTTCTGTGCCTCATTTTTGACTGTAGGCTTACATGCCTGCCACATCTTAAAGATTTAAAGCCAGAGCCTTGAAAGCGCTTAATGTTTTAAAGTGTCTGTGTAGCAGGTCGTGGGGCACTGACCGCTCCTGCCTGCTACAGTTTTATAGAGCCTTTGTACGGTCGCGGTTGGAGTATGGTTGCATTGTCTACTGTTCGGCACGGGACAGTTATCTACGTATACTGGATAGTGGCCACCATGCAGGAATTCGTCTTGCCACAGGTGCATATCGCACCAGTCCGATGCCCAGCATTTGTGCTGAGTCTGGCGAGCCGCCACTTTCCATCTGCCGGCGTCTCCTCATGGTGTGACACTATATACATATTGCCACAACTCCTGGCAGTTCCGTGTACGACGTAGTTATTCATCCTAACTTTGAACGGCTTTATAGCAACCGTCAAAGATCAACTAAACCGTTCAGCTACCGTACAAAGGCTATATTAGAGGAATATGGCTTTCAGATACCCTTTTTTTATCACCAAGATTGGAGTAAAACTCCTCCCTGGCTTTTAAAGAGGCCCAGAACATTTTTAGATCTGACGCGGTACAACAAGCTGGGTACCGGCGACGGTGTTTTTATCCGAAATTTTAGCGATATTTTAAATCACTTTCGCGATTTTACCCTGGTATACACGGATGGGTCTAAGCAGGCTAACGGAGTTGGCTGCTCCGTGGTATTCCCTCGAGCGACTTATAACTACAAACTGAATAGCTGTTGCAGCGTGTACACTGCAGAGTTTTACGCTTTGTTAAAGTCGCTACAGCATATGAAAGTAAGTCGCAGCACGAAGTACATCATATGCTGTGATTCCCTCAGTTGTATCCACTCTACAGGATGCATGTACCCAGCAGTTAGTCTTGTCCAAGGCATACAGGACACCCTCCGATCGCTCCAATCTTCTCGAAAGGAGGTCGCATTCTGCTGGGTGCCTGGTCATGTGGGAATCGGGGGGAACAAGGCAGCTGATGAAGCTGCCAAGTTAGCCTGCAAGAAGGTCAGATTTGACTTTGATCCGGTCCCAAAGTCTGACCTTGCCTCGGCGGGGAAAAGATTTGTTTTTTACATCTGGCAGAGGCAGTGGCTGGAGGTTGAGCATAATAAGCTCCGGCTGGTCAAACCAACCGTTCAGCCGTGGAGCAGCTCCTTCCAGCGAGCGAGAAGGCATGAGTTTCTTCTTACTCGCCTCCGTAAGGGGCACTTTTCTCTGACACACAGCTTTCTTCTCCGCTGGGATAACCCTCCGAAATGTAATGCTTGTGGCATACCTCTGACGGTGCGCCACATTTTAATTGATTGTGTATTATTTTTAGACTTGAGGGCAGACGTTGGCCTGGCCAACGATCTGCCCCTGATTTTAAGTAATGAGACCAGCAATGTGGCCAAGGTTTTAATGTTCTGTGTATCTGCCTTCTTGATATCTAAAATTTTAGGCAGATCGGCCTAGTTTTAGAATGGTTGGGAGGCCCCTTTACAGCCAACCATCCATGTGCTTTGTTCTAATTTTTATTTTGTTTTAATTCATTTCGCACTGGCCTTTTTACAGCCAGCGAGATATGCAGTGTTCTTAAGTCTTCTGCGAACCTGTTTGGCGCTTCTACAGCCACCCAGGTGTACAACGGTCTTAATTCCAGGTGGCCCGTTTAGGGCTAAATCTTATTTTTGTGATTTATTTTATGTGCTGTCTGTATGGTCGACCCCTTTACAGTCGACCATGCAGACAGTACCTTTATTATGAATTTTAACCACAGTCTTTGCTGGTCATTGTTAGGGCGCTAATGACCTAAAGCCACAAAAACAACAACAACAACAACTGAGTGGTAGTTGCAGTTCATTTCATTTGATGAATTAGTCTTTTGAAAGCTTTCATGATGTTCTTACTTTTTTTTTCCAAAGGCCTACATCTATACTGAATAATGGCCTCATATTTGAGTAGAGACTTGACTGGCAGCTTCATCCAAACTGCATTTGCACTGCGAAGTGTTACACTTTATTAAAATCACCCCAGGAAATGACAATTTGGCATGATTCAGAGTTCATTACTTGCTGCATTTCCCCCAATTAAGTAGCAAATCTTATCACTCTGAACACCTATAACACCCTCCATTCTGTTCATTGCTGTGGATGGTAAATTTACTTCTACTTGTTTCCCAATGATGAGAGAGTAGAGGCAGCCAATGTAGCAGCAGAGTTTGCTTGCAACAATGTCAAGGTAATCTATCCTTTATGTTCAGAGTATGTATTATATTGCTTGATAGGTACAATGTCAGGAAGGTGAACAGTATATTTTTGGCTGCTTCATCAGACTGTGCAGCCATTGAGCAGATGCTTCCAGCTGGTAAAGAGGGATGAAGTTCTTAATCCTGTTCAACTTTGGCATAAAAGAGTCAGTGAATGTTTAATCAGCTTCATAAAAGCATGCTATTCCATACTTCGTTGTTTTTTAAATTGACTTATTTACAAATTTTTGTAGCTTCTGTATGATACGCCTGTTTGCAGGATATGCTCTGAGGATGTTAACAGACCTTCTTGCCTTATTTCTGGAACAAGAATGCATCAAAAAACAGTACAAAGGTCAGCTTGTCAGTGCTGTTCTGAATGGGTATGTCTCTTTGCGAAGGTTGGTAATACAGAGAACAAGACTTATTGATGAAACTCAGGAGAAACTTCTTGAAATACTGGAAGAAATAACAACAGGTACATTTCATAATAATGTGCATAAATATATTGTACAAAATTACACTTTTGCCCTTACATGATTTCTGTAATTCTGGGGAGAATGAGGATGGTATTAAATGTTATCTATCTTTATCATGCTACCACCAAGCTGTAAATGTTGACATTTCAGGGAAAGAATATGACAGTTACAAAAGAAAAAGATTTTCACTCTGTAAATAATTGTACCACATAATAACTGGCACTACATGTTTGTGGGAATTTTATCAGGCCATCCTCAAAGTATTAACTTCATAAAGTAATATGTTCTCATATTTCTATTTTTGTTGGTACCAAATATTTATTTAAACATCCAATGTTTGCCCATTTCTTAGCTGCATCGTTCAGGTTTCTTCACTCCTGAGTGTTTTCATATCTCTACTTCTTATTTTCAGGTACTGAAGAAGAAACTAAGGAATTCATGGCAATTTGTATAGAAGCAGTTAAGAAATACAGTCCACATGACATGCGTACACCAGTCTTTATTTTTGAACGCATCTGCTCAATTATCTACCCTGAAGAAAATGATACTGGTGAATTTTATCTCACTTTAGAGAAGGATCCTCAGCAAGAAGATTTCTTACAGGTTTAGCTTTGTTACTATTGTCTGATAACAGTATTTATTCCTCATAGAAAGAACTATCAGGCTCTTTCAAAGATTGCAGGTTTTAATGATGGAACTGAGCATGGTGGGTGAGTGGTAACGCTCTGGTCTCACATTCTGGAGGACACTGGTTTGTATCCCCATCCAGATTTGAGTTTTCCACGTTTTCCCCGAATCACTTCAGGAGAATGCCGAGATGCTTCCTTCAAAAGGCCATGGACGAATTCCTTCCCATACCTTTTCCCCAATCCCCAGTTCTTTCCCACCTCTAATGACCTTGATATTGACGAGGTGCAAAGCCATAAGCGTCATGTTTTATTGATCAGTTAGTTGTTGATTGGTGTTTTAACTATGTTGGAGTTATGTACAAATTTTCAAGATACCTTTTATGGGTTATGCAGCTATTCTAATAAAAGCAGCTTTACATATTAAATAAAATTAAGTTTCCAACTTCTTGTTTAAGGTCAGAACAGATTTTTTTTCCCCCTTCATTTTCAATTAAAGATCCTGATTTGTAAAAACATTTGGCAACTGTGTGAATAACTCTCAAAGCCACATTCTGAACTCGGGATTCATACTGTGCAAGTTGGTTTTCTCTTCCTGTTAGGACATTTCTCTATATCATCAGTGTTGGGGATAATTGAACTAAATTATATTTAATTTAATTGCAGTTCCTATGCACCTACTTTTGTATTTCATGAATTTTACTTTAAATTTATTCAGTATTTATAGTGAATTTTTCACCAAATCGCTTGGTACTCCCTTAACTACAGAAGAAAGATTTCCCACTCCATTATGCGTGAAACCAAGTGTTACTTTATGAGCATGGACATCTCTTCCCTCTCATTTACTACAGCATCTGATTATTAAAATGGTTATGTGAATGTTATAGTCTTCAAATTAAGCTCTAATTTTCTGGTGAATGATATTCTTACATATAAGAATGTGCATTATTGTGAAATTGGAGGAGTGATCTTCATAGCTTTTAGTGTTTCAATATCTTATTTATATACATCTTTAAAAGTGGCTACAATCCTGCAAGTCTTGGCAGAGTGCACTGTTGATTGATAAAGTTCTGCTGTTAGTGTTGCTTTATCTCCTAGTTTTATCATTCTTATTTACATATATAGGAATTAAATGAAATTAACCATATGGTGGTTTATATATCTGTATCACTTCTCGCATTTTGCCCCCTTTTAAAATTTCGTCTTCCGGAAACAGAAGTTGTATTAGATACAATTATTTCTTTTGTACAAATTCTGGATGGAGTAAAGGGAATTACCAATAAATTAATCCATTACATTTTGTTTAAATATATCTTTATTGTCTACAAACTCTTCTATACGCTTAGAAAGTTTATTGAACAGATGTGTCCCAGAAGAATTCTCTTACACTTTGTTAAATTCTTTGCTTTTCTGGGAATTTGCATAGGTTGCATTGGTCTTCTAATGTCTCTTCTCCTGTCTGTAGTTTAGATATCGTAATCACTGTTTACAGTTTATATGCTGCATAAGTAACAAGATCTCACTGGAATTTTCATATAGACTTTTGTTGCTGGTTTTGAATATTAAACCACGTTCTGGAACTTTTTTGCATGTGCCATGAAAAAGTTTTAGAGGTCTCTTTTCTTTTCCACCATTAATGTCATATGATTTTTAGGTTAATAACATGTTTGTTCTGCATTTGTCATTTTTTAATTGTATGTTCAAAGATTTTTACGTATCTCTAATTACATGAGCAATAGGAAAAAACTTATTTCCAAAAGCAAAGGTTGTCGCAATTTATTTTTGTTCTTCACTATGAAAAGGAAGTTAGTAAAACGAGATATTAGCTACATTATAACGTGCTTTCATTTTATTAACATCATGCGCATTGTCAGTATATAATTTTTTTATTTTATATTTATTACACCTGTTCCATAGATCCCTGTTGAGGAAGGAACTCTGGAATGTGGAACAACATGTCATGGTCAATATTCATACAAACAAAATTACATTGAAATAGTGTTATATGTTGTGCAAACAAAAGAAATAAACATCAATTTTTGCAAAACTCATATTAGATATGGTTATTTCTTTTGTACAAATTCTTGGATGGAGTAGAAAGAATTACCGATTAAATAATCCCTCACTTTTTGTTTAGATACATCTTTATTATCTACAAACTTTTCTACACTTGTTGAGCAGATGTGTCCCAGAAGAATAACTCTTACACTTTTTCCAGGGAAGAATGGTTGGAAATCCATATGCAAGCACTGAAGCAGGGCTGGGTCCCCTCATGCGTGATGTGAAGAATAAGATATGCCAAGACTGTGAGCTAGTAGCTCTATTAGAAGATGACAATGGAATGGAACTGCTTGTCAATAACAAGATTATTAGTTTGGATTTGCCCGTGAGAGAGGTTTGTCAAATTTGCCTTTTTATTAATTTCCTCACCTAAACACCATAACAATCTAAAAAATACGTGACTAAAATGATTAAAATTTCGTTTATGTGTAGTCAGCTGTAAAACTTTTCTTATTTTCTGACTTGTGTCTTCATGTTTTAGTTCATCCCTCCATCTTAACCTGGACTAGTCTCTTAGATGCCTAGAGCCTGTATCCGCAGTTATGTATTTCACATACCGTAAACTTTGTTTTCCTTTATAGTTTTTCCTATCGGATGACCCTGTTCTAATATATTAATAAAACCCACTTCTCATACTATATGACACAGTAACGTATTGCTTCTTTTTGCATTATTTTTCCACAAACTCCTTCCTTCACCTACCATTTTCAGTACATGTTAATTTTGTTATTTATATGATCATTTAATTTTCATAATGCTTATGTGACACTACATTACAAATGCTTTAGGTTTTTTTTTCTGATATATCCCTTCTTCGCTATCATGATTTCTAACTATTTCACAGGTTTACAAGAAAATTTGGGTAGCAGAAGGCGGTGAAGGTGATGCAATGAGAGTTGTCTATCGAATGAGAGGTCTTCTTGGTGATGCAACAGAGGAGTTTGTTGAAACACTGAATGCAAAAAGTGAACAAGAGGTTAACGATGAAGATTTGTACAAGATGGCTAATGTTATGGCTGATTGTGGAGGTCTTCAGGTTAGCCATATTATTACTTTTTAATTCAGGAATTTAAATTATATATATTTATAAATATAGTTAATCAGAATGAAAGTATTATTGTACTAGTGTGATTCAAACATTAGATTAAAAAACAAAGTACAGTTCTTGGAAGTAACCAAATCATAAATCTTCAAGAAATGTCCGAGCATGGCGGGTGAGCATTCAGGAGGACGCAGGTTTGAATCCCCATCCGGGCGTCCAGATTTGGGTTTTACATGGTTTCCCCAAATCATTCCAAACGAATGCCGGGATGCTTCCTTTAAAAGATCATGATCAAATTCCTTCCCATTCCTTTCCTCCCCCCTCCCTTTTCCCATCCTTTCCTGCCACTAATGACCTTGATGTTGATGAGCCGTGAAGCCATAATAAAAAAAAAACCTGAAATGAGCATACTATTTTTGGTATGAGAAAAAATTACAGTAGATAGAATCTTAGAATTTATTTAATCTAGCATTACTTGAATATTTTTTTCACCTCTATTATGTGCAGTTTTGTTTCTAAATATATTCAGCAAGTCTTGTCCGTTAAAATTTAGTTAACCTAGTTCTCGCGACCTATTACTAGGTTGATGCAGATAAGGTGTGCTATTTCAGAATTGGTGTAGTTCTCTGCTAAACCTCGTTTACTGTCTGAATAGTTTCTTTGCTTTTTGATTCAACCCTCCATCTGAGCCAAATTCCTAAATACGAAGTGCTACAGCATATGTCCTCGGTTATATATTTCTCATCCACTAATCATTGTTTTCCTTTATGGTTTTTCCTATAGGATATTCCTTGTACTAACAGGTTAATAAAACCCACATCTCAAACTGTTGCACAGTATCCTATTGCTTCCTTTTGTGTAATTTTTCTATAAACTTCTTTCTTCACCTATCGTTTTCAGAACTTGTCGATTTTGTTCATTATACACGTATGACCACTTCATAGTATGCAAGAGTGGTTCCCGAGCTGGAAACTTGTGAGCGCCGCAACTTTCCCACACTGTAAACTCCTACCATGCCTCAACGACAACCGTAGGACGTGGCGGTGGAACGTTGTGTGCCTAGCAGAACGGGGATCTTGCCTTCATCGCCAGGATCGCGAGAACAGTACAAACCTCTATAAAAAACCCTCAAACTCAAGGTCAGACACATGCCGAGGAGGCGAATGGGTGATGAGGGAAATCACTCGCTAACGTGCAACCTCAGGGGCACCTGCGCACCCCTGTTGTATGAGCATTTAATTTTATATTGGTTATACTCGTGGGACCAAAATTAAGCCTCACAATAAAACCAAATAACCCTGCGGTATGGGAGTGCCGCAGACTAATCTCAATACACCCACTTCTAAGAAGCTTTGGAAAGTAACTGTAACAGAAAAGTTTGTTCGCTCACGAATGCTTTTATAGTTATGCAAAGAGTGGAAGGAACTTTTGAAAAAGTTTCGCCATTTTATCTCTCTAAGGGTTTAGAGTGTCTGGTAGGGACCCTGAATACTATAACAAAAGCTGAGGAACGGGACGCTGCTGCTGGAAACAACTTCCAGTAGGCAAGGTACCCTACTCCTTAACTGTGAGAAGCTTGGGGAGTTCGCAGTTATATGCGAACTCCCGTAGCTTCCCTGAACAGCAGCAAAGGCGTTGTCACCTGTAGGAAAATTATTAACATAGCTACCGAGGAACTCGTTAAGGAGTGGGAAGATCAAAAAGTGGTCGAGGTGCGTCAGATATCACGAAAGATAAATGGCAGTCTTGAGAAGACTGCCACCTTCGTCCTGACGTTTGACACTCCAGTACTGCCAAGGAACATCAAAGCGGGGTACATTAATTTGAACGTCCCTCCGTATGTCCCAGACGCGATGCGCCGTTTCCAGCGACAGCGGTTCGGACATACGACGGCGTCGTGTAAAGGAAAACCAACATGTGGTAATTGCGGGAAGGGCGCACACGAGCCGGGTGTCAGTTGTACGCTCCCACAGGCTTGTGTCAACTGCTCCGGTTCGCACCCCGCCTGGAGCAGGGAGTGTCAAGTGTATCTTGAAGATCTCAAGATACAGGAGTTGAAGACCAAAGAGCGGATACCTTATGTAGAAACAAAGAAGAAGGCCAAGACGCTCGCCGCTCCTATTTTCGGAACTAGCTTTGCTAAGATGGCTTCAACTCCCGTCAGGAAGCAGAGTGTTGCTACCCAGACGACTGTTGCAGACATGAGAACAAGCACCACGTGCTCATGTCAGTGCACGTGTGGTTGAAAATCCGCTAAGGTTGCAACATCTAAGATCGCGGACGTTGGTAGCAACACATCTGCGCCCTCGACCACACCAGCAGCAATAGTGAAGGTTCCACCAGCATTAAAGTGTCTGCACCTCCAATTCCACCACGTGCAGTGAAAGGAGTAGCAACATCTTCTGCTACCAATACTACTGAAGGTGATCAGAAGGTCCGGGGCCCAAAATTCAGGCAGACGGACCCGACTCAGTTTGTGAAATCGCCCTCTTCATCCCCTCCCAGGTTACCTGGTTGTAGGGAAAACAAGGTAAAGAGTGCGAGGAAGAAGAAAGCCAAAGAGGTGTTTGGTGAGTTCGCTGAGTCGGAGATGTCTGTTTCTTCGGAGCCAGAAGAAACTGAAATGCTGGTGGACATGCCTGGTCCCGTTCCTCAGCAGACAGTGACCGAAGACCCACCCGAACGGGGGCGGGTGAAACTAAACAGGTAGGATGACTGATGGGTGGCCTCTTTACAGCCACCCATCCACATTCATTGTTTTCCTTTTTTTTTTTTTTTTTTTTTTTTATTTCACTGGTATAATTCGTGTCTTGCTGGCCACTATACAGCCAGGGAGACATGTAGTGTTTTTAATCCTCTTGTGAACCTGTCTAGCCCCTTTGGAGCCAGCCAGATATTGTACTGTCTTAAATCCTGGTGGTCACTTTGAGGCCACGTCAGATTTTATGATCTATTTTATTAGCTGTCTGTATGGCCGATGCCTTTACAGTCGACCATGGAGATGGTATTTTAGTAAATTTTTAGCCATATTATTAGCTGGTTATTGTTAGGGCGGTAATGACTTTGCGTTCTACGCGCCCTAAAGCCACAAAAACAACAATATTAAGCGGGATGAGTGGCCATTTTACAGCCACTCAACCATGTACATAGTTTATTTTCTTGTCGTATTATTAGTTGTAAGCTTTTATATCTGGTTAGCCTCTTTATATCCAACCAGACATGGCTTGTGAAGTTCTTATTTTTAATGGCCCCTTTACAGCCAACATTTTAGTATTTTATTTAAATGTTCCGTCTGTGTGGCCGACTCCCATACAGTCGGCCATACAGAGGGTAATACCGTAAATTTTAAGCCACATTGCTTAGCCGGATATTGTTTGGGCACTAATGACCCCGTCGTCGACGCGCCCTTAAGCATCAACAACAACAACTCCACTCCGAACCTGTAGCTCTCGCCTCTCCCTTACAAGTAGTAGCGGTTAAAATACATGGACCGATGTAACTAACTGTTTGCTCCATATATCTTCTGCCGATATCACCAGTTGATTGCGGTCAGCTGGCTGATATCACTCGGCAACTCTCTCGGCCTTTTCTCCTATTGGGAGACTTTAATGTGCACAATGCGTTGTGGGGATCGACCAACAGTTGCCCCAGGGGTCGAGAGATTTGTAGATTATTGGAACAGGAGGATCTATGCATCTTAAATAACGGTCAGACGACGCACTTTACTACTGCTTCCGGTTCGTCCTCTGCCATTGATGTCTCTCTTTGCTCTCCTTCAGTTGCGGACTCTGTGTATTGGGAATTGGATCGTGACCTACATGGAAGTGACCACTTTCCAATTTGGTTGCTCGTTAAGTTTGAACGTGGTGATCGAACTACGACAAGAAAATTGAATATCAGCAGAGCTGACTGGCAGCTCTATAGCCGGTCAGTCACCCTCGAACAGCGCCTGAACATCGACGATAAGGTGAAACATCTGACTGACGTGATTCACCAGGCTGCTGATATTTCCATGCCTAGCAACTCTGGAACGCTGCGCAGAACGCCCGTCCCGTGGTGGAACTAGGAATGTCATTCTGCTATACAGGGTCACAGACGGGCCTTGTGTCGGTTTAAGTTGCAGCCGACACCCGACAACCTTGCAGCGTTCCGGGTTGCTAGAGCTAAGGCACGTCGTGTGATTAAGGAGAGCAAGAGAAGGTCATGGCAGACTTTTGTGAACACCATTAACCGATCCACGTCATCATCAAAGGTATGGGAGTCTATCCGCCGTATATCCGGGAGGTACTCACGACCACCAGTACTGGATCGGGAGCATGTAGTTACCGATGAGCGAAGCATTGCGCAGTTGATGGCAGAATACTTCGCTGCCATCACTTCCTCTGCCGGATTGGACCAACAGATCCAACAACGACGAACATCTGCGGAAAGGCAAATCTTTAACTTCGACTCGTCGGAATTGCAGGACTACAATAGCCCATTTTTATTCTGGGAGCTGGAGTCAGCTCTTAACAACGCCAAAGACACTGTGCCAGGGCCTGACCTGATCCATCTTAACAAAGGCATCTTAACAAAGATACTAAAGATTACCTCCTCGGTATTTTTAATTAAATTTGGACCGGAGGATACTTCCCCCTGGAAGGAAGCAACGATGATCTCAATTTTAAAACCAGGTAAAGACAAGTTGGTGACAGGTAGCTACCGTAGCATTGCGAGCTGCGTCGGGAAGACACTAGAAGTTGCTTCCGGTATCGAGTCGGTAGAGAAGTGTCTGACTTTTTTATTCAGAAAAACAGTGTTCCTCAAGGTTCAATTTTAAGTGCGACTCTTTTTGCCATAGCAATTAATGTTATCTCAACTGTTATAAGGGGGCCCATCCAGTACTCCTTATACGTTGATGACTTTTTAATTTTTTGTGCATCGTCCAGCCTGAGAAGTGCTGTGAGGCAGTTGCAGCTCATGCTGAACATGCTGGATGAGTGGTCAGTATACACTGGCTTTCATTTCTCTGCTGTGAAAACCTGGTGTGTACTTTTCAGCCGCAGTAGAAGTCTTTTAGTAGAAACTCATCTCACCTTGAGGGGCACCAATTTAAGTTTTAGTGAAACTGTTCGGTGTCTGGGCCTCAGTTTACACAATAGGCTTACATGGCTGCCACATCTTAAAGATATTAAAGCCAGAGCCCTGAAAGCTCTTAATGTTTTAAAGTGTCATGTCGTGGGGTGCTGACCGCTCCTGCCTGCTACAGTTTTATAGAGCCTTTGTACGGTCACAGTTGGAGTACGGTTGTATTGTCTACTGTTCGGCACGGGACAATTATCTTCGTATACTGGATAGTGTCCACCATGCAGGAATACGTCTCGCTACAGGTGCATACCGCATCAGCGCGATACCCAGCATTTGTGCTGAGTCTGGCGAGCCGCCACTTTCCATCCGCCGGCGTCTCCTCATGGTGCGACACCATATACATATAGCCGCAACTCCTGGCAGTCCCGTGTACGACGTAGTTCTTCACCCTAACTTTGAACGGCTTTATACCAACCGGCATAGAGCCACTAAACCATTCAGCTACCGTACAAAGGCTATATTAGAGGAATCTGGATTTCAGATGCCTTCTTTTTATCACCAGGGTTGGAGTAAATCTCTTCCCTGGCTTTTAAAGAGGCCCATAACAGTTTTAGAACTGTCACGGTACAAGAAGCTATGCACCGCCGACAGTATTTTTATCCGAAGTTTTAGCGATATTTTAAACCAGTTTCACGATTTCACCCTGGTATACATGGATGGGTCTAAGCAGGCTAACAGAGTTTGTTGCTTCGTGGTGTTCCCTCGAGCGACTTATAACTACAAACTGAAAAGCTGTTGGAGCGTGTACACTGCAGAGTGTTACGCATTGTTAAAGTCGCTCCAGCATATGAAAGTAAGTCACGGCACAAAGTACATCATATGCTGTGATTCCCTCAGTTGCATCCAGGCCATAGGAAGCATGTACCCAGCAGATAGTCTTGTCCAAGGCATACAGGACACCCTCCGATCGCTCCAATCTCCTGGAAAGGAGGTCGCATACTGCTGGGTACCTGGTCATGTGGGAATCAGGTGGAACGAGGCAGCTGATGAAGCTGCGAAGGTAGCCTGCAACAGGGTCAGAGTTGACTTTGATCTGTTCCCAAAGTCTGACCTTGCCTCAGCGGGGAAAAGATTTGTTTTTGACATCTGGCATAGGCAGTGATTGGAAGTTGAGCATAATAATCTCCAGCTGGTCAAGCCAACCGTTGAGCCATGGAACAGCTCCTTCCAGCTGGTGAGGAGGGATGAGGTTCTCCTTACTTGCCTGCGCATAGGGCACTGTCCTCTGACGGACAGCTTTCTTCTCCGCCGGTAGGACCCTCCAGAATGTAATGCTTGTGGCGTACCTCTGATGGTGTGTCACATTTTAATTGATTGTGTATTGTTTTTCGATTTAAGAGCAGACGTTGGTCTGGCGAACGATCTGTCTCTTATTTTAAACAATGAGACCAGTACCGTGTCGATTGTTTTAAAATTTTGTGTTTTGGCTGGTCTTGTGCCTAAAATTTTAGGCAGATTTTAAGATGGACGGTTGGCCCCTATACAGCCACCCATCCATGTGCATTGTTTTTAATTTTTATATTTTTAAATTCGTTTCTCGCTGGCCACTATACAGCCGGAGAGGCATGTAGTGTTTCTAATTATTTTGTGACCCTGTATTGTCCCTTTAAAGCCATTCAGGTGGTGTACGGTCTTGAGTTCTGGTGGCCCCTTTTTAAGCTACGTTTTATATTTGTGAATTATTTTATTTGCTGTCTGTAGGTCCGACCCCTTTACAGTCAACCATGCAGACAGTATTTTAGTATACCTTTTAACCAAAGCATTAGCTGGTCTATGTTAGGGCGCTAATGACCTCACTGTCGAAACGCCCTAAAACACCAACAACAACACTTCATTTTCATTATCCTCATGTGGCACTAAATTGCAGATGCTTCAGTTTTTCTTTTTTCTAATATCTCCCTGTGTGGCTATCATGGTTTCCAACTATTTCACAGTGTTGCCACTCTCTGTTTGAAGAGGCATGATGGATACATATATATATCCACCAGCTGGTGCATCATCAACCTGGTAGCTTTCAGTAGCAAACTAGCCAGAAAAAAACACAAAACTTGAGAAAAAAGCTTATATAAGTAATAACTTAATGGCAATGCTCTATCCGTTTTGCTGTTGATAATGTGTAAAGCCTTTAGGAATAGTTACAATAGAAATATGTTCAAAGTTGATTGCGCTTGAGACCAGTCATCCATGTTAAACATGTCTTTTAATTTTGTAGAAATTGCTAAATGGTACACATTATTTAAATGAGTTTTCTTTTTGTGCCTTCATACAGATTATGTTGGACCGCTTTGCTGCTATTAAGGAAATGACAAAATCCAAGCCTTTGCTGCAAGTTCTTCTTAAATTATTTAGGCTTTGCCTCAAGGTGCGACAAAATCAGGAACTCTTGACGGTTCCTGATCTGGGAACAGTTCCCGTGCTCTTGAGGGTTCTACACCTTTGTTTGTTGAGCAAATGTGAGAAAAATATCACGGAGCAGCTGCTAGAGGTAAATTACATGTTTATATTTTACTGATTATAATTAGTATTGTGATCTAAGGCAAGTGATTTCAATATATATATATATATGTGTGTGAATAATTAATTTACTATATTTGCTTAATATTAAGCTTTAAAAAAAAATCCTGAATTATGTGCTTAACATTTTTTTCCCTCTGAAATATCTTCAAATAAAAGATCATCGAAACAATACTGCTGAAGGCAGCTTCACAACGTGTTGAAGAATTCCAAAAGTTCTCTGCATCTTTCGGTGGTACATTGCATGTGGACTTGCTTTTACCATTTACTTCTTCACCTCTGGTAAGCAGTAGCCCACAGTTACTCTTGCATCTTACTCGCGTCTTAGCAGCACTTACATACTGTAATGAAGAGAGAATGGCACTTCTCTGTGATTACTTCAAGTCAGTCACAGATTTCAATAAATTTGATGCTGAACACACTTCTGACGATGAACAAAAGGTGTGTATTGTTTCATAGGTTAGTTGTTTTATCAAAATATTTTTAAATTTATTCCAGCTCTTTAAATCAATGGAAAATATGTTTATTCCGTAGATGGAACTGTTCTGCATCCTAACTGCCGGTATTGAACGCAATGTCATTGGGAATACCCTAAAGGATTACATAATCAGCCTTGGAATTGTAAAACAAGCTTTGGATTACATAATGGTACTCTTTTTTTTTTTTTTTTTTACTATTTGATATTGCAAACTACCCTACTAAAGAAAAAAAAATCTTTAATGCTTGGAAATTAATGTTATTATTATTGTGGATTTTTTTAGCACTTGTATATTTTGTTTCAGATACATGCTCCAACAGACAAGCCAATACTGATAAGAAGTGACTGTGAACAATGGAAAGATTTCATTTCAAAGCCGTCTCTCAAGTACATATTACGTTTCTTAACGGGGCTAGCTGCAAATCATGCACCTACACAAGTAAGACCTGTTCAGATTGTTGTGTATGGCAGAATTTGTGTTGATTAATTTAATTTGCTTGTTACTGGAGGGACACATTCAAAGAAATTGGTCCAATTTTAATTGAAAATTTAATGAAAAAATACAAACTTTATTTTTTATTTTTTCAAGTATCTGAAGGCTAATCTTTTTAATTTATTTTTGTAGCTTTCAGCATTTTTTATCTTTTAATTCTTAGTAATCAATAGGGTGGACTTCTAATTTCTGACAGTTTATTTAACTAGTTTGGAACCAAATGTGGTGGGTGTGCGGTTATCGCTCTGGCCTTGCATTTGGGAGGACGGTTTAATCTTGTTGGAATCTTTACAGCAAACCAGACATTATGCTGGTTCAGAGGTATTTTTGTAGCGTCTTTATTTATTTATTTTACACTAATCGGCATTGTACATAAATTTTACACAAATCACTTCAAGGAAAAGCCGAGGATACGCCATATACAGTAGTCATTGCACTATTTTATATATGAGAAAATGATTACATAAACTTAATTAGTCAGTAGTAGTTTTTTTAACATTCGCTGAGAAATATGAAAGAGACCTCGAAAAAAGTTGATATCTACTGAATACTAGTTCACCCACCTGGCAGTTTTATTTTTAGGTCCATGTTGGGCATAGTTTTTGTTTGTGCTTTCAACTAAGAGCAGCCTTCTAGTTCTTGGCACAGAAAGCCAAAGTCAGCTAAGGTTTCTGGCGAGTCAACCAGCCTGTTGATAACTTTGAAAAAGAAAGTCGGGCAAGCCACTTGTCTGCTACTAATTATGCTACTATTCTTATACTGGTAATAAATAGCATTGATATTGATTACATCCTCAGAATCCTTATAATAGCATCAACATTTACAGAATTTTTGTTGAATTTTTTCAATAACCATATGTTTTATTATTTAAGTTTTATTACTTTCTGTATAGCCGACCTCTATACAGTCAGGAATTTAGCTCTGCTTTAGCCAAGTTGCAATGCTAGGTTTCATTCAATGCCCTAATGACTCTGGTATTGACACACCCTAACAACTCTTGCAAGAGTCTGCCCAAAGATATGTTCCCAAGTTCCATTATTTTTCTGGTACATATCCTCATTATGCTTTCCAATAGATGCAAGTCATTGGGGTGGCTTTACGTAAAGTGTTCAAAGTATTCTGACCAGTGTAGCTTACTATTATCTGATATTACCAGATATTTGCATTTATATGTGCAACAAGCAGTTTCACCTTTGCCGTATATTCATTAAACATTTTTATTTTCCTATCTGTATACCTAATAATATGACTTATTTTTGTTCATTTTCGTTCAATGGTTTCCAACCAAACTGGATCTCTTACCTAGATCCTGTTCACAATTCACTCAATGGTATCCTATTATACATAATTATTGGATTTGGAAACAACCAGTCTCCTGTCTCATAGTTAAAATTCCTAGTTATCTTGTAGCCTCCTATTGCCAGATTTGAATTTAAAGCCTTGAAATCACCATGAAAATCGGTCTTTGAAACTGGATTTCCTGAATCATTGTCTTTTTGTTTTCAGCATATTATAGTCATACGTTTCCATGCCATATATATATCTACTTTGTTATGCTATTAGACTAGCCACATTTTTATTTTGACTCCATTTAAAATTTGTTGCTGATTTCTAGTTTGCCCATTTTTTTATCTATTTTTCTTCAATCAAACCTGGTTGTTTGAGCAGTTAACACTTGTACCTGGTATTCAGAAGGACATCTAAATTTGGTTTTCCATTGTTTTTTGGCATAACTCCAGAGGAATGACATGATTGTTTCTTCAAAAAATGCAGTGGTACATTTCCTTCACATTCTCCCCATCCACTTCCAGTTTGAATGTCCTTGATTTAACAAACTATTTAAAATTTTGATCAGAGTGAGTACCTGCTCCTCACTACATAGTTTCTCAATATTTGTTTAAACTTAATATAATTTACATAATATTTCTTGTGTGTTTTCATGTGTAGTTCCGTCTTCGTGATTTGTTAATTAAAATTTTGCTTTTTATGTTTCCACAAAATTCCCAAATAAACTTCTCTTTTATTCTAACATTGAAACATTCAAATAGCCCACAATAATAAGATTTTCTTGAATGTACATATAATTTTCACCATCATGTGGATTTAGATTGTATATTTTCACTAATGTTAAGAATGTTGGCTTAGTTTCTATTCTTATTAATACAATTGTCTCTGAACTGCCCTTGGTTAACAATATTTATCTGTTTTATTATTCAGTATTACCCATTTAACTTTGTTGATAATTCTGTTGTTCTGTAGTCACCAAACTAGAAATATTTAATACTTTTTCGTTTAGCATTCTAATCACAGTCTCTGATTGAATTAGATCCATCATGCTCTGTATATTCTGTAGCCTGTTTGTCCTAACCTTATAATGTTACTCTCTGCAATTTGTAATTTTTTGATGGCTTCTCCTCGTGCTGTTCGTAAGCAGAGAACAAATTGGTTTACTGTTTTATTTATGTAATATTGTCCGTAGAACAAATCCATCTTTTATTTAATTTTATAGAAATTTATTTCCTCATAATATCCTTTATGTCTTCAGGGAAGTTGATTGGCACTGGCATTTCCATGCTACTTATCATTTTACTCCTACTTACTAGGATGTTGTTGGGAAGTCATAGGTGATTTATAATACCAGAAATGTTCAAATATCATAGTCTTATTCTAGAAACAGAATTTGGTAAATTTGGATTTTTTTTAAGTATGATTCACTGGTTTTTGTTTCAGATGGCAGTGTCTACAGATTGTGTACCAATAATCCACCAGCTTGAACAGATGTCATCTGATGAACATGTAGGCTCCTTGGCGGAAAACCTGTTGGAAGCACTACGCCAACATCCTGAAGTTGCCACACGCATAGAAGAAGTTCGTGAACACACACGTGCTGAAAAGAAGAGACTTGCAATGGCAATGCGTGAAAAGCAGCTTGGGGCTTTGGGAATGCGTAGTAACGAGAAAGGGCAGGTAAGATGACGGGTAACTAGTGGTGTCCTACTCACTGTCCTGTCTTGTACTTAATCTGAGATAACCCTCCTTTTCTTTCTTCCTCTCCTGTTTGCTCCCCCTTCCCACCTCTACTGTCTTGATTCAGCCTATTGTCTCTGTTTTCATTCATTTCCTCTTTCTGTGTAGGAACCATTTCTATTGTAATTGGTAATTTTTTTTAATTTCATTTTAACCCTGTTATTGTGGAATATACATTTCTTTTTTTCATTAGGTGACTGCAAAAAGCACGCACATGATGGAAGATCTTGGTGAAGAAACTGGGCTAGTGTGTGTGATTTGCCGTGAAGGATATAGGTTTCAACCTAAAAAAGTCTTGGGCATATATACATTTAGTAAACGTTGCAATGTTGAAGAATTTGAAGTAAAACACCGGAAAACTTTAGGTTATACAACAGTGACACATTTCAACGTAGTTCATGTTGATTGTCATATGGCAGCAGTAAGGTTGGTATCTCAACATAACTTTTTGTTTGATTAAATACTACCTTGTGTACTATAAAGTTAAACTGCATTATGACGTGGATAAGAAAAGATAATGTGTAATTATTTTTTTGCCATTTCTTTTACATTTACTGGTTAAAATAATAACTTTTATTAATTAAAAAATACCAATGCAACTGTTGCTGTAAGTTTTGTTTGTTTCAGATTCATTGCACCTCTTGTCAAGGTATTGGTAATCTAGTGTTTTTTTATGTAGTTGAAACACATCCAGAATAGATAAAAATTCCAACAACAGTTTCACTGGCATTTTTAGTTAAATAAAAATTTATTTGATTGATCATTTAAATTGAGAAAAAATTTCTAAGTATCCCAAAATTTGCTTAGTGGATTGTATTTCAACATCTTTCCAAATATTAGCAGTATAATTTAAATAGATATGTAAATATGTTTTTGATAAGAATTTATCTATTATTTCGCTAAAATAACAACTTGCACTTGCATTCAGCAGAATTTTACTTCAGTCCCGTCCCATCCATTTGTATTTCCATAATTTGTTGAAATAACTTTTAAATATTAGAATATGTCCTTCACGTGGACCATGGTCAAGTTATCATTGTTGCTAATTATCAGCTCTAATTAAATTCATTCAGTTGATTTCTAAAGCCCCTTATCTACCACAGTCATCAAATTTTACTACACCGTGTAGCAGTTCTAATATAATTTAATCACATTTATGATTTGCAGTTCTAATATGACTGTGCAGGGAAACAAAGTATATTTTAATCATTTGTGATTTCTTGAAATGTTGAGCTACTTTCAAAATTGTATTTCCAAAATTGCAGTGTAACAGTTGGACACACTCTTTCTATTCACAAAGCATGTCATCTTATTTATTACAGTAATTCAGAATGAACTAAAATGTTTGGTTAATATTGCCGTTCATAAATATCCTTCACTGATCCGTAGGCTAGCCCGCACGAGAGATGAATGGGAGTCGGCTGCTCTTCAAAATGCTAATACTAGATGTAATGGACTTCTGCCCCTGTGGGGACCACATGTTCCAGAATCTGCTTTTGCTAGTTGTTTAGCACGTCATAATACTTACCTTCAGGAAAGCACAGGCCACAGGTAAGCTGTTGAAAATATACATGTTGCCTTGTCTAGGTAGTTTTTTTACATGATATCCCCTCAAACCCCATCCCAGTTGTCATGAGACTCTATGATCTTATGCCACTGACACTTTGTATTTAGTACATCAATTTGACAGAATTCAGGTATCTCCTTACCACTCAGATGAAAAATAACAGAACAGCAAAAAGCAGTATCTGGTATGGTCTGCTTTGGTGTAGACCTGATTTGGGGCCTTCTGTTTTATCTTCTGAATTATAGCTGGAACTGGTTATCCATATTAAAGTACCTCTTGACACAGGAGTTTTCCTCCCTTATCATCCGACTCCAATGGGTGAAACAGTAATAGAAAAGTCTATTTAAAAAATTAACCAGTGGCTCAAATTCTTAGTGCAGTTACGGTGTGGCACTAAAGAAAGTGACCCGCAGCGGCCTGGTATGCAAGTGCCAGGTACGGGTTTGACGAAACCGCGGTGCCAGTGCTGGAAACTTGTGAGCGCCACAAGTTTCCCACACAGTAAACTCCTACCATGCTTCAACGACCACCGTAGGGTGTGGCAGTGGAACGTTGTGTGCCTAGGAGAACGGGGATCTTGGCTTCATCACCCGGATTGCGAGGACGGAAGAAACCTCTATAAAAAAACCCTCAACCTCAAGGTCAGACACGTGCTGATAAGGCGAATGGGTGATGAGGGAAATCACTCGCTAGCGTGCAACCTCAGGGGCACCTGCACACCCCTGTTGTATTAGCGTTTTTTTTAAACTGGTTTTACTCGTGGGACCAAAATTAAGTCTACCACAAAAACCACATAAACCCTGCGGTACGGGTGTGCAACAGGCTAATATAAATACACCCAGTTCTAAGAAGCGGGTGAGGGTTGATAGCACCCCCCCCCCCCCCCACCCGCTACTGACGGAGAAAGTAACAGAAAAGAATGTTTGTTAGCGAAAGCTTTTGTTATAATGGAAAGGATAGAAGGAACATTTGAGAAGGTGTCACCCTTCTATATTTCAAAGGGTCTAGAGGGTTTAGTTGGTACCTTAAATAATGTAAAAAAACTGATACATTTGGACGCTGCTGCTGGAAACGACCACAAGTAAGAAGGCTACCAAACTGCTGAATTTTCAGAAGCTCGGAGAGTTCGCCATACAATGCGAACTCCATAAGTCCCTAAATTCAGGTAAAGGCGTAGTCACCTGTCGTGATGTCATGGATTTAGGGGCAGATGAGCTTCTGAACGAGTGTAAAACGGAGAAAGTGGTCTAGGTACGTCAGACCACGCGAAGGATGAATGACAGAGTTGGAAAGACTGCCACCTTCGTCCTGATGTTTGACACCCCAGTATTGCCCAAGAATATTAAGACCCGATATCTAAACCAGAATGTCCGCCCATATGTTCCGGACCCGATGCGCTGTTTTTAGTGTCAGCGGTTCAGACATACGACGGCGTCATGTAAGGGCAGCCCCACCTGTGGGAATTGCGGCAAGGGGGCACATGAGCCGGGTGTCCGTAGTACAATACCACAGGTGTGCGTCAACTGCTCCGGATTGCACCCGGCCTGGAGTAGAGATTGTCAAGTGTATCTTGAAGAGCTCAAGATACAGGAGCTGAAGACCAAAAAGCGGATTCCCTACGGGGAAGCTAAAAAGAAGGCCAAGTCACTCGCCGCTCCAGTTTTTGGAACTAGTTTTGCTAAGATGGCTTCAGCTCCTGTCAGGAAGCAGAGTGTTGCTACCCAGACTTCCATTGCAGACATGGGCACAAGCACTACGTGCTCATGTCAGTTCAAATGCGGTGCCAAACCCACTAATGTCGTAACGTCTAAGACCGTGGACGTCGGTAGCAGCACGTTTGTGACCGCGACCACACCAACTGCAGCAGTGAATGTTCCACCAGCAAAAGCAGCAGTTAAAGCCACTCCACCTCCAATTTCTCCACGTGCAGTGCCCGGAAACGCAACAACATCTGCTTCCAATGCAAATGGAGGTGATCAAAAGATTTGGGGCCAAAGTTTCGGCAGATGGACCCAACTCAGTTTTGTGAAATTGCCCTCTTCATCCCCTCCCAGGTTACCTGGTAGTCGGGAAAACAAGGGAAAGAGGACAAGAAAGAAGAAAGCCATAGAGGTGTTTGGTGAGATTGCTGAGTCGGAAATGTATGTTTCTTCGGAGCCAGAAGAAACTGAAATGCTGGTGGACGAGCCCGTTCCTCAGCAGGCAGTGATCAAAGACCCACTCGAACCGGGGCGGGTGAAACTAAACCGGTAGGATAATGGATGGGTGGCCTCTTTACAGCCACCCATCCATATACATTGATTTTATTTTTTACACTGTTACAACTCATGTCTCGCTTGCCACTAGACAGCCTGTGAGACATGTGGTTTTTTAATAATCTTTTGAACCAGTCTGGCCTCTTTAGAACCATCCAGGTGTTGTACCGTTAAGTCCTGGTGGCTCCTTTAAGCCACGTCAGATTTTATGATTTGTTTTATTTGCTGTCTGTATGGCCGACCCCTTTACAGTCGACCATGCAGATGGTATTTTAGTTCACTCTTAAGCCACGATAAAAGCTGGTAATTTTTAGGGTGCTATTGACCCCGCTGTGTGTTATCCTAAAGCAACAACAACAATGTTTTTAGACTTAAGGGCAGGTGTCGGCCTGGCCAACGATCTGTCTCTTATTTTTAACAATGAGATCAACAGTGTGGCGAGCGTTTTAATATTTTGTGTATTGGCCTGTCTAGTGCCTAAAATTTTAGGCAGATCGGCCTAGTTTTAAGATGTATGGGTGGCTTCTTTACAGCCACCCATCCATTTGCATTGGTTTTTATTTTTTATATCTTTATAATTCCTGTCTCACTGGCCACTATACAGCCAGCGAGACATGTAGTGTTTTCAATTATTTTGTGAACTTGTTCGGCCCCTTTACAGCCATCCAGGTGTTTTTTGGTCTTAGGTCCTGGTGGCTCTTTTAGAGCCATGTATTATTTTTGTGAATTATTTTATTTGCTGCCTGTATGGCCGACCCTTTTACAGTCAACCATGCAGATGGCATTTTAGTATTCTTTTTAGCTAAAGTGTTAGCTGGTCATTGTTACGGCGCTAATGACCTCTCAGTTGATGCGCCCTAAAGCCACAAAAACAACAACAACAACAACAAGTGATGGTGAGGATATCTTATTATCAGATTTTGTGCTAATGGCTTGGTTTTGAAGTGAGGACCTGTAACACTGTTAGCAGTAATCCATTCATCAGTTAAACACATTAAATCTTGGAACTTCTGTATATGCCTTTGGAAGAATAGGTCTCAATAGGTCAGCTACAGATTTTACTCCCTCTCTCTCTCATTTAATATATCATGTACATCACTAACAAAACATTGCTCATAACATTCATCACAGTCGCTTTAAAACTAAATATATTAGGAACCAACCCAGTTATAATTTGCCTTAGGAGTTGCTATGAAATTGTATCTTCATTCCACTGAAACGGGGCATGGTGAAAATCTCCTGATAAGTAAGTAGGAATCCTGTTATTGCCGATTGAAATATTGCAGTTACCCTTGCCAACAATAAAAAAGAAGCACTCAGAAGATTTATTCAAATATTAGTATAACCTGGTACCTATATGCCATTGGTTGATATGTAAATGATTAAGAGTTGCAATTCTCTGTGACAGGTAGAACGGCACCCCGAGTTCATTAGTATTGTTCATGCTAAGCATTGTTCCCAGGTGTGGTAGGATATATGTGGAGTATGAACAGCATCAGATGTTGAGTGACCACTGTGAAGGACACAAATGTGCCACATACTCGTATGAGATCGCGTTATCAGCACCTGGCAGAGTTTGAAATCAGTCTAACTGTGGGTCTCCATTTAGCCGACTGGATGAATTGAGCCATATCCATATTTGTGGGGCATTTGGATGTGACAGTGGCCTGATGTTGGACTGCATAGAAAAGTGAGGGCAGGCATGCTTGTCATCAAATTTTTGACTACAAGGGAGGATCGCCGTATTGTGCACCAATCACATTGTAACCACTTCACATATGTTGCTGCCTTCTGAGAACAAGTATTAGACTCCCCGGAATATTCTTTGTCATGCCGCACCATTGAATGGAGACTAGCGGCTGCCAAAGTAAGGAATTAGCATCTCATGCATTGGCTGCTGTTAACATCACAACAGGAACAGCTACATTTGGAGTGGTGACATGACTGGAAAGCATGGACTGCTGATGAATGTCATTGCATTGTGTTCAGCTATCAGTCACAGTTCTACACTACCTTGGGTGACTATTGTCAACAAGTACGGTGGCGACATGAGGAGAAGTTGCATTTTTCCAATGTTTTGGAGAGGCACAGATGTCTTGGTGTGGAGAGCCATCGGTTATGACTTCAGGTCATAGCTGGTAGTGATTGGAGGAACTCTGACTACACAGTGCTACATCACAGTCATCCTACGTCCTTATAAGTTACCTCTAAACCAACAGTATCATTGTGCCATTTTCCAACAGGTTGAAGCTCATCTAAACACGGCATGTGCATCTGTGAATTGTCTATGTGATGCATAGGTACTTCCGTGGCCAGAAAGATCCCCAAATCTGTTCCAGATAAAACGTGTGGGACCAGCATAATCATTAACTCCATCCCAGGATATCAAGAACCAATTAAAGCAGTTGTGGGCCAGCTTGCCTCAAGAGGATACAATGGCTTTGTGACACCCTTCTCAAACAAATCAGTGCATTCATCCATGCCAGAGGGAGTGTAACAACGTACTCATAAGTGGGCACATACTGCCAAATTCTTTGTAAATATTACTTATTTTTGTAATAACTGAAATTGTGAAGTTTCATTGTATTCTCGCCCCTTTCTGGATGCTTCACCTTTTTTGTCAGGCAGTGTATTTTTATCATTGTGTATTTTTATTGTTTGGTATTTTTTTTATTATTATCATTATTATTTTATTTTTTTAAGAAAAAAGGCTTATAAATTGTATCATAACACTTTTCTGTTATCATAGGATATAGGTGGTGGGGAAATGAATTTTACAAAATGTGTCAAAACAAACTATGGTGTCAACATTATACAAAAAATTTTGAGAAGTTTTCTGAAATGATTTTTATTTCTGCTAAGTTATTTGTAATGTTTATCTAATAATTAAATAGATGGATGAAAATTAGTTTTGCATTTCCAACAATTTGTTTAACTGTCTGTATGTATACTTTCTTAATAGGGATATAAGCTACCAGTCAACTGTGCAAGACTTGAAGTTGCTTCTCCTGAGGTTTTCCTTTGAAAAAAGTTTTCATGAGGATACTGGTGGAGGTGGACCACAGTCAAATATGTTTCTTGTACCATATTTAATACATATGGCTCTTTATGTTCTTAATACGTAAGTACACTTGTACTAACTAAACATTTTAAGTTAAAATTTCAGATTTTAGAACCTTGAGAGGTACTCATATTTACCTGGCAATTTCTGTGTTAACTTGTTCAGGTTTTGGTATTTGTGTTTCTGTTCTTTTACCCTTTGCTTTATCCTGTTCAAAAAACTGTCTTAAATAACTGTCCTACTTTATTTTATATTTATATGGAATTTGATTGTAACACTGGAACATACAAAAAGCATCAAATGTAAATGTTAATTTACAATTTATTATTTTTCCATGCAGTTTCTCTTCTATTCAATCTGCTGGCAAAATTTTCTCAATAACTAATATAATCTTTGAGGAAACATTTTATACCCTGCACGTTTTTTGACAAGAAGAGTTCATTCTCTACATGTTCTCAGTAATTTTGATAGCTTTATAGATGTTCATGACACCAGTCTTTCATTAACATAGCTTAAAAAAAAAAACATTTTGCGCACCTTCTGCATTACTCATGCCTATATCAAACAAATAATACCGCACTCTGGTTGCTAGATGACTAAAAATAGGTTAGTAGTTGTTCCTTCACCTCAGGAATTGCTACCAACTTTAGTATTTCTTTGTATTATTAGGCATTAAATTCATATTTGAGTGAACATAACATTTTGGAAATCTGTTTTACAAAAGTTCTAAATACTTGAGAATGGTTTTTGATATGTTTTGAAAGTTTGTGTGAGAATAACAATTCTAGTGCTAATTTTAATAAAATGTCATATTTATCAGTTTGCCCTCAATATGTCTGTCTCAGTATATTTTTGCTTATACATTTAAATTTATACAGTTATTTTGATTGGTTTTCCCCTAAATCAGTTATTAATGATGAATAGCAATAATGTACATATCAGTCAGCAGTTATTTTACTTAATTCACGTGTAACAGATCCGTAACAAGTAATGATGGACTGTAATCACATACTCCTGTTGCCGGAGTCAATTGTCTTTTGGCTGCGTAGGAAGAAGGCTGTTAGCCAATGATGCAGCTTTCCTGGGCAGCCAATAGACCACTAATTATGGACTTTCTGTTCAGTAGTTGGATGCTAAATAAGCAACGTAGTACTTCTCACTTTTCATTTAGTCAGACTGAGCATGGTGGGTGAGCAGTTAATGCTCTGGCCTTGCATTCGGGAGGAAGCCAATTCCAATCCCATCCAGGCATCCAGATTTGGGTTTTCCATGGTTTCCTGAAATCACTCCAGATGAATGCCATGATGTTTCATTCAGAAGTCCATGGATGAATTCCTTCCCATTCCTTGCCCCCCATCCTGCCTCTAATGACCTCGACATTGACAAGGCATAAAGCCAAAAGGAAAAAAAATAGTCACTAAATTGATAAAACCATTTTTTATTTTGTCAGCTGAACCAGGGAAACACATTTGAATCAATAAAACTGCATGTTACAGCTATGGTAAGAAGGCACTTACATGTGCTACTTTATCGACCTCTTCAAAATAAGCCAGTATTTTGTCCATGTACTTTAATATAGATACATGGGGGTACAACATATTTGAGTTGACTTCCATATCCCACCATTCAGGCCATCCCAATTTTTGTTTGTAGGAGGTGAAAGTGCCTCAGTTGGGATTTCAGACTTCTTATTTACTGTCTGTATGTTTAGGAAGTTTCTTTTAAAACAGCTATCAAACTATTTTTTTCTTTATCTGTCATATTTTATTGAATTTTTTACACACTTTTTGACAACAAATTGCTTTTAATCCCCCGCAGGGGCCTGGTACGCAAGTGCCAGGTACGGGTTTGTCGAACCCGCAGTGCCCAAGCTGGAAACTTGTGAGCGCTACAAGTTTCCCACACCGTAAACTCCTACCATGCTTCAATGACCACCGCAGGGCGTGGCGGTGGAACGTTGTGTGCATAGGAGAACGGGGATCTTGGCTTCATCGCCCGGTTCGCAAGGATGGTAAAAACCTCTATAAAAAACCCCTCAACCTCAAGGTCAGCCACGTGCCGAGAGGTTCATGAGTGAGAGGCGGATCACTCGCTAACGTGCAACCTCAGGGGCACCTGCGCACCCCTGTTGTATTAGCGCTTTCTTTTAAATTGGTTTTTCTAGTGGGACCAAAATGCAGACTTCCACAAAAACCACTAAACCCTGCGGTACGGGTGTCCCGCAGACTAAACTCAATATACCTAGTTCCAAGAAGCGGGCCAAGGTTGATAGCCCTCCCTCTTCAAATAGTAAAAGGAACGGGAACGTCTGTTCGATACTGAACGCTTTCATTGTGATGCAGAGGGTAGAGGGGACATTAGAAAAGGTGTCCCCTTTTTATATTAATAAAGGTTTGGAAGGGTTAGTTGGTACCCTGAATTCAGTTAAAAAGCTGAGGAATGGGACGCTGCTGCTGGAAACATCCACCAGTAGGCAGGCATCCCAGCTCCTTAACTGTGAGAGGCTCGGGGAGTTCGCTGTTAAAAGCGAACTCCATATATCCCTAAATTGTTCGAAAGGTGACGTCACCTGCCGTGACATTATGGATTTAGTAACCGAGGTACTCATTAAGGTGTGGGAGGATCAGCAATTGGTCGAGGTGCGTCAGATTTCACAGAGGGTAAATGGCAGCCTTCAAAAGACTGCCACCTTTGTCCTGACGTTTGACATTCCAGTGTTGTCCAAGTGTATAAAAGCTGGCTACATCAACTTGAACGTCCGTCCGTATGTACCGGCCCCAATGTGCTGCAAGGGCAACCCCACCTGTGGTAGATGCGGCAATGGGGCACATGAGCCGGGTGTCAGCTACACGCTCCCACAGGTGTGCGTCAACTGCTCCAGGTCACAGAGTGTCAAGTGTATCTTGAAGAGCGCAAGATACAGGAGTTGAAGAACAAAGATCAGATACCTTATGTAGAGGCAAAGAAGAAGGCGAAAGCGCTCGCCGCTCCAATATTTGGAAGTAGCTTTGCCAAAATGATCTCGACTCCCGTCAGGAAAGAAAGTGTTGCTACGCAGACATCCTTTGCAGACATGGGCACAAACAAGTACTACGTGCTCATGTCAGTGCAAGTGTGGTGCAAAATCCACGAAGGTCATAAACACCTAAGAACACGGATGTCGCTAGCAACACATCTGCGACCTCGACCAATCCAGCAGCAGTAACAAAGACTCCACCAGCACCATCAATCGATATGATAGCACCTCCTATTCCACACATGCTGTAACCAGTGGAAATAGAGGGGACCAGAAAATCCGAGGTCCAAAGTTTAGACAGACTGATCCGACCCAGTTTGTTATGCCCCCCTCTTCATCTCCTCCCAGACTGCCCAGCAGTGGGGAGAGTAAGGGTATGAGGCAGAGGAAGAAGAAGAAAAAGGATGGGGAGGATTTTGAGGATTCATCTGGGTCGGAGATGTCTGTCTCCGCTTCCAGACAGGAAGAAACGGAGATGCTGGTGGACAACCCTGCTCCAGTTCCTCAGCATGAAGTGACCAATTACCCACCTGAACTGGGGCGGGTGAAGTTAAGTAGGTAAGGATGGCTCCCATACTTCAGTGGAACATCAACGGTTTTGCAGCTCACAAAGCGGAGTTACACCCCCTAGCACGGTCTAATCCATTGTGTGTCTGTTTCCAAGAGACACACTTCAGACCACTACACCAGCCAGTGCTAAGAGGATATGACATATACCGAAAGGACGATACCGAGGGTGATCGAGCGAAGGGGGAAGTGGCTGTGTTTGTTCGAAACACTGTCCACTCCGAACCTATCGCTCTCACCTCTGATCTACAAGTAGTGGCAGTGATGATACACGGTCCTATTAATTTTACCGTATGCTCCATTTATCTACCACCGAATGTGCCTGTCGAGTACGACGACCTCTCAGATATCTTGCAGCAGCTTACCCGGCCATTCCTACTTATATGAGACTTCAACGCACACAGTGCGTTATGGGGCTGGAACACCGATTGCCCCAGAAGCCGAGTAATTGGTAGATTAATGGAGCAAGAGCAAGTTTGTATCCTTAATACTGGTCAAATACTTTACAACTGCTTCCGGATCATCCTCTGCCATTGACCTTTCCTTGTGTTCCCCCTCAATTGCGGACTCCGTGCATTGGGAGCTGGTTCGCGACCTACATGGAAGCAACCACTTCCCAATTTGGTTGCACGTCGAATATGGATGTGGAGGAGGGAATAACCGGCGCAAATGGAATGTCAGTTGTGCAGATCGGCAACTCTACTGCCGTACTGTGCAACTACAACCATGTGGCAGTATACAGGAGATGGTGAATCACTTCACAGAAGTGAGTCACCGGGCAACTGACGTTTCCATGCCGAAGAGTTCCAGAACGCTGCGAAGGCCGCCCGTTCCCTGGTGAAACGACGAATGTTGTTCCACTATTCAGGGTCGCAGACGGGCATTGCATCGTTTCAGGTCGTACCCAACATCCGACATCTGGCAGCGTTCCGTATTGCCAGAGTGAAGGCACGTCGTGTTATTAAGGAGAGCAAGAAAAGGTCATAGCAGAATTTTGTGAGCACTATTAATCGTTCCACAACAACGTCGAAAGTATGGGAGTCCATTCGTTGTATATCTGGAAGGTACTCCCGCCCTCCAGTATCCGGTTTACTGGATCGCGGACGCATAGTCACCGATGAATGAAGCATAGCGCAGCTGATGGCGTAGAACATTGCCGCTATCACTTCGTCCACTAATTTTGACCCTCCGTTCCAGCAACGCAAGATTGCTGCCGAGAGGCGCGTGCTTTGCTTTGTTCGTCGAATACAGAGGCCTACAATTGCCCATTTACATTTTGGGAGCTGGAGTCAGTGTTGAATAGCGCTAACGACACTGCTCCTGGGCCTGATTTGATCCAGTACCAGATGCTGAGGCATCTAAGTAAAGATGCTAAGGAGTACCATCTGGATATTTTTAACAATATAGGACACTTTCCCGACTCATGGAAAGAAGCAACATTAATTCCCATTTTAAAACCAGGGAAAGACAAATTGTTTCCAGGTAGCTATCGTAGACACTGGAGAGGATGGTCAATTGCCGCCTCATCTGGTGTCTTGAATCCCGTAATCTGCTGAGCCGCTTTCAGTGTGGATTCAGGAAATTCCGTTCCACCTTGGACAACCTGATCCTCCTGGAGGCGGCAATACAGGAAACGTTTATCCGCAGCCAACACCTTGTGGGTGTCTTTTTCGAATTTGAAAAGGCCTACGATACTACCTGGTGGCATGCTATTTTAAAGCAGTTGCATGAATGAGGTTTTAGAGGTAACCTATCCCGTTTTTTAAAGTCATATTTAGCTGGTCGTTGCTTCCGGTACCGAGTTGGTAGTGAAGTGTCAGATCTTTTTATTCAGGAAAACGGTGTCCCTCAGGGATCAGTTTTAAGTGTTACGCTTTTTGCCATTGCTATTAATAGCATTGCAGTCATTATAAGGAGTCCCATGAGGTACTCCTTATATGTGGACGACTTTTTAATTTTTATTGCATCGTCTTGCCTGAGAAGTGCAATGCGGCAGCTGCAGCTTGCGTTGAACAGGCTGGACGAATGGTCCATGCACACCGGCTTTAGTTTCTCTGCTGAGAAATCCCGGTGTGTACTTTTTACTCGTAGCGGAATTCTTTTAGCAGAACCCCACCTTACCTTGAGGAACACCGTTTTACATTTTCTGATACTGTTCGTTTTCTAGGCCTCATTCTAGACGCAAGGCTCAGCTGGCTGCCACATCTTAAAGATGTAAAAGCCAGAGCCTTGAAATCTTTAAACGTTTTAAAATGTCTCTGTGGCAGGACGTGGGGTGCCGACCGTTCCTGCCTGCTACAGTTTTATCGAGCCTTTGTACGGTCGCGGTTGGAATACGGGTGCATTGTATACGGTGCGGCACGGGACAGCTATTTTCGGATATTGGATAGTGTCCACCATGCAGGAATTCAGCTCACCACAGGTGCCTATCGCACTAGCCCAATACCCAGCATTTTTGCCGAGTCTGGCGAGCCGTTGCTTTCAATCCGGCGGCATCTCCTCATGGTGCGACACTATGTACATATTGCCACAACTCCTGGTAGTCCCGTGCACGACGTAGTGATGACACCTAACTTCTAGCGGCTATATGTTAATCGCTACAGAGCGACCAAACCGTTTAGCCACCGTTTAAAGGCTATTTTAGAAGAGTGTGGTTTTGAATTGCCCTCTTTTTGTCACCAGGGTTGGAGTAAATCTCATCCTGGCTTTTAAAGAGGCCCAGAACGATTTTAGAAATGTCAAGGTTCAACAACCTGTCTACCGCTGACAGTGTTTTTAATGACATTTTAAACCAGTATCAAGATTTTACCCCGGTGTATGCGTATGGGTCTAAGCAGGCTAACGGAGTAGGCTGCTCTGTAGTGTTCCTTCGAGCGACTGGATGGCAGCTGCAGTGTTTACACTGCCGAGTGCTACACCCTGCTAAAGTCGCTCCAGCATATGAAGGTAAGTCGTTGTATGAAATATATCATATGCTCTGATTCCCTCAGCTGTATTCAGGCGTTAGTAAACATGTACCCAGCAGACCGTTTCGTCCAGGACATCCAGGACACCCTCCTTTCTCTTCAATTTCATGGAAAGGAGGTAATATTCTGCTGGGTGCCAGGCCATATGAGAAACAGGTGGAACGAGACAGCTGATGAAGCTGCCAAGTTAGCCTGCAACAAGGTCAGAACTGACTTTGATCCGGTCCCAAAGTCAGACGTTGCCTCGGTGGTGAAGAGATTTGTCTTTGATGTTTGGTAGAGGCAGTGGCTGGAAGTAGATCATGATAAGCTCTGGCTGGTCAAACCGACTGTTCAGCCGTGGAGCAGCTCCTTCCAGCGGGCGAGGAGGGATGAGGATCTCCTTACTCGCTTCCGTATAGGGCGCTGTCCTCTAACTCTTGGTTTCCTCCTCCGCCGAGAGTACCATCCCGAATGTGATGCTTGTGGCGCACCTCTGACGGTGCGCCACATTTTTACCGACTGTGTTTTATTTTTGGATAAAGGGCAGACGTTGGCCTAGCCAACGATCTGTCCTTTATTTTAAATAACGACGCTGGCAATGTGGCTAAAGTTTTAAAATTATGTGTACTTGCCGGTCTTATCCCGAAAATTTTGGGAAGACCGGCTTAAGTTTTTTAGGTGGATGAGTGGCCATTTTACAGCCACTCATCCATGTTCATAGGTATTTCTTAGCCATTAGTTCTAAGCCTTTTAAATCTGGTCGGCCCCTTTACAGCTGTCCAGACATCGTTCGAATGATCGTTTTCTTTTAATGGCCTATTTGCAGCCAACATTTTAGTATTTTATTTGTTTTTGCGTCTGTGTGGCCGATCCCTCTACAGTCGACCATGCAGACGTAATATCGTAATTTTTAAGCCACAATGGCAAGCCGGTTGTTGTTATGACCCCGTCGTCGACACGCCCCTAATCTCCAGTAACAACAACACAACTTTTAATCTTTTTCATAACTGTAAATGCTTTTTACAGCCTCCCTAACCAACAGTTTCAATAATTAATTATAGAATTTTATTGATCGCATTGTTGAGTGGTAATGTAAGATGCATACTATTAGAGTAGTTGGAAGTTAAAGTGTCTTCATGGCTGAAATCCTTCTAACCATTCATTTTACTCATTTCAGGACTCGTTCATGGACTCGAGAAGAAGAACTGCTTAAGACTTACCTTACCACAACTCAAGGATGGGCGCAGGAAAGTTATATTGCTGAGGGCCCACTGTATATGTGTGTGATGTCTTTACTGTTACATTCGCCAACTTTGTGGATTACTGAACGTAAGATTCACCTGAAACGATTGATAGTATTGGGTCATGCTCGTCATACACAACCAGGAGGCCTGGGAGCAGATAATCGCCTACTGGACCTTCAAGTTAAAGACTATGCAGTTTACAAACCATACATGGTTTTCTATGGCCTTGTGCACTGCATATATAAATATATGTTTAAAGTGAGTGTGGTAATGTATTTTTTACATTTTTGTATAACTTTTCATTGTAATGAAGCCTTTATGGTTGTACTGCCAGATTGTGTTGTAAAAACATTATATTTTAACAGCTAGCTCTTCTGGCTTCCACAGGTGCGAAATTATCTGTACTGGTCTTCTGAGTAACAGCTAATGACATAGCTCAGATGCTGTTCCCTTTTTTCTAGCATGTTGGTCTGTCCATGCCCAAATGTTGAGAGGCTGGTTGCCAATGGGCATGCATGTCAGACTCTTATTGCAGCCTGTGTACCCTAATATGGAGCCCTCTTACAACAGCAGCTGACAAAGGTACGACACTCTCTTCAGAGTTTGCCAAGGCTGAATTCCACTAAGACATACTACTTCTATTGAATCTGTCAGCTAGTCAAATTTCGATAGCTTCCTTGACTATTGAGTCCGAAACAGGGGCACCTGAGCTAACGCATTAGCTGTAAGTAATTAGTCAAGTACAGATGATTTCACATATGAGGAAGATGGAGGAGATAGCAGTGGAAATATCATGTTTTTTACAAAACAATTTAGCGGTACATCCATGAGGACTTCATTCCAGTAACACGCTGGAAAAATCTCTTGTTCTTACAGATGAGAGTGGTAAATAGTCATTAGTTATCATGCAGCACATAATTGTGATATTATATTTCTGATATTTCCTGATAACCCAGATCCTAAAATACAATTCGTTCATGGATCATGTCAGTATTGACTGGTTTTAAATAAGTATCTAAGAAGTAAATAATCTAAATTCTGTGCTAGGGTAGTGTAGAGGAATACAGCACAGAGGGGCGAATGCAGTGCGGGCAGACTGTAGCCAGCGCGAAAGTGTCTGTGTGCAGCAGCCTGCCGCGTGATGGCGGATGCGTTGCTTAGAGCTCGGCCTCGTGTTGGTGTGTGGCTGCTCGGTGTACGCTCCGTCCAGGGGAGTTCGTTTGCATGCAAAGTAGCGGGAGCGGTAATCAGTTTCGCAAGGACTCATGATGTTTGCCTAGTGCTGCGCAGTGGCAACTGATTCGAGTCACCGCCGCCAGGCCACCGTGCTGGCGGACTTTTGTGCTGTGACTTGTGACTGCACGTTGGAGGTGCTTGTTCCACGCCAGCAAGCCCGCGGGCCTCTACTGCCAGAGTCACGCTCATGTGCGGGAAACCGTTTCCAGAGGCATCTACTCACCGCTAACCGGGTGCTTGCTTCCATCACGACTTCCCACGTTTGGGACGATAGCGGACGCTGTGCCGCTTTCGTTTCCCAGGACCTGAGGGGATTTTGAAGTATACAGTGAGGGAGAGCATTAGCCTCTTTATAAGCAAATAAATTTACGGACTAGAATGTGTGGGTACTCTGGTTCGCCGGGTGCCTCGCATCGCCGTCCGGTGCTGTGTTTCGTTAACAACAGCAACCTGGTTGATCCTGCCAGTAGTGATATGCATGTCTCAGTGCAAGCCACATTTAGGTGAAACCACGAATGATATCTCATGCTCTCACTCACCCCTCACACAACCACCCTCGTTCTCTGAAAAAAGACTATCTTTGTCACCCAGTCCTGTTATCGTCTCAATTCCATTAACCAGATCTCATGTCATGGACATGATTTCCTTTGTTCCTTCCCTTAAATGCACACCCTTCTCCCCAAAATCCTACCCACTGTCCCCTGCACATGCTTCGGAAGACCATCCAATCCGAAGAGCATCTTGGTCCACAAATACCTCTTTTGGACTCTCTTAAAACACTACATGGATATTTTCCACACTACAGACCTCCCTACAAAACTTGCAGCGTGCATCTGGCCTTGATGACCTATTCCAGTCTGACCACTGGGGAAATATTTCCCATTATTGGACATGCTACATGTGCCACTGTGCACCTCATATACTAACTTATCTGCATCTACTACACCAGTTGCTACATAAGCCTTACCACTGACCAGCTTTGAATCTGAACCAGGAAAAACAGTCTGTATCTCCAATCTAGATCATCATCCAGTGGCATCCCACGCCAGTTCCCACAACTCTCACAGCCGTACCCATTGTTTTACAATAAGAGCTGTCGGAGTTTTCCCGGAAATTACCACCACTTCTGAACTCTGTAGATGAGAACTAATTTACAAGTATATCCTGAACACCAGGCATCCACCTGACGTCAAACTACAAGTGCCTAGCAATAAACATGTCATTTATTGAATGTAATCCTCTCGGGTGTCCAGCCAGATGGTGTAGTATAAACACAACGTTTCGACAGCTAGTTCTGCTGTCTTCATCAGGTGTCAGGTCTCGGGTCTCTTCTAGCTGTCACAAGCTGGCTGTCGCCGCGTAGAAGAGACCTGACACCTGATGAAGATAGCAGAGCTAGCTGTCGAGACGTTGTGTTTATACAACACCATTGGGCTGGACACCTGAGAGGATTACATTGCATCAGTTCGGTGGGAAAGTCTCCATTCACACACATCATTTATTATTTTCTATTAATGTTTTCCATCTCCACAAGCAATATTGTTTTTCTGTAGTTGTCAATAGTTTACTCTGTTTTATGCAACCCCCTCCACCCCCATTTCTCCCACCCTGTTCTCCCTGGCATATCCAGTCATGCAGTAGGTCACATGGTGCATATATCTTTCTTACCAAATGGCTTGTGCCTCTCTACATGAATGAGATGTTGAACAGAAATACTCAACAATTGTGTTTGTCTCATGTTTTATATATTATTTGCTGCCTTCAGTGAGTGAGTGATAAATTTCTTTGTTTATTCTTTGTTTATTCTTTGTTTTATCTATGTATAAATTAGGATAGGGAAATGAGCAACTGATTACGGTAGATGATGGGTGGTGGCTTGAATACATGTTGTGGAAATAAACACCAAAGCCAATGAAAATTTCAGGTAATAGGCAGTCTCCTACAGCTCCGACGCTTCACAATGTTCTTCTTTCTTATGAAGGGGTTATACCTGAAAATTTCTTCATTTTTCCATTGTTAATACGTATATTACTGGTTGTGTTGTCCTTAATTATTTTGCTTACTGTCAGAATGCTAATGGCAAAGATGTAAATGTGACCTGAAGCCACAGACAACAGCAATACATAAATAATATTTTGTCATGATGTTGAGATTTCACTCTAGTACTAACAATGTTAATATTGCAACAATATATTGTACACATTATCCTAGATTCTTCCAGAGAGTATTACAGAGCCACGTCATATTGCTGCAAAAATTCTTGATGAACAACTGATGTTCACCATATTCAGCAATCATAAATACTGGTAATAAACATTTTGGGCACACTGTAGTGGTTCCAAATTTACATAATAAGCTGTATATATAATGGAGAGCATTTGGATGACGATTCCAAGTTTTTTTGTAGATTGTGTACTATATTGCATACACATTTCCTGTTGATCAAAGTATTGTTCTTCAAAGAGGCTGCTGCTATATGGCAAAAAAAGAAGGAAGTATTAGCTGAGATACATATCCTGCAGTTAAATTCAGAACTGCTTTGAAACAGACAGATGGACTGCACAAAATCTGTTTATAATTTCTCTCAGTAATCCTATTAAGTCTTGATTAGAATAATATTTAATCATGTTTAAGTATTTACTTACTTGTTTTTTGTTGTTGTGTTATTTAGAATTTGGTAAGTCTTACGGAAAAACTGTGGCCTTCGGTACTTGCTGACTTTCTACGGCATAATGATGAACTGCTGATGAAAGCAGCAGAAAAGATATTCTCCGTCTATACAGACGATTTGTTGCCATGCACTTCATT
Source organism: Vandiemenella viatica (assembly GCA_031002005.1). Lineage (NCBI taxonomy): Eukaryota > Metazoa > Arthropoda > Insecta > Orthoptera > Morabidae > Vandiemenella > Vandiemenella viatica. The sequence goes on from CM061921.1 coordinate 26,562,619, forward strand.
TGAGGAGTTATTTGATATTCTTGGTAAGTAATTGCTTTCATGCGATTCCTTCACTTTCATTTTACGTTTACAATAAGAATTTTTCCAATGATTTTATTTTTCATGTGATAATGGCAGCTAGCCACAACATTGTTGTTCTCGTTTTCTGGTAGCAGATCCAGCTCTAATGATATCCATGCTGATGAGCTAAAAAAAAATTGTTTTTGTAATGTTCTGTTAATTACCTATCATAAATAATTACAGTAGTCTGCTTTAACAGATAGTAACCTTGCATGACACTGGTTCAAATCATATCTCAGAGAGAGAAATTTTAATTTACCATTATTGCTTGAAATCTCTGCTTGCATATTCTAGATTAAGCCATAAGTTTTTGATCTCTCTTCCCCCCCCCCCCCCCTGGTGAAAATTCCTTTCCACATTTTCTGTGCACTTACAAGGTCATTTTCTTTCAGAGTTGCTGACACCTCTGGATATACAAGACTCAGCTGCATTTGTACAACATACAGTTTCACAAGCAACCTAACTGTGATTTTTATCTAACCTTCGGGTTTATGCATCTCATCTTCGCTGCAATTGTTGTTGCAGGGTTGGTATTTGCTGGAGTGTTTTAATATGAGATCATTAAGAGATCTTAAAATGTGAAATAGCAGGTGAATTTCCACCTCTATGAAGAAAAGTGTAAAGGTTATTCCAGATACAATGTTTTCAAACGACTGTTCACTACATTGTAATGACAAACTTTTCATTAAATGTGAAACTATATTTAAAAGCATTTGTTTCATTGTCTGTGGCATTTTTGCATTTAAATACATAAATATTTTTTTCAGTTGTATGTACACATACAGATTTTGTACTTGGAGATTGCTAAAGACATAAAGAAAACTTGAATTTAATATGGTGTTCATTTTTTTACTTGAGAGCAGAATATTGTGTGGATTTTTATTTTAGTCAACTGACTGGAATTAATGATGCAAAATGGTGGAATTGGGTTTGTAAAAGTTGGGATACCGTTGTGAGTGTTTTTCACTTTTGTAGCAAATAGGAAAGGAAAAAATAGGAGTGTCTTGAATCCTGCAATTATAAAATGTCGTACATCTAATTTGTACATGGTAGACACTATAAAAGTATTTTCTTTAACAGATCTATACCAAACACTTGTATAGAGATTTGTAGACTAGTAAATCCAACGCTTAAAATAGTTCTTTATGACCGTACACCTCATTGAGGTCATCGGAGGCAGGGAAGAATAGGTGGGGAGGAGGGGACAAAATGGAAAGAAATTTGGCCATGGCGTTTAGAAGGAACCATCCCTCCATTCACATGGTGTTATTTAGGGAAACTGTGGACAATCCAAATCTGGATGCCCGGACGGGAATTTCAACTCATGTCCACTTTACTGCGAGTCCAGAGCCATTACTGGTAGTCCACCATACTCGGTCACAGCACTTGACAGTATTTAGGGTTTCCTAATTGTTTGCCATCTAGCAGTTGCCAGCCATTATAAGCACTGTCCAATCCAGCTTACATTTTGTACATCTACTTTAATGCTTTTAGTCCCAAACTAACCTTATATCATTCTATAAGAATGCTTTAATACATGAATATGGCATATACACGCCAATCATTCTCAATCAGAATACAATAAATTTCAATCATTGGATCCAAAACTATTATGCTATGTCTGGTCAAAAAGTAACGGGAATTTTTGTTTTAATCGGGAACAATTTTGTCCCCCTCAAATAAAATCCACTTGTGTTTGCTCTTTTTCCATTCTTGGAAGCTTGTCTGGAATTGACTTTTCAGCTCCTTCAGCGATTCTGATTTATTTCATAATTAGTGGCAAAATGTCATCCTTTTAATGTTCCCTTCATCCTCGGAAATAGAAAAAAGTCACAGAGTGCTATTATGTTGTGTGAATACAGTGGCTGAGGCAAAACAAAAGTTTCATCATTCGTGATTTTTTGTTTAAAAAATAAATAAAGTGAGTGAGTGTGGTAGCATTTATGTGATGCAATTTCCACGAGTGGTTTTTCCACAGTTGTGGCATTTCTGACAGATTGCCTCATGCAAATAGCACATAACTTATTAACAATAAAACCATTTGGCCTGAACTCGTGATAAATGCCACTGAATGGCTGCATAAATTTGAAAACGTCCAGATATGGGTTAGAATGTTTCAACATTAGTTTGATTTGTTATCTACATGAAAATTGACAATTACCAGCCCAGCTAGTCTAATAGACAAGTAGCTTACCATTTCCAATAGAGGTAAATCCATACAATTTCAGAGTTATTTCTTTTCCAGGAGAAAACTGTATCAGTCTACTGTCTAAGAGGTAACATCTTCAATTTTTTCTTATAACATACATAAAACATTATACAGAATTTCAGCAGATATGGTGGTTTCATGTTTTGGATTATAGTTTGGTGGGTTAGACCACAAGAATATTATCAGTTACTACCGGTAAATATAGTTAGGAGGTGGAATTATTAAGGAATGGGTAGCAATTCATAGTTGATTGCAAGTCATATATATATTTGAATTCAAATAAGAGACAGCAGTTAATTTTGGGCTATTGCAAATGCAGAAATAAATCAACATTAGAAATGCATTTATTACATTACATAATCATACAGAAAAATGAAACTATTACAAGCAATAAATCCTTTATAAAAAAAAATAATAAGAAACACAGTGATATATATATTTTAATGCAATGCCCCGCAGGGGCCTGGTAGGCAAGTGCCAGGTACGGGTTTGGCGAACCCGCGGTGCCCGAGCTGGAAACTTGTGAGCGCCGTAAGTTTCCCACACCGTAAACTCCTACCATGCTTCAACGACCACCGTAGGGTGTGGCAGTGGAACGTTGTGTGCCTAGGAGAACGGGGATCTTGGCTTCATCGCCCGGATCGCGAGGATGGAACAAACCTCTATAAAAAAAAAACCTCAACCTCAAGGTCAGCTACGTGCTGAGGAGGTGAATGGGTGATGAGGGAAATCACTCGTTAGCGTGCAACCTCAGGGGCACCTGCGCACCCCTGGTGTATAAGCACTTCTTTTTTAAATTGGTTATACTCGTGGGACCAAAACAAAGCCTCACATAACCAAAAAACCCTACGGTTCGGGTGTGCCGCAGTATAATAAAAATACACCCAGTTCTAAGAAGCGGGCAAGGGCCGAAAGTCCCACCTTCTGAAGTGGAACACAGTAACAGCAAGGGTTATCTCATGGATAATGCCTTTGTGATTATGGCAAGAACGGAGGGTTCCTTTGAAAAGTTCTCTCCATTTTATATTCAGAAAGGATTGGAAGGTATTTCCGGTACACTAAGAAGTGTGAAAAAGTTGAGGGACGGGACACTGCTGTTATAGACATCTAACTACTAGCAGGCTGTCCTACTCCTCAAGTGTGAGAAGCTCGTGGAGTTAGCAGTAAAATGCGAACTCCACAAAACTCTAAACTCCAGCAAAGGAGTGGTCACGTGTAGGGACCTGATAGATGTAGAGTCCGAGGAACTCCTTAAGGATTGGGAATCAGGCAGATTAAATGAAGAGTGAATGGCAGTCTAGAAAAGACCGCCACCTCCGTCCTGACGTTCGACACTCTGACGTTGCCAAATTCCATTAAAGCTGGATATCTCAATCTGAACGTTTTCCTGTATATTCTGGATCCAATGCGCTGCTTTAGGTGCCAGCGGTTCGGGCATACGACGGCGAACTGTAAAGGCAACCACACCTGTGGGAAGTGCGGAAAAGCAGCACATGAGCCAGGTATTGGTTGCACCCTCCCACAGGTGTGTGTGAATTGCTCCAGGGTACATCCAGCCTGGAGCAGAGAGTGTCGAGTGTACCTTGATGAAAAGAAGGTACAGGAGTTGAAAACAAAGGAACGACTATCCTACGGCCAGGCGAAGAAGTGGTTTAAGGCGCTTGCGCCACTGGTCTTTGCCACAAGTTTTGCCAAAACGTTATCAACCCCCGTCAGGAGGGATAGTGTTGCAACGCAGACGTCCATTGCCAACACGGGCATGAAGACAACGTGCTCGTGTCAGTGCAAGTGTGGTGCCAAACCCATGAAGGTCCTAACACCGAGGACCGCGGACGTCGGCAGCAGCACTTCTGTAACCCCGACCACTAGAACTGCAGGTTCTGAAGCTTCACCAGCAAATGCACTGCCATCTGCTACCACAGATGCAGCCGTGGCTCCTTCTGCCTCAGTAGAAGTCGTAGCAAAATCAGTACAACCACTAATGGCAACCCCATCAGCTAGTGGGGGATGGCAAATTGTGCAGGAAGTTCGGGGTCTGAAGTTTAAACACACGGACCCCACGATGTTTGTGAAGTTTCCTCCCTCTTCTCCCCCCAGACCCCTATCTGGCAGGAAGAAGAAGGAAAAAAGCCCTCGGCGGAAGAAAATTCCGCAAGACTCCGAGGCCTTAGAACAAGAGTCGTCTTCGGACCCTGGAGACGACGTAATGCTGGTGGAAGAATCTGGTCCCGTTCCTCAGCAGTCACAACCGGGTCGGGTAGTTTTAAAAAGGTAGGATGGCTCCCATACTTCAGTGGAACGTAAACGGTTTTCAGGCTCACAAAGAGGAAGTCCAACTCGTAGCACGGTCTAATCCATTGTGTCTCTTCTTGTCTATCTGCCACCCAGTTTGTCCGTCGACTACGACGACCTGGTTGACATTATACGTCGGCCCTTTTTCCTTTTGGGAGATTTCAACGCCCACAGTGCGATATGGGGTTCCACCATCGATTGCCCCCGGGACCAAGTGGTTGGTAGATTGATAGAGCAGGAGGAAATTTGTATCCTAAATACAGGGCATATTACTCATTTCACCACTGCGTCCGGTACGTCTGCTGCCATTGACCTTTCTTTGTGTTCTCCCTCAATTGCGAATCCGTGCAGTGGAAGGTGGATCGCGACCTACATGGTAGCATCCACTTCCCTATTTGGATGCACTTTGAGTGTGAACATGTAGGAGGTAATAACCGGTGCAAATGGAACGTCAGTGGTGGAAATTGGCAGCTCTACTGCCGTTCTGTACTACTGCAACCCTGTGGGAGTATACAGAAGAAGGTGAATCACTTCACAGAAGTGATTCACCATGCAGCTGACGTCTCCATGCCGAAAAGCTCTGGAACGTTGCGAAGGACGCCCGTCCCCTCGTGGAACGACGAATGTCGTTCCGCTATTCAGGGTCGCAGACGGGCGTTGCGGCGTTTTAGGTTGTACCCTAAATCCAACAACCTGGCAGCGTTCCGTACAGCCAGAGCTAAGGCGTGTCGTGTTATTAAGGAGAGCAAGAAAAAGTCATAGCAGAATTTTGTGAGCACTATCAATCGTTCCACACCACAATGATTCCTATTTTAAAGCCTGGAAAGGATAAGCAGTTGCCAGGTAGTTATCGTAGTATTGCCCTGACAAGCTGCGTAGGGAAGACACTGGAGAGGATGGTAAACCGCCGCCTCCTCTGGTGTCTGGAATCCTAAAACCATCTGAGCCGCTTCCAGTGTGGATTCAGGAAGTTCCGTTCCACCTTGGACAACCTGATCCTGCTGGAAGCGGCGATACAGGATGCGTTTATACACATCCACCATCTGGTGGGGATATTTTCGATATTGAGAAGGCCTACGATACTACCTGGCGGCATGTTATTTTAACCCTTTGACTGCTGACAGCGGATCGGGATCGTCTACTTGCTGCGCTGAGGCCGGCTACCTGTGCTAAGTGATTATTCCTGGGGACGGAGCGGCCCGCGCTGTCCCACCCCACCAGTGCTGAATATTCCTGGCGTAACCTCTCATGGCTGATACACAATAAATACTCGCACTACATAGTTTCTTTGCAAATAAATTACTGCAGAATCAAACAATCAGTAACCCTATTATTCTTCACTAATAATTATATCTTACGTTCAGACCACGACTGTTAAATTAGAGATATTCGAACTTTTTCCTCGTGCTATTCACGAATATAAAAAGACACCTGAAAATGATAATTGCACAAGCATCCTCCCCCACACACCGAAATTTGGCTTGCGGAATACCTTTGTAGATGTAGATTCCAAAAATATCTCAATGTTGACTGAATGTTTGCTGCACTTTGTAATTACCCGATTATACATAATTTTGTTTCTTTGATGAAATTTGTTCCACATAAGTATTCAACAGATTTTTCAACATTTCAAAGCTGTCAAGTGTGTGTCCATTATTACGTGGGGTGGAGGGGATTCGGAGAAATCTCACGAAACCTCACCAGAGTAACAAAAAGCGGTATCTGGACATAAGTTCAACAAGAATTGCGGTATTTAGAAGAACATCTCTTGTCCAATATTAGCTAATTTTCAATTTTTTTCACGCGCTGCATCAGACGACAAATAGCTATGAAACAAAAAATTTCATCATATTCAGTATCTTTCCACTTTGATATTCAAGAATGCACTGATTCTGGAATATTCTCCATAGTAGTGGTTATATAAAACCTATTCTTTTCATCAGCTATATAGTTCATCAGTTCTTCTGTAAAAAAATAACATGAAAACTGACAGAATATTTGGCACATTCCCTATTTGACACACATGTCCCAACAGCATATCATCAAATGCGTGACTAACTGGATGAAAATCATTTTCTTTCCAGTCAGATTTATCACTAAGACGTAATTTCTTCGTAAGCGTTTCCCTATCACTTTCTGATTCTTCATATTCAGAACAACTAACATCTCTTGTTGAAACATGAGACTGCATTGTCACCCCTGCTGACGAGTATGGTTTATGATTACAGCCTTCCAATTCTGTGGAAAAGCTATCACTTCCATCAAAATCAAGTAGTTCATCCTCGGTGTCACTCCTCGTAAGAATCTCCACGATTTCTTCCTCAATACACCCATGACGTTTTGCCATTTTCTTCATAAAATACAGGTCACAAAGATGACTGATGTAATTTCTGTTGAATAGTGAACTGTAGAGCAATGCCTAGGCTCCCTACAGACAAACATTCAGACGATAAGCTAGCGACCAGAACTGCAAAAGGCTATTGAGAAATTGGTCGTTAAGTCCGCTGTACGACTCTGGTAGCGGCGCGTCTATATTCGTCATCAGCACTCAGGTAGCGGCAGGCGGGTGCGGCTTAACTCGTCAACAGCACTCGGGGGGGAAAACCGGCGGCTGCGTCTAAACTTGTCATTAGCACTCGGGGCCAGCAGGCAGCACGACGTGTATACACGTCAACAGCAGTCAAAGGGTTAAAACAATTACATGACTGGGGTTTTAGGCACAGCTGGGCACGAAACAGTTAATCCGTTAATCGTTAATTAACGAAATTTAAAAAAATTGCGAAAATTTGACTTTTAAGTTAACGTAAAAAATCATTAATGGTCTTCTTAACTTCCGTTAAATTTAGTCCGTTACATAGGTTGTTGACGTCTTTTCGTTTGTTTGAACTGTGCGCCATGCCACCACTCGTATGCAGGGCTGCGAGATTGTATAATTGGATACAAAACTTGTATAATTTGGTTACCTCTTGTATCCTGTTTGTATAACAGATTGCCTTGTATAATTGGATACAAAAATGAGCACTTAAAAGTAAAGTACATTGCAGCACCTTTTTGAAAGTGTTTGCCCTTTGTTTCATTGAGTTGGCAACCCTTCCTGCATATCTATTTCCTTTTTGTTATTCAGAATTTATCAATGTATACATTGTTTACTTTTCGTGGACTTTTTTTGCTCCCAGCACTTTCACTCACGTATGTAATCAATGGATGACCCCATTGTATAATTGGGTTTCATTCTGTATAATTTCAAAGATACAGCAGTATAATACAAGTTGGCTGTACTGGCAGCGCTGCTCGTATGTTCGGTGTAGTAGTGGGCGCCGCCTGCTAAAATCTTGGCGGCGGCGCGCTGAGCATTTTCAGCCGGCAGCGGCGTGACTATTTTATATTGTGTATTCTGCAAACGTAAATAAACTAAAAAGCGTCATAACCTATCTTATTGACAAATCAACATTATTATCTGTAATGAGGTGTATTTATTATTACAAAATGTATGTCGTTATTATACGTTTAGTAAAAACATCGCGTTCAGTTGGTGTTGAAGCAACAGTGACGGATCGGCAGTGTGCGTTGGAAGAGGTTAATCGGACTAACTGTTCGGACGAAATTCTGTGCCAGTGGATGACCGGCCGCCTGATTGATAGTTAGTATCGCACTGGAGTCTGCAAACAGTGTTGCAGATCAGCAAAAAACTCAACTTTCAGTAACCAGTGTAAAAAAATTCAAAGAAATAATACATAAGTTACGAAAAAGGTGACGTGCAATTTTAATTCGAAACATTAGTGTCTTTTTTTTTTTTTAAATGTAGAAGCTAGTTTGGCAGTATCGGCCGTTCTATTTGTTCACGTAAAAAAATGCAGGATATGATTTAGTGAAACCAGGCCGGGTCGTCTAAAGGGGCCTTTAGTTCACAGGCACAAAGGTAACAGGCATTGGTTGTAGATTTTAGGTTGGCCACAAATTTCAGTGGTCGCAGTTTTCACATATTCAGGTGTCCCAGTCCAACTTGTTTTCTATAATATTTTTGCTTTTCATTCTGCATTCATGTTGTTTTTTTTTTGTTACTACTTATTTTTTATAAAGTCACCAATTACTTTAATTGTCTCTCGTAAGACAATTTGCAAGTGTTATGTTGATCACAGTCTCAACAAAGATAAAAACAGACAGGAATACCACTTTGTTGTTGTGGCGATAGCGTAACCACAATTTGTTAATTTTTATAAATAAATCCACACTTGCATCACCTTGAGATAGAGAGCAGTTATACCTACCGTACCATAATACTAATACATCAGTACAACTTTTGACTAGTTAACTTTTAATGGATAGCTTTAACTTGCGTTAAATGTATAAACATTTAACGCTTTAACGATTATAGAAGTTAACTTTTTAAGTAGCGGAATAATGATTAACGAAGTTAACTTTTGGATTAACTGTGCCCACCTGTGGTTTTAGGGGAATCCTACCCCATTTTTTAAAATCATTTTTATATAGTCGTTGCTGCCGGTACCGAGTCGGTAGTAAAGTGTCTTATCTTTTTATTCAGGAAAATGGTGTTCCTCAAGGGTCAGTTTTAAGCGTGACCCTATTTTTCATCGCTATTGTTATAAGGAGTCCCATCCGGTACTCCTTATATGTGGATGATTTTTTAATCTTATTATCGTCCAGTCTGAGAAGTGCTGAGTGGCAGCTGCAACTCACGCTGAACCGGCTGGATGAATGGTCTGTGCAAACCGGTTTTTGATTCTCTTCCGAGAAAACCCGGTGTGTACTTTTTACTCTTAGCAGAAGTCTTTTAGCTGAGCCCCACCTTACCTCGAGGAACACCATTTTAAGTTTTACTGATTCTGTTCGGTTTCTGGGTCTCATTTTAGACAGCAGGCTAACTTGGCTTCCACATCTTAAAGATGTGAAAGCCAGAGCCCTAAAAGCTTTAAATGTTTAAGTGGCAGGTCATGGGGCGCTGATCGCCCCTGCCTGCTGCAATTTTATAGAGCCTTTTGTACAGCCGCGTTTGGAGAATGGTTGCATAGTATACCGTTCGGCATGAGACAGTTATCTACGGATACTGGATAGTGTCCACCATGCAGGAATTCGGCTCGCCACGGGTTCTTACCGCACAAGCCCGATACCCAGCATCTGTGCTGAGTGGGGCGAGCCGCCGCTTTCCATCCGCCGGCATCTCCTCATGGTGCGACACTATTCACATATTGCCTCAACACCTGGCAGTCCCGAGTACGATGTAGTAATGAACCCAAATTACGAATGGCTTTATGCCAATCGGCATAGAGCGATCAGACCGTTTAGCTACCGTACAAAGGATGTTTTAGATGAATATGGGTTCGAAACACCATCTTTTTATCACCAGGGTTGGAGTAAATCTCCTCCCTGGCTTTTAAAGAGGCCCAGAACGATTTTAGACCTGTCACGGTACAACAAACTGTTAACAGCTGACAACGTTTTTATAAGAGTCTTTTCTGATGTTTTAAATTCGCATCACGATTTTACCCCGGTATATACGGATGGGTCTAAGGAGGCTAACAGTGTCTACATCTATACTCTGCAAATCACAAATACTGTGGGTGGCAGAGGGTGCTAAGCACCTATCCTAATTCTGTGCATTCCAATCCCGAACAGAACAAGGAAAGAAGGAATACATAAATGAATCAGTACGGCATCTTATGTCTCGAATCTTATCCCTTCTGTCATTGCGACCTAGATGGGTTGGCAGAAAAGTATTTCGTTGCACTCGTAAATTAAAGATTTTCGCATATTCTCGAACAAACGAAAACGACGTCTTCTGTCCACCAAACAATCCCAGTCCAACCCACGCATCAGCTCTGTAACACTTACGTAAGTACTGTAACTAGCAGTGACGAATTGAGTATAGGCTGTTCAGTAGTGTTTCCTCGAGTGACTTACAAATACAAGCTGGATAGCAGATGCAGCGTTTACACTGCCGAATGCTACACCATATTAAAGTCGCTCCAGCATATGGAGGTAAGTCGTTACAAGAAATACATCATATGTTGTGATTCCCTCAGAGCATTCAGGTGTTATTAATCATGTACCCAGCAGATCGTCTAGTCCAGGACATCCAGGACGCCCTCCTTTCCCTCCAGTCTCATGCAAAGAAGGTATTATTCTGCTGGGTACCGGGGCATGTGGGAGTCAGGGGGAATGAGGCAGCCAATGTTGCTGCCAAGTTAGCCTGTGACAAGGTCCTAATCGACTTTGATCCAGCCCCAAAGTCAGAAGTTGCCTCGTCGGCAAAGAGATTTATCTTCGATATTTGGCAGAGGCAGTGGCTGGAAGTCGAGCACAATAAGCTCCGGCAGGTCAAACCGACGGTTCAGCCGTGGAGCAGCTCCTTCCAGTGGGGGAGGAGGGATGAGGTTCTCCTTACTCGCCTCCGAATAGGGCACTGTCCTCTGACACATGGTTTCCTTTTCCGCCGAGAGGACCCTCCGGTATGTGATGCTTGTACCTTTGACGGTGCGCTACATTTTAACTGATTGTGTGTTGTTTTTAAACCTAAGGGCAGACATTGGCCTAGACAACGATCTGTCCCTTATTTTAAACAATGACAATGTGGTGCAGGTTTTAAAATTTTGCTGTCTGGCCGATTTTACCCCTCAAATTTTGGGTAGAACGCTCTAGTTTTTAGAATGGTTTGGTGGTCTGTCTACAACCACCAATCCATGCACTGGCTTATTTGTCTTTACTTGTTTTTGTTTATTGAGATCAACATTTTACATCTGGGTGGCCCCTTTACAGCCATCCAGATTGTCGTTTTTGCGTTGTGTAAGCTGGCTGGCCAGTTTATAGCCAACCAGCTAGTATTATTAGTTTGTTTATTTATGGCCATTTTATAGTAATTGTTTTAGTGTTTTACTTAAATCTCCTGTCTGCATGGCCGACCTCTTTACAGTCGGCCTTGTGGGCGGAATTTTAGTCAGTGTTCTAATATTTTATTATGCTGTCTGTGTGGACGACCCTTTTACAGTCGGCCATACAGACGGTTGTGAAATTTATATCACATTGACATTCCATGTTTAAGCTAGGGCGCTAATGACCTAGACGTCGACGCACGCAAAACCACCACCACCAACAACAACAACAACTCCTTGAGGAGTGGTCATCAGAACACCTGGTCTAGGTTCGCCAGATAACATGGAGGGTAAACAGCAGTCTGGAGAAGACTGCCACCTTCGTCCTGACGTTTGACACTCCGTTGCCGGAAGACATTAAAGCAGGTTATTTGAATCTAAATGTACGCCCTTATGTACCGGACCCGATGCTCTGTTTCAAGTGCCAGCGGTTCGGTCATACGACGGCGACCTGCAAGGGCAACCCCACCTGTGGGAAATGTGGAAAACCTGCACATCAGCCAGGCACCTCTTGTACTCTCCGACAGGTGTGCGTCAACTGCTCCGGGGCACACCCAGCCTGGAGCAGGGAGTGTCGAAGGTACAGGAACTGAAAACCAAGGAGTGTCTTATGGCAAAGCTAAGAAGCGGTTTAAGGCATTTGCGCCCCCCGTCTTCGCCACTAGCTTTGCAAAAACCTTGTCAGCTCCCATCAGGAAAGAAAGTGTCACTACACAGACGTCCTTTGCAGACATGGGCACAAGTACCACGTGCTCATTTCTATGCAAAGGTGGTGCCAGTTCCACCATGGTCATAGCAACTAAGACCGCGGATGTCGGTACCAACACATCTGCAACCCAGACCACCTCGACAGCAGAATCATCGGTTCCACCAGTAATCGCAGAGATGCCTATCATGGTAAGCACTGCAGCGGCAACGTCTTCCGCTGCAATTTCAACAGCTGCAACATCGGCTTGCAATTTAAGGCAAATTGATCAGAAGGTCCGGGGTCCTAAGTTCCGGCACTTGGACCCAACACCTTTTTTAAAATCTCATTCTTCTTCGTCTCCCAGGCTACAAAGTTGTCCGGAGAAGAAGGAAACATTGTCTCGCTGGAGGAAAACCTCTCAACCCACCGAGACCTTTTTGGAACCTGAGGTGTCTTCGAAACGGGAAGACACAGCAATGCTGGTGGACGATTCTGGTCCCGTTCCACAACAGCTACCACATGATTACCCACCCAAACTGGGGTGGGTGAGGTTAAATGGATAAGGATGGCTCCCATACTTCAGTGGAACATCAACGGCTTTCAGGCTCACAAAGAGGAAGTCCACCTCTTAGCACGGTCTAATCCATTGTGTCTCTGTTTCCAAGAGACACATTTTAGACCATCACACCAGCCAGTGCTAAGAGGGTACGACATTTATAGAAAGGACGATACCGAGGGTGATCCAGGGAAGGTTGGAGTGGCTGTTTTTGTCCGAAGCACTGTCCACTCCGAACCTCTTGCTCTCACCTCTCATCTACAAGCAGTGGCAGTGAGGATATACAGGCCCATCAAACTGACGGTGTGCTCCATTTATCTACCACCGAATGTGCAGGTCGATTATAATGATCTTTCTGACGTATTACGGCAGCTTACTCGGCCTTTCCTCCTTGTGGGGGATTTCAATGCACACAGTGCCCGGAGGCGGAGTAATTGGTAGATTAATGTAGCAAGAGGAAGTTTGTATCCTTAATACAGGACAAATGGCCCACTTCACCACTGCTTCTGGTTCGTCCTCTGCCATTGACCTTTCGTTGTGCTCTCCTTCAATTGCGGACTCCGTGCAATGGGAGGTGGATCGCGACCTGCATGGAAGCGACCACTTCCTGATATGGATGCACGCGGGAGTTGAGTATGGAGGAGTGAGCACTCGACGCACATAGAACATCAGCCAAGCGGATTGGCAGATCTTTCGCCATTCTGTTGTTCTGCAGCGAAACAACGGAATACAGCAGAAGGTGGATCATTTCACGGAAGTAATTCACCAAGCAGCTAATGTCTCCATGCCTAGAAGTGATCAGAAGCGAAGAGCTGCTGCTGAAAGGCAAATACTGTGCTTCGATTCGTCGGACACACAGGCGTATAATAGCCCATTTTCATTCTGGGGGCTGGAGTCTGCACTAAACAGCGCCAATGACAACGCTCCAGGGCCTGATATGATCCAGTACCAGATGCTGAGGCATCATAGTAAAGATACTAAGCAGTACCCTCTGGATATTTTTAAAATATAAGGACCGGAGGACACTTCCCCGACTCGTGGAAAGAAGCAACGTTAATACTGATTTTAAAACCTGGGAAGGACAAGTTGTTGCCAGGTAGCTATCATAGTATTGCACTGACAAGCTGCGTGGGAAAGACACTGGAGAGGATGGTCAATTGCCGCCTCATCTGGTGTCTGGAATCCCAAAACCTTCTGACCCGCTTTCAGTGCGGATTCAGGATGTTCCATTCCACCATAGACAACCTGATCCTGCTCGAAGCGGCCATTCAGGATGCATTTATCCACAGCCAACATTTAATTGGAGTGTTTTTCGATATTAACCTGGCTACCACATCTCAAAGATGTGAAAACCAGAGCCTCAAAAGCTCTAAATCTTTTAAAATATTTGTGTGGCAGGTCATGGGGTGCTGATCACTCCTTCCTGCTACAAATTTATAGAACCTTTGTATGGTCGCGGTTCGAGTATTGTAAGTGACCTAGCTATGTGTGGCTGCTGGTTGAGGGGTAAATGTTGGAATGTGAAGTGGAGGGAATGCACAGCTGTGGGCTGGGGAGACGCTTTTGAGGCAGACGAGACTGAGTGCTGGAAGAAGACGGGTTCTGTATGTGTGCATGATGCTAAATAAAAGTGTTGTTCTAAGATAAGTTGTTAGTCTCTTGTTGCCGTTTCATAGATGTTTCTGATCCCATGCACATATTAAATGAAAGAGATAACGTCTTTAGCTGCACTGACGGCAGTCAGCAGATCTGCGGGAGCAAAGAGTTGGATGTTTTGTCGACCACTGCAAGCAATCAGTTACCTTGCAATCTTCAGTGAGTTCTTGCAGAAGGAGATACATCGGGCATTACCATTTCAGTATGGTTACATAGTATACGGTTCGGCACGGGACAGTTATCTACGCATCTTAGACAGTGTCCACCATGCAGGAATTCGGTTCCCCATGGGTGCCTACCGCACCAGCCCAATTCCCAGCATCTGTGGTGAGTCCGGTGAGCCGCCGCTTCCCATCCACCGGCACCTCCTCATGGTGCGCCACTATATGCACATTGCCACAACACCTGGCTGTCCCATGTACGACGTGGTCGTTTGGCCAAACTTCGAGCGACTATATACTAATCGTCGAAGAGAAACTAAACCATTTAGCTACCGTACAAGGGCTATTTTAGAATAGTCTGGGTTTGAGCTGCCCACTTTTTATTACCAGGGTTGGAGTAAATCTCCTCCCTGGCTTTTAAGGAGGCCCAGAAGGATTTTAGAACTGTCAAGGTACAGCAAGCTTTTTACCGCAGACAGTGTTTTTATAAAGATTTTTAGTGCTATTTTAAATCAGCATCACGATTATACCCCAGTATATACCGATGGGTCTAAGCAGGCCAATACTGTAAGCTGCTCTGTAGTGTTCCCTCAAGCGACTTACAAATACAAGCTGGATAGCAGGTGCAGCGTGTACACTGCCGAGTGCTATGCCATATTAAAGTTGCTCCAGCATATGAAGGTAAGTCGTTATATGAAATACATCATATGCTGTGATTCCCTCAGCTGCATTCAGGCACCAGGAAACATGTACCCAACAGACCTTATAGTCCAGGACATCCAGGACGCCCTCCAATCATCCTGAAAGGAGGTCATATTCTGCTGGGTACCTGGACATGTGGGAATCAGGGGGAACGAGGCAGCTGATGAAGCTGCCAAGTTAGCCTGCAACAAGGTCAGAATCGACTTTGATCCGGTCCCAAACTCTGACCTAGCCTCGGCGATGAAAAGATTTGTTTCCGACGTTTGGCAGAGGCAGTGGCTGGAGGTAGAGCATAATTAGCTCCGGGTGGCTAACCAACCGTTCAGTCGTGGAGCATCTCCTTTCAGCGGGCGAGGAGGGATGAGGTTCTCCTCACTCGCCTCCACATAGGTCACTGTCCTCTGACCCAAGGTTTCCTTCTCCGCCGAGAGGACCCTCTGGAATGTGATGCCTGTGGCGTACCTTTGACAGTGCGTCACATTTTAATTGAATGTGTGCTGTTTTTAGACTTAAGGGCAGACGTTGGCTTTGCCAACGATCTGTCCCTCATTTTAGACAATGATAGCAGCAGTGTGCCAAAGGTTTTAAAATTCTGTGTATTTGCCAGTCTTGTCCCAAAAATTTTGGGCAGACCAGCATAGGTTTTAAGATGGATGGTTGGTCCCTTTACAGCCTCATGTCCATGTGTATTGCTTTTAAATTTATATTGTAAAAATTCCCTACTCTTTGGCCATTATACAGCCAGTGAGGTGGGAATGGTTTTTAATTCATATGTAAACCTGTTCAGCGCTGGTGGCATTTTTACAGCCACGTCCTTTTTTGGTTTTATTTTGGTTATCTGTCTGTATGGCCGACCCATCTACAGTCGGCCCTAATAACAACAACAACCCTTCTCAAGTGGCTTGAAAGTTACTTAACTAACAGGGTTCAAATAGTTAAATATAAACCATTTACTTCAATTGAAATATTATTACTATCTGGTGTACCACAGGGTTCCCACTTCTGTTTATCATTTTTATAAATGACACATGTAAAATTTTGAAAAATGAAAAGTTTTTATTTTTTGCTAATGAAATAAATAAATAAAAACTGGCAGGTGGTGGTTAGTTTCCTTAAAATCAGCTTCACTGAATGTTACTCCAAATTTTGGAATGTTCTAACAATTTCAGAGGCAACAGTAGCCGATTTAACAGTAGAGCCATCAGGGTCCTCAATAATATTTGTACTTGGCTCAGTGTCACCTTAGAAAGAAATACTTATTTTCCTATACATGTTAGATTCTATAGTTAAGGGGAGAAGATTTTGCATCCTTATTTTTGATTTTACTTCAAATATTTGGTATAGTGAAACCAAGTACTGTGAACCAGCAAAAGTCCTGAAATTCCCAAACCTGGCTTCTAAAAGTATCAGTCTGTTTTTTTCCTGGTAAGATATACTGGAAAGCCAACTCATTAATACAATAATCTGACAATTCCAATAATCCAAGTGTTGTCTGACTAATAACCCAATGTGTGTATGGAGCAAACAGATTTCTTTACAGCTTCCTTCCAAATTTCCCGCCACTTTCATCATCTCCTTATGCACTGAGGGATTTGGAGTGGGTTGTTAAACCTTATACCTTTATTCACTGTCTTCACATTAACAATATTCTTCCATTTAACTATCAATGAAATGAAACTAGCAGTATGCTGGTAATTAGGAAAATTGTTTCTCTCTCCTAAATGAAACAAACCCTGAACCACATTTTCATTAAATATGTTTTGCACTAATTTTGCATTTTGTCTTTCAAAATTTGTTGGAAATAGAGCTTAAAAAGATAATCCATATGAATATCATACTAGATTATGGCTTTCCAATGCATGGAGTTCTTTTATTGAGGAAAATGAAGCTACAGACAAAAGCCTATTATTTCAATACTATCAAAGTCAGGGTAATTAAAATTTTGATTTTGATCCTTTTGATTCATCCAGTTGTTACGTATGTTCTTAAATATATGTACTGCATCTATAATGAAAAATAAAAGCTCATCCCTGCAGGGGCCTGGTACGCAGGTATGGGTTTGGCGAACCCGCGGTGCCCGAGCTGGAAACTTGTGAGTGCCGCTAGTTTCCCACACCGTAAACTCCTACCATGTTTCAACTACTACCGTAGGGCGTGGCGGTGGAACGTTGTGTGCCCAGGAGAATGGGGATCTTGGCTTCATCGCCCGGATCACGAGGACGGTACAAACCTCTATAAAAAAAAAAAACCTTAATCTCAAGGTCGGACAGGTGCCGAGGAGGTGCATGGGTGAGAGGTAGATCACTCAATAACGTGCATCCTCACGGGCACCTGTGCACCTCTTTTGTATTAGCGCTTCTTTCTAAACTGGTTTCACTCATGGGACCAAAACGAAGTCTACCACAAAAACCAAAGAACCCTGCGGTACGGGTGTGCCGCAGGTTAATCCCAATACACCCAGTTCTAAGAAGCGGGTGAGGGTTGATAGCCCCCCCCCCCCCCGCTTCAGATAGTAAGAGTAACGGAAAGGTATATTCAATTGCGAACGCCTTTGTTGTAATGATGAGAAAGGAAGGATCGTTCGAGAAAGTGTCACCGTTTTATATCCAAAAAGGTTTACAGGGTCTCGTAGGGACCCTAAACTCTGTAAAGAAGCTGAGGAATGGGACACTGCTGCTGGAAACAACCACCAGTCGGCAGGCTAACACACTCCTTAACTGTGTGAAGCTCGGGGAGTTCGCAGTTACTTGTGAAATCCACAAAACCCTGATCTGTTCTAAGGGTGTAGTCACCTGTCGTGACATAGGAACCGAGGAACTTGTAAAGGAGTGGGAAGATCAGAAAGTGGTTGAGGTACGTCAGATTACCCGAAGGATGAATGGCATTTTTGAAAAGGCTGCCACCTTTGTCCTGACGTTTGACACTCCAGTACTGCCAAAGAATATCAAAGCAGGCTACATAACTCTTAATGTCTGTCCGTATCTTCCGGACCTGATGCACTGTTTTCAGTGTCAGCGGTTCGGACATACGATGGTGTCATGAAAGCGTAACCCCATCTGTAGCAAGTGTGGCAAGGGGGCACATGAGCCGGGCGTTAGTTGCACGCTACCACAGGTGTGTGTCAACTACTCCGGACCGCACCCAGCCTGGAGTAGGGAGTGTCAAGTGTATCTTGAAGAGCGCAAGATACAGGAGCTGAAGACCAAAGAGCGGATTCTCTATGGGGAAGCTAAAAAGAAGGCTATGTCGATCGCCGCTCCAATTTTTGCAACTAGTTTTGCTAAGACGGCTTCAGATCCCGTCAGGAAGCAGAGTGTTGCTACCCAGACGTCCGTTGCAGACATGGGCACAAGCACTACGTGCTCATGTCAGTGCAGATGCGGTGCCAAACCCGCTAAGGTCGTTACGCCTAAGACCGTGGACGTCGGTAGCAGCACATCTGCGACCTCGACCACACCAGTAGCAGCAGTAAATGATCCACCAGCAACAGCGGCAGTTATAGTCACTCCTCCTCCAATTCCTCCACGTGCAGTGACTGGAAAAGCAACATCTGCTAACAGTGCAAATAGAGGTGATCAAAAGATTCGGGGCCCGAAGTTTCGGCAGACGGACCCGACTCAGTTTGTGAAATCCCCCTCTTCATCCCCTCCCAGGTTACCTGGTAGTAGGGAAAACAAGGGAAAGAGGGTGAGGAAGAAGAAAACCAAAGAGGTGTTTGGTGATTTTGCTGAATCGGAGATATCTGTCTCTTCGGAGCCAGAATAAACTGAAATGCTGGTGGACGAGCCCGGTCCCATTCCACAGAAGACAGTGACCAAAGACGCACCCGAACCGGGGCGGGTGAAATTAAACAGGTAGGATGATGGATGGGTGGCCACTTTACAGCCACCCATCCATATGAATTAATTTTATTTTTTTACACTGTTATAATTCATGTCTCGCTTGCCATTGCACAGCGAGTGAGACATTTAGTATTTTTAATCCTCTTCTGAACCTGTCTGGCCTCTTTACAGCCATCCAGGTGTTGTACGGTTAAGTCCTGGTGGTTCCTCTAAGCCACGTCAGACTTTGATTTATTTTATTTGCTGTCTGTATGGCCGACCACTTTACAGTCGACCATGCAGGCAGTATTTTATTACTTTCTTAAGCCACAGTAATAGCTGGTAATTTTTAGGGCGCTATTGACCCCGCGGTCGAGGGGCCCTAAAGCAACTACATCAACGTGTTTAGTCTTAGGGGCAGGCGTTGACCTGTCCAACGATCTGTATCTTA
Source organism: Vandiemenella viatica (assembly GCA_031002005.1). Lineage (NCBI taxonomy): Eukaryota > Metazoa > Arthropoda > Insecta > Orthoptera > Morabidae > Vandiemenella > Vandiemenella viatica. The sequence continues at coordinate 26,582,102 of CM061921.1, forward strand.
TTTTTAACAACGAGATCAGCAGTGTGGCGAGTGTTTTAATATTTTTTGTATTGGCCGGTCTAGAGCCTAAAATTTTAGGCAGATTGGCCTAGTTTTATGATGTATGGGTGGCCTCTTTACAGCCACCCATCCATTTTCTTAGTTTTTATTTTTTATAATTTTAATATCTTTATAATTTCTGTCTAGCTGGTCTCTATACAGTCGGCGAGACATGTAATGTTTTTAATTGTTTTGTGAACCTGTTTGGCCCCTTTACAGCCATCCAGGTGTTTTGTGGTCTTATGTCCAAGAGGCCCTTTTAAAGCCATGTATTATATTTCGAATTATTTTATTTGCTGTCTGTATGGCCGACCCTTTTACAGTCGACCATGCAGATGGTATTTTAGTATTCTTTTTAGCTAAAGTATTAGCTGGTCTTTGTTAGGGCGCTAATGACCTCGCTGTCGACGCGCCCTTAAGCCACAAAAACAACAACAACAACTCTGGCGACGGCCGAGGCTCCTCCAGCAAGAGCTCCGGCAGCCGACAATCCAGCAAAAATAGGAATTAATGGTAGGATTCCGCCCTTCTTCGTCTTCTTCTTTTTAATGCCTGCACCCAACTTTAACTTAGCACGCTTAGCGCCGTTAACTAGAAATGCAGCTGCCCGTTCACCGAACTTTGCATCTTTAGCCCTCATTCTGTTTGAAGCTTTCTCCGCAATTACGCGGCTCTGTATTGCGTCTGTCAGTACCCTGCGCATACGCAATGTCATGTTCCCTATATGCAGCATCCAGTGGATTGATCCCGGTTGACCCGAGTTTCAATCGCTTTTCTAGTTTAGTCCCAGGTCCACAGAACTGGTATGTTGGGATGTGTGCTTCAAATGGAATTTTGTCGATTTATTTTGTTTAAGAAACCCCGACCCTTATTCTTCTTCGTCGTCTTCCTCGTAGGGGGGCATTGTTATCGACTAACTGCTTTTACATGTTCGTGCGCCTATATATAGCCAGAGCAATAATCGATCCCCGTCAATATGCGTTTTGTCAAACAACGGGAAACATTACCAGTGAGTAATGCAGATATTGCCGACACAAACTCCAAGCGGAAGAAGAAGAATGGACCGCTATTTCCTGATACGGTGAGAGCGATAGTGTGTGGGCCATCAAACTGCGGCAAAACCAATCTCGTGTTATCCCTGCTGGAGCACCCCAACGGACTTAGATTTGAAAATGTGTATGTGTTTTCCAAGTCGTTGTACCAACCAAAGTATCAGTTGTTAGGTGAAATACTAAAACCCATTAACGGAATTAAGTATTTGACATTTAGCGATAATCAGAGTGTACCCCCGCCTACTGAAGCTCTACCAAATTCAGTTTTTGTGTTTGACGATGTTTCATGTGAGAAGCAGAATAACATACGTGATTACTTTTGTATGGGTAGGCATAGGTCAGTAGATTCGTTCTATTTGTTCAGACTTATAGCCGGATACCAAAACAGTTGGTTAGAGACAACGCTAACTTGATCGTGCTATTTAAACAGGACGACATGAATCTCAGGCACATTTACAATGACCACGTTAATACTGACATGCCGTTCAACGAGTTTAAAAACCTATGTGGTTCCTGCTGGAATACAAGCAAGCATGGATTTGCGGTTATTGACAAGGACAGCGACATGTATCATGGACGGTACCGCAATGGATTTGATTCATTTTTGAATAAATAGCCAAGTTCACAAGGTCCAGTCATCATTACAACCATGGACAAGTTTGGTAGAACATCATCGCTACAGAGCAAGAGAGTGTTAGTGCACTCACCCCAACACATACTTCTTACCAAGGAGGGTAATTTGGATTGTCAAGGTAGAATACTCAAACATGTAGCTGACCCCATCGACGATGATGATGTTGCATCCAAACAATACATTGACAAGGCAACTACCGTGCGGCAATGCTTCTGAAGGAATTACAATCGACAGTAGTTACCATGGTTGTAACTATTGCGGCAACAGATTTGATTAAAGATCGTGCATACATTCTAGAGACAGGTCTTAACTATGAAATTCCCGTCAATGGTGTAATCCTCTCAGTAGCCAAACCGGGCAGGGTTGATGTAATACTGAATTGGATTAAAACTGCAAGGTTAAACTTTGTGAAGCAAGGTGATCAACTTATTTTTCTCCCAAATGCCCAACCCCACAAACCATTTATAGCAGCATTAACTATCAAGTATAAAATAGTACAATAAACTCACATGAGCTTCATTCGATGCTTAAACATGGATACGTCAACAACTAAACGTGGTATCATAAAAGCCAGGAATGCTATTCGACGCAAGTTGCTTGAATTGAAAACTGGTCAAATTGATTCTGAAAATTTTTTCAAGGATTCGTTAAGGCCTGTGACGGATAAGATGGAAAATGTTTTCTTACCTCAGCGACATCAGCAGCAGCAGTCTTCTGGCATGATCAATGACTTCGTGAAGTCGCTCAGTCGACGTGAGAGAGATTATGATTCAGTGTATGGTGTCAGAAAGAAGAATGATTCACTAATGATTGGAAACTCCCCTGTGATTATTGGCGAAGACGTTATTCTAATCGATGGTAATGAATATGAGCGAACACAAGGATTAATGAGGTTGTTGTTTGTAAAAAACCCCATACGTATACTGACAAAGACTTGAAAAGCTATTTGGAAATATTGAACAACACGAGTGCCCACAGAGTAAACTTTGACCCATCCGACAAAGTTTTGAAAAATAAGACTAGTAAGTATAAAAACATAATCTCTAAGCTTGACCATCAGTCGGGTTCTGGTCTTCTCCCCATGAAGGAATATGTATATTGGGACGATCCGAACGAGCTCGTTGAAAGACTAAAATTACTTACCGCATCTGCATCAGCAGGACATACGGCGCACTCCAACGAAATTTTATCCTTGATTGAAGAACTTCGTGAGAGAGACATCATCGTGTAACATGGATCAAGTTGTGGCGGAACTCCATAAACCGGCAAGAAGGAATTTCCCAAGACGGCGTGTGATAATCAAAGGACTTGACGATCTGTGGCAAGCTGATATTGTAGAAATGATCCCATACTCACGTAAAAACAGTGGCTACAAGTATATACTGATGGTGATCGATACTTATTCAAAGTATGCATGGGCTCTACCTCTCAAGAACAAGACGGCTAGTGTGGTTACCGACGCTATGAAGAGGATACTAACTGGTGATCGTGTTCCTAAAAATTTACAGACCGACAACGGGAGTGAGTTTTACAATTCAAAGTTTAAGACGCTCATGACTAACTATGGCATTAATCACTACTCAACATATACCCATCTGAAAGCATCAATAGTTGAGCGTCTCAACAGGACAATCAAGAATGCAATGTGGCAGGAATTCAGTAGACGTGGTTCACATAGGTGGATTGAACTTCTTCCACAGTTAATGTCTGATTATAATAATAAGTGGCACAGCACCATCAAGATGAAACCGTGCGATGTTAAAGACAACTCACTACTTTCAACAGTGTACAGCCATATTAAGATGACTACTCCTGCAAAATTCAAAGTTGGTGACCATGTCAGAATTAGTAGATTTAAAGAAAAGTTTGAGAAAGGCTACTTGCCTAACTGGTCAACTGAAGTTTTTACCATCAGTAAAGTAAAATTAACAAATCCTGTAACTTATTTACTTAAAGATTATCAAGGTAAAGATATTGCAGGAGCATTTTACCAGCAAGAACTACAACTAACAAAACTTACAAGTACATTTTTGGTTGAACGAGTGATAAAGAGAAGGAAAAATATGATCTTGGTGAAATGGTTGGGTTTTGATAAATCACATAACACGTGGATTCATAAAAAGATTGTTGTTTTTTTCTTCAATTACGTTAATCTAATGCAAATGAGCATATGGCTCAGCAAACTTACAATCCATGTACAGCATTACTTCTGTACACTTAGTCTATGTGACAAATATTTTTTTTTCCAATTACGTTAATATAAATCAAATGAGCATGCAGCTCAGCAAACTTAAAATCTATGTACAGCATTTCTTCTGTACATTTTATTTTTTTAAAATTGTCATACAAAGCAATTCAGCAGCACCTCCCAGCAGCCAATGGAAAATAAATACATGAATAAGATTTTTTTATTGACTCTAATCAAAATATTAACAGTAAACAATTTATATTTATGCAGCGTCCTAACTTATGTACATTTTTACAACATTGATAAACTGAGAAGTAGATACAAAATTATTTCCAGCCTCCTAACTTATGTGCATATTTACAACATTGATAAAACTGAGAAGTAGATACAAAAATATTTACTAGTGTACATATCTACAAACTAGATACACGGATAAACGGTATATTTCCTCTTCACTCACACACAATATATACACTTTAACACAAACATTCAACTAGGTACAGATTTGTGCCCCCCACGGGAGGGTCTCTATCCCGTCGGGGAAAATATACCGCTTATCATCCGTTCTAGACAGAGCCAGTTTGGAGATTTTTACGGTATTTACTACATGAAGGTGTGATGATATTCTATGTTGAATGTGGTAGCGAGGGGTTTCTCCATGGACGCAATTGATTATAATCCTCAATTGTGAGTTTTCTGGTGACGGAACCGGCCAAACCCTTAGCCCGTCTACAGGTTCGGTCGGTTTCAAGCCGGAATGCATACATTTTTGCCCGTAACCCAGCAATACTCCGAAATCAGGGTGCCATTCGCCTCGTCCTTCATAACACCGACAACCTTTTCATTATAGGGTTCTATCCTGAAACGGTTGCCGGTGCTATATCCGGATGTATCGAATTCCTTTCTGTTACGAAGCATGACTTCATATGGATCACAGTCCCTCACTAAGTAAAACGAAGCTATCTGTGTCCATATCAAGTAATTTAGGGCATCTAAACTGAGGAATGGCGAATTCGTAATGAAACGGTACATCCTCAGTTTAGAAAGGGCAAGAATGCACATCCCGACATATACTGGCTTATTGAATAGAATCCTAACTTTCGCCTTCTCCACGGCCACAAAGTCCTCATTGAAAATACTTGCCCGTTTGAAGTGTGGTGAAGCGATATGTTTGCGGGCACCGCGGCGGCCCGCCAAGCTAGTACACAATTTCACGTCGCGGTGTTTTCTAATGTTCTCCATAGTTTTGCCGAATATAGAGTTGTTCATTAATTTATAAAAATCTCTCTCGAAATCTGTTTTGGCGTCACGGCGAGAACATGTATTGAGAGATATGTAGTCCTTCAACCACGGTGACTGGTTGAAAGATATCACGCGATGAATTTTAGTCACTTCCAACCCCAGGCCTACACATTCCTGGAGGACTCGGTAATGGAGAACATACCGTACCTTATCTTCCAGTGTGGTCATTAGCTTGGGGAGGTTAGAACCTACAGGAGCTTTGTAGCAGAGGCAGATACTCCGACATGGCCCAGCCTTACAGATTGTTTAGTACATTATAAAATCTTCTGGTGCCTCGCGGTTGTACTCCGGCATGTACCTGTTATTTGCCTTTGAATACCTGTGCACGCACTGGCAAATACCTCCGCGAATTCCTCGTTCGAAAAGGAGAAGCATGTCGACATCTGTCAGAAGGTCCGGTTCGACACGCGTGCTCCTTAACATAGCCTGCCACGAAAGGCCTGGGGATGTGAAATAGTGGGCGGGGTCTAGGGTATATTTCCCCAAACATACACTCCTAAATTTCTCAAACAGATCTGCAACTAGCCGTACATTTGTGCCCATGTCGCGTGCTCGTAAACGTCATCAGCAATTTCTGACTCCGACAACGAACTATAAAATTTTGACTTTGGAGGAAGCGTGGCCTCGGTGAGCTTGTCCCACGAATCCATGTACTCGTAGGGAAAGTCACCCTTACGTTTAACTAATTTGAACTCCTCGGGATCGGTGAAATGAGCACTGGTAATGGGCATGTCACCGTCGTCAAGGGTTCCAACCAGTTTATCTAATGGGGACTCCATGAAACGGTACGAGTCCAGAAATCTTAAAGTGATTGAAGTACATTCAACCTTTTTAGAAAAAGAAATATATCGTTCTGTGTTTATGGGAAGCACATCCATCCCATCACCGTCGAGGTCGGATAAAGCCATAACTATAAAGTGAGCGTCATACCCAGAAAGGTTGTGAAAGAAAATGGGTAAGTACATTGGATTTTTAAACTTCAAATTGCAGTCATTATGTGCAGCCCCCCTAAATTTACCTGTGATATTACAATGAACGCGGACCTTGATAGTCCCCGGTTCAATGTATTTCTCACAGATATGGCACACCGTAGCAGAAACAAACTTTGCTTCTTGCTCATCTGTCATTACAAGAGGAATACACCTCTCGTAAACTTTATCGATTTCCCTGGCAAGATTGAGTTCGTCAACAAGCCATTTCTCGGGATTTACGCCCGAGTAGGAGTCGAAATGCGACAGACTAGGCACAAACAACGTGGTATGCGGCAGTGAAAGGGACATGTTTCTGGACTCTAGTAGAGTGAGAGGCGTTGGGTGGAGGACTGCATGAATCATAAGGCTCAAATAAGCTTTCAAAGTCCGCGTAAACGACAACGGGTACACGCTGTTGGTGCAGAAAATCCTTAAACTTTAAGATTTTATCGTCGTTGCCGGGTAAATCAAATCTTACTGGTTTAACCCTTCAGCAATCGATTTCATGGCGGTCCATGACATCTTTGCTACTGAAATGTTGCAGACATCTGTCACAAATGTGCATAGTACCCTTATGCTTGGATAATGAAGAACCAACTAATGCCGACAAGTTGTGAATCCAACAATAATGGAATTTTCCAGTACCGTCAGTAATCATCAACATGTTTATGTGTTTACCGCGTTTGCCTGCAGTGTGATGGAGGGCCCCGTAACCTACATGTTTACCATTATCTACATCCAGACCGAAAATATTTACTGAATACTCTGGATTTTGACACTCGAATTTGGAAATGTCTGAGAGTTTTACCTGAAAAATCGAAACTGTGGTTGGCGAAGGCTTGTCTATTATTTTCAACGCGATCTCCGTGTTTCTTAAACACCCCTACCTGTGCAGCAAGAAGGGACCATAGAAAGCATAAGTCATCATCGCTGTTTTCCACATTGACAACGGCTTTGTTTCTACGGATATCAGCTGGCAGAGCAACACAGGAAGACCACCGATAGAATGGTTCGAATTTAGAAATGTTTATGTCGAGGGAGATGATTCTATCGAGAGTTTTGCCGCCGTCCCTTTCTTGAAACTCTCACAATTTTACATTGAGCTCCGACTTCACATAGTTTTTACACCAATCAGACAGGGATGTGCTGCGCGTGACTTCACGCATTTTAATAATAAACACATACGGGTGGTTTCGAAAGCGGTTTCCTTCTGAATTTTGTATGTTGTAATCAGCACAACCTGAACTTTTACGGACGGGGAGGACTAACTATCAACAATTTCGCGAAGTTTTTCAGTTAAAAGATCATGGCAAGCATCAATGTATTTAATAGGATCAATATAATTTAATGAATTTAGAATGGTACCGGAATAAATTCTACATTCAAAAGCACTTTCCCGGTCTTCAAGGATCAAGCGCGCTGCTGGTAATGAACTATCACTAAGAGCTGCTGGGTGACTGCTGCTGCTGCTGCTGCTGCTGGATGCCGTGGTCGGCTGCCATGTCGATGTGCTAGCGACGGGCTGGCGTGGCGCCGGGGTCGGCCGCCATGTCGATGTACTAGCGACAGGCTGGTTTGATGCCGGTGTCGGCCGCCACGTTGACGTGCTAGCGACGGGCTGGCGTGTGCCGGAGTGGGACACCACGATGACGTGCTGGCGATAGGCTGGTGTGATGCCGGTGTCGGCCGCCATGATGACGTGCTAGCGACGGGTCGACGAGGAGCAGCGATAGGCATGCCAGGACCTGCTGCCGTGGCTGGCGTTTCCCAGGGTCGCCACATTGGTGGTGGGGCAGGATCATTCATGTTGACTGCGGCAGGTTCATTCCTGTTTGCGGCCGACCCCTGTATACCGGAACCTGAAACAGAAAAAAAATATGTAAACAAAAAAATAATTATTCAGTAGTAGTATTGACTTACCAGTAACTGTATGGTTCCGGTGTGTAGGCGAATCTCCTGCTGGTATCAGTGGTGTAGAAATATATTGTACCAGAGATTGCGCCGGTATTATCCATCCCTGTGATGATGGTGTCGGTGGTACACTGGATGATGGCAAGCTTTGAAATGACGACACATGACCATCTAAGCTCCACTGGGATGAATCTGAAAGAGAATAAGAAAAAAAATATTTAGTAACATGAAAGAAAAAAATTATGTAATATGAAAGAAAAAAAAATTTGCACTTGCCATTAGAAGTTGTTCGTTGTCGTTTGGGGTTAGTCAGTAATGGAGTCCCATCGCGCTTATTAAGCTGCTGACTTGAAGTCGCTTCCATATCTGAAACAAAAAAAACAAAACGTATATCAGTATCAAAATAAACACGGAACAAAACTTTAAAAACACATAAATATACAACTTCTATGACTGGCATACATTCAAAGCTGAACATTTCTGCAGAAACAAAAAAAAAGTGAAATAGAAAAAATTTAACTTTATAAAAATAATGACAAAGTTAAAACTTTAAATGCTTACCACCAATTAGTTCATTGGTTGCAATATTCAGAAGTTCATCAATTCCTGCAAAAAAAGAAAATAAAACCAATGATATAGCGGCAAAACTAGCGACACCTAACTGTATAATGAGCAATCACTAAAAAACTTCATACCATAATCATCAAGTTGGCTTAACTCTAAAAGTGCCGCCATATCTGTGAAAGAAAACATAATATATACTATACATTTAAAATGATAATATATTGTATGCTATTTAAGATAATGTGAACATTTTACAAAAGTGTTATTGAACATACCTTCGTAGTTGAAGAGATCTTCAGACATGGTTACTGGAATTTAGAAGAGCGAGAGAGAGAGAAGTGATTCTGGGATGGCTGACGCAGGCTTCTTATACCTCTCGACTGGGTAGGCGTAGCATGTTCAGACCGGTCGTACAAGCAAAGACCGTTGCGCGCGGCGTCATGGGATTGGGAGTGGCTAAGTGGTCTAACAAAAGAACAATAGAAGGGGCAGATGACGGTTAGTGAGATCACTTGACCTAACAATATAAACAATACATGGACGCTGTTCATGATTGAGATGACGTTCTGAAGTGGACAGTTGACCTAACAATATACCATAGATCCTCGCATTACATTACTATGAATAGCAAACTCTCAACTCAAACTGTAGGTAGTATCAGAGTCGGAGTATTAAATGTAGAATGAATAAACGCAAAGACTGTTGTGCGCTGCTTCATACATTGGGGTGGCTGTTATTACTTTTTAAAGTGGATCACTTGACATATCAATTGAATAATATTTTTTTATTCATGAATAGGAGGCTGTTGGAATATCAACTGAAGCTGTGAGAATTTAGTGCGAAGAGTTGAGAGTATTGGTACTCATATATTTCGATATGAAGACTGAATATTAAAACACCACGCAGTAACGCCACATACAATAGGCTATAGAAACCTCACCCCCAAAACAAAGCATGGCTCAAGCAGCAAAACTTATGATCAACTATCAAAAATAGCAGTTTTTTTTAAAAAATTTATTGGGTAAATGGGAAGTTTGATTTTTTAGAATAATCATGATACAAAAATAATTTTCGTACCCAGGCTGAAGAGTTGGATGCTGTGCCTCGGTCGCCTGTTGGTGACTGGCGTATGGCCTCTAGACTTAGAAGTCGAACACGGGGGCAGTCGAGCAGGCTTAAAGGCTAAGACGCTGAACTTGTTCGACTGTCCAACCGGTATGATGTATTGTCGGAGGCTGACACAGTCCCACAATTGTGATCCTGCGAGTTGACGCCCCCTGGCTTGCCAGGTCTGAGCAATCACAGAAGGGGATTTTGGTAGTTGGGAGCTCTAATGTTAGGCGGTTATTAGAGCCCCTTAGGGAAATGGCGGATTCCGCGGGGAAGAAATCCAATGTCCATTCAGTGTGTATTCCGGGTGGCCTGATCCGAGATGTGGAACAGGACATCCCGGATGCCTTAGAAGGGACGGGGTGTAGCCAACTACTGATTGTGGCTCATGTCGGCACCAATGATGCTTGTCGCCTTGGGTCGGAGGTTATCTTCTCTTCCTTCCGGCGGCTGACTGAAAGGGTGAACTCTGTGGCCAGTGGCCGCAAGATATCGGCAGAGCTAACCATCTGTAGCATTGTAGACAGAGTTGATTGTGGACCTCTGGTTCAGAGCCGTATTGAGGGGCTGAACCAGAGACTACGACGTTTCTGTGATGATATTGGCTGCAGATTCCTCGATCTTCGCCATAGGGTAGAGTCATGTAGGGTTCCCCTTAATAGGTCAGGTGTGCACTACACACGTGAATCGGCTACACGGGTGGCAGGGGCCGTGTGGAATGCACTGGATGGTTTTTTAGGCTGAGGGAGGAAGACCCGAAACACGAAATACAGTTACGGGCTACCTAATCAGATGTAACACCGGAATGTAGGAGGAGCGTAAAAGAATCTCGACAGTTAAAAGTTCTCGTAATTAACTGTAGAAGCTTTTGTAACAAACAACCGGAACTTGATAGCATTATTTGTAGCACAGAGGCGGATATCGTTATCGGTACAGAAAGTTGGCTAAAACCGGAAATAAGTTCCGCCGAAATTTTTAAAGATAGCATGAATGTTTTTCGTAAAGACAGATTACATTCTCATGGAGGTGGGGTATTTATATCTGTGAGTAAATCTCTCCCATGTAATGAAATAGAAGTCGATACGATTTGTGAAATCATATGGATTAAAATCAAAGTTGCTGGGCCAAAACTCATCATAGGCGCCTTCTACCGTCCACCCGATTCCGACATAGCTATCGCCGAGGAGTTAACAAATAATGTAAACAGTATAGCTAGCCGTTTTCAGGATCATGCTATGATTCTAGGAGGCGACTTCAATCTGCCTTATATTGACTGGCGTAATTACGTTCACATTACAGGTAGCAGGGATAAGGCAGCTTCTGAAGTAATTCTCGAAATGTTCTCAAATAATCATCTCGAGCAGCTAGTTAATGAACCTACGTGGTGTCATAACGGTAGCGAAAATATTTTAGATCTGCTGGTTACCAACAGGCCAGAATTATTCACCGAAATTTCAACGACCACAGGTATAAGCGATCACAAAGCGGTAATTGCAACTATCAGACTAATGACCAAGCGAAAAAGGAGAAAACGGCGGATTGTATACAAATTCAGTAAGGCCTCTAAGGAGTGTTTTAGAACCTACCTGAGGAATAATTACCATAACTTCAAGTCAAAAAAGACACCGTTGAAGAGATGTGGCATCGATTTATACGAATAGTCAGGGAAGGTATGGATATACATATACTGAAGCGGATAATAAATGGGGAGGATGATCCACCGTTGTACACATGCGAAGACAAAAGATTACTCAAAAAACAAAGGAGGATACACGCACCCTCAAGAAGGAAGCGGTGTCGCAGTGGTTTAGAAACCTTAGCTGAGTTAAGAGGACGTATTAAGAATGTAATGCGTGAAGCCTTCAACGATTTTCATTCCAACTCTCTCTCTCTAAGAGTCTCACAGAAAACCCAAAGAAATTCTGGTCGTATGTACGAAAAATCAATTGTACCAATAGCAATATACCAGCACTAATTCGTGAAAGTTCAGAGGTTAATGAAAGCCGCGATAAAGCTAACGTACTAAATACTGTATACAAAAAAATCGTTTACTGATGAAACTAAGGATAGTGTTCCCGTTTTCGTACCTATTATGTCAAGAGTAGAAATTAAATGTTTAATATTCCGTGAAATGGGCTTTCAGTGAGATTTGTTTAAGGACATTAATTCATTACTTAAGATTGAAGCATCATTGGTTTAAATCGTATTTTATTAAGCGCTCGATATAGAGTATATTTTTTTTATTCCCGTCCATATATATATGTATATATAGAGTCGAATGCCGTCAAACAACGATTTTTTTCTTTCGTTATACAACTTGAGAGCATCCATATTCTGGTTTTCCTCAAATCACTCCAGGCGAATGTAGCGATGGTTTGAACGCTCTGACCACGCATTTAGGAGGGCTCTGGTTCGAATTCCCGTCTGAGCATCCATATTCTGGTTTTCCTCAAACCACTCCAGGTCGCCGTTTCCTTTCCCCGCCTCTAATGACAACGAGGTGTAAAGCCATTCTGGCACGCTATGACCACGCATTAAGGAGGACTCTGGTTCGAATACCCGTCTGAGCATCCATATTCTGGTTTTCCTCAAACCACTCCAGGTCGCCGTTTCCTTTCCCCTCCTCTAATGACAATGAGGTGTAAAGCCATACTGGCACGCTACGGAATTTTGTTTAAATTGTAATTTACTAGAGTCGAATGTCATCAAACAGCGACTTTTTTTCCTTTCACTATATATCTTGTGGGTTGGTTAATGATAGGTTCAGTGACCAGACTTATTTTGAAGCTTGAGTGCACCCGAAGATGGTGATGAAACTTGAAGTTATTAAAGGGGAGGGGGAAAGGCAAGTGGCCTGGCAAAAGAGCAATACAATCGGCAGCTGGTACTAGGGTGGTGAAGCTAAGGTTACTGTAGGAGAGGGGGAGGGAGGGGAGGGGATGGGGGGAAAAGGGGAGGGGGAGGGGGCGTGGCCAAGGACAATAGGGGTGTAACTGAGGTTAGTCAAGTGGCCCTGAAGTCAAGTGGCCTAATTAGCATAACAATGGAACAATAGAGGTGAAACTGAGGTTAGTCAAGTGGCCCTCAAGTCAAGTAGGAGGGGAGAGAACAATAGGTGTGAAAATGATTGACAGGTGGGAGGGGGGAGAACAATAGAGGTGTGAAAATGATTGACAGTTCTTTTGTGTGGGCATGTTCCCGCAAATCCACACTACTCCCGGCGTTTTCTCCTATTGGGAGACTTTAACGCACACAACGTGCTGTGGGGTTCGAACACCAATTGCCCCAGAGGTCGGGAGATTTGTAGATTATTGGAGCTGGAGGATGTATGCTTCCTCAACACCGGAGAAATGACTCACTTCACTACTGCAACCACTACTTCCTCTGCCATTGATCTTTCTCTTTGCTATCCTTCAATTGCGGACTCCGTGCTCTGGGAGGTGGATCGTGACCTCCATGGAAGCGACCACTTCCCAATTTGGTTGCACGTTGAGACTGAACGTCGAGAAAGCATTACAACACGGAAATGGAATATCAGCAGAGCTGACTGGGAGCTTTACAGCCGGTCAGTCATTTTTGAGCATCGCCAGAACATCGAAGAAAAGGTGAAACATCTTACAGATGTGAATCACTGGGCGGCTTATATCTCCATTCCTGGCGGCTCTGGAACGCTGCGCAGAACGCGCATCCCCTGGTGGAACGACGAATGTCGTTCCGCTATTCAGGTTCGCAGACGGGCCCTACGTCGGTTTAGGTTGCACCCGACACCTGACAACCTCCCAGCGTTCCGAATTGCTAGAGCCAAGTCGCGTCGTATTATTAAGGAGAGCAAAAGAAGGTCATGGCAGACCTTTGTGAGCACCATTAATCGTTCCACATCGTCAACAAAAGTATGGGAGTCAATCCGCCGTATATCTGGGAGGTACTCTCGACCGCCAGTATCTAGATTACTGGATCATGGGCGTGTAGTCACCGACGAGCGAAGCATAGCGCAGCTGATGGCAGAGCACTTCGCTGCCATCACTTCGTCTGCTGGATTGGACCACCAGGTCCAGCAACGAAGAATATCTGCTGAGAGACAAGTCTTTTGCTTCGACTCGTTGATTTGCAGCAATACAACAGCCCATTTTCATCTTGGGAGCTGGAGTCAGCTCTAAACAGCGCCAAGGACACTGCGTCAGGGCCTGACCAGATCCAGTACCAGATGCTGAGGTATCTTAGTAAAGATGTTCAAGAGTACCTCCTGGGTATTTTTAATGATGCTTGGACCGGAGGACACTTCCCCGACTCATGGAAAGAAGCAACGTTAATCCCGATTTTAAAACCAGTAAAAGACAAGTTATTGCCAGGTAGTTATCGCAGCATCGCCTTAACTAGCTGCGTTGGGAAGACACTAGAGCGGATGGTGAACCGCCGCCTCGTTTGGTGTCTTGAGTCCCGTAAGCTGCTGAGCCATTTTCAGTGTGGATTCAGGAAGTTCCATTCCACCACGGACAGGGGCGTAGCTACTATGGGGCTAGGCGGTGCAGTGCACCGGGGCCCCTACGCTCAGGGGGCCCCCAAGCGTACCTCAGAGGGCCCACGGGCCTTCACGGCAAACTGACGACCCTTTTTTTTAGCTCCACCGCGTCTTCTAAGGGGGACCCTGAGACACAGGGAGCCCCCAAGCACAACTCAGCGGCCCCCAAGCACAACTCAGGGGCCCCAGCCTCAGTTCAGGGGGCCCATACCAGCAACACAAAGCAAAAAAAAAGGTCGCCCATCTGGACTGAGGGCCCAAAATAATTTTTTTGCACCGGGGCCCATGTTGACCTAGCTACGCCACTGACCACGGATAACCTGATCCTACTGGAAGCGGCAATTCATGGCGCCTTCATCCGCAGCCAACACCTTGTTGGTATATTTTTTGACATCGAAAAGGCATACGATACTACCTGGCGACAATGGCTTTCATTTCTCTGCTGAGAAAACCCGCTGTGTACTTTTTAGCCATAGTAGAATTCTTTTAGCAGAACCTCATCTCACCTTGAGGAACACCGTTTTAAGTTTTAGCGAAACTGTTAGGTATCTGGGCCTCATTTTAGACAGTAGGCTTACATGGCTTCCACTTCTTAAAGATGTTAAAGCCAGAGTCTTGAAAGCTCTTAATGCTTTGAAATGTCTGTGTGGCAGGTCGTGGGGCGCTGACCGCTCCTGCCTGCTACAGTTTTATAGAGCCTTTGTACGGTCGCAGTTGGAGTCTGGTTGCATTGTCTACGGTTTGGCACGGGACAGCTATCTCCGTATTCTGGATAGTGTCCACCATGCAGGAATTCGTCTCGCCACAGGTGTATACCGCACCAGTCAGATACCCAGCATTTGTGCTGAGTCTGGCGAGCCGCCGCTTTCCATTGGCCGGCGTCTCCTCATGGTGCGACACTATATACACATTGCCACAACTCCTGGCAGTCCCGTGTACGACGTCGTTATTCATCCTAGCTTTGAACGGCTATATACCAACCATCAAAGAGCAACTAAACCGTTCAGCTACCGTACAAAGGCTATATTGGAGGAATATGGGTTACAGATGCCCTCTTTTTATCACCAGGGTTGGAGTAAATCTCCTACCTGGCTTTTGAAGAGGCCCATAACAGTTTTAGAATTATCGCGGTACAACAAGCTGTGTACCGCCGACAATGTTTTTACCCGAACTTTTAGCGATGTTTTAAATCAGTTTCGCGATTTTACCCCGGTATACACGGTCTAAGCAGGCTAACGGAGTTGGCTGCTCAGTAGTGTTCCCTCGAGCAACTTATAATGACAAACTGAATAGCTGTTGCAGCGTATATACTGCTGAGTGTTACGCTTTGTTAAAGTCGCTCCAGCATATGAAAGTAAGTCGCGGCACGCAGCACATCATATGCTGTGATTCCCTCAGCTGCATCCAGGCCATGGGAAGTATGTACCCAGCAGATCGTCTTGTCCAGGATATACAGGACACCCTCCTTTCCCTTCAAATTCGTGGAAAGGAGGTCGCATTCTGCTGGGTACCCAGTCATGTGGGAATCAAGGGGAACGAGTCAGCTGATGAAGCTGCGAAGTTAGCCTGCAACAAGGTCAGAATTGACTTTGATACGGTCGCAAAGGGTGACCTTGCCTCAGCGGGGAAAAAAATTGTTTTTGATATTTAGCAGAGGCAGTGGCTGGAGGTAGAGCATAATAAGCTCCAGCTGGTCAAACAGACCGTTCAGCCGTGGAGCAGCTCCTTCCAGCGGGCGAGGAGGGTTGATGGTCTCCTCACTCGCCTCCGTTTAGGGCACTGCCCTCTGACACACCGCTGTCTTCTCCGCCGGGAGGACCCTCCGGAATGTAATACCTGTGACGTACCACTGACGGTGTTCCAAATTTTAATTGATTGTGTACTATTTTTAGACCTGAGGGCAGACGTCGGCCTGGCCAACGATCTGTCCTTCATTTTAAACAATGCGACCAGCAACGTGGCATTTGTTTTAAAATTTTGTGTATTGGCCGGTCTAACGCCTAAGATTTTAGGCAGATCGGCCTAGTTTTAAGATGGATGGGTGGCCTCTTTACAGCCACCCACCCATATGCATTGTTTTTAATTTTCATATTTTTAAATTCCTTTTCGCTGGCCACTATACAGCCGGCGAGAGACGAAGTGTTGTTAATTATTTTGTGACCCTGTATGGCCCCTTTACAGCCATTCAGGTGGTGCACGGTCTTGAGTTCTGGTGGCCCCCTTTCTAAGCCACGTTTTATATTTGTGAATTATTTTATTTGCTGTCTGTATGGCCCACCCCTTTACAGTCGACCATGAAGACAGTATTTTAGTACTTTCTTAAGCCACAGTTTAGGCTGGTAATTGTTAGGGCGCTAATGACCCCGCTGTCGACGCGCCCTAAAACAACAACAACAACTATTCTTTAGTGAATTACGAAAGTCCTGCATTCCTGTAGTACACTAATTTTACTCAGACTTTCCCGAAATTTTAATATGTTACAGTTTAATTTATTCCGAATCTTTTCTTGTAATTATTCTCGTTTAAGAGCTATTAATTTCTAAAAGTCATACAAGGCGATGCCATCACATGTCGACCCTAAAACTTCATTTTTCTTACTTTAAATTTCAAATTACCTTTGAACTGTTATATTATTGTTATTAACTGAATTTTTCTCTCTCAATTGAGCCTACTTTTATCTTCTTAGCTCTTTTATATAAAAAGTTCCAATTCTTTATTTTTCCAATATTTTCTCAGATAAATTTTAAAAGCATACAAAATACATCTTGAAATGATCGTCATTCTCTGCTTTCTTAGTGGAAATGAATGCAACAAAATTCTTTATGACTGACAAACTACCTTATCTGAATTTTATGTCTTTTACAAAAATGGTTTAGAATCAATTTAAAAAGTGCTTTATTGTTAAGAAAATGGTTATAAAATTTCTTCACTATATGAAATTTACCCCCTTCTAAATAGTTTTAGCCAGATAATGGACATATAACAATGTTATATTCTGATATGAAAAGTGGTTACTCTTGAAAATGATTATAAAAGTTATTTGCTATATGCATTATGTATAATAGGCCTCCTGCTGAACGGTTTAGGTAAGATAATAGATATATAACACACTCCACCTTGGATAGCATGATCCTGTGGCGAGACAGGATGTTTTCGTATGACAATATCGTAGGGTATGGAATTTTAAAACAGTTGAATGAATCTGATTTTTTGTAAATCTACCTGTCTTTTGCAATTGTTTCTATCGTGGCGTAGAGTCTGTTACTGAGACAGTTGTGGTATCAAAGCATTTTATCAAAGAAAGCAGTGTTCCTCAAAGGTCAGATTTAAGTGTGACCCTCTTTGCTATCGCAATCAACAACTCTGTAACAAGGAGGCCTGTAACGGTACTCCTTATTCGAAGATGACTTGACAGTTTTTTTTTACCCCTTGTCTAGAATAAGAGGTGCCCAGAGGCAATAAAAACTTGTACTAAAAATTCAAGATGAATGGTTTTCAATTTTCTGTTCTCATTCCCGGAGCATACTTTTTACTCATAGTCATAGTCTCTTAGCAGAAATTTATTTTATCGTGAAGAACACCGATACTGCAATGTGCCCCATTTTTAACAACAGACTTAGCTGGCTACCATATCTGAAAGATCAGAAGCCAGAGCCCTTAAAATGTCTGTGTGATAAGTCATCGGGTGCCGACCGTTCGTGCTTATTACCATTTTACAGAGACTTTTCGGTATCATCATTGGAGTATGGTTGCATTGTTTGTGATTCAGTGCAGACCTTCATTTACGAATGTTGAACAGTGTTCACAATCTGGAGTTTGGCTTGCCACAGGTGTATATCGCATCAGTCCTACTTCCAGCCTTTGTGTTGATGCAAGTGAGCTGTCACTTCCCCTCCAGGGGCATCTTCTTTTCATGGTGCTTCACTTCAAGCACATAGCTTCAACACCTGCCAGACCCGTTTACTATGCAGTGATGAATCCACTGTTTGAACGCCTCTACACAAACCGTTGTAGAGATACCAAACCCTTTAGCTACGATACAAGGGCTATTTTAGAACAATATGCCTACTAGTTGTTAACTTTTTATAACCAGGGGCGGAGAAGGGCGTTACGCCGTTTTAAGTTGTATCCAACGGCTGACAACCTCGCAGCGTTCCGTATTGCAAGAGCTAAGGCACGCCGCCTAATTAAGGAGAGCAAGAAAACGTCATGGCAGGATTTTGTGAGCTCAATTAACCATTCCACATCATTATCGAAAGTATGGGAGTCTATCCGTCGTATATCCGGAAGGTGCTCTCGAGTACCAGTATCTGGGTTACTGGATCATGGGCATGTAATCACCGACGAACGAAGCATAGCGCAGTTGATGGCGGAGAACTTCGCTGCCATCACCTTGTCTGCCAGTTTGGGCCCTACTGTCCAGCAGCGAAGAACTGCTGCCGACAGGCACGTTTTATGCTTTGGTTCGTCGAACTCGCAGACTTACAATAGTCCTTTCTCAATTTGGGAATTGGAGTCTGCGCTAAACAGTGCAAAAGACACTGCCCCTGGGCCAGATCTGATCCAGTACCAGACGCTGAGGCATCTTTCAAATGATGCTAAGCATTACCTTCTGGATATTTTTAACCATATATGGACCGAAGGACACTTCCCTGAATCGTGGAAAAAGCAACTTTAATACCTATTTTAAAACCTGGGAAGGACAAGTTGCTGCCAGGTAGTTATCGTAGTATCGCCCTGACAAGCTGCGTGGGAAAGACACTGGAGAGGATGGTTAACCGCCGGCTCGTCTGGTGTCTAGAATCCCAAAACCTTCTAAGCCGCTTTCAGTGTGGATTCAGGAAATTCCGTTCCACCATGGACAACCTGATTCTGCTGGAAGCGGCAATACAGGATGCGTTTATTCGCAGCCAACACCTTGTGGGTGTCTTTTTTGATATCCAAAAGGCCTATGATACTACCTGGCGGCATGTTATTTTTAAACAGTTACACGAATGGGGTTTTAGAGGCAATCTGCCCCATTTTTTAAAATCATTTTTATCAGGACGTTGCTTCCGGTACCGAGTCGGTAGTGAAGTGTCAGATGTTTTTATCCAGGAAAACAGTGTTCCTCAGGGATCAGTTTTAAGCGTGACCCTTTTTGCTATTGCGATAAACAGTATATCAAATGTAATAAGGAGACCCATCCGGTATGTAGATGATTTTTTTATTTTTATTGCATCGTCCAGCCTGAGAAGCGCTGAGCGGCAGTTGCAACTCACGCTGAACAGGCTGGATGAATGGTCAGTGCACACCGGTTTTCAATTTTCTGCGGTGAAAACCCGGTGTGTACTTTTTACTCGTAGCAGAAGTCTTTTAGCCGAGCCCCACCTAACCCTGAGGAACACTGTTCTAAGTTTTACTGATACTGTCCGGTTTCTGGGCCTTATTTTAGACAGTAGGCTAACTTGGCTTCCGCATCTTAAGGATGTGAAAGCGAGAGCCTTAAAAGCCTTAAATGTTTTAAAATGTCTTTGTGGCAGGTCGTGGGGCGCTGACCGCTCCTGCCTGCTACAATTTTATATGGCCTTTGTACGGTCGCGACTGGAATACGGCTGCATCGTTTACAGCTCAGCACGGGATAGTTACCTTCGGATGCTGGATAGTGTCCACCATGCAGGAATTTGGCTCGCCACGGGTGCCTACCGCACCAGCCCTATTGTCAGTATTTGCGCTGACTCTGGCGAGCCGTCGCTTACCTTCCGCCGGCGTTACCTCATGGTGCGACACTACTTGTACATTGCCATAACACCTGGCAGTCCCGTGCATGATGTGGTTATGCGTCCGGATTTCGAACGTCTGTATATCAATCGCTACAGAGCGACTAAACCTTTCAGCTTCCGTACAAGGGCCGTTTTAGAACAATTTGGGTTTGAGTTACCTTCTTTTTATCACCAGGGATGGAGTAAATCTCCTCCCTGGCTTTTAAAGAGGCCCAGAATAATCTTAGATCTTTGTCGGTATAGCAAATTGTATACCGCTAATAATGTTTTTATTAGTATTTTTACCGATATTTTAAAACAGTATCACACATTTACCCCGGTATTCATGGATGGGTCTAAGCAGGCTAATGGAGTAGGATGCTATGTTGTGTTCCCTCGAGCGACTTACACATACAAACTGGATGGTAGATGCAGCGTTTACACTGCCGAGTGTTACGCTGTTTTAAAGTCGCTCCAGCATATTAAATCAACCCGTGATAAGAGGTTCATCATATGCTGTGATTCCCTGAACTCTATTCAGGCCATAGGAAATATGTATCCAGCAGATCGTCTAGTCCAGGACATCCAGGACGCCCTCCTTTCTCTCCAATCTCACGGAAAGGAGGTGCTATTCTGCTGGGTACCCGGCCATGTGGGAATCAGGGGGAACGAGGCAGCTGATGTAGCTGCCAAGTTAGCCTGTGACAAGGTCAGAATTGACTTTGCTCCGGTCCCAAAGTCAGACCTTGGCTCGGCGACGAAGAGAAATGCTTTTGAGGTGTGGGAGAGGCAGTGGCTGGAAGTAGAGCATAACAAGCTCCGGCTGGTCAAACCGACCGTTCAGCCGTGGAGCAGCTCCTTCCAGCGGGCGAGGAGGGATGAGGTTCTCCTTACTCGCCTCCGTATCGGGCACTGTCCTCTGACGCACAGCTTTCTTCTCCGCCGGGAGGACCCACCGGAATGTGATGCCTGTGGCGTACCTTTGACGGTACGCCACATTTTAACTAATTGTATTTTATTCTATGACTTAAGGGCAGACGTTGGCCTAGCCAATGATCTGTCCCTTATTTTAGGTAATGAAGCTAGCAATGTGGCGAAAGTTTTCAAATTCTGTGTTGTGGGCGGTCTTATCCCAAAATTTTTGGGAAGACCGGCCTAATCTTTTAAGGTGGATGAGTGGCCATTTTACAGCCACTCATCCATGTATTGTGAATAGCTCTTGTTTTGTTTTTGTTCTACTATTAGATTTAAGTTTTTATGTCTGGCTGGCCTCTTTACAGCCAGCCAGACATGAGTTGTGATGTTTGTTTTTTAATGGCCACCTTACAGCCAACATTTTAGCATTTTACCCGATTTGCCAGTCTGTGTGGCCGACCCCTCTACAGTCGGCCATACAGACGGTAGAACTTGGATTTTAAGCCACATTGCTAAGCCTGTCGTTGTTAGGGCGCTAATGACCCCGCCGTCGACGCGCCCTTAAGCCCCAACAACAACAACAACAACAACAACAACAACATAACCAGGGGTGGAGGAATTTTTTCCCCTGTATTTTAAATGAGACCCTGAATTATTTTAGATATGTCACAGTACTACAAACTGATTACCACTGACAATGTTTTTATTTAATTTTTTAATGAAATTTTAAACCAGCATCACATACTTAACCCGATACAAACAGATGGGTCAATGCAGGCTAAATGAGTAGGTTGCTCTGTAATGTTACCTCAATCCGCTTATAAATACTTGCTGGCCAGAAGGTGCAGAGTACATACCGTGGAGTATTATGCTTTACTGAAGTCGCTGAAAGTAAGTGGCGACATGAAGTACATTTTATGCTGTGATTCCCTCAGCTGCATTCAGTCACTGGGAAACATGTTCCCAGCACATATAGTCCAGGACACGCCACAATCTCTCCAGTCTCGTGAAAAATAGATTTTATTCTGTTGTGTTCCTGGCCAACTAGAAATCGTCAGGAATGAAGCATAGGATGATGCTGCCTAGACAGCTTGTACCAAAGTTAGGATTGACTTTGTTCTGGTCTCAGACTTTCTCTCGGGCCACTACTCCACTAAACCAGGGAAGCAAGTAAAGTCAACAAGATTAAGTTCACAGACCACAACAGACTGTATAAAGCCCACTCGGAGGGCCCATTCACAGTGATTGTAGAACCAATGGGCGAGGGAAATATGCAACACCCAATAAAACTAGGGAAGGTATTCTACACAATAAAGTTCCCGGACTGGAAAGAATAGAATGGCCATGGAATTTACAGAAGCAGAATTTGCCAACCAATTCATAGCTAACCGTACCTTACTACAGTCGATGGGACTGAAGGCGTTCGTACCAGCTAGTAGAGTGGAGTGTAAAGGAGTCAATCAAATTAGTACACCTTGACTTATTGCAAGAGATAAAACTAAATGCTAAATCAGGGGTGTCAATCATAAACATGAGGCGCTTCACCAAGAAAACATAACTGGATGGAAAGACAGTGACAAC
The DNA here is from genome assembly GCA_031002005.1 of Vandiemenella viatica. Lineage (NCBI taxonomy): Eukaryota > Metazoa > Arthropoda > Insecta > Orthoptera > Morabidae > Vandiemenella > Vandiemenella viatica. The sequence goes on from CM061921.1 coordinate 26,604,629, forward strand.
GCCACTGAAAACCGTACAGTTAACATTCGAGAGTCAGTATCTCCCAGAATACATTGAAATATACCACCTCAGATTCAAGGTGGCAGCATATATATACCCAGTAATACAGTGCTATAAATGCCAGATATTTGGACACTTGGCAAACAACTGCAAAGGAATGGAAAGATGTACAAAATGTGGCAAAGGGCATAAAACATAAGAATGTCAAAAGGAAACCTCCAAATACGTTAACTGCAGTGGCGACCACCCTGCGATGACAGAGTCTGCCCAGTGAGAAAACAACAGGAGGAGAAAAAAGTGAAGTAAGCAAGACAGCAAAACTGTAGGGACCACAGAATATGAGTACAATCTTGGAGCCTTCCCTACTGTACAGAAGAGAACATTCAGAGATGTCACCATAGACAACGAACAGCCTGGCACAGTGAACTAACACCAAAGGACAAAAAAATGTGGTGTTACAGTTATCACGGGAGGGCCACACCAAGGAAGTTCTCAGTATAGAAAGCAATCATCATAATAGTCAAAAAAATAATGTAAGTTCTGGCCCAACATATAGAGAACAAAATGACAGTGACTATACTCCAAAAATTACAAGATATTGCCACAAACGAAGGTGGGTGGCGCAGAGAGAGAGAGAGAGAAATAGGTACACAGGGTATACGATGTTGCCGCATTTCCAGCAGGAGACGTGTGACGTAGAGAGAGGAAGAAAATATAGTTATTACACTAATACTACTAATATTACTGCTGTGTAATGATAAAAATAATAATACGCGTTTTAGCAGTGCTTTATGTGATAATACTATTAAGAGAGACAGGAATGTCAGCCGCAGCAAAACAATCAACACTCATGTAACCCCACCAAGCGCTGGATTGTTACTGAATTCGATTAGCTACTGGCAGAGCGGTGACGTACCTGCGCAGAGCCTCGCTAAACTGGGCCGCCTTCATTCGTGACACGCACTATAGAAGCTTAATACAAGAAATCAAACAGATAAGCCCAACTATGCAGAACTCCAGAGCAACAACTGAAAATGTGTTGGAGAAGACAAACATACAATGGAACAACCTTCAAAGACTACTGGAGGAACACAAAGTGGACGTAGTAACTCATCACGGAAACTTGGCTAAGCCAAGCAGACACGCTCAAATATAGGCTCTACAACATCTTCACAAAGGACATGGAAGACGGATATGGTGGTGTGGCGATCAAGATCAGAAATGGGATGAACAGCAACATGGAGATATCAACAGCTGATATAGATATCCTAGCAATAGACATCATCCAAGAAGGCATCATCAACACTGTTTCTGTCATATGCAAGCAACCAAGGGTAAACGTTACTGAAGAGCGATGGTCGGAAATACTCAACCAGCTCCCACTAGGAACTATTCCGGGAGGAGACTTTAATGCCCATCACCCTCTGTGGCACAACAGTCAAACAGACCAGCAAGGGGAAGAAATTGCAGCCGCATCACATCATGAGCATTTACCACACTCAATAACGAACCTGGAACCAGAATATGAACACCTTACCAAGAAGATCGTCGCCAGACATATCCATCTGCAAACCTAAGACACAAATACAAAGGACACCCTGCAGTGACCACTTCGTTAGAAAAATGACCATAGATGCACCGTGCAAACTCAACCACCAACCACTAAAGAACCTTATGGAGCTGCAAAGGAGCCAAATGGGAGCAATATCAAAAGAAGATAAACATGCTACTGCAACAGGAAAATGATGAGGATGGCCATATACAGCTATGATACAATAACTTCAAGGGAATAATTACATCTGCAGCCAAAGAGTGCATACCCACGACCAAAAGTAAGGAGAAGATTTACATAGAAAGGAAAATGTGGTGGATAGCGAAATGCTTCTAAGCATATAGACAGTGTCTGACAGTGGATTATTTTGCTACGCTAAGGAAGGCGTTAGTGGAAGCCAGTTCCATCATAAGAAGGGCCAAAAGAAAAGGATGGGAAGAGTTCTACAAGAACATCAAATATGGAATCACACCTCAAGAGATGTGGAAGAAATTAAGATGGTTTAAAGGAAGCAAAACGAACTCCAACTGGATCACCAGCAACAAAGTAGTAGCGGAACAATTTTTGGTCTTGACAGCGCCCTCTTACATCCCGCTAGAACGAGACGTGGACAGTGCTACAAAGCGAGACACTGAGCCAAAGAAACCATATCACAATAAGTTCGGAATTTCAGAGCAACAATGTGCATTAAAAAAGGAAGATACGGCCCCTGGAACAGACGGCATAACATACTCCATTATTGAAAAACTTTCACCAAGAGGAAAACAGAAGTTACTGAACCTATATAATGACATGCTGGCGACAACATATGTGCCGGAGCAGTGGAGAAATGTTATCATACCAGTCCTAAAGGCGAACAACGACAAGACTAAAAGCGAATCATCTCACTCCTATCATGTCTTGCAAAGATCATGAGTATAATGATCAAAAACCGAATGCAGTGGTTCACAATAAACTCGACAGCAGAACAATGGGATTCCAGAAAGGCTATTGCACAATAGACAACATAATATTAGTCACGGACATACAGCTAACTTACGTTCCTTGACGCATATAACAACGTTCAGATTAACGTACTCCAAGAAGCCATGGACATCAGTCTGCCAAGAGAAATCATTAAGTGGTGCACTATATACTTGGAGCATAGAGTTAATATATTACATACAGCAGAACTAGAGAGACTTGCTCGAAATGTATATCAGGAACTACCCCAAGGAGAGTCCCACATTATTCAACATTTTTTTTTTTCTGTCGTCAGTCTTTAGACTAGTTTGATGCAATCCTCCATCCCTTCCTATCCTGTGCTAACCTCTTCGTTTCTACATACCCCTTACAACCCACGTCCTCATAGATCTGCTTCATATATTCTAATCTCTGTCTACCTCTACAGTTCTTACCTTCGACTGTTCCCTCCACTAACAAATTAACCAATCCAGCATGTCTCAAAATATGACCGAAAAGCCTGTCTCTTCTTCCTGCAAGCTTCTTCCACAAATTTCTTTTCTCACCCATCATTTCCAAAACTCGGTCATTTCTTAATTTGTCTGTCCACCTAATTTTCAGTATTCTTCTGTAGCACCACATTTCAAATGCTTCAAGTTTCTTTCTTTCCGGTATTCCTAAGTCCATGTTTCGCTACCGTAAAGTGCTGTGCTCCACACAAAGAGTTTTAAAAAGTTCTTTCTAATACCTAGATGAATATTTGAAACTAAAAGGTTTCTCTTTTTCATGAAGGCTCTTTTTGCTAGTGCTATTCTGCATTTAACATCATTCCTGCATCGGCCATCAGTTGTAATTTTGCTTCCCAAGTAACAGAACTCACTCACTTCTCCTATTGCATCCGATCCTATTTTTATATTTAATCTTCTACTATTGGTATCATTTCTGCTATATTTAATCACTTTTGTCTTACTTTGATTTATATTCAGTCCAAAATCTTCCTTCAGTATTTTGTTCATGCCATTCAATAACTTCTCAATATGTTCAGCCCTCTCTGCTAACAAAGCAATGTCATCAGCAAATCGTAGCATACTGATTTTTTCTCCCTGAAAACTTATGCCACATGGAAATTTTTCTTTGACTTTCTTCATTGCTTCATCTACATACAGGTTGAATATTAACGGGGATAGACTACAACCTTGTCTCACACCCCTTTTAACCGATGCATGTCTATCGTGATTCTCTACTTTTATTACAGCCACTACTTGATTCTTATATAGTTTATAGTGTATTCTTCTATCTCGATACTTTAGACCTGACTTCTTTAAAATTTTGAACATCTTGTCCCACCTAACGTTATCAAAAGCTTTTTATAAATCAACAAACGCCATAAAAGTATCTTTGTTTTTCTTGATCTGCCCTTCAATAATTAATCTTAAAGACAGAATTGCTTCCGTTGTACCGCGATTTTTCCTAAACCCTACCTGTTCATCACCTACTATCTCTTCTACTACCCTTTCCATTCTTCTGTATATTATTCTGGTCAGTAATTTTCAAGCATGTGATTTAGACTAATGGTGCGATAATTCTCACATTTGTCAGATTGTGCTTTCTTTGGAAGTGTGAAGATGATATTTTTATTAAAGTCAGTTGGAATTTCTCCTGTTTCATAACTTTTTGATATCAACTTGAATAATCTTTCGATTCCTTCCTCTCCTAGGGATTTAAGAAGTTCTGCAGGGATCTCATCAATTCCAACTGCCTCATTTACGTTCAAGTCATTCACAGCTTTATTAAATTCTATCCTCAAAACAGGATCTCCTAAGTCATCAATGTCGACATCACCTTCCTTTTCCATTACATTATTGTTCAAGTCATCCCCAACATACAGTTTCTCAATGTATTCTTTCCATCGGTTAGCTCTATCTTCTGAGCTTAAATGAGGTTTCCCATCGACGGCTTTACTGTTCATACCTCTTTTCTTCATTTCTCCAAAATTCTGTTTTATCTTTCTGTAGGCAACATCTACGACCATTTCCTTTTCTACTTCTTCACACTTTTCCTGTAGCCATTTTTCTTTTGCTATTTTGCATTTCCTATTTATTTGATTTCTAAATTGCCTGTACTGCTCTCTTCCGGTTTCATCCTGAGCATTTTTGTACCTTCTCCTCTGATCCATCAGCTCCAAAATTTCTTCTTTGATCCAAGGTTTTCGGGCAGCTTGTTCCCTAAAGCCTAATGTTTCTTTGCCAGCTTTCATTATTTCGGTCTTTAATGCATTCCATTCGTCCTCGGTTGAGCTCCTTTCACAGTTACTTCTTAGACCTAAGTCTACCATTTCTACAAATTTTTCTCTTGTGCTAGATTGTTTCAGCTTATTCACTGCCAGTCTGTTCTGCTGATGCTGCTACCTTATTCGCTTGAATTTCAGCCTGCACTTCATTACTATCAAATTATGGTCCAAGTCTATGTCTGCTCCTGGGTACGCTTTACAGTCTAGAATATCATTCCTGAATCTCTGTTTGACCATAATGTAATCTAGCTGATATCTGCCTGTATCCCCAGGACGTTTCCAGGTGTATATTCTTCTTGCATGGTTCTTAAACAGTGTGTTCGCCACTATTAGCTTATATCTTTCACAAAATTCTAGCAACCTGCTTCCTCGCTCATTTCTTTCTCCTAGACCAGTGATGGGCAAACTTTTTAAGGGGAGGGCCACATAAAATAAAAAATTATCTCGGCGGGCCGGATTTTTTTTTTTTTTTTTTTTTTTTTTTTTTTTTTTTTTTAGTGATAAACCTTATTTTTTATTTTTACATCACACACAACTTATATTATTTGCAACACTGGAAAAAAAAACTTAGAAAAAAATTACAAAAATTGAGAGTAGGAAGGTGCATGTGACAGATGAAACTGTGACTGAGCTTCTAAAAGTTGTTCATAATCTGGTAGAAACTGGGATGAGCTGATTCGCAGTAGTGAAGCTAAATGGTGATCAGTCAATCAGTTTCTAACGCTGTTTCTGCGAAGCTTCATAGTAGAAAACGCCTGTTCACACAGGTAGGAAGATGCAAACATCGCAATTATCTTCTGAGCGTGAGATTTCAAGTTTGGAAAACTTGATTTTGACAGAGCCTTCTAGAACTCAATTTTAGAAACGATGAGAAATAGTTGCTTCAATTCAGTATTACATTGCAACTCAATCAGTTAAAGCTGCAATTCTGGTTTGACTGATTCACAATCCAGATTAAATGGCATGCTAAAAATGTCCAGGTCATGTTCGATAACTTTGAAGTCTTGGAATTTTCGTTCAAATTCTTCATGAAGACATTTCAAGCTTTTCTCATATCTCCTAAGTTTGTCTTCCCTAACTGCAACAGTCTTTAGTCTTGGAAAATGAGTAAAGTCTTTCTTGACTAGTTGTTTGGAGAATAGATTCAATTGCATTTTGAAACCCTTGATATGACTCCAACTATCATGGATTAATTGATTTCTTCCCTGGAGTTTAAGGTTCAATTTATTGATGTGACTGAGAAGATCTGTAAAAAATGCAAAGTCCGAAAGCCATACAATATCTTTCAAATGTTCACACTCGTCCATTCCTTTTTCTTCCATGAAAGAGATTATTTCGTCTTTTAGAGCCCAAACTCGTTCGGAAACCCGTCCTGCACTGAGCCACCTTACTTTAGTGTAGTAAAGTACATCAGAATATTCAGATTGCAATGAGTCAAGAAACTCTCGAAATTGTCTATGGTTGAGTGCTCGAGAACGAATGCTATTAACAAGCTTAACAACAGCATCAAGTACATGTTTCATGTCTAGAGCAGATTTATACAGAGCTTCTTGATGTATGACACAATAAAAAAACACAACTTCGTTCCCAGGAAATGATTCGTTAAACATGCCTACAAAACCAGATTTCGTCCCTATCATATACGGTGCTGCATCAGTTGTAATGTTACAAATATTAATCAAAGGTACTTTCAAAGACGTGATAGTTTCTTGAAATTCTTGAAAAATGTCTGATCCTTTTGTCGTTCCCTTTAATGAACGCATGCAAACTAATTCTTCGCTAACACAAAAGTTGTCATCAATACCTCTTATAAATATCAGTAACTGAGCTGTGTCAGTTATGTCCGTACTTTCATCCAACGCAAAAGAACAGAATTTAAACTCCCTTATCTTTGACTCTAGTTGTGACATAAACTGCTTATAAATTACTTCAATTCTAGAAGTAATTGTTGTTCGAGACAAACTTACTGTCTCAAAATCCTTTGTTTTGTCAGGACACAAAATGTCACATACTTGGAGCATACAAGTTTTAACAAATTCGCCTTCAGACAATGCTTTGTTACTTTTTGCAATATTGTATGCTACAACGTACTAACATGTGTAGCTAGCTTTTGAGAACAACTTTGTTTCTTAAAAATATTTTGCTGACCTGACAGATTTTACGTAGAGCTCCTGCTTTTTGCTTCCGATCTTCTTCGGTCATAGATTCATAAGTGGCGTTGTTATGTTTTGTCATAAAGTGACGTGAGAGGTTGAATTCCTTGAATACGGCTACAGCTTCATTGCAAATGAGGCACACAGGTTTATCCTTAATAGGCGTGAAAAAGTATTTCCAAGTCCACTCAGATTTAAAAACACTACATTCTGAATCAACTTTACGCTTTTTATATGCCATTGTAACGATGAAAAATGTAAAAAAAAACACTAGCAACAAAGGAAAACTATAGAGACACAAGCCAGACACACAGCCGCAGCACTGACTACGCAACTGTCCGAACTGCACTGACCTTGAGAACCGACTAAACGACAATGGTAGCGCCCGAGTCGTTCCGAACTTAGCCGAGCAACACGCGCATTGTACTCCACATCGCCATGCTACTGATCTACAGACATATACTACGTCACTGCGCAAACTCAGTTAATATTAGACGCGATAATACCGTACTGAAAACGCAATAAGAAGGAAACATTCTATTCTAGCTACGCAGAAAATACATTTTGTCCTATGTGTAATTGTAGGGATTATTCGAAACCATGTCGCGGGCCGGATTGACTAGCCCGAAGGGCCGGACTTGACCCGCGAGCCGTACTTTCCCCATCACTGTCCTAGACCAAAACTTCCTACAGTATTCCCCTCTTTTCCTTCTCCCACTATTGCATTCCAATCACCCATGATTATTAGATTTTCCTCCCCTTTCACATATTGGATTAATTATTCAATTTCAGCGGATATTTTTTCTATTTCTTCGTAATCTTCCTGTGACGTTGGCATAAATACTTGTACTAATGTGGTTGGGACGGGCTTAGTTTCTAACCTCATCAAAATAATCCTGTCACTAAACTGTTCATAATAACTCACCCGTTTCCCTACTTTCTTGTTCATTGCAAATCCTACACCAGTGACTCCATTGACAGCTTGTGTGCTAAATATCCTGTGTTCCCCAGACCAGAAATCCTGTGCGTCCTTCCATTTAATCTCACTAATCCCAACAACATCTAACTTAAGTTGTTCCATATCCCTTTTTAAATATTCTAACCTACCTGCCCTATTCAGACTTCTAACATTCGATGCTCCGACTCGTAGAATGTTTCTATCCATTCTGATGACTCCTTCCTGAGCAGTCCCCACCCGGAGATCCGATTGGGGGACTATTTTACCTCCGGAATATTTTACCCAGGAAGAAGCCATCATGGTATATGTAATTTGAGAGGATTACATGTCCTCGGGATACCCTTTGGGTCTTTAATGCAGTGGTTTCCCATTGCCTTCTGCATCCCCATGCCATTGATCATTTCTGATTCATCCGCCTTTAGGGGCCCTTTCCAACCCCAAGGGCAAGAGGGTTCCCTGAACCGCTTCCCGCTCTTCCGCCCTCCTTTCGGAGGCCGTTGGCAAGCAGTGGGTGACTCCTTATACCGGGAATTTTCAGTCACCAGAGCCTCGTCCGTGCAAACAGGGTGCACCACGTGAAGGATAGGTTGACATTTGGTTGGAAAAGACTAGTATAGTCTCTCCCAAACCCTTACACCCCTATTCAACATATATACTACAAAAATGTTCAACCGGTTGAGAAGCCAAACAACATACGAGTGTACAATACGCGGATGAATTTGTAGTATATGTGACCCACTCAAAGAGAAATCTAGAACTATACTTGAAGAACAAGTGAAAGAGACACGAAACGTCTTGAAGGAAAGAGGGATGGACCTATCCATCCAGAAAAGCAAAGTATGAATCTTCACGCAAAGACAGTTCATAGAAAGGGATTTAAAAATCTGCACAGATGGAACGCACATGGAAGTAGTTAGGGAAATAAGGTTCTTAGGCATGTGGCTAGACACAAAGCAATCCTGGAGAATGTACATAGAAGCGACAAGACAAGCGGCACTACAAAGACTAATCATCTACAAAACGCTGGCCACATCAAACAAAGGCACGGATCCCCGACAGCTCCGCAGAATATATTACACTTTAATAAGAAGCAAAATTGAATATGGTGGGTTCCTATACGAAAATTCATCCACGACTACACTTAAAAAACTGGTTACCACACAATCCGCTGCCTTGAGGATAGCGGGCGTCCTTCTACAAACACCACCAGCTATGGCAATGGAAATAGTGATGGCGTCGCTGTTTCCATCATTAAGAAGGAAGAAATTGGGTCTAAAATTCTGGTCAAAAGTGAGGACGAACACCAGTCATCTACTGGGGAGAAAAGTGAGCGCATTTGTGTACGAATACCGGTATACAGTGAAAACCAAAGAATCACATAAGAGCCCAAGTATCATAAAATACTGGGAAATAACCACTCAATGGAACATAGCAAACACAGAGATCAGTGAAATGTATAGAGAACGAGAACCATGGCCAAGGATGGAATTGGACCAACATATATACATAGACCTAATAGCAGAAGTATCAAAAAAGAAGAAACAAATTACTGAGATCATAAAGCTGCTATTTCTGGAAACTTTAAACCCAATGTGGGAAGGATGGATACAAATATATACAGACGGATCAAGAGAGAGCGAGGAAGCCAGTACAGCAGCGTACATCGACATGGTGTAAGAAGAGCATGAGGTGTATGGATTACCAATCCCAATGTCCATATTTTCAGCAGAGATTATAGCGATATTAAAAGTGATCGGGTACATAAAGGAAGAGGGTATAGATAAGGCAGTTATCTGTTCTGATGCTAGAACAGCCCTGCAGGCCATAAAATGAATCCCTAAAGGCACATGCAAAAATTACCTAGTGTATGAGGCAGCCAGGGAAATAATCATGGCAACAACGGAGGGAATAAACATCAACTTACAGTGGATACTGGGGCACTTCGGTGTAAGAGGAAATGATGCGGCAGATGCAGGGGACAACTAAATGCATCAATTACAGAGGAGATATCCATCTCCTACACTGACTACCAGGGCCGGCGTTAGGAGGGGTAAGCGGGTCAAATGTACCCGGGCCCGCCCTGCTGATGAGTGGCCCAATCACCGGCTGTAGGGGTCCCCCACTCGACAAGTTGTAGACCTAAAAAAAATCGGCCATTTGGTCTCAGAGAGGGCCCTAAGTGATGAATTCGCCAAGGGCCCCCAATTGGTTATCCCGGGTCCCAAAATCCTAGCGCCGGCCCTGCCGACTACAACCACACAATTACACAAATAGTGAAGAAGGAGTAGAACAGAAGATGGATATAGGAAGAACCGAACAAAAGCCTGTGGTATAGAGCCATAGCAGGGAAACCGGATTACAAACTGTTATGCCCCCTTAAAAATAGAAAGAAGCCAGATAACAACAATAAGCAGACAGAGAACAGGGAATGCACTCCTATGAGACAGAATGTACACTATGAAGATCGTGAACAACCCGAAGTGTCAAGAATGTGATGACGTTGAAGACATATACCACTTTCTACTGAGATGTAAACAGTACAGACATAAGGAGAACTCAGAGTCAAGAACATAACAGACCTGATACAAACCCTATCCATACAAACGCCGAAAGCAATAAAAGCAATACACAATTATGTAACAAAGGCTAAAAACAGAATATAAAAAATCAAGGGGTACACAATACATGATGATGGCTGAAATAGTCGAATTGCTAAAGCCAATGTCTGGTAAAAGGGATCGTGTTTTTAAGAGGACGCCGCTAAATATATGGGACAGACAAAGAAATTAATGGCCTTAATGCGGCTCCAGGATCAGGGCAGATTGCAGGCCATGTAGGAGTAATGAGATGCATCTGCGAGGGCAGATCGGGTCGGTGACTGCTTTGTGGTAATGTTGGTAACTGCGAAATGATTTGGCACATTATGAAAGATCAACTGGATTTTTATTAAGCAGGATATTTACCTGTTCTTTGATATGTTTGAACACTATTAAAAGATTAAAACTTGCATTACTTGTTTTAGAACTTCCAACCCACGACAACCTGTCTAAGAGGAAAAGACGAAAATTATACTGCCTTTCAATCATATCCACTGAATTAAATACAAATTCGTGATTAATCAATATTTTTTCAAAAATCTATGAATTTGCGAATAATTAATATTTTAAGACCACGGTATATGAAAAACGGCCATATAATTGAGCAATTTTTTATCCCCAGCTCAAACAGTGTAGAGATATCTCTGCAAGTTGCAGTCTAGGCGCGCAGATGGCTAATTAACATAAACGATACCAAGGCCGGTACGTGCAGGAAGTTATTACGTGACGGGGATAAATAATGACCTTATAGGTGGCGACCCTTTGAGATATGAGTTAGGTTAAGAGGTGGAGCGTGGCGTTATTAGTATTTGATTAATGACACCATTACGATGATTTACGACCTGGGCTCATACACAAGTCCATAAGAAGGTACAGGCAGCGACTTCTTTACGGTCTGAAATAGATTAGTGCTGTGATGTGAAAGGTCCAGATGGTTAATGCCTTTTATGAAAGATTATGACCTTGATTAATGGCTAATTACCCAGCTTGATAATTTACAATCTGGCCGCTAACAGACAATTTGCCACCACTCAGGATGGGCGAGTCATTTGGATGGCATGTTTCACGAATTTGGAGTGGCGACGAATATAAGTGTGAAAGGTAGGGAACTAGCAGGAGCACTCAAACTAATTCATACTTTGGGGAGCGCCATTATTTTGCAGAGATTGTTGCACAAGAGGAGAATCAGTCTTGAGGTCAAAAGTGGAAAGTTGGCAGTATCAGGTGGACGTAGAGTTAGTTCCGGAAGAAGAAGCAGCCACATATCAGAGAGAAACATGCATATTATGATTTTAGTATAAGGGGAACTTGGTGCAGAAACGAAGGTTGAAGTATGGTTATTGCGAGCGAGAAGGTCATACAAGACGAGTGAATGTCAGATAATGCAGCAATGTAAGCCAACTACCATTGCGAGACAAAACCATGCTCAAAGGGGCCAAAATGCGAACAGGAAAATCCACTGATGGATCTGTAAAGGTCCAGGTCAGCCAATGACTATCGATGAAAATGCTTAGGGAGATCGTTGAAAGGGAGAAATTATATAAACATTTCCGATGCTATGTAAAAGGTGCAAGTTGTCGAGCCTTCAGCAATATGGTATTTTTTAAGATATTAGAAGTTAACATAGACAATTCAAGTGCCCTCTCTCACGCATTTGTAGACCATAAGACACTATTAGCTTGCTTCAAGCTTAATTTGTTCCTACTCGGAGCTTGGAAACCTTATACTCTCTCTTGCCTTGTCTGTAACTCTATTTGACCAATTAAAGCATAACCATGCGACCAGTGGCCAACTAAATCAATGTTCTCCCCACCCCAGGCTCTGTAACGGAGCGCACATTTAAGGCCCGGTCAAACAGAACGCGGCGGTCTGATAGCAGCCCGCCGAAGTTGTAGGACTGACGCCGCCGAGTTTCGTTGCGGGCCTTGCTCGTATTCGGCCATCTGAGCCCGCTTCTTATTGGTCGACACTGCAAACGCCTACAGCATGGGTAGGAGACAGCGGCGAGCGGCCTCGACCCATTCACCGGTACGCAGTGATGGCGAGAGGACTTCGATGAACCCGCAATCGATGATAGCAGACATAATGCGCCAAGTGGAGGGACTAACGAGACTAACTCAAGATCCAAACTGGCTTGCTAACGAAGTAAGAAGAGGCTTCTGTGGTGATCAAGAAGAGAAGACGCAAGAAGAACTCACGCCGTCGCAGCCTTCGTTGCAAACTACTACGGAATCTCCAGTTGGGGGCACGTCCACCTCGCCCCCACCAGAAGACATGACCATTGATTATCAAGAAGATGTCAATGAACCATCAGCAGAAGAAGAAGACGAAGATGTCGAACCACAAGTAGAAGAAGGACCTGTCCTTCCAGTAACCGCCTTCTATGAAGGCAATTATATACACCTGGCTGGCGAACTAATGGTAGAAGCCAACCAGTATATTCTCTGCTTTCCCGTGAAGGAGGGGCTTCGGCTACTACCGCAGCACCCAACACAACATCGACGACTGACGGCATACCTGGACGGGCGTGGCATACGCCACTCCCTACAAACCCCCCGACGACCAAACAAGATGGTCGTTCGGGGCCTGCCGGCTGACGTGCCAGAGGAGGTGGTAGCTGCCGAGCTTACCAACGGCGGCATCGCAGCCTCGGCTGTACATCAAATGCGCCGCCCAGGCACTGAAGAGCGACTACCGCTGTTCACCTTCCAGCCTGCGGTTCGTGTACCGCGGGAGAAGCGAACAAGGACCATGCTAGGACGCACGGTCCAACTCGAACCCAAGAAGCGGCCTCCGCTTGCCCTGGCACAATGTTTCCGTTGCCAGGGTCATGGGCACATGGCCTTCGACTGCGCCGCTGAGGAGCGTTGTGTAAGGTGCGCCGGAAAACATAGAGTCACCGAGTGCAGCGTCCCGCGAGACGGGGTGCCCACCTGCACCAACTGTTCCGGCCCTCACCCAGCTTGCTACAGCGGCTGCCCCGTGAAGAGAAACCTGCGCGCCAACATGAAGGCGACACACACCAACGAGTCGGTGCACTCGACAAGGAAACCCGGTCGACATCCAGACTCGACCGGATCTGAGCGACCCGCAAAGGCGAAGAAGCTGTCCGCAACCCGCCATCAACATCACCAGGCGGATTGCAAGCGCCATGACAACTTCAGTGTCATCGTTCAGCTGCTTCAACAGCAAACATTGCTAATGACCCAGGTCTTAGCGAACACAGCCACCCCGGGCTTGACACACCCGATGACGCCACCTCACAGCAATGACAACATACCGCTGAATTGGAAGGAGATACGGGACCACCTGTAAGAACTTCCCCATACTCTGGGGGCTATGCTTCCCCAGACGACTGGTGTCTGAGGCCGCCGAAGTTGTAGTGGACAAACAGAGCGCGGGCAGCTGAAGGGCGGACCAGTGTTGAAGCAATCGTGGACGAAGGAAGGAGTAATAGATGTTTTTATTTTTGTCTGCCCCCTCCTTATTAACATGTCTAGCAGTTCATCTGACGAAAGAGAATTGCTTCTTCAGCTCGATTTTAATAGTTCAGGGCGAAAAGTCACTATATACTTCACAAAACAATCCTGTCACCTAAACCATTACCACGTCCATTCCTCACTATTTTTAGGCGATGAAGTATTCAAACTACAAACTTATTTAATGCGCCCTTTTTCAATAACGACAATTGTAAATGATGAAGCGAAAAAAAAATCCATAAACATTTTTATAGGGCACTACGTGTAGTAGAAAATTCCTTTGGAATTTTAGCTCAGTCGTGGCATATATTTTTTAGGCCTACAGAGTTGGATACAGATAGCGGAGTCCATGTTGTCAAAGCTACATGTTGCCTTCACAATTTCGTAAGAAGTTACACAAAACAGATCACTGAAATTGAACTACAAGATGATACAATAATGACAAATCAACATGCCAATGCTTCTCAACCACATGTCGATTGAGAGAGATCAACTGATGCTGCTTATGTGGTACAAAACCATTTTCTAAATTACTTCAACAACGTAAATTGCCGGCCTCGGTAGCGTAGGGGCTAGAGTGATAGCTCCGCGTGCCAAAGGCCGCCGGTTCGAATCCGGCCGCGGGCATCGATGTTTAAGTGGTGTGTGTCTGTGTGAATGTCTTATCCGTCCTGTGGCGTCCATACATTGGAAAAAATACAATATATAAGCTATAATAATTACACCGAGCTGGCTGTATGGCCTCCGTTGCCAAATGCCATTAAAAAAAAACAAAAAAAAAACGCAATTTCATTTTGATTTTATAATAATTGTACCAGCATATATAAATTAAGTAAATGTTAACTTATTAGTCTGATTGAGCTTTTCAGATATTTTATTTCACATTTCTGCTTTCTTGGCATGTTTTTGTACTCGGGATGCCGAGAGTCATATAAAAATGAATATTCTCGAACGCACTGAATGAGACCCTCTCTCTCTTCCGCCATTGCCCGCCGCGGACTCTGTGGAATTCACAACATGCCGCCTGCCCACCGCGGACTGGGATTCTGCCGTGCAGTAGGCCGCGCTCTGTTTGACTGTGGTCATGCAACAGTATGTCACTATGAACCACAGAGTCCGCGCGGACTGCCCGCGCTCTGTTTGACTGCGCCTTTAAGTTGGACACGGAAGCGTTCAATTTCAGCCATTAGAATATGTAATAGCTATTTTCTGCAGAATTATTACATAAAGGCTAGTCTTATTCCTCTATGCAGACGTAGGAAAGGGACTCAAAGTTAGTCAGATTTCATTCGCTGTTTCTTTAACTGTTTTATAGATTTTTTCCCGGTGAATTAGATTTTCTAGTATGTGGGTTGTCAGTTTAGTTGACTTCATGAAAAATTAAATTTTGAATAGGGCGCGATTGCAATGAATGTCTGGGGATTAAGCCGGCGAAATCACAGAAGAGTTCGGGAAACTGGATAAATGTGTTTCAAGGCAGTCAAGCCATACTCAAAAGGGAACTGTGTAAAATGGACAAGAATGAATTCGTATAATTAGAATTTGGAGAAAGTAGGTATACCCCAATCAAATTTTTTATCCACAATGAAGCGCACGTTTAAGGTGTTTAAGAGTCGCTGAAACGTAATATTAAAGATCAAGTGATGGCAGAAGGGGTTGTGCACAGGCTGCATATTTTTAAGAAAATTGAGTGAATTGGAGAGGGCACATATTCTACATGCAGTGTCTGACATGATTGACATATATATTCACAGGAGGGATTTTCTAAAGAGATCGTAGAGTTTGAACAGGAAGTGCTTGTTATTGTAGGCATAAACACTCAAATAAAAGTAAATTCGAAGGGGCTGCGGTTCCATCGCAGCCGAAGTTGCAGGATTCACTCTAGAGATAGAATGGTGGGAGTACAGTGAGGAGAGTCCAAGTTGACCACGACTGGAAAACTTAGCAGAAACAGAAGAGAAGGCATTGGGATCAATAGCAAAGTACGGTAGTGGTACACAGATACTGTATGAACTGCAGGCAGAATTCATTGTACTAGAGGCGCTGTATGAGTTAAGGAAGGATTATACATATCCATAGTGCTGAATACTATGGAAGACAAGATATTTGGAAAACCCTCATGTTCATACAAAGGAATATAACAACTCGCCAGTATCGCCCAGTGCGCTAGATCGGGGAGATGCAGGGCACGAGCCCAGGCCCCTGCATACCGGCCGTCTCAATGGTTTTCCACAGCTATCAAAGCAAATGCCAGGACAGTCCCCAATCTCATTCTCATAAACTAGGTATTTTACAAACAAAAAATACATTTATCACTTACAGGACATAGTTACATATTTGGCAGACTGACATATCATTCTCCATTAATACGGTGGTGAAGAAGCAGACATATAGAAGAGTATACTGAGGAAGAAGCAAAATACGTGTGGTAGCTCCATGTCAAGACAGCACGAAAATGGAGTGTATCTGGCGAGTCACAGAATTGAGTATTTTAATAAGCTTTTTGCTTCTATTTTTACACTTGTCGACGTCAAGGTCATTAGAGGTGGGAAAAAACTGGGGCCAGGAGTGGGAAGGAATTCGTCCATGACTGTTTGAAGGAATCATCCTGGCATTTGCCTGAAGTAATTAGGGGAAACCCGAATCTGGATGACCAGATGGGGATTCGAACCCGAGTCCTTTCAAATGCGATGCGAGAACGTTCCTGCTCATGCACCACGCTCTGTATTTTAATGAAGCCGAGTGTTGATCTATAAGGGAGTTATTCACAGCCTAGTGACGTGTTGTGTTTCATTTGCAGAGTGACCCATTAACACATACTAATACAACGCAAAATCAAATTCAAACCAAAAGCCATTACGAACTCCACACACTATCTACTGCCTGAAAATAAAAGAGGGTATTAGACACAAACTGGTGCAAGAAGATATCATAGAAACTAGCACGAGTGGTTGATAATTCTGAAGAAACGATATGCCATCAGTATATAGAAATTGAGAATAGTCATTGATTACCGAAAATTGAACTAGTTAATAGTGTTTTCTGCTACTTGTAATATCGGAGATATTGGGAAAGGCGCGAATATCTTGACTATAGGCCTTGTCAAAGGATATCATCAAATATTGACAAACGATTAAGATCGAGTTAACATGGCATTTAGTAGACCCAGTGTTCACTAGGAATATAGGAGGTTACTGATAGATTGACTGATGGTACATCTAGTTGTCAGAGACTCATATTCATTGCTCTAATAATAATGGGATTACATTCCAGTAAAGTCATGAACCTAGTATTTGGATGATATTGTTACATTTAGTGCTACATTGCATGAACAAGCCATACAGTTAAATCAAATATCTGAACTTCTCTGAATTCAGACCCTGCACTTACAGATGTTGAAATATGAGTTTCAACAAACAGACTTTTTTTTTACTTATGGCTTTATGCCTCGGTCGACGTCGAGGTCATTAGAGTGGGATGGGACTGGTAAAGGAATGGGTAGGAATCGGCCAAGGCCTTTCGAAGGAAGCATCCCGTACTCACCTGGAGTGATTTGCGGAAACCATGGAAAACCCAATCTGGATGCCCGGGACGGAGATTAAAACCGGCGTCGTCCGCGAATGTGAGGCCCGAGTGCTAACCACTCACCCACCACACTCAGTCAAACACAAAAAATAACATAGATTACGTTTTACCTGAACAGAGGTGCAACCAGACACAGAGAAAGTAAAAGTTAGTACAGAACTTCCCCTTGCCGACAAATAGTAATTCAACTAAGGAGTTTCCTGAGGTTAGTAGGATGATACTATCAATCAATTCTGAATTTAGTAAAATCTTTAAGACATTACATGAGTTGCTAAAAGAGAAAAAATCTTTCTGGTGTGGAATGGCAGAAAAAGAAACTTTTCAAAACCTGAAGGAGATGTTAGTGACTCCACCCAGATTTTGAGAATGAATTTGTATTAGCAGATGCTAGCCAATATGCCAGTATAGTGTCAAGGATCACCTGGATCCGATGCACCAATTGCTTATGTATCAAGGGCGCTAAATAAGGTGGAACAAGTTTACCTTGTTGTTAAATAGTAATTGTTAGCAATGTGCAGAGAAAATTTACTTTATACACGAATCACAAGCCATTGAGGCAGTTGTTTTGCATAGAGGAAAATCATCCCACTAGATGAAATTTGGGTTGAAGCTGGAAGAATATCAACACAATCTTCTTAAACTCCTACAGTTCACAAGTTACAGTAAGGCTTTGCAATTTTCAGCACTACCCTTCACCTTCCCAGTTGCAACCCAGTCTCTTAATTGTTTCATCAGCTTCAACTATTTCTTTAGCACAACTTTATTGATTATCCCTTTAGCCACCTATTTTTATCCTTTCACCAGCAGCCTCTAAACTAAAAGAAGTAACAGTCCTGACCCCGTCATAACTTGAAATGGGCTCCTCAGAGCTTTAGTTAAAAACTCAGAAAGTACCCCCCTCCCCTTCTATTTAGGTGTAGGCTATTCCTGGTAAAACCCCATCTACCAATAGCGTCCACAGCCACAGATCCCCAAGACACGACTAATGCCTATCCCAAACTGCACCTCTGTCTCCACGTTTACCCATCTCACAGCTTGGGCTCACTGTGGCTGGTCATCACGATTTAGGACCTGAATGAACTCAACCCTGGTATGCTACATCTCTTTCACCATTTTCCTTCGATCGATCTTTATAACATAACTCGCATTTCGTCAGTACTATTTCCCATACGTCCCACTACTTGTATCACTGTCTATCCTCATTAGTGCTACAAAGTGGATCTATATTCACTATTAGCTGACCTAATGTTGCACTAGGGTCTAGGTTTGACAAAACTTGTGACCTGGTATCTTGTGCTAACTGATTCCAGGGAAGAGAGCCTTTAACCCCTTCCATTACTACAGTTTTCTTCTCATACTGTACATATATATTACATAGCCCTCAGATATAAATATAATTTACACATCATAATGATAAATTACTCTCTCCATCTTGTTTCTTATAGTTGGAGATATTACTTAAGCTTTACCTATTGTTTACTTCTACTAAAGATTGCTTTAAATATCTGAAGTACTTTAACAACCTATATAGGTTATCCATTTAATTGTAAGATTATAAGTAGATGTTATGAAAAAATTCACTAAACTGCCAGTATAGCTGCACGCATTAAGGCACTACTACAATGGATCGAGGAGGTACAAAAGGATCAGAATTGAGTCTTGGTCCCCATGTACCAGCTGACCTGTTTGCTGTTTCCCACAATCATCAAGGCAAATGCTAGGATATTCCCCAATCTCCACCTCAAAGCCAATACATTTCACAAATATATATATGGCTTTAAGCCTCATAGATGCCACTAGAAATACCGGGGAACGAATTTGGCTATGGTCTCTTGAAGCAACAATCATGGCACTCATGGAGTGATTTGGGGAAACCCAAATCTGGATGGGCTGAACATGGGATTCACACCCGAGTCCACCCAAATGTAAGGCCAGAGAGCGTTAACCAACAAAAAATACATTTATCACACAGAACATAATTGCACATTTACAGACAGATTGCAACACAACAGTCCTCCAATAAAGTAAACATTCTGGAACTGATAAATCCAATTCTATCATGGGTTTGGCACATGTCCTCGCATCCTCCCAATTACACACAGAATTCCTGGGCACACGTGCTGGCGTCTCGTCATCTACCAAGGCAGACACGGAAAATTACGGGAAAACCCATCACATGGGATGTTATCAACTTATCATTTATGGTTGACATCTATACTAATGTTATAAAATGCCAAAGTAACACTGTCTTATTGTTACGTTTTCAGGGCTAAACGGCTTAGCCACCTTGTTGATATTTGACAAGGAAACAGTATTTGCAGCTGGGAAGGACATAGGATACGTTTTTTCTGTAAAAATAATATATTCTCTCATGGAATTTTGAAAACTTACTGAACGGTAATAAACATTCGCATAGTATTTGTAAGTCTCTGTAATAAGAAGCCGTGCCAGAGGACTCGTGGCTGACTGGCTATGGTGTTTCCTTTCAAATTTCTGGGTCTGGTCACTGGTTCAAATTCTGGTGAGAGCACGAATTTTTAAGAGATTTTTTCGATTATATGAGCCACACATGTACATTCCATTGTTCGGATTCCATGTTACACTGTATGTCCAGCCACTACAGAGGTGGAATGTGTTGTCACGAAGGCTCGTTACTGACTTGGCTGTTCCGCTGCTGGCCTGACTGGAATTTCACTAGTATATAAGCTGGGCTTGAATTTTTAAAGGCAGTTTTCTCCGAATCTAATTGAGCGTTGCGTCTTACGATTGCAGGAGGTAAATATCCTAAAGGGGTACAATTATTACGCAAAGGCTCATCCCAAAATAATATCCCAAGGTCCGTACCCTTGTGAGTTTCTCTAAGGGTCTGTTAAGTGTATGATCTGTTTGTAAATTTCGTTTACAGACAAAACATATTGTGTAGTATAGGTAATGATTTTCGCTGCACCAGACTATTTGGGTCAACCTAAAAGTTTCTGGTATCAGTATATTTTGTATTCTTTTCGACATGCCTCGCAGATGTAACTCAGACCTAATGCATAGCTCTAGCAGAGCATGAGCAGCTAAAGTTATTATAAACCAAGAATCTTATGCTCTTACTGAAGAAAGTAAGACAAGACAAAGCTGAAAGACAAGATTCCCTAAGTTAACCCCCTTAATTTTTTGCTATTTTTAAACATGTTGCAAATTGACTGTCTTCGTGAGACATGTTCGATGGTAGAATGGTACAGTTATAGCTTCTCTGCCATATTTTCCCGACTCATGTTTTTTGGTACACCATTTACAGAAATTACATCTATCCATATCCAATTCTAGCAATCAAATTCCAAGTCGATGTGTACAACGTCATTAGTAACAGCTAGTTATTTATAAAACCTATCTATAAAAGCCATTTATGTAGAAAAGCACTTATTTACTGAAAATATTTGCTTTCAAAGCTGATTACAACACAAAAGACTCCATTTGTCTATACAGCATGGTCATTCTCTCGAAATACTCCCTGAATATATCCATCAGTGGAGTTGTGCATGTTAAAAGTGCCACCACACTGATTAGTAGCAGACCCAATTATTGTGCCTTAGTGACCCTATCAAAAGTTGAGTATCTGTCACATACCTCCAGCAACTGACGTGACGAGTGCCACATCTGTTTACTTAATTTAAAGTGGTGATAGATTTTGCTTTATTTGTGTTAATTGAATTGCAGCAGCCTGCTGTAATCATGATTGCCTTTAATTATTTTCTTTTTCCATAGGAAAGTATATAGAGCTTATTTGTCTTTTAAATAGTACAGTGGTTGGTTAACACTGTTTATCAGTACGTCCTATTAACTACTTAGTACAGTATCCGTCGTCTGGTCTAAATTTAACCAGGTTTTATTTAGGTCGTTCCTAGCAGTTGTTAATATATTGTGAACAGTTTATTTGGATCACTCGGTTAGTTCATCTTCCATCCTCTCCCTAGTTTTTGTTTTATAACAAATATGTGTAGGGACTGTGATTGCAGACGCAGGCTGAGGTGGCTGATCTTAGCGCTCTGCATGCAGCTTTGCTAACGAAAGTTACAAGGCTGGAAGCTGCCGTAGGTGACTGCAGCAGATGTGGAAGGGGTGACCCTGATGAAGCTAGTGTTCTCACAGGTTCTCCCCTACCAAATATCGTACCTGCAGTCCAGGCTGAGACTTTGGAGTCTGTGCGGCAGTCACCTAACGGTGTCTGGCGCGTGGTTTCCGGACGTCGACGCCGCGTGCGGGGGCAGTCGTACAAGTCTGAATCCCAGGAGGCCAAGCTTGTACCACTGTCCAATAGGTTTGATGTGTTGTCTGGGTGGATTCAGTTCCACAATCGTCATTCTGCGAGTTGCCAGCCCCCCCCGCCCACTAGGTCTGAGCGACCACAGAGGGGGATTCTGGTGATAGGTAGCTCCAATGTTAGGCATTTCATTGAGCTCCTTAGGGACATGGCGAATAGGTCAGGGATGAAGTCCAATGTCCATTCATTGTGCATTCAGGAGGTCTGATCCAAGTTGTGGAACAGGCCATCCTGTATGCAATTGAACGGACGAGGTGTAGCCAGCTGCAGATTGTAGCTCATGTCGGCACAAATGATGCTTTCCGCCTTGGGTCGGAGGGTATCCTCTCTTCCTTCCGGCGGCTAGGGTGAGCTCTGTGGTTGATGACCGCAAGATTTCCGCTGAGTTAATGATCTGCAGCACTGTCGATAGAACCGACTATGGACCTCTGGTTCAGAGTCGAGTCGAGGGTCTGAACCAGAGACTGCCGCGTTTCTGCGATAATCATGGCTGCAGATTCCTAGATCTTCGCCCTGAGGTCGAGTCGTGTAGGTTTCCCTTGGACAGATCAGGTGTGCTCTACACACATGAATCGGCTACACGGGTGGCAGGGGCCGTGTAGAGTGCATTGGGGGATTTTTTAGGCTGAGGGAGGAAGACCCAAAACTGGGATTACAGTTACAGGCAGCCCAGTTAAATTCGGCACCATATGTTAGGAGTAGCATAAATCAAACTCGACCGTTAAAAGTACTCGTTATTAACTGTAGAAGTGTTTGTAATAAGCAGCCTGAGAATGAAAGCATTATTAGTAGCACAGAAGCAGATACTGTATTAGGTACTGAAAGCTGGATAAAACCGGATATAAGTTCAGCAGAAATTTTTAACAATAGCATCAATGTTTTCTGTAGGGATAGGTTACATTCAAATGGAGGTGGTGTATTTATAGCTGTTAGTAAACACCTGTCGTGTAATGAAATAAATATCGATACGGTCTGTGAAATTCTATGGATTATACTAAAAGTAGCTAGGCCAAAACTTGTAATAGGGTGTTTCTATCGTCCACCAGATGCAGATGTAGCTGTTGCTGAGGCCTTAAGAAATAATGAAAGTAATATAGCTTGTCAATTTCCAAATCATGGAATAATACTAGGAGGTGACTTCAACTTTCCATATAGCGACTGGACTAATTATGCCAATGTTTCTGGTAGCAGGGATAAAATATCCTGTAAGATTATTCTTGACCTTTTCTCAGATCTTAATCTTGAGCAGCTCGTCACTGTACCAACGCGATGCCACAACTATAACGAAAACATTTTAGATATTCTCGTTACAAATAGGCCTGAATTATTCACGGACATTTCTACCACCATGGGAATTAGTGATCATAAAGCTGTAATTGCTACAGTAAAATTAACAGCCGCGCGCAAAAAAGAAAGGGTCGTTTACAGGTTCGAAAATGCCCCTAAGGAGAGTTTAAGAACATTTTTGAGGGATAATTACATTACCTTAATAGAAGGAAGAGGCTCAGTTAAAGAGATGTGGCTTCGATTCATGAATATAGTCAGGGAAGGTATGGAATTACATATACCGAAAAGGACAATCGGGGATGGGAACGAGCCCCCGTGGTATACACGTGAAGTTAAAAGGTTGCTTAAAAAGCAAAGGAAGATACATGCACGGTCAAGAAGGACGATGTATAGGGGTGATTTAGAAAAGTTACCTGTTACAAGAGGACATGTCAAGAATGCGATGCGCTAGGCCTTTACTGACTTTCATTGCAACTCATCGAAAATCCAAAGAAATTTTGGTAGTAAGTGGTTGTGACAACAATATGCCAGTTCCACTACAAGACGGTCGGGAAGTTGATGACAGCCGTGACAAGGCTACTGTATTTAATACCGAATTTAAAAATTCTTTCACTGATGAAAACATGGAAAACATTCCCGTTTTTCTACGGCGTGTAGAATTTTGAGATGGATCCAGTACAAATTGATAGTGTAGGTATCATAAAGCAATTAAAGCTCCTGAAGTGGGGGAAAGCGTCGGGTCCCGATGGTATGCCAGTAAGAGTATTTTCGGAATACGCGGAAGAAATTGAACCATTTCTGTCAGATATATTTCGTAAATCTTTAGAAGAAAGAAAAGTACCCCCTGACTGGAAAATAGTGCAGGTGATTACCGTTTTCAAGAAAGGAGATCGGTGAAATGCTAGGAATTATCGACCCATATCTCTAACATCTGTTTGCAGTAGAATTCTGGAGCATGTCATATGCTCTAACGTTATGAAGTTTCTAGATAAAAACGAGTTGCTTACAGCAAATCAACACGGATTTCAGAAGAACAGATCGTGCGAAACGCAACTGGCTCTATTTTTGCATGATGTAATGAAAGTTATTGATGCAGGATCACAAGTTGATGTTATTTTCTTAGATTTTCAGAAAGCTTTTGACTCTGTACCACACAACCGACTTTTAGTGAAGATTCGAGCCTACGGTACATCTGATCAGATTTGCGAAAGGATACGCGATTTTCTAACTGGTCGGTCACAGTATGTCGTTGTTGACGGGGAAGCCTCTTCTAAGCTAGATGTTACTTCGGGCGCTCCTCAAGGAAGTGTAATAGGACCACTTATTTTCTTAATTTTTATAAACGATCTCGGTGACAACGTTAACTGCAGGATGCGATTTTTTGCTGACGATGCACTTATTTACAGGGAAGTGAGGTGCTCTGACGATTGCTTAGAAATTCAGCTCGATATGGATGTTATTTCGGAATGGTGCCGTAAATGACAGCTTACACTTAACTGCAAAAAGTGCAAGGCAATGCAAATAAGTAATAAAAATACCCCGTTTGCTCGCTAGTACAAAGTTAACAATTCAGTTGTTGACACTGTGGATTCCCTGAAGTATCTAGGCGTAACAGTACAGAGCAACATGAAATGGGACTTGCACATAATTTCCGTCATATGCAAAGCTAATTCTAAACTACGATTTATAGGTCGTAATTTGAAAAGTTGTAATGCTCATACAAAGTAAGTAGCATACAAAACACTGGTGCGTCCGCATTAGGAATACTGTTGTGGAATTTGGGACCCGTATCGCAAGGGATTGATTGACACGTTAGAGAAAGTACAGAGGAGAGCCGCTCGATTTGTGACTGCTAGTTACAGAGTAAGTGTCACAGAGCTGATACGCGGGCTGGGCTGGGATTGTTTGGCAGATAGACAACGTCGTATTCGTTTGAATTTGTTGGAGAATATGCGAAAATCTTTAAGTTACAAGTACAACAAAATACTTCTTCCGCCAACCTATTTAGGTCGCAATGACAGGAGGGATAAGATTCGAGAAATAAGATGCCGTACTGATATATTTATGTACCCCTTCTTTCCTCGTTCTGTTCGGGATTGGAATGCACTGAATTAGGATTGGTGCTTAGCACCCTCTGCCACCCACAGTATTTGTGATTTGCAGAGAATGGATGTAGATACATTTTTAAAAAACAATTCGGAATATTTCTTCTGACAAAATCACAATTTCTTTTCATTTTTAGTATTATTTCTTATTTTATTGATTACTTTTTTTATTATTATGTTTATACTACTGCATACAGTACTGAAGTTAATAGAACTTTTATCGATTTATTGGAAAGATTACAGTAAATTGTCCAGTAGTAAATTTTAACCCACAAAAACAATTCTTGTAAAAACAGGCCATGTCTCCTGCTTGTGCAGTGACAGAAAGTAATGAGATCTTATTCTGAGCCATGTCTGCACTTCACTATGTGTAAATGGATAAAGTGAAGTGAATACGCAGTGTATAGCTTTTTTGTATACTACAGCCAACTAGACTACTACTCTTAATAATGTTTGTTCTACAAATGGTAATTCAATATCTGTCAATATGGCATCATCTAATTACTGCTACAGAAAATATTCTAAATTATATATTATTTCCAGGAAATTTATGCAATGATTCATCACTACAACTATAAACACACCAATTTACTTACTAGTTCACTGATAATAGTCTTCAACCTTATTTTTTCAATTTATTATTAAAGTAATCCTACATGAAATTAAAACATTCCACCAGAAAAAATCAATAAGGTCTGCTTCTCAGTGACATAACTTGAAAAATTAAGAAGGCTGCTACTGCTTTTAAGTATCCTCTTACAATTAGGTAAGTTAGGGAATCACCAACACAAAAAAATTGCAAAAATGAAAGTGATAACAGTAAAGCTATGAACTTTATACCAGCATTACACTATTAAAGATCTTTTATAAAATATTTTAGAGTGGAATGAAACATTTTATAATTTAAAAAAAAAATAGTTTATAAAAGATTTCATTATTGTACCAAAGTAAACAAAGAACATGGTGTAGACAAAGTTACTTAAGTTTTTATTGACTGTTGAAATAATGAAAAATCTTGATTTCTGAGTACAAACAGAAGGAAATGTACAATCAGAAACATGTAGACTCTTAAGAATATGAATCAAAGGTGGGACACTTACACAAAGATTGCACACTTAATTAGTACTGTGAAAAATGGCTGTACTGTCGACAATGTGAAAAAGAGAATTAATGGATTAAGAAGAAATTATTTCAAAGATTTCTGGATTAATAGCAGACATAGTGCACTGACGTATGAGGATGCTGTACTGCAGACTGGTTCAGCAATTAAGTTCCACTTAAATTTAATGTTTTACTGATAGATTCACTCGGCTAGTTACCCGAGCATTTATTTATATACAATACTGAGAGAACTTTCAATCTTGTATAACCAATAACATATCATTTGGTCCAGAGGTATGGAGGTAATAATTTGTTGGACCTATACTATAACTTTGACCATAATTTTGCATCCCATTTCCGCACATTGGAGTTCTTTCACTATAATTTCGATGAATTCCTTTCATATCAAGTTCTGCAATGCATGGCCTAACCCAAACGTGTTAACTTCTCTTCATTTTCTTCAATAAAATACACACTGCGACATATACATTTACTGCAGCTGCACAAGAAAACAAGTTTACTTCATTCATTTCATAGAACTCAGATGAAACCTTTTATGCAGAACAATGGGTCTAACAAAATATATCAACATACTATATCTCATTATTATTATTTTATTTATTTATTTAATCATTTAGCCCACGGAACCATTAATTTGCACTGTCCTTATTCTTATTGCTTATCTTATCTTCTCAGAACACCTCATCCTTCCACTGTGGGCTCAACCTCTCTTGTGTCCATGCATTTCCGAGCTCCAGATTTTTTTGCTGTTGGTATCTTAGGGGCAAATTTATGTGAAGTGATTAACTGTCTATATATACTGCGTGTAGATGTCAGTGGGTATTCTGGGTTTCTATAAGCCAGCGTGCTTTGGTTTGTCGGTATCCACTGACGATGCGGAAAATTTTCTTAGTTAGTTGCAAGTCATCCATTCGTGCTATATGTCCGTAGAATTTCATGCATCTTTTCGATGCAAGTGAGGTGAATCATTCAGTCAGTGAATACAGTTCTTCTAAGCTTTTGCGCATTCAGATGCCACCTTGGATCTTGGGACAGAGTATTTTTGTCAGTATCTGTCTTCCTATTTTTTTCGATTCCTTTGACATTTACAGTTAATGTCTCCATCGCATACAGTGCTCCTGGAAGAACAACAGTGTGGTAGTAATGGAGTTTGGCTTTGGTGGAATGTGATTTCTTATTGCAAGTATTCTAAGTAATTGTATATGTTTTTCTGCATGGTTTTGTGCACCTCTTTCTCATTTCCAGTATTCCCAATAATTTCCCCTAAGTTCTTAAAGTGTTTAACTTGTTTGATAATGCCATACTTGGTCACAAGTGGCTTCAGGTGTCCATATATTGTGATTTCTCATAAGACAGAAGGATGCCGGTTTTGATGGCTAGCTCAACCTCAGCAGTTTGTGTAATTACTGCTAGATCATCCGCAAAAGCAAGGCATTTTATGTTGATTTGTTTATCCTTAGTTCCCATACAGATATTCCAGATATTTCTTTATTAAAGATCTTTTATAGTGTAATGCCGGCCTTAAGACAGTGAACACAGATCTGCAGAAATTACCACAATGCCCATAAACATGTCTACTTACAACTTAATAAAACTAAATAATAAATGGATTAAAAATATGAATGAAAAAAGAGAATACACATAAATAATATATTTATTCTTTATTTCAACAATATACAATTAACATTTTGTTCCCATTTAAACAAACAACTTTTGTTTCAAACATTTTAAAAAATATCAATTTTCAGTCAATGTCATACATGATAACGTTGAATTAGAATTCATAAGTTTATGCAAATCACATATAATCAATTAAAGCTCTATGCCTCAACAGCTCGTTGTTTGTGTCAGTGCAACATGGTTACAAATCCAAATTTAGTATCTGGTAACGACACTAAAGAAAATGACATTTTAGGTAATGTAAATAACAATATGGAAAATAACCCATCACTTACAAAAGTTGACGGCTTGAGGTCTGCGACGATTATGCAACACTGCAGACAAACACAAACATACAATATTTCAGTTTAAAACATTATTCATGTAGGGAGGACTGGGCCATCCGGCATGCGGTAAACAATAGTATGTGTACAACTCCCTTGCCAAATGGCACAATCATCCCAACTAATATATTGTACATTTGTGTTCATTTCAGGTGTTGTATATTCACCACAGCACTCTAGCCTTCATTTTTGGTGAGTGATGGGCCATTTTTCCTATCCTTTGTTACTGATAGAAATGGGGGAAATTCCTACACCTCTAGTGGGGAAAGCTTTTTTGTGGCTACAGAACACTGTTTAATTACATTTTGGCACATGGTGTTATTGCAGAAAATGGGGTTTAGACTAACATGAGGGGAAGGGGTGGAGGAATTATGGATCTTCCACCCATTTCTAAACTTAAAATACAAATGTAAGGCAAGATGTACCTAAATTTTCATCAATTTTTGTGATACAAGGAAGAAAATTAGTGGGGTAATATTAAAGTTGGGAAGCTACTAACTCATTTTTTAAAAGTATTTTACAGTAAAAATGAAAATACTTTATGGTAATATGAACATGAAGTACAGGACACATTGCTTACAACAGTTGTAGGCAGGATTGCTGCAATGACACACACACACACACACACACACACACACACACACACACACACACACACACACAAGATAAACCAAATACATAGTACCTTTTTTATTTATTACGATACAAATTTAAGGATTTCCAGCTAATATGATAAATAACTGATTCAACTAGGTTATTTGATATTGATCAACTAAGTAACTGCCTGAAAAAAAAAATGGCTTGCAGTAACATTGCAATAATAGTTCTGCTTCCAGCCATTTCAATCAAAATTGCATATAACAGTGATGCCATTATATACCTACACATAATTTTAATTATACCACTATTGCCCCCCGTAATGTTTGGTGTTTATACACCATTTCTGTGATAAACTTGCGTCATCACAGTTTCTACATATCTGATTACTTCTGTCAACCACTGCAGGCTGCACAACAGTTACTCAAGGATTTCAAAAACATCAGAGATTTTATAAACACAACAATAGCAGTATATAAATCAGAATAATGCAACTTGTGATATAGGTGTTTTGTGCATGACACAATTCTTGGAACTGCAACTGGAGGAATGTGTGATATAATAAAGATGTAACATTTCAAAGTGACAAATATAGGGTCAGTGGTAAAACTGGTCACAGGTTGCTCCTGACACTGGACATTATAATAATATGTGGCGACAGCTCTCAGTAAGAGGTATGGTTTGCCAATGGGTGTAGTGGGGCAGGCTGTGTGGTGGGAAAAGATGATCTACCAACACAGGAAGACCTGCAGCACAGCAGATTGCTCTGGCCTGGTGCTTTAGGTGAACTGCACTATACTAGATCTTTCTAGCTGTAAGCACTGATGTATGGTCAGCATGGGGTGGTTTCTACACACCCCATGCCCTTCTGATTCCCCGATCAAAATTTTGAGAAATGGCAGGCAGTGCCACTAATCCCATATCTAAAGCCAGCTGTGAGCTTCAGATGATCAGTTCCACTATCCAACATGTTCTCAAAAGACGTTTACACATGATACTGTACAGACTACAGATGCCTTAGGCACTGAAACGTGGTGACAAAGGAAAACAGATCGAATTCTGCGCTGCAATACTGGATGCAGAAAGCGATGAAGAAACAATTTCATATGTCATTCTTAGTGATGAAGCAACCTTCCACATCAATGGCCATGTCAATCGTCACACCACAATGTTCAGATTTAGGGAACCGAGCTTCCATTTGAAACAGTAGAGCACAAACAAGATTCCCCTAAACTGAATGTGTTCTGTGCACTTATTAATGTGGGTGTTTATCGTAATTTCTTCTCCCAGAACACTGTTACAGGAAAAAGCCATCCCGAAATGTCAAGAACCTGGATTTCCCCTTTGCTGCAAACACATATGACTTCATTTTCCAGCAAGCCTTAAACAAATAAAAGAAAGTTGGATTGATGTTATTTGATATTGATTAACTGAGTAACTGCCTGAAAAAATGGCTTGCAGTAACATTGCTCCCTATTGGAGCTTGCAAATGCAAGCATTTTTAAATGAAACTGTGCCTCAGCTGTGGCTTGGCCACAAGAGTGTTCAGTCTTGTGTCCTCCAAGATCCACAGATCTCATTCCTTGTGTGGATACGTTATGGACAATGTTTATGTTCCACCACTACCCCACTGCACTGGATGACCTTAAAGAGCGGATAATAAGTGGAATCAACTAAGTGGATTGTGAAATATTGCAACATTTTTTGAAGGAATGCTCCAATTGCCTTGATGTCATCCATGCCGAGGGTAGTGGTCATATTGATCACATGTTGGAGAAACTGCTATTTCCATCAAATACATGTTACTCAGTTTGCAATTTTGTGCTACTATCTGTTCTGAAAATATAGTTTAATGAAATCAGTTCCTTCTTTCTGAAAAGCCCTGTATTTGGAAGTCAGTACATGGCTAAAAAAGATCAATGATCAGCAGTTCAAGTCTTCCAGAGGAGCTTGATCATCTATGACCTACTTTCTGCATACATGGCTGTAGTAAATACCAAATCAGCAGAAAGAGAAGGGGAAGAACAAGAAGTAAGAGGCTGAACAATATGCCTTCCTACCATATGCTGGTGCTACTTGGCAATAATTGCCAGATTCTCATGTTCACACAGAAAGGAGAAGGACCTAATTTATAGTGCTAAAGATGACATGGATCTCAGACAGCATGACACTTACACCGTCCCCTGTGATTGTGGGCAGCAGTAAATTGGTCAGATGACACACTCCTAATTCAGTGTTGCATATGGCACACCAGATGTGTTCACATGTACCAAATGATCAAGTTATCTGTTACAATCTACAACATAGACAAGACAAACACTTTTAACTTCAAAGTAATCTGAATACTAGTTGAGGTAAGAGGTACTGTCACAGTGTGATTAAAAGGGCTGTGAAGATTTGTCTCAGAGTACATACTTTTAATAGGAAGAGTGGGTACTAACTCAGGTTGTGATACTATAGGTTTTTTTTATTATTATTTGAAATAAGATCATAGTTAGAAGTGAGAGTATGGCAACATGTCAAACATTGCACATAGGAAAAATGATTGCACCACATGAGCGAAGAATGAGAATGTTGCAGTATTAGTGCAAAACTACATACGTTTGGATATTTCCAAAATGGAGGTATTTCGTTATCTTTTGGTTGGAGCGCGTACATCAAGGTCTCTTGCTGAATCTGCACATCAACCCACAAGTGTTAGGTACTTGCTAAATTTTGTCTGCAGAGCTGGCAAGAGGCTGCTCTATGTAATTAGCAGTGCACTGAGAAATAAGTGCTGGTCACTAAATTAGAGTGTGTTCCACAGTACAATTTCTCTCATCGATGATTTTTATAATTTTTATTGCTTATTAATTTTAAGGTTAGTCTTTACTTCAAATATAATTTGTTGACTTTGGAACAGATGAGATTCATTAGGTCAGAATCAGTAGTACCTTACAGTGCATAGAAGTATTATACCAATTTTACAAGTCATTGTTTCCTTTAGCTGATTCGTAAAGTATTAAATTAGCTGTTATTGCTTCAAAAGTGAGACCAGTTTACAACGCACAAGTTGAAAATGAAGAATTACACTGTACTGCTAGTCGAGAGAAGAATGGTAATCAGTACTACTGGAACATAATGAAAGTGTTTTAGAATGGAGAGTTTGAAGATATCTTGGAAATGTTTAAACTATTTTGTGGTTTATAACTAGATAAGAGTATTCTGAGGACATGCAGACTGTTAATGGTCAATGATTTTTCATAAGAGAGTGATATGTACAAATGGTGGACAATTAACTCCAAAAAATTTGTGCCCTTCAAATTTTTTGAGTTTCAGGAAGACTAATAACCTGGAAGAATGATTGAAAGCAACCACCAAATAACACATACTTTCTATTTCACTTGCGCCAAACCAAGAACAACGTAAAGTAAAACGTCACTATAGCAGCGAGTAGAAACTGGAAAATTATTACGTCAGATGACTGTCCGTACCATGATTTTAATTAGATGTATGTGAAGACATATATTATGAGACATGGCGACTATTTCATGATACAGTTTGAGGTTTTTATAACTGCATTATCTATAGCTATACTCTGCAACTCACTGAACAGTGGGTGGCAGAGGGTGTTTCGCTTCAAAACTAATCTCTACTTTCAGCATTTAAATCCAGAACACCACAAGGGGGAGAAATAATTTATATAAGTCTCAGTAAGACACCTTTTTCTCTCTCATTTTACCTCTCCTATCATTGCCACCGTTGGCGAATGAAGTGTTTCATTGCATTCCTAAAAGAAAGTTGATGTATGCATGTTAGTCAATTAATTCAAACGAAAGCTAAGTTATTTATCTACCAACCCCTGTCGAATATATGTATCAATTCTATGACACTTTCTTCGGGGTTGTGAGAAGCAATCACAAATCTAGAGACTCTTCTTTATAC
The DNA here is from genome assembly GCA_031002005.1 of Vandiemenella viatica. Lineage (NCBI taxonomy): Eukaryota > Metazoa > Arthropoda > Insecta > Orthoptera > Morabidae > Vandiemenella > Vandiemenella viatica. The sequence goes on from CM061921.1 coordinate 26,637,532, forward strand.
TTTATTTACACTGCCATATGATAAACATCCTGGAATCCATTCATTATTCAGTTGAGATGACAGATCCGTCATTATCAAATGTGTATGTGTTCTAACCAACAGCCAAGCCTACACCTACCCAGCTACCTGCCCCGCACAACTCGCACCACCATGAGCTGCAACACTGCACTACCGTTCATCAGTGGCATCTTGTAATAAGCTTTGGTATACATAAGATCAGTATCGCAATAAACCTAACAGTTAGTGAAACATCATATCTTTAGGATGCCATCCCCCAGTAGGAGGCCTGACAATGTTTTATACACTCGAGGACACTGTTTTTCCATCAAATATTTAGCACCAAGCTAAAATTAGGAAAGGAAAGAGGCTACCACGTACAATGGAAGCAGCACAGTAAAATATGCACAGAGAGCACAAATTTCAAGGAAACCTATTTGGTTAAAAATCAGACATTACAAAAAGGCAATAAATTATTTTGTCATTGCGAAGGAAAGTAAACTCACAGGAGATAACCTTTAGGAGAGTGGATGCCAGTGAGGATACCAACAAAATTATGTAAACCCAGTCAAACTGCTACTACACATCCACTTACTACAGCAATACAACTAAACAACAGCTGAAGGTCTAAACATCGTCTTCATAGCATAACAGTACCATTTCCCCATGCATAAGTATTATTTCTTGTAATTACATTCATGTTATTAACTGTCCAGTGTTTTCAAAAGATTCTACTGGCTATATCATCACTATAACTTGATTACATTTTATTAAAATTAGTTACAAAATTAACAATTTGAGCCACATGAGTAGGCTATGGGGTGGCAAGTTCTGAGTGGAGTGAGCGACTACACATATTATAATATAAAAGCATATTACTGAACACAGGCCTGGCATATGTCTGCTATTAAAGATAGAAGTTGTGATAGATCTCGAAAGATTCAGATGGCTCTAATAATTTGTTAGAGTTTTAGAATCTAGTGTTAGCAGCACCTACGATTTTGAGTGTGAACTGTTTGTCTCTGACTGTTCATTCTGATGGGGAGATCTACATATAAGGAGTTAGATTAACCACGAGAGCAGCTAAGTATGTTCATAAAGTGGAAAATAAGTTACCAAGAGAATTGATGAATAATTTACCAAAAATGTTGAAACAATTTAAAGTCGTTAGAATTGAGTCTTTCCCGGATTACATATGACAAAAATTCTTTTCGGGTGTTCTGCCAGAATTTGTAGAGGGCAAAAGTAGGTGGATACAGGAAAAGGGGGAAATGGGTAGGTAGGGAAACTGCTACCGGAGCGTGCACTCAATCACACAGATTGTCCGTTTTAGAGCAATTAATATCTGGTTTTCTAAATTAATTTAAGAGTATGATTTAAAGAACAATGTAACAAATAACGGGGATTTGCGACAAAAAGATTAAAGTATTGTAAGCTTAGAAGTAATTAAGCTTGAAGAATTAAACATTTGTGATGATAAAGATTTTGTAACAGGTTCTGAACGTTGTAAAGGGTCATGTGTGGTTGCTGATTATTTGGAAAAGAGTGTGGCTGTTGTGGCTGAAAATGACTATTGTCAAAATGTAGAAATAAATATTAATAATAATGATGCAAACAAAGATGATTAGAATAACAAGATTAATGACAATATTGCTGGTAATTGTAGTACAGATAGTAATGAAGCAAACCAGAAAGGAAACGAGTCTAATGGCAACAATATTAGTAATGGTTTAAAACAGAATACAGCTATAGTTAATGACATTATTCAAACTGACAATGTAATGGTAAATGAAGTAATTAAATGATAGCAATGAGGTGTTTGAGCAACCAGTTTGGTATAGTGAGAGTAATTTTGTAGTATGACATATAACACATCTTAGAATTTCACATAGCGAAATTAGTTTCCAAGATAGCGAGTTCAGTTGAAGTATATGGTACCACCCTTTTAAAGTCATTTTTATAGTCAATTTTGATAATATTTCCCAGTAATACGTCCAATATAAGCATTTATTCAAGTATGAACAGTAAATTCAAGAGTTAAATTCATTTAAACAGCTGTTAAGAAACTTAACCTCAGATTTGAATAGGTAGTATTTGACTTTCATATAATTTCGCTAAATCAATATTTTTCTTTAGTTCAAAAGATGTTTAGGAAAATAAATAGCCAGAAGATGATTAAGTTTGTTGTTAGAAGATCTTACTTAGAGTTTGAATATGTTTAAAAGTGATTTGCTGGTAAAGAAATTTATCACGTAATTTTCCATTCTAAAATCGAAGTATTCAGTTATTAGAAAACAGTTAAGAAGTCAAGTGATAAACAGAAAGCATCGTAATTTTGGTTGAAACAACATATTAAAAATTTAGAAAGTTTCATGCATTTTAAAGATAATTTTTGAATATAATTTGGTATAACAAGACATGTGCTTAATGTAAAAGTTAAATATTTCAGTCTTATTCGGGAATTTATGAAAAGAAATTATGTTCAGAGTAAAGTTTATTTAAATATAAAGGTTTCTGAAAGAGTTTTATTTCAAAATATTAAAGTATTTGATTGTAATAAAGCGAAATATGTTTAGGCGCGAGAAAACGCTTGGACGAGATGATGCGATATCATTCGGCATTCGGGAGGAATAATATTCTAAAATTCGTAATAAATCAGGGAATATACTTAGAGATTCCAAATTTTTACAGTAACTGTTTTTGAATAGGGAAATTTGTTTGGAGTTATTTTCAAGTCAATACATTGAATATTTCAAGTGGTCAAATTTTGTTTTCGAGTTTCATACCATTTTCAAATTTAGATAAAATACTTTATTTGATATCAGAGGATAGATGAGCAATAGGAGAACAGTATAACATTTGTTTCAGCTCGGTAGGAGTAATATTTCAAAAGTTAAGGCAATCACATCTTTATGACTCTTTTCTGGCGAAAATATTAAAGAAACAAATTTTTTTATAATAACTTAATTTGACGTTTGTAACATTATCTAGTCACTACCAAAATTTCAGAGAGATAGGATTACTTTTATTGTAATGATCAAATTGGATTTCGTAACATTCGTCTGAAACTGATCAGATATCAGATACGATTCATGGGAAAGTCGAGATAAGGAAGTTCCCACGGTCCAAGAAGCTACAATCCTATAAATACCCCTTCCAGAACCTACCCTCACCCCATTCAAGTAGCAGCAGTCAGTCGGTATAGAAGCATTATGTAGGAAGGTGGTTAGCTTAGGGCTCGTGGCGCAGCAAACTACAAAGTTATGTAGTATCGGTTGAATTTGGTCATCAAGTGTGGAAGTTTGTTTTAAAGAACTCATGTAGCCAAGAAATAGCGGGAGCGTGGGGTTTGGTCATGCTCGAATGGTCGGTCGAGTCTGTGAAATAATTTCCGGAGATGTTGTCTGACTGCCTGTGCAGTTTTCTGACTTTGTAAAATTTTAAAGAATATAGTTATGATACCAGAATGGACTAATCATCATTGAACTTTCACCTTTCCATAGTTTCTGGGTTATAACTACGGTGGTGACTGAGTTAATAGATAAGTCAGAACTGTAACATCCTAGGTATGCACGATCACAGTTGAAATTCAAGTTTATGCATCACCCCACTGCAAGCTTGTCGTCTTACAGACAGTGGGTAATGAACGTGACAAAAGTAATGAAAATGGTGATTTAGCTAATAAGGTGTTAGTTATTTTTGAAAGTAATGAAATTTATTCTCAAATGTGTAATGAGGTAGTGGAGGATACAGATGAATGTATTGTGGTAATTGATGCTGAGATAAGCATTTTTGTAACTGATATGGTAATGGATTATGATTTTAAATGTGAGAGCAGCGAATTAATGGTTTCAGTGGAAAGTTCTGAAGTTGATAGCCATGAGCTTATTATTGTAAATGATACTGATAGCATAACTGACGACTAAAAAAATCCAACAGCTTTTTGTGGAATATAACGTGTGTAGTGAAGTTGATGTAGACGGTAAAAGCAGAGATAGCAATATGTGTAATGGTATTAATGAGCAAATGGTTGTAGAAAGAATGGTCAAAGTTATGAAAATTGTAGTAATTTGTGTAATTAGGTTGATGGTGATTTAATTAATGGATTTGACAATAATAGTAACTTAACGGATGTGACTGAGTTAATCGATAATGCTGAAAATAATACTAACAAGTGGAACAGTGATTTAAATATTGATAGTGTACCTTGTAATCCTGATAGTGACTTTTTGTGTCCCGAAGTTGGTAACATCGCTTTGCCTTCCGACAACGAGTATCTCTCGGAGGATAATATTTCAATGAACATAGTAAGTAGCCAAACAATTATGAATGCTATCCAAAATGATGACATAAAAGAATATATTGATATACATAAAAAAGATGAATAGTTTTAAAAGCATTTGTGATTACACTGCAAATCAGATTAACAGTTCATCAATGGCAGATTAGCTGTGTTTCGTTACCTGTAAGTGGTGGATAGGCTAACCCATGCGAGACAGACAATACATTGAGTTGTCAGCCCTAAAGTAGGTAGCTGGCTCACAAATAGCAGATTTATAAACATAGATGTCAGATCATCGTTTTGTATGTCAAAGAGCTAGTAGAAGTGAAAAATTTGGAGGTCACCATAAGTATTAAATTAAAGGGAAATTGGAAATACAATAAAAGTAACTAAGAAGTTTTTAGGGTAGTGGTAAATGTTACCATACCCTAGAATACACAACAACAATGAAATCAAGACGCTAAGTAGCGGAAAGGAATCAAATTAGGATATGGAAATGAGCCACCAACACACAGAAAACACACAATACAAATAATAAAGAAATTTTTGGGATAAACCCTTCGTCAACGGGAGAACATTATGAAAGGTGGGCGCAGCTGGAGACTGCCTCACAGAGACAGCCGGTCGGCAAAATGATGGGGGTAAATTCAAACATCAGAAAAGTAGAGGGGCAGTGTGTGTATGTATATATATATATATATATGTAACAATGAGCAGGAAAAAGCTTTAAGGCAATAAAACTAAGGAAGGATAGGGAAATATGACCCAACACTTACCACAGATGAAGGCGGCTGGGACGACGAACCAGAATATCCTTGACACCAGACATCCTCCTGGCCTCAATCTCCAATAAACTCTGCCCACTAGACCCAGCACTTATTAGCTATACCATTTACATTTTTTTATTTCTGTATTTACTATTTTCCATGCTATTTACATTTATTTTACTTTTCACTTATAGTTATATATATATATCTATCCCCACCAAGTTATTATTCATCTCTTTCAATAACAACATATCGTCATCAGTATCGATTATCGATCTAATATTTGAGCTTACTCCCCCCCCCCCCTCCCACCACCTAAACTACCATCCGCGCCTGAGACGCCACTCACCAGTCGGCCGTCTATGTGTACACATGTGACGCCGCCTGGGGTTTCACTTTCTGCACGTTTAAGGCTGCTGTAGGCCGAAATATTGTGCTTTTCTTGTGTTTGTTTTTTGTTCGTCGTCCCAGCCGCCTTCATCTGTGGTGAGTGTTGGGTCATATTTCCCTATCCTTCCTTAGTTTTACATATATATGTAGGATTTAATACGATAGCAAATATATATATATATATATATCTGCTATCGTATTTTCTCATTTCTATGATTTTCATTTTATCACTGCTGATGGTCTACTATTGTGTATTCCCATTTCTATGATTTTGTTTAAAATTGATTTTTACTTAGGCTTTTGTCATTTTCTTGAATTTAACCATGATTATTTTGTATTTTATGTTGATTTGTTGAGGATATTGTCCCGATTTCAAAATTTTGGAGTGATGTTATAATGATAACTTTTCTGATTTTAAGATATTGTTTATTTGCATAAGGTATTTTTTTTTTGTAATGGTATTTGTTCTGATTTTGATGTGTTGTTTTTGGATGAGTATATTTGTTTGTTGTGTGTGTGTGTGTGTGTGTGTGTGTTGGATTCCTTCATTTTCCCACAAGTGAAAAAGTTTATAAATTTAAGTGGGGAAAAGGGCAAGAATGCCACATACTGTTGGCCCACCCCCTCATTCCTATTAACCTTTTAATTACTATTATTTATAGTTTGATTAAATTTAAAGTAACTCTCCAACTCTCTTATATTACAATCAGTATTAATAGTGAGGAATTGTTTGGTTGCATGGGAAACCCATTGTTGTAGCGGCATGGGAGAGTCCATGGAGTTTCCACCATCTGGTGAGAATGTGCTAAGCAGTAGAGATCAATAATTCAGAAGTCATTAGAGAAGCGACAAGATTGCGACGTAGGATTGTAGGGAGTAAGGGGTTGAAAAGCATTGATCAGTATGAATGGATAGTATGAGAGTTATAACAGATTTAACATTTAATTTCAAGTAGTAGTAGTAAAAGATAATGTGAAAAATTTTGTTTTGAACTGCAAAAAGTTATAGAGTAAATTGAATTTTGTGGATCTACGTGTTGTCACTTGGTAACATTGAATCTGAGAAATGGAACAGTATTATGCAGCATTAATAAGTAAACAGTTGTTTGGAAGATAGTGAAGGAGAAGGAATTTAACTTTGCTCGAAGTGATTTTGGGAAACAACGGAATGCTGAAATCTGGATGACTGGAAAGGAATTTGAACCCTTGAACCCATGTAAGAAAATGGAGCAAGTCAAGAGGTCTTGTATCTTACCTTCAAAACAGGGAAATGTACAATATTTTTAGCAAATAGGGATAATGGGGTCTGTGGCAGGCAATTGGTGATGGTGTCAGAACTGTCTCAGAGTTTTAGCCACATAGACGAAGAAATCTATGAACACAGTAGTTTAGTCATTTTCAGTTGTGAGAATAATTATGTTCTTGAATAGTTCTCTCATGGGTCCAGTCTCAGACTGGAGAAGCAGGGTTATAGTTAGTTTTGAGTGAAAAAGAGAGACCCTTAGAGAGAACCAAAGGTTAGTCTTTGCACATTAGAGTAGAGGTAAGGTATGAATGAATTCCTACATTTATTCCCTGAAATGTGCCACTTCCTCATCCTCAAAATCTATCCCATTGCCCTCACCACGTCTTATTAATATCCAATACCCGATTCTTTAAAACGATGCATGGATTCCCCCCCACCCCCCTGCTAAAGACTGTGCTGCAAAACTTGCAGCAGCCAACACTGCCTATTCCAAACCTACCGTTTCCTGTAACAGGACATGCTTCCAGCACCAAAAACTCACCTTCCTTCACCACCAGTCATCTGTCCATCAGCATGAATGACTACAATCATTTGTAAAATTACAGAATGTATTTGTACAGCCATTTCCTGAATGGCCAATTTTTAAATCACTAAAGGAAGCCAAGGAAATAAATGAGACTGAAATGCACTTCTTTTTTTACTTTCATTGTTAATGAATTCCAACTGACATTTTATGCAAACTTACATTTATCCCCACATTTTCGAATTATTTTTTCCCAGAGCATAGTTTTATTTCATTGAATCAGTTGATATTCTGTGCTATCTATTGGTTTTAAAGGCTGCAACAATGCTTATAGTAAGGAACTGATAGATGGCGTTAAGATAGCATGAAGTCAGTGAAATGTGATTGAATTACTCCTCAGTATTTCATCAAAGGATGCAAATACATTTCACTTCAATAAACCCAGATCATACAGTGACTGCCAATTTCAGTTCCGCAGCCATTTCAAAATACCTTCATCAGTATTGGTAATACTATCACCATTCTTTAATCCTTAAAAAAAAAAAAAAAAAAACCAGTTGTCTAGACTTTGCTACATACTTTTATTAGTACTCATTATTAGTTTCCCTTTACCTGTATTTAGCCCTCCCCCAACATCTATTCATCTCTCCTAGATGATTCATGCTTTCTGCCAATCAAATTTATTCTCTAATTGTGCAACAACTTGTGTCACACCTTCCACCATCAACTAACTATCCACACAAGCATTCTGCATGCGTCATAAACCTCCCACGTGATTCGGTGGGTTTCGTGTTGATAGCTGTTGTGAAGGTTAGAACAATATAATTGAAATGTGTGTTTTGAGGAAACACGGACTAGTTTATATTGAACGTGAGGTAATAATACTGAAAAAGTGTATGAGCCAGAATCAACTCTTAAGGTTACTCATAATAGTCAAGTTTTTTTTACGCAAGAGTTATTTTAACAAATGTAACACTGAATACTGAATTTCCGATAAATTATTATACAAATGTAAGCAGTGTAATGCCACTTTTGATCATAATGAAATCCAATGAAGATTTTAGTTTAAAGATGTTTAATTTGGTATTACCAAAAATTAAATATAACTGTAACCTCCTGTCAAATAATATGTATAAAATATAGGAAATGGTTCATTTATTGTAATTAAGTGAGATTACTTCATACATGTGGGATAGTTTGTTCTGTATATTATGTGAATCTGTTTTGAATGAGTGTGTCAAACTTTTTAAATGCGTTATATTTGTTTTGATACCTAAAGTTTTAATTAAGAACATTAATATCTCATTCTTTACATTTGAGCGCATTTTCGATGTGTTTTAAATTGCTTTTGTTCAATTCAATGCCAAAAGCTCCTAAATTCTTTGTAATTTCAATTAATATTATTTTTATTAAGTTCCCAATATGGGCTAATTGTTTTTAATAGCAACCGACTGTTTCGTGTTATAAACAGTAGTGGCATACTATTGTAGGCGTCAAGAATTTTCTCTGTGGCTTATAAAATCTAGCTCTAACTGAAGCCAGTGGCATTGCTTAGAACATTGCTGTGGGAAGCTATGCAAATTTTGTCTTTTGGAAATATTTCATCCATAAATAATAAATAAACCGAATCTTGAGCTTTCTCTTTTAAAAATAATCATAACTGAGAATTAGTAACTCTAGTGTGGAGTAATACTCACTTGGCAACCAACGAACCTGCAATTATAAACTTCATTAGGCCCCAATGGAAAGTATCGTGAGATACCACACGTTACCTCATTTCGGTGTAATATAAACCTTGGAACCGAACATTACAAAAACCAAAAACTGGATGTCAATAGTAAGTTGGCGCATGATGAAAATGTGAGCTGTTAAAAAGAAAGTACTGTACTACAAAATTAATCTTCAGTTAAGGATAGTGAAAATAAAAGCAATTCTGTAAAACATGAAAACAATGACAATGAACTAATTATATGAGATTATTAGTAAAAATGATTGTGTATGCAAAGTATACTATTATCATTTTGTGGTTAAGATACCATGTTAAATTAAGTCCCAGAAGAAACAAATCATCCAGATATTAAGCAGAATAATGATTAGTTTGTAGCTATTATACGTAAGAGTTAAAATGCTGTTATAGATTTTAGAAGGTATGATGACATTAATGATTGAGCTGATAACCTAAAAGAAAAGGAAATGACTAATAACCTATGTAATAATTCCTCCGAGGTAGGAAAGTAATAGAAGAATTCTATGTACATATAATGATAATTTTCTACAGTTTAAGAGAAAAAAAATGCTTCTAAATTATCACAACATAAGTAACAAAGAGTGTGACATAGGTATAAGCTGCTGGGAACATTGTTGTCCAGACGTAAATGAAGCAGTACGTGATTATCTGTCAACACACATCCGTCAAAAAAATAAAGAAAAAACTGTAAACATATTCTATGAACTTCTGGTTTAGTAGAATACATTATGTAAAGGAAGAGTCTGAAAGTAAATCAATGATGGAATTGGAAAGTTAGAAAGGATTCAAGTAATTCTGGACATTTAACTAAGTACAAACCTCATCTGTCACTATCAATTTCTGTGAGTTTTTTTGGTTTTATGAAAATTTTCATGAATTTTTCTGACTTTGCATTTTGAAAGGATCAATGAATTTTCGTAGAACATTTTTGTATATAGCTGAAATTTCGTGATTCATTTACACAAAATTTAAATAATGAAGCGAACATTACAGTACCATTTACATAACATAAATATATTTTTTTGTAATTATGTAATTAGGTTTTATGCTGTTTTACTGAGCATACTGTCCTTATACAGTGATAAAATTACTACTACAGAGGAGTTAGGATTTTATTACCAATCTACATGCTTTCTAACTTTTAACTTCATTGATTATTAATTTGTTAATATGTTCCATAAAAGTGAGACAGTCTTGAATGCATAGAAGGAGCAATGCAGATATTTGATCATCTGAGCAATATCACCACCCAATTAATTTTGTAGGGCATTCTGACAGCTTGGATGCCTTACAGGTTTCTTGTTCTTTCCATACTGAATGAAACTCAAGATAGCAACAAGCAAGTTTACATTTATGGACAGACCAAATGTAAAGTACTCACTAGCTAAAGACAATTTTCAGCCATCACTATATTTGCAGTTTTTTGGATTTAGGCAATGTACACGCGGATAAAACAAACATTAAAATGATTTCATGTGTAACATTATAATATACAATCCCTATTCACTAATCAAATTGATTTGTTACTTTGTACAGGCTGTATATACTGCTGACAAATAACTGACCAAACAGATATGAGAATATCAAAGATCAATAGCACATTCTTCAAAAAAAAGATAGACCAATCCGATTCCCTGATCGTGTCCTTGAAGCCACAACTATATCATCAAATGTGTCATCCCAGATACCAAGACCCTTAAGCTCTCTGACTCCAAAACCTGGTTTACCATATGATCTGATATAATGCCTAGAATTAATGGATAACATACGTCTCCTCACAAGTCTTGACAACCTTTCCTTAAAAATTAAACTTTTATTTCTTCTAAAAAAATTATAATTTTCTTGGAAAAAGCCAGTAACCCGATGATATGCAGGGTAAGTGTCGGATGAATATTTTTTTTCTCGTTTTGAAAATAAAGAAAAGGAGTGATGTCTGTGTGCATTTCTTCCACCAAATGTCTGCGTGATATTTTTCCTTCTAGTGATGCTTTTTATTAGATTGTGACCTTTGCCATAGTTGTCTATACCCTCAATCATTTTCCTTTTTAAATTGCTAACAGGATTTGAGACATAGCCAGGAATATCACTGCACTTCACAGTCCCTGTAATGTTCTTACTTAAACGAACTAAAACTACCTTTGGCTGTAATACAGGGCTCAATAGGAGACTGTTACAGCGCACAAGTTTTTCGAATTCTTTAAAGGAAAAATGTGGCTCCACTCTGCCGGCAGCTAATTTTGAGATGTTCTGCCCACCTTTCCTAACATGGTAGCAGCAGTTTACTTGAAGCGAAATATTAAGCACTCTCTTTGAATGGTTGCGCATAACTGTTGAGAGATTGCAACCAAAATCTGGATTTGTACAGCTACTGATAGTGCCCTCAGGTATGAAAATTTTTTGTTTGACACTTAATGCTGGAAAACATTTTTCATCTGTTGTCTCCCCAGTCCAAGAAGGCCATGTTTTTACAGCACACACACACGAACCACAGACAGTTAGTTTGTAGTAGCCCAAGTTACTTGTCGTTGGTAAAGACAAATGACAATCTGGATTGTTACCATCATCTGATCTGTGTTTTGGTTTTAAATACTCAATGGCTGTCTCCTTACTTTCAGCAGATAATAGGACCAACTCTCTCATTCTTGCACTGAACTGCAAAAGAAAATCTAGCATTAGAAACAACAGTCAAATATCAGTAGTTCATCATCATCTATTGTTTCAAAACATATATAAAGTAACCTTGGACGTATTTGCTAAAATTATATTATTCTTATCTTTATAATACTAAGCAAAGATGTGAAAGCCACAATCACTGCACAAGGCACAGAAACAGAGGAGGAGGGAGATACTTACACACACACACACACACACACACACACACACACACACACACACACACACACACACAATCTGTATCTCAGAAAGATCTTTTTTACAAGCAGTAATGAAAGTGTACTCATGGCTACATTACAGCAGTGACGAACAGGTATATAGGATGTGCAGGGGGTCTTCGGTGATGGGAGATGAATAGGAAAGGAGGGAGCATGGGAGGAGGTGTTTGACAAATGAATGTACGTAGCCAGCAAGTCATAAATAGAGATAGTACAGTAACAGTAACAAATGCTATGGGTAAAGGCTTATGTAAGGTTGTGGGGTGGATTCAGGACTTGATAAAAGGGGTGTTGGAGGGTGTCAGAATAGGAAGCTATTCAAGATTAACCACTGCCCAAGGAACTGGTTCTTCAGATCTCCGACACAGAAATAATTGCCTTCAACACAGCATTCCACCCTCACACCTTATGACCCAGTATCTCTGAATGTCCTTTCTACCTTAGATAACTATTTACATTTTTGCAGCAGCAATACTGTAGAAAAACTGCCTGGGTTTCTAGCCATGTCAAAGTAAAGTCGACTGGCAACATTTCAAAAGCCAGCACTGCTCCCATTGTCAAGCTCCACTTAACTTAAGTAAAGCCAGTTGACTTTACTTTGACGCGGCTAGAATCCCGAGAGGTTTTTCTAGTCTTTTCTACCCGTTCAGCAATTTAAACATACTCCTTCCCTGATAAGAGTTCTCACATGAAAATTTTTCAGATGTTCCATGCTTCTATGTCATCATGCCTTCGGGCATGGTAAATGGTGACTTTCTTTCCATCCCCTTAACATTATAAAGCTAGCAAAAATCCATTCTTTATTATGTCAGGGTCTCTTACCATTTCATAATACGCTACATAATTAAAAAATCTGCTCTATTAAGGGTAGCAAACACAAAACATCCTACAAAACTTTCCCCACTGAATCAAGCACTGGTTAGTTTTGTTGATATTTTAACTAAAGCCCCCCCCCCCCCCCACCTCCGAGAATTTTCTAAGACTAATATGGATTATTTTTGATTAAATATTAGCTGGTTGTCAACATCCACAAAACAAACTAGAGACGTTCCACAGATGTCACTAGACTTTTAGTTCAGATAATGGATGTTGTTATTCCTATATGCATCTATAATCAGTGTAGCATTGTCAATCACCATATAAAATGCATTTCCACACTTAACTCAGCCCACGTCTTCCAGCTCTGTTTATATTAAATGAATGTCTAAATATCACTAACACTTCCTGAATTATCAATGAAAAATACCCATAAGGTTTGGCCAGTACTTTTGTCTGCCCACAACACCTAAAGATGTTCATTCCAAGTGTGTTCAGTGACAGCAGATTTCATGAGTTGACCTAAACATGGACATTACTGGTGTTCTTTGATTCCTATTTTGACCAGTCATTTTGTTTCTCCTATGTATAACTCTTCACACCGATATGGAATTCTATTAACTTCCTGGGCCCATTTGTGATAGATCTGATTAGGGAGCGTGCATAAACCATGTAGCTCCATTTTGGCCTTCTGTGAACACCCCCCCCCCCCCACGTATCCCTACATGGCTTTTGCATCTACCTCCCCCCCATGTAGCTTTTTTCCTTTTGATTCCAGAAGACATTTTGCACTGTTTTCTCTTGTCAGACTATTGTAAATTATATATGGAGATAATTAACTGAGGGAAAAAAATATTTACATTATTTTGTGAGTTCTGTTCCTAATTTTAACTGTGAAAAATGTTATGAAAAAAAAAAGCTATGTGGCTTAGCTTGGAACCCCCCCTCCCCTTCTGGATGGAGTCACGTAGTTTGTGCACGCTCCCTTATGGGTTTGAGCCTTTTTTTTTTGGGTTTAAAAACTGGTTAAATGTCATAACTTGTAAGTAATTATCCTATTTTTTTCTGTGACACCTTTTACATAATGTATTAAAGGTGTTGTTGAATTTGAGTCCTGCCTGTTTATGTTTCAAGTCTCGCTTTGGGAAAGGACACCATATAAATTTGAAACATGATAAAGACAAACTCGTATATTGCTCTGATAAAGCTAATGATGCGGGTATGGTTGATCACTTGGCGAAACATTTTGAAACATACATGCTAAATACAAATGTTGAGGAACTTTGGTTTAATTTAAAAGAAATAATATGGAGCGGTTTAAATAAATTTGTTCCTAAGAAGTTTATTATGGTTAGTAAGAACTTTCGTGGGTCAATTGGGAAGTGAAACGTTTGCTCAGGAGGCAAAGACGTTTACATGCCACAGTGAAGAAATTGGGGGACTCGTCTAATCACATTAAGTTAGTCTAGTTGTGAGCAGAAGTGCGTAAGGCAATGCGAGATGCCTTTAAAGAATTCCAAGCCAGGAATTTATCCGAAGATCTTATTACTAATCCAAAAAAGTTCTGGTCACATATCAAAGTAATAGGAGGCTCTCGTTAGGTTATGCTGTCACTGATTAAGGAAAATGGGTAATTATGAGAAACTAGCATACAGAAAGCAGAAATTTTGAATAATATATTTAAAACAGTTTTCACAACAGGAAACGTAGAGGAATTCCAATATTTAACAATTTTACCAGTAAAATTATGAAAGATCTCGTTATTAATGTCGAGGGAATAACTAAACTGCTTATGAATGTATAAACTAATAAGGCTCCCGGACCAGATGGTATTCCTACAAGATTCTACCCTAGGTACGCAAAGGAAACATACCAGCTGAATGGAAGACTGCCATCGTAAGTCCAGTGTTTAAAAATGGAAATGTTAATGATTCTCAAAATTATAGGCCAATCTCATTAACCTCAAGATACTGCAAGATTTAAGAACAAGTCATCTATTCAAATATCATGAAGTTTTTGGATGATAGAGAGCTTTTAAACCCAAATCGATATGGATTCAAGAAAGGCCAATGCTGTGCTTTTAATTCATGACTTGGGCCGTATTAAAGATGAGCAATCCCTGGTTGATTTAGTTCTATTAGATTGTAAAAAAGCTTTCGACACTGTGCCTCAGACTAGATTACTTAGAAAACTTCATGGTTATGGCATATCTAGACAAATATGCGACTGGGTTGCAGACTTTCTGAAGGATAGAACACAGTGTGTAGTTCTCGACAGTGAGCGTTCTTGACTTACCGAAGTGAGCTGCAGGGTTCCACAGGGAAGTGTTATAGGGCCTCTGTTGTTTTTCATATGCATTAATGATTCATGCGACATATTAAGGGGGAAGAAACGACTATTTGCCGATAATGCTATTATTTAATGTAAAATCAAAGCCCAGGACAACTGCGCTTTGTTACAAGACAATACTATCAAAATAATTGCGTGGTGTAAACACTGGCAGTTGAAGATAAACACTAAAAAGTGCCAAGTTATACATATAAGTAAAAAGGTGAAAAGCTCTGTATATACAATTAATGGCACTGTCCTTAGGACTATAGATTCGGCTGAAAACTTAGGTGTAACAATTCACAATAAGTTGTTGTGGAATGAGCATATCGAGAAGATAATTGGGAAAGCAAATGTATACTATGATTTCTAGGTTGTGATTTAAAACAGTGCACACTGGAAGTTAAATTGATTGCATACAAGTCACTAGTACGTCCTTACTTAGAATATTGTTGTTCTGCAGGGGGTCCCTATCAAAAGGGGTTAATGGAGGCTTTGGAGAAGTTCCACAGAAGAACCGCCCGATTCGTGACAGGTATATAGTTGGAGCAAAAGCATGTAGTTGGAGTTAGGTTGGAAAGACCTGGAACACTGAAGACGTTGCTCTTGACAGAAACTAACTGAAAAATTCACGACTGACTAGTTTCGGAATGACAGCAAACAAATATTACTACCAGCAACATTCATATCTAGGAATGACCGCGCAAAATAAGATGAGAGTAATCAGGGCCAGAACAGTTTTATGTCTGTACTTACTTTTCCACAAGTGATTGGAGAATGGAATAGGAAGGGTTTACTGGGCGAGTAAACTTAAAATCTGTCAGTAGTTCTCGATAAATCATTTCAGCCATCCTGATCTGGTTTTTCCATGGTTTTCCCAGATCACTCCAAGCGAATGCCGGGATGGTTCCTAAAAATAGCCCATGAGTGCCTCCTGCCATATCCTGTATATCCCTTCCTATGCACGAATGGTTACACATTAGGATTGGTACAATGCACCCTCCGCCACCCGCTTTTAGTGTATTGCGGAGTAGTAGTAATAATAATAAAATGTCTACTGAAGCCACTGTTTTATAGAACTCTGAGATATCTCATCATATCTTTCCACCAGGCAAAATAGGAGCCTGAAAAAGAAACAACAACACTTGCTCAGAGTTCTCCAATACAATGGCTACAGTAAACATGAAATGTAGACCTGGGAGTATATAAAATTGCATGTGAATGTGAAAAGGTATTGTAATATACAGCTAGTGCACATGTCATATTTGAATCTGGATTCTTTAATGGTGAACATATGAGAAACGGGTGGATACATGTTTAAAAAGAATCTTATTCTATGTAGTATCCGACTGAAGGTCATTTTTTGGCGAAGCTGAATGTTCGGCTCTTGGGATAACCTTCAGCCACTGCTGACAGTTCAAAAATAATTATATAAAATAGAGCACTGATTCAAAGTATACATAACATACAAAATACTGAACAGATATTATCTTTTATATTCAGTAATGTTGATATAAATTGCACCTTTACAATAATATTATAAACACAGTTCTTCATATTTATTTATTAGAATGAAATAGAACAGTAACGTAGTACCAGACCAGGTTTTGAGCACTTTAGCAACATTAATAAAGGCTGCTATTCTTATTTAGAGTTTTAGCTTTGGTAAATAAAATACACGTTAGCTTAAATATAATAATAGTCATTTTCTTAACAACAATAAAAACAAGTTTCAATCTTCTTACCTGAAACAAATTATTATAGCTTTTAAAATACTATATGTTGAAGTCTAAATTAGTCTCACATATTAAATTATCAATTCAAACTGAATCTGACGTGCCATAAAGCCCTAAAAAAACTGAATTGATAACTATTTTTAAATCAATTTCACATATATAGATTAATTAAAATTACACTAAATATAATCAAACCAAAGAGCAGATAGGCATTAATAAAATTTAATAATCAAAGCCTGTTGTTATAAGCTAAAAATAAAAGTTTTTCAACATTTTCACCATTTAAATTAGCTCTTCTGTCGTCATAGATTTGACCGGCAGCGCTGAACAATTGTTCATTAGGAAGACTAGTGGGAGAAGCTGATAAATATTTGGTTGCCATCACTCGTAAATAAATACACGGACTCGAAGCCAAATATTGAAAAATATTAGCCGTTCTCAGTAGCAAAGATTCTTTTAAATAACAGATCAAATGTTCTTCAAAGGGCAGATTACAGTTGTCAAAATATTTCAATCCAGTCCCAGTCAAATTAATTTTGTCAAGGGTATTCCATAAATCATGTACCGGGAATTTATTTTCAGTAGTAGGATTTGATGTTGAACAGGAGGGTACAGGTTCACCAACATCCACATCCAAATGATCTGTTCTATTTGTTATTGTAAGTGTACAATTTTGATGTAGAAATGTCAAAATATCAGTCTTTGTATATTTTTTCGTCGCTATTCAAATACTTAGTTTTAAACTGTGGATTGATTAAAGTGGCAACCAACAACTGTAAAGTATTTCTTGCGTAAGCAAATCTCCTGTTAACACTCACACAAGCGGATTTTGAGCAGTACTATATTTTCAGTCTTAATTTTTCAGGGCAAGTTTTGTATTTAACATAGCAATTCAATGATATAATTAAATATACTGATGTTGAATCATTAGAAATATTCTTCATTTGTATCCATTGTTCTGCATTTTGAATTTCTATTCCACCATGTTTCCCATACATAGAGTTACTGCATTTTTCTTATCTACAAGTCTCTCCAACATTAAGTAGCTGCTGCGCCAATGAGTTTCGAAGTCTCGTACCAAAGTGTGTTTGAGCAAGTCACGTTCCTTGAAATTTATCAAGATATCGAGTGGCTTGTTCACTCTTCTTAAAATGCCCTACAGTTTTATGATACTTTTTCATTATTGCCATTATAGTAATATCTTTAAAAATTACATCATGAATCATGAGCTGTAGCATGTGGGCAACACAACCAACAGAAACGAAGTTTCCATAGCGCAAGGCTGCATTCATATTAAAAGCATTATTATGAGTACCAATTTGGATCTTTTCTTTTGTATTGTATTTGGTAACAGTTTCAATGATTTTTCATGCAATATACTGCCCTGTACGATCTTCTTCCAACACACTACCTGCCAGTATAACTTTTTTCCCTTTTGGAACCTTTGGAAATGCCATGTGCCATGACACTCAAAAGTGATCACACATTTGTTTGATTACTTTGTATGTACGTGGTAAAACTGATCCATTCAGCTTTTCTAAAAACAGTGCAACTTTTTTGTACATAGCTAGCTAGCATTAAAGACTTTCTAAAATATTTATCTCACTTGTCGGTACCTTGGTGGAGTTTGAGAATCAGTAAAATTAAGCCTGGGAAGTGCTTCTCCTTCAACGAGGTTGTATGGAAGCATGTTTATGGTGATAAGGTCCATACGTAGTACATTTATTAATCCGCAAAGAAATCTGATGATTATCGAGCCCTGGTCGCAGTACCTTTTTTTCCCTACGATATCAGGTAAAGTATATTGTTTAACTTCCTTTTTTAAATCTTGGGGTGCATACACAATCTGATTTTTTTAAAATTTAATCAAGCTTTAGTATTTAACACTGGCTTCACAATAGACTTCCCACTCATTTTTACGATTTTTTTCCAAATGGTTCTTTACATTTGTTATCATCTGTTGGCTCACTACGCTAAAATTTCGTAAAAGTTGGTTCATTTTCAATGGCTGGATGTAAAACTTCGGCTTCAGCCAAAAATTCGGCTGATTTTGGCCAAAGCCGAATGGGCCGCCAAAGGTCCTTTTTTGGCTGAAGGTGCTTTTCTGTGGCGTGATAAAAAAAAATAAGATATACGGTTTATGGTAGCTCTCTGTTGGAAGAATGGAAATGGCAAGGTATGAATCAGGCCCAACAGGAAGCATATTGTTGGCTAAGTGGCATGCCATCCATTTCACCCCAGGATGATATTTTTATTGGAGTCTGCTGGTGCTGCGGCAAGTTGTGGTAGATGGAGGCAAACAGACTTTTGGGAGATTTCCAGAGGGATTTGCGTATGCAATAACAGTAGAGGGGAACAGGCAGACAAGTAGTGAAAGCCACCTAAAATTTTTATGCATTTTTTAATAGGTGTTATGTATTTCAGCCAATAAACATGATGCAACTTCGTGATTGCTAATGAGAGTCGAGAAAGGCAGTCCCATGCTGGAGACAAGGATTCCTGTGTACTGTGTGAATGAGGAAGAGGAGACTGTGTTTGAGTTCCAAAGAATGACTTTTCTGCTAGCCAACTGGAAAAACCACCACTTCTTTGTGCAGCTATTCACCGCCGAAAAGTTGTGTAGCAGCTGCTTCCACTGGAGGATGATTTTGGTAGCCTGTAGTGACAATTAAAAGACATTTGAAGCATTTCTAAAACTCAGAAACCCTGACATCCATTTAGAAAACAATACAGACAGCTTAAGTACCAGGCCAAACCTATACTTGTGTGTTTTTGAATATTTGCCCAGAATTTGTGAACTTCCAATGACAACAATTTTTTCCTTTCGATTGTAAATGTATTAGATTTGATATTTTTATGAACTGTTGTCTGTGTAGCCCTCCGAGACATCTCATGTGAGAGGCCAATTAGTAACAATCACCAACCAGGTGAATTTTCTGAGTAACCTGTACAATCTGGCACCATACCATATGTTCAGCAAGTTCAACCCATGCATAGAGTAGATCTACTGTAGTATACATAGGAGAAACTAAAATGACCAGTTGAAACCCGAATCAAAGGACACCAGTGACAAGCAAAGATTAGAGATGGAGGTTACAGGCTGAACAAAGTGTGAAAATGCATTTTATATGACCATGGAAAATGCCACGCTGAAAATAGACACACAGAGGAATAACAACATCCGCTGTTCTAACTATGAATATAATAACATCTCTAGTTTGTTTCATTGGTGTTAACAACCAGCTAACATACAGTCAGGAGTTAATCAACATTTACTCTAGAAGATGCCTGGAAGCTTCAGGCAAAATGTCGCTGAAACTGACCAACCAATTTAACACAGCTCGATGCCAGATTAAAAAAAAAAAAGAAACAAATAATGAATCTTAAGCTACAATATAGGCTTAAATTTGCAGCTACAATTAATTTTCATCTTCTCGTTACGAAATTTTAGCTAAATTTATCTCCAAAATTCTTGGATTGGTAAAGAATGAGCAAAGTAATTTAAAAAAATCTACATCAAAACACACTCACGCTCTAATGATATCCAGTTTTAAAGGCTGATGTTATGACATTATTAATTACATCAGTGAAGCCACTCACAAGTTAAAAGGGAGATTTTAGACCAAACAACAGAAGACCATGGAACTGAGTTGCTTAATTTCGCAGCGATCTATATGTGATGCCCCATGTTGTACAAAAAAAGACATCTTCTTCCATCCCACATGTATTTGTTACTATTAATTAACTTAAATGATTTGAGTCAAATTATTCATCTCTTTCTCTGCTGAGTAAATCTAACTTTTCACCTCACCTACAATATAGGTCCACAATTAGATGCTTCAAATATTCTAATATTGATTACCTTCCTTCTGCGGTTCCCTCTACTTGCAAATTAACCTATCAAACATATCTTAAACCATACAATTTCATTTTTGCAGGATACTTCTATGAACTTTTTTTTTTCTTACTTATTGCTTTACGCCTCGTCAACGACTACGGTCATTAGAGGTGGGATGGGACTGGATACAAGGAATGGGAAGGAATTTGGCCATGGCCTTTTTGAAGGAAGCATCCCAGCATTCGCCTGGAGTGATTTGGGGAAACCATGGAAAACCCAAATCTGGATGACCGGATGGGGATTCGAACCCGCCTCCTCCCGAATGCGAGGCCAGAACGTTAACGGTTCACCCAACACGCTCGGTATATGAACTTCTTTTTCCTTCATCCAGCATTTGCATTTCACACTTAATTATTTCCCTTAATTTTTAAAATCCTCCTATAACACCACATTTCAAGTGCTTCAGTTTCCTTTCTGGTATTCCTACAGTACAATCTTCATTACCATGAAGCACTGTTCTCCACACACACAGTTTTAGATTTTTAGGTGAATAGTTGCCTTTCTGCAAAGCCATGCATAATTCTTCACAATTAGTTCTATTTCATGGTATATTATACCATCATAACACAAATTATGAGTAAAACAAATCTTTATGAATGGCTTTCCATGGAATACTACAACATGATCAGTCTTCATTTTCACAAGGGATCAAAGTAAAGACATAATCTATCTTAATTTTTGCATGAATCATATTCAGTTAAAAAATATCTTAAATACATTCTCTTCACATCACATAAAATTAAACGTAGCCTTTTACACATGCATGACCATAAGCTTTACATTAATCGAAATCCCATTAATATGTGACATGCAATTTTGACGTGAAGCGTGTCAAATGAAAAATTATCTCAAATGTATCAGCTTTACAACGTCACATCAAAATGAAATGTGCCCTATTTTCCCGCAGGATGACAGGCTGTATAATCAATCAATATCCCATCAAAATCTGACCAGTGGTTTTCATGTGAAATATGTTATGATTATCACATCAAATTTAACATACCCTATTTTAACCATGGGACAACAGGCTGTACAATAATTGAAACCCCATCAAAATCTGACAAGCAGTTTTTGTGTGAATCTTGTTCAACCAAATTAATAGAATTTATACTGCTGCTAATTATTTCTGTTGCAATTTGTAACAACTGCCTCATTTTTGATTATCATTGAAAGATTCTGCTACTGTCATTCAGTAGTTTCCCCATATCCTCACTTGTATCTGATGACAAAACAATAGAGAATATACATGCAATTCATATACATGTCTAGTATTTTTATTTGGAAGCTTTATTACTGTAGAGTCACCGCTACAACATTTTCCCCCTATTTATTCTCTTTTCATTTATTGGTTTTAATTAATCAAAAGTGTTAAAAATACAAGGGAAATGTAACTTCGCAAAACGCAATGCTATTGGTCGAATTGAATCTTTTTTTTTTAAACTGCTTAACGTCTCTTAACAGCTAGGACTTTAGAGACGGGAAAGGATGAAGGGGCAAGAAATGGGAAGGAATTCGGCCAAGGCCTTTTGAAGGAAGCATCATGGCATTTGCCTGGAGTGATTTGGGAAACCATGGAAATTCCAAACCTGGCTGCCCAGACGGGGATTATTGTATCGTGAAGTCAAAGTAAATTATGTAATTGTGTTTAAGTGAAATGCTGCATTTTTTGCAAGAATACTCATACAATAAGTAGTGAACGGAAGCGGTTTTGTAAAATAATAATAAAAAAAAGATGTTTTCATGATGACCACATATTTTGCAGCAAATCTGGATTCTACAGTCGCTGACGTCAGAGTGAAAGCTGCAAGGTAACTAAGTGTTAGATATTTGAATTATTAATTGTTTTACATTTTTAGTGCATTAGTTACGTATTAGATTCACCTAATGTGAATCAAGGGACATGCCGGAGTAACCAACAAAGAAATTGCAGACAATGGGAAATATACATGTAATTTAAATATAGGTCAAGTATATTAGCGGAATTTGTGGTAAAGTTTAAATGCACCCCAGACCAGAAAGACAAATGATAGTTTTTGTTACAGGTAAGACATAAAGAATTATAATGCACACTGTTTTATAACAATTTGACTAACCAATTGCAAAGAAATGACTTGTCAGAACATACCATTCAGCCCATCATTTTTGACGAACTTTGAAGCTAGTAACATAATAAAGCAGCCGAAAAGCATTTTTTACAGAAAATCATTGTTTCAAAATGAAGTCATCATGGGTGTACCGCTGCATTGTGTTTTCACAAAATAATCTGGAGGTACACCAGTGAAAATTTCACTGCAATCATACGCCAGGAAAGTATATGTTCTTCCACAATTTTTTCATGTTTTGTTAATAAGTTTATTGTTTTGGTGTTATTTCAATTATTATTTTTTACTTTATTTCATTTTCAAATTTTCTATACTTGTATGTTGTCAAGAAGCATTTTAGACGAAATAATTATATTGAGAAGCTCTTTTTTTTTCCTTTTTTCTATGATTGATTGTGTGAAGTAGTAGGGCATAAAGGGTTGAAAATAAAACAGTGTACGTGACAAATACAGATTTCAGTGGCTATTGCATTTGTTGCAGCTGTTAAAAGTAATGAGATTTGTTTTGAAGTTGAAATAATAATAAAAACAAGATCAACAATTTCTGCACATAAAAATACAGTAAAAGCAGCTTATTTGCGGGAATATGGAATGGTAATTTGTTTGGGATTATAGGGGATAATTTCCAAGTTTTTTTTTTTTTTTTTTTGTTTTTTTTTTTTTTTTTTTTAAAGCCAATTAAAATCTATTTATTAATAGATTTTAAGCAACATGTTTTAATTATTATTGTCAGGCTTAAACAATGTTTTAAAGAATTTAGTATTTTTTCTTGTTTTGCCACTTTTAAAAGGTTTTTCAATTCTGACTAATATCCAGCTGTGGTATTACCAATTTGTATTTTAAAAACAGGACTTCCTTCCATAGACTGATCAATTTGCATGAAGAAATCACAAAGCTCATTTGCCATCTGTAGACCTTCACTCGGGTTTTTAAAATTAAATGTCACCATTTCAGTATCTCATTGAAGCTTCTTCTTCGATGGTTTGGGGATTTAACATTTCCTCCAAGTCGATTTCAGTCAAATCTTCATCTTGCGATTCAAGCAACTCTTAAATATCAAGTGATTCTATCTGTTCAAAACCATCTTGTCCTATTCTAGTCACAACTTGAGCAATGTTTGTAGTTAAAGTTTGAATTTGCAAGGATTCTCCATTACTTTCGACAGTGAGATCAGGTCAGTTTTTTCCAGCATGATTTCAAAGTGTACGGCTTCAGTTCTTGCAACGATTCTTTCAATGTAACAATGCATTTTCCAATGTCAACATTTTTTCCAACACTGCATATTAGGATTGCATTCCATGGTGTCCAGTATGATTTTGAAGGTTTGACTAATGTAATAGAGCTTAAGGCCAGGATTATTCCTTGTTCCATAGGTTGAAGTAAAGCTGTTGTGTTAGGAGGCAAGAATATCACCTTTATATTTGGATGCATAGTTTCAAGCTCACGAGGGTGACCTGGTGCTTTGTCCAAAACTAAAATGGCCTTAAAGTCTAAATTATTTTTCTTTAAGTAAGTTTAAACTTCACGAACAAAACAATTCCGGAACCAGTGACAGAAAATAACATTCATACTTTCTTATTTGCAGGCAAAATACCAGCAGGTTGTGCTTATTTTGATTTTACGGAGCACCAGGATTTAAAGATCTGTAAAACATTAGTGGCTTAATAACACAATCACCTGATGCGTTAGAACACAGCGCAGTGTAACTATCTTTTGCTGCCTTGATACCAGGGAAGCAATTTTCATTTTTGGATATGAAAGGTTTTTTAGCATTCTTTTCCAAAACAAGGCACTTTCATCTGCATTAAACACTTTTTCAAGTTTGTACCTACCATCAACAACTGTATTTTTAAAAATGCGTGAAGAGACGCTTTGCCTACTCGCGGATCATAGGACCATTTAAGGACACTCTTTTCTGGTTATGATCTTCAATCCATAATGATAATGCAGCTTCCACTTTTTCAATTGCTGGATCACGAACAATTTTTGCCAATGATGGAGCTATAAAATTCCTTATTCTGCCTTCGGATTTCTTGACGAATCATACACTTGATCGTAAACATTGAAAAAATATGATATGGTTCAAATGACTCGCCAAGGTGTAAACGCTCAAGCATTTCTATTTTTACTCTAAGCGGCAACACAACTTTTTTCTGTGTAGAAACTAATTTTTCTTTGCTTTTGTTTGAAAATATAAACTGCGAAGAAAGCAGAGGAGACACGTGTCATTCAGTCAGAATTATTGTAATAATAGATACAGAGCCAGTCATAGTGCAGTGCCTTTTATCAAAGGTCATAGCGGAATGTGTAACACAGTGGCAGCGACAGCTTTTGACAATGAACTTTGCTTTTTTTAGTCGTTGCGGTTAGATAGTGACTTTCGGCACATGCCAGCAATACTCAAATGATGCTGACAAGTTAGTGAAGGATACCGAATCCGATGAATGTACTGGATGGATCAGCGAATAATAAAAAATTTCAAGCGGTGAATACAGAAAGTTGTTACGATTATTTTATCCGTGAATACTGTAACCACGAATAACGAAACCGCAAAGAGATTTGACTGTAAATAAAATAAATCTGAAACTGCACAGATTTAAGCCCGGGTCAAAAAATTAGGGAGTGGACACCTTACCACCTACACCACACTGACTCTAGGTGATATTTGCCAAATTTTGTAATTATAAGACATCTGGATTTTTTTTTATTTTTTTTTTGAGGAGGTGAATTTGAATAAACAATGGTACCACATTATCAGCCAATTCAATCATTAAATGATATGACCTCTTAAAGTCATGAGTTCAGGTAGATACTGTAAGCTATCTGTTAAATTTTGTAACTGCGTGACAAAATTTTGCTCTCAGAACCACAAGTTAGGTTGGATAGAATATTAGTACATTTCATTTTTATAGTCATTTTTTATGTTTACTCAAGTTAGAAAGCAATTTTACAGTTTTTAAGATAGTATTTTCAATATTTTTAATTTCAACATTCTCCGGCATTCGCCTGGAGTGGGAAAGTTCATATTTAGATTATTTATTTTCAGCGAAATTATTAAAGTTAGGATAATTTTCATGATAACTAAAGTTAACGTTTATTCAAAGATCTAGCGATTGGTAAAATTTCAGAAAGATTGAATTATTTTTATTGTCAAGGTCAGATTAGCCAATGTTAGGACTTCAGATGTGCGATTTGATATCTGACGACTTTCCCATCAACCACCCCTGAGAAAGAGGAAAAAGATTTGTTCCCACGCTTCGCGTGAGAAGCCGCTAGGAATATTCGAGAAGCAGGAAGTGCTATGTGAATATAGACTCGTGCTTGCAGTTGTTCACCCCAGACGTACGGAAGCAGTCGGCGCGATAACATGTAGCTTAATAGGCCGGAAAGTTTTATACCTAGCAAATCAGTGAAAGTTTTATTTTGGAATAATGCCGCTTGTTTTATTCAAGTTAACCTTAATGTCGTGTTAAAATAGTATTTCTTCAAGTGAGGCCTCGGGATTGTCTAAATTAACTAAACTTTTGAACAATGGGAGCGTGGGATTCACTTTGGTATAATTTCTGCAACTAAAAGTTTGATTTATTTCTTTGAACTATTGGGGTGTGGTCTGGCTCGACTGGTTAATCGAACTTGTAAAACATTACTTTGGAAAAGTCGTCTGATTGCCTGTACAGTTTTTGGCTTTGTGAAATTTGGAAGAATATAATTGTTTAAATGGCAATGAACTATTTATCATTATTGAACTTTACCTTTTCATAGTTTTCTGGTTAAAAACCTATGTGGCGGCCGTATTATTCTATTTAAGCCAAAACTGTTACATCCAAGGCTACACACGGTTACAGTTAAGATTCAAGTTTATGCAGAACCCCACTGCAAGCTAGGTTCTTACAATACATACCCTTAAATGCATATTCAGGAGATTGAAATCAGTTTTTAAAATGTCTGATGGTCTCCTTTCTGGGCTTTAAAAGGTTTGTAGTTGCTTTGGATTAAGCTTGAATAAGTAATGATTTGAAAAATATACCTATTAAACTTTTGTAAACTTAGCTATGATCAGAATTTGAATAGATAACGAATTGTTATGTATTATAACAAATTTAACATAATATTAAACATACTTACAATAAAATTATCTTCACGACAATTTAAAGAACTAGTTGAAGATTCTTTACATCTTCTCATAGTTATACACCACTTTTTTCTAACATTCTTATCTTGTGAGACATAAAAACACACATTCAGATGCATTTCTTATCGTATTTTTGCACATAGGTACACTTGAGTACAGTATTAATAAAATGGTTTTCGGCCACCTTCCACATGAAAATTAGTTATAAAACTTATAAACTTTTGAGATATAACACTTCACGATATACAATATGTCAACGTAGTCTTGTATAATGACATCACGGTGCAGCGCGCCAATTTGGGGCGTTTAAGTTGTCGGAACTAGATTGCAGTTTTAAAATACTTTTTTTAATGTTAAACTTTAATACTTTCATCAATATTATGATTATTCAGTTATATAACAGTGTAAATAATAGCTTTAAAATATAAAAATAATACATGCATATACTCGATAAATATCAGCAAATCTTATAATCATTAATTTTTTATGCTGGATCGATTATACCCCCTTTCACTTTGATTGCTTCTTCTAGACATAAGTTTTATAACAGTGACAAGTTTGGTCCATCCTAGCTTAATTCGCTTTTCAACAATGATAAAGAGTGTTTTCCTCAAGAATGAAGTTTGCTTCAAATAATTAACATTTTTAATAACTTTCCTACAGACAATTTTTTCTCTCAATTAATTCATCCGAACTGAAATTCCCTAAAAAAATTTCTTCTAACTTCACATTAAGTCTTCAGATTATCCATTTATGCTTTTGCTAAAGCAGATGGGTTACAAGATTTCGTAAAAAAAAAAAGGCCCATGGGCGCCTACTGCCATATCCTGTCTATCCCTTCGTATGCACAAATGATTACACATTAGGGTTGGTGCACCTTCCGCCACCCACTTTTAGTGAATCGCGGAGTAAAAATAATAATTTATTTCTAAACTCATCGTTGTAATGATATCATTTGACTGTTTACAGTAACTCTCCAGTCTCCCTAAATTCATTACAATTCTCACTCAAATGATCCCTCACTACACATCTTTGAAAATTGCTAGAAAAATGTATTAAAAGTAGACTAATGAACTACTCGGAAGAATTTAGTATACTCTCAGAAAATCAGTTCGGTTTCAGACCAAATGTAAGTACTCGGGATGCTATATACTCATTGACAAATCACTTATGCAAGATGATAGATAGTTTTAAAAGGACAATTTCAGTATTTCTAGATTTTAAAAAAAGCATTTGACACTGTCGATCATACTATACTACTCGCAAAACTCAAGAAGATTGGTATACGAGGAACTGCTCTGAAATTATTTAATAGTTTTCTGTGTAACAGAACACAAATGGTACGAATTGGAGACACTGCAAGTAAAGTTGGAGAAGTCAAAGTAGGTGTTCCGCTTCTGTACCTTATTTACATAAACGACCTCTGTGAACTAAATCTTAGTGCAAAAATCACTTCTTATGATGACACAGTTGTGACTGTTACGGGTAACACTTGGGAAGACAGCTTCAATGCAGCTCAGGAAGCCCTAAACACTGTTCAGCAATGGTCAAACCAAAACCTTCTAACTATAAATGAAAACAAGACCAAATTCGTTTGCTTTACACACAATGTAAAAACACAGCCACCGGACCATCAAACTCTGATACTCCACAAACCCACATGCAATAGTCACACAAAATGTAACTGCGTCAAAATACAGAAAGCAAAAAACATTATGTATCTTGGCATAGAAATAGACTGTAATTTGCGTTGGAATCTTCATGCATCAAACTTAGTTGCTAAACTACAAAAGCTTATTTATGTATTTTATAGAGTAAGAAACCTTCTTCCAATCGAAGCATTAAGAACTGTTTATTTCGCCTTAGTCCAAACACACCTACAATATGGTTTAAACAGCAGGGGAGGGATACTTGATACACACTTGGCTCAGGTCAACAGATGCCAAAATTGCATTCTGAAAGTGATGTATAAAAAGCCATACACCTTTCCAACCTGTGAGCTGTATAAACAAAGCATGTTGCTCAATGTCCATCAGCTATTTGTTCAAACAATGGTCATGTACATACATGCCAATATAAAAGCCTTCAACACTAATGACCTACACTTAAAAACTAGGATGCAAAAAAGAAATGGAGCACACATCCCTCACCAAAACACTCTACTAGGAAAAAGACATCCAAGCTGCCTTGGTCCAAGAATTTATAATAAATTACCTGCAGATGTTACCAATAAACCAAAGCATACCATGAAGAAATATATATATCCACTTGACTTTTAGATAACTATTATTAATTAATAAACTTTCATCACTTAGTTTAAACAATATGTAGGTCTTAAATATTACCTTACTACCAATAATTTTGTACAATGTCCAGGTAGATGGAACTAATCTATATAATAATTGTATCACTTGTGTCTTAATGTTCCTAATATAGTATATTGATTATTGTTTATACACAAATATGTATAGATTGTCAAATAGATCTTAAGTCACTGTAAATATCCATAATGTAACACTTGAAGTCCACACACGAGTTTCACCTTATGTGGGATTCACAATATAGCCTTATAATACTCAATACCACATTAAAATTGTATAATTGTTCTTTGTGAATAAAAAAATCAAATAAAATAAAATAATTTATAAAAAAATGGTAGCTTTGTATTAATTAAGCTACTTTTCAGACCAGAAATACTTCCAATTAACCTCGCAACTCCCAACAATTTGCAAGTGCAATCAGTCTACTGCCCTCTCTAAATTCTTTAACATATCTGAATTATTTAAAGTTCTGAGACAATGGGGTGGGATAAAAACTGTATATAACCTCCTAAGTATAATCAAGAAACAATTACTCTTTTGTTTATGCACTACATCTCCTGAAATCTAATCTTCAATTTGATTAAGTAATTTTCTGAATCAGGTGAACAGTTGTAAGGACTTACTGTTTCATTATATTCAACTGATGTAGTACCAGTTTCCATTCTTGACAATCTTCTTGGACTACGTATTGCCACTTTAGAATTGCAAGGTTCACATTTTCTATTAACACTGTTCACAACACGTTTCTTGGTAACCTATAAGAGAAAAATCACACTATCTTTATAACCTAAACAAGAAAAATCAGACTAAAAAAGCTGATAGTTCAGTTAAGAATGATAAAGTTTTAAATAGAATGTTGTGCAGAAATACATCTATTGCAAACTTCTCCTTTTCGATCACAGATACTGTAAACACAGGAAATTTAGAATGTTTCTCTACAAAACATTAATGTAAATATTTGTTTAATGTTGAGGTTAAAAAAAAGTATTCATGCTAATTAAGTTATAAATTGCTACAAGCACAGTTAATCAACAAATCTGTTAACAAAGAGAGAAAAGACTAAGCCACAAACAATTAATTTGAAAGAATGGTAAATTCTACAATTCATAAACTGACATCAGAGTATATAATAGACTTTAATTGTTAATGGAGATGCCAGCATGAGTAAACATTAACAGTAACTTCTCAATCACTGCACAAAACATTATCGTGTTTAACATCAATGCAAATCACATTAGCATGAAGACTAACCTAAAACCATGTTAAGACATATGCTTTCCCCAAAAACAGGTAGGCTTTCAAGTAAATTTTCCAGTACAAGTATCATGGAGTATTTTGTAGGTACAGGATATTTTCCCACTACAAAAGATTCTTCATCAAATCTATCACATGAATCGAATAACTCCAGAATGGCTACTTTGACTGTAGCAATCAACATATTTTTACAATTTTAGTTATTTCTTCATACCTACTAATCATGTGCTAATATTGATAGTGAAGACTGAATAAGTCTCTAAAATTTAACAAACTGCATCCAGATTGTGTGTGGCACAAATGACAGAGTTTGTCTAAAAGATAGAACGAAATTATTTAGGTGAGGATTTTATAATTAAAACTAAAAATACCATAAAGGGGAGTAACCAATAGAAGGCAAAATTTTCTTATCAACTGCATAATAAACAGTTAAGCATGTAAAAGTAGAGGACAGAAAAAGAATGAAACTGAACCCAATTTGACAGTAAGTATAGATTCTTTAATTGGAGAGAGAAACAAGTAATAACACACCACAAAATAAATATATAAAACTCATTAAAAGCAGACAGAGAAACATCATTGTAACACTGCAGGTTTACAACAACTATTGTTGCCTCTTGTTTCTACACTTTCACCTCTCTTGGTCTGTTCAGTCTCCTTACCATAAGACTAATGGACTTCATTGCTGCTTCTATGTCTTTGGGAGCGCCCATAAACTACGTGGCTCAGTTTAGGGGAGGGAAGGGGTTGGCTGGAAATTACGCTGGACTACGTGAGGAGGAAGTGGGTTCCAAGCCAGGCCATGTAGCTTTTCATTTATATTATTCATCACAGTTAAACTGAGGTACAGAGCACACAACAGCAAGTGAATATTTATTTCCATCATTCAATTATCTCCATACGTAATTTACGATAGTCTCACAAGAGAATACAGTAGAAAATGTCTTCTGGAATCAATAGGGGAAAAAGCTATGTGCCACATAGGAGGGTAGAGGCAAAAGTAACGTCAGGCTACGTGGAAGGAAGGGGAAGGGAGGGTGGGGGTTCACAGGAGGCCAAAATGGAGCTATGTAGTTTATGGACGTTCCCTTTCTTCCATCTTCTTGGTGGTCCAACATGTTTCTTCCTTTCTGACGGTGTCCATTCAAAAACCTTCATTGGAAATCTATTAACACTTGTTACAAGGAAACGACCGTAACATATCAACCACTTGTGCTCTGTAGTTTCTATGGTCTTATCCTTTACTTGCATGAGCTATCTAATTTCAGTGCTAACAGTCCATTTTCAGCACCCCATTTTTCTAGCCAAATTTTATTTGCTGTTCCTTAGTGTTTCTGTCATTCACTGAAAAAGAAACTTAAATATTTAAATGCAGGAAAGTTCTATTTCAAATTTCCAACATCTAAGTCTTCACCGTCATTAGCACCACCTTTCATATACTAAGTCTTCTACTTGTTTACTGTTTGTTAGGCTCCACTTTTTAAACTTCTGAAGCTTGAAGCTTGGAATGTCCCTATTTTCAGCAAAAATTAGCTGCTCATTTGCAAATAAGAATTTATGGTTTATCTTTCCCAACTGGAACCACACTTCCTTTTTCAATATTTCCTCTAAATAAATCTTTAAAAATGTATGTAACAAAGAGCAACCTTGTCATAGACTGTTATTCACATAAAACTACTGGGAAATCTCTCTATACATTTTAACTTCAAGGTTGACCTAAAAAATAGTTTTTACACTACCTCTACAAGGATCTACTGACACAGCTCCTCCCGGACTTCCCCACAACTTACTTCATGGAAGTGTCACAGCATTTTTATGTATTGCTTAGATATCATCATGTTCTGATTACATTCAAATAAAGCATAATTACCACCAATTTTCTGTAGTTCACATTTCAATATAAGGTAGGAAGTTTTCACACCACTATCATCTTCCACCTTATCAAGACCGTTTCTCTGAACTGATTTGTTGATTTATCATTAACTCATAGTGCATAATTTTAACAGGGTTATTAAATATTAATTCTTTTTGTTTATTTCTTATGGCTTTATACATTGCTGGAGCAGAGATTGTTAGAGACGGATAGAGGGCAAGGACTGGGAAGGAATTGGAACATGGTATTTTGAAGGAACCAATGTGGCATTCACCTGGAGTGATTTTGAGAGACCATAGAAAACCAAAATCTGGGTGGCCAGATTAGGATTCGAAACCGCATCCTCCTGAAAACGAGGCCAAAGCATTACAACTAATCCATCAAGCCTGGTATTAAATTTCCAACATCTTCTGTATGTGACCAGTGGCATAGCTTCTTGTTAAAGTTACTGAATTTATATGAGAAACTCCCAAGACGTAAATTTATGCACGACAGACGCTTCCTTAGGGGGTGTCGATAAATTACATGAGGTGAAATGTCTACAAATGACGTGAAAGTCAATTTTAGGGGGTATTTCGTCGAAAAGTGGGGGTGCAACCGGCATTGAACCAGATCTCACCAGAGGGGGGGGGGGGGCAGAAATCCGGAAAATCACCTCACGTAATTTATGGATGCCCCCTTATAACAAATCAGTCATCCTATAAGTTATATATATCCAGCACCCTCTGCAATGATTTCTTGTTGATGAAGGGCTAAGACCAGAAAATTTTAATGTCTTTTGTGTTCATGTTTGTTGCACATGTTCCCACCGCACAGCCATCATCTTAAGGTAAGTGGTAGTTCATTTCCCTACCCCAATCTATAACTCCTTTTCACTACTTAGTGTCTATTATTCCATTGTTACTACATATATTTTAACAATTTCTTCTTCTACTGCACGTAAAAAGACCTAGTATAGTGACCTTAAATTACAGCAGTAATGAAAAAACTAAATAAATACATTATGCCCTCCATTAACTTCAATGTTATAAGATGGCCAATTGTATAGTGGTTCTCATATTAGTTCTGTGCATACATCATAAATAAAACAGCAAACTGATATTATCAAGTTATGTTAATTTTCATTGTGAAACAGAAAATCCTAGACCAACAACAACTGAGAATTTACAAATATCAAAATTGCAATATGATGTCAAATGGTGAAGATAATACAATGATTACATGTCTACGGAAGAAGTACAAAAAAAACTTTTTTTTGTTTTTTTGTTTTTGTTTTGCATGGCACTTCTCTTAGTAGGATATGCCCTTCCAATGTCTTTGCATTACCAAAAAAATTGCATTTTGTGAGCGTGCAGGGATTAGTGGGAGCCTGCAAATCAATAATATATAAATGCATGGAAAAAGAAATTTAGCCATTTGAGGTAATATCCTTTATTCCAAAAGCATGACAAAATTTTATAAACGCCAACAATCTCCTGGAATTGGTCGGTAAAAATCTGTCCAACACACTGAAACACAAAACCCAAAGCCAACAATAATCCTATCATTTCTCCTAGCCTATAATTACTGAACCAGATTCTTCTTCATGGTTACAACTTTCTCAGATCTTTTCCTGAAATGCATTGCATTCTCCCCACTGTGCTTTCCCCAACACTGCATTACCTGCAGTAGACCATCTAACCAACAATACACTGAAGTGTCAAAAGCCATACTGAAGTTGCTAATATCAAGACAGTGGTAACACATGGAAGAAATGTATAAATGTGCCATGCTGTTCAAGGGTTTTATTTGTACCCTCGTGAGTCATGTGAAAGTTTTACTGACATGGTTATGGATTAATGCTCGCTGACTGCAGAATGTTAGTTAGCACTAGATGCACTGGGCATTCTGTTTGGGAAATTGTTCGTGACTTCAACACACATCGAACCAGTGTCAAGAGTGTAACATGTGTACGTAATTACCAGCATTACCTCCCGCCATGGATAACGCAGTGGCTGACCACGTCTACTAAATGACAGAGACCAGTGATGTTCGAGTTGAGGTGCCAGTGTTGACAGACAGATAACAATGCATCAAAGATGGGCAACACTTAATGTGGGATGTACGAAAAAATGTATCCCTGAGGACAGTGTAGTTAAATTTGACACTGATGGGATATGACAGACAGAAGACTGATGTGAATGCCATTGGCTGCAATGCCTTTCCTTGGCTTGTAAACATATCGTTTTGACTCTAGATGAATGGAAATAAGGTTGCATTGTCAAATGAGTCATCATTCCAGTTGGTAAGAGCTGGTGGTAGGGTTTGAGTGTGGTACAGACCACACGAGGCCATGGACCCCGGTTGTCAGCAAGGCACTGCACAAGCTGGTGGTGGCCCTGACATGGGCTGTGTTTACATGACGTGGACTGGGACTTCTGGTCAAACTGAACTGATCACTGACAGGATATGGTTATGTTCAGCTACTTGGAGACCATTTGAGCTATTCACGGTCTTCATTTTCACATACAACAATGAACTTCTCCAGGACGCTAATGTGTCAGGTCACCAAGCCAAAATTCCAGCAAATAATTTGGCCAACAATATCATCAGACATGAATCCAATCAAACATACCTGGGACATGATAGAAAGGTCAGTTTGTGCAGCAGGTCCTGCATCGACAATGTTTAAGTAATTATGGACCTGTGGAGGAAGCATGGGTGAATATTTCTTCAGGGGACTTCCGATGACTTGTTGAATCAAAGCCACGTCAGGTTGCTGCACTGCACCAGATTGAAAGAGGGTCGCACACAATATTAGGAGGTACCACATGTCTTCTGGCACTTCAGTGTATACTTGGCACAAATACCGACCCTCTACTGCTCCTTACCCTGTAATAGTCCTTGCTGCAAAACATGCAGTATGTATCCACCCACCACAGCCTATTTTAACCCTACCACTGATGAAATCCACCCTATTACAGGGCATTCCACTTGTAACACATCCCGCCTGCCTCCATTGCCAGAGTTCTTATATCAGCCTCAACATAAACCAGTTATTCATCAGAATAAATGGTCACAAACAAACAGTTCATTCGAAAAAAAAGTAGACACCTCAGTTGCCGCCCATGCCAGCTCAAACAAATCTCATGACCTCAATAACTGTTCGATTGTCAGAACCATCACAGTAATCCCAGAGTCCACATCCCTATTCAAACTCTGCAGGTGCAAATAGGCCTACCGACAGATTCTGGTAAACAGACATCCCATTCCCCCTTGGCCTCAATCTCTGCTAATACTCATCCTCTCATGTTGTTGTGATTGTTGTTGTTATTGGTGTTTTAGGGCATGCCAATGTCTAGGTTATTAGCGCCCTGACAAAATCCTGGTTTTACAACGTGGCTTAAAAATGATCACCTACCACCTATGTGACCAACTGCAAAGGGGTCGGTCTCGCAGACAGCAGGCTAAAACACTAATATACTCACAAAAATGCAGCCTGCATGGCTGACTGTAGAGAGGTTGGCCACACAGACAGCAAGGATAAATAAAATACTAAAATACAGGCTGTAAATGGGCAATAAAAAACAAGCAAACAAACACCAAATGGTTAGTTGTAAAAGCGCCAACCCGGTCAAACGTTTGCTAAAACAACAAACTGGCCGACTGGTTGTAAAAGGGCCAGACGGCCAGATATAAGTATAAAACTTAACAAAACACACAAAGAAAAAGGTAAAAACACAGTACCTGGATCTGTGGTTGCAAAGGGACCACCAAACCATACTAAAACCTAAGCCAATCTGCCCAAAATTTTTGGGATGAGAATGGCAAGATTACACAACTTTAAAACTTTAGCCAAGTTGATAACGCCATCATTTAAAATAACTGACAAATCGTTGGCAAAGTCAACATTTGTCCCTAAGTTTAAAAATAACGCACAATCAGTTAAAATGTGGTGCACCATCAAACGTACACCACAAGCATCACATTCGGGTGGGTCCTCCTGGCAGAGAAGGAAACCATGTGTCAGAGGACAGTGCCCTATGTGGAAGCGAGTAAGGAGAACCTCATCCTTCCTCACCCCCTGGAAGGAGCTGCTCCACGGCTGAGCGGTCGTTTTGACCAGCTGGAACTGATTATGCTCTACTTCCAGCCACTGCCTCTGCCATACATATAAAATAAATCTTTTCACCGCCGAAGCAAGGTCTGACTTTGGGACTGGAGCAAAGTCAATTCTGACCATGTCGCAGGTTAACTCGGCAGCTTCATCAGCTGCCTCATTCCCCCTGCTTAAACCCATCCGTGTATACTGGGGTAAATATGTGATACTGATTTAAAATATCTCTAATCCAACAACTTGTCCTTCCCTGGTTTTAAAATAGGCATTAACGTTGCTTCTTTACGTGAGTCGGAGAAGTATCCCTTACTCCATATACAGTTAAAAATATCCAGAAGAATCTTAGCATGATTACTAAGATGCCCCAGCATCTGGTACTGGATTATATCAGGCCCTGGAGCGGTGTCATTAGCACTGTTTAATGCCTACTCCGGCTCCCAGAATGAAAACGGGCTATTATATGCCTCTGTATCTGACGAATCGAAGCACAGTGTGCACATTTCAGCAGCAAATCTTCATTGCTGAGCCTGTAGGTCCAAATTAGGAGATGAAGTGATGGCAGCGAAATTCTCTGCCATCAGCTGCACTATGCTTCGTTCGACAGTAACTACGCGTCCGCGGTCCAGTAATCCAGATACTGGTAGGCGGGAGTACCTTCCAGATATACAGCGGGTCGACTCCCATACTTTGGATGATGTAGTGAAATGATTAAATGTGCTCACAAAGGCCTGCCATGTGACCTTTCCTTGCTCTCCTTAATCACACAAAGCGCTTTAGCTCTTGCAATATGGAATGCTGCCAGGTTGTCAGATGTTGGCTGCAACCTAAATTCACGCAATGCCCATCTGCGACCCTGAATAGCAAAACGACATTCGTCGTTCCACCAGGGGATGGGCGTCCTTCGCAGTGTTCCGGAGCTTTTTGGCAAGGAGACATCAGCTGCCTGGTGAATCACTTCTGTGAAATGATTCGCCTTCTGCTGTATGCTGTTTTGCGGCTGCAAAACAACAGAACGGTGAAAGAGCTGCCAATCCGAATTCCTGACGTTCCATTTGCATCATGTGTTCGCTCCTCCACGCTCAACTCTTACGTGCATACATACTGGGAAGTGGTCGCTTCCGTGGAGGTCAAAATCCACCTACCAATACAGAGTCCCTGATTGAAGGAGAGCACAACGAAAGGACAATGGCAGAGGACGAACCGGAAGCAGTTGTGAAATGAGTCATTTCACCAGTGTTGAGGATACATATATCCTCGTCCTCTATTAATGCGGCAAGCACTCGACCCCTGGGGCAATTGGTGATGGAACCCCACAGCACGTTATGGGCATTGAAATCTCCCAGAAGGAGAAAGAGTCGAGGAAGTTGCCGCAAAATGTCTGCCAATTCATTGTAAACAATGGGCGCGCTGGGTGGCAGATAGATAGAGCATACGGTCAGTTGGATATGACCGTATATCCTAACTGCTACTGCTTGTAGTGTAGAGGTGAGAGTGACGGGTTCGGAGTGGACAGTGTTTCGGACCAACACAGCCACTCCTCCCTTAGCTTGATCACCATCGGTATCGTTCTTTCTATAAATGTCATACCCTCTTAGCACTGGATGGTGGTTTGGTCTAAAATATCTCTCTTGTAGACTCAAACACAAAGCTTTAGACCATGCTAAGAGTTCTACTTCCTCTTTGTGAGCCTGATGCCCATTCAGGTTCCACTGTAGTATGGGAGCCATCTCACCTATTCATCCTCACCCGCCCCGGGTCGAGTGGGTCCTCATCCTGCGACTGCTAAGAGACAGGACCAGCATTTCGGTGTCTTCAGGCTCTGAAGACACTTCGAATTCAGTAAAGGCCTTGGAGGCTCGCAGATTCTTATCCTGCCGAAGCCTTTTCCCCTTCTTTTCTCTGCTACTTTGTAGCCTGGGAGGCGAAGAAGAAGGGGATTTTATGGAAGCAATAAGGTCCGAGTGCCAAAACTTTGTACTTCAGACCTTCTGTTCTTTTTGCCTTCCATTACAATTTGATGTTTCTGCCGACACTGTTGCAGGTGTTGTTGTTGCTGCTGCAAGAGGTAGTGTAACTGCACTAGCAGTTGTGGCAACAGACGGCTTTGTAACTGATGCTAGTGGAAATTTTGACCCTGCTGCTGAAGTGGTAGAGTTAGCATACGTGTTGCTACCGACATCCACGGTCCTAGGTGTTATGACCTTGGTGGCTTTGACACCACAATCGCATTGACATTAGCACGTAGTACTTGTGCCCATGTCTGCAACAGACGTGTGAGTAGCAACACTTTCTTTCCTGGCAGGAGTTGAAAGAGTCTTAGCGAAGCTGTTAGCAAAGATGGGGAGTGCTAACACCTTGTACCGCTTCTTTGCTTCGCTGTAAAGAATTCGCTCTTTTTCATTTTTAACTCCTGAATCTTTTCATCTTCAAGATACATTCGACACTCCCTGCTCCAGCCTGGATGTGACCAGGAGCAGATGACACACACCAGTGGGAGGGTACAACTACTACCTGGCTCGTGTGCAGCCTTTCTACATTTCCCACAGGTGGGGTTGCCCTTGCAGGTCACCGTTGTATGACCAAACTGCTGTCACTTGAAATAGCGCATGGGGTCCAGTACATATGGACGTATATTGAGCTTTAAATATCCTGCTTTAATGTCTTTCGGCAACACTGACGTGTTGAACATCAGGACGAAGGTGACTGTCTTCTTCAGACTGCCGTTTACCCTTCGCATTATCTGATGAAACTTGACC
Source organism: Vandiemenella viatica (assembly GCA_031002005.1). Taxonomy (NCBI): domain Eukaryota; kingdom Metazoa; phylum Arthropoda; class Insecta; order Orthoptera; family Morabidae; genus Vandiemenella; species Vandiemenella viatica. Next base: position 26,676,685 of record CM061921.1, read on the forward strand.
ACATGTTCTGATGCCTACTCCTTAAGGAGTTCTTCAGTCTCTATCAGTTACATCACGGCAGGTGATCACGCTTTTGCTTGAATTTAGAGTTTTATTGGGTTCGCATTTTATTGCGAACTCCCCGACCCTCTCAGACTTAAGGAGTAGGACAGCCTGCTTGTGAGTTGATGTTTCGAGCAGCAATGTCCTGTTCCTCAACTTTTTGACTGATTTTAAGATTCTCACAATGCACTCCAATCCTTTCTGTATGTATGTAAAATGGAGAGACCTTCTCAAAAGATCCCTCCAACCTAGTCATTACAATGAAGGTGTTTGCTATCAAATAATCCTTCCCATTACTATTAGTGCCATGGTCAGGAGGAGGGCTTTCCACCCTCGCCCGCTTACCAGTTTTTTGGGTGTTAGAGTGACATTTCCCCTGTGGCATGTCCAAGCTGCAGGAGGTAGAATAAAAAGAAGAAGTTTTTGGCTGTTTTGAAATTCTGATCCCACGAGTTCAGAGGAACTACATATCGAGTGATGTGGGGCCCCCGCATCATGCCACCAAGCCCAATACAACAGGGGTGCGGCAAGTGCCCCTGAAGTTGTACGCTAGTGGGTGGTTTGCCTCACCACCCATCCACCTCCTCGGCACATTACTCACCTTGAGGTTGGGGGTTTCTTTTTTTTTTTTTATAAAGGTTTGTACCGTTCTCGCGATCCAGGCGATGAAGCCAAGATCCCTGCTCTCCTTGTCACACAACGTTCCACTGCCATGCTCTACGGTGATCGTTGAAGCATGGAAGGAGTTTACTGTGTGGGAAACTTGTGGCACCCACTAGTTTCCAGCTCAGGTACCGCGGGTTCGCCAAACCCGTACCTGGCACTTGCGTACCAGGTCCGTCACCCTGGTATAATTAATTATATACATTTTATTTTAATTTTTATTAATATTTTAGATTTTTTAAATAATTTTTCACCACTAGACAAATGTTGTTAAATTTTGATTAACTTCTCTTCCATGACAAACTTCCACTGATATCGCTTTTGTAACCACATCACCCCCACTCCGATCATACCGAGCGTGGTGGTGTAACGGCTAGCGTTCTGGCCTCGCATTCGGGAGGACGGCGGTTCGAATCCCCGTCCGGGCATCCAGATTTGGGTTTTCCATGGTTTCCCCAAATCACTCCAGGTGAATGGCGGGATGCTTCCTTCAAAAGGCCATGGCCGAATTCCTTCCCATTCCTTGCCCCCCCATCCTTTCCCGTCTCTAAAGACCTAGTCGTTATAGGAGACGTTAAGCAGTTAAAAACACTCCGATCATAAAAGTCAAAACTACCATTCAAGTGGCTGTGTTGACTGTGGGTGCCTGTATGAGCTTAGTTACTTGTTTCCATTTAACGAGTAAGAGTATAACAAATTTTTGAGTGCTTTCTTGTAGGTGCTGTCGTCGTCCTTTTAAATATTATGTGGTGAGTGATGTGTGTATTTATCTTTTTCCTTACCATCTATACCAATATTATAAATGTGAAAGTAACTATGTCTGTCTGTTTGTACGTTTTCAAGACTAAAAGGATAATCCAATCTTCATGAAATTTGACAAGGAGATACTATTTTCCATTAGGAAGGACATAGGATACTTATTCTTGTATAAATAATATATTTTGTCGCGGAATTTTGAAAACTAACAGGAACAGTGATAGGGACATAGCATTCATAAGTCTCTGTAATGCTATGCTGGCTCAGTGATTAAGGCGCTTGCTTTTTAAAAGTTGTGAGGTCGGTCCCAGTTTCAAATCACATTGAGAGCAGGAAATTTAAAAGATGTTTTTGATCATATGAACCACACATGAACGTTTTGTTGTTCATATTCCATGTTAAACTGTAGATCCAGCCACGACAGAGAAGGAATATGTGGTAAATCAAATCTCAGTCATGTAACAGGCCGAACAATCCTTCAGGACCAAACAATGGTATACGGGCTTTATTTTTTATGCTATATCGGCCACTCCGATTTGTTTCTCTTGTATTTTTTTTTTTTTTACTTATTGCTATACGCCTCGTCGACGGCTAAGGTCATTAGATGCGGGATGGGACTGGGGACAAGGAACAAGAAGGAATTCAGACATGGCCTTTTTGAAGGAAGCATCCCAGCATTCACCTGGAGGGATTTGGGAAAACCATGGAAAACCCAAATATGGATGACCGGACGGGGATTCGAACCCGCGTCCTCCCGAATATGAGACCAGAACATTAACCGTTCACCCACCACGCTCAGTGTTTCTCTTGCAGTCAATTTGTGTATGCTCTACACTCATAATATTATAAATGCGAAAGTAACTCTCTGTTTGTTACGTTTTGATGAGTAAATGGCTACACAGATTTTGATGAAATTTGACAAGGAAATACTTTATATCATTAGGAAGGCCACAGGATAGTATTTTCGTGAAAATATAATTTTTCGTCATCAAATTTTGAAAACTAACTGAATGGTGCCAAACAGACGGATAGTGTCTGTAAATCCGTAATATTATATCACAGTCAGGTTGTGTTTCTCTGGCAGTCTGTTAGTGTTTGATCTGTTCATAAATTTCGTTTAAAAACAAAATATAGATGTTGATTTTCACTGAACCAGACTATTATTCTGTGGCTACCTAAAAGTTTCTGGCATCAGTATAATTTTTATATCAGATTCGCCGGGAAAACTTACGATTACATATCAGTATATATTGTTTTCTTTTTTGACACGAATAAATCAGTATGAAGGCATAGCCATGCTGAAGAACTTAGACAAGACAAAGCTGAAAAACATGATGACCTCAGTTAACCCCTCCCCCCACCATAGTTTTTTGATATTTTTAAACATGTTGCAAATTGATTCTCTTCATGAGACATGTCTGATGGTGGAATGGTATGGTAATGGCTTCTAGGTCACATTATCCCGACTCCGTGTTTTTTGAGACTCCTTTTATGTAACTTACATCTTTCTATATCCAATTCTAGTAATAAAATTCTAAGTCCACACTTATGAAGTCACGGGTAACAGCCAGTATTTAAATAAATATGAGGTTTAATATTAACAATGAATGTGATTGAACTGAAAATTAACACAATGATGAGTTGAACAAAGAAGATAAAGATACTTCGGACATGATGAAGTGGGGAAAAAAGCTCTGAACATAGAGGTCACAATGAAATTGTCTGATCATAGGAAAAAAGTTAATGTTGAAACAATACTGAAATTCCATCTACTTAGTGATAACCAATAGGTGAGAGAAAATTGTGAAGAAGTAGTTAAAAAATATTATGTGCATATTTGAAATTTTTATATATTAAGAAACCTCCATTAATCACAGAAGAGTGAAGAGGAAGAGAAATCACTGAAGAATTGGGGAGAGAGGTGGCACAATTGTCATAGGAACAAAAGCTTCTTTTTTGGCTTTACATCTCGTCGATGTTGAGGTCATTAGAGGAGGGGAAAGCAAAACGCTGCTACTGTAGTGCAGTAAAAATGGTAGTGATATCAACAACTTAAATGCCAATATTGGAAAGATGGTATAGAAACAATAAAATCATTTTATTATTCAGGAGATAAAACTACAATAGGTGAAAGATATCAGAAACATATCAACAGTAGATCAACACTGACAAAAGAGTCATCTTTCAAATGGAAACCTTACAATAACAAATATTGATGTAAGAGCCAAAAATATTTTCCTACATTACGTTTTTGGAGCAGTGCAATTAATAAGTGAAGCTTGGATGTTAAAAAATCCAGAAGAAAGTAAAATAGAATCTTTTGAAATGGGCAGCAAGAAAAGGATGACCAATCTACAGTTGTGATAGTTGTAAATTTCTTTGCCCCTACACTTTATTTCACAATTCTGTGACATCCATTCAAGAAAGGCAGAATGTAAGGTTAACATATTTAGTATATTAGATTCAGACCATTTCGTAAAAGAAAACATTGCCTTCATTTTTAGAGCTATTTAGGATTATAACTAGTAGAATGAAGTTATAAACCTTATAGCTAGAAAATTCCACTAAAGAATAAAAATACATTAAAAGTTGGAAGCCAGCATAATAAGATGCAATTACACATTTAAGATTCTAGAAGGCATAATTTGGAAGATAGAAAGTCAGTTAATAGGCTGAAAGAAGCATAATCTTGTCTTACACAGCACATAAAAGTTTGAAAAGGTTCACTGAAGTTTAAAGATTGATTTTAGAGTGATTTGTAAAAACTTTCACCACATGTGGAAAACTCAAAATAGCCAGTTTAGAAAATATACGCGAATTCAGTTGAGAAAATTATATTCAAAAGAAAGTACATTCTAATACAAATAGTTTTCAGTAAGTCTCATTAAGATCCATGTAGTATTTTGGTCAGGGTGGGACAAAGTAGAGATTTTTACAGTCTTAAGAAAATGTCGGAGCGAGCCAGTATTTCCTATTTCATCATCCAGAGACAGCATCTACTTTAGAAATTCATAATAAATTGAGGAAATCAGACAGCAACTTCACACTTTATAGGTAAAACCACATAGAATCGTTTAAAGTATGTTTCAGAGCTGTCAGAGATTCTAAAAAATATACAGTTTCGAATAAGATTGATGTAAGAATTTTGGTTCAACCTGATAGAGTACGGTAAACAAGTGGATCTTGGCACCAAATGAAAGAGTGGAAAGTTAGAAGCAAGTTAAAAGTTATTTCAGCTTTGTAGCTTTAAAACTAGGGAAGTTATAAACATTTGTTGAACTGCACAGAAAATAATTTTAATGGTCAAACCATTATAGTTGCAAAAAATTTTATTTGGATTGATTTTAACATTTATAAACCTGCTTGACTACTGTCAACGTTTTAGACAGATATGAATGTATTTAGAGATTTTCAGACATCAGATGTCGCAATCCACAAGTGCAGAACGCTGCTCTTGCCCAGGCTGGGTACGGACTCTTTTCATGTAAAAGAGAAAAAATTGCGTACCCACACATTTCCCATAAATAGCAGCCCCAATCATGCCTCCAGACAGTCTTTGAAAATCAGTTGGAGCATGACCACGCTACTTTGTAGTGTGAGGCTAGGCGGATGATTATGAACAACTATTTCCAGGCAGACATATTGGACCGTTAGGTTAACATGTGATAAAATTATCATTCCTCTTGTGACTGTAAATTCAGTTAGGGGCCATGAGGTTGGTCTAGCTCAAATGGGTTGATCGTTCCTGCAACTAAATTTCTTTGGTGAATATTTCTGATGCCATAAGTTTGTGACTGTAACTTTTGAAGAATATAGTGATTATCAGTTTCAACAGCAACAGTGACTTTTAATAATGACTTACTTTTCCTGAGTTGGGGTTTATTCAATTTAGGTGGTGACTGTGTTCTTGCAAAGCACAAACTATTTATCCAAGGGAAACATCACACGGTTGGAGTTTAGGCTTAATTGTTTAGTGAAACTCCCACTGGACGTTTTGTGATTTCAAGAACTGCGTTTTCAGTTCTAGCATATTTGATACCCAGCCACTCTGTTATAAATATTTGAATTTGAGACAAGTTTACCCTTTGTTTCAGTTACACGCTTCTGATACCTACACCAGTGACAGTTTCTCTCATTAACTTATATTACTGTACCATGTGAAAAGAATGAACAAATCTTAAATTGAATATATAGAAATTATACTTTAACTGCAGCTATTAACAAGGAGGGGAAACAAGAAATATATATCTTCAATGAGCAGAATATAGAAAACTGAACTAAACTTCATGGCTTTGTCATTATTTAAATTTACAACTTATTAAAATATGTCAATTATCATCAAATGCTTTCATGAATGGTATACATTACCTGAACATCAGAATCAGGATTATCCTCATTCACTGATCGAGAAGCTGGCACAACTTTTCCACAGATCCTGATGGAAATCAATTTAAAACTATCAGTGAATAACTAAAAGAAAAATCTGAATTACTAATTAACAGAACACAGGTAGCAGCAGGAAAAAATAGAAATACTTTAAATACATAAGGGAAGAATTCAAATTCCTCAGATAGTAACAATTCAAGAGCAAATCTAGATAGTAACGAAAGAAGGTAACAAAATGTGTGCAAAACATCGACATTGTAAAGAAAATACAAGTAACTCAGTACACCAATGATAATACTACGAATAGGCAACAAATGCCTTAAAATGATCTGAATATATTTCCAAAGTATTATTTTGTAGTTATACTGGGCACTTTAACAAAAGTTCAAAGAAAATGGAAACAGAAAATCAACAGTACAATTGAAGACTACAGTTTTTAAGTGTTAACCACCCACTATTGACACTACACTCTTCATGTGGAAGAAAGTGTACTGAACTTTACATCGGTATTTATTTACTTTCCATAAAATTAGCTATCGGCAAACATCTACACAAATGGTATTGTGTCCTTAACAGCTTTTCAGTGACCACGATACTATACATATTCCAACAGATTTTGACATCAAGCCCTGTAGCTCACATGAAAGAAACTTGTGACTTCAATGCATATTTAAAATATACATTTTATTTCTTTGGGGAATAAACATTAATTATTTAAGTAAACTAAAGTGCTTGCTAATTTGACAATTTTTTTTTTGTTATAAATACAGTCGTTCATGTACATGTATCAGACACACATTAGTGCATGTGGAACCAACAAGTTATGACACGATACCAGGAAGTAACGACTAACTAAACTGTACAGACTGTCTAATTAGAAGTTGTAAAAATACTATACTATGAATAAAATCCTCTCTGATAACTTGCCAAGTGACTCACTTGCAGTAACCAAAGAAGATTTTATTTGTATACAATGCCAAGAAAACCTCCAGTTTTGCAATACTTAACTAATTTTTAGATCTGGTACAGGAAAAAAAAGATACTAACAATATGATTAAAAATTCAGATAATGGTTCCCTCCATTTTAATGAGAGATTAAGTCAAGAACAACAAATGAATCATTTTAAATGCCATTTTGTTTAATAGAATTCAATAGATCCCTTGCTTCTTTTCATACAAAAAATGGTTCAACTAACATAATATAATTAACAAATTATGCAATTTATTTTTCGTATCAACCCTACAACAGGATTTGTCAGACCTGGAGCATTTACAGTATTGGAGGAATGATGTGTTAACATCTGTCTGTAAAACATTTAACTACATTCTGTGCGTGATAAGTGTATTTTTGTTAGTGAAATGTGTGGTTTATGAGGTGGAGATTGAGGACTGTCCCAGCATTCAATTTGATAAATGCAGGAAATTGCATAGCAACTGCAATCTGAACAGCTGGTATATGGAGACCAGAACTCAATCCTGGTCCCATTGTACCTCCCCTACCCGGTGTGGTGGCATCTTAACGCACACAGTCACAATGGTGGACTCGATTATACATAAACAGATCTCTGTTTTGCAACAGCGTTAAATTGTTAAAATAATGATGTAGTCTTTGAAGTAATAAAGTATGATGCTTCAGAATAACATTCTGTAGGCTGCAAATGTTTAAGAACTACAGGGTGTAAAATTTACAATTTGAAATTTCTACCATGTAGTAGTAGCCGAGATTGTCATGTACAGTCCGGAGTGCATTGTTAGTGAACAGCTTTAGCAATGGGGGTTTGGTGCATAACAGCTTCACTAAACTGTGACTATTAATGTAGCCTAAGGATATTTGGTCATACGGTAACCAATCCTCTGTTAAAACCTCAGGGTATGAAGGTAGTATCAAAAATCTTCTACGAAATAGACAATTGCAGGTTTAAACCCTGAGACAAGCCGCAAGCAACTCCCAATGACCCCCTAACTGAATAAAGTTCAATTTCATCGCAAGTAGAAACACTTTCCCAATACCTCTTGAAGGTAGTTCCAACATAGCTGACATGTTGACCTCACTCCCACCTTCAGTTGCTTCCTCCTTCCACAAGCATTGCACCGAATGGGCCGCACACCGACACAACCTCACCGTACGAGTGCTTTCAAACAACTGTCCCCTCCAGGGGTTCCAGGGCTCTATTCTATAAATAGAACCCGGGGAGGATTTCCTAACTATCTGGGAAATTGTGCAATATGCGAACTTATTTTTACTCTGATCTTCATGAAACTTTTGGGGAAGGTAGCCCTTTACCTAAGCATTGAAACAACTCCTTATGAAGTTTCTCACTTCAACCGTTTGTCTGTAAAAAATTCTTGAAGTAGAAAACCCTAAGATTTTCCTTCACTTGTAAAGTATTCAAGCAATTAACTGTTAATTAGTCTCGTTCATATAGTTTTCACTTTCCCCTTTAAAATCTATTTTCAAACCTCACGACTGGCTATCGCCATTTTCCGTGAATATTATTAATTTATTTTTCCTTATTCTGGCCAAAATACTGCATGGATCTTTACAAAAACTCGTTCAGTGTGCAGAGGGTAAATCCTACTTTCTTTTAAACATACTTTCCAATCTGTCTCTAGCTGAACTCCACTATAATTTTCGTTTTCTATTTGAAATAATTTCCCTGCAAGTAAAATACTATGCACCAAATTATTAAGGCCAATTTAATGTACTGACAGTCACTTTTTTCTGAATTACAGGGCTGTAATGACAACTAAACACAAGCTTGAAAATTGCCATCTCCTTTTAACTACTAATTAAGAATTACTGCCTAAATTTCAATTCTTGTTTACAATAATTAAATTTTTGTTATGTGTTGGTCTGCACAACCAGACCACTAAATAGGCTGTTTTGCATTGATCATTGCATTATAAAACAATAATTCTGTATGAAAAGGCTGATGAAAATTAATAAATAGAGTATTTGTTTTCACGCTCAAAAAAGCAGAAGTGCCATCACATATCAACCATGATTGAAATACTGTGGAGTATAAGTAAACAGTAGCATTCTTTTTTCACTTATCTCAAACACAGCTGGATTGTAATTATTGAAGAAAAATAAGTTTTTTTTCTTACCTCAGATAACTACCATATCAATGTTTTTCTCTTTATGAAAAAAATAAAAATAAAAAACAGAAAGCTCAGTCAGTCCCCAACACATGGAAGCCACGGAATTTCCCATTTGAATTAATTCACTGTTGAACACAAAATGTAGCATATCGTCATTCTATCTGAAGTCAAACAGACTACCGAATTTCTGGCACTGAAGAGACCAGAATTAGTCGGCAATTACTTGTGGACACTGCACCCACAGGCATTTGCAAGACATACCTGGCTAGAAATTCAAACATAAGTTTAGAACAAGGAGTTTAATACACCAACAGAAGCTAAGACAAAACCATAACTGCCAGCGTGAGAGTTGGTGGCTCCTGATTAGTAAATCTAAGCAGCCATGAAAAGATATTTCCCTACTTCAGAGTTCCATGTTAGGTGGATGATAGATATCACAAAGCAGTTATGAGTAATTTCATACAAGTACAGTGTTGCAAATATTACTACCAGTGTGGTCAATCACCTTCATTAACAATAGTCACAGTTCATTTCAGCAAACAATAAGAAATTGCTTGCATACTGTCAGAGTTATTAGCAATAAAATACAGCAACTGTTCTGCAGCCCAGAACTATTTCTAGGAAATAAAAGACCATTACATCAGTAACAGACTTTGTTGCAAACTTCTTGAACTTTACTAAGTCTAAAATTTGTACAGTCTCCTTGAATATGTAAGAAGTTATCTCAAGGAATACAACAAAATTGACATTGGACTACAATTTTTCAGAAAATTATACTGCAGACAGGTGGAAAACACTGATGTTTAAGAACTTGAACATCAAACTAGAGCTCAGCTAACTACAGTGAAACTGTCAGATTGTAGCCTGTATACCACATAAGTGAATACTAGTATATAATACTCCAATGAACTGTAGGAATAGCTGTAAAAGGCCAGAACTTATTTATTGTAATAAAATATTGCAGATATCACAATTGATACAAAACATTCCACAGAATTAATCAATAAGTTGCTTTTTTTTCCAAAATAAAAATTTCACTATCCAAACAGTACTGCATTTATAGCTGTAAATATAATTAATGTATTTGAAAACAAACTGATCAAGTATGTAAAACTCTAGAATTTCCAAACACTTGTACAAATTCATAAAGCCAGAGGCACAGAAAAGTAATTGTGAAATCATTCCAGATAGTTAACAGAAAAAAATACCAATCTCATAGCAACAAATTATCAAGCATCAGTTTTGGTGGCCACAGGAATAACCATCATATAGCAAGGCCAACCGTCAGTAGAAAAATGAATAAGGTTATGAACATTTATAGATTTGAGATACATCTCCTACAATAGCCCTTTGAGTATAAATTATTTCATTCATTTGTAGGCATCACTAAAAAGAAGCAAAACAAGTTACGACATGCAGCATTAATGACAAAATGGCACCAACTGGAAAAGATGCAATAGAAGAACTACAAGGATTGTGTGCTAAAAATACAACCAATTAAAGCAAGGATGACATGAAAACCCTATTGTCAAATAAAACCTTCTTCAAAAAGAAGAATAACTGTGACACCAGAACTTTGCCAATCTTTCAAGTGAGTAACATAGCACTTTGTGGAAGTAAAGGTTGGCCTACAGGGAGATGAGAAAAAGAAGAAATACTGAAGTACAGAGTGAGGAAAAATTCACAGTTGTTCCTTCCTCTTCAGTTTTCAATGATGCTTTCACACGACATCACACAATTTGTCAGTAATGTTGCTACTCTTCATGAACAATGAATGTTTTGCATGGATGAATTTTCAAGTCCTGGTGCAAAATTCAAGGCACAGTCCGATCAGACAGCTATAGGGCTGTAGCATGTTTGCAAGCAGATTGCTTTGGAGACTGCACAAATGAACGTCTAACTGGCTTGATGTTTTCTGGAGTTTGAGCACTGTGTTGCCTTCCTCCACTCACTTTCAACACAGCACCACTTGATCTTATAGCCATAAGGTTATGCTTTTTTGATCTGGAACTGCCATACTAGGGGAGAGATGGAAGTATTCACAAAAATCATGCTGGGCAGCAACAACGGAATTACTATTTTTTTTAAAAATGCTTCCACAGTGAAAGCTCATAGCACACCAATCCATGACATGGTGTATACCGAAAACTGGCAGGAAACATAACTTCCCTCCCTTCGGTGTCTTTTCCAACCAATACCTCCTCCCTCGAACTAATACTCGTCTTTCTATATGTAAACATAACTAGGGAAATAGCTTTGCTGCATCCTGTAATTGCAACCTGGTACAACTGGTAGTTAAACATTACTTGAGACCATAAAGAATTTTTTTAAAACCCATTCGCTTTATGGAAATAATATGTAAATAATGGTGAGTATGGCTGCACACATTAAAGCAGCACTATACTGAAATGGGGAGGCACAACAGGATTATGTTCTAATCCTGATTTCTGCATACCAGCTGTCCTGCTTGCATTTTTTAGGCAATTTTCCACTATTACCTACGTGAATGCCAAGAGACGGTCCCCAATCTCCGCTCACAAACGAAAATGCATGCATCACACAGAATATAAGTTACACAGTTCAGACATTTAAAAACACTTCCCCTTCCACTCCAAAACTACAACAGATGTAGCAAGCCATTAGTAGATGGAACTTTGCTTCGAAGAAGATGGGCTGAAAACTCATGAAAATGTAAATGTTCAAAAATGATAACGATAAAAAATGTTTAGTGAACTAGTTTTTTTTTAACAACTGTTTGAAACAGAGTAAGACCAAATTAAATCTGACCTATACAAAGTCTAATGACAGCCACAGGACAACACTGATGTGAGAACAATGTTTAAATGTGTGAACTAGTAATTTGATTCACTAAGTAATACGGAGTTAATTTTGTTGTGGAATTCAGCTCAAAAGCAGTCACCATGATTCACATTTGGGAAGAGCTACCTTCAAATTCTAGCCACCAGGATTTAAATTTTTCACACCTTTGAGAGACTCCTTTAAAGTAAATGACAGATGAACTGTAAAGCATGAAATCCTCTACCCAAGCATGAAAATAGAAAACTCAGTATTTTTAAAATAAAATAAAAAAAAATTTGCGCAGGGAACAATACAATACCCAAAACTATAGAACAATTGTAAAGAAACATCTACACATTTGGGTATAGAGTTTCTTTGTTCTTTCATCGTAACACTTGTTTTCATATTTTTATAATTTCTTGGTAGTTTTTACCAACCATAGTTTGGTGAGTTCTGCTTCACCAACCACACTTTTTTAAAGACAGCATGCCTTGTGATTGGAAAGTTTCCCCTAATGATAGGGATGAAGAAGAAGGTGGAACCAGAGTTTGTGCTGCAAGTCTTAAAATGTTTTATGTTGCAAGGAAAAGAACCAAAATTTTTACAAATAACAACATTCCTTTAGTTTTTAAATCTATCATGAAATCTGTTGCAATGCTAAGTGTACTCATATGGCTCAGTCCTATGCTAATCAGAATTAAGCTGCCGTATCACTTACAAATCAACTTGTAACAAATGTACTACTTCTTTCGTAGGAATGACTACTAACCCATTATTAGTCAGAATGAATGGTCACAGACAAATAGTATCTGTTCAAAATTCTGAAACCATCTAACAGCAGCTGTTAATTTTTTTTCCCTTTCAAATCTCTTCACTTGAATAATAAATAGTAAAAAAGCAAAAAACCTTTTTTTCCCCACACCGTCCTATGGTTGTCTACACATTTTTTATAATACACCCGCAGTTTTTTTTTTCAAATTTGCTGAGCATGTACAGTTTTGTAACTATGCAATTGCAATTATTTCCCCCACCTAAATCTCATCTGGGGGGAAGGGGGGGGGTCTTAACAAATGATAGTCTGATTGCAGGAGGGATGGTCCAAAGCTGTCTAGTGGAGTGTTTCCTTTCCATACAAATTACGACTACAACATAAAACATTTCATAAATAACCCATTGTCATGTGTCTACAATTTCATCAAAAGAGTTTAGAATGGAGTCTATCCCATACCATTTATACAGTGAATAACTTTTACAATAAGAAAGAAACTTTAAACTCGAAATTTAACTATCTTAGTAAAGGAACATAAAATTTAGGAAGTAAAATCTCAAAGTCAATCCTGTTTGTTCCCTCCATGTTCACTAAGAAAGCTTAAAATTACAAGTATTTTGATGTGTTATGTGTATAGGCAGAAAATTTTATTTAAAGAGATATTGCAACTTTTATGGCTATTTCGCGACGTGGAGTAGTGATGATGAACATAAGCATGTTCTACCAAAGAAATATCTTTCAGTTTTAAGGATATTGCAAATATTACTACCACAGCATATTGTTGACGTCAAGAGACACATTATAATTAAAAATAGACCTCGTACTAACAATAGAAAATGAATTTTTGGAGAAATTTTGGAAAAGTTTAAGCTACGAAGTCGAAAGTACATTCTAGATAAATGCCAAATTTAAGAAATAAAAGTGGAATTGTTGCATTCGAAACTGCAGTTTCATTGTAGCGTTACATCAAACAGTCCGATGAATCATAGAAGGCAGGTGCACAGTCAAAATGATAAAGAATGATAAAACTAGGAAGGATAGGGAAATATGACCCAACACTTACCACAGATGAAGGCAGCTGGGACGCCGAACTCAAAAAAACAAACACAAGAGAAGCGCAATATTTCGGCCTACAGCCTTATACGTCGGCCGTCTCGGTGTACACATCTGACTCCGCCTGGTGTCTCAATTCTGCACGTATAAGGCTGTATGCCGAAATATTGCGCTTCTCTTGGGTTTGTTTTATTGCGTTCATCGTCCCAGCCGCCTTCATCTGTGGTAAGTGTTGGGTCATATTTCCCTGTCCTGCCTAGTTTTATTGCCTTAAAGCATTTTCCTGCTCACTGTTATTATTATGATAAAGAATGATGTTAGAAAAGAAAGATAAATACTAGAAGATAGAGTGATTTTTTCTAAGAAAAATAGTGTGTATCCCATTTCAAACCAAACTGCCAGAGAAATTAATACACAAAGATTCCGACATTACATCATACAGACGGGGAATAGACAATATTGAAGTGCAGTTAGGATTTATTGAAAACTGCACTCAAAGTAAAACGAGTCTTGTAAAGCAACATACACCAGATGTTAGGAAAAACTTTAAGTAATACAATGATTCAAAAATCCTGGCAGGAGGATAAGTATTTCAAAAGTTATTAGCTGAAATCAAAAATAGAGCTTCTTGCTGGAATACTGGGAAAACTATACAAATTAAGATATAAATTGTCATAGAACATTCAGAAAAAATCAGGGCTACAACATATTAAAATTTCAGCGAACTGGCAATTGGGGTAAGTTTCCCATCCTATTTTCTACTTAAGCTACCCCTATCACTCACTGCCTAAGGACCAATTAAAATCAGTCTTTCGCTGCGGCTGAATGTGTGTCTTGTTAGAACTTAGAAAAATTGTCACTATACGGGTGATAGAATTTGCTAAAGCAGATAGATACTTACAAAATTTTCATCAAGAAGTAACTTCCACTTTAATATTCATCAGTCAGTAGTACTATTCGTTAAATTTATCATGTGCTAGAAGACTTTGTTCTTATACTTTCACTAACTTGGGAGAGAAGTTGTAAAAGATTTTCAGAGTTTGAGTTTGACTGAGTTTGTCATACCAACCTGCTATCTTTATCAAAGGTTACGTACGAGGCATGTTAAAAAAAATAATCGGAATTTTCATTTTTTTGAAAGAATTTTATCTATTTGTCTACATTGATGCTATCCCCTTCAAAATGGTCCCCACTAGATATTACGCACTTCTGCCTGCTCTTCTACCAATCACCAAAACACTTCTGGAAATAGATCTTTGGGATGCACTTTTAATTGCATCTATTCTTGTAAAACTATGGCCTTTTGAGGTATTTTTGGGAACAGAAAAAAGTCACACATGGCCATGCTGGCGGATATGGAGGCTGGGACATCATTAGTGTTGTTTTTTTGCCAAAAATTCACAAACACGCAATGATGTGTGAGCAGGTGCATTATCGTGATGCAAAAGCCATGTATTGTTTTGCCAAAAATTCAGGCCTTTTCTTCAGACTGCTTCACAGTAACAGTGTTGAATTTGAAGATAGTATTCCTTATTGACCATTTGACCTTGTGTAAAGAACTCATGGTGCACTATGCTATTAAAATCGAAGAACATAGTGAGCATAACCTTCTCATTTGACCGAACATGTCGAGCTTTTTTTTTTTTTGGTCCTGGTGATCCAGAATGCCTCCACTGGAACGACTGAGCCTTAGTTTCAAAATCATACCCAAAAACCCGTTTCATTACCGGTTATGACACATTTCAATAGTTCTGCATCGTTATTGACCTCATTTAGCGATTCCTAAGCAATTTCCATTCACCGCCGTTATTGTTCAAAATTTAGCACTTATAGAACAAATTATGCTACAACACGTTTCATACCCAAAATGGATGAAAAAATTTCATGGTATAAACCAGCTGATATGCCAACATCATCAGCAACTTCTCTAACTGTGATTCGGCGATCCTTCGTAATCATTTGTTTTACTTTTTCCACATTTTCATCGGTTATTGATGTACTAGGACGATTCGTACGCTAGTCATCTTCAAAGTTTCCACGGCCATCTTGAAAACGCTTATACCATTCATAAACCTTTTTTTTTTTTTTTTTACCCATAGCAGATCTACCATAAGCCATATTTAACATTTCTAAAACATTGTTGCACTTAACTCCATTTTATAGTAAAATTAATGCAAATTCTCTGATCCATGATTTACACAAATGAAAAATTGCTTACTGTATCAAAACACATGTTAACCTTTTGAGAAGACCAAATATCCAATATAGCTCAAAGATACTTTTAAGACATGTTTGCCAACACAACAAATATAACCTGTGAAATTTCAAAATTCCCATTACTTTTTGAACACACCACGCGTCTGATGTCTTCCTTAGGTTTGCTTCTGATGTCAGCTCATTGCTAAAACATTTTCAGATTATAGGCCTATTGTTTCATCTGACGTGACTTATTTTATGCAACCTACAACCTGTTAGTTGTTATAGGATTAATTTAATAGCTTGGTGGCCGATTTTTTTAGAAACTGTGCATCTTCAGTATCAGACTTCAGTATTAATGCAACATTCATGAACTTTATCAGTAACAGTCAGAGTCATTTACCAAGCTTGCACTCACCCCAAGTAGAAAGAGTAAACTTAGTCAACTTCCCTGGAATCAAATTTTGCCAGTAACCAAAATTGATAAAGTAAATAGAAAGGTTTAATTATATAAACCTCTGCAGGGTAACAACTAAACAAGGTAAACAGGTTCAAATACTTGGGGAGTGTATTAGAGGAATGTGGAGGAAATGATGGCGAGTTAAGTGAAAGAGGAAGACAAGCGGAGGCGTTTCTAAAGAGCATTAGAAGCCTGATATGGAATAAAGATGTGCCACAGAGAAGCAAGAGAGTAATCTATCACACGTACTATGTGCCATCTTGACTTCTGCAGCTGAAACAAGGACATTGAAGAAGCGGGACATCAGCAGAGTACAAGCAAGCGAAATGAAGTTTTTAAGAGGTAGAATGGGCGTTACTAAATTGGACAGAATAAGGAATGAAAAAAGGAACACCTACAGAAAAGGGTAGAGAGGACCAGTCTGAGATGGTATGGACATGTAAAGAGAATGGAGGTTCAGAGAATCCCAAGAAATTTCCACGAAATTAAGATGCATGGTAAACGACCCAAAGGAAAACCAAGAGATGGATGGCTGAAAGGAGTGGAGGAGTGTGTACAGTAGAAAGGAGAGGAATGGAACAAGGTGGTGACAGAAAGGTGGTTGGAAGAAAGAAGGAAATGGAGAGGCTTGTGCACGAAGCAGACCCTGCCAGAGGCTGGAAACTGTTGAGGATGATGATGATGATTTATGTAAACCTCTGTATCAATTCTTGTTCACAGTTTCTTTAAATGTTTCTCAACTTTCAATGCACCACAGCATATGTTGCCACAGTATTTAATCAGCCTCAACTGCCTGTTGTGGCCACATGCCAGAATGATTCCTTCTCCACATGATTAACAGTAAAATATCCAAAAAAATATGCTAGTACTTATATTCATTTCCTACAGGTGCTTGCCCTTCTCCCACATATAGATGCAATAGATGGCATTTGTATTTTCTGATTACAATGTAATATACTCTAATAATTAGAATATAACTGTATCAAGTCACAAAAAATGAAGCTTTCTCCCATTTACAACTGAATCCATCAATAGATCCAACAATCTTCAATAACCAGACACAACATAGTAAAATTATAGAAACAAAGACAAGGTATCATCAGCAGATGTAAGGTGTATGAGAGTGACACAGAAACGTCTTCCAGGTACTCAGTATGAACATTCAGTACTACAAGAGTTGAATGATAAATAATGCCTCCAAGGTCATAACTCGGGACTGAATGGGAATAATTTAATAATTCAAACACAGAAATAATCCCTAGAATGTCTTCTTTAATTACCAATATTAACTTTTGCACATAATCACCAGACAATTGGATACATTTCTGCCAACGATGAACCAGTTTTCTGAAGCAGTAACGGAAAAAGTTGACACTCTGTTTCCACAACCACAGTCTCACAGTTCCCTCAACGTCTTCATCAGAAGCATAATGACGTCCCCGCAGATCATCTCTCATTATCGGGAACAGATGGAAGTCAGACGGTGCCAAATCTGGACTGTATGGAGGATGCTGTACAGTGATGAGATTCAGTCTCTGAAGTTCTGCTGTGGTGGCACATGAAGTCTGTGGTCTGCAGGAAAACATTTCCCTTTTCCTTTCGGACCTTTGTTAGCCGTCATTTCAAAGTTCGCAGCGTTGTGATGTAATGCTCTGAATTTATTGTCCCACGTTCAAGGACATCAACATGGATAACACCATCGGCATCCCAGAACACTGTTGCCATGATTTTTCCAGCTGAGGGCGGTGTTTTGAAGTTCTTTTTGTGGGGCGAGTCTTTGTGGCGATATTCCATAGACTAGCGTTTCGTTTCCAGGTTGTAATGGTGTACCCATGTTTCGTCTCCTGTCACAACTGAATGCAGAAAGGCATCACCTTCATTCCCGTAACGCAGGAGGAGTTCCTGGCAAATTTCAGGCGTCAGCATCTGAGGTACCCATCGTGCACAGATCTTCCAATAGCCAAGCAAAGTAATAATGTGACCCACACGTTCTTGTGAAATGCCGATTATGCTTGCAGTTTCTCTCTGAATGATACGATGATCATCCTGAATCAGTCTGTCAACTTTTTGCTTTTGGTTTCTGTCACAGGACGTACAACTCTTTGTCATGCAAGTCAGATGTTCCCGCCTCAACATCTTTAAACTTACTCACATCGACACAATCACCATAAACATCTTGCATTCTTTGATGAATCTCCTTTAAAGTGACACCTTCTGCTGTCAAGAATTTAATAACTGCACATTGCTTACATCACATTGACCAACCGTCTGCACAGGGTTCCATACTATACACTGCAACACTACAACCGTTCAATTCTAAAGCTTCCCGCCAACTGGAGACGTAGAGGAGAGACTACAGAACAAGCCAGTACCTGCTGCATACCAGTGCTGCCATCTTTTGAGGAGTTAAGAAGGTGGAGGCATTATTTATCATTCGACCCTCGTAGATATGGAACACTGGGTACTTGACATAAGCTCTCCTTCATAGGTGTAAGATAGCCTTCTGTCCATTTGAGAAACTTCACAAATAGTTGTTTGTCAGTCTCAGTCACTTTCTAAGAATAATGGAAAAAAAGTAAGTCATGGTAGCACTCTTCATCCAGCAAGTATACAGTAAGCATTGCACCAAATGTTAAGTTTTAATTCACATACGAAGATTTAAAATAAATAATGATCCAGCTTTCATTTTCGCATTGCATATAACTGTTAAGGAATATTAATCTTGGAGAAAAAAACAACATTATTTATGGTACATAAATGACTACACATACCTTCTTTCAGATTCTGTGCGTTTTCGCTTCCTACTAAGTGATGGATTCCTTCGATTCTTCTTTGGAGCACGGTGTAACATTCCAGCTGAAGATGTTGATGGTTCAGAAAACTGACCTAGAATTGTTAAAAGCAATTAAATAAGCAGAAATAATAGAATAGAAATAAAATATCAACTTCAAATAATTATGACATAGGGATTTAAGTACAAGTTCTGCACAAGGGATCTTACTAAAAAGCATATGCTGGGAAAGACTCAATTCTCACATACTAAATAGTTGTTACTAGCGAACACCATTAATTCTTAGCTTTCAATCTTGTCAAACTGTGATCAAGGTTTTGTTACTTTTTTACAAGCAACAAGATACAATCTAAATGTCTGTTGTTCAATAAGAATACCAGTATCTAAATTTTTTGTGAAAATGACTTGAGCCATTTGTGGATAGTCAAACCAGGATCTAAACCTAGATACCATCACATCAATGACATAATCCATCTTAACATTCGTAACCGCTTCAACTTTAGAATTCAAGAAACCACGGTTTATACGTGGTTGCACTAAGGTGTTAATATTTCTCCCCAACCTAGAAATACAATATTTTATTAAGTGTTTAATCAGACTTGAAGCTCTATTCCTCATAGTATCATTTCTTACTTTGTCTGTCCACTTAATTTTCAGCATTCTTCTGTAGCACCACATTTCAAATGCTTCAATTTCCTTTCTTTCCGGTATTCCTAAAGTCCATGTTTCGCTACCATAAAGTGCTGTGCTCCACACAAAGAGTTTAAAAAAGTTCTTTCTAATTCCTAGATCAATATTTGAAACTAAAAGATTTCTCTTTTTCATGAAGGCTCTTTTTGCTAGTGCTATTCTGCTTTTAACATCATTCCTGCTTCGGCCATCGGTTGTAATTTTACTTCCCAAGTAACAGAATTCTCTTACTTCTCCTATTGCATCCGATCCTATTTTTATATTTAATCCACTAGTATTGGTATCATTTCTGCTACATTTCATCACTTTTGTCTTGCTTTGATTTATATTCAGTCCAAAATATTCCTTCAGTATTTTGTTCACGCCATTCAGTAACTTCTCAATATCCTCAGCCCTCTCTGCTAACAAGACAATGTCGTCAGCAAATCGTAGCATACTGATTTTTTCTCCCTGAAAACTTATGCCACATGGAAATTTTTCTTTGACTTTCTTCATTGCTTCTTCTACATACAAGTTGAATATTAATGTGGATAGACTACAGCCTTTTCTCACACCCTTTTTAACGGATGCATATCTCTCGTGATTCTCTACTTTTATTATAGCCACCTGATTCTTATATAGTTTATAGAGTATTCTTCTATCTCGATACTTTAGACCTGACTTCTTTAAAATTTTGAACATCTTGTCCCACCTAACATTATCAAAAGTTTTTTCTAAATCGACAAATGCCATAAAAGTATCTTTGTTTTTCTTGATCCGCCCTTCAAGTATTAATCTTAGGGACAGAATGGCCTCCCTTGTACCGCAATTTTTCCTAAACCCAAACTGATCTTCACCTACTATCTCTTCTACTACCCTTTCCATCCTTCTGTATATTATTCTGGTCGATAATTTTGAAGCATGTGTTGTTAGACTAATGGTGCAATAATTCTCACATTTGTCTGCTTGTGCTTTCTTTGGAAGTGTGAAGATGATATTTTTATTAAAATCAGTTGGAATTTCTCCTGTTTCATAACTTTTTGATATCATCTTGAATAATCTTTCGATTCCTTCCTCTCCTAGGGATTTAAGAAGCTCTGCAGGGATCTCATCAATTTCAACTGCCTTATTTGCTTTCAAGTCATTCAGAGCTTTATTAAATTCTGCCCTCAAAACAGGATCTCCTAAGTCATCAATGTCGACATCGCCTTCCTTTTCCATTACACTACTGCTCAAGTCGTCCCCAACATACAGTTTTTCAATGTATTCTTTCCATCGGTTAGCTCTATCTTCTGAGCTTAAAAGATGTTTCCCATCAGCAGCTTTAATGTTCATACCTATTTTCTTCATTTCTCCAAAATTCTGTTTGATCTTTCTATATGCAACATTTACTTTACAAACGACCATTTCCTTTTCTACTTCTTCACATTTTTCTTGTAGCCATTTTTCTTTTGCTATTTTGCATTTCCTATTTATTTGATTTCTAAATTTCCTGTACTGTTCTCTTCCTGTTTCATCCTGAGCATTTCTTACCTTCTCCTCTGATCCATCAGCTCCAAAATTTCTTCTGTGATCCAAGGTTTTTGGGCAGCTTGTTCCCTGAAGCCTAATGTTTCTTTACTAGCTTTCATTATTTCGGTCTTTAATGCCTTCCATTCATCCTCGGTTGAACTCCTTTCAAAGTTACTTCTTAGACCTAAGTCTACCATTTCTACAAATTTTTCTCTTGTGCTAGATTGTTTCAGTTTATTCACTTCCAGTCTGTTCTGTTTATACTGCTTCCTTATTCGCTTAAATTTCAGCCTGCGCTTCATTATTATCAAATTATGGTCGAGTCTATATCTGCTCCGGGGTATGCTTTACAGTCTAGAACTTGATTCCTGAATCGCTGTTTGACCATGATATAATCTAGCTGATATCTGCCTGTATCCCCAGGACATTTCTAGGTGTATATTCTTCTTGCATGGTTCTTAAAGAGTGTGTTTGCCACTACTAGCTTATATCTTTCACAAAATTCTAGCAACCTGCTTCCTCGCTCATTTCTTTCTCCGTGACCAATACTTCCTACAGTATTCCCCTCTTTTCCTTCTCCCACTATTGCATTCCAATCACCCATGATTATTAGATTTTCCTCCCCCTTCACATATTGGATTAATTCTTCAATTTCATAAGAAGCAGAGGACATCAAAATCATTCACAAATAAGGAGAACTGAGTAGGCCTACTTACACATGGAAACATTAATTGCAATACCAAATAATGTAATGAGAATAAGTAGCTCTGAGGATACTTTCTCTAATCCAGCATGAGAAACAATATTTTATGAAAAATGTTCCCGGAATCCCCAGCCATGCAATAGCTAAAAATATCTTAATGACAGGTTACATCATATGTCTTCTGAAAATTGTGAAACTCCTTAACTAACATGCTATATTGCTACTTCCGTCAAGATCAGGTTATTCCAAGAGGAATGGATTTTTCTGATTCCACTAGTCAGAAGCTTACAGGTTTCAAGACACAAAACAAGCCAGCAGTTACAATAATGTTCAGTGTTTTCCCAATCATTTTGTCAAGGGATTACTCAGGTAACTCCTGACTCGTGTCCCAACTTTTCTGGGTTAATGACTGGGGTCAGTACTATTTCCTTCCATAGGCCTAAGAATTCCCTTAGGGGGCATCCATTAATGATGTTAGGTGAATTGGGTGGGGGGTCTGGTGAAATCTCAAGAAACCTCACAAAGGGGGACATGGGGGGGGGGAAGGGTTTTCAACGGAAATCTCACGCGAGGTTTTGAAATTCTTGTAGGATGGTAGAGGGGAAAAAAAAGGTCTACAAATGACACAAAAGTCTACTTTAGGGTGGTATTTGGTCCAAAAACCAGCCTGGGGGGGGGGGGGATAACCGCCCCTGGAAGCATGAGACCTAAAAAAAAGTCTCTAAAAGTTACAAGGTTGATTATTATTAGGGGGGGGGCATCAAAATCTCACATCATTTTAGGAGGGGGGGGGGGGAGGGTCCCACCAGATGTTACAAAATCTCACCAGAGGAGGGGGGGGGGGGCCGGAAATCTGGAAAAACACCTAACATAATTAATGGATGCCCCCTTAGGTGCATATACAATTAAAATATATGGGAGGTAATCTTATCTGGAAGCATAATCAAACAAAGAGAATCACTTGGCATCACTCTTTAGTTGTTATAATTGTTGTAAATGTAATTGTTCAAAATTATGTCACATTGGTTCAGACTCTACTATATATATTACCATTAGCAAAAACGAGGGCAAAGTCATGCTATCCAATTCAGAAATTAGATACTTGTTATCTGGTTTGCAGAAACATGCAGCAGTTGTAAAATACCACAGTGGCAACTGATATTGTATGTCTTCTGAAGATCAAATTTTGCAAGCTTACTTGGGCTTATTTTAGGATTTTATATGAGGAGTTTTATTCATTTTTGGCATATTTAGCACATGATGCAATGTTTGGAGATATCATTGGGGGAAATTATTGCAAGATAGGACTTAAGTGGAAGAACCGCCATCTGTAGACACATCAGTCGCGTTGCACCACAGCAAGAAATATGAGGTGTATAAATAGAGACAAGAGGCAGTATGGTGGTCTGGCAATTGATAAAAAAAATTCAGAGTGGTGTAGTTAACATTTTTATAGTGTGTGGCAGATCATCTGATGATTTATTTCATATTAATTATTGGTCTGTGTACATGTTTGGCAAAGAAAGGAATGTTTTAAATATAAGAGTTACAGACTAATATGAAAGTTTATTTGGATTATTTTAGTAGTTTTAGAAACCCTTTCTGTTCCTCTCGGTTTTTTGAGTTTCAGGAAACTGAGGTTGCCTAAAGTCTCTATTGAATGCAGCCACCAACCGTATAACACTTTTGACTCGTTTAACTACACCACAATCTGTAAGCAACTAAGGTGACTTGCAGAATAATAAAGGGGAAGAGTGTTACAAACTGTCTGGTGTGAAACATTTCAGCTTGGAAAAACATGATCCATGGTCACAACAAACAAATGTCACCAGCTACACTACTCTGTATGTGTCAATGATGATTATTTGTACTTTATACACAATCCTCAAACTTCAATATGGATACTCCTTCCAAATATGCAGCAGACTCCAAGCTTTGTGTAGCTGAATTTAAATGAAAAAGCCCTGGCATGACATTCATCGCTCTACTAAGGAAATAGCATTCACCTCAAGTTTGAAGAAGTTTATGAAATGGAATCCACAGTTTTGAGCAACAGTGCAATTGTTTAAGGTACTTACTTTCCTGGTTATCAAAATCATCCAGGCAATACCAAACTGCCACCACCGATAGTCAATTTGCATACTTATCAATGGGCTCTATTGTTAAAATTTACAGTCAAACTGGAAAGTGGAGATCACAGATAATTCCACTTCCAACTTGGTCTGCTAGGTATGGGGAGCAAATTCAGGCCAATGACAAAAGGACTTGTAGAGCAAATCAATGTAAATGATAACTTGTAGTAGTAGTAGTAGTAGTAGTAGTAGTAGTAGTAGTAGTAGTAGTAGTAGCAGCAGCAGCAGCAAGAATCATTTGGCCAGGTTCTGCGACATTAAAAATTATTTGGTCTCTGGAACTATTATATGTTGATCCATAAAATGTACTATGAACATTAATGTTTAACATTTTAAGAAAAGGTCACTTGTTTGCAAGGAAGTCCAGAAGAACAACAGGGTGAAATATTAACTGAACTGCACCTTTCAAAGTATCACCCTTGATAATATCTTATTTATAAAAGTTGTACCTCCTTAGCAATGAATTGTGAGCTGAATGATGTACCTCCTGTATGTGGGTTCAAAAATCTGGAACACTCCAACAAAGTATGTAAGCCTTTCTATCTAAACTAAATAAATCCACATTGCATTTTGTTAGTCACCACTCACTGTCAAATTTTCTTCTGCATTTGATGATGCAAGGGACATTTCCATCTAACTGTAAGTATCAACCAGTTCCGCTGCTTCCTTATATTAATTTGTTTCCTCTCAAAAACATATGGCGATTTTGGAGGAGATGATATGGGAGATTTACAGACATGGAACAACAGATTACAAAAATTTCAGACCTCTTACTTTTTTTGTGAGACTATTTCAGCTATTAGTGCCACTGCATCTACAGAGGCAGAAGTGGCCAAAGTGCTTTGACAGTCACAGCGGTGATGCTAGGAAGAAATACACTTAGCATTACACCTGTACTAACATGAACACACAATGCTCGCACATTAGCAACTGATGCCTAAGTGGTAGCATTAAATTTGCTGACTTGAGATTTGACCACTTCTGTGAAGCTGGTACCAAAAACTGACATGGTAAACATATTTTTTCATTTATTAACTATATAGAAATCTTTTACACCTCAATATACACCAAACATTCCTTACTTCAGGCTGAATATGATCCAAAGCAGTGGATGGACACCCGAGGCAACAACATATAACTGATGTGAGATCCATGCTACTCTTCCTGCAAGTTAGGTGCCCATTGCATGACACTATCATTTAGCCAAAAAGCTAGAATTGGGTGTAACACTTATGGGTGAATAGGCACATTGATGAAAACTAGCTTTATTTTCTTTCAATTAATTTAGAGTGGCAAAGGTCAGCAAGAAGGAAGCAGACCTCTGTTTATATTTCATATGAAATTTATAACTTAGAATTTTTCAAGTTTCCACTCCTTAAGAAGTTATTCATTTTGTCATTTAACTCGTGGCATATGACAACCAGCTAATATGAATTCATGCAAATTTTGGAGTTTGCATGATACTGAACTCTACAAACTTCTTGCACATAAGGAATAAAGAAGCCTTTCTCTATTGGTTGCCTCCTAAAATAATATACAATTCTTATCTTTTGACATAACTCAGTATGCCAACCAGATCAGCTTTGCATTATGAAACAGAAAACAGGAACACTTCCTCAAAGGCCCATCTTGCTGTTCATAATCTCAAAGGCATTCAGAACTAAAAGTGTCTTTCTATTATTGAATTCCTAGGAGGCTACCAAACCTAAACTGCTTCTTGGTGTTTTAGGCATGTTGCATATCACAGCCTGTGAAAAATGTTTAAGGCTTAAAGGAAAGAAAAAATTATTCCCATGATTCTGGAAAAACTAAATGCTGAACAATATAGAACACCCAAATCCATACACTCTAATATAATCACAGTTTGGTAAGTACCCCACAATTCACACACTAGTAAGTGGTTTGGCATGCCATTCATTCATACTCATTAGCTCTTATTTTTTGAGTCATCCTTACAATCTGGACATCTAAGCCAAGATTGCAGAGCTCCAAAACATACAAAATTCCACTGACAAGCCATGCAATGTTTGTAGAAACACGCAGAACTATGGTATTAAAGATCTGGTGAGCGTCACCAGTTTTCAGCTCATCCAATACGCATGTGTCACATGCATCCCTGGCCCTTCTCTATCAAACCCCTGTAGTGTTCATCGTGCATAGTGAAGATTTAAAAAAAAAAAGAATTATCAAGCAACAGACATTACTCAGCAAATTTTCAACGACCTGAAAAAATTATCGCTGCCGTTGGTGCTAATTATAGCAACTCAAAAACGATAATAGGCTATTTGACTATTTTTTGAAAAAGCTTTTAAATTGTTTATCGATATACGTCACTCACCGGGTACTATTTATTTTTTTAACGATAGTTCTTATTTTACATGAAATTCAACATTAAAATTTAAAGTATTTAAAAGCCTGCCAAAGCGCTCCTTTGCTGCCTGTTGGAGGCCAACAAAGCCCATGACGTCACGTGCCAGCTAGTGCCTTTTCTAGATAAATAACGACTGGTTTGCTTCTCTGAATCTGTGAATAAATTTTTGGACATATGGTTTGTAAATAGTGTGTAGTACACCAATCAAAAACCACAACAATAAAAATTCACCGAAAAAAAAACCGCAAATTTTCTCAAAATACCTGAAATACAAAAACACTGCAACTTGCTTGTAGAAACCCAGACAATATTGTAACTAAGTCACATATCATTTTCTATAAAAATCATTTACACTATAAATTCATTGAGTTAAATGTATTAAGTTGTGTAAGGCTAGTATCAGTAAGGCTAGGGTCCTTAAGTTTGATCCTTGTTTTATTTGTTTTCTGTGGGTGTTTCTCTATGGATACTAGTTGTTTGTAGCAACGCATATTCATTTTTTTTTTTTCTAAAATCCATCAAAACATTACTTTTGTTTATTTTCAAAGACTTCACAAATTTTTGAATTTTATTTATTTATCGTATTAATATTTTTACAAGGTACACAATAGAAAATGTACACATCACAAGCTGGTACAATTTCATATCTCTAGATCTAATGTTTTAATCCAGTCAACTGCACTGATCGACGCATCATGTATTTCCGCTGTTGTACCCTTGTAGGCCTGAAGAGGACAGTCGGAAACAATGTGATTGATCTCATTAATAACAAGAAATAACCGACAACAAACCATAAAAATAGTTGTTTATTTGGATAATAGGAAACGCTCCATTTCAAGAACATTACGTCACTAGAGCAACCATCAATCCTAGAGAGCTTTTTGCCATGTGACCAGAAGTAAGAAAAATCTAATTTTTATTTTGTTTTTTTACTAAAAAATAACCCACCTCTCTTTTCAAACTTATGAAAAATAGCTTCCTTGAGTATTATACCATGCAAATTACTGCAATGTGTAATATATTTTCAATACTATCAAATAGCCTATTCTGCCCACAAAGCAAATTAAAAAAATAATTCTTAAACTTGATGAGCAAGTAAGTAACAAGAAACCCATCAAGAGCTACAATTACTTTTGAAACATACTAACAAACTTTATGCTTTTCTCTATGCAAAGATCCACATTGCTACTTATACAAATGTTCTCAGCTCCATGTTATATACTAATAAAGCTACTTGCAATGTGTTATCCATTCTCAATAATTACAAACAATGTAAGCTTTCAAATTTCTAATACAAATTTATGATATCATCTATGCAACTGAAGCACAAAAAGTGTTAGTAACTGTACACATAATAAAACTAACCGTAAAAAAGTCGGTACACTTGGGATTAAAAAAAAAATGAGTTGAGGGTAATATTAATAAGCAACAGAGAAGAAATTAATTGTTTTGTTTTCGATTTGTGTCTATCTTGAAGATGGGTTGAACAAGATACACACAAAAACTACTGGCCCATGGTCCTACAGGTAAAATTGGGCATGTTTCATTTTGGTGAGATGTCGAAAATCTGCTATTTTTTTTAATATAGTGCAAGTTTTTCCATTAAAGGTGATTTACACAATATATATATATATACCGGTCATATTATGATGGGGTTTTGATTAAAGTATGTTCCGTGGTTCTGCGGATAAAATGCTTTGCTATGATGTAGAAAAATGAGAAACTTGAGATAAATTTTCAATGAATGTGATTCAAGAAAAAACTACTTGTTGGATTTTGATGGGAGATTTCAATTAATGTATAACCTGTGGGTAAAATATAGCAAGTTTCATTTTGATGAGACATAAAAAAAAGTTAAGGAATTTTTTATGTGATTTAGTGTATTTTGATGGGGTATTGGCCAATGTATAGCCCTAGGCATTGAGACCAAAATAGGATATGTTTTAGTTTGATGTGACATGGTGAACTGGCGCATGTAAACCAGTTTTTCACTGAACACAATTTACACAAAAACTACTGGTCGGATTTTAAAGTGGTTTCGATTAATTTACAGCACGTAGTCCCAAAGGTAAAATAGGTGTGTATCAGTTTGATTGTTTCATAAATCAAGGTATGTTTCATTTAGACAAGACATAAAAAAGCTCAGAAATTAAGATAAAAAGAGATAAAAGAACAATTGAAATGTTTATTGAGATTTCAGCATACGAGCGTCATTGTAACTATAGCAGAACTCCAATTATCTGAATCAATTGGGACCGGACCCCATTTAGATAATCAAAATTTCGGATAATTGTATTTTTTCCGAAAAAGGGTCTATTTTAATTGATTACTGTATGTATGTTGAAAATGCGAGGAAAAAAACTATTTTTTAAAGAAAAAAGAGTTTTTAATTAATTAAATTAAAAGGCAAAACTTTTATATGTTAAGCGCACATACAAGCGCTGTACATCAGTACAGGATGTATGTACCGTACTGTAAATAAAAGTCATTGCTTGCTGAACATCTCGGTCAAAGTAAGTTGTTTGACTGTATTCATCCATTTTCCGGCAGCATGTGGTCACACTCAGGCTGACACTACATTGACTTCAACACAGTTTCAACGCCGGCAAATGTTTGGCTGGCTGATGGTCCCTTGTCTGTTTCAATTTCGACATTAAGGTAATCTTCCTCGACACTTTCTTCTCTCGCACTTTCAATAAGTTCATAATCAATTAGAATTTCATACCCAGGGTATGACAAATCACACACCAGCCACTCTCCTAAGTCTTCAGCACTAACTTCTGAACATCCGGGAATTTTCAGAAGCATGTTACTGAATTCCTCAAGAGACACGTCATTCCCATCATCTCCGGCCTCTTCCCTTTCCTTTTCTTTTCTTGAGCTTCTTTTTCTCCTTTTCCTTATCTTCTTCAGGTGATATACCTTTCAACTTGTTCCATGGACGTCTTAATATGACAGCCTTAAGTGATTCTGATATTAAGCGATTCGGATAGTCGGAGTTCGGATAATTAGGAGGAATGAGTTTGTGGTTGGTTGTGGAGCTCTTTCATGCAAAACTATTTTTCATTCAGCGAGCCACATGGACCATAGATAATGCAGCTCTTGATGTTAGTTTAAGAAAAATGGCTGTTCATTAACAATCCAAGTGAACAAAGTTGCATTTAACAGCTAGTTATAAAATAAAAATCACATTTTTTTTATAAATACTTGAATAACCAGTTTATACATTTGTTCTACACAAAAAAACAGTAATAAATAAATAAATCACTTCTAACTAAAGAAAAAAATCTGTGTACTACCTGAAATTGCATAAAACGGCCTGGACATCACATTAATATTAGTCAGTTAATGGGAATAAGCTGGCATAAGAACATGTACCTACCGTATTCAAATAATAGTAAAGCATTAATCAGCCCTACTGAATTTGTAACAAGTTATTGGCAGCAACTTATCCCAAAAAGGTTTTTGGAGAGTGAATGTGTGTATGCATAAGGGTCAGGGATACAAATATATCACAATCTACTGACAAACAGTAAACCTCTGCTTTACATGGTGAACCCTGTTTCCCATGACAAGACTATGGCAATCAAACCACTAACAGGAATTGTCCAGCCACCCAACAACAGGGTAAAGGGTTCAAACCCTGCTGTGGCCAAGAATTTTTACAGGCTGTGCTTTGTTCGTATGAGGCAGGCCAGGTTGCTCCAAGGTATGGATTCAATGTTAAGCTGTTGGTCCCATAGGAAAGGAACTGATGATCCTACTTCTGACACACTGCCTTAGTACGCCTCCATTGGGAAGATCCAATCAACATTCAGGTTGAGAACTAAGTTAAGCACCAATAACAACTGAATGAAAAATGATATGTTATCATTGGCTTTGTGACATAGCAGTGAGGAATGTGAAGTCTACCAGGAATAGTCACCACACAGTGACATCTTCAAATAAACTGCATCCAATTTCTGAAGTTTCCATGAAGGTGCTATTAAATTTAGGTAAGTTATACATCATTTCATTCTTCACTCAGAATAATCTTTTTTTAAAAAAAAAAATTTGTAGCACCACAACCAATTTTTATGAAAAAAATGTGGCTGGATTTGACTCACAAGAAACATGACATCTGCTTTAAGATTGGTTATTTGGATAAATAGTAGATTTTACAAATTTCTCTCTATGGTGCTTGTGTGCATCTGAGTTACACCTTTTCCCAAATTCCTTTACAATGGGAAATTTTGAATCTGAAAAGTATTTATATAACTGCACGCTTTTGAAGAAACAGTAGCGTTCAGTTTCTATAATATTTAACCAACTAAATTTAGGTTTAATAAAGTAGCTTCTTCAACGGTGAATGAATTCTGAAACAATTGTCCTTACCTTAACCCCTGAAAGCAATATAATACAACAGACCACATTGCCCCAACTCAGCTTCAAACAAACTTGGTAATAAGACAAATGAAAGGGGACAATAGACTGTACTACCCTTATTGAAATGTATATTTTCAAGATGAAATATTCATTGTAATGAACTTTCTCAATATTGGCAACTCGTCTGTAATGTGTGATTCCTTCTGACAGTGAAGTACTAGCACGTGACAAGAATGACACTCCTTTCAGCATAATTAAAAAAATTCTGGTTCATTTTAGCAGTATTTTAGCTTATTTCTACGCATTTCAGTTACTCATACCGTTCAAAGTTCTTTCATAAGCTTTTAGATTATTTATATTATCCTTGTGGCTTTATGCCTGGTCTAGGTCATTAGAGATGGGAAACAATGGGAAGGATTTCAGCTGTAGCTGTATGAAGAAACTATTCTGGAATTAGTCTGAAGTGATTTCGGGAAACCATGGAAAACTAAAATCTGAATGGCTGGACTGTAAAATAATTTCTGTAAATCATTTGGTGTCAATTTGGTTCATTGCTATTCAATATTTGCTATTAGTATTCTGTTATGTAACAAATTAACAATGTAGTATTGTTTCATTTTCGAGTTATGTATCACCACAGCCTTGCAGATCATCTGGAATTCTTCTGACACAAGCCACGGTTTGGCACGAAACCAATAATTATAAGTTCAGTTAGTAACAGTAGTGGCAGTTAGTTACACGTAGCAGTAGCACAAAATAATTCAATCGTATATCTGTGAGCCTAAGACACTTATTATGTAGTCAATATGTAGATATTTCATTTGTTAGTGGTCTCTAAATCAAGTAACTATATTTTGAATATTAAATTAATTAATAACAATCTAGTAAGAAGTCCGATGTATAAAAATTAGAGAACAGTATTTTGAATAAATATTAGTTTGCTTTATCTAGTGCTTTGTTATGAATCATTGACATCTGAGATTGGATGCTGCCACAGCAACCAACTAAGTTGTATTCCTAATACTGATATTCTTGACTTATCGAAAGTGATGCAGTTGTTAGTGTGAACATTAGAAACAGTTATATCAAAATGCACTCAACTATTTTTTAGAATCCTCTTGCATGATGGGCATTGCCAATCCACCGTGTCATGAAAATCCAGATTTCCACATGCTGCATGAATTCCTTGAGATCCGCAGCTTCCACAAAGTATTATTTCATACCGCCTGAAGGAGAATGGAAAAAAAAGCAGTTTGTGAAAGAAAATGAGTCATTGCTTATGTTTTAGTACCAAAAAAACACAAATTCTAAATGAGCTATGAACAAAATGGTGTTTAATGGTTTTTACTTACTTAACAGTGCCAAAAATAAGGAAGGCTATAGAAAGTCAACTTATCATTCACCATAGATGAAGGCAGGAGGGCCATGGCAAAAAAAGATCATATTTTACAATATTTCAGTATAAACCTTAATCATGTTTAGAGGTGATATATGAGAAATGGATCAGAGCTACAAGGTGTATTTAAAGTAAGTTCCGAAAGGCTGGGGGAAAAAATTAGAACATATCTACCAAACATTTTTCTTGCATTGCATTCCCCACGCTTAAAATACTTATCAACATAATTGCCACGATTAGTGAGGCATTTATCAAGACGAGGCACAAGCTTTTCTATCCTCACATTGTAGAATCCTGCTGCCTGAGATTCAAACCACTCCTGCATTGCTGCCTTCATATTGTCATTGAAATATTCGTCATCCAGGGATCTCTTGAGGTGCAAGAAAAGACGAAAGTCACTGGGAGACTATGAATAATTTTCTCCCAGTCAAAGTTCGAGATAAGGTCTTGGGTTCGATGAGCTGTGCAAGGATGGTGTTATCTTGAAACAACAAAACTACGTCAGTCGGCATGCTATGCCTATTGTTCTGAATTGCAAGAGACAATTTCCTCAAGGTCTCACAACAGACATTGTTTGTTTGAATTTCTTTCTCATTGGAGATGAAGTGTGCCTCCATTCCATGGACTGCTGCTTCAATTCAGGTGTCAGGTGACACACCCAAGTCATCTGTCACGATATGGTCCAGGAACTCATCACTTTTCTCACCGTAAAAGGTGAGAAAGGTCAATGCATTGCAAGCCACTTTGGTTTTGTGTTCCACGGGCAACCATCAAGAGCACAATTTTTGAAACTGTAATCATAATGTTGTAAAGACCACCCCATAAAATTTGTTGGAAGAGCAGAAATTGTGAACCTCCTGTCCTCATGAATTTTTGCTTCGATTGCACTCATCAAATCATTGCGGACCAGAGATGGCAGACCGTTTCACTGTTCGTCGTGCAGTCGTGGCCCTTGCTGAACTTCCTTACCCATTTCCTGACCATTCCATCACTCAAGGCACCTTCAACATACACGTCATGAATTTGGCAATGAATGTCAGCCGGTTTGACGTTTCTCGCATTCAAGAAATGGATAAGACCATATTTCACAGTCAGCAGGCCGGTCAATGACCTTGAACATATCACTCACCACAAACAAACACTAGCAAACTTACACTTTGTGTACAACTTTCTTAGCAACTGGAGAAATGAATGCGCATGTGAACAATAACAATCACAGCGTTGCAACGGCAATAGTCAATAATGGAACTTACTTTAAAAATACGCCTCATATACACACAGAGACTCACCATATGAATCAATGCGTCATGTGCCAAGTCCCAGTGTGTACACATCTGATCCCCCTGTAATATGTCTCAACTCTGTAACATGATTAAGGTTTATACCAAAATATTGTTCTGTACGTTTGTGTTTTTTGGTTCACTGTGGCACTCCGGTCTTCACAAGTGGTAATTGGTTTACTTTTCCCATTTTTCCTTATTTTCATTGCCTACCAGCACTTTTAATGATCATTATCGTAATTAATGATTCTGGCAGAGCAGAGAAATTTGTATAGTATAATAAAAGGGTACTTACGATCCTTCCAGATTATAAGATCTGCCCCGCTTCGCTAAACACCTCCTAGCATCACAGTGTCGGTATCTCTCCAAAAGTTCAGCATATGCATGAGGATCAGTTTCCCAGGCAGCATCTCTGAAAATAAACATTTTCATCATTTATCATTATAGACATACAATATTAAAATGCAAATCTTAATGATATTAACTACTTTGATTACTGGAAAACTATTTCATTACCCAAATTCATGATTTCATTATCCAACAAATAGATACTACCACCACAACTTTACTGCATTTTTGTATAAACACCTAATTGAAATTTTAGCTTAGGAAACAAGATACCTGGTCCTAGAATTTCATGTCTACAGCTTTCACTTAGAATGATTTCTATGATGTTCACAGGTTGAATTCTTTCACAAGCATTTAAAGTGAACTGTTATGATCTCTTTTGGGAAGCAGCAATGACATAACGACATTGGGCTTTGAAACGTCAATGTTGCAGAAAAACTGTTATTAAGCACACAGATCAAGCATTTCCTGCAAAAAGTACAAAAGGAACTGTACTTGAGTAAGATATTGAAGTGTATATATAATGTGTAAAATTGTAATCACACACTGACATTTTTACTTATAGTAAAGTAAGTCTCGATAAAACATTATTGAGATCAAAATATATGAAGATTCATAATGTGAATATTAAAGGTCAGCCCCAGCCAAATATCATTGTTGTTTGGATTTTAGGGAATGTTCACAACATTATCATTAGTGCCCTTATGAAGAACAGAAGGATTAAAAGCAACAATAGTATTGCTAATGTAAAATTGAAGTATGGCTGCCTGAAAAAAGCCAACCAAAACTCAAAACAAAAATTAAGACACATAAGTGCAATAAATTTAAATATCTCTGGTTGAATTAATACTGGTCAACAGGTGATCTAGTTTAGCTGAAAAACAACAAATTAGAAGTTGAAAAATGGGGAACTCAGTGTCTGTAAAAGAGGTTAGCAAACAAAACAAAAATTGAAACCCGTTTCCAATATTTAGAAAAGAAGATCGAATAATCAAAAAGTATACAACAATGAGCATGTTGCTGTGACCATTCTCTAAAATAAGGAGCAGGTCAAGTCTAGGAAAGAACTGAAATTACCACAGTATCAAAAAAAAAAAAATGAACTGTGAAGTTTCATCAAAATTACACCACAATCAGGTGTATCCTCGGATTCTGGAGGAAACCAACATCTAAGTGAACAGTGACCTATAGGATAGGAAAAAAGTAGCACAGCTTACATTCTCACAAGTTTGAATGTATGGTATGGTCTACTTGGCCAGCCACAACCAATCATGCTCAACGTACAGTCCTGGAAAAAGTACAAAAGGAACTGTACTTGAGTAAGATATTGAAGTGTATATATAAGAGATCTTTGCTGCCAGCCAAGTTAGTCCCAAATCTGCTGCAGTATAGTTTAGGTTCTGTATCTGCTATTTCATTCTTCCCCAATTCAATTTGACTGGGCACTAAGAATGCAAACTTCACATAACTGGACTAAAAACAATAGTAGGCACTGTGGATGTTAGTGAAGGGATGTGATGTGATGGGTACATGTATACTACTGAATGAGCTGAACAGAGGGAATCTGAAATAATGAGGTTCACATAAACGCAAAGTCCCATTCAATGCAACTACTTTACAATATATTGTAACGCAATATAAATTCTGTAGTTCTTTAGAAAACTATAGAACATCCAACACTATTGGTTTGCTTAGACACTACAGTGTAAGTGTAATGCCAATTTATTACACAACAAATTAACATTTCTAAAAAAGAAAGGGTTTAAAGCTAGTTTTATTGTATCCATTCTAAAAATGTTTACAACTTCTTTTCACACAACAGCAGTATTGTAGCTATTCTGGTTCAGATAAGCACTTGGATTTCAATATTCCTCTAAACTGATTTGGATTAAATACAAAAAGGCATAATATTGGTAGTGTAGTCTTACGAGGCATGTTTTTTAAGTAAGTACCGTTTTGAAATTAAAAAAAGACGTGCAAATATATCTCAATAATTTTATTTTTACATGAAAGCCTGTACCTTACTCTACTTTTCTACATAATTCCCTTCAATATTGAGGCACTTGTCATAACGTAGTACCAGTTTTTGAAAACCCTCCTCATAGAAGTCTGCCGCCTGACTTGTTAACCACTGCATCACAACTGTTTTGACTTCGTTATCGTCTTCAAGACGCTGACCACCCAGGTGTTTCTTCAAGTGCAGGAACAGATGGTAGTCACTGGGCGCCAGATCAGGGCTGTACGGAGGATGATCTAGAGTTTCCCATCGAAAAGATGTGATGAGATCTTTGGTCAGATTAGCCACATGTGGACGGGCATTGTCATGCAGCAAAACAATGCCCTTGCTCAACTTGCCATGTCTTTTGTTCTGGATTGAACGGCGCAGATTGTTCAATGTCTCACAATAAGCTGCTGCATTGATTGCCTCATTACGAGGCAGAAATTCCACAAGCAATACTCCTTTTCTGTCCCAAAAAACTGTGCACATGATTTTCCGGACAGAAATCGTTTGCTTGAACTTCACTTTTTTGGGTGAATCTGAATGCCGCCATTCCATGGACCGTTGCTTTGATTAAGGTGTGACGTAGGCCACCCATGTTTCATCGCCCGTAACAATTTGGCTTAAGAAATCATCACCATCGTTGTGGTACCGCTCAAGGAAAGTCAATGCACTGCCAAAACGTTTGGTTTTGTCCACATCCGTTAACATTTTTGGTACCCAACGTGAGCACAATTTTCGGTAATTCAAGTGCTCGGTAACAATGCCATACAAAATACTACAAGAAACATTACGATTTCCCCCTTGTGTGATGACTTTCCTAAAGTGTCTGTTTTCTCTCACCTTATTGTCCACTTTCTGCACCAAACTTTCATTAACGACCGAAGGACGCCCACTCTGTTGTTCATCATGCACATTTGTGTGGCCATCTTTAAATGCTATCACCCACTTTCTCACCATTCCATCACTCAATGTTTTGTCCGAAAAACTGCACAGATCTCATGATGAACATCAATCGGTTTTAGGCCTTTAACACAAAGAAATCTTATAACAGCCCATCCTTCACAGTCAGCGGGACTCATGATTATCGGAGGCATCTTAAAGACTCAGTGAACAACGTAAACAAGGAAGAATTAGACTGTAATGGCGTCAGTGCGTAGGCAAGAGATGCAGGTACCCAGTGCGCATGCACGGAACTCCGACCGTAGCACTGCAGCCACAGTGTGACAAAACGGTACTTACTTAAAATATACGCCTCGTATTTGCACACAAGTGGTTAATAGTTGATTTTATGATAGTAATTTAATAGACAGTCAAAAAAGGGGAATATGTGCAAGGTGGCTCACAATATGATGTTTGCTCGAAGTAAGTGGCAGTTTACTAATCTTGACTCACAGGATGTTTAGAATGGTACAGCTTGCATACAATACAGCCACTGTTAACATGGAACACTCAGTTTCGAGAACTGCAGAAAATGGTGTCTCACCATCTGCCAGATGGACATTTTGAAATCTGACCCAACACTCTCTGAGAAATGGTAAACACACACAAATGGCAAATATTGACCAATCATCCAAATAGTAAGATCTAATAACTATCTCACAGCACCTCTAGTTTCAGATAAAGTACACACAACAATAAACTTAATATCTAAGAAACTGTACCCAGAGAGCTGTGCTGTTGATGGCAATTATGAATAATCTCGTGAAACAGGATACTTAAGAATACCATATTATAAATGAAAGGGTTCACTGCTACACTCCATGCTCAGTTGCTGTTACCTTATAAGAATGACAGTAAAATGAGGGATAACTTAACTGACTGTTATGAAATGACACGAGGTTGGGTAGTACTGTACGCCCCTCCCAGACTAAAAATGAGGAAGGATATGGAAAATAACCAGTCACTTACCACATATGAAGACAGGAGGGCAGGACACAAACACACAAAAGCATGAACACAATTTACACTATTTCGCTGAATAAGCTTATTAACGATAGAGGCCATAAGAAAGGGAAAGATGTGCATACATCCAACCACAAGAATGAGCTGAAAATGAACCAGTATGCCCCTTCTAGTAAATGTTATGAGTAGGGTTCGGATCTTTAGGAAAAGTCATATATTTTTATCCTGCTTTCTTTTTGAGCTAAAATGCTGAAATAAACACAGATTCAACGTTTCTGATTATATTTAAATGTATTTTATATAGCCTATACATGCATATTTGGGACATTTTCCTAATTCTGGTCATATTTCAACAATTTTTATCGTCATATGGTCATATTTTGAGGAAAAATCTGGCAATGTTTTGATAGAAATTATAGACGAAAAGAAATTATGATAATTATTCAAAGAAATATACTCCTGTTATACATTGGAGAAAGAAACAAAATTAATGATCACTAAATTGTTCAGAATTCACCAGTCAAGAATTAAAATTATAAATTATTGTCACTCTCTAAACGTTAATGTTATGCCCGCTTTTTAAATTCAACTATGCAGCAGCAGCATGCCTGTGTCGAGCCGCGTCAATCAATATCTCACTTGCGATGGTATCGCGGGAGTTGAGTCCACTGCAGTGACCCACCGACGAGTTGAGAGGAATCAATTGTCTTCCTATGATTCAGTACAGCGAAACTGCTGCTTAATGGGAAACCCGTCCCTACCAAGGTCAGGTATTCCCCACATATCAGACTCTCTGCGTCGAAACAAACACAAAGCCTTCAGCCACTCACGCACTCTCACCAATGCTTTTGAAAATAATCCTGAACCAGTGTTAAATCTGCAGTGGATCAGTGAGTACCACCATCCTGAAAACAAAACTTTCTGAAAGTGTAAAGTTACGGAGTTACGTAAAGGAATGTGAGAGGAGTATGTTAGCACAGATGAAAGAGTTCTTTTCTGTAAATTATGTGAAACTAAAGTGAATGCAACAAAGCGATTTCATGTGCAGCAGTACTGCAATACATCAAGACACAAGAATAACGTAATATGACATTCAACTCGACAAAGCAAACAGCGACTTTTCTTGGATACATCTACAGCTTCGTCATCTTCCAAATTGTCAATTTTTTCTAAAGAAGGCTCTGTGAAATGATGGTAGCAGCCAACATCCCATTTAATAAAGTGAACAATGAGCATTTCAAATCGTTTTTGGAGAAATACACAACACAAACGATTCCAACCGAATCAACATTGAGGAAGAACTATTTACGGTCTTGTTATGAAAATGTATAGCAGATAATCAGAACTAAGATAGGCACCAATAAGATCTGGGTATCAATGGGTGAAAGTACTGATGCTTGCGGGAGATATGTTGTAAATGTTATCGTTGGAACCCTACTTTCTGACAGACCGGGTGATATATTTTTATTGGACTGTGAAGCTCTTGAATCAGTAAACCATTCAACAATTACCGTGCATTTCAACAACGCTAAGAAACTTTTATGAAGCGGTAAAGTTAAGCGAGAACATGTCTTACTATTTGTGACCGACGCTGCGCCATACATGGTAAAGGCTGGGAAATGTCTGAAGATGATGTATCCTTCGATCGTGCATTTAACTTCTCTCGCTCATGGATTACATAGAGTTGCCGAGGAAGTAAGACTAAATTTCCCTGATGTTGATAGGTTAATATCAAATATAAAAAAGATTTTTGTTAAAGCTCCAATGAGAGTGGCAAAATTTAAAGAAGACGCACCTTCCGTCCCTCTTCCACCACAACCAGTACTTACTCGTTGGGGCACATGGCTCGATGCAGTCAGCTATTACTGTGAATATTATGAAAAAAATAAAGAAAATAGTTTCTAATTTTGATAGCAGTGAAGAATCTTCCATAAAAATTGTCCAAGAAGTTTTTTACAGTAATTTGTTCAGAAATTTGGCGTACATAAAGTCAAGTTTTTCAGGCATCACAACTGTGATTTCGCGTCTTGAAGAAATTGGTCTAGAAGCGAATGAAAGTTTGGCGGTCGTTAAAAGTATGGAAACCGAAATAGCCCAAGCAGGGGTCAGTGTGGCTAGTTTGCTGAAAAACAAATTTGATAAAGCGTTGTGTGGGAATAAGGGATATAAAGCAATTTGTAAAATTAGTGAAATTTTACATGGTTGCGAATCTGTTTTGACTGAAGACGGCACACACTTAAATTGCAGTGACCTGACTCTGTTTAAGCACGCTTTCGTCACATCTTGCGATGTCGAACGAAGCTTCTCACACTACAAGACAGTTTTAAGTGACAAACGGAGAAA
Source organism: Vandiemenella viatica (assembly GCA_031002005.1). Classification (NCBI taxonomy): domain Eukaryota; kingdom Metazoa; phylum Arthropoda; class Insecta; order Orthoptera; family Morabidae; genus Vandiemenella; species Vandiemenella viatica. The sequence continues at coordinate 26,716,725 of CM061921.1, forward strand.
ATTCCTCTTCGAGAACTTGAAGATGCATATGGTGATATACTGCAATGCTGGCATCAAACAAGAATAAAAAATGGAATGTTCACTAATTCGCAACAAATTTATAGTAAATTTCCATTTTTAAAAGTAAAATTCTAGTAATCCATTCTTTTACAGGAACACGAAAATAACTTTCAAAAAAATTAATATCCCAATTGTACAGGGAGTGCATAGAAGCAAATTATGTTGTCTACATTAGAGTGACACAGCTACATAAAATAAATTATGTATATTTGAGCATTTTTAAAGTATAAAAAATTTAATGTTTGGTCATATTTTCTCTCTTTTAGGTCATATTTACCTATTTTTAAGGTCATATTTGCCTGCATATTTCTCGATTTTTTTGGTCATAAAGATCCGAACCCTAGTTATGAGCTTGTAAAGAAATCACTTTGTCATGTAAGTAATTTTCAAATAGCATAAAATTCTTTTTTCCACTAAGTCTTACACGTTCAACCAAATTGAAGATTCCCAAAAACTGTTAACCACTTTAGAGAAATTCATAATCATGTTAACATGTTTCTACCAAGTTATTATTTTTTTATCATATAATGTCTTACAAAATCTGTTGCTTAGGAAGCAAAATTACAACCGATGGTCGAAGCAAGAATGATGTTAAAAGCAGAATAGCACTAGCAAAAAAAACCTTCATGAAAAAGAGAAATCTTTAGTTTCAAATATTGATCTAGTAATTAGAAAAAACTTTTAAAACTCTATGTGTGGAGCACAGCACTTTACGATAGCAAAACATGGACTTTAGGAATGCCGGAAAGGGATTGTGCATAAACTACGTGGGGGAGGAGGGGCGGGGTTCCGAGCCAGGCCACGTAGCTTTTATTTCATATTATTTGTCACAGTTAAAATGAGATACAGAACCACGTAAATATTTATTTCAATCATTTAATTATTCCCGTATGTAATTTACGATAGTCTGGCAAGAGGAAACAGTGCAAAATGTCGTCTGGAATCAATACGGAAAAAAGCTACCTGCTACGTGGCGCGCGCAGAAGGAGGGGGGGGGGGGGTAGAGACAAAAGCCGTGTTGGGCTACGTGGGGGGAAGGGGGGGGGGGTTCACAGGGGGCCAAAATGGAGCTACGTGGTTTATGCACGCTCCCAAAGAAGGAAACTTGAAGCATTTGAAATGTGGTGCTACAGAAGAATGCTGAAAATTAAGTGGACAGACAAAGTAAAAAATGAACGAGTTTTGGAAATGAAGTTTGTGGAAGAAGCTTACAGAAAGAAGAGACAGGCTGGTAGGTCATATTTTGAGACATGCTGGATTAGTTAATTTGCTGGTGGAGGGAACAGTTCAAGGTAAGAACTGTAGAGGAAGACAGATTAGAATAAAGCAGATGACTGGGGACGTGGGTTGTAGGGTATATGTAGAGATGAAGAGGTTAGCACAAGATAGGAAGGGATGGAGGATTGCATCAAACCAGCCGAAAGACTGATGACAGCAACAACAAAAAAGTCTTACAAACATCATATTGTAGTTGAAACAATTTCCCAACATTTCTATTAACAAATACCAACTATTCAAGATCACAGGCTCAGCAAAATTAATTTAACCTCAAACAACTAACTTAAATACAAGTATTGAACATTTTTACTTGCCTTCTTGGTATATAGATGCCTTGTTCTTTCATTGCTCGTTTGAATGATTTATCACTATTACACAATGGGCATTTAAAGAAGTATCCAGAACTTAATGCCAGTTGCTGTAAAAACAAGCAAAACACATTAAAAGTTAAATAAAAATACAAATTTTAAAATACCATACCAGAAACAACAACCTGAGAGCAAAAAGACTAAAGTAAATTGAAATTCTTTAAAGGTTGAAGGTTGACAAAAACAAACGTTTATTCACATGAGTCAAATGTCAACTGCAAAGGTACAAGCAAACAGTGCAAAACATCCGATAGAGATCGAGTGGTGCAGCAGACTGACATACGTTTCCGCCGGATTTTGCGGATTCACTTAATTTTTTGCGGGATCCGCCAGACTGTCTAATGATGTGAGATCCCGCTTTGCTGGATTGCAATCCCTAGCCTCAACGCAGAATGGACTACTAGCAAAAGACTCAGGTGAAACCTATTTATATTTCCACAGGGAAGGAAGATGGGTCTCCATGAAATGCTGCATCCTGTGATTTATCACTATTACACAATGGGCATTTAAAGAAGTATCCAGAACTTAATGCCAGTTGCTGTAAAAACAAGCAAAACACATTAAAAGTTAAATAAAAATACAAATGTTAAAATACCATACCAGAAACAACAACCTAAAAGCAAAAAGATTAAAGTAAATTGAAATTCTTTGAAGATTGATTACAAATACTTCCTGGGAAATAAAGTCCTCCCCCCCCCCCCCCCCCAATAGCTATCTCTAAACTGAATAACTTTTGCTATTATACCTTTGCCTCAACTAAGGATTGCAATCCCGCAGTGTGTACAATCCCACGGGATCCGTGCGGGATTGGCGCAAACAGTATTTAACGCATATATTTAAAAAAAAAAAATAGCTACTTAAAACATTAATAAATTAAATAATAATTCAATTAATAAATAAATTTTAATGTTAAATAATAAAAATTAACAGTTAACAATATTTTAATTGGAAAAATGATATTAAAACTTTTTAGCATGTCTTAAGTACATTTCGAGGTTTTACATTTTTGTTTTTAATCTAAACCAATTTTTAAATAAGCACTAAAAAATGGAAAATATTCGGTGTTAGGTCATATTACCTATGTGCCTTACTATACATCACGTAAGTTTGAAAACATGATTTGCTTAATGGCCAAGTTACCAGAGTTTTTTTTTTTTTTTTTTTTTTTTTTTTTTTTTTTTTATTCTAAATAAACGTTCCATAACACCGAGAGAAAGCATTCTATTCCACAAAGTGAAGTTAATATACTCTGTCAAGCTTAGACTTGGCTCAGAACAAGATCTCATTACTTTTTGTAACTGCACAAGCACGAGACTTGGCCTTTTCTTTTTTTTTTTACAAAAATTGTTTTTGTGGGATTTATTATTATATCCCCTGATTCCTTGATTGATCTTACAGTTGACTCAATGTTATTAAAAGAAACTACTCACCTACACTTAAACTGTCAAGTATTTCAGTTTTACTTATGTGGTGTAACGACGTTTTTAAAGTGGAAATTATTACTTTTTAGTAAGAAAGGAGACTTTCTCGTCGAATGATTGCAGTGAAGTTTTCATAGGTTGTATCTCCGGATTTCATTGTAAAAACATGAAATTTCACACGTGAGGGAGACGGCGGAGGCAGCCATCGAAGTATTGTGTTCCTACAACACAATTCGTCGATACACCCGTGAAAATGTCATTATAACTTTTTTTGCCTTTAGTCGAAATAATAACAAGGAGAAGAGGGATTAATCGATAGCCTGAACAGCACAGGTAAGCAGGTGGCTTTTGTCAAAGAAACGCATTGAGGCAGAGGCCAAATCAACAATAAGTCAAAGGATATACAATTGCCTTTTGATAGCCGCTAAATAAATAGGTATGTGATCGTTAAAATTACGATTAGTTTCATATCAACGAATAATCAAGTTTTCAGCAGCAAATAAGGAAATTGTCACAATAACTTTATCTGCAAATACAGAAAATGGGAATAATGAAACCGTGAATAAAAAGCTGTAACTGTGTAGTTCAGATAACGTTTGCGACACATAAAAAATAATTATATAGTTAGAAAATCGTACTAAATATGCAACATAACTCAAACTACAGAAATGTGTACTCGAAAATGAATACGTAAAAGTGTATCTATTTACTTACGAATGACAAAGGTTGACAAAAACAAACGTTTATTCACATGAGTCAAATGTCAACTGCAAAGGTACAAGCAAACAGTGCAAAACATCCAATAGAGATCGAGTGGGGCAGCGAGTCACGCAGACTGGCATACGTTTCCGCCGGATTTTGCGGATTCGCTTAATTTTTTGCGGGATCTGCCAGACTGTCTAATGATGCAGGATCCCGCTTTGCTGGATTGCAATCCCTAGCCTCAACACAGAATGGACTACTAACAAAAGACTCAGGTGAAACCTATTTATATTTCCACAGGGAAGGAAGATGGGTCTCCATGAAATACTGCATCCTGCGAGGCAGCAGGCTTGCCCCCCCCCCCCTCTTAGAATAAATTCATATTTTTTTTAATCCTGCAGTTTGTTAAGTTAGTTCAGATTTTTAGAAGTTGGCAGAGTGGATAGCAACTTCTAGCGGCGAATTGTTAAACAAATGAAGGTGACACGGTTGCATAGGGAGCAGAGGATATAACAGCTGAGATTAGAGAGATGAACTGTATGAAAGAAGTGAAATAATAGAAACTGTATGATCGCATATAGTAAGAATTATTTGTAACGTTTTTTTTTATCTTTATATATTACTATTGTGAACTGAGAAGATTGTGAGAAAAGTTCTATCTAACAAATTCAATTAGTTTACACTACTTGTATGTCACAATTTATTTCAAGAACTGTAGTTATACCAAGAAGAAGAAAAAACTATCTGTCCGATTACAGCCTTATTTCCAGTTTCACTCCCCCCCCTCCCCCCATGCAAGTGGTCTGTGAACTGTTAAATATGGGATCGGTTGATTTGAATGGGTTAATGGACGATGTTAAGCATCTGGCAATAAATGAAGAATGTATAAGGATGGAAGATGGAAGTAGGGATGAATGAATAAGAGTATAAAAGAAAACAAGGCTGAAAAGAAGACAATCACTTTCTTTCAGATATTACAAGAGGAAGAAATGAGGAGTTTTCTGAAATTTTAACCCAAGGGCTAACGTAATTGGTCAACTAAGTTTAAAAGCAGATGCTATATGTTCTCATCTTGGCTGGAAACAAACAAAAATACATACTAAGGTAAAAGTAAATTAATAATAATTAGTTTGAGCCATGGTCCTCAAAATGCAGCATCCAGAAACTACGTAGCCCCATTCTGGCCTCCTCTGAACCCCTCCTCCCCCCCACATAGCCTTATGTGGCTTTAACCCCTCCCCATGTGGCATGTAGCTTTCTGAACACCCCTCCCCCCCACCCAGCCCAGTGTAGCTTTCTTCCCAACAACCCCTTCCCCCCTAGACCAAGCCATGTAGTTTATGGATGCTCCCAAAGAAAATGCTCAACACTGGTCAAAAATAGGGAATATTTGAATTTAGTGGCTTTATAAACAAGATTTTAAAATATATTTTTATTATTTTTTTAGTACAAATATTACCGAAATACTTTGCAATTGGCAGCCATTTTGCTGTGTTTATTTTATTTTCGACAGCCGAAAACGTTAAGCGTGTTTTTCTGTTCTTGGTGATTTGTAATTTCTAAAAAAATGGATCAAAAAATTGAATTAAATTTCGCTTGAAAAATGGAATAAAGTGCAGTACCACATTTGAAATGTTAACAGTAGCTTTCGGCAAATCTACTATGAGTAAAACAAGAGTTTATGAGTGGTACAGACGTTTCAAAGAGAGCCATGAAGACGTTCAAGATGACAACCGCTTTTGATGCCATAACACATTAACAACCAACGACAAAATAGAACACGTGGAAAAAAATTATTCTGGAAAATCATTATTTGGGAGGCTGCTGATGATGTCGGAACACAATTTGGCTTATGCCAAGCAAATTTTTTGGATGTTCATGGAATGAAACTTGTAGCATCAAAGTTTGTTCCAAAACTGCTGAATTTTGACCATAAACAACGTTGCATAGACATCACTCATGAATTGCTGAATGAAGCCAATAATGATCCAGAACTTCTTAAAATGGTCACAACATATGACAAAACACGGGTGTGTGGGTATGATGATGAAAGCAAGACCCAATCGTCCCAATGGAAGTTGCCTGAAGAGCCAAAACCGAAAATAATTTAACACATTTGATCAAATGTGAAAGTTCTCCTCATAGTTTTCTTTGATTTCAATCGTGTTGTGCATCACGAAATGGTTGTACTGTTAATAATGGAATACTACCCAGAAGTTGTGTACAGTTTGCATGAAGCAATCAATCAAAAATTCCCAGAATTGTGGCAAAACCACTCATGAAAATCACACCACGATAGTGCTCCCAATCACACCTTTACTGGTTATTCATGATTTTTTAGTATTACTCTGAAGGGGACAAAATTGATCCTGATTAATAAATAAATATTCTTTACTAAAAATCAAAATTCTCAATATTTTTAGATCAGACCTTGTATGAAAAAGTTGTTTCTCTTGGAAAAGCTTTGCAGATGTAAGCTATCTGTTAAATTTTGTAACTACGTGACAAAATTTTGTTCTTAGAACCACGAGCTAGATTGGATAGAATATTAGTACATTTCATTTTTATAGTCATTTCTTATGTTTATTCAAATTAGAAAGCAGTTTTACAGTTTTTAAGATAGTATTTTCAATATTTTTAATTTCATCAGTTTTCAGCATTCGCCTGGAGTGGGAAAGTTCATATCTAAATTATTTATTTTCGGCTTAATTATTAAAGTTAGGATATTTTGTATTATAACTAAAGTTAACATTTATTTAAAGATCTAGCGATTTGTAAAGTTTCAAGGAGATTGAATTATTTTTATTGTCAAGGTCAGATTAGCCAATGTTTAGGACTTCAGATGTGTGATTTGATATCTGACGACTTTCCCATCAGCCACCCTTGTGAAAGAGGAAAAAGATTTGTTCCCACGCTTCGCGTGAGAAGCCGCTAGGAATATTCGAGAAGCAGGAAGTGCTATGTGTATATAGACTAGTGCTTGCAGTTGTTCGGCCTCAGTATGTCGGGAACCGTGAAGTAGGTCGGAAAGTTTTATAACTAGCACATCAGTGAAAGTTTTATTTTGGAATGATGCCGCTTGTTTTATTCAAGTTAACCATAATGTCGTGTTGAAATAGTATTTCTCCAAGTGAGGCCTCGGGGTTGTCTAAATTAACTAAACTTTTGAACAATGGGAGCGCGTGACGAACTTTTATTGGCTTTCTTGAACTAGAGATTTAATTCTTTGAACTATTGGGGTGTGGTCTGGCTCGACTGGTTAATCGAACTTGTAAAACATTTCTTTGGAAAAGTAGTCTGATTGCCTGTACAGTTTTTGGTTTTGTGAAATTGAGGAATATATAGTTATTTAAGAGACATTGAACTATTTATTGAACTTTACCTTTCCATAGTTTTCAGGTTAAAATCTAAGTGGCGACCATTATCATTCTATCTAAGCCAGAACTTTAGCATCCAAGGCTACATACACATGGTCAGAGCTAAGACAACGTGTTTATGCTCCACCCGAAGCATAAGCTTTTCGTCTTACACAGAGTTGTATCCCATGTTGTGGTCAGGACTGGTAGGTTACAAATTGTCATCCATATGACAGGACAAAATAAATGGTTAAAACAGTCATTTACATAACGAACCTGCAAAACTGATTTTTTGTTGTTGATAAATTAAAGTCAAGGGGAAAGTGTACAAAATATTTGTGATTAATATTTTTTTTAAACTCTCATACATTTTGTTAAGTTGGTAAAAGACATTTAAGGCAAATTCGTAAGCCAATGTAATTTGATGGGTATAATAATTCAGAAATATAAAGTATCTGCAGAACAAAACAGTGGTGTGAGAAGATATAAAGGAGGTTTTAGAAATAAAAAAGTTATATTTGAAGGAAAAAGTAAGAATTACATACAAGTTTTCAAACTAATATAACAATTTTTTACTTTCGTACACACAAGCTGACATTTAACTTATTTGATCCAGGGTACAACAGATCAAAGATAATGCTATTCAGCATTTTTGATCTAAGCTACATCGATAAAATGCATTTAAAGTAGGAATATTTATCTATTATTCAGATAGTGAGATAAAGTAAAATTAACTGATTATTAAAGGAAAGAAATCTGTATATTTGCTGTTAATAATTTGATGGGAATAATACTGAAAATAGCTTGTGGTAGATTTGTAGTAGTAATTGTTGGCGCGGAGCTCGCCATGCTTAGTGTCATAGAAACTTGCTGTCGAGAACATATGTGAGGCTTTAACTGACACTTGCATTGTCAATGTAGAAAATATTTGTTATTTAAGAAATAAGTTTATCGTTTTTGTATTGCTGGGTCACAATTTGTAAAACGACTTATGGAAACTACAATAAATGCTGATAATTACATTTGCGTTGAGGGAAATAGGATATATAACATGTGGGAAGATGAAATTTCAAAAACTCCTGAGCGGGCTACAAGTTTGGTTGAGCTGGTAGAAAAAGACCAGATGGATCCTGAATGTTTAAGAATGTTGATGGATAAATTAGACCGAATTGAGAAAGAAAACAGTAAAATGAGTCTGGAAGTGGCCAGTCACCCAAAGTAAGAAGTTCAAAGGGTAAAGAAAGTTTTCTTGTTAAATCAGAAGGGTCTTCAAATGCATCACAAAGAGCAAAGTAAAAGGCAAAGATGTTAATGTTAGAGTGTTCGATAATGTTTTAGGAAACAAAGACCAGATAACTAATGGAAGGTTTAGAGAATGTACACGAATACATGTTAACTGGAAAGGACCACAACAATATGAAGTGTGAACAGTGGTAGAAGAGGCTCGATGTGTGGCAAGTAATGGGTAATAAGTGAAATAAGTGAGGAACAGAAAAAAGGATAATAAGGGGGAACATTAGAGATTGTGATTCTGATAGAGAATTAATGTGCGTTAGGCCAGCAATGAAGATGTGCAGGGCATCTGCAATTTGTAGATCATTCTATCCAATTCCATATTTGACCCTAATGGTAGTGGACACCTTGTATTCATGAAAACATACGAAAATGAATTACTATTCAATTTTATGAAAACAAGGTACCTGAAGAACCAATTAAAGGGGAATGTCTATGCACGGGCAAGTGAAACAGACAGTAAAAAAGATTCACAGACTTTGAACAACTTTTCTTAAATAAATATTGGTCAAAGAGAGAATAAAGAATAGTTTTAGGGAAAGTAGGGTACATCACTGACAACGTGGAAGCTAATTGGGGTACTCTGAAAAGAAGGGTGGTCTGATCGGCCTCGGGAAATATTATTGGACCAAACAGGAAAGTGAATAGCAGAAAAGATTGGGAAAAGATTAAGAACTGTATGGAATGATATGCATCATGAAAAAAATAGTAAACAATGAAAGTAGTAATGGCAACCTATGTGATAAAGAAACTAAACCATGTATAGAGGATAAACCATTGGAGTAGTAGAAATGTTTTGAAATCAAGGCAAAGGAGGAAAATATGAGAATCTAGGTAATGTAAATGGAAGTATGGAGTACAATAGAAAAGACAGAGAATGGTTTGTCTTCAAAAGGGGAGGGGGGGGGGGGTGTAAGGAAGATAACCAATACTGGGGTTGTAATATTGGTTCCATCACCTTAACTAACCTCCAACTGGCATCCCAAACTAAATTTCGTCGAAGATAAAAACAAAGTTCCAACTGTTAAACCGTGGACAAGCCTGGAATGAATCAACTGTAATTACTTACGGCCGCCACTTCCCTCATTAACCTCACGAAAGAAAAGGTTAGTTAGCACTGAACTATTAAAATTAAAATCAATTTTGAAGTTTCACCATCATTATATTCTGTTTTAAAAAATCACATGAAAGTTCACAATTACAGTTGATAGGCATCAGATATTCATTTCAAAAGATTGCAGGTTTGGAACGTAGAAGCCAGACAAACCCAAACCCCTTGATAAAATTTTGCGTCACGTATTCATAGTCTAGACTGGAAACACCATCTTAAAAATCCATGATGGCTTCCCCGAAGGCATGTAGTTTGGACCTCTTAACAAGAGCCCAACTGAGCTTCGCGCTCCGACGAGCGCGGATCCGACCCACTCGACATTCCCCAGGCAACTGGCGAAAGAAGGCTCAGAAAGTCCTATATGAAAGGCCATGTCACGCGACATCTAAAATGTAGTGCACACAAATTACGTACGTTCAAACTCTCAGATGTTGATATCACTTAGGGAAACTGATAATAAACAACTTTCTCCCTTTTGATGTTTCTCGTAAACTTAACGGTTTGGCTGTAATTAATTCCCACCTGTTGCAGCGTAGAATGTCTGACATCACTGGTCTAAACATGTGTGTGTTAGTGTATCCATGATTATATAAAATGCTTGCATAAGTGCCATCTTAAAAATTCTAATTTCATAAAGGTTATGATGAATTGCTATAAAACTAAGGCATACGATGATTCGGTTTCCCACACATCGTTTAAAAGTATTTCTATTCCCTGACTATGACTGGTTTGGCAGTGATAGTTTATATAACCCGGCAATGTGGAACAATCAGACGCAATAACTTTTAGAAATTCCTGTACAGAACTACTCAAAAATTTCAACATGATATACGAGAAGAATTTAAGTTTCCATTACAATATCAGCTGGTATCAGAAATACTTTAAATATATTGCTATTCGTGTTTGAATCTGCCGGTTTGTTTAACTGAATTTAAAATTTGTGTTTTCTCACTTTTAAACTGTCTGAAACTATTAATCTTGTTCTTTACTACAAAATTGAGTTTCTCCTGTTGGATTACTATTATAAATGTTCATTAGCGCGTCAAAAAGTGTTGTAAAATGACTATGTTGCCTCGTAACAAAAATTAAGTGCTTACACGCTGGTTTATTGAGGATTGCAATGATTTAGGTGAGTTTAAAGGCTACTTTTTATCATTGAAGGTCTATTCGAGGCTGTAATTATGTGTTTAGTTAGTTTTTATATTTTAAATCACCCTGTATTCAGATACAGACTGCAGTATCAGCTTCTGTATGATTCCCCATATCCTGTAGCAAAGAGGTTTAGAATTTAACAAATTCTGAGGTGCTTAGAGGGGGGGAGGGGTTGTTGTTGCTGCTTTAGGGTGCGTCGACTTCAAAGGAGCATGGGCAGATTTAATTCTAGAAACTCAAGAAAAGCAAATACTGAATAAAAAGATAGAGGAAGAGGTACTACTGGAACATTGTTAACAAACAATGACAAAGAAGATAGTAAGGAAGAAGAAAGTGATGAACAAGAAAGTGGTGAAGTGATTTCATCAGCAGGATTTAATGGCATTGAAGAAAAAAGAGAAATAATGTAATTGCAATGGATTGCTAAGTGAAGTTAAGCAAACAAATACCAGTACTTAAAATATTAGTGAAAAGGGGAGATAGTCATTTCAGAGAAGAAGTGAGATGAAGATGAAATGGATTGGTAAGTGAAGTTAAGCAAAAAAATACCAGTACCTAAAACATTAGTGTAAAAGGGAGATAGTCACTTCAGAGAAGAAGAGGAGAAAGAAACAGACTAAGGTGAAGAGATACTTGAAGTTATCAAATGAAGAGACTCCATGTAAGAAAGGGAGATTAAAAATATGTAGGTCAAGAAGTAAAATTAAGTTTTAAGGTTCAGCTAGGAGACACGTTTGGAGTGATAAAAGTTGTTATAAAAATATGGTTGAAGAACACAGGAATCTGGACAGACAATCAAGAACAGAAAAGGGAAATTTTAGGATTGCAAAACTTTAAAGAAGAGCTGAAAGTATATCATGTTTAAATTGGTAACTACTTGAAAAATCAAGCACTCCCTCACTTAGCTGGACAAAAAATTCATTCTTGGATTTGAAAGTGTTGTAAGTTGTTATGAATCAGATGAGAAAATCCAAGAAATGAGACTGTGACCTACTAGAATGCGGGAGGGGGGGGGGGGGGGGGGGGGGGGGAAGAAATGATCTGTCTTCAACAACAGAGAAAAATTGTAAAATGATTTATAATATATTTTCTCGTAATGTTAAAGTGAAATAGTTTAATTCGCCATATGGAGTGGACAAATTAACATGTTTACGTGATTACCAGTAATCGTTTTAACTTGTGGGGCATATGTAGTGGTCATATGTAGCACCCATGTATTAATAATTATAAATACGAGCTAATGTATTCATTTATTTGTATAATGAATTATAAAGGTACAATACTATAGCTGTGGACAGAAGAATTGGCGGGTCAGTGTTAACGCGCTGTTGCCGTACTTGGGGACAAACTCGCGATGCGCTCTCTTTCTATCACCTGAAAATTGCAACGCTGTGCGGCCTGTGTTGCCTAGTCCAAGCGGCAGCCCACCCCAAACCTTCCACCTCCCTTTCAACACACAAAAAATGTGTGAACCTGTGAATCGGAGTTTGTGTCAGTGTGAGGGTGAGCTTGCTCGAGAGAGAATATTTTGATTTTAGCGTTTTGCGATTTAAATAATTCGTTTTAGTTATTTATTAATTACAGTAATTTAGTGTCCTAATTTTACCGAACAAAAAGTGCAGTAAATTGTAATAACGGTAATTTAGCAAGAGAATCGTGCTACTAAAAATGGATACTCAGGAAGAGACTTATTCTCCTACTCCAGGTGTTTCCGGACTAACGACTCCAACAAGACGCACGTCATCGACAGCAGAACCACCGCGGCTGAAGAAGACAACAGAGTTTCGCCGGCAGAGTAAATCTATCATTCACAGTGTATATAAATATTTCAAACTCCTTGTGGACAATGATGGTGAAATTTTGTCTTCTACATGTACGCTGGTAAGAAAAGACTTGAAAAATATGGACGTACTTGATGTTAATGAAATAAAAAACTGTAGTGATTTGTTACCGCAAAAAACAACCATATTGCGAAGAAATTTAGGGAATGTACAGGCTATTTGCGCTGAAGCTTGTGGTGTTAGTTTGAGAACTGTCCAGCGAGTGTGTCGTGAGGGAAAATCGCCTACGTTTGTTTCTCCAAAGAAAAATGTGAAACAATACAGCACTATAACAAAGCTTAACGACTTTGACAGGGACATTGTCAGGAGAACAGTACACGAATTTTACGACCGTGGTGAGTACCCTACCTCAGAAAAATTAAGAAAAATATTAAAAGAGAAGATAAATTTTACAGGATCTGCACAATCTGTAAGACGCATATTGAACAATATAGGGTTTAAATACAGGCGTCAGAATGATGGTAGGCGATTTTTGCTTGAGCGAAACGACTTAGTGTCCTCAAGAGTCAAATTTTTGAGGAAAATGAGCTCCCTTCATAGCTCAGGTGACACGCGACCCATTTTTTACTTAGATGAAACTTGGGTAACTCAGAACCATTCTTTAAAAAATATCTGGCAGAATTCAAATCAAAGTGGGGGCTTAAAGGTACCTGTCGGAAAAGGGGCAAGGCTAATTGTTTTGCATGCGGGTTCAGCAAAGACAGGCTTTCTCCAGGAAAGTAAGTTGGTCTACAGATGCAGCAAAACCAACAAATCTGAAGATTATCACTCAGAAATGAATACAACGACGTTTAAAGATTGGTTTCTCAATAGATTTTTGAATTTTTTGGAGGAAGGTTCTATCATCGTCATGGACAACGCCAAATATCATTCGGCAGTGATAAACCGAGCTCCAACAACCAAATCGCCGAAAGCTGATATAGCTGCTTGGCTAACAGAAAAGAAAATTTCGTTTTTGCCTACGGAGACTAGAGCTGAGATGCTGGAGAAGGTTCGCATGAATAAAGAAGAACCGGTGTATGAGTTGGATGTACTTGCAAACGAAAGAGGACATGAAGTAGTCCGATTACCCCCTTATCATTGCCAGTACAATCCGATAGAGCTCATTTGGGCCCAAGTCAAAAGAGAAGTGGCGGAGAAAAACAACACTTTCAAAATCGCCGATGTCGAACGTTTGTTGCATAAAGCCTTGGAAAACGTCACCGTCGAACAGTGGCAGAAATGTGTTTACCATACCGAAAAACTGCAAACAGAAGATTTCGAAAAGGAAGTGGTCCGAGATAATGTAATCGAGCCTCTTATAATCAACCTCAACGAAGATTCAACGACAGAGAACGAGAGCAGCGAAGAAGTGGAAGATGATGATGATGAAGAAGAAGGCGTTGATGGAGATGAATAATGACAAGTAAGGTATTAAAGAACATTTAACATATTACGCAATAAACTTATCAATTACTGAGCAACTTTAATAGCTTGTACTTAACAGTTTAAGATACTATAAACATTTGCTGTGTTAATGTTATTTAAAACCCCAAACTCATATTTAACTTGTTTTATTGTTGGCAGTAAGTTACGATATTACTGTTGGATATTATTAATTTTGCTTAAAAACATTTGGCTTTCTAATAATATTCATGATGACAATATAACATTTTTGCTTACTTTTATTATGGTTGATTTTTATAAAAAGAACTGCAGTGGCCATACTTCTTTTCTACATATACATTTTTGGTATACAGCAATTTTAATTCTATAGTCTATATATATATATAATTTTGTCGTCAATTTTGCAAGTTTTTCAGTGCAGAGGATAACAAAGTATAATTTTGATTTTAGTTGTAAATAAAATTTAATACGTGCTTAGCCACAAATAAAATAAAGAAGAGTAATTCAATACGTTTTCTTAATTTCTCGAGAAAGTATTCTTCAGTTATATCAAATGCATTTACACGAACATAACTTTCTTAACGAAATGACATAAATCAATATTTTATCACAAAATTTCGATTATAAATTATTTAAAATACAGTATAAACTATTACTTCAAGTAAAAAGGTGAATACAACTGTTAAGCGCGTGGTTTGGCAACGGCGCATTCTAGGAGACCCGCCAATTGTTCTGGCCAGCACTACTAATCCCACTTTATTAATATCTCTGAAAACAAGGAGTAAATGGCTGAGTTAGTCGAGTAAAATGAATAATTATGAAGTCAGGAAAGGAGAAGAAAAGAGAAAGCCTATGATGGTCTAAAATACGGTGGCAGCTTCGATGAAGTTGCCAAAATGGTAAAACAATTTAGTTTGACTGTAAATGACAAAACCAACTGAATTTTATAAAGTTTATTAATGATGGCAGATGATTAAGTCAAGCAGAAGTGTGAGTCGTATATAGTTTGAAGTTATGTTTGGTTTAACATGCAAAATTATTGATGAAAACGTAATCGACAGGTATTTAGAAGTAAAAAAAGAACACAAGACAAGGCAGTATTAATATTTTCTTTCAGAGGAAGAAACAATGAGCATTTTTTTGGAAAGTGTAATCTGAGAGCTAACATCATAGGTCAACTAAGTTTAAAGGAAGACGTAAGACGATATCGTCCTGTCTAAAAAATCATACCGAGGTAAAAGTAAATTCATAATAATTAGTTTAAGACATGGTCATCAAAACAATATGCTTGATAGTTGCATATGAATGTAAAGATAGAAGAGTAATTTCTTTCGGGAAAGCTTTGCTGATTTGTATCCTGTGCTGATGTCAGAATGGGTACGTCACAGTGAAAATTTTTCATCAAAGTGAATTTCGACATGCTTTAGTAGTGGACAGTAACCTTTCCTCAGCTTTTGGTTCAAATAAGCTTTGTGGTGGCCGATAAACTTTACAGTTGATGTATCCAGGCTAGCACATGGTCATTTAAAATTATATATGTAAATTCAAAGAACATTCTTCAAGTCAACTTTCAGATAAGGTGTCTAAGCCCTATACTTCACCCAGGTATAGCAGTTTTCCCCCTTACACCTGCCCAAGAGTTGTCGCTTTAATACAAGCAACAAGAACACATGCATTGGGTTGCAAACGAAAATGACTAATATTAATACTTCATGTAACCCCTGTCTTAGTTTCAAATTTTGTCTTTTGCCCTGTTTTTCTTATAAGCATATTCTTAGTCTGGCTGCTACATCTCAGTCAGCACTGGTTTATTTCATCATTTACAATTACATTTCAGGAATATCTTTCTTCTACAAATTGTGGGAAGCTTAGCAAAGTCTTTCCATTTAGGTTACTAGAGCCAGGAGAGTATTGGGTACAGAATGGTATACAGATTTGGCCTTCTGAAGCCTTGTGAAAGACTGTATAGCTAACTTGAAATCAACCAGGTGTTTAATGACATGACTATAATTAATATCAACATCACCCCTTAAGATAAAAACAAAAATCTGATTCTGGATACCCAATGAACCTTTTCAGTATACAGCAAAAGGCAACAGGCATTAACATTGACACAATTTTCAGAGACAAAAGGGTGTGTACAACTTGGGTGTTGTATGAAAGATAAGGACAGTGAAATTTGGTGTCAAAAAACCTCCCCAATACTACTGCCATGGATATACATGCAAATACACAATTCCCTCTAAATTAAAAAAAAAAATAAGAAGATAGCAATCCATTTTTAGATACATTCTGAATTATACAAAATTATGGGCTATGGTTTTGTGGTTAGCTTGCCACTTTAAATTGCAAAACTGTATTATTTAAAATACAATTTTCTGTTACCATGGTAATCTTCAACAGTACTGCTTAATGTTAATGCATGGTTTACTAAGGGAAACTTTTTGTTTTCTTTTTGGAGACAAAACCACATTTCAAGAGGCAAAGTACAACTTGGCTATTGTATGAAGGATAAGGACAGTGAAATCTGGTGTCAAATATGTCTTAATCCTTTGCAAACAAACCAACTGATTCTACTAGATTTAAAATTGTCATGCCACATTCAAATCACCAAAAAGGCACATTGTACTACAAATCTTGAATTTGGGCGAGGCCTTCCACACACAATTTGCATCTAATGGTTAATATTTTTTTTAAAAATACTGTGACACAATTTAACCTTATGTTTACTGTGAAGCAACAAATTGGGTTTTAGCAATGTCTATGAAGGATCAGTTGCTAATAGAGCACACGAGTGTACAAACATACACATTCATACTGCAAAAGAATGTGACCACACAACTGACAACTATCACGGAATGATTAGAACAAACCAGTCTGAAATATTTATTCGAATGCCAATTTATCTGCAATAATGTTGCTTCGTCTTAATTTGAGATTAAAATTATGTTGTAGTACTTGAATTAAAATAAACATTTTCAAAAGTAATGTTTGAATCCAAAAAAAGTACACTGAGGAACAAGAGATACCTGTATAGTAATGTCTAGCTCCACCTTTCACCTTGATGACAGCAGCAATTCATCTTGGCATGCAATCAAGTCACTGGCAGCATTAGGAAGTCATACAGTTCCACATCTGCTGAACAATCTCCCACAGTTCATGAAGATTTGATGGAGTATATGTAGAGTGTGGACAGAGGCTCAAACTTCTCTTTTGAGTACATCTCCGATGGGAATGAGGTCAGGAGGCCTTGCTGACCAGAGAAATAAGTACATGTCTGTAGTGTTTCATCCATTTGGACACGATTCGGGAGTGATGACACAGTGCATTATCATGTTGAAAGTAGAGGTTTAAAAGGATGTAACAGATGAAACCTAGTAACGTAGACTTCTGATGGACAATTTCACAAATACAAGAGGTCCCATTTCAGTTCATGTAAACAGACCCAAGACTGAAGGGAACCCTGCAGGCAAGGACCCCATCACTTCATGCTGTCTTAACAGTAATTACACCCTGCCATACAAATCTTGACTCACCAGTTCAGGCAATATTTTTCCACATTTATACAGCCCAATGGCGATGTTTCCAAGCTCACACTAATCTTTCTACCATATAGTGTGCAGTTAGCACAGGTATCCTTGTGGTACGATGGCTTCAGCACCCTACAGGATGTTGAATGATTCCATCCTTTACAAGAAATGTATCCAACCCAGCAATAAAGTCCACATGGAGCAATGCTAACTGATTATCTCAGAAGGAAGAAAAGGTATAATCTTGATCGCGAAGTAAACAAAAAAGTTGTCATCATGCCTCTTCATTACCAGAAATTCAACAATGTTTGATGTGCATACAGCAACACTTCTCCTTCATATATGACAGCAACAAATAATTGGAAAAATTTAAAAGGGAATCTCTTTACAACGATCCACACACCAGATGGCAAGTCACACTGACTGGAGAAAAAACAATGCAGCTGTTGGGGAGGTAGAGCTTTAAGATGGGCAAATAGCATCAAAAGAAAGAGCTGTGCATCTACACACATCAAAACTTAAAAATAATAATAAAAAAAGGGCTTTGCACCTTGTCAACTTCATTAGAGGTGGGAAAGGAGCGGGGGCAAGGAATGGGTGGGAATTCAGCCATGGCCTTTTGAATGAACTATCCTAACATTTGCCTAAACCAAAATTGGATTGATGGACTGATGTTTGAATCCACTGTCCTCCCAAATGCCTGGCATAAGCCTTAACCACTCACCAAAGTGGCAAAAATAACCTTTCTTTGAATTCTCCGTGAATATGGTCTTTACAGCCAGTGACAAAAGTTCTATCCTCAATTTAAAAAGTAACAGGAGATTGATTTTGTTCACAACTTTGAGATCTGTGAAGGGAACAAAAGTAGTTCCGCATTCCATCTTATCAGGGATGAGCTTGCAGTTTTATACTATATTGAAAAGAAAATCAATGGTATGCCACTGCATAAGAAAATCTACAATGACTTCAAGAACAGGATCACTACAGTGACCAATGAATATTAGGCCAGTCTGATGGTGGCTGCTACAAGAAAGAAGTAAATCTTCAAAACTTGTGCAGCTTTTGCATAACACTTCATTAGTCCACAGAACATTCTATGTGGTGGAGATCATTAGAGATTGCAGTTACACAAAATTCTAACATCTATCATACAGGCCCTTGGTGCCAAGTGACTAGTATTTATCCACAAAATTGAAGTATGATATTTCTGGATGAAAGTTTGACGGCTATGAATAGGTCCAAAAAAGCTAATTTTTTTTAGCACTGAGGTATAAATCAGAGGGAGCTTTTCTGATAGCATAAATTTGTTAATCCTCAGATGCATAAGTGTTGCAATAAATGGAACCTATATTGAAGAATAATCCATTTTTCTGTACATCAGACTTATTTGTGTCTGTATTTGTGAAATAATATTGATGTTGTTGCCAGTAAAATAACCAGCTCAGTGAGCTCAAAAAATACTTCAGACAAACACAAATTATTATCCAAAATAAATTACCTGTACACATGTCCTGTGGAACCAAGCATTTTTCTTGCAACATGGAGCCCACAGTGTTGTAGGGACAGGGTTTGGCACAACTGGTTCAAAGCAAATTGCACAATCAGGTTCTGGCCTATTAAGCATTTCCCTCTGTACAGCTGGAGGAATTCTTTGCACAATTCTATGATCCCTGCAGTAGGACCTAAAACAATAAAAATTAGATGTGCACAAAAGGAGCCAAGAAAATGAAGAGAATGTTATACATCGGTTAAAATGATATAACTATTTTCCCTCACTGGTACCAATGACATGCATCTTCAGATTTGGTTGAGCTGGTGCCAGTTTTTCAAAGTCTGGCTTTCCTCTTGGCAGTGACCATCACAATGCAGATAATTACAAACAATTATAATTCTTCAATAATACAGCACTGGATTTAGTATTCCATGTATCAACACCTCGGACCAAATGTAAACACCATTCCTTCACACAGCAAAGATAATCCACATTTTTGACAGTTTCCACTAATTCTATCTCTATCCTACTTCCTTTTAACTAGCAATGTCATCTCCCTCCTACATCCTCCACTGCAAAGGCCTTAGTGCCAACTGAACCCCACTTCCCTCCCCTATACACAAGTCCTATATCTCTCCAGTCCATTTAATTCTTTCCAAAAATTGTATCGTGAGATACACGGCATTAAAATGGCTCCTTCCTAGGCTATCACAGAATTTTAGCAGTACATTCAGCACAAATACGCTACATTAAAATTGATCACAACAGCCATTTCATATGCATACTGACAAATATTTTACTAGAACAAAATATCCAATCCAGATTTGAAAACTTAGGTATCAAAAACAGAATAATTTCAAAATAAATAAAGGTACATCTGTGAAAAACACAACGTATGCATGCCATCATTATTTACAATATATTAATGAAAATTCTAACTAAAAGAAAGGTGAACTATGTATACTTTCGAAATTCGGAGGGCCAACTGAATGCAAAAGACTTTCAAAAACTCATTTTGTTAATTTACAGCAAAACAAATACAAAATCATTTTTCCATTGCACAGACAATTTCGAGCTGCCCTCTTTATAACCAATTGTACATGAAGTCTTGTAACTCTTCAACTTTGGAATATTTATTTCCAGCTAAAACTTTTAAGAGCGCTTCATATAAATGGTAGATAAATATGGACCATAAAAGGGATGACATGCATGAATGAGGTATTTATTTTCAATATCCAAAAGCACTGTCAAACAGTCTACTTCCAGTAAACTGCTATACTGAAAGCACAGTCATTTGCAATAAGTAGATCAAAAGTACACAACTTGCTAAGATTATTGCAGACTAGATGTTGGTCATTGTGAATAAGTCCTTATTCACAAACTGCTTCTTCTCCACTGAAGTAGTGCCACTGCAAAAGGTCAGGTTTGCTTCTCATCACACCAGTCTTGAGACAGTTAAGCAACTTCCAGGTGGCACAGGAGAGGTTTGAACCAGGTGCAAATTTATCCATAGGGATGGGTTTCAGACATCCAATCATTATATGCCCTGCTTAATTAACAGCTAAATCCACCTGCTTGACATGGGCAGAATTCCTCCATACAGGAGCATCATATTCCACTTCTGAAGGACGCAGAACCATGGCTAATGTGGTGTTGTGCAAAGGATGTGTGGCTATGCACTCCAGGACGTACTGATCCATTTGCGTGTACACTTCCAGCTTGATGCCCCCTGTATCGACTGAAAGTGTGTTCGATTGAATGATGGTGTTCAATTCAGCTTCATAGCCAGATAATTAGGGGTGTTGCAGTGCTGCAGTTCTGTTTTTTCCTTATACCACACTGACATCTAGATTGTTAAGAGAAGAGAAAGGACAGTGAGCAAGGAATGGCAAAGAATCCACTATGGCATTGTGAAGAAACATCCTGGCATTTACCTCGCTTGAATTTGGGAAACCATAGAAAACAAAAATCTAGATAGCCAGACAGGGATTCAAACCCACGTCCTCATGAATGCCAGGCCTGAGTGTCCAGTTCTGTATGCTGCCATTTTTAGTACAGTTTTGCCATTGCAAACTTATTGGATGAGCCTTGTTTGGCCATCCTCATACTGTAAGAACATAGGGCAGTCGTTTGAGGTGCTGAGACATAACCAGGTGAGCACGGTCCTAGAATCTGAGAAAAGCCCTCGGCAGACCGCAAGGCGCTTACCCTTAAAGCTACGCGTGGAAAGTGGGTAACGGACTTTACCTGTAGCATGAGATATGTGGTAAGGGTATCACCTAAATTAACTTGATAGTGACTGTTCAAGTGTTGCAAGGGTAGCCTTCCAAGCAATAGTGCTAAAGGGCGGAGGAGCCCCACGAGACTTAGCCAGTGCCCCCTCTCTAGCTGTTGGCCTTTTGGTGCAGACATTTCTTTGGATATGTAGATTGCACACTGTGGATCATAGGAAGGTTAGACACCCAGGTACCTCCGATAGCACCCTTACACCTTCCAGTGCAGTGAATGCCACCACAAGAAAAGTACTTTCAGATAATGTGTTTCTTGTTTATTCCCAAGATGGAAGGAGCAAACTTTGGTTTTTATGAGTTTTGGATTCAAGTTGTTTTAGTTCATAATATGCTGAAAGTTTCTCTAAAGATCTTGTCAACATCCATTCACTACCTTAGGATGTGACAGCAGTGTTGTTCATGCAGATAAACTGCTTTATATCATAATGGATTGGCTGGTTACATTAACTAGAGTTTGGATCTTTATGAAAAGTCATATTTTTTTCCTGCCTTCTTTTTGAGCTGTAACGCTGAATTAAACACTTGTTGAACGTTTCTGATTGTATTTTAATATATTTTATATAGCATACAAATGTATATTAGGGCCATTTCCTAGTTTTGGTCATATTACAATAAAGTTTATGGTCAAATTATCATATTCTGAAGAAAAATTTGGTAATTTTTTATAGCACCTGGAATTCAGTATAAGCTGTAAATGAGAAGAAATGAAGATACTGTATTCCTATTATACATTGGAGGAAAAACCAAACTAATTATCACTGAATTCGCCAGTCAACATTTAAAGTTATACATCACAGTCACTCACTAAGCGTTAATGTTACACCCATCTTTTTAATCTCGACAATGCAGCAGCAGCATGCATGCATCAAGCCGCGTCAATCAATCTCTCACTGTTGCCAATACTTTTGAAAATAATCCTCAGTCAGTGTTAAATCTGCAATGGAAGTGAGTACTGCCATGCCGAAAACAAAATTTTCTGATAGTGCAAAGTAATGGAGTTATGTAAAGGAATTTCGAGAGGACTATTACAGTACAGATGAAAGGATTCTTTTCAGTAAATTATGTGAAGTTCAAGTGACTTCAACAACACTATTTAAAATTTAATTTCCCAATAGTTCCGTGAGTGCACAGAAGCAAATTATGCTGTCCATATGAAAACAACACTATTATGTATAAATTATAAATTATGTATACAGTAGAACTCCAATTATCCGAACCGCTTATTATCCGAATAACTTAAGGCAGTCACATTAAGACGTGCGTGGAACAAGTTGAAAGGCATATCAACTGAAGAAGAGAAGGAAAAGGAGAAAAAGAAAAAAGGGGCTAAAGAAAAGGAAGGGAAGAGACAGGAGAAGATGGGAATGACGTGTCACTTGAGGAAATCAGCAACATTCTTCTGAAAATTCCTGGATGCTCAGAAGTTAGTACTGAAGATTTAGGAGAGTGGCTGGTGTGTGATTCGTCATACCCTGGGGTATGAAATTCTAAATGATGATGAACTTATTGAAAGTGTGAGAGAAGAAAGTGTCTAGGAACAAGATGACCTTAAAGTTGAAACAGGCACTGGACCATCAGCCAGACAAGCATTTGCCGGCCTTGAAACTGCGTAAGTGGATGGAGTGTCAGCCCGAGTATGACCACATGCTGCCCGAAAATGGATGAATACAGTCAAACAACTTACTTTGACTGGGATGTTCAGCAAGCAATGACTTTTATTTACAGTACTGTGGTCAAGAACTGTCCACTACACCGACACAAACAAGCCAAAACCAACCAGAACCCTGTTTTTTCTCACCTAGTTTTTCCCTGGCCTGGAATCGCTAAACCAAATTCTTCATTTTGGCTATGACTTCCTCAAATCGTTTCCTGAAATGCGCCACATTCTTCCCACTATCCTTCCCACCGTCACCTTCAGCAGACCACCTAACCTAAAAAATATACTTGTACATAAATATAAACTCTCTGATGCTCCTAAACCACCGTTTGGATCCTTCGCTTGTAAGCAATCCTGTTGAAAAAATGCAGTATGCATCCACCTACCACTACCTATTGCAACCCTACTACTGGTGAAACCTATCCCATCATAGGTCATGCCACTTGCACAACAACCCATCTCGTATACCAGCTCACCTGCCTCCACTGTCCAACATTGGCCTTCCCTCAAACTTCTTATCCATCAGCATGAATGGTCACAGACAAACAGTTTACTCCCAAAACCTAGACCTCCCTGTTGCTCATCATGCCAGTACTCACAACACCCACGACCTTAATAACTGCTTCACGGTCAGAGCCCTTAGAGTACTTCCAAATACCACCTCCCAATCTGAAATCCTCAGATGGGAATTAACATATCAACACATCCTGCAGACTAGAAATCCTCCAGGCCTTGATTTTCGAAAATTTATTCCATCCTCACACTGTACACCCATCACTAACCAGCACAATAGATTCATATATATTTACAGACCTTTTATTTTTTTTTAATAAATTTTTAAATTATTTTATTTTTTATTATTATTACTTCCCATTTTAATCTTTATTTTGATTAATACTTGCAGTTATATTATCGTTGCTCCCACCACCACCTCCAACGGTCAGTTGCATTCTATGAATGGCTGCGTTGACCACAAGGTTTGTGCGAACCCAGCCACTTACTTTTTTTAACCTGACAAAGGGTTTAACCCGAAATATTGAATTTTCTGTGTTTGTGTATTGTTTTGTGTTGCTGCCGTCTTCCTCCCTTCAACTTTGGTGAATGTTGGGTGCATTTTATCAATCCTTTCCATATAAATATTGCCTCACGGCAGTTCTTTCTTTCCATTGTTATCGATTTTGTTATTTTTAGGTCATATTTACCCATTTTAAGGTCAGATTTGCATGCACATTTCTCTATTTCTTTGGTCATAAAGATCCGTACCCTAACTGTTGTCCAATTTCATTCACATGGACTGTTAATGTACCCCTTTCTTAAACCAATTATGTAACAGTTAACCAATCACCAGTGAGGGGAGACAACTGTATACTTAATTCCTTCAAATAATACAATGCTGATAGTTAACTGAAATTACAATAAACATTTCAACTGGAGAAGTAACTTCAAATGGATACTAACTTGTTGATAATTTTTATCTTAATATTTCAGCTTCATGATGTTACATCAAAATAAAACACACACTATTTTACCCCCAGGACTATGGGCTGTACAGCATTCAAGTCCCCATCAAAATCAGATGGACAGTTTTTGTGTGAATCATGTTCTCCGAAAAATGGATATTAATTTGTGGACACTTTTAGCTTTCAGGCTTCACATGAAATAAATCATATTTTAATCCCAGGATCAGCGG
Source organism: Vandiemenella viatica (assembly GCA_031002005.1). Lineage (NCBI taxonomy): Eukaryota > Metazoa > Arthropoda > Insecta > Orthoptera > Morabidae > Vandiemenella > Vandiemenella viatica. The sequence goes on from CM061921.1 coordinate 26,741,353, forward strand.
CTGCACATTAACTAACCAGTCATTTTTTGTGTGACTCCCACTCACTGACATACATAAATTTTAAAGAAAGTTGATCCGTTTTCTGTAGAAAATTAACAGCTTCAAAACTAATTTTTTCCTCAAAAAATACATTAAATGCAGACTTTCTTTCAGTTACAATCTTCTTATATTTATAGACAGCAAAGGGGCCAGTACACTAGCTTTGGGGAAAACATTTTTTGTTTGTTTTTTGATTCTTCAGTAACTGTACTTATTCTGGAGTATGATGATGAAAAACTAGTCTTGAAGAATGATCTCAATACACTGAGTCAAGCAGTAATCATTAGCTGGTACACATCAGCAAAAAATAGTCTATGGTTGACACTGTCATACGTAGTAATGAGATCTATAAATGCTATCGTCTTCACTCTGGGACTTCCTTTATATGTGGTGGCTTATTGGTAAAGGCATCTGACTGGAGATCGAAAGGTCCCTGGTTTGAATCCCTGTGTCAGCGGAGATTTTCTTAGGCCCTTAACCCGATCTTCACCTCTGGCACAGCTTGTTGTGTAATGTGAGGTACGCCAGAACGCTTCTGTGGTTTGGACTTGATTTTAAACTGTAGGTCCACTATACCTGCTAAGATAACCGAGTTGGACTAGGTGGCGTTAAGAGGGGCAGATTGTGCAGCCGATAAGAAAACCTGTCACCAAATCATTATGACCACACAAATTTACTTAGTGTGAGATTGAGGACCTGCCCACAGAAGGTTTTCCCTGTATGAAACCAGCTTGTTGAGGAACAACTGTAATATCTACCAGGATTGAGATAATGTTAGATATTTGTAGAACACTTCATAAAACTTGCATACTTGAGGATTTAAAAGCATATTGTTGCCAAACAATTCACTCAATTTGTGCAAAATGTCTACTCATTTAATAGCCCTTACGTAAAAGAAAATCATTAGCATAGTGCAATGGACATATTGGCACCCTGTCCTCTCATAGTAATAGAGTAAACCAATGACTATAAAAATGAACATGTAGCATTAAGCATGAAAAAACACTCTTACCAGCTAGTGCTGTTGCCACAGTAACATGTATTTAAGTATCATGGGGAAAGCAAAGAGGTACTAAGATTATTGCTGGTTTACTCCCATCACCCACACCAATTTAGCGAGTATTTACTTATCTTAAGAAAGAACATTAATTTTCAGCAGCTCAGTCCAAATTACACTTAAGAGTCAAAGAGACTGGTACACCTGCCTAATATCGTGTAGGGCTCCTGCGAGCAAGCAGAAGTGCCGCAACAGACGTGGCATGGACTCGACTAATGTCTGAAATCGTGCTGGAGGGAATTGACACCATGCATCCTGCAGGGCTGTCCATCTCTTCTGAACGGCACCCCAGATATGCTCAATAATGTTCATGCCTGGGGAGTTTGGTGGCCAGCAGAAGTATTTAAACTCAGAAGTGTTTTCCTGGAGCCACTCTGTAGCAATTCTGGACGTGTGGGGTGTCGTATTGTCCTGCTGGAATTGCCCAAGTCCGTCGGAATGCACAATGGACATGAATGGATGCAGGTGATCAGCCAGGATGCGTATGTACGTGTCACCTGTCAGAGTCGTATCTAGACATATCAGGGGTCCCATGCCACTCCAACTGCACACACCCCACACCATTACAGAGCTTCCACCAAATTGAACAGTCCCCTGCTAACATGCAGGGTTCATGAATTCATGAGGTTGTCTCCGTACATGTCCATCCGCTCGATACAGTTGGAAATGAAACGTCAGACCAGCCAACATGTTCCCAATCATCAACAGTCCAATGTCGATGTTGATGGGCCCAGGCAAGGTATAAAGCTTCGTGTCATGCACTCAGCCAGGGTACACGAATGGGCCTTCAGCTCCAAAAGCCCATGTCGATGATGTTTCGTTGAATGGTTCGCATGCTGACACTTGTTTATGGCCCAGCATTGAAATCCGCAATTTGCAGAAGGGTTGCACTTCCGTCACATTGAATGATTTTCTTCAGTCGTTGGTCCCGTTCTTGCAGAAGTCGAAGATTTGATGCTTCACTGGATTCCCGATATTCACGGTGCACTCATGAAATGGTCATATAGGAAAATCACCACCTCATCACTACCTTGGAGATGCTGTGTCCCATCTCTCATGCACCGACTATAACACCACGTTCAAATTCACTTAAATCGTGATAACCTGCCATTGTAGCAGCAGTAACGCCTGCGCCAGACACCTGTTGTCCTATATTGGCATTGCTGACCTCAGCGCCATACTGAGAGTGTTTACATATATCTATGTTTGTATACACATGCCTATACCAGTTTCTTTGGCTCTTCAGTGTAGTATGAAATAATACTTTTAGGACCAACTGATTTAAACACTCCTGATGCATAGGCAGAATTTTGTTCCTATTTAGATACATAAATTTCTTAAAAATCATGTTTAATTATATTTGCCTACCTGAATGCGCCAAAAAACTGATGCATCGAATCGTTTTGGAGCCCACAAGGAAGATGAAATGCTTTCCTGCAGCGCTGGCACAAGACTGTTGCTCCATACTTCTGGCAATATACACACTGCTAGGATAACACAATTAACAATAAATTACTTACTGCATTTTGGTACCTCAAGCAACAAAATTAGTATCCACATGAATGTATCACATAAAAAAAGCAACTCACACTATTTTCTTTTTATCAGTTTTCTTCTTCTTTTTTCATACTTAGAGGGTTTTTGGCTCATCGAGATCATTGGAGCCAGAAGTGGATTGGAGACATACAACAGGAAGGAATTTGGCCATGGCCGATTGAATGAACCGTCCCAACATTCACCTGGTGTGATTTCAGAAAACCAAGGAAAATTGAAATCAGGACAACCAGACTGCAATTCGAGCCCACAACCTCCTGAATACCAGGCCCAAGCATTGATTTTTCACCCACCAGGCATGTTTACATTTTCTTGATGGAAAGGTTAACAGAGGAATTTCTGTTCCAAAGAGAGAAGTGCGTGTTGTCATTAATTATGTAAGCTTCAAGAAGTGTAATCCTAAAAACTATAGGAGTTTTTTAGTTTTGATGTTTAAGATAATAGTGCCACTTATCAAGACTGCACCTACAGTCAACATAAAATTATATCAAGTTTGAATTTAAGGAAATGTGATGATCTAGAAGCAAAAAACACCAAATTTAATGTGTACATACAGTCATTGATTGTCTCTTCAGTTGATTGAGAACAGATGTCGTAGTATGTATGTTTGCAACATTTGGAACTGCATATGATACTAGCGAACTCAAAAAGTAGAGATCTGCTTTAACTCTCACTCAAGGTACATTTGCTTTATTTTGTATTGAATGCAAACCTGCAAATGAGTTCACGTTGAAATGAAGAAGCATATGCTGTTGTTGCTTAAACAAGAAGCTTATTTTTTTGCTTTACTCCTCATCGAAGTCACTAGAAGTGGGAAATGACTGGGGGCAAAAAAAGGGAAGGAATTCTGCCATGTCCTTTTGAAGGAACCATCCCATCATCTGCCTGGAGTGATTTTGGGAAACAATGGAAAGCCCAAATTTGGATGGCCAGAGGGGGATACAAACCCACGTCCTCCTAAATGTGAGGAAAGAGTATTCCCACTCACCAACCATGCTCAGTCTAAACAAGAAAAAAATTTCATTTAACAACAGCATCTGTGATGAATATAGGTATTTAAATTCATGCACGTTTCGTTGATCAACAGGGATGTTGAATATACATTCCTCACTTTTATGTTATGTTGTAGGCAGATAGTGAAATCCATTAATTCATGGAAATGCTGAAAATTTGTTTTACTTCTGGCTTCAGTTCAAATATGGTTCCCAGCAGATACCAGCAGAATATGTTTGATGCAATGCGAGCTCTTAGCAGAGGAATGGGCTACAGTGCTGCAGCAAATAAGTATGATATTACTAGGATCATGTTGATTGGTACACTGCAAAGAAGAGGTCCCAATAGAAAGTAAAATTGGTACAGAGACAGTTTTGCAATAGAACAAGAAGAACTGCTCATGAATTGGGTCATAAGAATGTGAATAGGAAATGTAAGATTTCTTGAGTCAAAGTACACTATTGTTTTCAGTATGAAAGTTGGCTGTAGAGGTAAAACTCAGTGGAAAAGAATCCTTTCCGAGTAGGAAATGGTGTGAAAATTTCTTAATATGTCCCCAAGTGTCAGCCTGACAATGTGTCAAAATCTGCAGTTGTCGGCAGAAATATGAGGAATTACTCAAGTAGATTAAAGATAATATGACCATTTACACATACACGCCAAAACGTCAGTTTGGAACATGCTCCAGAGTGCTGCATCAGAGCATGAAATAGAAGCTTATGCTCTTGGAGTGTGATATGAAAAGTGGTCAACACTCCAGTTGCATGCACCAGGACTTCGGGTTGGAGCATAGATACCAAAAGTGTCCATGTAAATGTAATTTTCAAGAGTTTTCACATAGCACTTGGAAGCTTTTTAGATGCTCCAAGTTGGTGTCTTCCAGTTTTCACATTATCTTTGTTTTGTGAGGCATAGTTGTATTTTTAAGTGTAATTAATATGTACACAAATGAAACCAGAGAAACAATACAATAACATGTGCTGCTTTACACATTTTTTTTTTTTTTTTGCTGCAGAAGGAACTATAAACACAAAATGTAAAAATATGGCATCAAACTTGTTGATTAATATTGGGATATGCCCCATTTGAGAGAGCTTCAGGAAAAGAAGTCTTCGCGGGTATACTGCCGGATAGTGTTTTGAAACATGATATTTTGAAGATTTGCTCCGTCATCTTCATCAGGTGTCGAGAAATCTTCACAGGTCGGCTGTCCGTCGGATACTGATATTTGGGTCTCAGTATTTGACGGTCAGCCGACCTGTGAAGATGTCTCGACACCTGATGAAGACGACGGAGTTAGTCGTCAAAATATCGTGTTTTCAAAACGCTATCCGGCGGTACACCCGCGAAGACTTCATTTCAAGCCTACCGAGAAAGTCTCCGTTCTTACAGCATCAGGAAAATTACCCAGATTTCTAAAATAATTTTCAAATGAGTAATTTGACATTTGAAAACAATTTGTATAGTCACTACTAAGGGCACAGTATCGAATAAAGGTATTGATATTGTACTCATAAGTAGTATTGCAAAGAAAAAGGTATCATACTCATTTAAGTATTTTCAAAAGTATCAAAATAAAAGTATCGATAACATGATATTTTTCAAATCATGCATTGGGATTGATATCTTCTTTAATTTTTTTTATTTTAAGATTAAAACCTTGCACCTGCACATTAATTTCAAATTTTACCCCCTTTTTAATTTTTGTAGCTCAATCTGCCAGTAGTTCTTATGATGATGAAATTTGCAGCAGTAAATCATGTTCCATTTTATAGTACTAATACGTGAAAAATGAATTATAAGTTAAATAAATTAAAACAAGGTTAAACATAATAAAACCCAATTTTTATTTTAGTTCTAAACCAAATCAACAGTAAATTCTATGACTCATTAAACAGTGGAACTAAGTAGCTAAAATATATAAGCCTACTAATCTTAGACTTTCCACTCCTCCTCCGTTCAGTCACTTAAAAACAATAATTCATCTAATTGTTTCGATGGTAATTTGTTTCTTACCTTTGACATTGCACTGTCTGCCTTTTACGTTCAGCGGGGAGTGATGTTGCTGGAACTGTCAGCTATTGATGGACTAACTTAAAGTAATGGAATATTACTTGCAACCATTCCCTTTGCTCCAAAGGGTCAATCAACAATGGTGTTGCCAAATAAAGGCTCATTTCATTCTTTTTCACTAGCCAAAGTAGACTGTAAAGAGGAGCCTGACATTCAACTTTTCCTTTTTTGTTTTGTATGTGATAAGGTGTTGCTCTCTTTGCTTATGGCTTTACGCATTGTTGACGTTGAGGTCATTAGAGGCAGGATAGGACTGGGGACTGAGAAGGAATTCAGCTATGGCCTTTTGAAAGGAGTATTGTAAGGTATCTATCAAATTTTGTAACTGCGAAACAAAATTTTATTCCCAGAACTACGAGTTAGATTGAATATTAGTATTGCATATCATTTCTATAGTCAGTTTCTATGTTAATTAAAGCTAGAAAGCAGGTTTTTATAGTTTTCAAGATAATATTTTATGTTGCATCAGTTTTCAGCATTCGCCTGGAATAGGATTGTGAAAGTTCGTATCTAAATTATTTATTTGCGGCTAAATTATTAAAGTTAGGAAATCTTTCATAACCACTAAAGTTAACGTTTGCTACAAGATCTAGCGGTTTGTAAAATTTCTGAGAGAATTATTTGTATTGTAGCCTCAGTCATCCAGGAAACATGTGTGTGACAAGATGTAGGCTCAGTAGGCTAGTCAGTTTCATACTAAGCACTACGGTGCAAAAGTTTTATTTTGGCATAATGTAGGTTCGCAAATTTAAGTTTTACTACAATGCAGTTTTGAAATAGCATTACTCCATGTGGGGCCTCGGGATTTACTAACCTGTTAATCAATGGAAGCGTGTGACTCACTTTTGTTCGGTTTCTCCAATTAGAAAGTGGTACTTTCAACTATGGGGTGTGGTCTGGCTCGAACGGTTAATCGAACTTGTAAACTTTACTTCTGTGACATTGTCTGATTGCCTATCCAGCTAATGACTTTATAGCTTTTCAATAATACAGTGATTTTAATTCCAACTTGTGAAGATTTATTTTAGCTATACCTTTCCCTGACTTAAGGTAGTAAATAATTGAAGTCAAGTGGCGACCTTGTATAGTTGGTATAAAGCCCTAGCTGGAATATCCAAGGCATACGCACGGTCAGAGCTAAGACAAAAGCCTTTGCCTCCACCCCAAGGCAAAGCTTGGCTCTTACAGTATCCTGGAATTCGCCTGGAGTGATTTGGAGAAACCCAAATCTGGATGCCCAGACCAGCGTCATGCCGAGCATCATGTGAGGCCATAGCGTTAGCAATCACCTATGATAACCAAAGATAATGTAACCTAACCCCTAAGTTTTTGAGTCAAGGGTTCATTTTTAAAATAAAAACTAGATAAATGTCTAAACTAAGTTCTCATAACATTCTAAAGTTCTAAAAACGACATTGTTACCATCATAAAAAGACATCTCGGTTGTCGTCTTGAGATATTGTCTTGGTGGCCATGCATCATACAGCCATGTGTGTTGAATTATATTTTCACTTTTTCTTTGAGTTGCTATGTAGTACTGCCAGTAATTTTTCCAGCGTATTTTTGTATTGATACCTGCCCTACAATGCTGATATGAGTAAAAGTATTGAGTACGAAAGTATCGGTATCAAAAGAAAAGTACTCAATACCGAAAAGTACTGATACTTTTTCCGTGTCCCAAGTCAGTACATCCACATATATCAGAAATGATACATCATCAGGCAGCATATAACTGCAGATGAATGTTTCACCACTACTGCACTATACCCAGAAGACCTGAAATTTCCAGCTAGTATTTCTACACCATCTCTATGTAAAATTATACATTGAACATGCCTGTCTACCATATTTATACTGCACAGATGGCATGCTTCCCTCAAAGATTCAGTCATACCTACACCAACATATTGTTCTGCATCTAATGGAATATTGGTTAGAATTTCTGTTGGTTCTTCTTGATCTCTGGTAAATGTTAAAAAATCAAAACACTGCAAATTAGGCTGATATATCTCTTCTTCTGCAGAACCAGTCTTGTTGCTTGTATATATCTTTTTCAGTTCTTTACTGATGGCTTTCTATATTCCAAGAAATTTATAGTGATGAAATAATTTTCCTAGACAATTCTACTAATTTGAAATATAAACAATATTTGGTACTTTAGTAAATCTAATCCCAACACCCTTTTTTTTTCTGATCCAGGCCGCCCTTTAACTAACAACAACTGCAATTGAAGTAAGTTCTAAAAATCAGAAATAGGCATCATAGAAGTGAAGTTATGCTTGCCAACATTGTTGATCTTTGCCGTGACTTAACATTCAATTAAAGTCCTGTTGTGAGTTGTCATTGCTGTTTATGTATTAAATAATACTTTCTCTGGGATATGAAAGTGTTTTACTTAAGTTACCTCGGAAAAAACTTAGAAATAAGCAATGTGGTCTGCCTAAAACCAAAGTAGCTGATATTTTAAGCTTTATTTTTTTAGTTATCTGACTTAAGTTTCCACAAACATGAAAAACTATGGTAGGGTTTTACAAATTCTTCTAAATTAACTAATGACCACATTTTTTAAAGTTTTATATCTGTATCCATTAACACAGTCTTAAACTTAATAAAATTACCAAGAACTTCGATCAAAAACCTACCAAGTATTGATGCAGCAAACAGACAATGCACATGCAAACACTAGGTACTTTTACATCTGTGCACCAGATGTGCTCATTCAAAGTTCGCGCCAGGTCTCTGACCACCAAGTATTTACACTGAAAGTATTGATATGCATGCCTTGAGTGTATGCTCCAAAACTATCAGAAAAATTGTGTGCGTAAACAGACCTAATGGATGTGAAACTGCACTCGAGAACACAAGAAGAATGTTCAGCAGCGATGAAATTTAGTACAAAGGGTGGAAATTTTCTGGCTAAGAGTGTCAGCAAATCAGTATATCAGGAAGCTGGTAATAATGAAAAGGAGATCATGACTCCCATAATGGATAATACTGCTGGAGAAATTGCTCCACCAGCGATAAGATCTGTAAGTAGTCTTGGTTTGATGGTCATGTTTCTTTTCTTGGTATTCAACTAATTTTGTAAAGTTCACATAACCCCGTTGTGACGATCATATATATTACAGGTTATCCCATGGTATGCAAGCATACTTATATACATATAGATTCCTTAAGATTAGGTTACATTCGTGCGGTTGTTGTTTGAGATGAGGTTGGTTGCGAGGAGCGACATAATTGAGCGACGTGGTCGAGTCGTTATTTTAAGTTCGTAAATTCGATAAAACACTGGGAAATATCAAGAAGAAGTCCGATATAGAAGCAACGGTTTTAGTTTCTGCTGGTGTTGGTGGAAAAAGTTATATAATTAACTGTTTGAATAAAACTTATTATACAGGAAAAAAAATTATTTATGCATCTTTTCACAGTTAGATGCTTTCACGAAAAATAAACTAAAGAAGAAGGGTGACCGTGTTCGAAGATAATAAAGTTGTTTTCCACAAGGATTTACGAAGTTACGTAAATCATAGGCACCAGACTGAAATGATATGTGACCAAATCTAGCACACCGTTTTCATTTTTTTTTTTTTTTTTTTTTTTTATTATTAATTCAGAGTGACCCCAAATTTATATTTCATAGTTCATCTCCAAAACCAGTAATTTACCCTCGTGTTCAATCATATGATGAAAATACTGTCTCCTGCCACTAACCAACATGACGATCTTCACTGTACCATTGCTGCCAACAGCTTGGAGAGGCTGTTCCCATTGCACTATTTATAGACAACCCCCAGATACCCTCTGGTAACTGGATTTTTCCTCTCTGAATCAGGTGATTTCTCTTACTGAGGTCTGAATTAAACATTTTAATTATCTAAAAACATGATACCAAATTTCTAGATTTTCCAAAGTTCACCAATTTTTGTAGAATGTAGCCCTAATTTTTCCCCACTTTTAAAAATTCGAAATATCTTAGCCACTATAAAGTTTTAAAATTTCAACCCTTTACTAGTGAATAACTCTGAAACCTTTGATTTTACACTTAAAACCAAACATAATCAATAAACCATTATCACATATTGTTTTGTTTATTAACTATTTCTCTTTCCTAGAATCAGAAAATACAAGTAACTTTGTCATTTCTCTAAACTTTTTGTCTGCTCCCCACAATTGTAGATAAAGTTTCCTATTTAAGAAATTATTCCATGAACTTTTCTATATAAAAATATCACCATTATTATTCCTTTAGACTAAATTTTCTTACTGAAAACTGTTCTAATCTCTTACTAACTGAAATAACAATTATTCTTTGTTCTGTTACTATATCACTTTACTAAAATCATATTTCTCTATCAAGTCCTACCTCTTTCCAAAAACCATTACCATAAAAATATTCCCATTTATTCTTAATTCATTTCAGTGATATTCCCCTTTCTGTTAATATCTTAAATAAAGGACTATTAATAATTTTCCAAATAATCCCCTAACACCGAAATCTTTGTATACAAAAAATGCTTAATTTTGTTTTTCACCCTTAAACTATTAAACCTTCCATAATTCTTGCACTAAGTCTTGTTAGCATCCCTATGCTCCACTAGTAGTGCTGGGCTAAAGTGGGTATTAATACTCTGGGATATTTATGTAAAACATATTTAAGAATGTATAAATTTTCATCGTAGCAAGGTGATAAGTAAGGTTTAACATTTACCTTAGTGTCATTTAAAGAAACTAAATGAACACAGTTTAATATAAGAGACTCGCTGGGCAGGGAGCAAAGCAAAAGAGGGTTGCATGGATTAGTTGGGGGGAGGGGGAGAAGTTGGCATATGTGCCGGTTAATTTCTGGTCAGTAGAGGTAACAGAAAAAAAGATTCACCAAAATGAACTCAAGATACTGGATAGTTTCATGAGGCAATTAGTGAAGAGGATACAAAATGTGATATTTCATTTGGATCCAGTGGACATTTGTTTTGAAGTAAATGCACAGTCATTCAACATGTCTTCATAGACATGTCTTAATTAACTGACTGGTTGTTAATTAACATGATTTGGATCAAGAGTTCTATTTTGGCCTCATCCATAAAAAGACAGTAGGGAAGAGAAAGGGAGAGAATTCCTGCTGTAGTTACTTCCCTGCAGATATCTCCTGAACAGAGAAAAGAAATGATGAAGTTTGAAAGTGGAAAAAAATAAAAATAAAGGAGGAGGACACCAGATGATTTTGATAATGAAACGATGTTAGTAAGCACATGTGATAGATGTGAAAGACAGTGACTCCATAGTTGCAGAATTTGTAGGAGGTTATAATAAAACCTTCAAAATACAGTAGTGTTGTAGGTTCATATGGATACCATTAAAATCATGAGGTTGAAAAGTGTAGATAAATTAAAGAAAGAATTTATCAATAACAAGAATAACATATAGTTCATTTCACACCATCATTGATATTGTAGAAAATCGCAAACTCGCAGTTAAAGGTAACAGTTAGTTATACCCGCAGAAAAATCACTGAATGTTAAGGCAAAGTAACTTAAGAGGTATATTTGTGTAATATAAAATTTCACACTTTGGAACAGTAAATATTCTTTGGCGGATAAACAAAATCATCTTTGCCGGTGATAATAAACATCGAATTAAGTATCAAGACGGCGAGATAAGCAGATAAGCAGAAGCCCTGACGAAGGCTCCAGGTTGGGGCCGAAACGTTGGCGTTATCAGCAAAGAAACGCAGCGCAAAACCCGAAAAGAAACAAGTAAGTGCAATTTTCGAGGTATATTTGTGGTTATTTCAATTCATGAAATTTATTTGTTGTATCTGTAACATCCCTATTAAGTCTTCGAGTAGTGATATTTGCAATTATTTTTGCTACTCACTTTGTTTGCAGCCTGTGTAATCCATGTATTATAATCAGATTTTATTTTCCTTTCATTGTGTTTCTTTATTACCATCCTTTATGTCATTCCTTGGTTTTAGATGATAGTAAGGATGTTTATTATAGGTAACACATCTGTCAACTTAAGGAGCATTTCTAAATCAGTGCGTTGACTATAAGTGCAAATACAAATGTTAACCTTAAAAAAAAAAATACAGACGTTTCCGCTTACAATTTACCAGCTAATGTTACCTGCCTGCAATATCCACATTCAATCGGAGAGCTGCATACAAACCAGTAAGAATGGACTTTATAATGGCATAAAAAAAAATGAGCATCAAAAGGAATTGATGTCTACACAGCACTTCAACTAAATTATATTATATCACCAAAGAATAATTTCTATAAGTTTTCTGTGTAGTATGAATCACATTTCCTTTGTAATCCAATTTGATTGGAATTGCAAAAAATTTCATGGAAACTTGGTATGTCACTGAGTAATTTGTAAAACAATATACTTAGGAATGAATGATTACAGAAATATTCTAAAACATTACAAACTCTTGAAGCATTTGAACACCAAAAAAATCTAAATCAAAGACTGTCATTATATTAAGAAATGGCACCACTCACCTCCATCTACATAATATACACAAATAATTTGCAAGGTAAAGGCAAAAAATGACAGAAATGAAAGAAACTGCCCATGTGATTAGTGCCATACGCTCTCCAGAAATTTTTTATATATATATATAATTTGTAGACTTAAGCAGCAAACACTAGAAATGTTCCTTAGTTGCCTTGCGATAATCACGCAATGATAATTCATTAATATCCATATTCATATAACTGTCAAACAATACTATATGAATATTTGAGTGATATAGATAAATACACACAAAACAGATGTAAGAATATGTGAAAGGGTCAGGTTGTAAATGACATTCTGTACAGGTGTAGGGAGTGGATCCAAAAGGTACCTGGCAATAGTGTCATATTTTCATGGAAGCGGCAACTGTTTGTTGGCACCCCCTTAACGATCAGATACACAGTAAGCATGGCATGAGGGGAGACAAAGTGCCCAGCGGCATGTGAACAGCCACCTGCTGGTGATGTAATAAATATACCACCATACCAAGATGTCATGAGCTAGACATCATGATTGAAACATCAGCATTGATGACATATGATATGACGTATGACCAGTATCCTACCATTGGAAGAGCAAGGAACCTGTGTTAATAGAATGCACAGATTAGGACCAATAAACCAAAACAAGGTTTATGTTTAATTGCATGTATACAACGAATAAGATGCAAGAGGACAGTAGCCTTATAGCAAATTGGCCAAAATATCAAGAGGTGTATCAGTACCAAACATGAGCAGTGGGACAGGAGATTTTGCAGTTTCTATCCCACTTCATCTCCAGTCTTGCAAGGGGCAACCCACACCATCTATGGTCTCACAGTTGGCAAGACTTCGTCTTCAGTCCTGCAGAGGCCAAGATAATTTGTCTCCAGTCGTGCAGGCAGCATCCCTGATCTTGTACAACGCAAATGTCTTCTGCAGCATGGAAGGAGCATATACTTCAAATTTCTACAAGTGTAAAATTAACTGTTAGAATTCATTGCAACAAATACAACTGGCCAGGACATAGCTCAAACCAGAAAATTGTTTCATGGTGCAGTATAAGTTTTTGGCGCAGAGTCACGAGTTTCTGCATAGAGTAAGAGTATGGCGAGTGACGTGCTGACAGAACTGGTAAATATGATCACTGTTTCATTGACAAACAATTTTCGGTAACCTGATAATCGCCCTCAGTAGATCCTCATTTATCAGATGAGCTAATTGCACAATAAGCTCGCTAGATACTCCAAATTAATATTCAGACACCCAACATTTTGAACTATAATGTTCAGTTTTTGTGGACTCTGTTGCCATATATACAATTTGGTATTTGTATTAGTTAACTTATGATGATCATAACCTGAATATTACACTTTTCGTTATGTGGGCTGACAGTAAACCATGTAAGCTTTTATGTAACCTCAATTTTGAAATCAAGTAGAATAAATCAGTTCATAATGTATGAATGAAATCAGCATTTTCATTTCATATTAAATTCAATAGCCTCTTGCTCAATGGTTGGTATTCATTTAAGCAAATGATCAAATGCTCAGCCTGCCATATATTAAACATTTTGTTTTTTATATTTTATGTCATCCTAAAAAAACATATCGAACACCTATTTGTACAGTTGTAAATAAAGAGCAATAAAAAATTGCCCAACATTCTCAAACCATATTAAATATCAAAGAAATAGCAGCCATTTCTTTGCAAAGTTCCTGCATAAAAATGGGGGTTTAAAAATTATGTGCCACATCTGTGGGTTTGCCATGATCCTGGATGTGATGTGTAAATAACACCTATTCCATTCCATGAAGCAGTGGACCTTTTTCCGACAGCTATCTTCATTTCAAAGAATGCAGCAGTTGTTGTTGTTATTTGGGTTTTAGGGCGCGTCGATGACGAGGTCATTAGCGCCCTAACAAAAACCAGGCGTGACAACGTGGCAAAATTGCCGTCTGTGTGGCCGACTGTAAAGGGGTCGGCCACAGAGACAGCACAATAAAATACTAACATACTAACTAAAATACCGTCTGCGTGGCCGACTGTAAAGAGATCGGCCACACAGACGGCAACATAAGATATAAAACTGAGACTAGGCAATAAAATATAAAAATATATACATTGACTGGTTGGCTGTAAAAGGGCCAACCAGTTTTAAAAAAAAGTTAGCTGGCTGGCTGTAAAAGGGCCAGCCATATAAGCAGTGTCACAAGTAAAAACAGTACTTGGATTAGTGGTTGTAAATGGCCACCAATCCAATCTAAAACCTAGGCCAATATGCCCAAAATTTTTGGGACAAGACCGGCCAAGCAACAAAACTTTAAAACCTAAGCCACGTTGTCACCGTCATCGTTTAAAATAAGGGACAGATCGTTGGCTAAGCCAACGTCTGCCCTTAAATCTAAAAACAGTGTACATTCGGTTAAAATGTGGTGTACCGTCAAAGGTACGCCACAAGCGTCACATTCCAGTGGGTCCTCCCGGCGGAGAAGAAAGCTGTGCGTGAGAGGACAGTGCCATATACGGAGGCGAGTAAGAGAACCTCATCCCTTTTCGCCTGCTGGAAGGAGCTGCTCCACGGCTGAACGGTCGGCTTGACCTGCTGGAGCTTATTATGCTCGACTTCCAGCCACTGCCTCTGCCAAATATCAAAGATAAATCTCTTCACCGCCGAGGCAAGGTCTGACTTCGGGACCGGTGCAAAGTCGATTCGGACCTTGTCACAGGCTAACTTGGCAGCGTCATCAGCTGCCTCGTTCCCCCTGATTCCCACATGACCCGGTACCCAACAGAATAAAACCTCCTTTCCAGATGATTGAAGTGAAAGGAGGGCGTCCTGGATGTCATGGACTAAGCGGTCTGTTGGGTACATGTTTCCTAATGCCTGAATGCAGCTGAGGGAATCACAGCATATGATGTATTTCATATAACGACTTACCTTCATATGCTGGAGCGACTTTAGTATGGCGTAACACTCGGCAGTATACACGCTGCACCTACTATCCAGCTTGTATTTGTAAGTCGCTCGAGGGAACACTACGGAGCAGCCTACTCCGTTAGCCTGCTTAGACCCATCCGTATATACCGGGGTAAAATCCTGATACTGGTTTAAAGTGTCACTAAAAACTCTGTTAAAAACACTGTCAGAGGTAGACAGTTTGTGGAACCTTGACATTTCTAAAATCAATCTGGGCCTCTTTAAAAGCCAGGGAGGAGATTTACTCCAACCCTGGTGATAAAAAGCTAGTAGTTCACAACCATATTCTTCTAAAATAGCCTTTGTACGGCGGCTGAACGGTCTGGTCACTCTACGGCGATTATCGTATAGCTGACCATAATTTGGCGTCATTACTACGTCGTGCACGGGACTACTGTGTGTTGCGGCAATGTGAACATAGTGCCGCACCATGAGGAGGTGCCGCCTGGTCGAAAGCAGCGGCTCACCAGACTCAGCACAAATGCTGGGTATTGGGCTAGTGTGATAGGCACCAGAAGCGAGCCGGATTCCTGCATGGTGGACACTATCTAAAATGCGTAGGTAACTGTCCCGTGCCGAACCGTATATGATGCAGCCATACTCCAGACGCGACCGTACAAAGGCTCTGTAAAATTGTAGCAGGCAGGAGCGGTCAGCACCCCACGACCTGCCACACAGACATTTTAAAAGATTAAAAGCTTTCAAGGCCCTGGCTCTCACATCTTTTAGATGCGCAAGCCAGTTGAACCTTGCGTCTAAAATGAGGCCCAGAAATCTAACAGTATCAGTAAAACTTAGAACGGTGTTCCTCAGGGTAGGGTGTGGCTCTGGTAAAAGGCTTCTGCTATGAGTAAAAAGTACACACTGGGTTTTCTCGGCAGAGAAACAAAAACCGGTGTGCACTGACCATTCATCCAGCCTGTTCAGCGCGAGTTGCAGCTGCCACTCGGCGCTTCTCAGGCTGGACGATGCAATAAAAATTAAAAAGTCGTCCACATATAAGGAGTACCGTATGGGACTCCTTATAATGGCTCCTATGCTATTGATGGCAATGGCGAAGAGCGTAACACTTAAAACTGACCCTGAGGGACACCGTTTTCCTGAATAAAAAGATCAGACATTTCACTACCGACTCGGTACCGGAAGCA
This sequence comes from Vandiemenella viatica, assembly GCA_031002005.1. Classification (NCBI taxonomy): domain Eukaryota; kingdom Metazoa; phylum Arthropoda; class Insecta; order Orthoptera; family Morabidae; genus Vandiemenella; species Vandiemenella viatica. Next base: position 26,757,697 of record CM061921.1, read on the forward strand.
ACAACCAGTTAAAAATTATTTTAAAAAATGGGGTAGGTTTCCCCTAAAACCCCATTCATGTAACTGTTTTAAAATTACATGCCGCCAGGTAGTATCATAGGCCTTTTCGATATCGAAAAAAACACCCACAAGGTGTTGGCTGCGGATAAACGCATCCTGTATTGCCGCCTCCAGGAGGATTAGGTTGTCCAAAGTTGAACGCGACTTCCTGAATCCACACTGAAAGCGGCTCAGGAGATTACGGGATTCAAGACACCAGATGAGGCGGCGATTGACCATTCCCTCCAGTGTCTTCCCCACGCAGCTTGTTAGGGCAATACTACGATAGCTACCTGGCAACAATTTGTCCTTCCCTGGTTTTAAAATGGGAATTAATGTTGCTTCTTTCCACGAGTCGGGTAAGTGTCCTCCGGTCCATATATCGTTAAAAACATCCAGAAGGTACTCCTTAGCATCTTTACTAAGATGCCTCAGCATCTGGTACTGGATCATATCAGGCCCTGGAGCAGTGTCGTTAGCGCCATTCAACGCTGACTACAGCTCCCAAAATGTAAATGGGCAGTTGTAGGCCTCTGTATTCGACGAATCGAAGCACAGCACGTGCCTATCGGCAGCAATCTTACGTTGCCGGAACCGAGGGTCGAAGTTGGTGGACGAAGTGATAGCGGCAAAATTCTCCGCCATCAGCTGTGCTATGCTTCGTTCGTCGGTAATTACCCGTCCGCGATCCAGTAATCCAGATACTGGTGGGCGGGAGTACCTTCCTGATATATGTCGGATAGACTCCCATACTTTCGACGAAGGTGTGGAACGATTTATAGTGCTTGCAAAGTTCTGCCACGACCTTTTCTTGCTCTCCTTAATAACTCGACGCGCCTTAGCTCTGGCAAAACGGAACGCTTCCAGGTTGTCGGAAGTTGGCTGCAACCTAAATCGACGCAACGCCTGTCTGCGTGCCTGAATAGCGGAACGACATTCGTCGTTCCACCAGGGGACGGGTGTCCTACGCAGCGCTCCGGAGCTTTTCGGCATGGAAATGTCTGCTGCCTGGTGAATCACTTCGGTAAAGTGATTCACCCTCTCCTCAACGTTGTTATACTCTTTAAGAGTAATGGAGCGGCGGTAGAGTTGCCAGTCAGCTTTGCTGACGTTCCATTTGCGTCGGTTATTGCCTCCTCCACGGTTAAACTCTACGTGCATCCATATTGGGAAGTGGTCGCTTCCATGAAGGTCACGATCCACCTCCCAATGCACGGAGTCCGCGATTGAGGGAGAGCACAACGAAAGGTCAATGGCAGATGACGATCCGGAAGCAGTGGTAAAATGCGTCATTGCACCAGTATTGAGGACGCAAATTGCCTCTTGCTCTATTAATCTACCAACCATTCGGCCTCTGGGGCAATCGGCATTTGAGCCCCACAGCGCACTATGTGCGTTGAAATCTCCTAAAAGGAGGAATGGCCGAGTAAGCTGCCGCAAGATGTTAAACATGCCGTCATAACTGACGGGCGTGTTAGGTGGTAGATAAATAGAGCATACTGTCAGTTGAGTGGGACCATGAATCCTCACTGCCACTGCTTGTAAATCAGAGGTGAGAGCTACAGGTTCGGAGTGGACAGTGTTTCGGACAAACACCGCCACTCCACCCTTCGCTCGATCACCCTCGGTAACGTCCTTACGGTAAACGTCATATCCTCTTAGCACAGGTTGGTGTGTTGGTCTGAAATGTGTCGCTTGGAGGCAGAGACACAAAGGATCAGACCGAGCTAAGAGGTGTAACTCCTCTTTGTGAGCTGTAAAACCGTTGATGTTCCACTGAAGTATGGGAGCCATCCTTACCTATTTAACCTCACCCGCCCCGGTTCGGGTGGGTCATCGGTCACTTCCTGCTGAGGAACGGGACCAGAGTCGTCCACCAGCATCTCAATTTCTTCCTGCCCGGAAGCGGAGACAGACATCTCCGACCCAGAGGACTCCTCAAAATCCTCACCATCCTTTTTCTTCTTCTTCCTCTGCCTCTTCCCCTTACTGCTGGGCGGTCTGGGAGGAGAAGAAGAGGGGGACTTAACAAACTGGGTTGGACCAGTCTGTCTAAATTTATTCCACGGATCTTATGGTCACCTCTGTTTCCACTGGTAGCAAGTGGTATCGCTACCACTTCAACAGAATGTGGTGGAATTGGAGGTGGATTTAATTTACCTGCTATATTTGATGCTGGTGGAGACTTTGTTACTACTGCTGGAGTGGTCGAGGTTGCAGATGTGTTACTAGCAACATCCACGGTCCTAGGTGTCATGACTTTGGTGGATTTTGCACCACACTTGCACTGACATGAGCACGTAGTGCTTGTGCCCATGTCTGCAAAAGATGTATGCGTAGCAACACTTTCTTTCCTGACGGGAGTCGAGACCATTTTGGCAAAGCTACTTCCAAAAATTGGAGCGGCGAGCGATTTCGCCTTCTTCTTTGCTTCTCCATACAGTATCCGCTCTTTGGTCTTCAACTCCTGTATCTTGCGCTCCTCAAGATACACTTGACACTCCCTACTCCAGGCAGGATGCGCCCCGGAGCAGTTGACGCACACCTGTGGGAGCGTGCAAGTGGCACCCACTTCATGTGCCCCCTTGCCGCATCTACCACAGGTGGGGTTACCCTCGCATGACGCCGTCGTATGTCCGAACCTCTGGCACTGGAAGCAGCGCATTTGGTCCGGAACATACGGACGGACGTTCAAGTTAATGTAGCCAGTTTTAATACACTTGGGCAACACCGGAGTGTCAAACGTCAGGACAAAGGTGGCAGTCTTTTCAAGACTGCCATTTATCCTACGAGTAATCTGACGCACCTCGACCACTTGCTGCTCTTCCCATTCCTTAACCAGTTCCTCGGTCCCTAAATCCATAATGTCCCGGCAGGTGACAACGCCTTTACTACAATTTAGGGTTCTGTGGAGATCGCTTTTAACGGCGAGCTCCCCGAGCTTCTCGCAAGTAAAGAGCTGGGATACATGTCTACTGGTGGTTGTTTCCAGCAGCAGCGTCCTGTTCCTCAGCTTTTTAATTGATCGCAAGGTCCCAACCAATCCTTCCAACCCTTTATTAATATAAAAAGGGGACACTTTTTCAAATGTCCCCTCTACCCACTCCATTACAACGAAAGCGTTCGGTATCGAACAGACTTTCCTGTGACATTGACTCTCCGAAGCGGGGGGGAGGGGGTGGGGGCTATCAACCCTGGCCCGCTTCTTAGTACTGGGTGTATTGGGTTTAGCCTGCGGCACACCCGAACCGCAGGGTTTTGTGGTTTTTGTGGAAGACTTCATTTTGGTCCAACGAGTAAAACCAGTTTAAAAAGAATCGCTAATACAACAGGGGTGCGCAGGTGCCCCTGAGGTTGCACGTTAGCGAGTGATTTCCCTCATCACCCATTCGCCTCCTCGGCACGTGGCTGACCTTGAGGTTGAGGGGTTTTTTATAGAGGTTTGTTCCGTCCTCACGATCCGGGCGATGAAGCCAAGATCCCCGTTCTCCTAGGCACACAACGTTCCACCGCCACGCCCTACAGTGGTCGTTGAAGCATGGTAGGAGTTTACGGTGTGGGAAACTTGCGGCGCTCACAAGTTTCCAGCTCGGGCACCGCGGGTTCACCAAACCCGTACCTGGCACTTGCGTACCAGGCCCCTGAGGGGTCAAAGAATGCAAATTTGACATTAAGTTGGTAATAAGTTTAGCCTTGTCCATAAATTCATCCCATTCAGAACACAATATATCATTTTGGTATTCTAGCAAACAGTAGACATATACTTGGGGAAAAACGAAAAAAAAAGAAGAAGAAACATCAGCAGATTAAATCATGATATTTGTTAAATAATCCACTCATAAACTTCGAGTCAGTACTTATATACCACTCCAGACAGCAGAATGGAAGGAGAAAATGGCTAATAATTAGTATAGCATCCAAAGTGTATTCCCAGTTTGTTTTAACTGTCACTGTTAAAACTATGCCAACTTAGCTGCTCCAAACCAAATACACATCTTTCATACGTATCTACCTTCTAATGCATCAGTAATCACAAATGTTCCAAAACTGTTAAACAAGGGGTGAGAAACAAAGACAACTGAACTTACCACTCTTCTTGCTTTTGCCAACTCCACTCTTATATCCTTAAGAAGAAAACCTTTGATGCCATCACTATCCCGGCCACCCTGCAGTGTCGATGAAAGCAACTGGAACACAATTACCATAGAAAAATTTCACTAATTAGTAAAACATAGGGACATGAAATGTTTATAAAGAGTATTTTATTCTGTTTTGTAAGAAATGTCACCAATCAAATATAACACATATATCGAACAAGTCAAGCACACAATAACACTAAAACTGAGAAAAAGATTCCGTTTGTAATTCCACATGCTTGTCAACATGATATGTGAAAACACTACGAATTTAGTATAGTTAGTATCATTATTAATTATCTCACAGCACTGTCAAAACAGTCTAAGCAGGAACAAGCATAATAATTGACATTCATACAGCTTTTTAGACTTAAAACGAAAATTAGTGATGGAAAAGTTAAAAATGTTGCCTGGACCAGAGGAAAAGTCACATAATAGTAATATGATATTTGCAATAGTTTAGTTCTCCAGTCTACATGGGAAAAAGGTTAGTTTACACCATAATATTTAATCGAACATATGAAACATTGGTGAACTCAATGGAACACAATACTTGTACAGTATTTAGTGGTGGCTATGAATAAAGCTTTGATTTTGGTTCCTTTTCATCTGCAAGACTGGATTGCCTGTGGAATTTCAAATATCTTTTGTTTCAGTTCTAGCGGTACCCAGATCTAAAGTATCATCATAGCAACTGGTTGTCACAATACAGATAGACAGCCACTGATTGATGGTAGCACAATGCTACTATCACATTTCGACAAAAAAATTTACTCACCAGGCAATAGTAGTGACAAAGAATATTTTCTTTCTTAAGAAATTCACCCAGATTTACTTGGTCTACAGTATTTGTTTTGCACAGGCAGCATGTTTGTGGTGGTGGTCTTTTGCTCTTGACTTTCATGTTCAACTGCTTGTTCTTAATACATAACCTGCAACAATTTCATGTTAAGACACACTTTCAGATGCTAACATTTATCAACAGTTTTAAAATTTAAATAACACAAAGCTTTAAAAAAAATAAAAAAAAAAAAGGTAGTATATACTATTTTGCATATAGCTTTACACATTGTCAAAATTAAGGAATTCGGCTGTGCCCTTTTGAAGGAACCATCCAAGAAGTCACTTGAAGTGATTTTGGGAAACCATGGAAAACCGATATCTGGATGGTTGGAAGAGGATTCAAACCTGCATCCTCCCAAATATATGTAAATGTATCCCTGGCCACATCCATTTCCCAAAAACTACTACCTACTTTCGTGATGCCTAATAACTAGCGTCTAAACAATTCATACAACTATTTCATTGTTACTAACATAAAAATACAACTCTTTCTTGATAGTTCATGAATTGTCACATTCTAACTACAGCAACTGATGAGTGAATACAGTTATAAATTGTTCTAGCAGCATTCCTTTAATACCTGCCACAAGCAGTTTTTTTTTATCTAATTTTGCCAAGTATTACTGTTTGTGTAAGGATGTATTCCTGCTGTACAGATTTCTTTTAGCTTAGCACTGCTGATAAAAGATTTTGGCCAACAAACTGATGGTGATTTTTCTCCAAGATCCATTTTTCACAGTGGCCTTCCTGTTGTTTCTCCCAACCAAAATTCATTATTCAGAACACGTGCCATTTAGAAAAATTTGCTAATGGATATACACAGTAACCAAAAGTAATGTTGGATCAGTAGCAGGTAGTTTGGAGCATACTACTTTGAAGTTTAAAGGACTGTAGTTTCTGGGTAGGTGGGAAAAAAATTTGATATCCAAACAGTTTACAATATTTTCTAGACATTGGACATTATTCTTGTTTTAATTGCGATGGATCTTATACCATGATGAGAATTTCCCTACAAACCAATTTTCACATTAGGCGAGTATTTACTTCAAATTCTTTAACTATTTGAGGTAAACTGTTTAGTGCCTCTCTTTATAAAATATTACAGTCCCAGAGACCCCTAGCTCCAAATTAAAACTTTACAGCTCCCTTGTATCTGAAACCAGATGCGAACTTATGACCATATTTTTACTTCAACACACTACCCAATGTTCATTCAGGCCTCACTGTCAATGCAAGCCCTGTAAAAAACACCTAACACACTTTTCCCCTGCCTCCTGTCTCAAAACCCAGTTCCTTTAACATACCAATAGCTAATTGTGATATTTTGCAATTTCCACAACAAATCTAGCTGCTCTCCCTTACAACCCCTCCAACTCCTGTTTTGGACATCCATAATGTGGGTACAATACTATCCCAGCATGAGCATGACCAAGGTTTGTAAACTAGTTCTCTCACCTTCATTATATCTCCACATAACCCTTTCCATCCATTAGATGGAGGGCCTTCAAAAATATACATACCACCCACCCCTCAAATGTGGCCGGCCACATTGGGTTTACTACCAAATGAAATGTTTTCAACACAGAAATTCCCCTCCATTGGGTAATCATACAAAACATTTCGTATTTATATTCCATGCCAACATACCCAATTATATATCCCACCATTCTGTGGTTGTTCACAATCGTCTCTTACTTTGATCATATCACACAACATCATGTCATATACAATCTAACCTCCAACTTTTAACTAACAGAATCATTCATTAGAATTATGAACAGTAAAGCAGTCAACACACTACCCTGTGGCTTTTTTTGATGAATTTACATCTTATCAACATTATTGATGCAGCAGAAGATTGGGGACAAGGAAGATGAAGAAATTAGGTGAAGGTCCTTCAAAAGAACCATTCCAGCATTTGCCTGGAGTGAGAGAAAACTGAAATCTGAGTGGCAGTATGTTAGGACCCAGCATTGCCACTCACCCACTAGATTCTGTACTGATGCTCTCAACTGAAGTTGTCTCATTGAAATTACAGTTTGTAGCATGATTCTTTCCTTCTTACCTCTTAAGCATTCCTCCACCCCGCAAGACACATTCTGACCCCCCCCCTTTTTCCTCCAAGCCCATTTCATTTAGCCCACTAAGATTCACATGAATAACCTTTCCTAAACCCACACTGCTGATTTCTATGCCACTTTCTTTCACCAGAGATATTCCTAATGTGACAGGATATTAAGCTCTCCATCAACATTCATACCACTCAGGTAAAACTACTTGGTCCAAATTTCTCAGCCCTATTTGCCTCACCTCCTTTGTGGAGCAGTACTCCTTTGACACATTTACAGTCCTCTGGTAAACAAAAAATGTCTAGGTAGTGTATGACATATCCAGGAATTCTAAACATGCGGCAATATAATTCTTTATGTAAGATACTAATTTTCAAGAACGTTTAGTCTCACATCTTTTATTGTGACTTAAAGACTTATAACCATATTTAGGAGAAGTATATTTGATTACTTAGAACATCAAAAACACGAGAAAGAGCAAAATTAAACAGGAGAGAGAGAGAGAATGGTTTTACTTACTTCATTTGAATGACTTTCAGGCAGTCACCCATCGATACACTTTCTAAAAGACACTACTTCATACTGTTGATCAACACACTGAGCAATACAAAATACTGACAGTGGGCTTTTTTTCTATGCTTCCTTGTCTAACATGGAGAGTGGAAACCAATCCTCACTTTCTTGCTCAATGAAATTATAAACTGTGGTACCACCCTTGTCTCCCGGCTCTGATATACCCTCTATGCCACATGGGCTTTCCATGAACAAAAACTAAAGACACTAGCTTACCACCTCTCCCTCTCTCTCTTACACACACAAATGACCATATTTTGTTTTCAAAGGATGACCACCTTTCAGTCAAGGGCACCAGCCAGTTTGGCTAGTGACGTCGAGAGTGTCGCCTAGCTTCATCCACAAATGGCCGCCATATTGTACCCTCATCCCAAACATGTGTAACATAGCCATAGAAATTCCTAGTCACATCAGTCTTTATTCTTCTTTCTGCCATAATACTCTTCATGAACGAATCTTTAGCTTCCCTCTTTGATGCAGTTGATTCTGCATTTCACATTTCCTAATGCCTTGCTGCTTTTTTACTTTATTATTTACTTACCTTCTCATAATAGGTTTCCTACTCTCAAAATATTCCATAATGCATTTATTAATTTATATTTAACTCTATACATTAAAGTGCTCTACTTTTTCTTGTTTTATTGCATCCATTAACAAGTTCTTAGTTAATGTGAAATCTTTGGTGATCCATATGCCTTTTCCTTCTACGAATACTGTTGTATTACAACCCCATCCCACCAACCTAATTCCCTTATAACACTCTCAGGATCAAAGTTAGACTGCTCATTTCTACTTGCTTACTCCTTCCCTGATTACTTCAGCTACTATCTCTGTATGATGTCATTAATGGTCTCATCAGACCAGTGGTCTAATACTTTCACCTCTTCCACAACCTCAGTAACTTCTTCCCTATTCTTATCCATAACTATCAATCCCCTAACTTTCATAACATAGCTATGTTGTTGTTGTTGCTTTAGGGCGCGTCGACAGCGCGTCATTAGCGACATAGCTATGGAAATTGCTGGTCACTTTAGTCTTTATTCTTCTTTCTGCCATAATACTCTTCACAAACGAAAATTTAACTTCCCCCTTTGCTGCTATTGATTATGCATTTCACATTTCCTAATGGCATGCCACCTTTTTACTTTATTATACCTTCTTCTCACTAACATTTCCAGCCTCCTGACACCTCTACTGTACAGAGCTGGGGGAAAAAAGACAGCATAACAGACCATATCATTACCACCATTTTTAGCAGTGAAGCAAGAGTGGTCACTCTTCCTTCAACATGAACTTTTAGCTTTCATATCTAGGGGTTAGGAGGAAGTTGCTTACTGTGCGAGGATGGTTAACCTGTAATCATTTTTTGTATAGAAGTCTGATGTTTTTCTATTAGGCCAATGTTTGTACCGAGATTGTGTATGAGAACTTTTGAACAATACATAATTTATCAGGAAGTCTAGAGTTTTTTAAGAGCATACCTTTATCCCTTGAGGTAATTACAAGGGATTGGCGACCATCAAACAGATTCCGTTAAGACAAACAGCTGTATGCTACAACCCCAAGCAAGCAATTGTTTTACAATTTGCCCCTGGTAACCTTGGTAGGAATAGTGGAAAATTATTATGTTATTTCTTTTGTGTATTACACAGCAGAAAATATAACAAGATGGTACTGTCATAAAACCAATTTTTTTTTTTTAATATGCCTTCACAATGAGTTATTTTCATAACTTTAGCTATTATTAATACAGAGGGGTCGATTAATACTGAAGATGATCAATTAAACTGTACATGAGAAAATAGGAATGCTCTACTAAAAATCAGGTCAATAAGTAAACTTAAAGCTCATCCTCTCAATTCTTGTCTGTCATGTCGAAGTCATGTGAACGATGAAACTTTCGACCAATTACTTTTGCTCACTGAGGTAAGGTGGTTGTCAAGAGGTGATAGTTACAGTATTGAGAGTTGAAGAGTGCCTTAGGAAGGTGGATCCATCGTTATGTGACAAGTTAAAACAGAGCAATAACCTAATTTTATCCATAATTCTCTATATTGACGTGACTGTATTAATCAGATAAAAAGTAGAATGAGAAACAGCCTTCAGTCACTAGAATACAAATTTTATTGTAATACAATAAAATACAAATTTTATTTAAGTCCAGAGCCAGTTTATTTTTAAACAACCAGTTGTCCATACCTCTTAAAACCACATTTCCCTACACCTGTGGTCACTACCAACATTAATGTCAACTGCAAATAAAAATGCTTTCTCCCTTACAGATATTAGTAGAACCGTATATATTATTAGCAAGAAAAGATACGGGACCTAAATTAGTTGTCTGTGGGACATCAATACCAATGCTTTGATTCGGATAGCAACTATGTGAGATGTTAATATCATATCGACTTTCCAAAATTTCCAGTACTTGTATTCCATTTAGCAGATATGACTAAAACAAACACTTTACAATAAATCTTATTCCTATTACTTCCAGTTTGGTATCAAAAAGCTTTGAAAAAATATAAATAATCCTAATGTACAAGAGCAGGGGCAGATCCAGAATTTTGGTTTGGTGGGGGGGGGGGGGGCCTTGAGTCGGGCAAAGGTAGTCTTTATAGTTTCCTCAGATTGCTCTCCCTTAAAAAATTAGGGGAGCTAAAAAAAGAAAATGTTCCCAAAATTATGATGTTGGGGGTGGACCTAGATACTTTTGGGAGGGGGAGGGGCTTTGAGCCCCCTAGCAGCCCTCCCACTGGATCCGCCCCTGTACAAGATGGTACCAAAAGAAGCAGAACTATTTGTTTTTAATGATGCAATTAATTTTTTTGATAAAATATTCTCAATCCTCATCAAACTACTCTGCACTGAAACTGATACAATTGTCTACTCTTTCATTCCATTGGTTAAAACATTTTACATACTCATCTTCAGTGATGCCTGAAAGTACCTCCATCATTTTTGTCTTCACCTGATCTATGTTGGATAAACGTCTTCCATTCAAGCCCTTTTCATTCGAGATAATAAAAATAAATCATAGGAGGCAAGGTCAAGTGACAGGGTGGGGGGCGCAGTCTAAAACTGGCACATAGAGAGGGCTGTGAGAGCAAGGGCACAATGGTGATAGACGAAACAGCAGCCCGACTGCTACATTGCTGCAGAATCTTTTCAAAATGTTCTGGTTTACTGTCTGACCCTGTAGGACAAACTCTGAATGGACAATAACTTGCACACATTTGATTTTACCTGCCTTGCTCTTCTGGTGAGAGGTGAGCTTGCAGTCTTCCATTGCCTCGACTGTTGCTTCGTTTCCAGGTCGTAATCATAACACTATGATTCATCACCTGCGATGACCTTAAATAAAAGTTTTGAATCATTTCAGAGCTCTCCCTTTAAAGCACAGCAGGCTTACAAGTGATCTTGTTTTTGCTGTGCTGAGAGCAGGCGAGACACGAATTTGGCAAATACCCTTCGCATACTTAAATCTTCACTTAAAATCTGCTGAAGAGAGTTCTAAATCACTCAAGACAGATCCACAACCTGTTCAATGATATGTTGTCGACCTATCAAAACGATGTTGAAAGCAGTACAGAGTGTGGTTGATCATCAATTGCCATTTCACCTTTTTTCAAACGGTAAAACCACTCGAACATGGGTTTTCCGCAAAGCATCAGTCATGTAGGCATTTTTAACATTTCAAGAATTTTTGTGAGCAGGAAGCAAACCCTCATGGCCACATGCTATTCACAGAATCAGCCATCGCAAAAATGATGAGAACACAAAACAGCAGTCAGTAACAAATTAACACCAGTCAAACACAACATTCTCTTGTGACGACTCTTGGTATACTGACTCGGGGATGGTAAAACGACATGCTCCAAGTGGCAGAAAATAGTACTACAAAAACTCCATCCCCTCCTCCTCGAAAACATGAGCAGAGTTTCTTTTTGGTAGCCAGTCAAATGATCGCCCTTGTCAAGTGCTGCTAGCAGTTTTCTTTTCCTGAATTATGCTATCGCAGTCACCTTTCCTTTTGCTGCTCTGAAGCCAAACTGTGATTTACTAAGGAGATTTTTTTGCTGTCATCAGTCTTTCAACTGGCTTGATGCAATCCTCCATCTCTTCCTATCTTGTGCTAACCTCTTCATCTCTACATATCCCCTACAACCCACGTCCTAAATTATCTGCTTCATATATTCTAATCTGTCTTCCTCTACAGTTCTTACCTTCGACTGTTCCCCCCACCAGCAAATTAACTAATCCAGCATGTCTCAAAATATGACCTACCAGCCTGTCTCTTCTTTCTGTAAGCTTCTTCCACAAACTTCTTTCCTCGCCCATCATTTCCAAAACTCTTTCATTTCTTACACCAACTGAAAAAGCCATTCAGTCTTTTTTCCACGAGTGACTCAAATATTTTGTAGAGCGATGGTATAGAAACAAGGCAATAGTTTTTTGGTTTCACAATTCCCCATTTTTGGACACAGGTAGGACTTTTTAAAGTTTGATTTTGTATGGAAATACACTAGATGCAAGAATCATTTATGATATGATCTAAACTGAGGTGGTGAGGGAGACTTGTGTACATTGCTTTATTAAAAATGTAGGTAACCCTCAAAGCAAGATGGCCTTTTCCTAAAATCCTATATCACTACCAGTTCCATTGCAGAAAAGAGCAGTATTGACTTTCTTGGACAATGAAAAGCATTTGTCCTGAACCTATGCAGCAATTCCCAAGAAAATTAATACATAGTTTGCTAGAACTGATGAGCAGTTCACCAAAGAGTTTAAATTTTTTTATCTCCTATAAACTTTACTGTAATTTTAAAAATTAGGTAGAAAATTTGTAATGGAGTGTGTCTTTTGCCATATACATGCCTCCTAAAAGGAAAATGTTGAACTCTTGCACACTGGGATTCCTCGGTATACCTCAGCATACAAGTTGACCACAAAAAAAAGGAATTCTATAAATACTATCTGCTTCTCCAAATCTTTTGTTTCTAGCTTTAAACAAAACTTTTCTATCAGTGTGGCAACTCGCCAACCACAGCACGTCACTGTTATGATAAGCTCAAAGTCATCCTAAAACATGCACAAATCTGTTTGGCATCTGCACCCCCAGCTGCCGTTAACCCCGAAACAGAAAGCTGTATCAGGAATGGTGCTGGACCCACGAACAAGGACCTGGGACAGGTGGTGTCACACTTTCAGTGATATAGCACAGTTCTGCCTCCCCACAAATGACTAACAGGTTGGCATACAAGGGCACTAAGTAGAGAGGACCAACCCCGCCATTCTAATTGAGAGACGCACCAGGGTAACTTTTGGCATCATAATTTGGGGAGCTACAAGTATGACCACAGGTCCCCCATGGTAGCAATTCAATGGGTCCTGACAGAACTGTAGCATCAGTGACAACATGCATCAGCATTTTTTAAGCTCCGAGAGAATTCTTCTTTCAACAGGACAATGTCCCCACATAGTACATGTGTCTGTAGACTACCTGCATCATGTGTAGGTCCTTCTGTGGCCAACCTGAACCCCTGATCTGTCCATAAACAAGTATGTATTGCATCAGCTTGGACATCAATTGAGATCCAGTGCCAATGTTCCAGAGCTTGAGGAACAGTCATGACAACTATTGGCCAACTTGCTGCAGGAGAGGACACAATGCCTATAAGGCTCCCCATCGCACCTATCGGCGCATGTATCAAAGATCGAGGAGATGTGACAACGTATTGAGATGAGGACGGCAATGCACCCATTCTACGAACTCCGAAATACATTTAATATGTTATTTTAATCAGTAAAATAAAGTCACAAGGCTACTCTTGTTGTGAAGTTTCATTCAACTGTCACCACTGCTACTGGTTGTTTAACTTTTTTTGTAAATGAGTATATAAACCCAGTAGAAACCATCAATACCAATTCTTGAAAATCTCATACTACTAGGATTTAGCTTTGAAAAAAAAAAAAAAATATACCTGCTAAACCTCCTTCAATAGGGCCACCACTGGACTAAATTCAATAGACTGGACAAGAAAATGGATTAATCTGTTCTTCTCTTTAAGACAGTTCCATCATAATTATTAACTAAAATCTCACTGTTACCCGAGTTGAGCAATTGGGAAAGTCAAGCCTTTTATAACATGGTGAAATTCTCTAATAAACTGTTGTACAAGTTGAATTATTCACAAATAAGAACAGGAACTTCATATAGAATTTTAAAAAAATGAGAGATTGGACAGCAGCACACATTTTGACATGTCATATTCTGTTGGTGCATGCTGCATTAAAAGGAAACAAGTGTAGAAGAAGATTAATATTAGAGTGCATTTTTTCCCTGCAAGTCCCATGACATTTGTAGCTGCTCGCATGTTTAATACTTTACACACAGAAACATAGTCTTAAGTACCAGCAGCAATTTGAGTTTATATTGTTGTTGTCCGTATGGTGGAAAGTAATGGTAGCGGTATCGCAATCTAGAATTAACCGGAGGAGAAGAAATTTAAACAAGATAGAAAGGCAAGGATATTAAATATTTCTTTATACGAACAAAAAAAGTCTATTAGCAGATAAGAGAATAGAAGATAAAGGTTCCATTCATAACCAGTAAGAAGAGTGGCAAGGAGAATGCAAAACAATACAAGGTGAAAGGACTTTTTCTTTCTTTCTAGAAGTTAGGCCTACAGAGTTCTTAATACAACAAGTAATATGAGAGGAAATGAAATGGTGCTATATGCCCATAACCAAATAAGCTTAGTACTTATGTATGAGGTTTGTTCAAAAAGTAAGGTGAATTTTTTAATTTTGCCAGATTCATAGTCAATTTTCATTTTTTTGTTTTTCTTATTTTGGTACACTCTTCCCACACATATCTTCACAGTTTCAACTATATAGCATTCTTTGCACTGTTTGTGAGAGGCATAATTGTTAGAAGTGTTTTGTGTGTTCGGCGATTTTCTGCTGTCTAAAAAACGGATCAAAGATTTTGCACCAAATGTTATGTAAAAAATGTAATTAGGTGCTCCAAAACACTTACAGTGGCATATGGTGAATCTACTTTGAGTAAAAAAATGTTTATAAGTGGTACAAGCTCATCCAAGATGGCCAAGAAGATGTCAATGACGAACCTCATTCTGGACACCCCAGCATGTCAACAACTGATGAAAACATTGAAGAAGTGAAGAAAATAGTGTTGCAGAATCGTCAAATCACCATCACGGTCAATAAGGAGTATTACCTTGAAGTTATGTGCCATTTGCGAGAAGCAATATGAAAAAAAAAAAAAACATCCGGATTTGTGGGAAAAGAATTCATGGCTTTTGCACCACTACAATGCACATGCTCACCCATCGTTGTTTGTGAGTGATTTTTTGGCCAAAAACACCACCACAATCATGCCTCAGCCACCATATTCACTGGATTTGGCCCCCCTGCAACTTTTTCCTGTTCAAAAAACTTAAGAGACCAATGAAAGGACGAAGAATTGCAACAAATGAGGAGGAAAAGGCTACATAGCTGAAAGAGCTCAAGGGTATACAGGGCCGGCCTTAACCATCTAGGCGCCCCGGGCGAGTCATGCATCTGGCGCCCTTTTATTTTTGAAAAATATTTTGAATTTTGTACCATTTTTTTACTGAAATAATATAATACTACAAACATGTATTTATTCTTATTAATAATATTTTATACATTTATTCTCTAAACAATTTCATTTAGTCATGAAACATTAAATGAAAAACGAAAATTAAAACAATAAAACTAAAACCTTACTTTTCTAGCGTTTTTGTCAGCAAACTCTCTTATAAGACTGGCAAAATCTAGGTTTTCTGCAACTTGATTTTCAATGGACAGCGAGGCTAAACTAGTTAATCTTGTTTGACACATTGTACACCGCAAGTACGTTTTTATCAGTTTTAGTTTTGAAAAACTGCGTTCTCCACTTGAACAGTCACTGGTATTGTTAACAGAATACCCAGCGAAATCCAGTTGTTGGGGTATAACTCTTGAAAATTGTACTTTTTGATAAAGTTTAATGTTTCAATAGGTGTTGCCTGATGGTCTTCTAGATAGATAGTGCTCGAGACCTAAAATTTCATCGCACTATAAATCTCCATCAATGTCAGATTTAAAGTCGATCGTTAACTTTTCTTGCAGTACAGAAAATGTCGAATTAGTTTTTCTTTATTTTGATTTTTTTTTTTAATGTTAAACAAGAAATTTCACGTTGCAGAGAAATCTTGCATCTGTTGAAATCTTTACTTCATAGATATATGCACGGTGTCCAAAGGAGTATTAAAAAACTCTGCTTCAAACCTTTATTTTTGGATATGTTATTGTTTCATCAATAGCCGCTTTACCCGGTCTACGTTTAATACGTCTTAGTCGAGTTTGTGGTTTGAAAACTGGTTGCGTGTTAAGCTCCGTTGCTAATTCAGTTGCTGTTACAATAGCCTGTTTGAGACCTGTTCGTCTATATGTTTTCAAATAAGAGCAACATTTATCAAGCATTTCAGTAAAGTCGACAAAGTTGATTTTAGATGACTGACTGGCTCTGCTCACAACTTTAATTTGAAAAAGAACATCATACCATATTATAAGAGAAACAATAAAGCTGAAATCTTTTATTCGTCCTGCCAGTGTGGTCACTTCGTATGACGTCGAGGCATCGCTTTGTTTGGTAACATCGGCCAAGGAAGCCAAAGCATCATGCATATCACATAATTGATAGCGAACCGCATTGACGCTTTCAATTCCAGCTTCCCAGCGAGTTTCACTTAAATTTTTCAGGGTGTATATGTTCAAATGATCGGTCAAAATTTTCCATCTATTTACCGATCCTGCAAATAAATTAAACATTTTTTGTAAAATTCCGAACAGGGTAACGGATTTTACCGATGATTTTGGCGCATCGCATTATACTAAATTGTAACTATGGCATCCACATGTTACACACAAAAAAAAAAAAAAAAAAAGCTAGCGGATTTATGTCCATAATTCTTTACGAACGCCTTTATCTTTTCCTTTCATGTTTGCGTCATTATCATAACCCTGTCCTCTGCAGTTGTTAATGTCAAGACCATGATCACTCAACGTTTTTAAAATACTTTCTGTGAGACCTGCACCCGTTGTATCTACTATTTGAAAAAATGAAATAAAATATTATTTTATGCTAACGTCATTCTCTGTTATGTCGGTGCATCTTAATGTGATCAAAAGTTGCTCCTTATGACATATCAGGAGTACAATCAGCTATGATTGCGTAATACTTTGAATCCTTTATATGGGATACTATGGTAGAGATAACTTTTGATGCCATAATTTCTATTAATTCATTTTGTATATTTTTGCCGCAATAATGGTCAGCCAAATCACCGTTCACTGCCTTTCTAACATGCTCTTCCATGACAGGGCAAATTTCGCCATTCATTGTACAAGGCCTAAGAATATTCCGTTATTTGGAGTAAATAATTTATCGGATGACCCTCTGAATGCCATGTTGTTTTCAGCCAAATACAAGGTTATGTGCATCAATCTTTGAAGCACATTGTTCCATCGTATTCTTTCTTTAGAAATTAATGCTGTTCTCCCTTGTCAATAGTTGAACCAGCTTTGAACCTGATTTCAGCTTTAGTCCATTGAATAAATGCTTTTTTATGTGCAGGACTATTTTCATGCACTTTCAAAGTTTCACTTAAATGTTTCGATTTTTTAAAAACTTCAGTAGTGGTCAAATTTGCAGTTGACTTTAAATCAAACAGTCGACAACAAAAACAAAAGACACTATCGTATGATATTGAATAAACTAACCACCGACGTCTGATAGTTTCTTCGTTTGGAAGCTTTCTTGAGTAATAAGTTGAAGAGAAATGACGCCCATTTTGATCTTTCGAAAAATTATTTAAATATACTTGCGAGGGCCCAAACAAAATAATGGGATATATATTGCTCGCATTAAGTACTTTTGGCCACGTAGCTACAAACAGTGAGATAACAGGAATCAGGTAAAAGAAAGTATTTATCATATCTTATTACTTTCGTAGATTATAAAGTATGCCTACGCAAAATAAAATACACTGCTCTATAATAAAGTACGGGAGGTAACCCTAGCTGCGATTCCAATATCATTTTTAAGGTAATTTTTCTTCACATTAATACCGTGAAACAACAAAATTTAAAAGTTAAAGGAGACTGAAGACCGCGTAGGAACCCGTCCGTCACACGGACGAGCTACGGACCAGTGTGGACGCGATGGGGCGAGCCATCATGGAGCGTCCATAAACTACGTGGCACGGTCTAGATGAGGGAGGGTTTCACTGGAAAGCTACACTGGGCTACGTGGGAGAGGGGAGGCTGAGTGGTTCCGAGCAAGGCAATGTAGTTTTTGATTCATATTATTTGTCACAGTTAAAATGGGGTACAGAACACTCAACAGCATATAAATATTTATTTCCGTCATTTAATTATCTCCGTATGTAATTTACGATGGTCTGACAAGAAAAAACAGTACCTAAAAAATGTCTTCTGGAATGAAAAGGGCAAATAGCTACGTACTACGTGGGGTGGGGAAGAGTAGAGACAAAAGCCACGCCAGGCTACGTAGGTGGGGGGGGGGGGGGGGAGGGGTTCAGAAGAGGTCAAAATGGAGCTACTTGGTTTATGAATGCTCCCTAATTAGGCCGAGTGTTGGTGTGGTGACGGTCTGAAAAGGTTTTTTTTTTTTTAAGTGCTTGTGAATTTACGAGTGTGTAGAAAGCGAAGAAACGATAGTACAGGAGGACTAACACGAGTTACACTTTCTAATTGTATTATATTAAAAATATATACATATATTAATAAAAATTCACACTAGTATTTATGTGAATTTATGTTAGGCCTATTAATTTTGTGTATTATTTATTAATTTGTGTTACGCAAGAAAAATTACGAAAATTATTAATATTGAGTTTAATAACTATACAGAAAGATAAGTCAATGAAAGAATAGTTTTATCAACATGCCTATAAACCACGGAGCAAAGTACGAGTTCTATTTGAAATCTGAACAAAAATTGAGTCTCTGTTCAGATACAACAGTCAATTTTTTATTAGAGTAAAAATAACACGAGTAGTGGAAACTGCCAGAATATTTTACGTTTTGCTATATCCGTTAGAATCAGTATTACTATTACTACAATGAAGTTTTAATTAAAATTAACTACGTGGTATATTGCAATTACATTACGCGAAGTAACTGGGTTTTCTGAAAGCTTTTATAGTCATAAATATATAATAACGAGTGAAACGGTGGTAGTAAAAAAATGAAAAAACTTATGTTAGATTTTACTGTATTTTTATTACCTGATCTTTCAAGGAATTCCGTTATTTTTCCAAATATTGTCCTTCACAGATTGGTCCTTGTACATTGGTGAAGAAACATCAAATATGCACGGAAATTTACACAATACTTCCAACAATTATTCATCTTTATCCGCTGTAAATAACACCTTTCCCCGCTAAAATATTTGAACTGTTCCGCTAGCGGCTGAGTCTACACTGCTCTGGGACCGATACATTCGCGCGGCTCAAGCAACCGTTTCCGAGAACGCGGGTCGCTTCTTAGGAAGCGCTCTCGTTGCTTTCCATATAGCAGCCCATACATTAGCGGGAAAACTGGCAGTCCTGGAATGCGGTGAGCTGAGTCCACCGATAATACTTCTAGTTTGAGGGCGACAACACGCCAGGGTTTTCACCCCACATTCCAAGCGTCAGCGTGTGATCCCTCGATCGCTGTTAACACACAGTCTGACAGACCGTCCTGGACTGACGCATATGCTGCAATGGACGCTCGTCTTCCTGGCAAAGATATCTTAACTGACTTTATTAAACTGTGCGAGACCTTCCCATGTTTATCCATTTATATTTATGTAGATATACACGAATATACTTATATACATTTACCTTCGTATAATCATTCCTGAGTTCCTCGTACAATATTTTGCAGATTTCAGGTTTAACATGTCCCAAAGATTGGAAGACCCTTCAAAGGGCCCGTAGGAACTTCGACCTAAAGAGGAAGTGAGCGGCTGTGTCTTGAACATTCCCGCGTTTGTGTGGGCAACGAAGGACCAGGAATGACCGGCGGACCCTACCACCCCTGGCCTCCTGGCCCCTCGCTTTTCTCGATAGTCTATGTAGCAGTGATTAACTTCATAGAAATCGCACCTTTATTAATGAGGGATACGACAAGCTACGAGATGACAGGTCTTGTTACACATGCTAAATACCTATACCCACGAGATAAGTCCATAACGTTAATACACTGAATTTAATTGTTGTTGTTGTTTTTTTTTTTTTTTTTTTTTTTTTGTTTTTTTTTTTTAGATCGACAGAAATAGGTAATTAAATTAAATGTTTAAGTTAAGCTGGCACGCGCGGCGCCCTCCAGACCTCGGCGCCCCGGGCGGTCGCCCGGGTCGGCCCCCCCCCTTAAAGCGGGCACTGAGGGTATACCAAAAAGTGCTTATCAGAAGCGCTTCGAGGATTGGAAAAAACGTTGGCACAAGTGTATTATATCTGAGGAGGATTTCTTTGAAAGGGACAACGTAAATATTAATGATTAAATAAATATTTTTCAATAAAAATTCACCTTACTTTTTGAACAAACTTAATATTTTATATTTTTGTGTATGGAATAGGTAGTCCTGAAACAAATTCAACAACATCACAGCATTCACCCAAATAACTGTGAGAAACTATAAAAATCTTGAAAGGATTATCAACAGATATTTTTCTATAGCACAGGTACCAAAGCTGGGGGTGTGCGCACACGAGGTAGCTTCACTGCTTTTGTAGACGATACCCTAGCTCTATATCGTCAGAAGTACTATGTCTCCTCCACAACCTCTTAAAGAGTTGATAACCTTTATTCTAACATCACATACTTCATGAGTTTCCTCTGAGATGTCATTGTTAGTACTGAGAAGAAGGCATTTGCCTTCTCAATAATAAAATTTTAGCGGGGGACGGGGCTGGGCACTTTTCTTTTGAGGGAAAGTGAAGATAGCGATTGTAGGAAAAAGTTCAGGAACCCCTACTCTATACACTTCATTTGGAAGCAGACTAAGTAATTCAAATTATTCAAACCAAATGCACCATTATGCTACTGCACGATTAATTCTAACTGTCTTTGGAAGAGATACACTGTGCATATCTCATATTTGAAAGGTTCATTAACAGTTGCCAGATAGCAATAGAGCAGTTTTGACTTCACTGCTATGAAACAGTAGTCCCAATAGTAACATTTCCACTGTTACTGCGCAACATTGCAACTGCTCTAAAATAATAATTGCAGTATTCAATCCCACATAGTATTGATAGCCATATCAATTAGAAACATCATTTAGTAAATTATACCAGGACAAATATCCTAGTCTTCAAAACAGTTTTATAATACTGCTGGAACTGCATCAAAGATTATATTTTTAATTACAGATGGCAGCAAATCCTGAAGAAGTTAAACAATAAACATACTACTCTGTATTTCAACTACTTTTTGTACAAACATAACTCATTTATTACAACCATCGTGTCTGATTAAATGGCACTGCGTTACATGTCAGATAAATCCCTGCTTAACTATAAGTGCTGTCACAGTGATAGCATAGCTAATAGATATTTAAATTTCTGTAACATCTCCAAGATTTTGTTTTTCATCTACGAGTTTATTAAAAATACTATATTTGTTTCATGCATTATAATATTCTTGACTAGAGTTGATAGTTGTTCTTATCTGGTAAAAGTATAACACAGTCTGCTTAGTATGTGTGCCAACAGTGCAGGCAGATTTCCCTAGTTAAGAGGCCATTATATTTATGTATCTTTAATGTCTGAGATTCATTGTTCACCTTTCTTCATAACTTAATCCAGTCCTTAGCTTTCCTACTACACAGGAAACCTTCCATACTCCATCATCATTGAAATCAAGTGTTCTTCCCCTCCACGTACTGCTCCTAAATCTTCCACCATTACTAACACACGACACATCACCAATGTCTGCATTATACATGCCCACCACTATCTTCATCTCCTAATATTCTCAGCACAGGTTTTGTCGTTTTAAATACAGAGTATATCTTATGGTAATTTTTGCAGACAAATCTAGCCGCCTTCTTTAGTTTTTGCTAACCTTAATGTTTGTACCACACTATCCTATCAGAGGCCTGACATATGCTTTGTGACCAAACTTTTTTACTTTCTTGGCACATTCCCTCTGTAAGTTTGTTAATAGGGATACAATACTCCGAATCCTTTCCCTATGACCTTCCTGATGTGCCCTAGCTGAAAGATTTAAAACAGATCCCCATTGAAACCGTAATTTTTTTTATAAAAAAAGCAAGGGCTGGTATGGATAATATTACTGCAATGAAATCTTCTTGCGTGTCCAGCTGGATGATGTTGTATTAACACAACATTTCAACAGGTAGCTCTGCTGTCTTCATCAGGTTACAGGTGTCTTCTAGCTGTCACAAGCTGACTGTCACCACCTAGACTAGAGGGATACAACACTATACCACACCTTGAAACATAATTTAGATCAACTTTGGTGAAATGCTGCTTACCATAGGACCGAAAAATTGCCATTATATCTTTCCATAAAGGAAGGGAGATAAATAGGGTTGAAAATTACTGGCCCATCAGTTTGACATCAGTGGAATGTATGTTGGTGGAATTTAACATGCACAAACATCAGAAATTCATGAGGAAAAGAACTGATTTTTAAACTTTTTTGTTTTTGCTTATAGCTTTATGCCTCGTCAATGTCACTACAGACAGGAAAGGACTGGGGACACGGAACGGGAAGGAATTTGGCCATGGCCTTTTGGAGGAAGCAACCCAGCATTTGCCTGGAGTGATTTGGAGAAACCATGGAAAACCCAAATTTGGGTGCCCGACAGATTTGAACCGGCATACTCCTGAATCAAGGCCAGAGCGTTAAACGCTCACCCACCACACTCAGTGGTTTGTAAACAAACAACTTGGGTTTAGAAGAGGATTTCTATGTAAATCTCAATTAGTTTGCTACATGCAAAATATTTGATATGATTGGCCAAGAAAGGCCTAGTGTAGCACTGAATATCTCTAAGGGTAAAAACATGCCGAGCAGGCTACAGTGAACGTGAAGGATGGCATCGTCATGAAGATTGATATCACGGTGAAGCTGAAGGTCGACGTCGTATTAATGTTGAGATATAGTGCAAGCATTTATGACAGTTTTGCAAACAATTGTCGGAGCCACACACTTTATACTGCATATTGTGTGTTTACCTCGAGTACCTTTATTTTGTGTAACATGGAATGATTATTGGAAGGACCAAAAGTAGCCACAAAGTGGTGACGATGTTCTAAAGCTAATAACAGTGCTCAGGTCACTCCCGATAATTGAACAGGGAGAAATGCTTGGTGAATATCATCATTTATATAAGGAGCTGAAAAATCACCCAGACAGATTCCATGCACACCTACGAATGACACCAGAAACTTTTCAGTACATTTACAACAAAATCCTGGACAAACTGGAGAAGTCAAATGTGTGTAGCAATCACTACATCAATGCAATGCATGCCAAGGAAAGACTTGTCATGACCGTAAGGTAATAATAATTATTGTAAATAAATTAACGCACTATTTACTACAGCATTTTCAAGTCAGTTTCAGAATTTTCAAATCCCATATCAGAATTTCCAATTCAAAATTAGAATTCTATTTCAAATTCAGTCTTCATTTTATTTGAAAGAATCACTAACACAATAGCTAAACGTTTACACTCTTGAAATGTATTACAACTGATATCAAATTGAACTCTCCGTTTGTGGTTCCATTTCGGTTAATTTTCTAAAATGAATCTATTGTAGAGATCATCCCATAGAGCAATGTGTATAAACACAACACACATTTATTATTCTTTCACTGCAGAGAACAAATCCACTCTGTAGATTCGAAAAGCAAACTTCATGCAGGAAGCAGCATAATCAAGCCGGATCATGTGACCCATTCTAACCAGTTGGAGCCAAAAAGACCAATTTCGCTGTAGGCCGTGATTTGGGGAAACAAATACTTTTTTTCTCATCAACATCGTGATGAGTGTCAATGGTGACATCCTCGGCATGTGCTTACCCATTAGTTTTAATGCTTTTGCATCACATGGAAAAAACACCTACCAGAACCTTCACTGTGACCAGTTCAGCTCGTTTTTACCTTTAAGCATATTAACAGAGTGAGCCATACAAAATGTAAATAAGATATAATGCATTGAGATGAATGAAAAAAAAATTACCTAAAAGGAAGAAAATGGAATATGAAATGCAGTGGAAGTGTAAACAGGGGTGACAAAAGGTAGTGTATTGGGACCACTGTTAATTACTGTATAATGACTGTGCTGGTGTTTTAGTCAGAAGTGAGATTGCTTGTAGATGACTATGTAATATAATAGGATTAAAACAGAAGACTGGACAGCTGATGGGGGATCTGGACAGGATATGGGTTAAGTCAAGATAGAATGAAATTAAATAATATAGAGAATGAGCTTATTAGGAAACAAATAAAAAACTGAAGGTTTTTAATGATTATAGGGTGTGGGAGGAATTGCTTGTTGAAGAAATTTATTAGACCAAACTGGGCAAGTGGAGGTTTCGGAATCCTTCATAAGAAAGATATAGGGATGTACCAGAAAAGTGTCAGAATTGGGTTACAAAACATTGGTCAGACCTTGAATGTGGTGTTTTTGTATGTAACCTGTGTTAGGTGTACTAAGTATAGGAATTGGATGGGGTGTAAAGGAAAGCTAGATTTGTTTTTGGAAATTACAGCAAAACATAACCAGTAATTGATATGACAAAGGAGCTTAGTTGGGAGACATTTGTAGTTAATATGGGTGAAGGGTCATTCCATGTCAATTCAACCCAGGCATGACACCCACCGATTCGGATTTTGATGAAACTTGGTAAGTTTAGTCATTCTATACAGAAAAGTATCCACATCCATTTTTTCTTCTCTATCTGGTTTAGTTTACAGCCAGTAAAATTTTTGAATATTTGATACATTCCTAATTCTGAAGATTTTTTATGGGAATTTACAGTAACATTAATGAAAGCATGGGGATTCCACAAAAAATATGAAAAAATCCAATTAATATTTTAAAAATAGAAAAAAAATTACATGATTTTTTTTCTGAAAGTGTGCAATACGTTAAAGTCAATATAAACCAAAGGGAATATAATAAACAAAAAAATCCCTTTTTCCTAAAGATCTTAGAAGTGTGTTCTGTAATTACAAAAAATAAAATTAATGGCTTTTTCAGTTCTTTATATATACTTTCAAAATTAAATATAATTTTTGAAAAATTATATTATCCAATATAAGAATATAATAATATAAGAATATATTATTTGCTGGAGAAAAAAAAAAAAAGAGTTGCAAACACAATTTTTAATGCGTTTTTTAACATTGGGCATCTATCAGATCGGCTTGTTATTTATATTTTTTTTAAAAAGAATTTTTTTATTTTACTCTTTTTTTTATCTGAAATATTGATTCAACTTTAATTTTTTTCCAACTTCTTTTATATAACATGATGATTAATATTTTATTAACCTTTATATATTCAAGTTTATGTGGATTTGACAAACAGAAAATTCCTGTATATATAATACATAATATTTAATAGTGTCATGTAGCAACCCTCGGCGTGTGCACACCTCCCGAGCCTCGTGACTCAATTTATATGTCATGAATAAGGTTTAATAACCGAAATATTGAGTTTATTTGTGTGTTCGTAATATAAGTTCTTCTCTCGTTGCTGCCTTAAACTTTGGTGAGTGATGAGTCATTTTCCCTTTCCTTGCAATTATAATATTTAATAAAACTTTAACTAAAAATACCATAACAGAAATTTTTGGCTATTGATTTCCATTGGATGTTTTCCTAGCTATAATACCATTTAAGTTCTTTAATCTGACTCATCCTTTCTTGGATCATCCTCATACAGTCTGTAGGGTCTATAACAGCAAGCAGATGTGGAATTGGCACAGGGCAGATATCTTCTCTCTTGGGCCAATAAAATGATGGTGAGGTTCCTTGGGCATGCAAAAATTTAATTGTAGCATCCCCTTCTTCTTCAATAACGTCTGTAACAATCCCAAAAATTATCATACATGCAGGCAACATAGCATGTGATGTACAGCTCATTTACTGTCACATATGTTGTGCATTTCTCTTTCAATTTGTAAGTTAAACTGCTGTTGTCCTCACTGCTGATTCTTCTAGCCTCCATAGTTCCTGTACTGTCTAGTGGCTTAAAGCTGTGGAAACTTCTAGTCCCTGGAAATGTTGTAACATCTTTAAAACGATTTTCAAAATTAGATTGAATAAAATCTACAGTCTTTAGAAATAAAATAAAAAAATTATTTTTGCAATATTATCCTTACAAAAATAAAAAAAAATCACTTGGTATTTTTCTAAAGGTCTTTGGAAACTTTCTTTTCTAGCTAATCTTTTCACCATTCCCCCAATCCCATCACATTCAGTTATGCCAAGACTAGTGGCAAAAAATGACAATTGGCCTTTTAAGTTAAAGTCTTTTTCATGTAGACAAAGATTCATAAAATTGAATCCATAGACTTTATTCGATATAATCTGGAAAATTGTTTTAAAGACGTTTCAACAATTCTCGGGACAAGAAGTTTACACAACTTTAAGCCACTAGACAGTACAGGAACTGTGGAGGCTGGAAGAATCAGCAGTGAGGACAACAGCAGTTTAACTTACAAATTGAAAGAGAAATGCACAACATATGTGACAGTAAATGAGTTGTACATCACATGCTATGTTGCCTGCATGTATGATAATTTTTGGGATTGTTACAGACATCATTGAAAAACAAGGGGAAGCTACAATTAATTTTTTGCATCCCAAAGGATCCTCACCATCATTTTATTGGCCCAAGAGAGAAGATATCTGCCCTGTGTCAATTCCACATCTGCTTGCTGTTATAGACCCTCCAGCAACATCAACTGGAAGAGTCTATCAATTCCCTACAGACTGTATGAGGATGATCCAAGAAAGGATGAGTCAGATTAAAGAACTTAAATGGTATTATAGCTAGAAAAAAATCCAATGGAAATTAATAGCCAAAAATTTCTGTTATGGTATTTTTAGTTAAATTTTTATTAAATATTATGTATTGTATATACAAGAATTTTTGTTTGTCAAATCCACATAAACTTGAATATATAAAGGTTAATAAAATATTAATCTTCATGTTACATAAAAGAAGTTGGAAAAAATTAAACTTGAATCAATATTTCAGAGAAAAAGAGTAAATAAAAAAAGTCTTTTTTTTTACAAAAATAATAGAAAAACAAGCCAATCTGATAGATGCTCAATGTTTAAAAAAATAACACATTATAAATTGTGTTTGCAACTCTTTTTTCCAGCAAATAATATATTGCTATGTAAACAAATTGGATAATGAAAATTTTTCAAAAATTATATTTAATTTTAAACGTATATACAGAACACACTTCTAAGATCGTTAGAAAAAAAGAATTTTTTGGTTATTATATTCCCTTTGGTTGATACTGACTTTAACGTATTAAACACTTCCACAAAAAAAAAAAAATAAAAAAAAAATTATGAAAATTATTTTTTTTTCCATTTTTAAAATATTACTTGAAATTTTTTCATGAATCCTTATGCTTTCATTAATATTACTGTAAATTTTCATATAAAATTGACTGAAAAAATTAAATATAAATTATTTTCAGTCAAAGAGCAGAATCATCAGAATTTTGAAAAATATAAAACATTCAAAATTTTGATTGGCTGCAAAATGAAAACTAAACAAATTGTGAACAAAAAATTGATGTAGCTACTTTTATATATAAGAGGACTAAACTTTCCAAGCTTCATCAAAATTCATGTTGGTGCATTCCAAAATGTCATATTCAATTTTTTTTATTGAATTCACATGGGATGACCCTTAAGAGAGTGCTGGTAGTGTATATAACATACACTGGCAGTTGCATTTGATGAGCTTTACTTATCACTGTCATGGTCAAATTTTGATCTTTTGGTTTTATGGCAGCATGCACCCGCTGATGTCAAGAATTTTCTACCTAATGTCAGGTAGTGAAGTGTTTCCATCTGTCTCCAAAATGTGTAACAATGTTCTGTGTGTGATAAATGGATGTCTAGTTTGTAGGACTGACCTTTGATGGCTGTGGAAAACCGCCTAAAAACTGCAGTCAGAATGACTCATAAGCAGGGTCCTGGGATTGTGCCCAGCCCTGTTGTACTTCCCGATCCAGTTTGCAGTGCCTCAGTGCACCGAGCTACGCTGGCGGGTCATATATTGCCAGTCAGTCTCAGATGGATATTTATGGTACATGGCAGGGAAGAGAAACTGGGGATGACTGGGAGGTCGTGATTCAGTAAAGAATTGGTGTTTTAATACTGCAGAAGTCAAACACAAGAAACAACTTTAAATACTTTACGAAATAGATTTAGCAGTGACACTCTGGTGCAGGGTGTATTACAACCTAATTACTGCTTCAAAATAATAAGTCTTGTGACCGATTACTGTGTTTTTTTTCCTTATTGCTTTACGCCTCATAGATGGCTAAAGTCATTAGAGGTGGGATGGGACTGGGGACAAGGAACGGGAAGGAATTAGGCCATGGCCTTTTTGAAGCAAGCATCCCGGCATTCGCCTGGAGTGATTTGAGGAAACCATGGAAAACCCAAATCTGAATGCCCGGACAGGGATTCAAACCCCCGTCCTCCCAAATGCGAGACCAGAATGTTAACCGTTCACCCACCACACTCGGTACCGATTACTGGAGTATTATAGCGTCATTAGTCAGCACAGTTGAATGTAGTTGTGGTGGAATCGTGATCTCTGTTAAACCCAGAAACAGTACAATATATTAATTATATTTCAAATGTTCTGTAATAAGTTGTGCAAGCAATGCCGATCATAGGAAAAGTCTGTGATAAATAACTAAAAAATAGTTATCTGTAAACCAATAAAATGTTTAGTGATATAATGGCTTTTGTGTAGTTGATATTTTAAGACCATTTACTGGTGTAGGGGCGGCTTATTTATTGCATAAGTTATATGACCTAAGGACTCTACTTGACTAACCACCTATAGCAATTACCAGACATCTCACAGTTGCCAATGAATATTACAATAAAACCGAGAAAGTTTACTTACTCAGCAATTGCTTTGAACGGTGTTGTGTTACTTATAGAATAATCCTGAATGAAATTTTTGTGATTTTGTAGGATTCTAACCAACAAAACGAATCACACTGTTATTTTCTTTTGAAGGTTTTCACACAAAAACATTGTTTATTTACTTCTGTAAACAGTGGCTGTTATAAAACAGAGACGTATTTATAATAATTGCGACAGAAATCTTTATTGTTGTGAAGAAACAAAATTCTGTTCATAACAAAATTAGCCCGGTCATTTATTCAACAAGTTGAGTGTGAAGTATATCAACATACTAGTACAAATGTTAGCCCATATATCAAAGGATTCCAGTTAAGAAAAATGTTTAATTGGCACTCAAATGACTTCAGATCCAAGCACCCCGGATTAAAATAGTTGTACTCATACATCACAATCAAAATTATATCCCCTTACCTCCACAAAACAAACCGGTAACCGTTAGCATCCACAAATAAAAACTGCCAACATGTAAACGTGTATTCGCGCGAAAACCAACAGAACACGTTCGTTCAAAATATCCCTTGTGATTGGTTGGTGATTCGAAATAACAAAGATGTTACTAAACTAGATATTCTACTAACATATTTCCAAGGAGGAAATATTTCTTTCCCTCATGCATATTTCTTTCTTCTTTTTCTTTCGTTTTACCCTCTTTAGGGCATGGAGGAAGGAATATATGGAGACGAGATAACGCGAAATCCGTGAAACCTCGTGAAAAACTGTGCCTGCGCGGCGGACATCGTAGGAGTACCAAAACATTGGGCTGTTTGCACTGTGTCAGCTGCTGAGAATATTTCATTTTCTAATATTCTAAAGTTTTCTATAATGCCAAGTTGTAATGCATATGGTTGCACAAACAGACGAGATAGGAAAAAACCTGGAATAGCGTTTCATAACTAAGTCACATTGTAATTATCGTTCTTGAAGTATCTGACAGGCAACCGCAACATTAGTGCCATTCGCTATAAATTTATTCATTGCACTCAATAGGATCATATTATTCTCAAATTTTTGTTGGTGTAGTGTAGACAATTAGCATATGTTACTATTTTGCACCTGAAAATCTAGCCTTATTGTAGACAAATGTTGGAAATTTAATTTAAACGGGTCATGTTTACATCGCGATACAGTGAATATGGTATTCTGCATGCATTACTCACTTTTAAGTTTACACTGAAATTGCACGATGAAATTAATCGTGATAATTTGTGTTGTGCGAACTAATAAACGTGATGAAATAAACTTTGTTGACGGAAATGTAGTTCGCGATGCATTTATTGTGTTTAGATGTGTCTACATAGTTTGGTTTTGTAGCGGCAATATAAATGGAAATGTTGGCAGGTTGAAATGCGGTGTATACCAGAAGAGAACAAACAATTCATTTATTATTAGCTGTTAGCTTCTGATTTTTGAATGTACTGATTTTTCTAGCAAAATTATATAGGCCACTAATAGTACAATATCTTCTAAGTAAGCTCAGAAACTATGAGGTTTTATGAAGTATTAATTTTTTTTAAAGCTCTAAACATTGACTTATGCTTTTTTAAAATTTCAGATATGACTTGTTTCTGTTTGTAAATATGCCTACAAGTATATTTCTAGATTTTGAAATCTTCCTTGTCAATTACTGAAATAGAATGTGAAAATATAAAATATTTGAACATCAACTAAAATTTAAGGACTGTAGTAATAAACAGTTTGTTATTCAAGTTAAAAAGAATTACCTGCTCATTAAGTTACGTCCGAATTCATCATCAAATATGGGTATGTCGATATTTTGTTTCTGGTCCAGGCCGCATTTCAACTTAACCACGTCAATTTTAAGGTGCAATATCTCGAGAACTAAGCGAGATATCAAAAAAAAATATTATTTACTTTCAGTTTCCCTCATCGAGTTACATAAGAATTCGTCATTAAATTGCGGCTTCACGGTTATTGTTGAATCCCCTCATAACCTAACAGCCTCACTTTTGAGACAGTATATCTCGCGAACTAAGCGAGATATCGGAAAATTTTATTCTTTATTTTCGATTGTATCGTCGTGGTTACATAAGAATCTATCACAAATTTTGACTTTGGGACACGTTTCTTCTGAATTTCAACCAGAAACTCCACTCTTTTGAGACAGTATATCTCGAGAACTAAGCAAGATATCAAAAAATTTTTTTCTTCATTTTTGA
Source organism: Vandiemenella viatica (assembly GCA_031002005.1). Classification (NCBI taxonomy): domain Eukaryota; kingdom Metazoa; phylum Arthropoda; class Insecta; order Orthoptera; family Morabidae; genus Vandiemenella; species Vandiemenella viatica. The sequence goes on from CM061921.1 coordinate 26,788,812, forward strand.
TGTGTCTCGTCGAGTTACATAATAATCCATCATCAAATTGCTGTGCCACGGTTGTCTTATGATTCCTTGAGGTTTTTTGTGCATATTTCCGTGTTATCCTGCGTCAAGCAATATGACGGCCTCCCCTCCCCACTTGTCTCACCCCAGTTTCACTCCAGTATGTGCGAAGGTCCCTGCGTTCGTCCTCACATATATTCCTTCCTCCATGCTTTAGGGTACGAGCAATCAGTCACATTCTTTACCTGTTGTTCCTTCCTTGCGCCCCCAGTATTTCTTCATCCTCTCAGACCTCCTCTTCCTCCTCTTCCGAGATGATGGGTTTTGACTTTATTTTTGATATTTCTTGGACCCTTCATCTTTTCATCTTTAAATCTTATCTGCGCAGTTCTATCAAGTAATGACTTTTTCTGTAATTTTTATATTCTCTTAGGTCTTTTCAATTTCTGTGAACCAGTTAGGCTTAGTTATGCGCTTCCGGAACAATAAAAAATTTGTTGGTACTCTACCAGAGTTCATTATGAAAAGATTTTCGTAGAAATTTAGTCTCCTTTTGCCATATCATATGAGAGTTTTTTAAATTTTTTGTAGAGAGGTTCCTGCTTGATGTATATTATTTTATTATCTTGAAATCTTGTCCTATGACTTTTTCTTAAAATTTTTTCCTTTCTTTTAATTCCAGATGTTCTATCTGCCCTATGCGCTCCATGGTCAGAGTTTCTGCTGTGCACAGTGCTTCCGGCTTTACCACTGTTTTGTTATGCTTAGTTTTGGACCCCACGAAAGAGATATTTAATACAATACAATACATTTATTTTCCATTGATCCCAATTAAGAGTCTGGCTCTTTGGAATGTGGAAAGTTGTCAATTTACAGAAAAAAATTTCATAACAAAATAATACATACACCACAAGATGTACAGTCATATCATACATGGTACATTAATTATGTCAACTACATTTACACAAACTACTGACAGCTTACTTTGTAGATACTTTAGAAATAAATTCTTCGACAGTATAGAAGGAGTTGTCAATTAAAAATTCTTTCAATTTTTTCCTGAATTTATACTTATCACCTGCTAGGCATTTAATATGTGTTCGGAGATAATTGAAGTTATGCATCCCTGAATATCGGACCCTTTTTGAACAAATGACAATGACTTGTAATACTTGTGAAGATCATTTTTACTTCTAGTGCCCTAATTGTGTATTTTACTATTTGTTTCAAACAAGTATAATTTGTGACTACAAAGCACATTAATGTGTATATATACTCAGACGCTAATGTTAAAATCCCTAACTTCTTGAACAGCTATCTACATGAAGTTCTATTGCTAACCCCACGCATAATTCTTATTACTCGCTTTTGGGCTCTGAACACTTTGCCCCTTTGGGTAAAATTGCCCCAGGATATTATTCCATATGACAATAAGGAGAGAAAATAAGTAAAAAAACTAGCTGCTTCATATGGGGATCACCTATAGCTGAAATTGTACGAACTGCAAATGTGGCTGCAGCCAATCGCTTTAGTAAATCGGATACATGTACCTTCCAATTAAAATTATCATCAATACACAAGCCTAGGAATTTCACGCACTCTACCACTTGAATGGACTGGCCGGCAAATTTTATGCCTATATCTGGAGTTAATCTGTGTTATGTACTGAATTGCATATACTGAGTTTTTATCAAAGTTTAAAGACAAGCCATTAGCTGTAAACATTTGTTAATAAGGTCAAATACATAATTTGAAATAATATTCTGAAGATAAATCTGAGTATTTTAATTCTTATGTTTATGTGATATGCAAATTGGACAAATTTTGAGTTTTTAGATGAAACACAGGGTAGATCATGTCCATATATACATTTAAAAAAATAGTGTCCCCAATATAGAACCCCAAAGGCACTCCACATCTGATTAATTCCACTCAATAAACAGTAGACCACTTAAGGCAGCCTTAAAATTCTTCCTTGACACTTTCTGTTTCTATTCAGAAGGTAAGAACTAAGCCATTTGTTAACAATACCATCTAACCATAATACTTTAATTTCTGTACCAGAATTTCATTGATCGACACAGTCAAATGCCTTGATAAATCATCTATTCCTTCTAAAATATTGTCAGTGAATGCAAATATAGCTTGTTCTGTTGAATGACCCTTTTGGAAACCAAATTATGATTTGGTTAGAATTTTATTATTTTAAGCTGTTCATAAACTCTATTGTACATTGCTTTTTCAAAAACTTTGAAGAAGGCTGTTAGTAATGAAATAGGGTGGTAATTTGATACAGATGACTTATCTCCCTTTTTATAGAGTGGTTTAACTACAGTACACTTAAACCTTTCTGGAAAGGTACCCTCAAGTAAAGATATAATAAACTGATAACTTAGTATATTCCTTAATTCTGTGGAGCACAGTTTAATTATACTAACAACAGTAATCTTAAGGAAATTCCATCATAACAACTTGAGTATTTGTTCTTAAGAGACCCGATAATTTTTCTTATTTCTTCTGGAGTAACTACAATTTACAGACATAGTATTAAATTTTTCTTGGAAGCCTCTTGTGACAAAATCCATACTTTGTGTCAACGAGTTATTGGCAGAGTAAATTTATCAGCAACAGATAAAAAATGTTTATTAAATATACCAGCAATTGAAAAAATTAGATTCTACTGAATTTTCTTTGATAAAAGTCTCATTACTGGTTTGATTATTTTTGCCTATTTCTTTTTTTACAATGTCCCTTATTGTCTTAATTTTATTTTCAGAATTATGAATTTTCCGTTTGCAGTACATATCTTCTAGATTCTTCAATAACATTTTTCAGTATTTTGCAGTACTGCAATACAACACAATACAATAATTTATTTTCCTGCTTGTAATGTGTTTTAACATTAGCGTTACGACTGATCCTAGAGGCAATATATAAATTCCTTTTACAAATGCATGATGTTCTAATGCCCCGAGTTATCAATGGTTTTTGTTATTTTCGAGAAGCGCGACACTTTTTTAAAGGGGAAGCAACTTTAAAAGTAATTTAATAAAATTCTACTAAATTTTTTTTTTTTTTATTCTTATTTTGCGCATTGTAAACATGTTTCCGGTTGTGGTGTTGAGGCACTTTCTAAAACAAGTAACTGATTCATCATTTATTATACGCTGAAGTTTAAAAATATTACTCTTGGAGAAAGTTTCTATTGAAGTGTTAATTGTTAATAACTGGACATCGTGATCTAAAAGTCCATTGATAGATGGATTGATTGATTGTATAACTGAATTTTGAGGTATCTAGGAAAACATTATCTATAGCTGAGTGACTATTATTCCAGTTGGAAAATTAACTACCTGAGTTAAATTGAATGAACTGACTAATGAATCCAACATGATTTAAAAAATCTACATTAAAATTACCACATACGACTATGTTAATTACTTTTCTGCTTAAAAATGTTAATAAGAGTTCAAATTGGTTCAGAAAAATAAAAACGCTTCCCGCGGGTACTGTGTGTACCGTTACTAGTATGAAGATTTCATTATTGTATTTTAGGCCGTGTAGCACAGGCTTCAAAATTTTGTTCAAGACAATATTCGCTTATACTTATATCCTCAAAGCTATAACCATTTCTTCGTATATTAAAGAACAAACATCTAATAATAATAAAAAAATTAAAAAACAGTGCACGGTGCATTGGAGTAAATATCTATTCAAAGTTAACAACCAGTATATTACATTTAATTCGCTGAAAATTCTCGGCCTCTACGGACCGATAGATTGTCCTCCTTCTCAGTCTTTGGAATAATGGCGATTATCATTTACGCTGGTAATGATGTTAAAACATTTATTACTGTTATTAATTAATTAATAATTGCAAGTTCGCACATAGCTCCTCGTCGATTTCCCCATATACCAAAAATTTCAAGATATGAATTGTGGAGTAAATTGTTTCAGTGTTTGAGGAAACTTATTCAGCATAACCCTAGAATTCTTGAAATCAAGTGCTAAATCATGGTCACCTCTTCCCTTATACATGCTACTCCTTCTCACAATTTCCATTAAGTTCTCATAACCAACCAGAAAGTTTCTACCCCCGCTGTTGTTCATTATTCTAATAGATGATCGCATAGTTATTTATAGTGAAGTTAGGTTTTTGCAGATGACATAATGGGATTAAAACGAAAGAGGACTGTAAACATTTGCAGGGGAAGCTGAACAGAATATCTAGCTGGGTAGGTTAACACTTAACATGTAATTAAGATAAACTCCAAGAAGAGTCATCTTATTAGGTACACACATGAAAAACCAAAACTTTTTGTGGTTATAGGGTGTGTAAGGAATTGAATGTTGTAAACAAGTGTAAATGAATTGACATAACATTTGATAGTGAACTCAATTGGACAGGTAGTAGGAAGAGGTTTCGAAGTCCTTCCGTTATTAAGGAGGAGATGTACCAGAGAAGTGAAGCAATAGGGATACAAAACCTTAGTCAGACCATTGCTTTAATAATTGTAGTGGTGCTTTATAGGACCCGCGTTTGTGGCATCAAACACAAGAGTTGAAGTGGGTGCAAAGAAAGATGGCTAGATTTGTTTTTAGAAATTACCGCTAAACAAAATCAGTAACTGACATGTTAAAGGAGATGGACTGGAAACGAATGGAAGACAGACTAGACTAAATAGTAAAATAAAGAATTGTGGATAGAAGGGAATAGTTTGTCATAATCCCACATTGACACTTGATTTCAGGCACAACGGAGTATGTATGAAACTATGAAGGTCAGGAATTGGAATAGATAACCATGAGAAGTCATGAACAATTTATTAAAAATACCGAAACAATTCAAAACTAAAACCCATAAAGTGTATAAGTAGATGGGTGGGAAAATTATATTCAGAGAACTGAAGATTTAAAAAAAAACCAAGAAATAGTAAAATAGGAGTGTAGGGAAATTCACTCTGGAGAATGTGCCCCATTGCAATTAAATAATATTAAAAATTAATTAATCATCATCCTCTCTAGTAGAAGCCATGTGTTCAATGCATACTGCCAAACTAAGGCTTTCTCAATCATTTGAGTTTTTTTATCGAATGATATGCGAAGAAATTTGAACTTTATTCAATTAAAATTTAACTCCTTCTATACCTTACAATCGAACACAACATTTTATTTTCTATCATTGTATCTAAAAATCTATATATTTTGACATTTATCTTCATTTCATGCTGATCTACGCAGCTAGATATCAAGCCCAGATCCTCCCATTTCTGTTCACAATCCACTTCTGTTTTGAACCAATAGTGTAACATGGAGTATTGTCCAAACTTCCTAACTCCTGACTGTACATTTTCAACGCAATCATTTGTTGAAATAATTTATTTATTTGTTCGTGTTCAAGCCATCATATTTACACTGTGAACTATAGGTTTAAATAAATTATAATATAGATACAATTCTCGGACAAACGAAACATAAAATAAAATATCATATACAATAAGAACGTACCATTATACGAACAAATTAAACAGTTCTTTAAAGTATAGTCTGAGATTGATAATCATTTATATTCCATATATGGCCAAACACACAGCAGACCGAATGTCTTGTCATTTGTAGTAAACAGATCGTTGGGTGCAGAGGACTCTTCGAGTTTCTTGTAGATCGACGGGTGTAGTGGCTCCTGCAATTTCAAACACAAAGTTCGTACTCTGGGTTGTAACACCATTTATTCAGGTTTTATTTACTTCGAAATACGCCGGTCATTTTCAGGGTTTTCCAAGTCATGTACAAGAGATGATAGCCGGCTGCAGGTTCCCACATTGTATTTTCACATATTAAGCCTGAAACCAAATTTCGCCCCAGTTCTGCTCGATGTTTTTTAGACGAAGTCATTGTCATGGTTTGCAAGAGGATCGTTCTTCATTTAAGCCTCAGGGGTTGGAATTCGCATCTAAACATGGGATTCCTGGATTCTGCCTCCTGCTTTCACTTTATAGTTTCTGCAGCTATCCTCCATCTGATATCAGGCAGCTGGAGAATATGCTTTATGAGAGTAGAGCAAAGACAGCCTTCAGCAGATTCAGTTTGAGTTGTGATTATGAACGTAACCTCATATGGCAAGAGGTGGGAACATGTAATGCACCCAAGAACATTGTCGAACACGATCGTTTTGGTGGTCCAAGTGCTATGGTATGGGGAGGCATAATGCTGTATGGGCGTACTGACTTTCAAATTATTGAACTCGGTACACTCACCGGTTCCAGTTATTGTAACACTGTACTTTTTCCTCATATGAGTCTTTTCAGGGATGCATTCAGCCCTGACTTCATTTTTATTGATGACAGTGTGCGACCGTATCGAAGAGCGCAGGTGAGGGAGTTCTTGGAACGAGAGGAAATTAGACGAATAAACTGGACTGCCCGAGTTAATTTCCATCGAGCACGTGTGAGATACGTTGTGGAGACGTATTTCAGCATGTCCACATGAACCAACAACCGTGCAAAAGTTGTCAACAACGGTGGCGGAAGAATGGAACGTCCTATCACAAGAACTTCTTACTATTCTTACAGCCATCATGGGAGCATGTTGCAAATCATGCATCGCTGGCCGTGGTGATCACACACTCTTTTAGAACGATGTCTCTCCTTTTTGTAATGGCTAGGGGACCATCATGAGTCGCAGCGACTTTATTGTAGCTTATTGTCTCTGAACAAAAGTGTTATTTCTGTTTGTCTGAGGCAATATTTCTTTCAGTTGCCTACTGTACAATACTGTAGCAGTTCTTTCTATGTATGGTTCAAGTTTTAGTAAAATATGTTACTTGGCAGTGATACAGCATGGGAGAGTTAATTTCATCCTTATATTTTGCACACCAGTGTATACTGCCTGATAAACAAAGTGATGCACCTAGAAGAGGAGAAGGGACCGAGCGTGGTGGTGTAACGGCTAGCGTTCTGGCCTCGCATTCGGGAGGACGGCGGTTCGAATCCCCATCTGGGCATCCAGATTTGTGTTTTCCATGGTTTCCCCAAATCACTCCAGGCGAATGCCGGGATTATTCCTTCAAAAGGCCATGGCCGAATTCCTTCCCATTCCTTGCCCCCATCCTTTACCGTCTCAAAAGAGCTCGCTGTTAAGAGACGTTAAGCAGTTAAAAAAAAGGAAACATAATAAAATTTCACTGGTTGTGAGGCAGTGATCACAAAACTGAGTCAAATTTACAAATAACTCGGCAGTAAGTGTCATAAAATCGTTATATCCTCTCCCAAGGCAACCTGACCCAGAAATGTTATATGTGGGTCATAATATCCTGGACACTGGGACGGAGTTGACGTCCGAGTTGGTTACACACGACCTATCGGGGAAGATCTGGGGATGTTGCTGACCACGGGAGAACCTCAGCATTACGCAGACAATTGTTGTTGATTTAGGGCGCGTCGACAGAGGGGTCATTAGCACCCTTCGCAGATAATTAATCTATACCAATATTATAAATGCGAAAGTAACTTTGTCTTTCTCTCTGTTACATTTCTTGTTCTAAAGGGCTAATCTGATCGTGATGAAATTTGATAAGTAGGTGCGATTTGGCATTAGGATGGACATAGGATACTTTTTCTGTATAAATATTACATATTTACATGTAATTTCGAAAAATTACCGGAACGAACATAGACCGATGCTAAGGATGTGTAAGACTATGTAGTACCTTACAATGCCGTAGGCTGGTAGCTCAGAGGTTAACGCGCTGGCTTACCACTGCTTGGATCGTAGTTCCCGGTTCAAATCCCGATAGAGGCAAATATTTTCAAGAATCGTTATTGATCGTATGAACCATGCTTGGGCTTTCAGTTTTTCAGTTTCCATATTAAACTGTAGATATCACAAAATTAGGGTTGAAATCCTTGGCAAATCGTACACCGTCTAACAATGCTGTAGGTGTACACCTTTTTCCGCTGCACTGATCACTCAGCCGTTGTTTCTCTTGCAATCAGTGTGCGTGTGTGTGATCTGCACTAATAATATTGTATATACTAAAATAAGTCTTTGTCTTTTTGTATGATTTGTTGTCTAAGGACACACGATATGAATAACAGTTTTAGTGACGATGTTTTGATTACTTGTAGAATGGTGATAGACGGACGGATGCGTGTGTTAATCTGTAATATTCCGTTGGTTCCTTAAGCTGTGCTTCTCGCGCAGTATGTTAGTCTATGATTTGTTAGTAAATTTCGTTTAGAGACAAAACGTCTTTAAGTATAGATGTCGATTTGCTATGCACTGTACCATTACTTTGTGTCTGTCTAAATGTTTCTGGCACCAATTTATTTTGTCTTCTTTTTTGACATGCCTTGCGGGCGTAAACCAGGCCTAAATGGTTGCTCCAAACTGATACAAGAGAATCTATCGGACAAGTAACAGATTTCGTGTATGAAATTCAAGATCACACAAGTGAATACTAGAGTAGACAGTTTAGCTAGCTTTATAATCAGTCTGAAAGATGATAGCAATAAATTTATTGGGGATCACAAAAAGTTCCAAGTTAAATTACCTTATAATATCAGCAAGTAGAGGGAGAAGTAAAATTATTAAAGAATTCACAGACAATGCAGGGGGACAAACACAGTAACATAGGTCTATCCTAATCAGGTGCACATAGATCTAAAACTTCCAAAATATGGTTCGAAATTTGATACCAGTCCAAAGGCATGGTTGTCAGAATTGGAAACAAATTTTAAAATAAAAAATGTTCCTGAGAACTTGAAGTTATTAATAATCAAATAGTGCATGCTAGATCAATATCATTCTCTTGGTTTTCTGTTTCCTGTAATTTAGAGATGTCATATATCGAATTCAAAGATTTATTTTTGTAAAAGTTCTGGTCACATAAACACCAGAATAAAACTCGAATGAGATTGTATGAACCTACGGTAAACTCTTCCATGGGAATGTACATTGAAAAATTAATGGTACTGTCTAGATATCTTGACCAGCCGAAGTCGGAGTCGGAATTTATTTCTGCGGTTGCTACATACTTTTCTCCGTTGGTACAAGCCCACATAAATGCTGCAGTCATCACAAATCTTTCGAAATTTCTGGAAACACTAAGAAACTTAGATAGCATTGGGGAAAGAGCCACACATGGGGATGAAGTAAAGGATGACCAAGCAAGCAGTCAACATAATGTGCGTCAAAACAATAATAACATGGGAGGTTATAATAAAGACAAACATCGTCCCTATAATAGTAATAATCAAAACCCACAAACATTCCGAAAATGCAATTAGGGTCACTGGAATGGCGAAAATCGTCCTGATGGTAAAACCCAATACCATGGAGCAAAGCAGGATGGCAATGCAATAATAAGTGAAAACCGGACCGATATGAGGTCACAAGAAAGCTATTTAGTACCATCTACTGAACAGTGTCGCAACATTTCAACAACAGAATCCTTAAAACAATGAGAATTTCGTGGGGATGCCGAGGAGGTTAATGAGATTTGGATTAACAACTTCAGCCATTGGAGAAGTGAGGGTCCTGAATATGATGGCAATGACGGGGACGTTGTACGAAGTGACTGGTTTGTTCCAAGAGCGAGGTGTCCCCAAATTAAAGCCAACGTGTATGGTTTAGATACTTTGATCCTTCTTGATTCTGGATCAGATATTACGGCGTTTTCTCAAAAGTTTATGTTGCATTTAAGAGAAAAGGAACCAAGGTTAGAAATCATTCTGGCCCTTGGAATAACGCTCGTTCCAGCTTTCGGGGCAAGGGAGAAAAAAATAACTCATCAGACATTAATATCAATAAAGATTGCTAACAATGTTCTTACGCTGTCCGCAATAGTGATCCCCGGATTGGCGAAAGAAGCTATCATTGGTTGCGATGTACTTGAGAAACAACGACTGATAATGGATTTGGGAAGTGGAACTATTCATAATCTATTGCCAGAAGGGTACCGTGGATGCATGCGGTAACTTCTAATACCGGAAGTCAATGCATGGCAATCGTTGCTAAGGAAGAGGTGATGCAAGAAACTTTCCTGGAAGAAATTATTTCCATATGTGCCTTGTCGAATCAAAGACAAATCATTTCCGACGTGTTAAGGAAAAATGTTGAGAAAAATGAATATTTAACAGGGCCACAAAAGGAGAGATTGCATTCTCTAATAGAAAACAACCTACAAGCTTTTACGTAGAGACCGGGAAAGATAAAAGATTTTACCCGTAAATTTAGAGTCACGGATACGATTCCTTTAAAGGGACATACTTACGGAGTGTCCCAGATACTTAGACAACCTGCTAGGGAGGTAATTGGTGCATTAGAATAAAATGGGATAGTTGCTCCGAAAGCATCTAAATCGAAGCCAGTTTTCAGCCGTATACGGCATTTGTATTTGAAGGTAGTCAGTTCTGTTTCTGTCGCGTTCCTTTCGGGTTGCTCGATTCTTCAAGTTCATTCATTAGGGCAATGAATTACATATTGGCGCCGGAAGTCATAGAATTTTGCACAATATACGTCGATGATCTTTTAATCGCGCAGAGACTTTCGAACAGCATTTACTGAAGTTAGAAATGTTGTTTGAAGTAGTTATTAAGAGTGGTTTAACATTACACCCGGACAAAACGACACTATGCACGCACAAAGTTGAATACTTGGTTTTTCTAATCAATCCGGAAGGGGTGACTCCTTCTACGGAGAAAATTCGCGAAATAATAGAAATGCCAGCACCTACCAAACTGAAGGAGTTGAGAAGTTTCCTGAGTATTTGCGCGTATTACAGTTTGAATATTCCGAATTTTGCCAAGATACTTCAGCCCCTGTACGAGTTATTGAAGGCAGGAAAAAGATGGGAATGGCAGGAGACACAACAGGAGGCATTTTCTGCCATGTTTTACCCACCCTGATTTTACGAAACCGTACTATTTGTACACAAATGCCAGCAAGGAAATTTGCGTATTATCGAGACTGCTAGTCGTACGCTTAAACCAGCAGAAATATAATATTATGTGAGTGAATTGGAGAGGCTTTTTATACATTTCGGGGTGCAAAAATTTAAGTCCTACTTGTGGGGTTGTAAGACTTATTTGCGGACCGACCACCAAGCCCTTGTCTTCCTACGAAACGCTAGATTTACAAATAACAGGATAGCGCGGTGGTTTGAGCAAGAATTCGATATTCAAATTCATTATTGCAAAGGGTCGGAAAATGTTCTAGCGGACTGGATCAGTCGTTAACCTAGAGAAAGGGATTCTGACGAAATACGACTTGAGCAGCCAAATGAAGTGCTGATCGCGGCTATTACCCTTGCGGATGGGACAACAGCAGTTGGTCATAGCACAAAAGTAACAAACAGACATACGAAAAGTTCGTGATTTCCTCATGCTAGGAATCAAAGGCGAAGAGCCGCATGTGAGAAGTACGGCTATGTTGAGCACAATGGAGGGCGACGTATGTTTTTGGAGGACCGACGTTTGTAGTCGATGGAAAATTTGGCTGCCGAAATCGATGAATGCAAAAATAGCACAAATGTACCGTGTGCAGTATGGGCATCCTGGTACTGAGAGGTTGTATCAAATGATAAGGGCGGAATACCATGGCAAGGCGGTGAGTAAGAGTGTCGCCTGGTGCGCGCGCTATCTGTGACATGTGGCGAAATGTGAAACATCCCAATATAAAGAGTGCAGGCCCTTACGAACCAATAGTGCCAGACGGACCTAATCAATTAGTATGTGTTTACCACTGTGAGCCCATTCCTGCAGGCCATTTTGGATTTAGACACATATTTTTAGTTTTAGACGCCTTCACGAAATTTGTCAAACTATACCCGGTATTTTGCTTGAACACTAAGGGTTCAATCCTCAACATTTGAAAAAAATGTTCCGCTTTGTAGGAGACCTAAATTTTTGCTTTCAGATCATGTGTACGTATTCAGAAGTACTAGGTGGAAAAAGCCACTAAACGACGCCAGAATTCGAGTAGTTTTCTGTTCGATTCGGAATCCACCTTCAAATTCCAGCGAGCTTTACATGCGTCAGCTGAGTATGTATATAATAGTTTTAATTAGCCCAAAACACGCGTCTTGGGTTAAGCATGTGTCTAAGATAGAGGAAATTTTCAACAATACTGTGAATTGCGTAACATCTTTTAGACCTGTTGATCTTCAGTTTAAGAGCAGGAATAAAACGCTGTCGGAGAAGTTGATACGTCATCCGAGGAGGGATCTTCCTTTCAATTATGAAGAGAAGGTGCCAAGGGCGAATTAGTTTTTGCTTGAAAAGGCCTCAAAAAGGAAAATTATTCAAGGTAAATAACCATCAAAACATATAAGAAAGGACAGCAGATATTGGTAAAAAAAAAAAAAAAGTCGTCGTTCAGATCCAAAAAAGAAACTGGTATCAAAATTCTTCTGGCTATTTTACGGACCTTTCATCATAGATCATATCGTTGAAAAAAATTCTTACATAGTAAGAGACGGGGTTAAGACCATCAGACCCATAAATGCGAGAAGTCTAAAAGCCTATATTTCCGCGTAAGTATCGGAAGTATGTAACTATTTTCTTTGTGGTATGGTAAAGAGTATTAAAATCAGTGTTCAAATATTGTAAACTGAAACCGAAATTGAAAGTTTATAGTAGTTTGGTCGCATTAATGAAATGTGAATCTTTAGTCTGTGAAATAATTGTGTTTTGCACCAGTTGCCAATAAGCTTCTTGGGCATGTTAATTGTGTGGTAGACTTTACTGTAGTGCGTACTGTAAGAGTCTAAGTAGTATTGGTAATGGTGTTAGGTTACAGACAATACTTATCGTAACTAAATTTCGATGTAAGAGCTGCGAATATGTCGTGTGAAGACAGCCGCAGGTATATTTTATTTTGCCACAGAATCACTTTTAATTTTTCTCACAGACACCGAGGATAAATATTTCGAAGATGTCGCATTTTCAAAACGAAAAGGCAGGGCATTGAGGTATCACTTTACAATACAGCGAGATTTGGAATTTCCTAAGAAAGTTGGTTCAACTCTTAGAAACATTTTTTCATAGGTTGAATGATATATTATTTCATACTGTTATTTATAGATCTAATAAAATATTGTAGTGTAGGAATCCTTTTTACTTTAAATAATCCTGTAATGATATGTAATATTTTGTAGAGAATCTGAATGCAGTTTTGCTATAGTAATAATTGTGTATAAACATAAATAGGTTAAGTTGTTCCCAGAATGAATGTTGATTGTGTGTTTGTAATTTTGTGACTCCAGAGAGGTTTGACAATTGCACAAATAGTTTCATAAAACTTTATATGGTAATTGCACAAATGTGTTGAAAATTAGAAGCTCACATTCATCCGCGTTATAGTTTAAAAGGTTATTTCGCGAAAATTTGATGATGAATAGGGTGATTACAATTCATATTAAGTGTTAAACATTTTCCTTCAGTATAGTAAAATATTGTAAACAAATGTAAAACTAGTGCAGGTTGAATCAAGTACCTGATTGGCTTACAGAATTATTAACTGAAAGTATTTAACCTGGGTATGAAATGGCAAGTCTAAAAATTAAATTTTGTAAGTTCAAATTTAATTTTTAAATGGGCGAGAATAAATATATGTATTATGACGGATTTCGCATTCTGCATATTGTAATACGCAATTTATAGCATCTGTTAGATTGGCTGGGTAAGCAGGAAGAAATTTAAGATTACATAAGGCAATATTGTGGCTGTCAACAGCATACTCAGGCTCACACTAAGATGCCCTTGGAACTGGCTAGAACACAGAATGTGTATTTGCAATATGGACAGTAGATATCGTTTCTCAAAAACAGTGGAGGGGCCTGACAGTGATAAATTGGAGGACGTGTTTGCCCGAAAGCCACTAAGAAGTCGCCCGACCCCGAGGGATACTAGAGAGAGACCCTTGCCCGCCCGGGGGCGGCAGACATTCGTCAAGGAGACGGAAGGGCCAACTGCAACAACAAGGCGGACCATCCGAACGCGAGGCTTCTTTCTATATATCACTGAAACGTGCCGAAATAAATGTACCTTGTGCGAGAGAGAATAACAGAAATACACAGAGCTGACTGCGTTACGTGATGTCACAAATGGTCTGCACAATAAGAGACAAGAGAAACTCTGGCGGGAGTGAGATGTGTGACAGCTGCTTTGAGTTCCTTCAGTAGCATAAAGTTATATGTGAAAATGTTCCTAACATTAAGAAATGTTCGTTCGTATGTCGGTACATCTCGTGGAAGTGGGGGTGTGTGTTATACTTTCATCGCCCGACAAACGCCCTGCACAAAGAAATTTGTCTGATGAGATACTCATGTTGTGCCGAATCTCAGACTCTGTGCTACGCCGGAAATTTTTCAGTAAATTTTGTTTTGATGAGTAACTTTATTTGGAGTAACTGGTGCCAATTTCCTATAAAAATGATAATCTAACAGTTGCATCTTTTTTTTAAAAAAAATTGTCAACATTGAATGTTATGCAATCTATTAAAAATTTGTTACTCCAGAAACATGGCAAATCCATTTGTTGTGTGTTGTAGATCATTTGTTTTGTGATGTAATGACTCGACCCAGTTATTTAGGGCGTTGGTGTTTGTTGTGAACTAATTTTGATTGTTTATTGGATTAATAATAAATACACCACGTCTGGGGTCATTTTATATGCCAATTTATCAATAAATGTATGTTATGATGTGTTTATCTTACATAAATTTCTAGATAAATCACCCTATTCATCAAAATCCAATTTCAAATATGAAATTATTTAAATTCAAAATTTTAATTGGCAATAGAAATAAAGCCAATTAAAATATAAGGAAAGTGCTTCCCACTTCAGATACTGGCAAGGACTTCACAATTTTCAGGAATCAATACTGTAGAAACCGATCGAAATTCGACTGGTCGATGCATTCATTACACTACGTCTTAGTGAGGCGCGGAAATCAGCAATGGCAAAACTCCGCAATAGGCAATATATCTTTCATTAGCTCTCGCCATAGACGGCTCCATATTAGGGTGCTCGGGTCGCAACGAAGACCTACATGCATGCCCACTGGTAGCCAACCTCTAGGCAAGAACCAAGGACAGAATCATTGTGTATATTAGAAGGGCACTGCACCTGAGCTGTCTCATTGTGTCAGTCAGCAGATCACTACAGATGTTTCCGCTTCTGAGGAAGACGTCGGAGCTAGTCGTCGAAATATCGTGTCTTTACAACACAATCCGCCAATACACCCGTGAAGACTTAATTGCAGAACATATTGAATTTCGACATAATTTGATAAGCCATTTCAGAGGTGGCTGCAGGAGATCTTTAATAGCACAGACTTATGCATACCAGGTGTGGAATGGGAGGGAGATACGATTTACAATGCTATGGATCATAGATTTAAAAATGTTTCATTGAGAGAAAGAGGCATTTTATAAGTGGTTGAGCAAAGCAAAAAGTGAAAAAAAATATGTGGACTACTATCCTAATAAAACTTGATGATCACCACATGCTTTCTCATGTTACAAAAGGAATAAGTGATAATGAAGCAGTGCTGATGGATGCAAGACAGCTCTGAAAATCAGTGGCCAGAATTGAAGAGATATTTCAGGAAAAGACTCAGTATGTGGAATTTGGGTAACATTATAGATGAGACAATGTAGGGTCAGTTCAAAGAGATAGCAAACATGGAGTAATAAATGTTTATTGCAAAACACAAAATTAGCAAAAACATGGGACCTAAATATTATATCACTGAAATAATGAAGTTAAGAAAATACAGTAGAGCTAGAAATCTGTAAGGCAGTAGGGAACACTTGAAGCAGCTAAAAAAAAAAAAAATTAATAGCAGCAAAAGGATGGATTCATTAATAATATTATATCCTACGATGGGGGAAACTGAATCATACAACTAGAAATTTCACGTGCATCTGTGGGTAGACCCGATGCCGAGCCTAAATCCCCCCACTCCACGGCATGAGGAAGTAACGTCGCATTGGCGATACGTGTAACATCTTTGGTTGCAAATTAGACAAGTGAATAATTGTCTTCTTCAGTACTTCATAATTCCACCACTAGATACCACCACCAGCAAATAGGTACAATCAATTCAACACACGAAGAAAAAATGGACCTCGCAATTAAGGAAAAACGAAATAAGTACTCTAGCAGTTAATTTTTCTTTTTCCATACTGCCGTGTGTTGACTTAGAATAAACGTAATTTACCCCAAAGGTTTCTATGATACTCATATGGGACACGAAAAGCAAGTAATTTCAATCTATTTTAGCGTAACGATTAAATGGACCTATTCGCCCGTATTCGCGAGGACGCAAACCAAACAAACCACGCTACCGGTCAGGTTTGCTTCCCAATGAAAGCTTTTAAGTAATTACTGTCAAGTAATTGTATTACTTGGAGCAAAAGTGAAAAAAATTACTTTTTGAGCATGTTACTATTTTATGAACCTGTCTTGTCGATATATATTTTCCATACTGCCGTGTGTTGACATCCAATAAACGTTATCTACCCCAGCGGTTTCTATGTTACTCAAATGGGACACGAAGAGCAAGTAATTTCAATCTATTTTAGCGTAACGATTAAATGGACCTATAATGCAACTCGCCCGTATTCGCGAGGACGCGAACCAAACAAACCACGCTACCGGTCAGGTTTGCTTCCCAATGAAAGCTCTTAAGTCTCAGAACTGTTAAGTAATTGTACTACTTGGTTCAAAAATAAAAAAAAATTATAATTTTTAAGCATGTTACTATTTTATGGACCTGTCTTGTCGATAAATATTTTCTATACTGCCGTGTGTTGATATCGAATAAACGATATCTACCCCAGCGGTTTCTATGATACTCATATGGGACACGTAAAGCAAGTAATTTCAATCTATTTTAGCGTAACGATTAAATCGACCTATAGCGCAACTCACCTGTATATTTCGTTTCATTTTGACTTCTGACATCTCTCTCGTCATACCAAAGATGGATTTACATCTTCCTTCATTGGAATCTTGACTAGATAATGTAAAATAGAAATTTGGTAATTGTTAAATGTTTTGACAGGAATACTACTAGCAGGGGCGGATCCAGAATTTTTTTTGGGGGGGGGGGGGAATTGGCTTGAGAGAATTTTGTTTCAGAGGGCTTGCCTTCAGTGGATTTTGGTTTGGGGGGGGGGGCTTGTGTCGGCCATGGGGTAGTCTTTATAGCCTCCTCGGGCCTCGAATCGGTAAAGCTAAAAAAAAAAAATCTCCAAAACTACAATATCGGGGGTGGACCTAGATGCTTTTTGGGGGGGGGGGGCTTGAGTCCCCTAGCCCTCCCCCTGGATTCGCCCTTGACTACTAGGTTGGAATCTCTTACAAAATGATAACGGTATGTTATAACCACCGTTTCGGTCTGTAAATTAATGTTAAATGCTACATACAATGAGCGCTACAAATAAAAGGAATCAGATTTTTCTATGACTGCTGAACCGACCCAATAACGAATAATATTTTTAAACTAACTAAATTATATTATTGAGATGTCAATAAAAAGTATATCGGGCTGTATTGTGGTTTTGTGAAGGACGAATGAAGTACATTATTTTTACTACAAAGAAAGAACTTTCTCCACATTTAAGATTTTTCAGTTATGGTGATATGGATTGATAGTATGTTAAAAATATAATTTATCCTCTTTAAAACGCACATACTCTCTTCTGTTTTATACTTTAACTATTCTTAATTCTTATGGCTTTACGCTTCGTTGCCGTCGAGCTTATTAATGACGGAGGAGATTTCGGGACAAGAACAGCAACAAATGCAGCCATTGTTTCTTGCAGCAATCACCCTGGCGTTCGCCTGGAAACATTTTGAGACAGCATTTTAAATCGAGATATCAATGCCGGACGGGTATTTGAATTTTATTTCCTTGTTCTTTTTGCCATTACTGCTACCATGCTATTTTACACTAGGAAGGTTTTGAAAATCTAACTTTTTTAGTTGGAACTGGTTTGGTATTCGTTAGTGAAATAAGTTAATCTTGACATTCGTTACATGATTACGTAATTGAAACTTAAGCTTTACAATCAGTTAGTGAAAGCAGCAACGCTAACAACAGCAACTAGAATATTAAAAATCCTAGGCCACATTTATTCTGCACTTATATCTAGACTGAAACAGTTGATTTATTCATTCAAACTGTGATTTCCTAAACTTTCTACAATCAAGGCACACATATTTAGCCTTTGCATATATCCAATAGGTATGAACTGTTTGAAGAAAAAGTAAAAACAGAGCCAACTCATTGGGAAAAAAGAAAAATAATTCAAAGCCTTCAAGTTCTGTGGCTTCTTCTGATATATATAGCAGCAGAATTGATTTGTTTTCATCGCAATCTGCTAATAAAAGTTCACATCAACAAAAAGTTTGGTATCAAAGCTACCGGGACCATCATATTACAAGCTGATGTGGAGCGATGTACTGCAATCCTTTTCATTGCCAACAAGATTTCACTACATGCTGAAGAATCTGATACATTTGAGAAGCCGGTGAAAACGCTGAACCCCGGTAAAAACTCAATTTCCAGAATTACATTTGGTAGATGTATTATTGATTCACTTCAGGGTACATATAACCTTGGTATTGCTTGCAGTCGTTCTTCGGCAGCCATTACGTGAGGCAGTGCTTTCTGTGTTGATATAATTTAAAGTGTTTAGTTTTCTTTTGTTTCATCTTTGTGTATTTGTTTAGCAGCCCCAGTAGTCAGACGTTCTTCGGCAGCTGTTACGGGGAATAGTGCTTTCTGTGATAGTTTTAATTCAAATTGTGTGGTTAGCTTCGTCTCTGTATAGTTGTTAGTAAGTAGCAGCAGCCATCGTCGGAACCGTTACGTGACGTAGTACCTCTAGTGATAATTTAATTAAAAGTGTGTAGTTAGTTGTAGCTTCGTCCATGCATATTAGTTTGTCAGTAGCAGCAGCTGCACTCGTTGGTCGGAATCGTTACGTGAAGTAGTACCTCCAGTGCAAATTTAATTTAAAGTGCGTAGTTAGTGCAAGCTTCGTCTTTGTATATTTGGTTATTAACAAAAGGCCTCTTACTGAGAACGCATAGTGAGTCCGTTTTTCTCGTGTAGTCCTTAGTTTTTCTTTCTGTAAGGTAGTATGTGTAAGGACTGTGGTTGTTGTGTGCAGACGCAGGCTGAGGTGACTGACCTGCGCACCCAGCTCGCAGCTTTGGTAACAAGAGTTACACAGCTGGAAGCTGCCGTAAGTGAGTGCAGTAGATGCGGTATTGGTGACCCTGTAGACGCTGATCGGCTCGCAGGTTCTCCCATACCAGTCATCGAACCTGCAGTCCAGGCCGAGATGTCGGAATCTATGCGGCCGTCGCCTAGTGGTGGCTGGCGTGTGGTGTCTGGACGTCGACGGCGCATGCGGGGGCAGTCGTGCAAGCTTGATTCCCAAGAAGGCGAGCTTGTACCTCTGTCCAATCGGTTTGACGCATTGTCTGGATCTGATTCAGTCCTGCAATTGTAGGCCTGTGAGTTGGCAGTCCCACAGCCCGCTAAGTCTGGACAACTGCAGAAGGGGGTTTTAGTGGTCGGTAGCTCCAACGTTAGGCGCTTTATCGAACCCCTTAGGGAAATGGCGAAGAGGTCGGGGATGAATTCCAGTATCCATTCATTGTGTATTCCGGGGGGTCTGATCCGAGATGTGGAACACGCCATCCCGGATGCCATTGAACGGACGGGGTGCAGCCAGCTGCGGATTGTAGCTCATGTCGGCACCAATGATGCTTGCCGCCTAGGGTCGGAGGTTATCCTCTCGTCCTTTGGGCGACTTGCAGAAAGGGTGAACTCTGTGGCCATTGGCCGCAAGATTTCGGCTGAGCTATCCATCTGCAGCATTGTCGATAGGACTGACTGTGGACCTCTGGTTCAGAGCCGTGTTGAGGGGCTGAACCAGAGATTACGGCGCTTATGTGATAGTCATGGCTGCAGATTCCTTGATCTTCGTCCTGGGGTCGAATCTTGTAGGAATCCCTTGGATAGATCAGGGGTGCACTACACACGGGAATCGGCTACACGAGTGGCAGGGGGCCGTGTGGAGTGCATTGGGGGGTTTTTTTAGGCTGAGGGAGGATGACCCTGAGGAGGAAATTCAGTTGTGGACAGCCAAGATAAATTCAGCACCAAGTGTTAGGGGTAAATTAAAAGAATCCCGAACATTAAAAGTTCTAGTAGTTAACTGCAGAAGTGTTTGTAATAAACAGCCTGAACTCGAAAACGTTATTCGTAGTACAGATGCTGATATCGTAATAGGCACAGAAAGTTGGTTAAAACCGGATATAAGTTACGGCGAAATTTTTAATAGTAACATGAACATTTTCTGTAAGGATAGGTTGCATTCCCAAGGAGGTGGTGTATTAATAGCTGTTAGTAAGTACCTCCCATGTAGCGAAATAGATGTCCATACTGTCTGCGAAATCATATGGATCAAGCTCAACGTAGCTAGGACAAAACTTGTGATAGGCTCGTTCTATCGACCACCCGATGCAAGCGTAAATATTGCCGAGGCCTTGAGAAATAATGTAAATAATATAGCACGGCAATTTCCGGACCATACAATAATGCTAGGATGTGATAACTTGCCAGATATCGACTGGACTAATTACGTTCACGTTACTGGGGCATGGATAAAGCAGCTTGCGTTATCATTCAAGACCTCTTCTCAGATCACCATCTTGAACAGCTCGTAACTGAACCAACGCGATGCTTCAACGATAACGAAAATATTTTAGATATAGTTGTTAAAAATAGGCCCGAACTATTCACGGATATTTCTACCACCGCAGGAATAAGTGATCTCAAAGCTGTAATTGCTACAGTACAACTAACAACCACGCGCAGAAAGAGAAAAGAGAGGATCGTTTACAGATTCGAAAAGGCTTCAAAAGAGTGTTTTAGAGCGTATTTGAGGCATAATTACCACACCTTCTCAGTAGCAGGAGGCACCGTTGAAGAGAGGTGGCATCGATTCCTACATATACTCGGGGAAGGTATGAACTTGCATATACCGAAACGGACAATCAGGGAAGAGAACGATCCCCCATGGTACACACGGGAGGTTAAAAGGTTACTCAAGAAGCAAAGGAAGATACATGCACGATCAAAAACGGACGATGCATCGGACTGATTTAGATAAATTAGAGGAGATAAGGGGACGTGTTAAGAATGCGATGCGTGAGGCATTTAATAACTTTCGTGAAAATTCTGTCTCTAAGAGCCTCACTGAAAACCCTAAGAAATTTTTGTCGTATGTAAAAAAAAATTAGTTGTAGTGGGAACAATAAGCCAGTTCTAATAAAAGACGGACGGGAGGTTGAAGACAGCCGCGGCAAGGCTACCTTATATAACACCGAATTCAAAAATTCTTTCACGCAAGAAAACATGGAGAACATCCCCACTTTACCACATCGTGTGGAATTAGAGATGGATCCGATAGAAATTGATAGCGTAGGAATTGTAAAGCAATTAAAACTCCTGAAGTGGGGTAAAGCGCCGGGTCCCGATGGTATACCGGTAAGAGTATTTTCTGAATACGCGGAGGATATTGAACCATTTCTGACAGATATATTCCGTAAATCACTAGAAGAGAGAAAAGTACCTTCTAGCTGGAAAATAGCCCAGGTAATTCCCGTTTTTAAGAAAGGAGATCGGAGTGATCCTAGGAATTATCGACCCATATCTCTAACATCGGTCTGCAGCAGAATTCTGGAACATGTCATATGCTCGAACATAATGAAGTTTCTAAATGAGAACGAGTTACTTACACCATGTCAACACGGATTTCGGAAGAAGAGATCGTGTGAAACACAATTGGCCCTATTTTCCCACGACATAATGAAAGTTATCGATGCAGGTTCGCAAGTTGATGCGTTTTTTTTGGATTTTCAGAAAGCTTTTGATTCTGTACAACACAATCGACTTTTAGCGAAGATTCGAGATTACGGTATTTCGGCTCAGATTTGCGAGTGGATACGTGATTTTCTAACTGGTCGATCACAATATGTCGTTGTTGACGGGGAAGCCTCTTCTAAGATAAATGTTACTTCGGGCGTTCCTCAAGGAAGTGTAATAGGTCCACTTCTTTTCTTAATATTTATAAACGATCTAGGTGACAACGTCAAATGCTGGTTGCGACTGTTTGCCGACGATGCGGTTATCTATAAGGAAATAAGGTGCTCCGACGATTGCTTAGAAATTCAGCGTGATTTGGATGCTATTTTCGATTGGTGCCGTAAATGGCAGCTTACACTTAATTGCAAAAAGTGCAAGGCAATGCGGATAAGTAACAAGAAGAATCAGGTTGTTCACGAGTACAAATAAACAATTCACCTGTTGACACGGTTGATTCCGTGAAGTATCTGGGGGTGATAGTACAAAGCAACATGAAATGAGACATGCACATAACTTCCTTCGTAGGCAAGGCAAATTCTAAATTACGATTCATAGGTCGTATTTTGAGGAATTGTAATGATCAAACAAAGGAGATAGCGTATAAAACACTAGTGCGTCCGCATCTGGATTACTGTTGTGGGGTTTGGGATCCGTATCGCAAGGTTCTGATTGACTCAGTTGAGAGGGTGCAGAGGAGAGCCGCTAGATTCGTGACTTGTTGTTATAGCCCTTATGAAAGCGTCACAGAATTGATACATAGATTGGGTTGGGATAGTTTGGAAGACAGACGACGTAGCTTGCGTTCGAATTTATTGGAGAATATGCGAAAAAATTTAAATTTCGAGTGCAATGAAATACTTCTTCCGCCAACCTATTTAGGTCGCAATGACCGGAGGGATAAGATTAGAGAAATAAGATGCCGTACTGATACTTACATGTATTCCTTCTTTCCTCGCACTATTCGGGATTGGAATGGGCGGGTTTAGGATTGGTGCTTAGCACCCTCTGCCACCCACAATGTTTGTGATTTGGAGAGTATGGATGTAGATGTAGATGAATACCTATTACAACACAAAAGCATCTGTTCAACTCTTGGATGGTTGACTTTTAATGATTAACTTTAACTTGCGCTAATTTTGGAAAAATGTAACACTTTAACGATTATCGAAGATAACTTTTTAAGTAGTGGATTAACAATTAACGAAGTTAACTTTTCGGTTAACTGCTCCCACCTGTGTGTATAATGCTTTCAAAGAATTAAATTTTTAGGCAATGTACAAAAAGGTGGATGGAGAATAAAACATTGTTATTGATCGTACTGAGATTCCAATACGAAGTAGTGGTTACCCTGACCATGCTCAAGGCACATACTCACATTTCAAAGGAATTCATACTTTCAAAGCACTTGTAGGTATTAGTGAGTTTGGAGTAGCTTTATATTTTTCCCATTTATATGGTGTAGCAACATCTGATCCTCAAATGGTAGAGTTATCAGGCTTCCTTGATATTTTAAAAGGAGGACATTTTATTGTTATTGACAATGCTTTTTAATTTTTGATTTGTTGGAAGCCAAATGGGCCACTCCTAACATTACACCTTTCAGAGTGTCATAAGGTCCAAATGACTAGCAGGGTTATCGCAAATCTGTATACTGTGGTGAAAAAAGTGATAGGAAAAGCTAAAAAGTATATGGTATTTTACCCCAAGCAATGCCAACTTACACATGTCTTCTTGCAAATAAGGTATTTTACATTGTTTTCAACGTTTGTAACGTCAAACAAAAAGTAGTTTGATTTCCCACTGTTTCTAACATTTTAAACTTTAGGTTTTTAATTGTATATGAGCCTTTATAAAAAGAAAAATTTAAGTTTCTTCAGTTCCAATTTATTTTATGAATGCTTGAAACACAGTTATGTATTAAAAACTACATCACCTTTTTTTACAGGTTTTTTCACATCTTAGATGACCAATTAAAACAATTGTGGTTTACAATATAGAGTATTTATCGTATTTATAGTTACCTCTTTTTTCTGTTGTACAAAAATTATAAAATTTCAGAAATAAGTTGTTACAGAAATTATTGTATAATAAAGTATAACAAGTACCCTAAGGACAATCATATTTTGATAAGAAGCTATTTACAGATTTAATTTTAAATTCTGTGAGCATTTTTGGTAAATTAATCATCATTTACCTTGGTAATATATTCCAATCTCTGATCCCTTATTTGCGAAAGAAAATTTTACAGAAATTAAGTGCCAGCTTGTGGTCATAGTCATATTTTCCCTTCCATGCTTTACTCTATATTCTTTCACCAATATCTTTCAACACCTCATACCTTGAAGACTCCCAGTACTCTCTTAAAACCTCTGCTGTCTTCCAATGTGCCCCAATCAAGCTCTATCATGATAACAGTTACTAATTGCGCTCTGCAGCAATGTTCACACAAAATAATAAACACAACCATTTAGGCTACATAATAAAGCAATACAAAATGATTAAACAGTATTTAAAATAAATATCAAAACCATCCACTCAAATTAGTGACTACGCAAAAATATTCAAGTTCTGAGGGAGTTGTCAACTTTTAAAATTGCTACTTAATAGAGAAACAAATCATTTACATTTATAAGCAATAATAAAATTTTGATTGAGATCACATGAATATGACACAATATTAGTACAAAGAACATGTACAAAATGTTCCTTCCATAAAGACAAACATGATTTGTGCCATAATGAGGTTTTGGTTTAGTGAGAGCATTAGGGAGAATGAATCAGAAACGGCATGATCTAACTCGGAGAACAAGCTTAACAACACAATTAGAAATGAACAGATCAAAAAATTTGAAATTCATTCAGAGTACATTACAAAGGAAATAAGAAAGCTGAAAAAATATAAAGGGGCTGGTGTAGATAACATTACTACAGATATCTTAAAGATAGCTGGAGTGACATTGTACCTTATCTTGAAATATTATTTAAACTGAGTCTGGATACTTGCTGCTTACCATTGGACTGGAAAAGTACGATAGTAGTGCTGGTACATAAAGCAGGTGTGAGAAATAGAGTAAAAATTATAGGCCTATCAGTTTGACATCAGTGGTAGATAAATTAATGGAAAGATTGATATGCAACCACATCAGAAATATATGTGAGGAACGTAATTGGTTTTCAAGTAGGCAACATGGCTTTAAGCAAGGATATTCATGCGAATCTCAGTTGGTGGGATATATGTAAGATATTTTAGATGAAATGGACAAGGGAGACCAAATTGATAGTGTAGCACTAGATCTCTCAAAGGCGTTTGACAGAGTGAGCCATAAATGGTAGTATATAGGGTAAGAACTATTGGAGTGGATGAGAAAGTGATTTGCTGGGTATTAGAATTTAAAAAAGTAGAAAACAAAGTTAGCGTAGAAAATGCAGTATCAAAAGAATTGGAAGTTTAAATGGGAATCCCACAGTAGTGTATTGGGTTCATTGCTATTCACTATTCTGATAGATAATTGTGTTGATTAAGAGCCATGTTATTAGATACCTACACAAATAAAAACTAAAGGTTGATTATGATTATACAGTGGGGAAAGAATTGCTTGTTGAAGACTTGAATTGTAAATATCTTGGCATTACACTTGATAACAAGCTTAACTGGGCTGGACACATTGGTCAGGTAGTAAGAAAAGGTTTTAAAATTCTGCACTTGTTGGAGAGAGTGATGAGGTAATGCGCGAGAGAAGTAAAGGAAATGGGTTACAAAACTTTGGTCAGGCCATTGCTCGACTATGGTATTGTAGTATGGGACCCACATTTTTTAGCGTCAAATACAGGAATTAGAGAGTGTACTAAAAAGGGCTGCTAGATTTGTTTGTGGAAATTACCACATAATGCAATCAGTTACAGATACGATAAAAGAGCTGGAATGGGATTCATTGCAAGACAGGAGGAGGGTGAAGAGGGTCATGGAAGGGTACAAGTCCTATATTGCTGACGAGTCATGGAAAAATAATGGTGTAAGAACTAGATGTAATGCATGGAAGGGAAAAGATGACCTTGACAACAAGCTGGCACTCAATTTCAGGCACAAGGGTGTAGGATGATTCTGTTATTTCTGTAAGGGTGTCAGGGATTGGAACAAGTTACCAAGAGAAAAGATGAATAATTTACCAAAAGCTTTAAAGAATTTAAAGATAAAATTTGGCGAGGGCAAATGTAGTTGGGGGCAGGGAAGGGGGAAGATGGGTGGTAGGGAAATTGACACCAGAACCTGCACTCCATTGCAATTTAATTAAATGGCAGTCTTCTCAATAACTACAACAACAAAATTAATAATTTTGATATAGTGATTATATAAATTTGGGTAAACATATTAAAAATAAATAAATAAATATATAGCGATGGCTTGTCAAATCACACACTGTATGGGCATTTAAGCTCAACCATGGTCTTTCCATCCTCAGTAATGCCACCTGGAGTAGCACCAAAGTAATCCCACTCCGTACTTTGGAAGAGTCCACATGATTACACCTGTTTGGAAAAGTAAACATCATTTTTCTAAGTCAGAAGATGACTATATCTATTCACACCACAAGAATATAGCAGAAAATAACAGTTTGGCTCAGTGCCTGTAATAACAAAATCAACATAAAGGCAAAAAAATAATCACACCATTACCTTCAACCCCATGAGCTTCTCATAAGATCTGGCAACATATTTTTTTTTCTCAAAAATACCCATTTTAGAGATGGATCATTTTTTAGGCCCTATTTGGTTCAGTTGTCTCCTGGCTGGAACTACACAGAAATTACCTGTTGCAACAAGTTTAAAATGTTTATAAAATGAGTACATAAAGTTAGATCAACAATTATGTAAGTAGAAAACTGCTAAAATATTTATTATTATGACAGTTCATACTTAGTACACTACCTGCTTCCACAGTGCGCAGAATTTCATAGACCATTGATCCTGTTATCATTTTTGTATGGGCTGAATTCCATTCAACACTGTCGGCTTGGTCCCTTTCCAGTGTACATATTGATGGTCCAGATTCACTGCAGGAGGAGTTATGCCATGAAAGGGCAAGTAATGGGCTTCGTGGCTCCATGGAAAGCAGCATACCTTTGAACACTTCTTCTCAAACCACTTTGATTGGCCTTTGATTTCAAACAGCCTACTTGCCTTCAAGATGTGTGCTTTCCCCACCACTGCAAATTAAAGTCAAACACATAATGCACATTTAGGCAAATTACAGTAATTAATACTACAAGCTCTTCCCTGTGGCTGGCTAATCTTGGAAACAAGCTCCCTGGATTCCCCACACAAGTGATAATGTTATTAAGTTGTAGCTTACTGCAGCAACATGTATAGAAGTTACAGACCAACCAGGTCTAGCTGGACATGGATGGCACATAGCCTGATAAATTTCTCTGGATTATCTACTGAGTACAATCTTCACCCTATAATCCATATTCTTTGTAGTTGCAGCCGCACACAAAGCTTTAATGAAGATAATCTCATTCGGCACACATCTCATTAAACCCATCTTCGGGAAATTAGTACACTGCCTCCGGACGCACTAACTCAACTTGAAATAATGTTTTATTGATGTTTGGGAGTTGTTCTCTGCTCTGTAACCTGTAAATGCAACGTAAAACTTAAAAAAAAACAGGAATAAAAGACATTGGCCTAAAGTCAGACATTTATAGTTTTTTAAAAATGATTTCAAGCGGTTCTAAGCATGAGTAGAGAAAGGCCTACAAGAAGGCTAAATTGAACGGTACTTTCAAGGTTTAATTCGCTTTGATCTTGTGAATTCTTACCTGTTAACCAGTTCTTGTTTCGTGCACTTCGACAGATTACGTGCTTCGTCTTGAAGGAGTAACACTTTCAGCGTTAAATTCTAATGATTGCACTCCATCACACACAAAAACAAACATATAATGTGTTGGCGCTGCAACTCAATACCAAAGAAGTTACACGTATCATCATTGCCACGTCACTTCCGCGGGCCGAGGGAGTGGGGGGATTCGCGCACGGCATCTGGTGTACCCACAGATGCTTCAGAAATTTCCATGCGTACGGCAGAATGGAGAGGGGCAGGGCAGGTATTCACCGAGCCTGGTGGGTGAGCGGTAACGCCAGGTGCCGTCATCCATCCAGATTTCGGTTTTTCACAGTTTCCCGAAATCACTCCAGGACAATGGCAGGATCGTTTCTTCAAAACATAATGACCGAATTCCTTACTGTTGCTTGCCCAAAAAACCTTACAGGCTCTAATTACGTCGACTCGTAAAGCTCAAAAGAAAAAACAGGAATTTATTCAGGAACAACCATGGAGGATCTGCTGCGTCTTATTATTATGTTTGCTGTCTCTCGTCTGGTTTGATGCTATCTTCCTTTTCTCAACATTCCCCTTTACAATCTACGTCTTCAGTTACCTGCTTCATATATTTTAATCTTTGTCTTCTTTACTTTCGACTGTACCCTCCACTAACAAATTAACCAATCCCACATGTATTAAATTATGAGCAAACACATTGTTTCTTGTTTTGTAACACTCTTTCAGAAACTTCTTTCATCACACATCCAAAACACAATCATTTCGTACTTTATCTGTCCACTTAATTTTCAGTATACTGCTATGGCATCACATTTCAGATGCTTCAATTTTACTTCTTTTTGGTATTCCTAAACTCCATGCTTCGCTACCATAAAGTGCTGTGTTTCACACATAGAATTTTAAATCCAAAGATTTTTCTTTTTTAACGAGGCACTTTTGCCAGTGCTGTTCTGCTTTTAACACCATTCCTGCTTTGACTATCAGTTATAACTTTATTTCCTAAGTAACAGAATTCCCTTACTTCTCCTATTGCATCCGATCCTATTTTTTATATTTAATCTACTGTTATTGCTTTCATTTCTACCACATTTTTTAACTTTTGTGTTTCTTTAGTTGATGCCATGAAGTAACTTCTCAGTTCCCTCAATCTGTTTTATTTACAGAACAATGTCATCAGCAAAACGTAGCTTACAGATATTTTCTCCTTGAACACTTATGCAAAATTCAAATTTCTTTTTTACTTCCTTTATTGCTTCATACAAGTTGAATATTAATGCGTCAAGACTGCAAAATTGTTTGGCACCCTCTTTTAAGTGATCCATGTGTCTCATGGGTCCTAGTTTTATCATAGCTACATGATCCTTATATAGATTGCAAAGTATTTTTCTGTTTAGAAATTTTAGACCTTACTTCTTTAAAACTTTGAACATCTTGTCCAACCTATCTTTATCGAAAGCTTTTTCTAAATCAACAAATACCATAAAAATGTGTTTGTTTTCCTTGATCCACCCTTTAGTTTTAATCTTAAAGACATAATTGCTTTTCTTCTACATCAGTTTTTCCTAAACGCTAGCTTAAATTTGTTTTACTATTATTTCCATAATCTTTTCAAATTTTCTGTATACTATCCTGGTCAGTAATTTTGAAGCAAGTGATCTTAGACTTATAGTGCAATAATTTTCGTATTTGTCAACTTGTGCTTTCTTTGGAAATATGATGATGATACTTTTATTAAATTCAGTATGAATATCTCCAGTTTCATAACTGTTTGACATCTGTTTGAATAATCTTTGGACTCCTTCTTCAGGGAATTCGAAAGTTCTGCAGGAATCTCATTAGTTCTTTTTATTTTTTATTTTTTTCATCTGCTTAACGTCTCTCTAACAGCGAGGGCTTCAGAGACGGGATAGGGTGGGGGGCAAGGAATGGGAAGGAATTCGGCCATGGCCTTTTGAAGGAAGCATCCCGGTATTTGCCAGCAGTAATTTCGGAAACCATGGAAAACCAAAATCTGGATGCCCGGACGGGGATTCGAACCGCCGCCCTCCCGAATGCGAGGCCAGAACGCTAGCCGCTACACCACCACGCTCGGTTCATCAGTTATCAAAAGTCAACATTATTTTAATAGGAAATAATTTAAAATTGATTGTTAACATTCCTTTAGGAACAACAGATTCAGTGCTAAAACGCTACATTATTTGTTTTCAAATTTTTTCAAAGCTGTAGCAGATTCTTTGCTGATGTGGTGGGGGTTATGATTGTGGGGTGTGTATGGATGGCTGACACGTGGGTTCTGTGGGGTTTTCCGTACGATGCCCTGTGAACTTGCGCCGACTATCTTCATGTATCTTCTGCTTTTGAGCTCTTTTATTCTTCTGACAGATCTTCTCCTTTTCTCGTGCTACTAAATAAATATGAGCATAGAGGGTGAGCTTGCATCTAGGAGAGGGAGCGGACAGCTAGAGGTTACTTGTATCAATCAATCTCTACAGGAAACCTCGTTTAATCCGTGCTAAACCGTAAACCAACTACAGCTAATGATGTACAGGATAGAGAGGTAATCCGTAACCCGCGCTACTGATCATAAAGATGAGACTTAGACCTACAATATATAACTAACAGAGAATGGTAAGTTTGGTGCAGCGACTATCTATTCCGAGGCCTAGCTGATAACTTGTTTCTCGACAGTGAAGAAGTGAGAATGATGTATTCTGGCTCGCAGGTAAAGTATTGACTTGCGTGATCAGCAGCGCACGTGTAACTTGCAACCTGAACTGCTGATCGGCAGAAAGTCGAACAAACAGGGCGTGCTAACTCGACGTCTGGCTGCTGTGTAACCTAACAAACTTACACGATTTTAATACTAAAATGTTAGAATAAATGACATCCCGTCACATATGCTCCGCGCTCTTCCCACAGTGCGGGAATAACATCAAATACTAACTATCAAGAATTTGGCACTACATTGTATAGTAACAAAAAATTTTGAAAATTTGAAATAGGACTTATAACAAGTAAAAATTAATATGTGCATGCTAACGTATTACGAAATACCTCTTGCATTAAATATTCATTCATAAAAATAAATAGAAACTTGGCAAAGCAAAAAAAAAAAAAATAATAATAATAAAAATAAACAAAGACATGCCACATCAAACATATGAATAACCTTTAAATATAATATTAATAATATATGCAAGAATTATATGAATTAAAAGTTGATAATACATGAATTATGTTTGCTGGATGTTTCCTTGTTAGAATTAGTGTTTGGTGAGTCTGGAACACATACAATAATTTGACTACCTGTTGGAATCGAATAACCTATAATGGCACGTATGTGAAACATATTAATCTGACGTTTAAATATGAAAAATACAATAGTGGAAATAACAAAAAATGCCAATGGTCGCTGAAACAATTAAGGAACTAAGTACAATTATTCTGTGTGCTTTGGAGTGAATTTGAGATCTTAAATGAGTGACAATGTGATTAGGTTTTATATAATCCGGAGCATTTCGTAAATATTTATACACTTCATCGTTGAGTGGTAAGTGATGGGTTACATTTAAATCAAGTAATTCAGAATTGTGATAAATTTCATGAGTAAAATTAGGTAAAAAATATTTCGAATACAATAGTGGAAAGTGAATTTGAGTTGTATGATTTGCTGGTGTTGTAAAATCTGTCCCTGAAATTTGACAATTTGTTGCATTAACAAGTAAACTGCATCCTTATAACAATAATTTATGAATTTATGGCTTTGTTTGATCAGCTGATTTTCATGTTGCTGTAAAGTACATTGAGATGGTAATGAAATTTTTCAAATTGGTATGCATCTTAGTGAAATAAGGTTTAGTTAATATAAATATTTCCCTTGGATTCGATTTGAACAATTGTTCGGAAAAAACATATCAGTTTCATAACTGTGTACTCGCACATTATGCAAAGACATTACTGGACAAATTGTAAGAACATTAGATTCACAAATATGTAAGTCGTTATAGTTAAAAGTTTTGTACATTTTATTATCTTTAAATAATAACCCATCTTACGTGCTTTTCTGTTTCATTCCAAAAACAGGAAATGTGTGCATAATGTAGCGTTTTAGCACTGAATCTGTTGCTCCTAAAGGAATGTTAACAATCAATTTTAAATTATTTCCTATTAAAATAATGTTGACTTTTGATAACTGTTAGTAAATATATAAATTTAGTACTGTGCATGGGACGATCATAAATGAGTTAGAATCTAATTGATTTCAAATTAAATGTAGGTACTTCAAAAAAACATTTGGGCCTAAAAGAATGTCACTTAATTTACCAAATGAGCCTTGAAGTATGGTTATTCTTAACTTAATTAATTACATGCGCATGTGTGTCAATCCAATTATAAGCTCTTGTAAAGTATGAATAATAAATACCTATTGTTATAAATTTTTTCAACATTATGAATGCTGTGTGTTAATACTGCCTGTATCTCTTCAGTTTGTATTTTCCAATGTTTTGACTGATATAGAATGGTTTGAAACAGCATTTTCTAAATTTTGGATGAGAATTAATTGAGAATCAATGATAAGTTGAAAATCTCGATCATTGGATTCTAAGGTTTGTAGTCTAACTTGAATTTCTAATAAATCATCGGAATCTAGAACCCTGAAGACAGGGCTTTTCTTCCAATGTCGAAAAATAAATCGCTTTGTTCTGATAGATTTATGTGGTAATAATTCTAAAATATTGCTGAAAACTTCGTCGAGGGCAAAATGAATCCCCTTTATATTTGAAGAAATTGAATCTACAATCAAATTGTCATACGAATTGTTTGATAATTGAAAATACTATTGAGATGAAAACTTCCATCTCTCAAAGCTTGTAGATCGGAATCAAGAATGACTGACCAATGATTAGTAATTGCTAAAATATCATCTTCTCGTGAAAAAAAAACTACTCCATCTCAACTTCTAATAACTGAACATAATGAAACAACCAAAATAGAAAAATATGTCTGTAACAATATTAACATTATAAAAAAATAATAAACTTCCCCAAAAGAAATTAAGGATTTGTTAATGAATAAAAGAATACTTGTAGCTAACTAAGTGCTTCAAAATATAAATCCAATGCTTAGAAGCGGAAACTTTGCTTCATGGAATAACCAGCACTAATACTCCAAATTAATCATTTAACTAATCGAATTCTTTGTGTTACTAATAAAAATACTCCTGTCTCTACAAAAATATTCCATATAAACCAGAATATCCTACAGCCAAACAAAAAATTATAAAAATACAGAATTGTGTACGTAATAAAATAATTGTTTAAAAAAAAACACCTAAAATCCGCGTTCACAAAAAGCACACTATAAATTTTAAAATAACTTTATACCTTGCTTAGAAGAAGGTAAATTTAAAATGACAATATTTTCGTTACTGTTTTTTTAAATTTTAACATTAATTAGTTATTTTTGGAGTCGGAGCCAGCTGTCACATCGCGAAGATCGAATTATTGAACTTCATTTGGTGTTCGAGCGAAACGGGTAGTACGAACAAAAATTACAATTATTTTGTAGCATGTCGTGAGGCAATTAGTGTTATTGCGAGAGAGAGCTTAGGAAAACAAATTAATGGTGTTTTCATCTGTGGCTAGGCCTTGTTGGTCATCCAGGCATATATCTGGCGCTAAAGTGTTAGTTGGTAGGAAGCATCATGGAGAAAATGCTTTATTGTTAGTATAATATCGGTGTATCATCTGAATGTTTCAGTTTCGTTGAAACATGTTTCTAGTATTAATTGTAGGTAAGTAGTAACATGATATTTATGTATTATTGTTATTCATTATTGTTTTCAGCTTTTTGTTTTTCCTGCTTTGGCTGGCACCGACTCCAAAAATAACTAATTAATATTAAACTTTCAATAACAGTAATATAAAATATTGTCCATTTAAATTTACTTTCTTCTAAGCAAGGTATAAAGTTATTTCAAAATTTTTAGTGTGCTTTTTGAAACCGTTTTCTTTTTAAACAATTATTTTATTTTTGAAGTTTTAATGGTATTATAGTTTGATTTGTATTTTAAATATGCGGCAGCAGTTCTTATTTAGCGAACTTCCTGGTAGCTCAGTGGTTAAAATGCTTTAAAAAAATCTGTCTTTATATACCCCAACAACTTCCAGAACGGGGTTAATTCGATGTTGTGTTAAAGAATGTCAGTTTACATTTTGGTCCAGGCTATGTTTCGATCTACTCATCAAATCTGTTAAAGCTGCTGCTCGATAATTGAAACATGTAACATCTGGGCATCAATACATACCACATACACAAATCTGTCTCTGAAATATATCTTTGTTCCGCCATCACAAAGAAAATATAGATTTTTGATTGGTTTTCACAACGTGTAAGCTTAGTGTCCAAGCTGAAATCGGAAGTACAGTAGTCTCTCGCTTATCCGAAGCAAACGGGCCGCGGGTATGTCGGATTACGTGGAATGTTGGTTAATAGGGAAAGAAGAAACAACAATATCGTAAATATTTGCTGGTGTCTTTTTATTGGTAAACTTGATACAGTACAGTAATTACTCTCATTGTGTAATACAATTAAAAAGCATTAAAAGAGGTTAATATACATTCAATTTTGTTTAAAAAAAGTTTGTAATAGTCTTTTTCTCGCCACCATGTCACGCATTCTCTGTAGAAATAACACTTTAGTGCTGGAGATTTCTTCTTGTTGCTTCATGTATTTCAGTGCTGTTTCAAAGGCTTTTAATCCTTCGTTGTGTGTTATTTTGGCATCACCTTTATCAACTATGTTTTCTTCCTCTTCCATTTCCTTTTCACTGTTGTTAACAATGTCTTCGTCAGTTACTTCATACAGGTCATCAAGGGCAAGCCACTCATTAAGGTCCTCATCAGTTGCATCTACACATCCACGAATTTGTTTCAGCAAAGGCAACTTACTGTCCACGTTTTCCGTGAAAATAGGTTTACAGTGTGCGTGTGTCGTACGAGTCAGATAAGCGAAGGTCGGTTAAGCGAGACTCTACTGTCTATATTGAGACATTAGGACACATTTATTTTATGAATATACTGCCATGACTTAAAAATAACTTAATTGATTTTGAAAGGATTTAAAACTGTGGATTTTTGTAAAGAACATTGGAATTAAAAGGGGTGGGGGTAAAAGGGAAGAGGGATTAGGCTTTTGTATATCAATTGTAATCTGACTTTTCTGATTGATTTAAAGTATACATGTATAAATTTCTATTGATATCAGATAAAAACAGTAGGTAAGTATAAAAAAAACAATTAAGGGGTGTGGAGACGAAGAATAGTTTGGTTTTTCTAAAGCTAGTTTGAACAGTATTTTTTTTTCTTTTAAGTATACAAGTGCAAAGTTCCATCGAAACCAGATAAAAACTGTGTGTAAATAACATTTGAAAAAATGAAGTGGGGTAACGGAATGAGCGGTTGGGTTTAATAAACGGAATGTGGACACTATGTTTGTCTTTGTTTTTAAGTATACACGTGCAGTGTTCCATCGAAATCTGATAAAAACTGTGGGTTTTGTAACGAACGAGCGGTTTTTTGCCACAGTCAAGTTGGATTCGCCTCTGATCAACCACTCCCCGATCAGTTCATAGCATCAGAGCAATTACGTTCTGCCCTCACTTAGTGCTAGTAATGAGCAGGAATCAGCGATACAAATGAAAGCATGTAGTTAAAAGAATGGAGTGACTTTAGTAACTTCAATAAAAATAGGCACATAGAAATACACTTGAAATAACTGAAAAATACTGCATAAAATAGCTCTCGTGAATGAAATCTCTTACTAATAAAATCCTGTCACTCGGAATATTCTTTATAAGCCAGCAGAAGGGTATAAATGCATCAGCCTTTACCTAATAAATTCTTCATGCCATCTGGTGGCGTGATCCATCCTGAGACTCGGCGAAAGAGACTGCCCAAGAGCTGCTTCAGACTGAGCTCTCGCGCTTAGAAGCGGGGTGGGGGAAGTCATGTGACATTAGTTCTATACGTTTAAAACACCTTCCTAAGGGCTATTTGAATGTACTCTGGAGGGGAGGCCTCTTCTCACGGGAAGAGAACCTGTTAACCTAGGACTATGGTGCGTCGGGTGGAATTAAATTACATGGCTGTAGATTGAGAAAAATTATCCCGAGTAAAAATTGCAATATACTATAACTAAAATCCCTGAATACACTACACCTTTCCGCTTAGGGAAGAGTCGAACCCAGGGCTTTAGCCTCAGTGAGACTCTTACCTGGTAGTCTGCAAAATCTGGACTCAAATCCTTAAACAAATCATTGACATCTAAAATCTACTGAATACACTATTAGCAACTAATTTAAATTTTAATTATATAAAAGTGTCTTGAATTGCTTGGATATTCAACTTGACACTTCTTG
The DNA here is from genome assembly GCA_031002005.1 of Vandiemenella viatica. Lineage (NCBI taxonomy): Eukaryota > Metazoa > Arthropoda > Insecta > Orthoptera > Morabidae > Vandiemenella > Vandiemenella viatica. The sequence continues at coordinate 26,825,021 of CM061921.1, forward strand.
CATCTTCTACTTCTATTCGTTATCATAATCAGCTTCATGGATAACACTTTCTAAAACTACTACATGAATTGTTGCTTCCATAATTTGTCTTGAATTGACTGCACTACTGGACATAATGCATTCCTTGCACATTTTTAATTCTACTTGCCGTAATCGTGAGTTATTAGGATATCATTTGTTGACTACTACATTGAATTGAATCTTAATTCTACTGAAACACATTTGAAACATAACATGTATAATTTTTTTTTCATTAAAAAACACAGTTGAAATAATACATATATAAACTTATCAAAATTTAAAAAAATTATCTCCGATCATGGCGAGAGATAACAGATAATTGATCGTGATCTGGATCGAAAGATTGTGTGTGTCCAATAGAAGAATGAGGTCTCTCAAATACTACAATATCCTCATCATTGAGTTCATTGTTTATGTCTCGATTGATGTGAATAGGTGTTCTTCCTCTTATACGAGATAATTCAGTACCAGTAGATTGGTTTGCAATAGTGGTTTTCATACAATTCTGATTGCAAAATTCACCTGCAGTATTACGCCAAAAATACTTAAAACAATTCCTTAGACAGCTACAAGGTTTACATAGACAAAAGACAATGATGCAAAAAAATAAGAATTACACAGACACACGATAGGCTCAAATAATACAATGAATAATTTGTAAAAGCGTTTTTCTCTTGTTGTTCAATTTCATTTTGTAGCTGGTCAATTTTGAACCCTGCAATCTTCAAATCCTCAAGATTTTTAACAATGTTTTGCATTGGTAAATTCAATTTTAATTCTGAAATATTACATTTCTCTGTGTTTATGATGCAACAGTCAACTTCTAGATTCAAATCAGGTATAATGTCTGGACTGGTAACATTCGTTCTTATCGTTTGCTGTACTTCAATCAAAATATTCGCTCCATAACCGCGACATCTTTGAAAGAATTTTAACTTGCCTGTTCCTTTGAAAATGGTATCCGTGGGCTGATTTTCACCACATAAGATAGTCTTACCTTCGTCTTTAGGTGCAACAAACAACCATTCGTTTACGTGAGTAATGTTTCTTAATCTGCCTAATTAAATTGTGTGACTGTTTTAATTTGTTAATATGCGAAAATGGTTCTTGAGACATCTCATTACATACGTGGGTTGTAACATTTAGTTCAATTAATTTGTTTTTGCAAAACGCGATTGATCGAAATGCATAATTTTCTAAGTTTTCAGAAGCGTCATCTAACTCCTTCAGATTCACATACACGGCTACCCTCCACGTCAAAGAGTAAATTTGAGCGCCGGTTATGTGATCGAAATATAAGCCTGGACTGGAACTGAATTTTTATGACCATAAAATCTTGTGTAGCTAAGCTGGCGTGAATTAATAACAGAAGACCGTACAGTAGCTCCATCTGAAAAGCAAAATAAAAGTTTAGTTAAGTGTACTGTTGCAATCTGTAAAACAAAGTGCGTAATTTTAATTATAAATGAAAAATTGTACGTCGTAATGTCACAATCGATTGTTCTCTGCTGCGAGTTAAATGCCTTACGCATGGGTGTGTGTGAGTTTAAAGACCTCGCAAATCAGGTGGGCCCGCCTCGCCAGGCGTTTTCTACGCGTGGGCGAGTGGATTTGCCTCCCGGCGTACACAGATAACTGGTGGCCATTTTGGAATAGCGGCTTATCAGGCGTGTGTGGGCGACCATGTGCGCAACCACGCTGTGACTCCTCGTGGTGCGGTGTTTGCAAAACAAACGACCATGTGCGTTGTGTATCTAATGCGGTTTTCTCCGTTTCCTATCCAATTTAAACGTACTGTAACTAACTTTACTGCATTCTTAAGGCGTGTTCTCACAACTGATTGAATTCTCTCGTAATTTATTCAATGATATGGCTTTAATCTATTATATCGTCCTAGTTGAATCGTTACACTTACGCCTAGTTTTCCAATCACAACAAAAGGTCCTCTATAACCACAGTCAAGCTTCTGAGACCTACCTCTGCGAACAGATTCATCTTTTAGCAAAACTTTGATCCCAATTTTAAATTCTCGTGGAGTTTGTGTCTTATCGTAATATTCTTTGTTTTTCTCTTTTAGTCCCCGTTTGATCTCTCTAGCCTGTTTGTGTGGTGTTTGTAGGATAGCTTTTAGCTCATCTGCGTACTCATCATATGAATAATGAACTTCTTTCGGATCACTTTGCAATACCCCTGGTATATTTGGTATTCTACCGAACATTAGCTCATGTGGCGTGTATACTGTTGCACTGTGAATACTAGTGTTATATATAAATACAAAATAGGGTAACCAATCATCCCATGTGCTTTGATTCTTATCAATATAATGCCTCAACTACTCTGCAAGACTACGAAGGCCCGTTCAATGAAATTTGATTTTGGTCTATATGCCAATGTCTGGATCTTATTTATCTTTAATAATTTACATACTTTCTGCATTTTTTCGCTGATAAAGCAGCAACAATTATCAGAAATCAAAAACGATGGCACGCCAAAGTGTAGGATTACTTCTAAGACTAATGCTCGAGCCACTGTATCAGAATACTGTCTGGCTATCGGAATTGCGGTTATAAAATTCGTCAATTCGCCCTGGAATGTCAACACATATTTGTTCCCATTGTTGCTCAAAGGCAAAGGCCCGACAATATCCGTGGCACAACGTTCAAATACATGCTCTAATGGCATACGGGTATGCGGTAATGTGTTTGTTCCTCTGGCAACTATCACACTGTTTGACATAATTTTCTGTATAAGACTTCATCCCTGGCCACTGAACATATCTCTTAATTGGCTCATATGTCTTATTTACACCTAGCTGTCCAGAAATGGGGCTGTCATGGTATTCCCTAAGTATGGCTAGTTTTTCTTCCTCATCTAGTGTTGGAAATTCCTCAACATTCGTCTGGATTTGTGCATCTACTTTGGATGTGGGAATTTCTTCTTCTGTTTGCATTGGTTCATTTGTGACAGGGTTTGGTTGGGTGGATTCTTGTACTCCCCTTACTTCCCTAATTCTGCTAAGTGCATCTGCAACTGTATTTGATTTTCCCTTGCGATAAACAATGGCGTAATTGTATTCTTCAAGTTTTAAGCGAAATCTTAGTAATTTAGAAGCTGGGTGTTTAACACTGAGTGGGAGGTGGTCGGTACACGCAGTCAAATGTCTGCTAAAGACGTAGGGTCTAAATTGCATTACCACCCACGTAACGGCTAGTGCTTCCTTCTCCGAAACGGAATAATGTGTTTCTGCCTTATTTAACGTTCTGGAAATATATGCGACTGGTCTATCTGAGCCTAACTGTCCTTGCGAAAGTACTCCTGAAATGGAATACTGAGATTCGTCGGTGTTAATAATATATGGAAGATTTAGATACGGGTACGCGAGAACGGAGGGTGAAATCAATTTCTCTTGAGAGTTTGGAAAGCATTCTCAGTTTTTTTACTCTAATCAAATGGAACATTTTTCTTTAATAATTCATATAATGGTTTAGCTATCTTACTAAAGTTCTCTATGAAACGACGATAATAACCTGCAAATCCATGGAATGTTGTCAATTGTTTTGTCGTCTGAGGAGTTAGGTAACTTTTAACTTTTTCAATCTTCTGTGAGTCTGGGTAAACTCCATGTTCTCTCAGCTTGTGTCCCAGATAGGTGACCTCTCTTTGTAAGAACTTACATTTGGCTGGCTGAAGGCGAAGGGAGTGTGTGTCCTTAATCTATCAAAAATGTCTATTAACCTCTCATTGTGTGATTCCAAGTTTGGACCAAAACATACGATATCATATAGATATACAAAACATCGATGACCCTGTAGTCCACTCAAAACTACGGTCATAAGATTTTGGAAGCTAGCGGGGGTGGAGGCAAGCCCCATTGCCATTTTTCCGAACATAAAATGACCTTGACCTGAACTGAATGCAGATAACGGTTGATCCGATTCTTTAATCAAAATTTGGTGATAATCTTGAGCTAAGTCTAAGGTAGAAAAGTATTTTGCCTTTCCCAAGGAATCTAAGATTTCTGAAATTAGTGAAAGCGGAAAAACAGTTCCTACAGTAATTTCATTTAATTTGCGAAAGTCTACCACAATTCTGTATCGTTGTTGACCACTGGCATCAGGTTTCTTAGGTAGTACAAATATCGGGAAACTCCATTCACTAGTTGATGAAACAATGATCTCATTATCAAGTATTTGATCAATTTCTTTCTGTAAAATGGGTTTCATAGTATCTGGAATTCGATACGATCTCTGTTTGATGACTGTACCGTATGCTTCTGGCTTTAATTTGATTTCATGGGTGACTGTGTTGGTGTGTGTCAACTTATCTCCTGGGAGGTGAAATATATCATTGTAAAATAAACAAATTTCTAGAATGGATCCCTTTTCTTCTTCATTCAAATGATTTACCCTCAAATTTTCCATTAATAAACTGGTGCATGTTTTCCCTTGTATTGGTTGCACGTGTTTAGTTGTTTGTTTACCTTCTACAACTCTAATGGCGGACGGTCTGTCAGCTGACTGATCACGTGACTCTGACGTCATATCGCTCTCTGCACAATATGGCTGCGCCTCTAATGCTCCGCAACAAATTCGACACTGTCCTCTTTGGTATTTAGCATGGATAAAATACAAGTGCCATTTTCTACTTTGACCAATGATTCAGGAATGAAAACACATTGAATAATCTCTTGTTTGTTTACAATAGCTTCTGCACAATTTCGGCATTGCACCTGAACTCGTAAAATGCGTTCTTCTCTTGGAACTAGCTTTACTGTGTAATCTTCCGGAAGACTTACAAATTCTTTTGTGCCTTTAGAACTGTTGTTCAACTGCTTTGAACTATCCTTACTGCGACTTGAATTACTAGCATCTCTCCAACTAGACACTTCTACAGTTTGTTTATATTTCTGCTGTTCATTCTGTGCATGCTGTGTAGTGGATTCTGTACTGTTTTGGGTTTTATTTGAGTTTTTGTTGCTATGCCTATTCCTTCTGTTTACATGTTTTCCTCGTCTCCTGCGAGAGTTTTCGGGCGGTACCTCTGTGTTTGTTTCCTTTGCTTGAGAACATTTGCCTCTTGAGTTTTCTGACCCCTTTTAGACTACTCTAGCCAGCTTACTAGGCCCACTAATATTTTCTGATTCTGTCAGTATTGGAATAGAATGACCACTGATACATACAGACATGTTTTAATAGTTAATTATAGCTCCCTGTTTGATTAAAAGATCTCTCCCAATGAACCCCTCTTTAACTATATCAACACTCTTCAACCACATGAAACTCATGCTTAATGAACACATGATTGCTCAGTTTTAGTTGCAAAACGATCGTTCCTTTTGTTCTCACTGTTTGTGACATAATTCCCTTAATACTTAAAGTCTTCTTTGTATCTATTTGAATGTGATTTGCCAAGGCATTCTTGTGTATAAGAGCGACCGTGTCAAGTAGACAAAGGATTTCCCCATTGTTTACTTGCTCACAGGTGATATTAACAAAATCATTCTCATGCTCACAGCCTACGGTATGTATTTTGCCATATTGACGAGTGTAAGAGTGGCTGCCATTTCTCACACTCTTCGCTCGTTTCCCGAACCTCTGTTAGTCTTTTGTGTTGTGTCATTGTTGCGACAATGTGACGCGAAGTACCCGACTTTGGTACATTTCTGCAATAATATGTCCTTTTCTATGGCAATATACACAAGTGACATAACTAACTCTTCTGAACTGTGTGTGTGTGCTTTACATGCTATGGCTAGGTGACATTTTTGTCTGCAGATTTGGCAAACGAGTTGACTCCTACATTCTTTACTAATATAGCCAGTTCTATTGCAAGAAAACATATTTTCATGGTATTACTCTGTTCTGTGTGTGTATCTGAAAGCCCTATAACAGCTTTTTCCTTCTGTGGCAACAATGCGCTTTCTTCGACGAGTGCTAGTTCAATAGCGACTGGTAAAGTGATAGTGGAACCCCGTGTTCTAATTACTGTCTGTATTCTGTCATTACTTAACCCTTGAATAAACGTAATGAGACTCAGGCGATCAACAAGAGTAAGACTCCCTTTTACATCATCTTTTGGAATTTTTTTGGCTACTGCATTTCTAAAATCATGTGAAAGTTTGTCGATCCTCGCGGCCCACTCAACATTCGGTTCTGTTTTACCCTGACGAGCTGCAAAAAGGTTACAAGCATAGTGATCTAATGAGTGCCTCTCCCCATAGTTTTCAATCAAGTTATCTTTTACAGAAACCCATGTTTTGGTAAATGATCTAACGAGTAATTTACTTGTGGCCTGGCCACAGATCTTTGACTTTACAAAATAAAGGAGAACATCATGATCTTGCTTAGCAATTAAATTAAATGCAGATGAAATATTTTCAATGAAAGGTTGCAGTTCTTCCTTATCCCCGCTAAACGAATTTGGAATCATTTTTAACCTTCTGATACTGAGAGCTTGCCCACACTGCTCTCTTCAACACCTACTTCACTCGTTGCGGTATTCATTGTGAAACACTGCGCACTGTGTATTACTCACTGTTCTGCTGGGTTGAGACAGCGAAACTTGAATTCTGGCGCCGTCCGGGCGTGTTGTGGTGGCGTTGTACTCCTACTGGCTGCTGGCGGTGTCACCCCCTCCACTGCTTTCGCACTGGCTGCTGGGACTCTGTTCGTGCTGCCCTCTCTCCGGCGGATCGAGAACTCGTCGTGGCTTCTTCATATCTGCTTGCAGTATCCGGTTTCGGTTCCAACTTGCGCTCCTTGAAGCGTCGAAAATTACTTAGCTATACTGACATCTTCGTACTGTTTCTGGCTTAGTATTTACCCTCTGCGGCTGCTACACATAAGAAATGGTTTTTACAGCGAAAAAGAATTCCTGTCTCTTTGCCGTACTAATAGGAAAATACTTTCCCAATATTTCTGCTATCATCGATCACTGATTTTACGTAATTAACCCTAGAATCTGACACCATTCAAGACGGCTGTAAAGAAACGAGCGGTTTTTCGCCACAGTCAAGTTGGATTCGCCTCTGATCAACCACTCCCCGATCAGTTTCACCGAAGATACGTGGTCACAGGATCAGAGCAATTACGTTCTGCCCTCACTTACTGCTAGTAATGAGCAGGAATCAGCGATACAAATGAAAACATGTAGTTGAAAGAATGGAGTGACTTTAATAACTTCAATAAAAATAGGCACATAGAAATACACTTGAAATAACTGAAAAATACTGCATAAAATAGCTCTCATGAATGAAATCTCTTACTAATAAAATCCTGTCACTCGGAATATTCTTTCTAAGCCAGCAGAAGGGTATAAATGCATCAGCCTTAACCTAATAAATTCTTCATGCCATCTGGTGGCATGATCCATCCTGAGACTCGGCGAAAGAGACTGCCCGAGAGCTGCTTCAGACAGAGCTCTCGCGCGTAGAAGCGGGGGTGGGGGAAGTCATGTGACATTAGTTCTATACGTTTAAAACACCTTACTAAGGGCTTTTTGAATGTACAGTACTCTGGAAGGGAGGCCTCTTCTCACGGGAAAAGAACCTGTTAATCTTGGACTATGGTGCGTCGGGTGGAATTAAATTACATGGCTGTAGCTTGAGAAAAATTAACCCAAGTAAAAATTGCAATATACTATAACTAAAATCGCTCAATATACTACAGTATGTTTTAAGGAACATTGGAAATTACGTGGGGTGGCGGTGAAGGGAAGAGGGGTTGGGCTTCTACAACCTAATTTAAACACAATTGTTCTGTATGATTCCTTCAGAATCAGATAGAAACTGTAGCTTTGTGTAGGTTAAGGAGGTGGAAAGGGGAAGATCGGTTTGGCTTCTCGAAACCAATTGTAGACAGAATTTTTCTGTTTGTTTTGAAGTATACATGCGCATACTTCCTTCGAAATCAGATAGAAACGGTAGCTTTATATAAAGAACATTGACAGTAATTAAAGGGGTAGAAAGGGGGATAGGGTTTTGTGAAAGTTATATGGACAGTATTTTTGTTTTAAAGTATACGCATGCGAAGTTCCACTGAATCGGATTAAAATGTGGGTTTGTACTAAAATTAAGGGATGTAAAAGGGGAGCTAGGGTACTTTTTGGTCAGAAATCTTATCCATAAAAATACAGATATGTGCCAACATTCACATAAACTGGTCAAATGGTGTCGACTAGCTTTTTAAAAAGAAAATTGAATAAAATCGGGGAGAGGGGTTCAGTTTTTTCAAACCAAGTTGATATTATTTTTCTGTTTTACAGTAAAAATTTGCTAAGTTCTATCTAAACCGGATAAAAACTATGGGTTTGTATAAAAATTAAACGGTTTAGTGGGGAGAGGTGGTAATTTTTTGGTCAGAAACCTTCTTTGTGAAAAAATACATATAAGCACCAACTTTCATAGTAATCAGTCAAACGGCGGTGACTGTAGATTTTTTTATTAAAAAAATTGACAAAAATTAAGGGGGTGGATAGGCATAGAGGGGTTCAGTTTTTTCAAACCAAAAGTTGACAGTACTTTTCTCTTTATTTTTGACTTACATGTCCAAAGTTCCATCGAAATCGGATAAAAAATATGGGTTTGTATAAAAATTAGGGGATGTAAAGGTGTAGAAAGGGTGGTTTCTCAATTAAATTCATATGGGACCACTTTGGAGGTATACCCTATGCACTAAAAAAACTTCATTTAAATCAGTTCAAAATTGGCGACGATATCGCTCAACATACAAAAACAGACGAATTGAGAACCACCTCCCTTTATCTGAAGATGGTTAATGATGCACAAGCGTATATAAGGGCCCGAAATTGAGAGACAGGAAGATGCACTGTCATTTTGTTCGCTGGAGATCCGTTATTTTTTTCCAGTCTGAATCGTTCATTGTAATTTTTGTTTCGATTCTTTGAAGTTTATCACGAGTCGAAAGTGTGAATAACAGCAGTTCGAGGATGAAGCGTATTTAACCAGAAACGGAATGCTAAATGGTTGCAACAGTCATGTTCTTGCAGATGAGAATCTCTACGTTACAGTTGTGAAGAACCATCAACATAGCTTATCAGTCAATGAATGGAAAGCCATAGTTATTGATTATGTACTAGGCCCTTTTTTTTCCTCCTCCCCACTTAGATGCACCAGTGTACACAGTGTTTATCAGACATTCTAGAACATGCCCCACTTATTAATCAACGGATGTGGTTCCAACATAATGGAGCCCCACTTCATTTTTGATCGAGTCTTTGTGTACGCCTGGATCTGACATTCCCTGAAAAGTGGATAGGCAGAGGTTATCCTGTTCTGTGGCCAGCATGTTCACCTGATTTCACCCCACTTGATTTCTTCTTGTGGGGCCATGTGAAAAGTCTCGTGTACGAGACTGAAGAGGATCTCCTGGCAACTGCGACACTGATCAAACGATACTGGGGTTATTAGAACAGGAACAGAGCTATGTGCGCAAATGGCATACCTGCATTGACACTGAGGGACAGCATTTTGAACAACTGTTGTAAATGTAGCAGCTTGTGAAACTTATGCTGGTAGGTGGAAGTAGTATTACTGTACTGTAGACTTAGGATTTTTGGTCTCCCTGACACCAAGATACGTGCACTGTTACTAGTCCGTCAACAGGGGAAATTATCTGAGGGTATTGGGGAGTATTCTGCATCAGTGCTCGGAAGTTGGGGCCATTAGTTCAAGCATTGCACTAAGCTAATGCAGAACTTGAGCAGATTTTTGCTTTTAACTTTTGATCCAGTCATTTCCAGACCAGGGTCCCTTAATTCAAATTGAGACATTTACCCTTCTCCATCATCCCTGAATGTTTGTAACATCATCATGGAATCACCCTGTTTACAAACATTTGTATATTCTGTTTTATCTTGTGTAGTGCGATTTAGAGATACCATTCAGAAAGTAATTTGTTTAGATTAGTAAGTACACTATATTTAAGTATCAGTAGTTATTTTTGATTGTTGCTAATCAATGTGTGCCAGGATTATGCAGGAAGAGTTTTTATGGGGCAATCAAGGTGTATTCACTGCAAGCCTCCTATGGTAGCAAAACAATGAGGTACGGTTGTTAAAACTGAGTAGTTCATTAAAACTACAATGACACTTTGATGGGTGTGTATCGAAAATATGTAAACTGTCAGGAATGTTATTAAAAAATTATTGCCAGAATAAACTCTAAAAATTTTGTATCAGTTTTATTGTGAGTAGTGGAGCTTATGTTTCCTTCCAGTATTTTTTTGGCAGCGAGTGTTATTTCAGCTATATCATGAAGAGCAACTCAAGTTATAGCCAGCATGGGACGGCATCTGACACAATTGCATTTAGCTTCTGCTATATGGATAACATTTCAATTAATCCAAAGTATGTAATCATATTCCATAGAAACATTAAGTGTTCATGCCCAATTAATAACCTCATAATTTACTACTGAAGATCAGGATTTGGAAGATAGTAATTAACAATAATTCACTATCTTAAAATACAATGGTTACTCCTGGAATTTGGTGCAGCTTGGTAAGTATTCAAAAATACCTTATTTTTTAGCCTTTTAAGAATTATACGAGAGATCTTCATGACAAATAATAGTGATCATTTTCAGAAAAGAGTTATTCAAAATTAAAATTTAAAAAACAAGCAGTCAGTTACCAAAAGTAAACACATATATATATATATATATATTTTTAAATTGGCAGGATTAATTAATATCAGAAAAATAATATTTTGTTAAAAATTGAGCAGTAATATCCATGGATTCGTTTTATTTAACAAAGATTTTCATTTTTAAATTATTTTTTAATTTTATATTTAAGCAGTAAAATTGCATTTTTGTTTATATGTCCTGTTTTATTTCCACCAATATCCTGTGGATTTCACGTAGTGTTTTCAATAAATGGTAAGAAACTTGTTTTTTTTTTTTTTTTTTTTTCAGTGAATTGTTTCTTTATTTTATATGAATTTTGTAATGTCAAGGTGAGCGGTGCAATCTTACAGCACTGCTAATATGATTTTCAGACATCTTTAATTTGGTTGGGTATGGCATTTTGGCACCAAAGCATTGTTTAGAGAAGTAGAAAATTAATTTGTTGCTAATTATGGCAGATAGTTGTTTGGTGTTTGTTAAAATTTGCAAATTTGGAACTGGTAGTACCTTTTGTGTGAAAGTGTGTGGGAAAATGAAGTAGTCGAGATTTAATTGGATCAAGCACTGATCAAAAAATTTGGAATAGTGAAGCGATACAGAGCGAGTAATATTTCTGGTTATAAATCAAATGAAAGAACTGAAACAAGAATTCAGAATGGGTCAAGATAAAGTTGGTGAAAAATTGGATATGCGACTTGCACAAATCGAAAGGCAAACAAAAGAACAACACGAAAGAACTGAACAAAAATACGGATGTTGCAACAAAAATTCAAAGCCAATTAAGATAAATTACAATATTCCTTAAAAAGGGAATGAAATTTATTAACAAAATTATGTAAATGAAGACAAATGTTGAAAGAAATGGAGGTTTTCTGGTATAACAAATTTTATGAAACGCTGCGATGTCCGAGTGATCACGGCTTTGTGGGCGGTTTTGTTGTATCAGAGAAGTTGGGGAGGAAAAGATTGGACTAACCTTGGCAATTTAACTATGCTGCCGGCCTCTTGCATTTTTCTGGCTTCTTCCAGGATTGCTTGCTGGCTAATGCCTTTAAATTATAATCAGGATAGTACTGACACCACATGAAGGGCATGAGCTTTTGTCTATAGGAGTACTAAGTGAACATGCTTGTATCAGGGAATGGCTAGCTACAGGTCCATCTTACAACTACAAATTGACAAGGCACCTAACTGCTATGCAATGTATTTATTATAACAGTTGGATGTAACAGTTACATGTGGTAGTGTGCAATCTGCTGGGCCAAACCCAATAATACTGATACTGGAAGCAACAGCTTCATGCAAATACTATTAATGATTAAATACTGATGGTGGATCGTCTGACATCATGGAACAATGCATAATAGCTTGATTCGACTAGGAGACAGGGAACCTATCTGTTAACTACTCATATTTACTGTCCTACAACTACTGCCAATGGACAATGAGCAAATGAGGCCCATGTGTTCACTTAATTTCATGCAATTTATTCTGGCCTGACCGATTAATTCTAGTCAGTTCGATCGATATCTCAACTGGTCAATGCCCTCTGCAATAAACCGCTCTGCTGACCTGTTGATGTGTGTAACATGACTAAATTACGTTGGTTTGTCACATGCCTCTAGAACTTTATTTCTAACCTCAAGTTCTAATTCTTTTCCACTAAATTTACAAATCTCAAAATGCCAATTACAACTTCTTCCCTCTTTAAAATTGTTGCACGTCCTCGTGTGACATCACGTTTATGTATAAGTGTAATCTGATTGGTTAACTAATTGTCTGATTAATCCACCATCTCTTTATAATTATTCAGAACAAATAAGGGGAAAAAATGAAAATTGTTTATTGGGGGTAACCTGACAGTTGCTTATACAGTAATAAAGTTGTAACCCAACAATCCTTACTGAACTCTTTCAATGTCGTCAGGGAAAAATCAGGAATTGGATAGTTGTGATATGAAAACTGTAAGTAGAAAACCAAATGGACAAACTGTGGTGCTGTTCACAATGACAATACAATTATGGAGAATAATCAGCAGCTAACACATTTTATCCAGAAAATTCTGTAATCCTCACAGTTACTTTGACCTGCATGTGGTTTAATAGACAGATCTCTCTTCAAAATGAAAACAAATCTCTTCAATCAACTGAAATACACAGTGAAATTATCAGTCAGTAACGTAAGCTGATAGTTTAATGACAAGTGGATTGCTTACAATATGAAGTCGTATCATTCCTGTCTTACTTAACCTACACAGTCTAGCCTAAGAACCTTAAATTACAGACTACTGCTATCCAATTAAATAAAATACCTACTCCTTTAAGTTACTAAAGTGATATTAAATTGTTATGTTTTGCCTATTTTTTAAATTATTCCTACTTAGCTCTAGCTAGCTAACTATATATTCAATAAAATTTTATTCTTGGCGCTACTTAATATTTTATAATGTCTTTGTGACTCCCTACCGTAGTGGTAGAATGAATGATGATGACAAAGCTTTTTGGGAGAAATTAAATTCATATTCAGAGGTGAGCTAGAATATTCATTACCAGTGGACACTGAAATGTGCCAGGTGTTGACTGTCAAGTAATTAGGGTAAATAACACAAGAAAACAGATGTTTGCAAATATGTTAGTGAGGGAAAGAGGCTTCAAAAAAGTAGTTGTGATGGTCACCATAATACACTTGATATTTAAGTTAAATATTGTAAATTATAAGAATATATTACAGAACAGAACTGAGTTCTATAATGGACACTTCACAGGCACGTGTGGTGACTGAGAAATGTCTGTTTATACTTGCAAAACTGCTGTAGTGCTGATCAGCAGCAGGTCGCTTGTCACCAGACAAAATTGGCACCTATGACTTGAATCGGAACTTTGGCACATTAAAATCAATAACTTATTTTCTTGCAATTCAGCATTGGCAGAAGCATTATCGGAGACTCTAGCTCTCTGTTAGTCTAACCATGGCCAGTTGACCTATACTCAGTTGTTTTCCATTGCAGACAATCATGGACTTTTATCTGATTTCAACATTTGGATTTTTACAACAGTTCTTGTGACCGATTAATCCACAAATGGTGTCAGAGCCTATTAAATTTATTAATAGACAGCTCAGTGCAGAAGATAAGAACAAACAAGATTTATAAAGACTGTTTCTAACTCACACTCCCATGAAACCTTAACAATCAAATTAGGGCCTGACAAAGTAGATCAGAGCACTAGGGAAGCAAACATATTGGGTATCTTCTTAATAAAGCCTGATGATAATTTTGTGAAGTCTCAGGTCACAGAAGGAATAACTTATAATGAAGTAGCCAGGTGCGATGTCCCACTTTAGGCAATTATGGGTTATCAGCCGTGTGGCTTGGCTCGACTGATTTGTCCGTCAATTTGGCAGAGTGGAGGCCGGAGGTATGTTTAAGGTTACTTACTTGCCAGGAATTTTTCATCGCCCAGGATCTCGGCTCGGATCTCCAGTTGCCGTAATTCTGGTTAGCTTAGAGTGTTTGACTAGTTATTCTGACTCCAAGTACCAAGAGGAGGGCTGGTTCTATTGTTAGAATGAAAGGCACATTGAGCAGACACCTTGGTTTATTCCGGTGACTATTTACAGTGAGGTAGGTGCCTCTGGCAAGAGTACACGACTAAAACTGGAACATTAACTTACAAGTGGTCACGCCGAAGATCTTGGCTGGAAGTGGAGGGGCTAGCTGGCTAGCGGTTGGCAAAGTGTTGAAGTCGTGTCCCGGGCTACCGGCGACTGGCACAGATTCTGCGTGGTTCAAACAGCTTAGGTCGAGGCATGATTTACCGGCCTTAATATAGGAATTTGTCACGTGGACTTGTGTGTGCAGGGCGATCACCTGCGGTCACGTGGCAAGTGGCCATTCAGCGGCCGCAGGTTGACCAAGTTGAGCGGTTGGCAACCCAGCCAAAGTGCTGAACACGGCATTCCCGTCGAACGTTCTCGCAAAGCTACACGTGAGTCACGTTTAACTGTGTGCACGTCTGACACCATGTCACATTTAAGTGACATGTGACTCACTTGATCCTCCTATTAAATAATTTCCTATTATTCAAAAAGCGACCTTTACACTTACTCCCACCCCTAAGGTTCCTTTATCACGTTGGGTAACTAACTTGAACTTTAAAACTTGTATCGTGGACTTTGGCTCACAAAGTTACACAATTTATGACTAATTCCATATCTTGTGATGATATGTTGTCAGGTCCCGGTAGTAAAGAACTAATATTAGTTCACAGTAACAAATATGATCAAATTTACAGTTACTTGGAGATGGGTACAGTTATTGTACATTCACAGTAGTGCCTTTAATGGTTTCTACAGTAGTGGAGCTAGGCAGTGACATCACAATCTGTGAAACTGTTGGTATTAGTGGTTCTGTATTATACCCTCTTAATTTTTTAGTATAATGCCGGTAAACATACAATATCAGTATGATTACAAATGATGCTGTTACAGTGGTGGTTAAGACTTACAGTAGTAACAATGGCTTTATGTCTTGCTTGTACATGCATCTGTGTTTCAACAGTTGCCAACATATGATTATATTTAATTGCATCCTGAGATTGCTGTAAGTGCTTTGTTAGTTTGGCTGTTAATATGGCATTATCTGTTAAATTTAATTCGGTTAGCTTCTGGCTATGGTATATGCTCTTATTAAAGACTGGTAATAAATAATTTGTAAAAGTCAAATTGGTGTGAATTATTGTACTGTGAGTGACGAGTGTAAAAAAGTCTTCTCCTGTAAATTGACGATGGGCTGCATGCTCTATAACTCCAGATCCTGAAAGTATTATTTTACTATCGGTTTGGTTCGCGGGATCATCCCAACATGTAGCCAATGTGTGGACGTGGCATTGTTAATAGCCAGTTATCATGCATGGCAATTAAGAATGGACGGTCTAACATTGTTATTTCTCATTGGCAAGTATTAGTGAAATTATTGGATAGGAGCATGGAGGTTTCACAGCTTGGCGAGCTCATGTCATGCAGTATTAACAGTGGGCAAATGGTAATGACTGATTCTTTGCATCTACTAAGTTTGCTTTTGTTTATTACAGCGTAGGATTTATGGTTTTTGCTGAGTAATAGAAGATCGTGAGTTTTCCAACGTATGTAATGACCTGTCTGGGTCCAGTATATGGGAAAGTTATGAATGGAATAACGAGTTAACATTGATTCTGCTGTTGCTATAGAAACATCGATGACAATCCTCAAGTTTGCTCCCATCAAAACTACGTCAACTGTACAAATTTGGTAAAAATGATAGATGTTTTCTGGATTGCAGGGGAATATCATGTAGGTGCTGACTTGTAGCTGCCTTTGGATTAACTGTAAATGTTGTAAAAAGACTTTTGGACTTAAAAAAACATCACTGAGTCTGCCATTAGTAGCCTGTAAGAGAGCAATTCTCAACTTAGTTAATTCCGTTCTGGTGTTAGTGATTGCTAGGACCAACTGTTGCCACACGCGTGCTGTACAATTGTTGCACAAACATTTTCTCTAATTCTTTAAGGTTCTGCTTAAAGGTAGCTTGTAATTCCAAAGCTTTATCCATGAAGGTATGAGCTAGCCTAGTTATCACAACCATGTGGTTCATTATGGTGTCTTTGAGGTTTTTTGTCATTAAGACCTGCTTAGCCGCACTGATTTGTAAATTATCTGTTGACTGTTCGAGACTATCTAGTTGTGAGCTAAGGTATTTACAATCTTTCTCGTTTAGTGTCCCAAAAACCCTTTTTAGAACGAAGCCTCCGAATTCAAAATAAGCCCTTTTTGGTCTAGTATTCCTTCCAGGGAGCAAGTGAACAAGATTTTGGAACTTGTTACTGAGGGATGTATATAAGACCTAATACAGATTATGGTGCCCCTCCAGGCCGAGGTCCACGGTTCTAGCTGCATGCTCCGGCCCCACTGGCAGCACCTTCCGCGAGCTGAAAATGAACATAGTTATCACAGGAACATACTTAATGTACAAGAATGATTATTTATTTTTACTTCTTAACTGTTGGGCTGACTAAAATTGTTATTGTTAGAGGTCTGTTGTTTTGATCATCTGGCTCATCTAGCGGGCGGAGTTTGGTTTCCTACTGTGCTATTGGTTGGCATTTTAGAGCTATTTCTTAAGTTGTAGGTGGTGCTTTTGGCTTTATTAGATTGAGGTTTTGCTGGGGGTGTCTGTTCCCCTTGCATGGATAGATCTTGCGGTGGGTTTCCCGCTGAACCTTGCGACTCTTGGGAAGACTTCCACCAGATATAAGCTTTCACCCGGTACTTATGAACAATTAATCCTCTGACGGGGAGTTTTAATTTTAAATTCACATTGGAAGTACGACCAATAACCTCGTGTGGCCCAGACCAAGAGACATTGAATTTCGAGCAAGTGCCTTTCTTCCTAAAAGGCTTGTTCAGCATTACGTAAGAACCAATAGGTATTTCCTGTGGCTTCGCCCATTTGTTGTACTGTCTGGCTTGCATTTCAAAGGCTCGTGCATTATTTTTTGAACAGTGTTCCAAATTCGTTTCAATTTATGAGCCAAACTTCGCAATTCTGGGCTAGTGATTTCTTTGGCAATTGGAAAAATTGTAAAGGGTGAATTCATCTTATGGCCATACAAGATCTCGAATGGCGTGTGATTGGTCGAAGCGTGTATTCGGCAGTTATAAGCCGAAACAACATAGGGAAGAATTTTGGTCCAGTTTGTCTGGGAGTTATTCATATAACAGCTAAGTGCCCTTATAATAATCCTATGTAATTGCTCTGCCCTACCATTGGTAGAGGGCCACAGGTGTGATATATTAAGCTTTTCTATAACCAATAGTTTACAGACTTGGATAAACAGAGAGGACATAAAATTGCTTGCTTTGTCCGAAATGATATTCTGTGGAATAGCAAATTTTAGGACCCAATGGACCAAAAAAGCATTAGCTACACTCTCAGCGTCTTTTAGGGGTGCCATAACCAGGTATCGTGAAAAAGCGTCAAGCTGCTCTATGGAAGTGTGCAATGGTTTCAGGCAAGGGTTGCAACTTTTCTCAATTTTTAGTTTCACCTGCACGAGCGTTACAGATATGACAACTCCGTATATTATCTTTAAAATTGCGCTTTCGTGAAGGCCACCAGTATTGTTTGGCATTGATTTGATTGGTCATTTTATAACCACAATGACTGACAAATACCGTGTCAAGGTGTAGTTTCATTATGGTCTCGCGCAACGACTTGGGTACAGCGACCCACTCCCCTTGCAGCGTCAGCCTGTAGAGGACATTGTCCCGCACGAAAAAGCGCTGATGCTTCTGCCAGCGTTGGCACTCCATATCTTTGGATTGCTTGATCAGCAGTTGCGCTTCCAATACCCTCACTATCCGACTTAGACTGTCTGCGTTGCCCAAATCCTTCCCCCGACGATATGTGACGGTATATTCGTATTCCGACAAAAGTAGAGCCCCGCGCATCAACCTGCTCAAGGGATCCTTGAAATTTAACAGCCATCTTATCGAAGAGTGGTCTGTCACCACCTCGAAATTCCTACCCCATGAATAACACTTAAAGTACTTGATTCCCCAAACTAAAGCCAGAGTTCACGCTCCATAGTGTGGTACTTTGATTCTGTTGGGCTTAACTGCCACGACGTGAAGGCCATTGGCCTTTCCTGACCATTAACCCATTGAGCCAAAGCTGCGCCAATCGCGAAATATAATGCGTCCGAGATTAATATAAATTTTTTGGAGAAATTTGGAAAACAAAGCAGCGGCTGCGTGGATAGAATTTCTTTCAATGTCTCCATGGCCCGTGTACACTCTGCGGACCATTCAAATTTGACACCCTTGCGTAGCAAAAGGGTTAGAGGCTTAGCAATCTGTGCGTAATCTTTGATGAACTTATGATAGTAGTTTGCGAGCCCCAGGAAGGATTGTAACTCTTTTACATTTGTAGGGGTCGGGAATTCTTTTACCGCTGAGAATAGTCTAGGGTGTGGCCTTACCCCTTCCCTAGAAATCACATGTCCGAGGTAATCAATCTCTGGTAACACGAAATGGCATTTTTTGAAGGATAAAGTTAGATTTGCTTTGCGTAGTCTCTCAAATACATTCATAAGGTGTTCCAAATGTTCAAATGTTCGAGAGTAAATTATTACATCATCTAGAAATACAAGAGCAGCATGGTGTTTAATTCCATGTAACAAAGTGTCCAGTAAGCACTGAAAACTCAAGGGAGCGTTTCTTCAGCCAAACGACTTTTTTTTATACTCAAAATGGAGGCCAGGGACAGTAAATGCGGAACTTGGTGGTAACCCGACTTTAAATCCAATGTAGAGAAGTACTGACAGTTCCCTAAATAGTCAACGGTCTCTGAAATGTTAGGGAGTGGATATATATCAGGTATGGTGACCTTGTTCAACTTTCGATAATCTACGCAAAAGCGATATTTTGTCTCTTCATCCGCTCCTCGTTTAAAGACGAGAACGGCGGGTGCAGACCATGGGGACGTGGACTCTTGAATCACATCTTTTAGCTGCTGCTCGATCAATTCTTCTAGAATCTGTCTTTGGTGGAGGGGAACTCTGTAGGGCCTACAGTAAATCGGGTGTGCATCGCCTGTGGGGATCCTGTGTTCGACTACATTGGTCGCAGAGAGGCAATTTTTAGGTACAAACAAAGTTACATATTCCTCTAATTACTCTTTCATTTTCCCTTGTTGCTCTAGAGGTAGCTGACCCACCTTACTATCAAAATCAATTTTGGGTTCTGTCATACTAGCTCGAACTTGTTTAACACAGTTATTAAGTGTCATGCCTTCTAAATGAGTACTATCTTGGTTCACATCTTCATTTCTGACAATAGATACACCTGCTATTACACAATTCCGTGGAATCTCTATTTCACTAGTATTAAAATTCTCAAGAATAACTGGAATGCATTTTCCTCCATTATAACGTTCTACATTGCAAATGCACCTCTTCACATAAACTCTCCTTGGGTCCAAAAAATCGTTTACAGCTGGAGAATCAACCATAAGGACTGATTCCGGTTCTGCCTCCATCTCCTTGGACAATGGAATATACACAACCTCATCCGTCGAGCCTGGGATAGTACATGCAGTGTTTGACCTTACTACTGACTGTTGTACCCATTCTGAGGGGCTAAATATGACTATTTTTCCCCGCGAGCACGAATTTGAGTCCTTGAGTACAAGGCAGAGGTTTTCACTGGAGTGATCCCTTAAACTGACCAAGCACTCAGCAACATCCAAAATTGCCTTGTATTGTTTTAAAAAATCAACTCCCAGGATCCCATCATATTTAAGACCCAAATCTGGAACGATATACATTGTTGCTAAAAATTTCCCTTTACCAATACTTAACTCTAAATCTTTGACACGAAGAACAGGAATTTCTTTACTCGAATCTAACCCCGTGATCCTACAATTTGGAGGCTCAAACTTTCCTTCCCGCATAAGTTTGCATTTGATAGAGAACAGTGGGCACCCGAGTCGATCAACATCTGACAACACTTACCTTGTATGTATACTGTAAAAACCAAATGTTAATTACTGACCCCTGGAAAGTCCAGCTTGAATGCGACAGGAACGTTTTTTCACCAGCTAGGGTGACGCACCGGGGTCACTTTGACCACCCAAAACTAGTTTTCCTGTTGACTTGCATTGTTGCAAGTTGTACTACATGACCTACCTTCCTTAGGATTCACTCCCTTTCTTCTATTGCCCTCAGTATGGTTTTTTAAAGCTCCTATTTCTATCCCAATTACCCTCCGAGCCTTTACTTCTCATGTCGCTGCGAAATCCAATGTTGTGACTACCACTACTCCCATTTCTTCTGCTACAGTTGGGACAAGATGACGCATTTTTGGAAAAACCCCCTCTCCCTTGACTGCCCGTGGATATATTTGCATTTTTAGTCGGATTTTTTTCCCTCTATTAGCAGGATTTTTGAAGCACTCACTTTGCTTGTGGCCCGGAGCCCCGCAGTAACAACAATGAATTACCTTTTTTACATGAAATGCCGACTTGACAGGCCTAGACCTGTCTTCTGTTGCTGGTTTACTCTTAACCTGTTCATACAATAAAGATAATTCAACTGCATCATTGAATGTCTGGGGTCTTTTTAGAGAAACAAATTCACACAAGTCTTTACTCACCCCTGAAAGGAATATGTCCAACAAATGCTGATCACTTTCATAGGAGAGAGCTAGATCATGTTCTGGTTCCCCTGTTAACTCGTAAGTTAGGCTATTTACATGCTTTAACATATCTACAAAATTTTCAATGCTCTCCCCGCTCTCACAATTCATGTTTCTCAATTTTTCGCTGTAAAATTGAAGACTAACCTAGGTTCAAACCTCTTGATCAGCTCTTCACGTAACCCTTCGAAGGTGACGGAAGCCTTGCAATTTTCATTATATTGAACATGGTGATATGCCGCCCCTTCCAATTTACTAATCAAATTTAGCATTCTGACCTCTGTAGGTAAGTCCACCAGATTAAACACATTTTGTAGCTTCCCTAGAAATAGGTGAATATTTTCCCCGGGGGTCCCAGCGAAAGTGTTACCATGGGCCAAAAGCATTGTGGCTAATTGTAAATTTTTCACGTCCTCACTAGCCATACTAGTTTGGGTTGAAAGGCTTTGCACCCTTTGATTTAAATTTTCTACCGCCTCCTGCATTGGCTAGTAGTTTTAGCATTTGCCATAATATAAAGGACGAACTTTACTCACTGCTTGTTGAGTCAGGCCGAAGAAGTCGGCGCAGTGAGGCGTGACCCTGCTTGGACGGAAGACCAACCCCAATTGAGCTGTGTAGCTGCTGCAGCCAGGCAGGCGTAGCTGTGGTTCCGCCACGTGCCATTGCCGAGCTGGAGCGTTGTTACCAGGCATCGCCAGAGATGCTGCGAAGCTGCACTGCGCCGAGTCACCCTCCGACGATGAATATATTCTGCCCGATATTCCCGCCAGCCAGCCCCTTACTATTTACCTTCCCAGTCTTTCATATAATTAAATAATCTCAATAATTTTGCCACTCTGTGTAACCTTACAGATTTTCTTGAAGGTTCTGCGGGCAAAAGGAACTGCTCACCTATTTCTTCCGGTCACCCATTCCTGAGTTTGACTCCCAGTTTCTGATCACCAGTTTTGTGACATCCCACTTTAGGCAATTATGGGTTAATCAGCCGTATGGCTTGGAGTGACCGAGTTGTTCGTCAGCATGGAGGCCAGAGGTATGTTTAAGGTTACTTACTTGCCAGGATTTCTCGCCGTCCAGGATTGCATCAAACCAGTCGAGAGATTGATGACATAAAAAAATATTTATTTTTCATCCAGTTTTTATCATGAACTGAAGAGGCCTCATAATTACGAGTACTGATCATTATGAAATTCTAAGGACGTGAAGTATCGTCACCATCACTTCTTCAGGGGCAGGTTAGTGACCCTCCAACTTGCCAGAAGGAATCGTACTCTAATGGTGGGGGCTTAACTGTTGCCATCTGTCTGTGATTTGTGACACTTAATCAGCACACTTGGAGTTATAAAATAAATTTAGGATAGAAATAAAAGCAACTACCACTGAATAAATGTGAAGAAAATGTGCCCTGGAAATATAAAATATTGTTCGATTTGTTGATACAGGTACATAACTGGGAACAATGAAATTAACTCAAACTAATACTGAATAAATGTCACTTTCTTGAGTAGAAAAATTGACTAATTCTTTTCACTGACTGTTGCTCATGCCCAAGTATGTTTTCCACATTCTTTGGATTCCTTTATTCAAGCAGCTGAGTTCCTTGTTCATAGCTTTGATGCAGGTTGGTCAGTTGTTGACGTAGCTGTATGAAAAGATGGACTGCCACTGGAATCAGATTCATCTTCAGATTCTGAAGATTAACAACGATGGAAAATGATCCCCATCTCCCAAAGAATTCAACTTATATCAATAAACACTACAGATAGAATGCTGTACACCAGCAGTTACAAAAGTATGTATGTGTGTAGAGAGAGACTGCATGGTGTACAGAAATATCATATTGGTGCATTGTGTGTTCTCTCCAAGCAGCAATGAAGACCTCAACTCCTGCATGGAAACAATCCTCCAGATTCCAAATGTCATGGATGCGCATGCAGTTTCCACCTCATGATAAAGCTAAGCGATTGTTGTCACAGACCAGTGCAGACATCGTCCATTCCAGTATCATATGTGCTCTATAGGGGACATGGTGGGGAATAGTGCTGGCCAGGTTAAATGACAAACACCATGAAGAATGAGCTAACACCATGGCAAGTGAGCTGGACTGTATGATAGGTATGCATGCAGGCACTGTCTTGTTGGAAGAGTGCGTCCATTTGCTGTTGCTTGAATGACAACAGAATGGACTGGATGTATCGTACAATATTCAATGTGACCTTTACAAACACCAGAGACATATAGGTATTCCGAGTTATAGCACCTCACACCATAATTGGCGGTATTGGACCTGTGTGCTGCTGCCAGATTTACAGCTGACAGTGTTGGTCACAAGGATGTCACTGCATGTACAAAGGACTATGTCTGCCACCAAGGCAGAAACTGCTCGTCACTACAGAAAATGACGCTCCTCTTATGACACCTCTAGAGATGAGCTACACAGTTCTGCAGCATGAGTGATAGTGAGCCTATTGGCACATTGACTTTACGCCTCACTTGACATTGACATCATTAGAGATAGGAGAAGGAACAGGTAGGAATATGGTCATGGCTTTTTGAAGGAAACATACCGGCATCTCCTGGGGTGAAAACCATAGAGAACTGAAATCTGGATGGCTAGATGGAAATTTGACGATGCATCCTGATTGACAGGCCCGAACGTTACAGCTCACTTAAGGGCCTTCATCATGGGAATGTAGAGACCAGCTTCCAAAAGATAGTTTTCAGCAGACATTCCTGGTACTTTGAATCTGAAGTCTTTGTGCTCTACCCCATGGCTGTTTAGATGATGTGTCAGTCAGTCTTGGCGTGCATATGTATTGTGCTGCCTCCACCACATGCACATTCCTTGGAACATCTGCAACAACAATGAACCACAATTGACACTCCTCATCTCAAGTGGTGCACAATTTGGCTATTAGGACTATAAGGCCTCAAGGAGATCCATTTTGTGACCTAGCTCAAACTCTGTTAAATACACCAATGGCATATACCTGTGCTGTCTGCAAACAACATGTATGAAGGAGAGTCAAATGAAAACCTTAATTTTTTTTAAAAAATTTTATGTATTGTCTGCACATACAAGTCACCTTATCATTTTTACTCAATTCAGGTCAGCCAACATTCTGAAGTGCGTGAATTCCCGCATAAAAAATCTTTTGGGAGACGATACAACTACTCGTGCACCGTCTAGCGCACCTTATCATCGAACTGAAATTTCATCCCCGAAATTACTTCTTTTAGGGGTCCAAACATAAGGAAATCACTTGGATCCCAAGGTCGGCGAGTATGGTGGATAAGGCAGACATTCAAACTGCATGTCTGTGTGACTGTCGCAACCATTGCAAGAGCCTTATGGGGCCGTGCATTGTCATTTTGCAGAAGAACACCTGTTGATTTTGTTCTAATGGCAGGCTGAAGATGATTTTTGAGGAAGTCTGTGTGTGTGTTAATGGTAACAGTGGTCTATCGCGGCGTGTAGTGCTCCAGGACGGCTTTTACATCCAAAAAGAGGGTCAGCATAACCTTCCCTGCAGATAGTTGTGTTTGAAACTTCTTTGGTTTTGGTGAAGTCAATTGGTGCCATTCTATGCTCACTCTCTTTGTTTCAGGCTGCTGGTAATGGACACTGGTTTTTTTCCCTGGTGACGATTCATGCAAAGAAGGCATCACTGTCACATTCAAGGTGCTGCAGAAGTTCTTCAAATGCATCAACATGCTGCTGTTTCAATTCCTGAGTCAGCTTCCGGGGCCACCCATCGTACTTATGAAACATGAGCACATCATGCATAATGTGATGTGCTGAACCATTATGAATATCTACAGCTGTCGCTATATCATACAATGTCACAAGGCGGTTTTCCGATACAATGGCTTCAACTGCTGCTGTGTCCTCCAGAATACCAAGTCGAAAATTTAGTTGAAGTAGTCTTAATTATTTCTCCACCAAGTACTTTTAGCAACTATGAGGAACCACATATAATAATACTTTGTTCATACATATTATTGTAGTCCATTTCTTCTGCAGTTTCTTGTTAAAATGGTCAATTATTATTTAATAAAATGCCAATGTAAATGTTGGAATTTTTGTTAAATTCAGAAGTCTTGAGGTACTGTTAGTAATACAATATTTTCTGTAATGCAGTGAAGTGTCAAAAGTCATGGGATACCTTCTAATATCCTGTGGGACCCCTTTTGCCCAGTGACATGGCATTGAGACTACAAGTCACCAGAAGTACCGTGAAGAAATATTCAGCCATGCTTTCTCTACAGATATGCATAAATGTGAGTGTGTTGCTAGTGCAGTACATTGTGAATGAACTGACCTTACAATCATGTGCCAGAGGTGTTCGACTGAATTCATGTTTGGCAATCTGGGTGCCCAAATCATTTGCTTGAATTTTCCAGAGTGTTCCTCAAACCAGCCGTGAACGGTTTTGGTCCGGTAATATGGTGCATTGTCGTCCTAGAAAAAGTCGTTGCTTGGAAGCACGGAGGCCATGGATGGCTCAAGTGGTCTCCATGTAGCTAAACATAACCACTTCCAGTCAATGGTTGGTTCAGTTTGACAAGAGATCCCAGTCCATGCCATATAAACACATCCCAAATCAGGATGGAGCTACCACCAGCTTCCACAGTGCCTTTCTGGCAACCTGGGTTTATGGCCTCCTGGGGTCTGCGCCACACTCAAACTCTACTATCAGCTCAAACTAACTGGAACATTGATTCATCTGACTAAGCAACTGTTTTCCAGTCAAATAGGATCAAACCAATATGTTCACAACCCAGGAGAGACGCTGTAGCTGATGGCGTTTTATAAGCAGAGTCATTAGCATCGGTCTTTTGCTGCTCTACCCCATCAATGCCAAATTTTACTACACTGTCCACAAGAACACATCTCTTACATGACTCAGACTGAGTGTTTCTGGTTTTGGACACAGTGTTACCCGCCTGTCAAAAAGACAATTCGACACAAACATCGCTGCTCTCAGTCATTAAGCAGATGTGGTTGGCACTTACATTGTTGATGACGGGAGGTAATGCCAGAAATTATATATTCACAGCACACTCTTGGCACAGTGAATCAAGGAATGTTGAATTCATGAAGAATTTCCAAGAATGCCCCATGCGTCTAGTGCCAACTACCATTCTACTTTCAAAGTCTGTCAATTCATATCATGCAGCTATAATCATGCTATAAAATCTTTCACACAGCTCAAAACAGTACAAATAAAAGCCCAGACATTACACTGCACATTTACACGTTTCTTCTGTGACACTACTGCCATCTGGATATTTGCATCTTCCTATCCCAGCTCTTTTGGAACTTCAGTGTATGTTTGCAATTTATAAATTTTGCACGGATGAGTTTGTTTGAATATTATTACAATTATGTTTATATAAATTACAATTACATTTCTATTGTGAGGAGTGGTTGTGTCCTCAACCAGCATTTTACATCCAATGTTGCACATGATTATAATGATAGTTGGCAGACACACAATTCTGCCTTCACCAGTCACATCACTTTTGCTGTACTGTTTAATTTGCATAATGATCATAATCTAGTGTTACTTGTGCATGTTGCTGTTGTTTATTTGTCTATCCAGTGATGTTTTGTCCAGTGTGTGTGTATGTGTGTGTGTGTGTGTGTGTGTGTTTGTGTGTGTGTGATAGTTAAAAGCTCAATGTTTCACTGTCTGTTACTGTGCTCCGAGCTGGTCCCACACATGTTCTATCAGGACAGAGCTGAGGATCACGCTGGCGACGGCAGTACCTTAACATCACACAGACAGTTCATAGAACCAAGTGGGTGCTTAAAAAAAAAAAAAAAAATATTGGCAAATGTATTTTAAGCCTGTTAACATTAAAACTATGAGCTTTCTGGTAGCTGAAGTGCCTGTCCTGAAGTCTTAGGTTCATTAGATTAAAACCGTAGTCACAGAAGTAATTTTTACAGGCCCTTAAACTGATCTTAGCCTCTTACTTTTGACAGATGACAATTCACGACTTGGATGTCATACTAAATTGTAAGACAGGAACTTGAAATCCCACCTCCAACACACTGGTCTAATTACCTTCTCGTGTTCTGATTGTGTACTATATTATTTTTTTATATTACTATCACCATTTTTATAAAACTACAGCACAGCAGGATCATTCTATGGATCAGATTCCACTTTAAACTGTTAGTCCCAAAGCAAAATGAATTAGCCATCCTATGTCTGTCATATTGGCTTAGTATGCCTCCTTCTGAAGGATCCAATAAAGCATAGGGTTACCGACTAAGTTATAATAAAATTCAATAAAAATGTCATCGATACCTATTACATACAATGCTAAGGTCTGTGAATCTAGTTTACAGAATAGAGCAAGATTGTACACTGGCATACTATAGTTAATGCTAACCCAATTTATTTAAATGTTTTTATTGATTAAACAACATTAAACTTGTAATCTTGATTAAATGAAATCCGTTATTAATCATCTCAACATCAATAGTATACAATCAACATTTGACAGAGGTGGCATCTTGTTGTTGTTGTTTGGGCTTTAGGACACAACAACATTGGGGTCAACAGTGCCCTAACAAATACTTAAATGGCAATGTGGGTAATTCAAAATATGAATACTGATTATATGACCAACTTTAAAGTTGTCAGCCATACAGACAGTATAATAGGATAAAACAATACAATATTAGCTGTAAAGAGGGTATACAACTTACAGATCTAAGAAAAGCAATATCTGGATGGCTGTAAATAGGGACACCAATCCATTTTAAAAACTAAACCGGTTTGCCCAAATTTTTTGTTACGAGACTGGCCAATACACAAAAATTTAAAACCTTCACCACATTACCAATACCATTGTTTAAAACAATGAAAAGATCATTGGTGAGGCCAACATCTGCCCTTAAAATTAAAAATGATAGACAATCTGTTAAAATGTGGTGCACCTTCAAAAGTATGTCACGAGCATCGCATTCCGGTGGGTCCTCCCGGCGAAGAAGGAAACCAACATAATGACATATACCCTTTTATCTGCTTAACCTTAAATATACTTTAGACACAATCTTAAATTGATCAGTTTTGCACTTACATCATCTCAATATCTGAATATCCAAAACGGAAATTTTATGTACTAAAACTACATATCAGTCAACAGTTAAACTCTTAGTTTTCAAGCTGGTAAAGCTCTCTCATCATGTTTACTGAAAAGTTTGTTATGTAATGATGGAATTGAATTAAGAAGCTTTGCATACAAACTATCCATATTTTACCAGTACAGCTACTGTAGTATATTATAAAAAGGCTACACCCTCTCCTCATGACTCGAATCACTAGGAAGCTCATTGTCTTAGGAATGGAGTAAGTAACAGTAGGTGAACTATTACAAGGACTTACTATTTCCCTAAAGCTGATATCTCACTACCATGCTCCAAAGTGGACATGGGCCAGGAGCTGGAAATGATGAACTGTCAACTTCACATCTTGTGTCAACTTTTGCACAGTAATCTAAAAGAAAGAGAAAGAAATCAGAATACATAACTTACATTTTTGCACAGATTAGAAAACTCTAAAAATATGAGAGGACAGTACCTACAGAAAGATAATTAAAAAAAAAAACTCGTACCAGTACCATAAACAAAGGAGTTATAGAACAGTTTTGCACAGAAAATAAATAATAGGGACTATGTACACTGGATCAAAAACTTTAAGAAATATTATACTGAATAAGAACTTGATGCCCACTTTATGTTGATTCATGAATCAAGAAAAATCACAGAGATTAAGCAGGAAAGCACTGCTCACACAGATAAAAATAATTCTATTAACTGAGAAAATAGAACAAGTTTTACCAGGAAACACAAAGAGAAGGGATTCTTCACCAACTTCAAAAGGCCAATGAAAGTTACATTATACAAGGTGTGGCTGCTAAAAAATGAGACTGGGACAAACAATTTATTGTTAGAACATTTCAGTTCACTGAGTCTCCGTTTCAACATACTACCCTTCCCTGTCTATAAATCACTGGACATGAAGTTTCCATTGTTGGAAGTCATGTCAACCTCTGCAGTAGTGTTGCCGTTTTACTATTGACCTTGTACACAGTTTGGAAATTGAATTTTACCTTATGGAATAGGCAAAAGTAACATGGATCTAAATCTCGTGAATAAGGAAGGAAGGGGGGGGGGGTCAATTGCTGGGATCTTTTTACTGGATAGAAACTGCTGTACTGACATTGGACAGTGAGTGGGAGCTCTGTTCTGATGCAAAATCCACGTATTGTTGTTCCACATCTCACGCCTCTTCTTTTTCGATTGTTGCCTTTGCCTGACCAAAACCTGAAGATAATACTTGATTAACAGTCTAATCCTGCAGTACTCAATCCACAATGATAAAATGGTGATAATTTGGCTTTTGCCGTGACAGGGAGACCGAGGCATTCGTAATCTTCAATGTTCTCTTGTACCTCCAGAAATCATTTGTGCCATCCAAAACACACACGCAAGGGACATCATATTATTACTGCATGCCTCTACAGTTTCTTACACTCACTCACTGATTTCTTAAATTTATTTTACAAGAAATTTCAGATTGAGGTGCTGCTCGAGTTTCGCATTTGCCATGATGTGGTAATATAATTGCACACTTCTCCCAACAGACACTGGTAGCAGGTACCCAGCTTGCTGGATCATATTCTGGAATCGTAAAGGTCACTCACTGTATATTCACTCTTCACTCCAAGAGATGTAGCACACACAAGGAGCACAATCTCGATATTTAATAGCCACAGGATGTATGAGGTCAGGGAACATAGACCTCTAATGAGAAGTACATTAATGAGAGATTGGTTTAGAAATGTAAGTAAATATTTTTGTTTATATTCACATAAAAACAGGGAAGTTTAGCAGTTGGGACATGGCAACATCAGTTTCCAAAGGCAATTATTGAAAATGAGACCTATTCAATACTAAGCTTAGTTTGTGTTTAATGGAGAAAGAAACATATATCATTGTAAAAAATATATTTACATATATTACCACTAAAACCACCAGATAAGAAAATTATTTGAAAAAAGACTTGCTACTGCAGTTCACACTAGAAAACAGGACAGAAGGTGTTCATGCTATTCTTATGTTCTGCCTTGTCCAATCCATCCTCTGAACATAATGTATGGATTTTTCTATTTTATATGACACCATTTTAACTGAGTTATCAAATTTCAGACATGTTAGGTAGGCACAGTGGTGCCCGGTAACACAGCTTTCTGCTGTTTTCTTGTTATTCAACTATTCAAAATATTCCGGAGGTAAAATAGTCCCCCAATCGGAGCGTGGAATGTTAGAAGTCTGAATAGGGCAGGTAGATTAGAAAACTTAAAAAGGGAGATGGAACAACTTAAGTTAGATGTTGTTGGGATTAGTGAGATCAAATGGTAGGACTCACAGGATTTCTGGTCTGGGGAACACAGGATAATTAGCACACAAGCTGTCAATGGAGTCACTGGTGTAGGATTTGTAATGAACAAGAAAGTAGGGAAACGGGTGACTTATTATGAACAGTTCAGTGACAGGATTATTTTGATGAGGTTAGAAACTAGGCCCATCCCAACCACATTATTACAAATGTATATGCCAACGTCACAGGAAGATGACGAAGAAATAGAGAAAATAGATGCTGAAATTGAAGAATTAATCTGATATGTGAAGGGTGAGGAAAATCTAATAATCATGGGTGATTGGAATGCAATAGTGGGAGAAGGAAAAGAGGGGAATAATGTAGGAAATTTTGGTCTAGGAGAAAGAAATGAGGGAGGAAGCAGGTTGTTAGAATTTTGTGAAAGATATACGCTAGTCGTGGCAAACACACTGTTTGAAAACCATGCAAGAAGAATATACACCTGGAAACGTCCTAGGGATAGAGGCAGATATCAGCTAGATTATATAATGGTCAAACAGAGATTCAGGAATCAAGTTCTAGACTGTAAGGAGCAGACAGACTCTGACCATAATTTGATAGTAATGAAGTGCAGGCTGAAATTCAAGCGAATGCGGAAGCAGCATAAGCAGAACAGACTGGAAGTGAATAAACTGAAACAATCTAGCACGAGAGAAAAATTTGCAGAAATGGTAGACTTAGGTGTAAGAAGTAACTGTGAAAGCAGCTCAACCGAGGGCGAATGGAATGCATTAAAGACCGAAATAATGAAAGCTGGTAAAGAAACATTAGGCTTTAGGGAACAAGCTGCCCGAAAACCTTGGATCAAAGAAGAAATTTTGGAGCTGATGAATCAGAGAAGGTACAAAAATGCTCAGGATGAAACAGGAAGAGAGCAGTACAGGCAATTTAGAAATCAAATAAATAGGAAATGCAAAATAGCAAAAGAAAAATGGCTACAAGAAAAGTGTGAAGAAGTAGAAAAGGAAATAGTCATAGGAAAAGTAGATATTGCATATAGAAAGATCAAACAGATTTTTGGAGAAATGAAGAAAAGAGGTATGAACATTAGAGATGCCGATGGGAAACCTCTTTTAAGCTCAGAAGATAGGGCTAACCAATAGAAGGAATACACTGAGAAACTGTATGTGGCGGACGACTTGAACAATAGTGTAATGGAAAAGGAAGGCGATGAGGACATTGATGACTTAGGAGATCCTGTTTTGAGGAAAGAATTTAATAAAGCTCTGAATGACTTGAAAGCAAATAAGGCAGTTGGAATTGATGAGATCCCTGCAGAACTCCTTCAATCCCTAGGAGAGGAAGGAATCGAAAGATTATTCAAGTTGATATCAAAAAGTTATGAAACAGGAGAAATTCCAACTGATTTTAATAAAAATATCATCTTTACACTTCCAAATAAAGCACAAGCCGACAAATGTTAGAATTATCGCACCATTAGTCTAACATCACATGCGTCAAAATTACTGACCAGAATAATATACCGAAGGAAGGAAAAGGTAGTAGAAGAGATAGTAGGTGAAGATCAGTTTGAGTTTAGGAAAAATCGCGGTACAAGGGAAGCAATTCTGTCTTTAAGATTAATACTTGAAGGGCGGATCAAGAAAAACAAAGATACTTTTATGGCATTTTTTGATTTAGAAAAAGCTTTTGATAATGTTAGGTAGGACAAGATGTTCAAAATTTTAAAGAAGTCAAGTCTAAAGTATTGAGATTGAAGACTACTTTATAAACTATATAAGAATCAAGTGGTTGTAATAAAAGCAAGGTTGTAATAAAAGCAAGGTTGTAGTCTATCCCCGTTAATATTAAACTTGTATGTAGAAGAAGCAATGAAGAAAGCCAAAGAAAAATTTCCATGTGGCGTAAGTTTTCAGGGAGAAAAAAATCAGTATGCCACGATTTGCTGATGACATTGTCTTGTTAGCAGAAAGGGCTGAGGATATTGTGAAGTTATTGAATGGCATGAACAAAATACTGAAGGAAGATTTTGGATTGAATATAAATCAAAGTAAAAGACAAAAGTGATTAAATGTAGCAGATATGATACCAATACTAGTAGATTAAATGTAAAAATAGGATCGGATGCAATAGGAGAAATGAGCGAGTTCTGTTACTTGGGAAGCAAAATTACAACCGATGGCCGAATCAGGAATGATTTTAAAAGCAGAATAGCACAAGCAAAAAGAGCCTTCATGAAAAAGAGAAACCTTTTAGTTTCAAATATTGATCTAGGAATTAGAAAGAACTTTTTAAAACTCTTTGTGTGGAGCACAGCACTTTAAGGTAGCGAAACATTGACTTTAGGAATAATGGAAATAAAGAAAATTGAAGCATTTGAAATGTGGTGCTACAGAAGAATGCTGAAAATTAGGTGGACAGACAAAGTAAGAAATGAACAAGTTTTGGAAATGATGGGTGAGAAAAGAAGTTTATGGAAGAAGCTTACAGAAAGAAGAGACAAGCTGGTAGGTCATATTTTGAGATATGCTGGATTGGTTAATTTGTTAGTGGATGGAACAATCGAAGGTAAGAACTATAGAGGAAGACAGAGATTAGAATATATGAAGCAGATAATTGAGGATGTGGGTTGTAAGGGGTATGTAGAAATGAAGAGGTTAGCACAGGATAGGAAGGGATGGAGGATTGCATCAAACCAGTCTAAAGACTGATGACAGAAGAAAAAAAAAAAAAGGCAAATGCTGGGATGGTCCTCAATATTTGCCCCATAAACATTTCACAAAAAAAAAAAAAAATCACATAGAACCCAAGTTACACATTTCAGAGACACATGGCAACACAATTGTTCTCCCTCACCCTAAGACAAACCTAACAAGCCAGCATTACATGGAACCTCGCTTTAAAAATAAGCACAGCCTTGGAATAGGATGTGCCAATCAACCCACAAAAGTGAAAAACATGTAAAAAAATATAGTTGTGACATAAATCTACATCATTAGCAATATATCTCTATTATTTGGACTTATCAGACACTGTTAAAACATGCAAAAAGCAACCCTCACTGTTGCCGGCCTCGGTAGCGTAGGGGCTAGAGTGGTAGCTCCGCGCACCGAAGGTCGCCGGCTTGAGTCCGGCCGAGGGCATGGGTGTTTAGTGTTGTGTCTGTGAATGTCTTGTCCGTGTTGCAGTGTCCTTGTGTCATTACTTGATAGCAACAAATCACATTGAGCTGGCTGTATGGCCCAGTAGCCGAAAGCCATTAAAAAAAAAAAAAAAAAAAAAAAAAAAAAAAAAAAAAAAAAAAACTCACTGTCCACATGCTTGCCATGAAGCAATTTGGTGGACTGACCACAGTTGATTTTGCGGTCTGATGCACTTCTATATAAAAAGATATTTAACCCAACATTTAAGTTTTTCTTATAACAGAATTAAGAACAGCAATCAAATTCTATTCTTTAATTCAAAACCCAATTATGGTTATTTTCCATTCAATCACACATAGCATTTGTGTCATTCAAGAAACGATACAGGAAGTATTATATTAGGTTTATTCAGATATATCACGTGTTACTACTAGCGTAAAAAGTATATTTAAATTCACGTAAAAGAAATAGCTGTTACCATCTTCAATTTTAAAATTTTATGTAACCTTAATACATGTTTCAATACGATATTTCATGATTCTGTAATTACAATTACAATAATGCTCAATATATTGAATAACCAGGCTTATTTCAAAATCAGTGTCACTTCTAATGAGATGGCTCAGATGAAATGTTTTAGATTCATTACAGTTCTCACATTATAACAAAAAAATCATACTAGAAGCTGAAAATCTACCCCAACAAATTTTGTAATTCTTTAATATTTTATCATAAACAACTTTCCTTCAAGATCATGAATGTGGACATTTTTTTACTGTTCTTGAACAAATCTTTGGTACATAAAACATCATGTGACCTATTAAATAGTTTCTCAGTCTACTAATAAAAGGAACAAAAATTATAAGAGAACTGTTCCTCTACATTAAACAATCTTATCAGCTCACCATTGAAACCAACTGGTATGGCCGTGCTCAAATTGCCACAACACTGAACTGCGGAGGTACAACAGGCTCAGGTTTGAGTCCTGGACTCTGTGTACCGGCCATCCTCACTGTGATTTTTAGACAGTTTCTCATAATCACCTAGCCAAATGTTGGGATGTTCCTCAAACTAAAAGTAATACAAACAAAATCACACTTATCATACAGAACACAGGTTACATGTTTTACAAAAGACAAACAATTAACTTCAGTTTATCAGAACAGCTTTAATTTTATCAACATCCAAGTCCTACAAGAAAAGGCGAGAATTCAGTACAAGAATTAATTATACGAGGTGTGTAAGTTAAGTAATGAAACAGAAAACATAGCACTCAATGGCAATCCTGGAAGCAGAGGACTTAAAGAGGCCGTTATTAAATGTGACACGTTTTCAGTAAGAGTTTGAACTTGGTCTAGTCATTTGATTGGTAGTTATTTTTCCTGTGAATCCAGTTTTCTTGTAGAGTTCTAAAAATGAGTGACATGAATTTCAAGCAATGGTGTGATATCTAGTTTTGCTTCAGACTTAGGCACAGTGCAACAGAAGCCTTTGCAATACTTAAGCAGGCTTACGGAGATAATGTTTTGTCAACAGCCCAGTTTTTTCGGTGGTTTAAGGCATTTCAGAAGGAAAAGAATTGATGGAAAATGAACTACACAGTTAAAGACCCTCAACTGCAAGAACCGATGAAAATTTCAGCAGAATCCAAGATCTTGTGTGCTCTGGTTGTTGTTAGATATTCAGAATGATGGGGCAAGAGATGAATGTGAGTCACACCACTGTTCATCAGGTTTTAACCAATGAATTAGGTATAAGAAAGATTGTGACATTACAGAGCAATAAGCTAATGGCCTATTAAAGTTCATCTATGTCAAAGACGTTGATAATTGATACCTATCATAAGTACGTCATAGTACTAAGCTCTTTGTAAGAAGCAGCAGTCGGTGTATAATAGTCGCTGATGGAGTTAACGCAGCAACGAGAATGTCACATAAGTGTGGAGTAATGGAATTCTCCCGAGTGAAAATGGATTCCTAATTTGCGCTTCAATGCCGGAACAGAATATTGGTTGTTGTTTATGCCTTGTTCGGACGGACCGAATTGTACAAACAGCATTTGGTGAGTGTATAATAAGTGGATAACAAACAGTGATTGTTGTGAGAACAGTGATCACACTAATAACCGAATTTACGCCAAGTGATTGTACTTTTCACTCGAGTGGACCTGTAATCTCGGATTATTATTTTCAGTTGGTGGTCGGCATATGTGTGATCGTTTGAAACAAAAACTGTGTAAATAAAACTTACTACAGTATTAATTGACTGTGTGTGTGTTTAGTGTTACAGCACCTCGTACAGTGTTAAATGTTTAAACTATACCACGGGTTAAGGGATTGCAAAGGACACCGTTGAAGAGATGTGGCATCGTTTTATACATACTGTCAGGGAAGGCATGGAAATACATATACCAAAGCAGACAATAAAGGGGGAGAATGATCCATCGTGGTACACATGCAAAGTCAAAAGATTACTCAAAAAACAAAGGAAAATATATGCATGCTCAAGAAGGAAGGGGTGTCACAGAGATTTAGAAACCTTAGCTGATTTAAGAGGACGTATTAAGAATGTAATGCGCGAGGCCTTTAACGATTTTCATTCCAACTCTCTCTCTAAGAGTCTCACAGAAACCCAAAGAAATTTTGGTCGTAAGTTAATTGTACCAACAGCAATATTCCAGCACTAATTCGTGAATGTTCCGAGGTTAATGAAAGCCGCGATAAAGCTAACGTACTAAATACTGTATTCAAAAATTCATTTACAAATGAACATAAGGATAGTATTCCCGTTTTCCCACGCCGTGGCGAGTCGGTGATGGAATCATTACGAATAGATACTCAGGTATCATTAAGCAATTAGATCTCCTGAAGTGGGGGAAAGCAACGGGCCCAGATGGAATTCCAGTGAGAGTATTTTCAGAGTATGCGGCGGAAATCGGGCCATTTCTGTCTGATATATTCAGTAAATCATTAGAAGAGCGAAAAGTACCTTCAGACTGGAAAATAGCCCAAGTAACTCCGATTTTCAAAAAGGTGATCGAAGTGATCCTGGAAACTATCGTCCCATATCTATAACATCTGTTTGTAGTAGAGTTATGGAGCATATTATATGCTCGAACATTATGAATTTTCTAGATGATAACAATTTGCTTACAACAAATCAACATGGATTTTGGAAGAAAAGATCATGTGAAACACAGCTGGCCCTATTTACACATGACGTAATGAAAGTTATTGATGCAGGTTCACAAGCAGATGCAATTTTTTTAGATTTCCAGAAAGCCTTTGACTCTGGGCCACACAACCGCCTTTTAACGAAGCTTCGAGCGTACGGTATAACGGATCAGCTTTGTGAATGGATAAAGGATATTCTAACTGGTCGGTCGCAGTATGATGTCGAAGGAGAAAGTTCTTCTAATCTAGATGTTACATCGGGTGTACCTCAAGGAAGTTTAATAGGACCACTTCTTTTCTTAATTTTTATAAACGATCTCGGAGACAAAGTGAAAAGCCTTTTTAGATTGTTTGCTGATGATGCAGTTATTTATAGGGAAGTAAGAAATTTGGCCGATTGCTTAGAAATTCAGCGCGATCTGGATGTTATTTTGGCTTGGTGAGCTGAGTGGCAACTTACTCTAAATTGTAAAAAGTGCAAGACAATGAGAATAACTAACAAAAAGAATCCAATTGTTCAGAAATACGAGTTAAACAATACAGTTATTGATATGGTCGATTCTATGAAATATTTGGGAGTAACAGTACAAAGGAACATGAAATGGGACATACACATTAATTCGTTAGTAGGTAGAGCAAATTCTAGGCTGCGATTCATAGGTCGAATCTTGAAAAATTGTAATGAACAAACAAAGGAGATAGCGTACAAATCTCTTGTGCGTCCACATTTGGATTATTGTTGTGCCATTTGGGACCCGTTTCGTAAGGGGTTGATCGAAAGTATAGAGAAAGTACAGAGAAGAGCCGCTCGATTCGTTACCGCTTGCTACAGTCCTTATGAAAGCATCAAAGAACTGATTAGTAGATTAGGTTGGGAGTCTCTGGTAGATAGACGACACACGTTTCGTTTAAACTTATTGGTAAACATGCATACTCCCACTTTCACTTTTGAGTGTAGTGAAATACTTCTTCCGCCAACCAATTTGAGTCGGAAGGACAGGAAAGATAAAATTAGAGAAATAAGGTGCCGGACTGATTCTTATATGAATTCTTTTTTCCCTCGTACCATTAGGGATTGGAATGCACAGCAAAGAGATTAGCTTTGGTGCTGAGCACCCTCTGCCACCCACAATTTTGTGAATTGCAGAGTATATATGTAGATGTAGACTATCCAGCTGTGGCAACCGCATTGCATAAATAGGTTTAAAACAATATCCGAAACCTTTCCATTAGACTGGTCAGAACACCAGTGTATAGTGACTATCATTTTCATTAATTAATAAACCCTGGAAACCAGTTGTTTTACAAGATCTGCTCAAAAAGGTTCAAATAAACCTTTTGCAAGAACAAAATGTCATCAGGAGGATTCGAATCAATAGAATATGATAAAAAAAAATTTAGATCGTGTCATTACTGGTGATAAGAGTTGGCATTTGAGTACAACCTGGAAACTAAATGCCAGAGATTGGAATGGCACACTTCAGCCTCTCCAAAGCCCCAAAAAAGTAAAAATGAGCAAGTCAAAAATCAAAAGCATGCTGATTTGCTTCTATGATAGCCAGGGAATCATCTGCAAAGAGTTTGTGCCTCAAGGCCAGACAGTAAATCAACACTTTTGCTTAGGAGTTCTTGAAAGCCTCCAAAAAGGGTTATGCATGTGAGACCAAACATCAAAAACAATTTGATCCTGCACAATAACAATGCACCTTGTCATACAGCAATTGGAATAAACATGTTTTTGGCCAGTAAAAACATTCCGTTAGCTCTTCAGCCTTCTTACTCACTTGACGAATTCTTGTGAATTTTCCTCAGACAATATCCAATTGCAGTTTTATTCAAATAAAAATATTTAAAAATGTAAGTCTCATTACTTAATTTACACACCATGTACAATGTACCAATTACTTTATGGGTCTTATGCCAGATAATTTCACAGTATATATGAATTTTGTACACTATTGTCGACCAGAGGATCAGAAACATAATTACATCAAGATAAGAAACAGACAAGTATGCATGACATTGTGCCAATTCCTTATTGGCATTTAAGATGTAAATAACAACTGTAATTACATACAAACATGCAAATTATACACACATCTGAAACTAAAAGCAATGAATTATTAAAGGCCCTAATGACAGTAAAAGCAATTAACTAATAACATCAGAATCTCAATGTTTAACAAACACATGATGTTACAACATGTTGTTATCATCAATGACTATTTCCACTTTTTGGCAAGCACATCCTTTTTCCAAGGCTGTGCTTATTTGAAACCAAGGCTACATCTTCTGCCAGATTGCTAGGCCTCTGATTTAGATGAGAGAGCGGATTTGTCGCTTCCTGTCCATGAAATGTGTAATTTATGATGGAGAGCTAGGGGACCATGACAGCATTTATCTAGGAGATTGCAGAAGACAGTAATCAGAACAGCCAGTACACCAATTTAAGGATTTAAACCAAGGACAATTGTATCTCCCTGATCCAGTGTAGTGACAGCTTAACATGTGCAGCCACACTGGTGGGTCTTACAACACAAACATTTTGATCCCCGTTTTCACGTATTGTAACAATGCTAAACAACAGTGAAAATAAGAAAAACATTTTTCGGTTTCTGTGAAATTTCATACCAGGAAAAATATCATCACAGCAACAAAGAGTTCACTTGCAGATTATTCAACAGGTTTTCAGCTCAGCTGAGTGATATGTTTCATACAAACTTTAATCATAAACAGTAATATGGGGGAAGTAGGGCAAGTGCTGCTTGTTTTGCATCCTTTATCTACAAAGAGTATTCGACTGTCTCGACAAACAGCACTACTTTGTGAAACAACTGAATTTCCATATCATCACATCTTATTCCAAATAATAAAATAATTGTACTTTTTTGACCAACTGAGTTAAACACTTTTGATGAATAGAAACAAAATGAGTGACTATTTATGTAAATAAAATGTAAATAATGTTTTATTCACATTTGCCTTTAGATACACACCAAAAAACTTATACACTGAATCTTTTGAAGGCTAAAAGGAACGAAGTGAGACATCTGAGGGGTCTAGTAGCTTAGAGGTTAAAAAAAATTATTTTCAAAGTTCAGAGTTCAAATTTCAGTAAGACTAAGAATTTTTAAAACCTCTACTATGTCCATATGAAATATGCTAGGAAGTTCTGCATTTCAGATATCATGTTAAACTTTTAGATACAGCTATGACAGAGGCCCAAAGAGTGATGAATTGAATTCTATTACTAGGCTGTAAGATCACATAAATTGATGTAAACTATCACTGCTTAATTTGCAATAACTCTATT
Source organism: Vandiemenella viatica (assembly GCA_031002005.1). Taxonomy (NCBI): domain Eukaryota; kingdom Metazoa; phylum Arthropoda; class Insecta; order Orthoptera; family Morabidae; genus Vandiemenella; species Vandiemenella viatica. The sequence continues at coordinate 26,864,970 of CM061921.1, forward strand.
GAAATTGAATAGTTGGAGAAATTTTATGACTCAAACTCCCACAGAATTTTTAATTGATAAAATGCTAATTTATCAACAGTCATTGATTGTATCAAGAAAATTGACTACTTTCAGTGAGGTACTATCAATGAATTTATATAGAGAAACACTATACCCAGAAAATGACACAGAAGCTCTCCAGAAAATTTACAGATAAACATACTTCAATAGATGTAAGTAGAACAACAGTGGAATTATGCTGCCAGGAAAAAAGTCTTCAATGTGAATTTCACCAAAATTAAGAGGAATTAGAGGCGGGAGAGGACAAGGAACAGGAAGGAATTCGGAAAAACCAAAATCAGGATGACCAAATAGGGATCAGAAACCACTCCCTCCTGAATTCCAGGCTTGAGCTTTAGTTTAATAAAGGCTCCATTTGCTTTTCTGACCAGTGTCATTTTTCAAACCATACAGAAAATCTGTTTTTAGATGGGATAATGATGTTAGAGCATAAATGGAATAAATTTAATACCTAAAAAAAAAGATTACAAATTCATTCCTTCATAGTTAAGTTGGTAACTTTTCAAAACAACTTTGTATATGAAGAGGTCAGACAACCAACATTACTAAGAGTGATCTATCCTAAACAAGGATTATTATCGTGATCTGTCTACACCACATGAGGTTTCTGCTAGTGTGATTGTGTTTTTCCATATATAAAACAAGTATTTTATGCAGAAATTGGGTATCATCTCAACAATTGCCTACAATACTGAAAACCTGTAATGGTAATAGTCACTATACATGTAGCAGTGAGATTTAAAGACATTTATGTTGTATCACAACAACAAGGGCAGAGAACAAACTGATAGGTGTTGAGTCCTTTCAATTTCAAAGCAGTCCTCTAAATTTTCTCTGTCCTACCCAGATGTTCTACAGTATAACTTCCTTTTTTCAAAACTTAATAAAACCCATTGTATGAATCAGAAATTTTTTATTTGATTTGTATAATGTAGGCACGTACATAAAGTTTTGTTTTACTTAGTTTTTAAGTTCAAATCAAGTAGGTGACGTCCCCCATTCAGCACACACCGAGTAAACCGATTTCTGGTGTTTGTCATGACTCCCACCAGCATAGCAGGCGTTATGTTGGCAGTTTCTTCCTGGATGCTGGTCTTCAAATCTTGTAGGGTCGTTGAACGGTTCACATAAACACGGGATTTCAAAAAAAAACCATAGAAAAAAAAATCACAAGGGATCAAATTGGGAGAGCGGTCCGGCCACTTCAAATCGCCCCTAATTGAGATAAGGCACTGTGGGGAGTGTTCCCTCAAAACAGCCATCGATGCTCTTGAAGAGTGTGCCGTTGCACCGTCTTGTTGGAACCAAGTGTTCCCTAAGTCCAACTCATCTAGCCGTAGGAAAAAAAAATCCTGTAACATGTTTACATACTGGTCCGAATTCACTGTGACTGTGACTTCATTTTCCTCAAAGAACCAGGGACCAATAATTCCACCTGAGGAAATTGCACACCACATTGTGAATTTAGGTGAATGCAAAGGCCTTTGACGCAATTGTCGAGGATTAGTGTCAGCCCAGTAGTGCATGTTTTGTTTGTTGACGGATCCACACAAATGAAAATGGGCTTCATCACCCAAAAAACAATAGCATTCTCAAGAACGTCTTCCAGAAGAAACTCACATGCATTCCTCCGAGAATTGAAGTCACGTTCAGAAAGTTCACGTACAATCGCCATCTTGTATGGATGGAAATGAAGATTATCATCAAGAATTCTCCTCACAGAACAATCAGAAATTCCAAGGGCAGACGCATGTTTGCGCGCAGAACGTCGTGGTGATCGCAACATTGAAGCTCTCACTGCCTCAGTGTTCTCAGGTGATCTAATGGGCCGAGGGCCTCCAGTTCTTAGTCTTGTCGCACTTGCAGTTTGTCTGAAGGTAGTGACCCACGTAACAATTGATTTCCGGTCTGGGACAGGGGACAACGGGGCTAAATTAAAGTGATTCCAAAAAGCGCACTGGGTTGCGATCACAGAACATCTTCTCGAACGTAGGCAAACGTACGCTCCTCACTGTTCCAACACATGATGGCGACTGAACTGTGTCGGGACAAAACTTTATAGTCACGCCTCTCGAACAAGACCACCAGTACTGCGCTATGATACCAACCGACTGAATGGCACGCATTTTAAAAAAGGAAGTTATGCTGCCGCACCATGTACCTTAAAATAACATACATCTTAATACGCTGAGCAGATCCATTAGAATTTTTTTTTTTTTTTTTTTGTCTGTCACCATCAATAGCTTAAAAATTATTACTATGCACAACAGAGTTTTAGTTTGTGGAACAAGAATTCTGCTGTAGCCACATTAACAAACATACTAAAACATAGCAAAGTTTCATATTTTCACTTACAACTGACACTTTCTACTGTAGCAAAAAATATTCCAGTGCCTCAACTTTAAACTACTGTACAGTATATGCTCATATGACACATAAAACATAAATGCAAGGCAGATAACACTTAATGTTTGCATAAAATACTATAACTGCCATGGTAGAAATTATTAAGTAGCTTTTACGCTAGCTGCATTTGAAATAAATGAAGTGGGAAAATATATAAATACTTTTTTCTTCCTGTTCTTAATGCTTTATGACTTGTTGACATCAAGGTCATTAGAGGTGGGATAGTGCCAAGTATAAGGGATGGAAAGGAAATCGGCCATGGCCTTTTGAAGGAACCAACCTGACATTTGCTGGTAGTTATTTTGGGGAACCATGTCCCAACACTATCAGCCAATAACTGCATGAGATCATCGTCCCTACAGTCAGCAAATTGCAGAAATATGATCATACTGTAACGTAGTAGCTGCCCAAATAGTGCCAACACAAACTTGGAAAAGGACACCATACAGGAGCATAATTATGTAATACTGTCAGATAACCACGGTTTGTTCAATCTGTACCTATCCCCATACCTGCTGAGACACAAAACACATGAAAATATCTAAAACAACAGGGTTGAGAAACTTTCTGGAAGACCAAGGTAAGCCCAAAAGTGAGCTCTGAGCATTACCGATCATTCACCAGACTCGGTAATGAGGATAGAGAAGAAGTTATTGAGGATATGAAAATGGTTGAAATATTGGGCCGTTTGTTTTTATGAGATCATAATGGACAATCGTCCAGAAGTTGGAGAGGAAGAATCAAAGCAGAAACTTCTCCACAAAAATAGAAATAAGCAGGCTAGAAATTTGAAATTTTGGAATGTTATGAGAGTACTAGCTTGGTAAAAAGAAAGTAAAAAAAGAGGATGGTAAAAATAATATTACTACAGATGTGAAAAAGACAGGAAGATACACGGTTGTTCCATACCTCAAAATATTATATAGATTGAGTCTGCTGGATATCACAGGACTGGAAAAGTGGCATACTTCTGTTAGCTCACTCAGCATAGGAGCCAACTGAGAGTTGAAAATTACAAGGCGACTAGTTTCATCTTACTGGTAGATAAATGGATGAAAAAAATTGATACTCAACCACATCAGAAATGTGTGAGAAAATAAAGTGGTTTAAAAATCAGCAGCATGGTGTTAAAAGAAGTTCATGAGAATCTCAGTTAGTAGGCCAAGTGCAAGATATTTTGAAAGAAATGGACACTGGAGACAAAGTTGATAGTGTAATAATGTAAAGTACTCTGATGGCCTTCCCACCTATGTTGCCATTAAGGATTGCAATCTAGCAAAGTGGGATCCCGCATCATTAGACAGTCTGGTGGATCCCACACAAAATTGAGCGGATCCACAAAATGCGCCGAAAACGTGTGTCAGTCTGCATGACTAGCTGCCCCACTCTGTCTCTGTCGGATGTATTGCAATATTTGCCTGCACCCTTTGTTGTTGGAATTTGACTCATGTGAAGAAACGTTTATTTTTTTAACCTTCGTCATTCGTAAGTAAACAGATTCACTTTTACATATTCATTAAAACTCGAGTTTGTTTTGAGTACATATTTCTATAATTTGAGTTATGTTGCATGTTTAGTACAATTTTCTTACTATATGATCCGTATTTTTTAGGTGCCACACACGTCATCTGAACTACACAGTTAAAGCTTTTTATTCACAGTTTCATTATTCCCATTTTCTGTATTTGCAGATCAAGGTAATTGTGACAACTTCCTGTCTTTGCGGCTGAAAATTTGATTATTCATTGATATGAAACTAATGCTATTGTAATTGTAACAATTGCATACCTATTTATTCTGCAGTTATCAAAAGGCTTTCACTTATTGTTGTCTTGACTGCCACCTCAATGTGTTTAAAACACATGTTCTTTGGCGAAAGCGCCGTGCTTTCGATTCATCCCTCTTGGAATGATTTGATCACTTGTCACAATACATTATTTTTGAATGAATAGCATGCATCCTTTCAACTCCTTGTTATTATTTCGACTAAAGGCAACAAAAGTTATAATGAAGTATTCATGGGTGTATCGCCGAATTGTGTTGTAAAAACACCATGCCTTCTTCACATGTGAAATTTCGTGTTTTTACAATGCAATCCAGCCATACACCCATGAGGATTTCATTGCAATTAGATGCCAAAAAAAGTCTCCTTTCTTACATAAAAAATTAATTTACACTCTAAAAAAGTCATTATGCCATTTAAAGTAAAACTGAAATATTTGTCAGTTTATGTCTTGGTGAGTAGCTTCTTTTAATACCAATGAATCAAATATAAGATCAATCAAGAAATCAGGAGGAATGGTAATAATGAATCCTACAAAAACAATTCTTGTAAAAATAGGCCAAGTCTCGTGCTTGTGCAGTGACAAAGTTATGAGATCTTGTTCTGAGCCAAGTCTACAATTTACAAAGTATATTCACTTCATTTTGTGAAATAGAATGCTTTCTCTCCGTTTTATAGATCATTTATTTAGAATTAAAAAAAACAACTATGGTGACTTGGCCATTTTTTATTTGATATTATTTATTTAAAAATTGGTTTAGATTTAAAAAAATGTAAAGCTCAAAACATTCTTAGGACAGGCTAAAAAAATTTAATGCCATTTGACAATTAAAATATTGTTAACTGTTAATTTTTATCATTTAACATTAAAATTGATTTATTAATTTAGTTACCAGACATTTATTATTTAATTTGTTAACACTTTTAAACAACTGTTTTAAAAATATACGTTGAAAAACTGTTAGCACCAATCCTGTGGGATTGGCGCAAATCCAAAATCCCGCGGAAGTGGAAAGACTGCGGAATTGCAATCCTTAGTTGCCATACTCAAGTCAGGCGCAAGTGGCATGGGGATGATCTGGTTTCTGGGGGATTGACCCCTAGATGCCACACACGTGTGAGGTGGTCAACGTCATAAAATATTTAGTGGATTTTATGTGCCAATGAAAACAGAGAACATTTTGGCAAGGTGATCTCAGACAACCAAGTTAGATGCAAGAAGAAAGCTTTCTTGGATGCTAAAAAGTGGTGCAGAGACCAGTTGCGTGAGAGAGGCAGTATTGTGGAGACGTAAGTTAGCTGTCATGTGGGATAGACGCTAGTGAACAGATCTAGACACCGTTTTGTTAGGGTTACTGAAATGTAGAGAAGGCTGTAATATTCTCAGTTGTTTGAGTGATGTAATGTTTATTGTGTTCAGCACATTTTAGAGGAACTCAATAGATGGTAGCCTGTTGTTATTTTACTGTCATGTTTGAATGGATTTGAATTACTTGTGAAAGTTATGTTGATTCACAGCTTATAGCTAAGTTGATGCTGTCAGCAGAGAGTATTCTGCATAGCTGAAGAAGAAGAGACCAGGTCTAACAACAACCATCTATGGATACTTGTGACAAAACCATAAGAGTGATCTTGCAGCAGTGCAATTGACAGAGTTAGCCATAAAATAGTGGAAAATAAGATAAAACCTATTGGGGTTGATAAAAAGTGACTTACTTGTAGGATAGTGGAATTCTCAAAAGGGAGGAAGCAAAGGGAGAAGAAAACCAGGTGAAGTGAAAGCAGGAGTTCCACAGGGACCAATCTTTTTCATTATTCTAATGAATGATTGTGTAGATGGTTTACAGTTAAATATAGGTAGTTTCTAAATAACAATGCTAAATAATAGAATTAATACAAGAAATGATTGTGAACAGTTATAGATGATCTGGACAGGATATCTAGATGGGAAGGCCAATTAAAATGAAAATAAATGTCAAGAAGAGTCAACTTTACTTGTACACAAATAGAAAAAAATTAGGTGTTGTTTGATTATAAGGTGGAGGATGAATTGTTGGTTGAAGATATGAAGTGTATGGATACTGGTAAAAAAATCAGGAGTAATACATGGAAGAAAAAATATGATCAAAATCATAAAGTAAATCTTGATCTCAGGCATAAGAGATAGGGAAAATTTTCTTTTGTAGGCAAAGAAAAAGGGGATTGGAATAAATTACCAATGAATATGATGAACAAATTATCTCAAACATTAAATACAAAAGTAGATGTGGGAAAGTTGCCACAGCTGCCTATGCTCCATTACAATTATTATATTATTTTCTGAGAAAATTCAAACTCTAATTTCAGCTGGATATGGAACATTAAATCATTTGTTTCTACGCTCTGTAGTGGACCTTCCCTTTTGGTAATCACTAATCTGATAAGAACTGAAAAAGTCACATGGAAGGAATGGACCTTGAATCCACTTTTATACATGTATGCCACAATAACCATACACTGGCATAAGATAGTAATGAAATAGTAAATTTAAAAATAACATATTATCTCTTTAATAAGCTGAATAAAGTAAACCTGACATTCAAGTCATTAACTGGACAATGCAAATCTTTCCAGATTACTTCGGCATTCTCATGAGACATTACGCCGTAAACAGGTTGTGAGGTAGATCATAAATACCAGTCATCTAGCTTTAGATGAAAAAAAACTAATTTACAAATAAATGAATACACTTTTGATAATAAGATAAAAACAATGAAAGCTAAAGACAGTAATGACATCAGTTATAAAAGTGAAGTGCCAGTCAAACCATTTATATACTTCACTCAACTATAATAGAATTCTTCATGTAAATCATGAAAGCTTTTCCATAAAAACTGATAATATTCATTTATTAAGAACTTGAACTACCTGTTATTGTTTTTGCATCAGAAACGTTAAGTACACAATTAAACTTCATGTAAATTAAACACATTATACCCATTTTGACCAATACTTTGCAGCAGCAAGTGCATTCTGCATTGCTTTGAAACTAATCTTCATAGCAAAAAGATCGGCACATAGGGCACTGGAACTAATTAGGGTCACCTGAAATGGCAAGAGCACAGTTGTGGAAAACTAAGGTGCCTAACATCTCGGGACCACCTACAGATGCGGAACATCTGCCACCTGGTAATATAGAAACTTGGAATATCTGGAAATTGGCTGTTGAAGGAGCAATTAAAAACAACTGTTAACAGATTCTTTGTCAAAGACATCTTCTGTTCTTTTTAATTCCAGCCTATGGTGTTTCACATGCACTTATATGAAATTAATGAGAAAAACTGTCAAGTTTGAATTACAATATGGCAAAGCTCACAAAAATAAATTTATCATTAATAAATAGGAATTATTATGGCTTTACATATCACTGACAGTCTGCTGACACTTATAATGTTACCAATAATATGAAGATACATCAGTAAATCTACCACCACACGTTAATAACAGCAACTACGAGTCGTATTTTTTAAGTGAGTACCGTTTCATCACACCGTGGCTGCAGCGCTAAGGTCGGCGTTCCGCGCATGCGCACTGGGTACCTGCATCTCTTGCCTACGCACTGACGCCATTACATTCTAATTCTTCCTTGTTTACGTTGTTCATTGAGTGTTTAAGATGCCTCTGATAATTGTGAGTCCCGCTGACTGTGAAGTACGGGCTGTTATAAGTTTTATTTGTGCTAAAGGCCTAAAACCGATCGATATTCATCGTGAGATATGTGCAGTTTACGGACACAACATTATGAGTGATGGAATGGTGAGAAAGTGGGTGAGAGCATTTAAATATGGCCGCACAAATGTGCATGATGAACAACGGAGTGGGCGTCCTTCGGTCGTTAACGAAAGTTTGGTGCAGAAAGTGGACAATAAGGTGAAAGAAAACAGACGCTTTACGATTTCCTCCTTGTGTAATGACTTTCTTAATGTTTCTCGTAGTGTTTTGTATGGCATTGTGACCGAGCACTTGAATTACCGAAAATTGTGCTCACGTTGGATACCAAAAATGTTAACGGATGTGCACAAAACCAAATGTTTAGGCAGTGCATTGACTTTCCTTGAGCGGTACCACAACGATGATGATGATTTCTTAAGCCAAATTGTTACGGGCGATGAGACATGGGTGGCCTACGTCACACCTGAATCAAAGCAACAGTCCATGGAATGGCGGCATTCAGATTCACCCAAAAAAGTGAAGTTCAAGCAAACGATTTCTGCCCGGAAAATCATGTGCACAGTTTTTTGGGAGTATTGCTTGTGGAATTTCTGCCTCGTAATGAGACAATCAATGCAGCAGCTTATTGTGAGACATTGAACAATCTGCGCCGTTCAATCCAGAACAAAAGACGTGGCAAGTTGAGCAAGGGCATCGTTTTGCTGCATGACATGCCCGTCCACATTTGGCTAATCAGACCAAAGATCTCATCACATCTTTTCGATGGGAAACTCTAGATCATCCTCCGTACAGCCCTGATCTGGCACCCAGTGACTACCATCTGTTCCTGCACTTGAAGAAACACCTGGGCGGTCAGAGTCTTGAAGACGATAACGAAGTCAAAACAATTGTGATGCAGTGGTTAACAAGTCAGGCGGCAGACTTCTATGAGGAGGGTTTTCAAAAACTGGTACTACGTTATGACAAGTGCCTCAATATTGAAGGGAATTATGTAGAAAAGTAGAGTAAGGTACAGGCTTTCATATAAAAATAAAATTATTGAGATATATTTACAAGTCTTTTTTTAATTTCAAAATGGTACTTACTTTTAAAAAATGCCTCGTAATTTAATTGTGATGGAGGAAATGCCACGGTAGCAATCTCCACTGTTAGTAAACCAGCATTTAAGCACTGTGCATTTGTTTTAAGTCCCATCTGATAATTAGTCAAAATACTTTATACTACAATATGAGAACCTTTGCAGTTCTTAATAATTAACACAACAATAGCTGGCACTAGCATAACCACTGGAAATCAAGAAGGAATTGTACTTTTGTTCTAAAAATTGGTACACATGTTCCTTGGATGATGTTATTTTATAATTATTAATCTTAGAGCTATAAAATATATCCATACCGCATAAACTTAACACAAAAATTGCCATACTGCTAAGCAGTAAGCCATTGGCAGCACGAATAATGATAATGCACATTCCTTAAACAATATTATTCGAGAGTACGTTGCTATCACAGCCATCAAAAATATGAGATGTCAATATTCTATGGCATTTACTAAACATGGTTGTGGAAATATTAAGGTAGGTTGTGTTTAGGTAGGACGAATGGCAATATCCTTGTTTCAGCATAAGGTGTGAGGAACTCAGTTCTTCAGTTCTTTTAAATAATATAAGCCAAGATTGAAATGCAGACTGTACCAAAATGACAACTGAGTCGTAATTCACAAGAAATTTTAAGGTGCCTTGATTTTGGAACAGCATTCTTAATTATGCCTGTGGATAGAGTATCTATGGTACATAATGTTTATCAATGTTGCTGGTCATTCATGCATCGTAAAATTTTTGCATTATATACATACTTCATCATCATTATCTTGAGCAGGTTCCAACCACTGACTGGGTGTGTTTGGAACAAAAGCCTCACCAACAGTCCTTCCAAAAATCTCTCTTCTTCTACTGTCAGGCAATTTCCTCATCTTTCTTCAACACACTTATTAACACTTTTCATCCGTCTGTCCCTTGGTCTTTCTCTGGACCGCTCACCTTTCAGCTCCATACCCATAATCTTACTCGGTATCTTCTCCTCTCCCATTCTCTTCACATGGCCATGCCACTGTAACCTTGATTTCTCTATTCTTTGTTGTAACAGTTCTTTTTTTATCATCTCCCTGATTTTATCATTCCTCATTCTGTCCCTTCTTGTTACTCCCACTCTGCTATGCTGAAATTTCATTTCCATAACTTTTGTAGGCCTACACTTCTTTTGGCCCCCTCCTTCATCATCCATGTTTGATTTAACTGTGATGGAATGCTCCAGTGGCAATTTCCCTACACATCCATTTTTCCCCTTACCAGTACCAACCTACTTTTGCCCTTTACAAATTACAGCTTTAAATTCTTTCAGCATTTTTGGTAAATTATTCATCATTACTCCTGGTAATTTATTCCAATGCCTGACCCCTTTACCTATGAAAGAGAATTTTCCTACGCTCTTATGCCTAACATCAAATGCCAACTCGTGGTCATCTTCCCCCCCCCCCCCCCCATGCACCTCTCAACTTTTCACCAATACATGCCTCAGTTTCTACCCAAGAGTCTCTTGTTCGTCATTCATTCTTCCACTAGAGACAGCAGCCTACGCCTTCAGTTTTTTTTTTTTTTTTTCTTTTTTACTACCTCATAAGTCTATACCAAGTAACTATGATCTATGAACACCAGTGGACTGTAGTAGTCTTTGCTAACCAGTGTGAACAACTCCTTCCCCCCCCTTTTTTCAATTGCTCCTCTATCTCTATGGTACACTCTGTAACCATGAGGGGAAACATCATTGTCTAGTACTACTCCTATAATAAATTCCTGTATCTGTATTAAATTTGCAAATTCTATTACTTTCTTCATTATACTTCTACAGTTCACCAGTAACACTCATATTACTGGCATTAACCTTTGCCTTCCCAGTTCTGCCCCAGTCTGTTAATGTTTCAAACACTTCATCTATTTCTTTAGCATTAGTTAACTACAATCAATACCCCTCTGATCACCATTTTTATCCCCTCACAAACAGCCCCTAACTGAAACTCCACCTACCAACCCAATCCATATGTCAAAATTAGGTCAAAGTAGGTTTCATGTACACACTTTATCAATACTGACGAGCCAGTATTGCATTACTGTTTCTTAGGATGACATTGATGTAGGACTGTGCAAGATACGAGTGATAGAATTTTTCAGCGGCAGCCAAGAATAATGATAAAGCGTGTACATGCCCGATGACTGAGAAACAAACTGTTGAATGATATTGTTTAAGGAACATGTACATTATCATAATAATTCACAACATGCCTGCTTTATGTCGCTCACCGTTTAATGTTATACAAGTTTTTGTGTGAAGTTTGTGTGGTATGTAGGTGACAGCTGTAACACACATTAAACAATTTTGTCCACCGAATGTAACAATTTTCAGACCAAAATGATAATTCTTTTTTGAGTCCCAGTGATTACACCACCCAATAGCTTCATTTCATTTTACAGAAAGCTACAAAACATTCGTGTATTGCATTGTAGAATTAAAAGGATGTAGTCCATTGCAAATTACAGTACCAATATGCTCGATACAATGCATGTTCCAAATTTTTAAATGTTCCAATTCAATGTTTCTCAATTTTTTCATTCGAGTTTTTTAAATTACTTTCTTATTTTTTTGGAATTGGCTTTTACAGTAGACTAATATAAATATATTTTTTACAGGTTTCATTCCTCCCAGGTGAAGCCTAGGAGGCAGGCTGCTGTAGGGCCTCAGGAACCCCTTTCAGCTGACCTAACCTAAGGAGAGGGAACGGGAAGGAATTTGACCACAGCCTTTTAAAGGAACCATCCTGTCATTCACCTGGAGTGACTACGGAAAACCATTGAAAACCGTAGTCAGAATGGCCAGTTGGAGATTTGAACCACTATCCTTCCAAATGCCAGACGGAAGCGATGTTGCTTACCACAACTATTAATTATATTGTTTCATGATTACTTTTTTTAATAAATTTGTGTAGTTTTTTACCCACACCTGAGAAAACCCGTTTTCCATGCAAATTCTGATAGCGACACATATAAGCCCATGCGTGGTGTATGCATCAATCGTGGCATGGTGTGGTGCCATCAGTTAGTGTGACAGAAAGAAGTTGTATCACACTCTCCAGTAATCCCGAATAATCTTCCTCCATATTGCTATGCAGTATATATCAACACTTAGTACACATTCACAGCAACTAATTTTATTCTGACCCGATTGCTTACTTGGAAGGAATAAAATGTGCAATTGCATTTGGCTACTTCAACACAAACTTACAAAAGAGGATGGATATTACAACACAAGAAATAGGCCTCAATGTATGGTACAAAAATAATGGAAATAAAAATGGTAAGGTAAGTAAATATGGGTCTTCTGGAGATCGCGATTCCGTTACAACAACATTCAGTAATATCGTTGGAATACTGTTGTAGTGTCGCAACACGTATTATTTTCAAGCAGTAATTCCGTTGTAATACAGCCTGGACCATTATTTTCAAGCAGAAATTAGGTTGTAATACACCCTGGACAGTCATGAAACCGTTAAATGTACTTTGGAAAGAATTTCTAGTGGCATCTTGTGATCTCCAGTAATCCCAATAAATATTATACATCCACCAAAGCCAATGAACGAACCTACAACAACTTAAAGACTACTAAACCACAAAACACTCTAACTCTAGAAAGAATTTTTCTTAAAAGCTGAAATTCGAAGCAAGCCTTAGCACCTATTCTTCACACTTAAGTGTACTACAGATCTATATCCCTAAGCCTATAGCAATAATATTCACCCAACAGTTAGAGAGACAGTGTCAGTAGTTGTGTACACACTGTCAATTACAATGTTGGCTTCTTTGTACAAAACAACTGTGCTTAACTTAAATTGGCAATCATTCAGTTTCTCTTGCCATATTGGGAATAAGTTCATCACAATCAAGTTAACTGTAAATGAGTGCTGTAAGAGAATTTGTGATAGGCCTACTCATAGCCAAGATTTAATCCATATTTTGTAACAGTTTTAAGGCCTGTTGACAGGTTTTTCTAAAATAAAGTCAAATTATGTTGACATAACGCATTGTCATCAGCCTGAAAAAGGTTTTAACATTAAAATTAATGTGTTTTTGTAATACTGTAAGATTAGCTAATCAATTAGGAAAACGTTGGAAGGCACTTCACTAAATGTTAATGAAGGAAGATAGTGTTTAACGTAGATTTTAGAAATAAAATTAAATGAGTTAGAAATCGGAAATCAACTGCAACAAAAATAAAATTTTACTTTGCAGTCATAAAACAAATTCGGGATTATTGGAGTTCGTGATTCCATGAGGAGGAATTGGCGTTAAACAATACTGCATTAGTCAAACACAAAACACCGCTCAAAAAATACCGAAAATTCGATCGCAACAAATCTTCGAAGCAGATTTTTATTCAACACAAAGGAGATTAGAGGGGTACAGGTACAAACCGTTCTAGTTTCAAAGAAATTTAGGACCTTAAAAAAAAAAAAAAATCAGTCGATAAAACAACAGCAGATATATGAGCCCCTTAAAGCCCAAGTGGTGTAACTCACATGAATCAAGTTTCGAGAAAATTAATGTTTTACTGCAGGTTTAATAAAAAAATTAGTTTTATATATTTTGAATTTTTTTTCTCAACAATGTATCATTAAAGAGTTATTCTAACTTATGCTGGCAGTTTTAAAAACTTTTAAAATGTTCTCTGTTTTGGGGGGGCTTTGTTTGGAGTTACACCACTTGTGATATAAACAGGGAACAGATTCTCTTTAAAGAAGGGGGGAAAGAATACAGTATTTTACTGCAACATCTATTTTTTATTCTACTGTTTACACATTTCTTACTCTGCATCTAGTGGCCCAATGTCTGCAGCATCATCTTGAGTCGATAGACTATAAAAGTAAGGATGACAGATGGGTGGAATGAATGGTAACATGTCTTGCATATCCTGTTTCTTCTCTTTTGTTACAGATCTTTGATTTCTGTACAGTTATTCTTGAGATACATTAGTAAGATTAACAGGTCTGCCTCTTTTAGGTCCAGGTTTGAAGTTTAGTTCTGAAAAGGGCATTTCTTTGGAAAGAGTTTCTATGAAAAAAATTGAAAATGTTTCTTCCTTTCGATACTGGATCCACTGCATTTGTAGCAATGATAAAGGATGTTTTTCCGTATCAACCTTTCTTTTGGTGATATGTTGTAAAAGATTTCCAACAGACAAAAAGTCACCATGAGTCATCACTGTTACGTAAAAAGGATTTTGCTTCCTAGATTTTGCAATGACAGTATACCTGTACCAATCATTGTGATGATATATCTGCTAAATACTGCTGTAGTTTGCTATTGAGGCAAAATCACAGTCGTTGGGCAAATAAGAATAACCACTTCTCATAAACTTCTGGTCAATAACTTCAATGTTATTATCTTCACTCAGAACCAGTTTCATCGCCATGGCAACATTCCAGTTTCTATTTTGCTTGGCACAGGTGTCACTATACATTAAAACATTTTTCGCAGCTGAAGCCCTGTTTTCAATGTGCTTGACCAAACATGCACTAATTTCTTGGGAACTTTGTGATCCATTTATCTCATTACAACAATACATAAATCCTAATTTTGAGGAAAGCTCATGGCATCCCAAATTATAAACATTATTGCATTTGTAATAGGGCACTTGACATGATAGTTTAGGGAAAGGAAGAGACTTTTCCAAATCATAGGAAAATGTATAGTAAGAGCTATTATTAATGGACTGTTGAGTGCCCTCGTTCATGGCATTATGAGCTTTTTCTGCTTGGCGAAGATGAATTCAGAATCTGCTGGAATACATTCATCACTTGCACCAATATCTGCCAAAATGCTTGGCTCACTAACACTGCTCTCATCACTGCTCATAATGACACATCAAAACTTAAATCTTTTACATCTAGGTTATTAAAATGTATTTTAGTTTACCTGGTTACAACATTTCTAGATGAGCAAAAAGTGGTTGAACTGAAAACAGTTACAGGCACAGTGGTGTATCTCCAATATACACCACTTTAGCTTTTACCCAATAGATGGCTGCATTGACTGCATAAACTAGTGCTGCTAACTATAAGGTTGTTAAGGGAACTAGAATTTACACCACTTGTGCTTTAAACAGAATGCAACTTGCTGAACACTTCTGAAACATTAACTCCAAAAAAACAAAAATTGGACATACACCACTTGGGCTTTAAGGAGCTCATATGTTGAAATGGCTGGTTTTCGATTTCACATAAAAGAAAATTAGCATTGTAGAATTGTGGTTTCTATATTTCAGAACCAAAATTCTGCCGACTTACTTCCAACAAATAACCACGCACCACAAGATGCCATTCAATCAAAACTAATCGCCAAATCTCAACTCGCAGATAGTTGAAAAACTTATCCCCCACTCCCAATAGAACTGTTGCTAATATATCGATATTATTTTTTTGAAACTATCGATATTTATAAGTGATATTTTTTTTATGACGATATATCGATATTACGATACTGAAATTTGGATATCGGTGTCGATATTTCTTTTAAAAAAGTTATCATTCTCCGTTTACCTCTTAAAGAGTATCAAGAAATTTTTGAGGGAATAGAAAACGAATAACTGTGTTGCATGCGGAATAAATATAATAACATATATACTTTTAAGAAAACCACAAACTTTTAACCCTTTCGCCGCGGAAGACATGTAGAGGCGTCATGCCGATACTCTACCTAAGTGCTGATGACGTCTTTATACGTCCACCGAAAGCATTGTCTGCAAGGGTCAGTATTCGTAAAGTTCGAAGTAGAAGAAGACATAGCTGTTCTTAGCACTTAACTACAGTACAATTGAGCCTGTATATAATGGGAGTACAGTTTTAAAAGGTGATTGAACCTGTGTGCCAGAGCCTACAATAAGGCAGCAATGATATTACGTAAAAAAGCTCGTGATGTTATTATTGTGCTGTTACAACACATTTTTACACGTCCTCGTATTAGTTCAGCAGTGCGCGCGTATGAATGTATCTTTCTTATGTCATAAAGTTTAACTACTAGGCGTGTTTCATTTCGTAAAGAGAATGAAATTGTTAAAACGTCTAAAAAACTAAAATACGAACTTTCCTACATTGCAGAACAGATAGAAACAATACTGTGTGATTCACTTAGCGAGGATGAAAGAGGGTCTGAATGGTGGCGTGATTCCTCGGAAGACGTTGCGTAATATGTAAGAAGAATAGAAGGTGGATGAAAACAGCGTATTGTTGTCAAACGTCTCCCACAACATCAGCCTTATGTCCTATAGGACTTTGCTTCTCAGAGTATCACAAAAACTTGTTAATCCTACACTTTTTGTCTTACTGAAATAGTTATTTCAATATTTACGTGAGAATCAAATATACTATTGGTCAAAATCAGATTATAGGTTTGATGTGAATGACAGTGATGAAGATGTACGAAGTTGAATCAAATTTTTGTGTCTTTCGACTTTTAACTTCTGTGCTTTTAAGGTATATATTTGTTTTTACAATTGCATGTATTTCTGAAATAAATAAATCAATAAAAACTCATCCTAATTGCCTCTATAGGCTCTCGTCTTGAATCTATAATACATAACGTCGATAGACGTCATCAGCACTGGAAGACAAATTAGCATGCCAAATATGCATGACTTCTTTAAAAGGCATTCGCTTTTTTTTTTTTTTTGCTTATATTAATGAAACGTTTCGGTGCAAATTTGTACCTTAATTGCTTTGATCTGGATGACACTACGTTCCTCAAATTTCTTTTATGCATGCTTAAGTAAGACTTTAAACCTTGCTCCGTTTCTATATTTAATTTGGAAGTTGTAGGTAAACCATCTACTCAGATGATGACTGTAGTGTAGGCGCAGCATCGCTTGCCCAGCACGAACTGGACGCGAGCCCATTGTTCGAAATGAGGGAAGTCCAACTTGAAACTAGTGTGTTAGCAGGAATAGCGGGAAGTGTAAATTACAAATAGTTCATAATATGGAAAAATTAGAGCTAGAAATTAGACAACTCAGGATAAGCATTCAATATACAAAAAGAAATGAAATGCCACAAAAAAATCTTGTAGTAAAATTAAGTAATTTAACCATTATGCTTGCTATGATAGTTTAACTTCGTCCTAAATACATGCCTCAACTGTGTTGCTTATCAATCTCACAAACACACAAAAACCAAGATTTCCCTCAACCCTCTTTCAAGTTTTATAAATTTTCTTAATTTTTATAAAAATTATGGCATGCATAATGGTCAAATTTAAAAGAAAGTCAACAATCATCATCGAGAGAAACCATTCTTTTTCAGGAAGTGGAGACTTGGTTAAGTACAATATCTCACATCTTTTAATCAGTAAACAGCCTTATTTCTACAAGATTTGTTTTTATGAGATCGTATTTATGAAAGTGTCGATATATCGATACTTTTCCGGTATATCGACAGCCGACGATGATACTTTTTAATATATCGATAAATCGAAAATCCAATATTTTTAAAAAAATATCAACAGCCCTATCTCCTAGTAATAGACAAAGAAAACATACCGAAAAATCAAAGGACACAACAGCTAAAAGTCTAACCCTAAACAAATTCTAAAAAAAAACTAATTCCCTTAGTGAAAGGTTATTATTATTTCATATCAGAAACATACAGTTACACAATCACAATCATCAAATTATACTAAACCCGAACTTGGCCACTTCCAATGCATTTCGGACCCCTTTTTGAACAAATGGGAACGACATGTAAAACCATGTTTAGATCATCCATGGAGGAAGGAATATATGGAGACGACGCAAGGGACCTTCGCCACATACTGGAGTGAAACCGGGTGGAGACAAGTGGGGAGGGGAGGCCGCCATATTGATTGACCAGATAAACACGGAAATATGCACAAAAACCTCAAGGGAATCATAAAACAACCGTGGCACCGCAATTTGATGATGGATTATTATTTAACTCGACGAGACACATCAAAAATTAAGAATATAATTTTTTACAAAAAATGTTCTCGGGTGACTAGCCGAGTTATAGAGGTGTTATCGTAATCACACGATATTTCGGCGCACTGAATCATGGACGCCATCTTCCGGTGAAGTGAGGTCAGGAACGTGCGAAGTTGCTGAGCTAGACCAGATTACCGCTGCTAACCTCTGATTGGTCGGCTGTAGAACCAGTCGTAGCAGGGGTCAAATCTCGTTGCGGCTTGAATCGATGCCAAGGTGGTGTTACAGCTAGATTTGATGTCCTTTTTTCACATGGCATGTAGCGGACGGGCTTAAAGTCATCGCTCCTTCGAAGATGATATCCGAAAACAAAGCATTCACAATAAATTGTTTATCAAACTGATGGTTCAACACGGATCCGTTGCGGGCCTCATATTGAGCCATGCTGCCACGTGATTGGTCAGATTTGTAACCAATCGTAGCCGGGGTCCTGCCTCGTATCAACACATCGTTCGATAGAAGGAAAAATCAGAAGGCAAAAACTTTCCCGTAAGCTGATCATTAAGGCTTGAGTAACAAATTGCTTGCTTATGTTACCACCGAACTTCCCGTTGATCTGGACGCGCCGTGTAATGCGTCCCGGTCGCGCTGTCGGCGAATAGTATTGATGATTGGCGTCCAGGCTTCACTCAGCTGGTACCCGCTGTCGCGGTTGACGAGGTTAGACGCGAGACGAATTTCTACTGCTTCCGTAAAGATGCTGTTCCAGAAGCTCCCAGTATGCGCCAGTACTCTGGTATTTTCGAAATCAAAACCATGGCCATGTTCAAGGCTGTGTTCTGCCACCGCAGACTTGTCTTTCTGCCCCAGACGAACGTGTCGTGCATGTTCTAGACAACGTTGGTGAACACACCGCACCGTTTGGCCAATGTAGCTCTTTCCACATTCACAGCTAATGCTATATACCCCAGGTGTCCGCAGAGCAAGGTCATCCTTGGGGGAGCGCAAGATGTTCTTCACCTTCGGTGGTGGCAGGAAGATGGTCTTGATTCCACTTTTTGCTAGAATCCGTCCTATCTTGGACGTTGTGGCGCCAGAGTACGGCAAGAAGGCTAGACGATCAGGTGGCTCCTTGTTGGTGTTGTTGAGCCTGCGTGTCGGCTCTCGGAATGCCAGTCTTATCTGATAATCAGTGTACCCATTGCGTCGAAAGGTCTCACGCAGATGACTCAATTCACCGGGTAGACTGTCAGCATCGCATATCGCTCGCGCCCTATGTACAAGTGTGCTGAGTACCGTCTTGCGCTGTGCCGGATGGTGATGGCTACGCGCGTTGAGGTATAGGTCTGTGTGCGTCGGTTTTCTGTACACAGAATGTCCTAGAGACCCGTCAGGTTTCCTCTCTATTAGTATGTCTAAGAAAGGCAGCCGGCCTTCTTTTTCCACCTCCATCGTAAACTTGATGTTTCCGTTTATACTGTTAAGATGATGGAGAAACACTTCCAGGTTGTCTTTGCCGTGTGGCCAGACCACAAAGGTGTCATCTACGTACCGAAAGAAAGCTCTGGGCTTCATAGGAGCACTTGCCAGTGCCTTGTCTTCAAAGTTCTCCATGAAGAAGTCGGCAATAGCTGGCGATAATGGACTGCCCATGGCTACTCCATCAACCTGTTCGTAATACTCCCCATCATACAAGAAATACGACGATGCGAGTGTGTGCCGGAACAACTCAACTATGGCAGGCTCAAAATGCTGTTCCAGTAGAGCCAACGTGTCATTGAGAGGGACCCTAGTAAACAGTGACACCACATCGAAACTCACCAATAAATCATGTTGCTGCAGCTGGAGTTCTTTAATGACGTCAATAAATCTTGCGGAGTTGGTCACGTGATGAGGACCTTTACCCACTAATGGTGTCAGCAGCCCAGTTAGATATCGGGCAAGAAAATATGTAGCTGATCCGATGGTACTTACGATTGGCCGCAATGGGGTACCCTCTTTATGGATCTTGGGAAGTCCATAGAGCCTTGGAGGAACAGCAGCACGGGGTAGTAGTTGTTTAACTGTTTCTTCTGGTAGACCTGAGTTCTTAAGAAGAGCTGTCGTTTTTCTCAACACAGCGTTGGTAGGATCCCGTGCAATCTTGCGATAGGATGCGTCCTTCAGGAGTTCTTCCACCTTTCGACGATAATCTGCCGTAGTAAGCACTACAGAAGCGTTACCTTTGTCTGCCGGTAAGACCATAATGCCTTTGTTGTCCCGCAATGCCCGAAGTGATCTCCTCTCGGCCGCTGTGATGTTGGGCCGTGGCGACTTTGATTTGCATAAAATACGGCAGGTTTCACGCCTCATTTCTTCCGCAGCCTCTTTAGGCAAACCACGGACAGCCTGTTCAACGCCGGTAAGAATATCCCTATACGGCATGGACTTCGGTACTGGAGCAAAATTTAGTCCCTGAGATAGCACCGATATGGTGTCAGAGTCCATTACCTCACCGCTCAGATTGATGACAGTATTCCTGTCTGGCTCTGAGGAAGGCTTGGATCTTCGGGCGAGCCGAGAGAACTTGCCACATTGACGTGCAGTTGCGCTGCATTGAACCTTGCAACTTCCAGCCACAGTACAACTGTCTATCCATTCCCAGGCGTCACGGTGGATGTAGTTTGATAGAAACAGGTGGACGGCAAAAAGTTCTTGAGACACGGAGTCTAGTTCACGCCTGGTATACCGTATCCTTTCCCGCACTAGAGCCAAGCTGGCCCGCCGCAGAATTTTCTTCGCTGCGAAAGAATCAATCGGGTGCCGAATCTCGGCAAAACGTGGGGACGGTGTCCTGGTCCCTGCAGCGCTGAAGAAAGGCGAGCGCGCTGAGAAGTCTGGATTTCTTCTTGCGTAACTTCTCCAGCTGCTTGACTTTACAATAAATATCCTCCCCGTAGAGGTAAAATATATAATTACGTAATCTTTCTCGGCGTTGAGAATACAAAAAATGTTCTCGGGTGACTAGCCGAGTTATAGAGGTGTTATCGTAATCACACGATATTTCGGCGCACTGAATCATCGACGCCATCTTCCGGTGAAGTGAGGTCAGGAACGCGCGAAGTTGCTGAGCTAGACCAGATTACCGCTGCTAACCTCTGATTGGTCGGCTGTAGAACCAGTCGTAGCAGGGGTCAAATCTCGTTGCGGCTTGAATCGATGCCAAGGTGGTGTTACAGCTAGATTTGATGTCCTTTTTTCACATGGCATGTAGCGGACGGGCTTAAAGTCATAGCTCCTTCGAAGATGATATCCGAAAACAAAGCATTCACAATAAATTGTTTATCAAACTGATGGTTCAACACGGATCCGTTGCGGGCCTCATATTGAGCCATGCTGCCACGTGATTGGTCAGATTTGTAACCAATCGTAGCCGGGGTCCTGCCTCGTATCAACACATCGTTCGATAGAAGGAAAAATCAGAAGGCAAAAACTTTCCCGTAAGCTGATCATTAATGCTTGAGTAACAAATTCTTTCGGTACGTAGATGACACCTTTGTGGTCTGGCCACACGGCAAAGACAACCTGGAAGTGTTTCTCCATCATCTTAACAGTATAAACGGAAACATGAAGTTTACGATGGAGGTGGAAAAAGAAGGCCGGCTGCCTTTCTTAGACATACTAATAGAGAGGAAACCTGACGGGTCTCTAGGACATTCTGTGTACAGAAAACCGACGCACACAGACCTATACCTCAACGCGCGTAGCCATCACCATCCGGCACAGCGCAAGACGGTACTCAGCACACTTGTACATAGGGCGCGAGCGATATGCGATGCTGACAGTCTACCCGGTGAATTGAGTCATCTGCGTGAGACCTTTCGACGCAATGGGTACACTGATTATCAGATAAGACTGGCATTCCGAGAGCCGACACGCAGGCTCAACAACACCAACAAGGAGCCACCTGATCGTCTAGCCTTCTTGCCGTACTCTGGCGCCACAACGTCCAAGATAGGACGGATTCTAGCAAAAAGTGGAATCAAGACCATCTTCCTGCCACCACCGAAGGTGAAGAACATCTTGCGCTCCCCCAAGGATGACCTTGCTCTGCGGACACCTGGGGTATATAGCATTAGCTGTGAATGTGGAAAGAGCTACATTGGCCAAACGGTGCGGTGTGTTCACCAACGTTGTCTAGAACATGCACGACACGTTCGTCTGGGGCAGAAAGACAAGTCTGCGGTGGCAGAACACAGCCTTGAACATGGCCATGGTTTTGATTTCGAAAATACCAGAGTACTGGCGCATACTGGGAGCTTCTGGAACAGCATCTTTACGGAAGCAGTAGAAATTCGTCTCGCGTCTAACCTCGTCAACCGCGACAGCGGGTACCAGCTGAGTGAAGCCTGGACGCCAATCATCAATACTATTCGCCGACAGCGCGACCGGGACGCATTACACGGCGCGTCCAGATCAACGGGAAGTTCGGTGGTAACATAAGCAAGCAATTTGTT
Source organism: Vandiemenella viatica (assembly GCA_031002005.1). Taxonomy (NCBI): domain Eukaryota; kingdom Metazoa; phylum Arthropoda; class Insecta; order Orthoptera; family Morabidae; genus Vandiemenella; species Vandiemenella viatica. The sequence goes on from CM061921.1 coordinate 26,887,463, forward strand.
ACTCAAGGCCTTAATGATCAGCTTACGGGAAAGTTTTTGCCTTCTGATTTTTCCTTCTATCGAACGATGTGTTGATACGAGGCAGGACCCCGGCTACGATTGGTTACAAATCTGACCAATCACGTGGCAGCATGGCTCAATATGAGGCCCGCAACGGATCCGTGTTGAACCATCAGTTTGATAAACAATTTATTGTGAATGCTTTGTTTTCGGATATCATCTTCGAAGGAGCGATGACTTTAAGGCCGTCCGCTACATGCCATGTGAAAAAAGGACATCAAATCTAGCTGTAACACCACCTTGGCATCGTGTCCTCCGCCATTCACTGCCATTATTTTCTTGGCAGTCTACTTTGGAGTTCTTGTCTCTCGACATTTTCTCCTTATTCATTGGATGGTGCATTACGTCACTTTGGGTGTGTCGTATTGGTTGGCGTTATGTGATTAACTTTTTATTTTGTCTTTTTAGTGTTGCCTGAGCAATGCTAACGGTCTTCTGTGCCGGCCGGTGGGAACTTCATATCGACCGAGCACGCTGACCAGTGGGTTGTTACTCGTCTCAGCTTTCCGATAAAACGCCGTAGCGAGTGCTCGGAAGCGGTCTTTAATGGGTGGTACGCCTGCCGCCTCGTGCAGCGCCGCAGTCGGGAAGCGCGATGGCAGGTGTAGGGCGCGCTTCAGCGCCCTGTTCTGGATGACTTGAAGCCGGTTGACGTGTTTGTCCGCCGCGTAGCCCCACACTGGGCAGGCGTACTCAAGAAGTGGCCTGACCAGTGTGAGGTAGATCTTCACGCCCAGTGCAGGTGGAAGCGCACTGGTCCTGTTCAGCAGAGGGTAAAGATCATGCAGTCTTCCGCTGGCCCTCCTGCGTACTTCATTTATGTGTGATTGCCACGTGAGCTTGGAGTCGAGTGTGACTCCAAGGTATTTTAACGTTGTCTTCCATGGAATGTCTACTCCGTGGAGTTTCAGTACTGGATCCGCGTGGTTCCTGTTCCTCGGACCGTATTTCCTAGTGATGACAATCGCCTGGGTCTTCGCGGCGTTTACTTCTATACGCCATCTGCGTGCCCAGGCCTCCGTCTGCTGGAGTATATCTTGTAGCCTTCTGGTGGCGATGGCTCTGCTACGGCTGCTGGTGACATAAGCTGTGTCATCAGCGTAGGTAGCCGTCTGCACTCGGACCGCCGTGGGAACGTCGGCCGTGTAGAGGGAGTAGAGTGTTGGACCCAGTACGGACCCCTGAGGGACTCCTGCCATGATGCGCCTTCGCGTTGAAGTTTTCCCGTCGACTCTTACATGAAAAGTTCTTCCAAGCAGGTACGAACGGATCATCTTCACTAAGGGCCCCGGGAAGCCTTGTTGGTACAGTTTAAGTAGGAGCCCTGTGTGCCACACCGAATCGAATGCTCTTGCGATGTCGAGCGACACGAGGGCACAGTATTCCTTGTGCAGGAAAGCTCGTGTCGCGGACTCCACGATGCGTAGCACCTGTTGTGACGTGGAGTGGCCACGCCGGAAGCCGAACTGATGCGCGGGTAGGATGTTATTCGCCTCGATGTAGGAGTTAATCCTTTTCAGGAGCAGCCGCTCGAAGATCTTACTGACGGACGGCAAGAGGCTGATCGGCCGATAGTGCTGAGGAAAGATGGGATCTTTCCCGCTCTTGTGTACCGCCACGACTTCGGCGTGTTTCCACCGACGTGGGTACCTCTTCGTAAGCAGGATTCTGTTAAATAGGTTCGCTAGGTACACCGAGGCCTCAGGCGGCAGGTTCCTCAAGCACCGATTTGGAATCCCATCGTGGCCGGGTGCTTTGTCCAGCTGCAGCTTCGCCAAGCAACTAGCCACCTCCGCTGGGGAGATCGGTTCTATTTGCTCTTCACCATCATCAGCGTCGAGATATACTCGTAGACGGCGTCGAGCAGCGCGCAGTTCCCGGTCATTTACGTTTACATCAGATGGGCGGAAGTTTCTTTCGAAGCTGTCAGCCAGGGCATTGGCCTTGGCCGCTGGCTTGTAGACGAGCCCATTCACGCCGTGCAGAGGTGGGATGCGCTGTTTTCTCTTAGTGAATTTGCGGGTCTGCTCCCACATGGTTCCATCATCAGGCTTGAGCGACGATACGCGGGCATCCCACTCCCGGTTCCGGTGCTCGACCAGTGCCGCTTTCAGTTCCTTCTGTAGCCTGTTAAGGAGTCTCTTGGTCACCGGATTTCTGGTAATTTTCCACTCCTTGCTGACACGGTTCTTGTGCCGGATAGCCGCGATTAAGTGTGGTGGAAGCTGTTGCGTAGCAATTGGTCTTCGGTTGCGCAGAGGTGTGGATGCTGACGTGGCGTCCTTGACTATTTCTTCGAAGGCGCGCAGTGCCGCATCCACGTCTTCGACTCGCTGGTTGGCTAGAGCGGTAGAGACGAGTTGTCGGTAGCTTGCCCAGTCAGTGTTGCGGAAATCTGGGTGAATCTCTTCTGTTTCCTGCCACGGTCCAACATCCACTGCAACTATCACCGGCGAATGGTCAGACGACATCCGGTTGATAGTGGTCGCGTCGATGAATCCAGTGAGGCCTTTGGTCACCGCTATGTCTATGACATCCGGCCGATAACCGCTGGCTGGGAAGTGTGTAGGCTCTTCTGGGCCCCACACACACATGTTGTGTCTGAGGGCTAGGCGTCTCAGTAAGTTGCCAGCTGGATTCTTGATTCGACTGTTCCAATCGGGGTGTTTCGCATTGAAATCACCACCGATCAGAACCTTGCCCCTGATTGTCGCCAGCGCGGTGAGATCGGCTTCCACCATCTGCCTGGTGGGGGGCCGGTAGACTGCCACGACCGTAAGTTTACCGGTAACAGTGGTAACCTCTACTCCGACGGCTTCTATTTGCTGCATTGGCGGTAGAATCACTTGGCAGTGCGGTATCCTCCGTTTGATGAAGACCGCAACTCCTCCCCCGGCGGTGAGGCGGTCTCGTCTGTAGCAGCAGTAGTTAGCTGCTGAAACACGGAGTCCCGGCTTGAGGTGGGATTCGCTGATGAGGCAGACATCTATATCCTGCTCCCTCAGAAATTGCCGGAACTCAATCATCTGTGAATACATGCCATTGGCGTTCCATATGCAGAATTTGAGATTCCGTATGTGGGGTCCTCTATCCATTGTGGTTGTGACATTTGCATATGGGAGAGGCCGTAGCCGACGTCGCTGAGGCATGCATGCTGCTTGTCATGGTGTCCATTTTCTGAATTAGAGTGACCATCAAATTCATTACGGTATTCATCATGGTGATGAGTTGCTCCATGGTGTCTGCAGGTGCTTGTGCGGCCCGCTGCATCCTTCGCTGGATAGGATTTGGTCTGGCTGCAGGTTGCCTAGGTTCTTGTATAGCAGTCTCTGTTGGTTCTTGCAACCCCCCTGGGCTGTCAGGAGGATTTCCATTTGGTGGGACGCCAGAAGTAGCTGCAGCAAACGTACGGTTGTCTCTGCGGTTGTTGTTTATCTTCTTGGCAGGTTGCCTCTTGCCCGTTGCTGCTGGCCCAGGTGTAGCTGCCAGCTGCCGCCCCTGGTCTGCTGACTGTTCTTTCTTCTTTTCAAGGTTCTCTCTTGTGGTGTTCGTCCCTCGAAGTCGATCGCGTGCCCTCTTATAAGCGCTGCAGCCCTTATAGCTGGCAACGTGGTTGCCGCCACAGTTGTGGCATTTGGCGGTGTCCTTTGTCTTCGCTGCAGTGCAGTTGTTGGAGTCGTGCGGGCCGGCGCATTTAACGCAGACCGACTTCATCCTGCAATGCCGGGCCACGTGTCCAAACAGCTGGCAGTTGTAGCATTGGGGAGGCCCGGCTGAGGAGCGTAACTTCTCTGTGGTAACCTTCAGGTGACATATGCTTTCCACCTGGAAGATTCCACGGTTCTCCACAGTATCTGGTACTACTGCCAGAAAAAGCGGCATTTCAACGTTCGTTCCTGGGCGTCTTAGTTGGGCAACAGCTTGGATGTCGTAGCCCATGGTGATCAGTTCCTCTTTGAGATCGGCGACTGGAAAAGAACGTGGTATTCCCCTGAACACCACCTTAAGTCGCTTAACTTCGCCAGTAGGGAAGGTAAAATACGGAGTCTGCATTTGGTCCAGTTGCTTCGTCACGGCGGAGTAGTCTTCCACGGTGGTAAACGTAAATTTAATTTTATCTCCGCCCGCTGTTTTGGCAGAGAATGGGTCTTTGGTAATCTTCTTCACCCATTCATGGAGCTTCTTATAACTCTCTTGGAATTCCACCACGATGGGCGGAATGTGTGGACTTCTGTTTCTGGGAGGCTCTTCTTCTTGTAGCGGTGCGAACTGGTTGGAGGTTTCCATCCGCTCGGGCTCAGTCGACGGCAGCGGCTTGCTCGTGCGGCGAGCCAACACGAACCCCTCGCTGTCGGGTAAATCTTCTGCTGTGCTGCTTCCAGGCGTTGCAGTCTGGCAGCTGTTAGCGGCTATTTCTTCTTCGGTGGTCTTCCTGTAATTTATCTTCACAGCACCTCCGGGCCGAGCCGAGGTACTTGGCTCGGGGAAGCTGAAAGCCCCCTTGAGAGTCTTCTTTGCAGCTTTCTTGCCTTTGCTAGGCGCCGAGAGCTGTGACACCGGCACGCTGATTTTATAGTTCACACCTCTCACATCATTCTTAGAAATCTTCGTCTTGCCGGAAGAAGGCGGAGAGGTTCTCCTCTTTGTAGCACGGTTGTCTACAGGACCGTGGGCTATCCCAGTCGTCAGCTGCGAGTAATAAGCGTTCCGATCAGAATCCATTTCCAAGTCCATTGTGGTTTGCTGGGTCGTCATAGGCGGTGGCTGTATTGATCCATTTGAAGCCCCACTCAAGTCCGTTTCCGTATGCTCAGTCGTCGACATTGCCGCGGTTGCCGCCGGCAAAGCCGAGTGCACTGGGGCACTCGGCCCGCCTGGCGCGGCAGCGCAGCTAGCACTTTCCTCATCGCTCGTCATAACAGCACGGCGGCAAACTCGGAACTGGACCTTGGCATCGATTCAAGCCGCAATGAGATTTGACCCCTGCTACGACTGGTTCTACAGCCGACCAATCAGAGGTTAGCAGCGGTAATCTGGTCTAGCTCAGCAACTTCGCACGTTCCTGACCTCACTTCACCGGAAGATGGCGTCGATGATTCAGTGCGCCGAAATATCGTGAGATTACGATAACACCTCTATAACTCGGCTAGTCACCCGAGAACATTTTTGTATTCTCAACGCCGAGAAAGATTACGTAATTATATAATATAATTTTTTGATATCGTGCTTTGTTCTCGAGATATACTGTCTCAATAGAGTGGAGTTTCTGGTTGAAATTCAGAAGAAACGTGTCCCCAAAGTCAAATTTTGGTGATAGATTCTTATGTAACACGACGATACAAATCGAAAATAAAGAATAAAATTTTTCGATATCTCGCTTAGTTCGCGAGATATACTGTCTCAAAAGTGAGGTTGTTAGGTTATGAGGGAATTCAACGATAACCGTGGCGCCGCAATTTGATGACGAATTCTTATGTAACTCGATGAGGGAAACTGAAAGTAAAGAATAAAATTTTTTGATATCTCGCTTAGTTCTCGAGATATTGTACCTTAAAATTGACGTGGTTAGGTTGAAATGCGGCCTGGAGCAGAAATAAACTATCGCCATATTCATATTTGATGATGAATTTGGACGTAACTTAATGAGCAGGTAATTCTTTTTAACTTGAATAACAAACTGTTTATTTCTACAGTCCTTAAATTTTAGTTGATGTTGAAATAGGTTATATTTTCACATTCTATATCAGTAATTGACAAGGAAGATTTCAAAATCTAGAAATATACTTGTAGACATATTTACAAACAGAAACAAGTCATATCTGAAATTTAAAAAAAAAAGCATAAGTCAATGTTTAGAGCTTTAAAAAAAATTAATACTTCATAAAACCTCATAGTGTCGGAGCTTACTTAGAAGATATTGTACTGGTAGTGGCCTATATAATTTTGCTAGAAAAATCAGTACATTCAAAAATCAGAAGCTAATAGCTAATAATAAATAAATTGTTTGTTCTCTTCAGGTATACACCGCATTTCAACCTGCCAACATTTCCATTAATATTGCCGCTACAAAACCAAACTATGTAGACACATCTAACCACAAGAAATGCATCGCGAACTACATTTTAGTCAACAAAGTTTATTTCATCACGTTTAGTAGTTCGCACAGCACAAATTATAACGATTAATTTCGTCGTTCAGTTTCAGTGTAAACTTAAACGTGACTAATGCATGCAGAATACCATATTCACTGTGTCGCCATGTAAACATGACCCGTTTAAATTAAATTTCCAACATTTGTCTACAATAAGGCTAGCTTTTCAGGTGCAAAATAGTAACATATGCTAATTGTCTACACTACACCAACAAAAATTTGGGAATAATATGATCCTATTGAGAGCAATGAATAAATTTATAGCGAATGGCACTAATGTTGCGATTGCCTGTCAGATACTTCAAGAACGATAATTACAATGTGACTTACTTATGAAACGCTATTCCAGGTTTTTTCCTATCTCGTCTGTTTGTGCAACCATATGCATCACAATTTGGCATTATAGAAAACTTTAGAATATTAGAAAATGAAATATTCTCAGCAGCTGACACAGTGCAAACAGCCCAATGTTTTGATACTCCTACGATATCCGCCGCGCAGGCACAGTTTTTTTCGCGTGGTTTCACGGATTTCGCGTTATCTCGTCTCCATATATTCCTTTCTCCATGAGATCATCTTTACTTCTAGTGCCATAACTGTGTATTTTACTAATTTTTTTTTTCAAATAGAGTTTAATTTGTGACTACAATGGACTTTAAGGTGTACCTATTCTCGGCCACCAACGTTAAAATCCATAATTTCTTTACAGCTCTTTGTATGACGTTCTACTGTTAATCCCACATATAACCCCGCTATTTTTGTTATACACAAAAGTGTATAACATTGAACACTTTGTCTCTATGGGTAGAATTGCCACATAATATTATTCCATATTATATTAAGGAGTGAAAAAAAATCAAAATAAACTAGTTTCCTTATACTGTGATCACCGACAGCTGAAATTGTACGAATTGCAAATGTGGCTGCACCCAATCGCATCAGTAAGTTAAATATATGTAATTAATATGCAAACCTAGAAATTAAAAACACCCTACTTCTAAACTGCCCTGAAATTTTTTTATCTTTGTCTGGTGTTAATCTGTGTGACGCACTGAATTGCAAATATTGTATTGTTATCAAACTTTAAAGACAATCCATTAGATGTAAGCCATTTATTAATACGGTCAAAGACATAATCTGTAGAACCTGTTCTGTAGATAAATCAATTACATTTTTAATTCCTTTGCTTGTGTCACCTGCAGACTGGACAAATTTTGTTTTTAGATGTAACACGGGCTAGATCATTTACATATATTAAAAACAATAGTGGTCCCAATATAGAACCCTTAGGGACTCCACATCTGATAAATACCCACTCAGAAACAGCGAATTATATAACGAAGCATTAAATGTTTTCAATGGCATATTTTGTCTCCTGTACAGGAGGTAAGAACTAACCCATTTATTAACAATACCACCTATACTACAATACTTTACTTTTTGTATCAAAACTTCATGATCAACTTAAACAAGTCACGAAAAACTCTTAAAGGAATTAATTTATCATTTATTCCTTCTAAAGTATTGTCAATGAACGCAAATATTGCTTGTTCTGTTGAATGACCCCTTTGGAAACCAAGTTGTGATTTACTGAGAATATTTATATTTTTAAGGTGTTTGTAGACTCTGTTATACATTTCTTTCTCTAAAATTTTAGAGAAGGCTGTTAGTAATGAAATATAATGGTAATTCGATACAACTGACTTATCCCACTTTTTATAGAGTGGTTTAACTGCAGCACACTTAAGCTTTTCTGCAAAGGTACCTTCAAGTAAAGATACATTAAATAGATAAAGAAGCATTTTAATTAATTCAATGGAGCATAGTCTGATTAATCTGCTGTAAATTCCTTCATAATCACTCGAGTACTTGCCCTTAAGAGACATAATAACTTATTTCTTCTTGAGTAGCTAAATTTACAGACATAATGCAAATTATTTCGCAGATGTCTGTACTGACGAAATGCACACTGTCGGTGATTGAGCTACGGGCAATCAATTTATCGGCAACGGATAAAAAGTGTTTATTAAATATATCAGCAATTGAAAAATTAGATTCTAATGAATTTTATTTTATATAGATATCATTAATGGCAAGATTATTTTTCCTGTAACCCTTTTTACAATGTTCCATTTTATTTTCAGAGTAATAAATGTTAAGTTTGTAGTAAATACTCTTAGATTCTTTAATAACATTTTTATGTATTTTGCAGTACTGCTTGAAACGTGTTTTAACATTATCATTGTGACTATACCTAGAGACAAATATAACTTCCTTTTACAAATGCACGATGTTCTAATTCCCTCATTTATCAATGGTTTTTGTTCCTTTCGAGAAGCAGGACACTTTTCCATGAGGGAACATCATGCAATGTCATTTAATACAATGCTACTAAAAATGTTTAATTTTCATTCATACCTTGTGTATTGTAAACATGTTCCAAGTTTGTGGTATTAAGGCATTTTCTAAAACAATTAACTGATTTATCATTTATTACTCGCTGAAGTTTGAAAGTATTACTCTTGGAGCTAGTTCCAATTAAATTGTTGATGGTTAATAACTGGGCATCATGATCCAAAACTACATTGATAGATAGTTTGATTGAATGAATTTTGAGGTATCTAGGAAAACATTATATGTAGCTGGGTAGCTATTATTCATTATTCTAGTGGGAATATTAACCACCTGAGCTAGATTGTATGCACTAACTAATGATTTTAACAAGACTTTACAGGATAAGCTATTTAAGAAAATCTACATTAAAATCAGCACACAACAGCATGTTAGCTACTTTTCTTCTTAAAAATGTTAATAAAAAGTCAAATTAGTTCAGAAATAGAGCAAAGTTTCCGGAGTGTGTTCTACATATAATTACTATTATGAAATTTTTACTAATGAACTTACAACTGGCTCCAAAATGTTGTTCAAGACAGTACTTGCTAATATTTATATCATCAAAACTATAACCATTTCTAATACAAGTGACAACTTCTCATTTCTGCAAGTTGGTTCTGGAGTGGTGAGAAGCTAAATCAAAGTCTGTTGTATTTGGCATACCCATTCCTGTAGATATACGGTGTTCAGACAAACATAAAACATCAATGAATATCATCGTAAGTTTTCCCGGTGGAACTGTTGCTGGAAGATTTCTGGGGCGTGCAGCCGGGTCAATTGATCGCAGATGTACGAATTTTCGATGGCGTAACATGCCATCATCTTCAGGTAGCGTCCACTGGTCGGCGTGAAGAGCGCAGTCCGGGAACATTGTCTCGAGACACGGCATACTATTAAATACGAGGACACCGAAGTTCTGAGAAACACATCTCACTTCTGGGACTGTGCGTATAAGGAAGCCATTGAGATCCGGCTACGGGGTAACCTCATAAACAAAGACAACGGGTTCCAACTAAGCCAAGCTTGGAACCCAGCATTGAAGCGGCTCCACAAATACCGGAGCCGAGGCACTTTGCGCGACGGAGGTGGCGTACAAACTGATGGTCACTGCTCGACGCGTTGCTACGAACTACCCCCACCACCGCTATCTGAGTGCAGTGGTGGGAGTGGGGGGGCCGGGTCCGAGGGTATAAATATCGTCGCCCCCAAAGCAGACAAGCAGTCGCGTCCCGGACTGCGCTCTTCACGCCGACCAGTGGACGCTACCTGAAGATGATGGCATGTCACGCCATCGAAAATTCGTACATCTGCGATCAATTGACCCGGCTGCACGCCCGAGAAATCTTCCAGCAATGATATCATTTAATTCATTTAAGTGAACTAGCAATTCATCCACTTTTTTCGATAACCTCTGATATTTTAATGTAATAAATTAATCCCTAAACAATTTTTAATTTTGGTATCTGAAAACTTATTACTGTTTAACTAACTTCTGTTAAAACTCACTGCCTAATACATGACTCTAACTGGAATAAAGGGCTGCCCTAACACCAATAATCACATGAGTCTTTTCATGAGAGGCAGTGGCTCGATTTAAATGTCCAGCTATCAGATCTGAAATAACTTCATTCCCTCGACTATTGAGGTGCAGGCCATGCCACTCTAATGACCTCGACGTCGGTGAGGCATAAAGCCATAAGCCATGCCTCGTATAATCCTATCTATCAATAGCGTATACAGGTACTATGGCCAAGCCAGAACCGATGTCAGACATAGGAAGCACTTCCAGTTCCAGATTCACTCGACTCAAAGAAGAGTCAGAAGTTAAATATAAAAATATTCATTCTCTACTCATATATGTTTAATTTAAGGCACTCTCTTACGCATTCTACATTGGTAGTATAGAGTTATTTTCTTTTTAAATAATAACAGAACTCATTAACATTTAGTCCATAAAATTGTATACAGTTACTTATTACTAATGCAAACATTTTTGATTAATACCATTTTCTCTTGTTCCGGCATTTAAATATTTTTTATTTATTTAATTGGCTTTATCACATAGCTAGACTGAAAGCTTATGTTTGAATTATTTTCTCATTATTAATTAATCTCAGTTCTGAATGAGACTTATGGAACATGTAGCTCCTGATGTATGATACATCTGTGATTTTATAACACACAACGGTTTCAGCATCCAACCATACATCACTAGTAGATGCATCTTCTTTACTCTTTTACTGAAATCCTAAGGATGGACGCATCAAGCGAATAATTTCTCCGATTTATCTTACCCTATTAGTTTGAGAATTCATTGTATCATTTGTAGTATCTTTGAGATCAAGAATTATTTTATTCTATTCAGCTATTTCAAACCTATAATCACTTATTAATTATTCATTCTGGATTGGTGGAAACTCATATCCAAATAACTACTGCTATAACTACATGATATTGGCAAGGTGCAGAAAATTATTGCTTTACTCAAAATTGTGGAATATGCGCGTAATTGATTACGAAGAGTTCAAAAATTTAACAGCTGCTATGTGTTACTGGTCTCGATTTACATAAAACTACTGTTTCACATTTACTCTGATCTTCAGTTAATTACTAATATTACATTTTCTGCACGTAAATTAATTTTTTTTTTATTTATGATGAAGCATTTTGCCCACTTTCCTTTAATCGATCTTCTTATAACCTCTTACTTACCGACATGAAACTCAATTTATTTACGTAAACCAATTAAATGCGCTTGTAATTTAACTAGCTCTTGTACATATCATTTCCCTAGTTTAACAGTGCTGCACTTTTCTCTGGCGACTTAAATTATGGCAGTATAATTGGCTAGCTGCCTAAATTTGAAATAGTGGTTAATACATTACTTTAGCACCTATCTTATTGAACAAACTTATTATTTTTCAAAAAATAAAAAAAATCGAACATTTGCATTACGTATTTTGTATTTTTAAAACGAATTTAAAGTTTCCGCGAAAACTCTTAAGAGTGTCATGGCGTCTTGAATGACGCCACGGCTTGCGAAACAAATCAGTATGATAGCGTCTGTGTATAGCCTGGCACATACACTCATGTTTGTTGATCGTTATGCTTGTACAATCTCAAGTTGTAATGAAAAATGGAAAATTTAACGGAACTCAGCTGAGCTCACAAATACTCCATTTACTACTTAATTTTACTGTCAGTTGTGAAATGTAAATATGGCTGACATACAGAAATAAGCTGTTGCCGCAGCTATTATTCTGATAATAACAAAGAAGAAAAGAAGAGAATTTGACAGAAATTGTCAAAATAATGGTTATTTAAGCGATAAGAATTTACGCACATTAATACGCTGAATGAATCGAAGTGAGAACCTGAAGATTGATTTACATATGTTTGTATTAACCAAGAAACCTACTTGGAGTTACTGGCAATGGTGACTTGCGCGAATTAAAAGGCAAGACACTAGAATGAGAAAAGCAATAAGCAGTAACACACTATGAACATCTAGTGCTACGTTGCGTTTTTTTAGTAACAGGTAGATGTTACGATATTCAATGTAATAATAAGTAACAGCAGCATGTCAAAATATAAAGAAAATTGGCATTTCCATGTCTTCGGTACCAGACTCAAATCTATTTGATTGGTTACAATTTTTCATTTTCTTTCGACAAGAAGTTCTTAATGAATTCAGTTTTTTGTAGCTGTTTCTTTATTCGCCAATTGATTAATTTCTTTCAATTTATTGATAAGAATATCATGTGCAGCAATTTTTTCTGTTGTTTAAATAATCTCTACTTTAGATTTTCCAGATTTTCATTTTGTTTGCATAAATCAATAAATTCAGTGAGAAATTCGCGCGACATTAGTCAAATAACCGTAATGCAAAACGTAATGCAAGACAAAAGCACGCACACACACGCCTTTTTCCTGGACGAGAAGTTGGAACACCCACGGAAAATCAGGAGCATTCTGAATGCCTTCAAACCAAATAATTGACGGAATATAAAAATTAAGTAGATTGATTTGTCCCGACACATTACAACTTAAGACTGTACAAGGAAAACGATCGCAAAATATGAGTGTGTGCCAGGTTTAAGCAGTTGTTAGTTTTCTTTAATTAAAAATAATTTCCTCGTAATATAAGTAGAGTATAGTGCCCGAACGTAAAAGCACAACTATATATATAAAAAAAACTCCAAACAAGTCATTTATATTTGTTCGAAACAATGAACAAATATAGAAAAAGTGGCTAAAACTTGCAAGGCGGAATGATACTCACAGTTTACCTGAAGATTCAAGAACGTATTTTTATGAAGTTAATTTTGATGTAAGTGCTTGCACACAAAATATTTCTAGAGCTAAAACAAAACTGACAAATTTTGCAATCCAGTATTTTTAAAGTATTGATAAGTTGAGGTTAAGTTGTTTTGGTTTTATGATTTAAAATCTTTTTCGGTTCGAGCGCAACGCCAGGGTATCAAGAAGGCAGAGGCATAGTTGTCAGAGGGATAGGCGGTGCCGTGCACCGGGGCCCCATGTTCTGGAGCCCCTTGTCCTGTGACCTCGCGATAGTTTCTCCCATCTTCAGAAACAAATATAACAGATCGTAACACGGCTTAAGGGCTTGGCAACTCAGCTAAAAGAAATACAAAAGTTCTAGGGAGCTTCTCTAAATTCTTTGTGTTTTGTTGTGTAAATTCTTCTATTTAGCCACTTCAACCAATGAACTGTTCAATTTATGAATACTAGCCAATTCTGCTGCAACGTTGGTAATGGCCTGAACTCCTTTATTTGACAAAATTACATATCTTTCACGTAATTTTCTTCTCTTTAACACTTTTTTCATTGTTTAGCATTATAAAATTATCATAGTTTATTAATTAAATAGAGAGACAAAAAACAGACATGAAACGAACGATCCTTCATTTCAAAATATTTGCAGGGAATTCCCCAACGACGTTTTTTAGTTATCAGCATTATGCATCGGATCTCTCGTATATACACTTGTCCGTACCTCGTCCATGTGACAGAGATGTTACTACTCAGTCTGCAGTCGCCTTTAAATGCTCAAAAGGTTCTTTCGTGGAATCAATATTCAAAAATCTCTGTTAAAGTGAGTTGGAGGCCACGGCATCTGATAACTGATCAAAAGAAATTTTAGAATGACATAATTTACATTTTAAGATCTGATGAAACTTGAAGTAAGATTGAAGAAAAGCAGAGTTTTAAGGCAGAAGAATGATTTTGGAAACGGTTATTCGATATCATGTTTACTCTAGCAAAGAGCTCTTTTGCTTTCAGAGGATATCATTAGCACCTAAGTCACGAAGGACACCGCGGTAATATTCTTTCCTTTATAGAACTTGTCGCCCGATATGATCACATATAGATATGTCAAAGGTAAAGGTTTTTATTTCTAAAAAGTTTTGTTTGCATATTAATTTTTATTTTTTTATATTGCTTATATTCGAAAATTTTTTAAAATCGTTCTTTTTATTTTTTTAGAATCTACAAGCTATCTGAGTGCAACAGTCAAAATGAAATGATTGAGTGCTTGAGGACCAAAATTGAAAATCATCTGCCAGAACTAATTAGAGTATCAACGTTTTTTCCCATCATATTTGATACCACACAAGATGGTAGAAGGTAGATGAGTCAAGCATTGTAGTGAGATATACAGTACTAACCAGGTCGGAAAATGAACAGCCAGTCGATATGGAAGTGAAAGAAGTGTTTCTAGGCTTTTATGCAGCTATCAAAGATGGCGCAGCTGATTTAGTCTAGCAGGTGATTACAGTATTTACCGAAAAAACATTGATTAAGAAAATTGTGTGGGTCAATGTTATGATGGTATGTATAACTGTGTACAAAAACTGACTAAGGATAATAAGCCCAACGCGGAGGATGTACTGTACATGGCGCCAGTCATCATTTAAATTTGGTGCCGTTAGCAGTTGTGTGGAAATACAGATTGTTTTTCATAATGATGCAAGATTTTTTTTCAGAAATAGCGTTGGGATATACTGTCAAAAATCACTGGAAAATCAGAAACAACTCTAAAAAAATTAAATCCGACTAGATGGTAAAACTTATAAAAAATAGAACTTAGGAATCCCAGTAGAGATGAGAAAGTATTAAAACAAAAATGCTAAATATCAAGTTTGTGTTGTTTTGCGAATTCGTGCATCGTATATTGAATGACATTAATTATGCATCCAAAACTTTACAAAAATGCAATATCGATTTGGATGAGCTAAGTATAGCTTCCTGAGCTGTTACAGCAAAATTCAAAGTGTATAGCAATCACTTTGAATCATTTAAATGCAAAGCCAATGAAACTGCAAGAAGATATGATAAAGAAAAACAGCGTAGGAAAGTTAAAAAACATTTTGATGAATTAGCTTCTGACCACCAATTAAGAAACAGAGAAGAAACAATAAAAATTACCATTTTCAAAAATGCACTAGACTCAGTAATAGCACAATTAAATACACGTTTTTCTGTTCAGCAATTATGTAAGGAAATAATGACCGAATATGGAGTGTTAGGATGTGGTCTAATGGAAGTTTTTACAGAAATATTAATATTGAATACAATTTATGCAACTTCTGCAACGGCTAAAAGACAATATACCAAATTAAATAATATAAATAATTATTTAAGAATTAGAAGGGGTCAAGGTTTACTCCGACATTTATCACTAGTAGCAATGGAAAACAAGGCCGCATCAAGCATGGATTTAACAGTAAAGGTTCTATCAATCTCCCTTAGCCCTTAGGTTAAGGGATACTTGTCAGAAGTACTTGCTGTCTAGGCATTGCCTTCCTTTAGTTGCTGTTTTCATTTAAGTGTTTGTTTTACTTTTTATTTTTCATTTCTGTTGAGCTTTATTTATTTATTTTATATATATTTAACAATATAAGTGCATTTCTCTCGTACAGTGGATAATTGCGGTTTTCTCACTCGTTTTCTTCTGTCAGCAGCTGGAGTAGTCTTCTACGTGGACCCTCGTGCATGTCGTACTGTGGTAGAGAGCGAATAAGGTGGTTGTCGCTATCCTCAGCCTTTAGGTAAAAATGTCTTGCTATTTTTGTATACCTACCCCGAAGTCTCGGGGTCCCCGCTGTCTCGTGGAGGAAGTCTTTTGGGAATCTCATTGGCAGGAGGAGTTTAAGTATATTTTATAGAAATAATATTATTAATTATAGTTTATCAGTAAAGTAATTGGTTATTTATTTATAAAAAAGTTTATTTTATTTGTTGTACTTTTGTATCAGGGTATATCAAAATATATGTTTTTATTTACTATTCTCGATTTAAATTGATTTAAATATAAATTAAAGTTAATGTTGTATATTTATTTATAATTTATATTTAGAGGTGATATATCATTCGTCATATAAGATATCTAGTTTCTTTGGATAAATTTAATTTTAACAATGATTTTAATTTTTTATTTATTAATGTTTTATAGTTTTTGTTTATTATTTAGGGGATTAGCTCTAAATATATTTATTTGTTTTTGTATTAATAGGCTTTAAATCAGCTACTTATTTGATTACATTTTAGTTCATACAAATTGATAATGATTTTATTAAATATTTAAATATATTATAAAGATAAGTTTTAAAATAAGCAAAAATATGAAATAATGATTTAATTAGTAAATATTTTTGTATAAATTATATTATAAAATAATTTGATTTATAAGGAACTAGAAAAAAATAATTTCCGCCTGTTTATCAAAAACATGTCTTTTTGATAATAATTTAAAGTCTGGCCTGCTCACTGATAAATTAAATTGCCGCGGTATTTTGACCATGCAAAGATAACATAATCATTAGTCTTTTAATTAAGGGCTAGAATGAAATTAACTTTTAAGTCAAAAGGCTTAAATTTCCTTCTATGACGATAAGACCGTATAGAGCTTTATAATAATTATTTTTTTGATTTATCAGTTAATTTTTATTAAAAAATAAGATTTATTTTGTTGGGATGACATAGAAAATAAATAAACTTTCTATTACTGTATATAAACATTAATATATGTTTTTGATCCATAATTTATGATTATAATATTAAGTTACCTCATATATAACAGCGTTTTAGAGAGTTCATATTGATAAATAGTTTGCAACTTCGATGTTGGATTAAGGTTAATATATGGTGCAGAAGTCATATAATTAGGTCTGTTCGAACTTTAAATTCTTAGATGATCTGAGTTCAGAATGGTGTAAGCCAGGTTGGTTTCTATGCTGAATACAATTTTTTTTATTAGTACGAAAGGACCATAAAAATGAGATAATCTTAATAGTTTGAATATATTACTACTTTGGCGGACAAGTGCAATAAGTTGAGATCTTAATTACATAATTATAATTTTACAGGTCATATTGATATTATATGATTTATTTATATTTTTAATTAACATGATTTTATTATTTATTTCAGTTTTATTAAGAGTGGCCTTTTTAAATTTACTTGAATGTAAGGTATTAGGTTATATTCAGATTCGTAGGGGTCCTAATAAGGTTGGGTTTGTTGGTATTCCTGCCTTATAGTGATGCTATTAAATTATTAACTAGGGAACAATCGTTATCTTATAAATCAATTTATTATTTTTCACGAGTATTTAGATTAATGATTTCATTATTTATGTGGATTTTATTACCTTATTTGACTTACAATTGTTCTTTTATATATGGGTTTTTTTCTTTTTTATTTGTTGAGTTTCGGAGTTTATACTACTGCAATTGCTGGGTCATCATCTAATACTAATTATTCTCTATTAGGTACCTGAGCTCTGTCGCTCAAACTATTACATATGTAGTAAGATTGGTATTAATTTATTATCTCGTATTATTATAATCAATAGATATGATTTGTATCATATATATCATACATGATTTTGTTTATATATATTTCCTTTATTTTTGGCTGGATTTGCTTCTTGTTTAGCTGAAACTGATTGAACTCCTTTTGATTTTTCTGAAGGCGAAACGGAATTAGTCTCTGGATTTAATATTGAATATGGAGCTTGAGGATTTACTCTGCTCTTTCTTGCTGAATATATAAGTATTCTTTTTATGAGAATAATATTGTCTCGGTGGGGACTATTACAGTTTAGTATTTTTTTAATTGGTTTTGGTATCTTTTTTATTTATTTTGGTTCAAGGTACTTTGCCACGATTCCATTATGATAAATTAATGTATTTATCTTTAACTTTAAATTTGTATGCTTTTTTGCTGTATTTAAAATGCTAGTTTTTTTCTGATTTTTAGTCAAATATAATTATAAATTCAAATAAAAGTTAATAGAAGATTTAAACTTCTAGCATATGTTTTGAAGACATTTGCTTTAGTAGATATTAAGCTAATTAACTATTTAATTATTTTATCTCAGAAATTCGTTAAGTGAATATTTATAATGAAATATGAGTAGTATACAATTGTTTATTCTTGTCCCGTTAGGATATATGGTTCTTCTGCTGGCCATTTATCAATTCATGTGAATATAATTACAGTTGGATACTATACTTCAAAATATAATTTGGTTGATTGGGTAGAATCAAATACCTTGTTTTATTGTATAGTGATATAATTATTAAGATTCTAACTGATATTACTCATGTAATTACACCTCCTAATTTATTAGGGATTAATCATAAAATTGCATAAGGAAATAGGAAATACCATTATTGTTGAATATGAATTCGTATGACTAATGGATTGGCTGAAATAAAATTATCTGGATCTCCTGATATGTATGGTATAATTAACGAAATTATGGTTGATGTAGTAATTATAATGATAAAAGTAATTGAACTTTGAATGTAAAGTATGGATGAAATGGGATTTTATAAATATTTCTGTTTAGTCAATGGATTATTTGAACCTGTTATATGTAAATAAAATAAATGAATTACTACTATTACAGCAATAATAAATGGTAATACGAAATGAAACGTAAAGAATCGATTTAATGTGGCATTATCAACTGCAAATCCACCTCAAATTCATTGAACTAAATTTGTTCCAATATAAGGAATTGCTGATAATAAGGTGGTCATTACTGTTGCTCCTCAAAATGATATTTGACCTCGTGTTAATATATATCCTAAAAATGCTGTTGCTATGACTATAAATATAATTATTGAGCCTACTATTAAGGTACCTCGTCGGACGTGAATATATAGACAGATTTAAAAAAAATTAAGCTCCATTGGAATGGATTGTTCGCATTAATCAACCATTATTGACTTCTCGGCAAATATGAATTACACTATTAAATGCTATTTCAATATTAGGCGTATGATGTATTGCTAGAAATAATCCATTCATGATTTGGATTATTTAACAAAATCCTAATATTGATCCGAAGTTTCATATAAATGAAATATATGTTGGTGCTGGTAAGTCAACAATTGAATTGTTGATGATTTTGAATACTGGATTATTAATTCGTAATGGTTTATTCATATATTTCTCGGATTGGTCCTGAGGAGAAGTTAGTAGCTTTTACTACTGCAATTATTGTAATTAATAGATAAATTATCATTATTATTGTTATTAAGTTTGATATATAAATTTCTGATTGATTCTGATATTTCTATATTTGATAAGTTTTGTATTAATATATCTATAATTATTTATTTATTAATAAATACACTTTTATCTAAATAATATCTTACTTTTATAAATATAGCAATAATTATTAATAGTATCATTATTTTATTTTTTATATTAAAAATTTCATTTGAGGCGATATTGGTAATATGAAGATTACTATTATTCTATAAAGAAAAATTAAGAATAGGATGTAAGATAGTCAGAAGTTTACTATAATTATTTCTCTAAATATACAAGTTAAAAGTGTTTGTATAAGAATAATTAACAGTATAGATATTGAAGTTTTTAATCTTACTAATATTATATTTATAAATAATGATAATGTAAATAATATTATAATAATTACAGAGTTTAGTTTATATAAAATATTGGTGTTGGGGACCAGCGAAAGAAATATCTATCTCTGATGTTGTAAAATAATCATTTTCTTCTGGTTTACTAGACCAGTGTTTTTGATATAAATTATTAAAACTTATGTTTTCATTATCGTTATATTATTCATTAGTAATATATTTTTGTAGTATCAATGTCTATTTATCTTAGTGTAAACATATATTGATCATTTTATTAAGTTTACAATGTATTGTTATTCAATTATATATTATTATATCTATTTATTTAATTAGATATGGGTTGGAACTTTTTTCTTGATTATATTTTTGGTCTTTTCGGTATGTGAGGGTGCTTTAGGTTTATCTATTTTGGTATTTATGATTGGATCATATGGAAATGATTTTTTAAATTATTTTAGATTTTCTTTTTGTTTATAGTATTTATTATACCTTTATATTTTTTGAAAAATTCGTGATAGTTAGTTCATTCTTTAATATTTTCATTAAGTTTTATTTATTTAAATAATTACCATAATTATGTTGATTATAAATTAATTAGTTATTATCTCTTGATCCTTTTTCTTTTTTTAATGATTAAGTATTTGATACTTACTTCAAGATTAAGAGTTTATTTAACAGGTTTCAATCCGGGTGGTTTTATGTTTATTGTTATATTTTTTATGTTAATATTGTATATAGCTTTTTATAGATTATCACTTTTATCTTTTTATTTATATTTTGAATCTAGATCGATTCCTACTTCATTATTAATTTTGGGTTGGGGTTACCAACCAGAACGTTTGCAGGTGGGAATTTATTTAATTTTTTATACCTTGGTTGGTAGATTACCTTTAATACTAATTTTATTAACTACTTATAATAATCTAGGTAGATTATTATTTCCTACATTAGAGGGATAACTTTAATTTATATTTTTTTCTATTTTGGCATTCTTGGTTAGGATACCAATATATCTGGTTTCATTTATGGTTACCTAAGGCCCACATTGAGGCCCCTATTTTGGGTAGAATGATTTTGGCTGTTGTAATATTAAAGTTAGTTGGTTATGGTTTAATATGTATTATGAAATTAATTATATGATCTGGATTTTTATATAATTATTTTACTATAGGATTGGGTTTAATTGGTGGATTAATAGTAAGATTAATTTGTATACATCAGGTTGATCTAAAGTTATTAATTACTTATTCTTCTATTGCTTATATATCATTGGTTATCGTAGGTTTAATAAGTATAAATAGTTGGGGTTTAATAGGTTCTTTATATTTAATGGTAGGTCATGGTTTACGTTCTTCTGGATTATTTTGTTTAGCTAATTCAATATATGAGGGATTGGGTACTCTATAAATTAATAAGGGTATACATAATTTTATGCCATCGTGTTTATGATGATTTTTATTAAGTTCTTCTAATAAGGCTTTCCCATCTTCTTTAAATTTAATTGGTTAATTTTCATCTATAAATAGAATTATTTCTTGATCTCTTTAAATATTACCTATTTTGCTTATTTAATCTTTTTTTAGTGCTGCTTATACATTATATGTATATTCTTATAGACAATACAGGTTATATTTTTCTGTTTTATAGGGATTTTCTATCAGTTACGTTCGTGAATATGCACTTTTAACATTACATTGGTTACCTCTCAATATTCTTTATTTCAGGTGGATTTATTGAATTTATACATAAGTATTTTATTTAAAATAACGATTTGTGGTGTCTTTGGACTGATATATATATTATCAATTGGTGTTCTTTATTTTTTTATTTTTGAGTTTATTAATTTTTGTATTAGTATTTATTTAATTTTGAATGATTTAGTTATTTTTATTGAATGAGATATTTTTAGATTAAATAGATCTTCAGTGGTTATAACTGTTTTGATTAATTGAATATCAATAACTTTTATATCTCTAGTTATATTTATTTGTTCTTTAGTTATTTATTATAGAATTGATTATATACACGGGGAGAAGTATTTGAATCGATTTGGTTTACTTGTATTAATATTTGTTTTGTCAATAATGTTTTTATTTATTAGACCTAATATTATTAGAATCTTATTAGGTTGGGATGGTTTAGGGTGTTTCTTATTGTCTGGTTATTTACTATCAAAATGTTACATCTTACAATGCTGGTGTATTAACTGTTTTATCTAATCGGATTGATGATGTTGCTATTTTAATTCGTATTGCTTTAATACTTAATTATGGAAGTTGAAATTATATGTATTATATTTACTTTAATAGATGAGAAAAAATGTTAGTAATGCTATTTTTAGTTGTTGCTGCAATAACTAAAAGAGCTCAAATTCCATTTTCTTCCATGTAATACCAAAACGTTGCTTGGGGTTATGCAACATTCACATTAACTTGATCGTGTTGCCGGTATAACTGATACCTTTCCTTGAATATGCTAAAGTTCTTTAAACTGGCTATTAGTTTACCCTGTAATAGCTAACAGGTCATACATAAATGAAAGATAGTCACTGTAGTTACTAGTTTAAATATATTCTGAAAGTTTTATGAAGTTAAAGCTGGTATCAGATTACACTCGTTGAAAACATTTGAGGCAAATAGAACTTCAAAATGAGATATGAAGATGCAGATTATCCTCCAAGGCACAACACTGTAAGGAAGCATCCACTCTGGCAAACACACATATATTTGCACCCCAAAGTTCAGAGGGAGCTTATTGGTTGTTTTAACCACTGCTACTAATGACTTCTTTCACCACCGCAAAAAAGTTATTTCATTGAGTTTAGTTTAAAGTTTCCTTAAAGTGAATGAGGAAGTCCAAGAACTTGTTCCGAGGTGAGATAGTTAAACTTTCAGTAGTTATATCTTGAATTTTACCTCATGACGCGACTGCTTCCCAAAACTGCTTCCTCAAAACTGTTTCACACTACCTCTCACGACTGCTTGGAAACCCATTTCAAAACTATTCCTGACTGCTTGCACTAGTATGCTTTTTATAGCCTGGCAGGGGCGTAGCTACTATGGGGCTAGGTGGTGCAGTGCACCGGGGCCCCTACGCTCAGGGGGCCCCCAAGCATACCTCTGGGGGTCCCAAAGCGCACCTCTGGGGGCCCCGAAGCGCAATTCAGAGGCCCAAGAGCCTTCATGGCAAACTGGCGGATTTTTTTTTTTTTTTTTTTTTTTAGCTGTACAGTTTTCTAAGGGGGGCCCCTGAGACACAGGAAGCCCCTCACTAAGGGCCCTCTCACTGCTCATGGGGGTCCCCAACCACTGCTCAGGGGGCCTCTTAAGCACAACTCAAGGGCCCCATCCTCAGCTCAGGGGGCCTTTACCAGCAACACAAAGCAAAAAAAGGGTCGCCCATCTGGCCTGAGGGCCTAAAATAAATTTTTTGCACCGGGGCCCTTGTTGACCTAGCTACGCCACTGTAGCCTGGGCTCATCTTTCGCATGACATAGAACAATGGTAAATTCTCCCAGGGAAGCACTAAACTTTGGTAAATTACTGAAGTCCCTCATTCCTGTGGAACACTAATTTTACTCGGATTTTCCCGAAATTTTAATATGTTATAGTTTAATTTATTCACAATCTTTTTGGTTGTGACAAATTTTCTCGTAAATATTCTCGTTTAAGAGCTATTAATTTCTAAATGTCACACATGGTGATGCTATCACATGTCAACGCTAAAACTTTGTTTTTCTTACTTTAAATATCAAGTTACCTCTGAACTGTTATATGTTTGTTATTAACTGAATTTTTCTCTCTCATTTAAGCATACTTTTGTCTTTCTAGATCATTTTTCTAAAAAGATTGAATAATTTTGATCTGAAATATATCCTTATATAAATTTCAAAAGCACACAAAAACCACCTTAAAGTGATTGTCATTCTCCACTTTCTTAGTGGAAATGAATGCAACAAAATTTATCATGACTGAAAAACAACCTTATTTGAATCTTATGTCTTTTATGAAAATGGTTTAGAATCAATTTAAAAAAGTGCTTTCTTGTTATGAAAATGATTATAAAAGTTTTTTACTATACTACTATGAGATTTACCCCTTCTAATTGGTTTTAGCAATAAAATAGACATAACAAGGTTATGTTACTATTGAAAGTGATTATAAAAGTTATTTGGTATATTCATCGTACGTAATAGGTAACCTTTTGAATATTTTAGGTAATATAATAGGTATATAACAGCCACCTGCTACAGCAGCACCAACTCCTGTTTCTGCTTTATTTCATTTTTCAACTTTGTTGACGGCCAGGGTATATTTAATAATTCATTTTAATTCATTGTTAATACAAGAGAATTTAATTGCATTTTTGTTGTTGATTGTTTAACTATATTTATAGCAGGTGTTGGTGCTAATTTTGCGTATGATTTAAAGAAAATTATTGTTTTATCGACCTTAAGACAACTTGGTTTAATAATAAGAATTTTACCAATGGGTTACTATAATTTGCCATTTTTTCATTTACTAACTCATGCTTTATTTAAAGTTAGGAAGAAGAAGAAAAATCTTTTACATCTTCTCATGTAAACAGATTCATTAAATCCATAGTTACTTTTGATTTTGTATTATGGAAATTAATGTCCTCATTATGAAATTTTATTTCAGAATATAAAGTTTAAAATTTAAAATCCTAGACCACAAACTTTATTATTGAGGCTGGCTAGATATTTTGAATCTATTGATCCTATACATATTGCTGATAGTAATATTCAAGTTTTAATCATTCTCCGTTTTTCTTATTTTCTGTGTATTGTAAGCTAGTTTCTAATTTTATCTCTTCTAGGAGAGAGAATACTTTTATCACCTTCATATTTAAACATACTGTTTATTATTTAAATGAAGTTAGCTGTTAAATGGACGGGAAAAAGATTCTAAAATATTGGTTGGAATTTAACTAATTGATTTCTATTTCTCTGCTCTCTTCAATTCCCTTGATTACATTGTCTCCCATTTTCTCACTTCTTAAATAAACTGAATCAATAACACATTGATATTCTTTCTTAATTTTTTCAGCACCTGTTTTTAAAGAAACAAGTTTTGTTAGCTGGCTTCTCATATGTACAAGTTTTTGTCATACCAGGACTGAATCCTGACTGCATTTTTGGAATAGACTGACTGCATTCTACAAAAGCTATTTTGGACTGTGGTAAAGGTTCGATTGATTTTGAAGGAGAGGTTTCAAGAGTGATAGTACCTTTGAAGAATTTGTGGAGGGAGAAAAGCATAGGTTCCATTAAAGCCTCATTTGGTAAAAATGGCACAGGTGAAGTTAAAGAGTTTTCATTTCGAAAGAAACTAGTGGAATTTTGTGTGTCCGCAAAGCAGCACGAAAAAGTGGAAAGAGAAGAAATAAAAGTTTTAAAGGGGGTAGACCAGGAACACAAGAGGAAATTAATGGATATTATTGAAGAGTTTAATGAGGTGTTCTCAAATAGACCAGGCTTGATAAAAGGCTATACATGTCATTTCACTGTTAATAGTGACAAGCACTTTTTCACTAAGCCATACCCAGTACCTATAGCAAAAAGGAAGTTAGTAGATGAAGAAATTAATAGAATGATTCAGTGAGGAGTGATCGAAGATCGAATAGTCCGTACAATAACCCTCTTGTAATTGTCACAAAAGCGGATCAATCTGTTCGTTTGGTTCTAGATGCTCGGAATTTAAACAAAGTACTAATAACGGAAAGGGACCACCCTCAACCAATCGACGTGATATTACAAAGTTTACAAGGAAAAAAGTTCTTAACGTCTTTGGACCCCACTTCATCCTATTGGCAGATGCCAATTGACAAAGAATCTAGGAAATACACTGCTTTTTTATACCAGGGGAGGTGCTACCATTTCAAAGTACTTCCATTTGGACTTAACAATTCAGTGGCAAATTTTATAAGGGCTCTAGACACAGTTTTGGGAAAATGCTTGCTGGAAAAAGTTTATGTGTATGTTGACGACATATTAATCGCAAGTGCTACGTTGGAAGAACATTGGGAAACTCTTCGGGAGGTGCTAGCTGCTTTAAAGAAAGGGGGGATGACGATAAAACTAAAAAAGTGTGTTTTTCTTACTAGTGAAATTGAATTTTTGGGCCATGTAATTAACTCTTCCGGAATTACCCCACGTGAGGATAAGCTTAGTGCCATTAGGGACTTACCCAGCCCTAGAAACAAGGAACAATTGGAAAGCTTTTTAGGGTTGTGCAACTACTACAGGAAATTTATAAAGGGACAAATCTTGAACAGCCCACATTTTGAGAAACTGAAAGCAAAACATTCTATTTGGAAATGGTCCACAGAATGCGAGGAAGATTTTCAGAAAGTGAAGGACTCGCTACTTCAAAGTACTAAACTTTACACGCCTGACTGGAATTTGGATATTTGTATAGCGGCAGACTGTTCTGCTTATGGTTTGGGCGCAGAGATATTACAGGAAGTGGTCATAGAACGAAAGACTGACAAAAGAACTATCGCATTTGCCAGTAGAGTGATGAACAAGTCTGAAAGAAATTATTGTATAACTCAGCGTGAAGCACTTGCTATTGTCTGGATATTCCAAAAGTTCAGATATCTCCTTCTAGGAAGAAAAATTATAGTCTACTTGGATCATAAAGCGCTTTAATTTTTATAGAAATGCAAACTGGTACATGGAAGATTAACAAGATGGACTCTACTCCTACAGGAATTTAATTACAAAATATGTTATTTGCCAAGGAAATACAACTATGTTGCGTACGCCTTATCAAGGTTACCCATAGGAATGATGGAAAATGATGCAAACATACCACCAATGCAACAACCCCATATCATGTATATTAAAGGAGTTAAAGGGGAACGAGAAGTGAGAAGTTGTTTGAAATATATGAAGGAACAGCAAATAAAAGATGGCAATATCAAGGAAGTGATTGACCAGGTACTTATAAGTAATCCGGATTCTAAACTAGCAAAGTACTTTTGTATGGAAGGAGGCATTTTGTTCAGGAGGATGCATGAAGAGAGTGAAGACTGGAAATTGTGGGTTCCAGAAAAATATATTGACCTTTTTATAATACAGCACCATCTTAGCTATAGGCATTATGGAACAAACAAGTGCTATAAGATTTTACGAGAGTACCTCTATTTTCCCAATATGCCAAGAAGAGTTCGTAGAATAGTTGCTAGTTGTGAAGTATGCCAGAAGAACAAAGCAGACAATGAGAAAAGAGTTTGGGAAATGCAGAGCATTGTCCCAGATAGACCCAACGAGTTAATTGTGGTGGACATCTATGGTCCTCTCCTGACTTCAAGAAGTGGAGTAAACCAGATATGTGTAGTGTTAGATGTATTTTCTAAATTTGTCAAGTCTCAGAAGAGCTACGGCAAAGGCAATGTGTTCAAAACTTGAAAATGACTATATTTACACACTGGGTAAACCGAAAAGTATACTTACAGACAATGGACCACAATTTTGTAGTAAAGTATGGCGAGATTGTTTTGAACGACTTGACATACAGGTTCTGAAAACATCTTTGTACTATCCTCAGGGAAACCCCACCGAGCGGGTTATGAGAGAATTAGGAAGACTGTTCCCAACATACTGTAGTCATAACCATAAGCGATGGGCATTAGAAGTTAATAATATAGAAGACATTATAAATTCAATACCACACGATTCGACATCCCTATCACCATACGAAATCATGTTCCAAAAGGAAACACCTAGAATTGTACGTGAATATGTGAAATTTCCAGAACAGAATATCCCTAATTCAGAAAAAATAAACATAGCATTACAGGAATTGTGGAAAAATGCAATACGACGAAGAATGAAACATGATAGAAACATTAAACCTACGGTTTACAATATCGGTGATCTAGTGCCAGTACAGACCCATTTCAAGTCCTCTGCCATTGACAATACCATTAAGAAGTTCAAATCTTTGTATGAGGGACCATTTGAAATTTCTTGCAGATACAATGAAAATTCGTACACTTTAATTGATCCAGATAGTGGCCGATTTAAGGGAAATTACAATGTAAGAATATTGAAACCATATAGATGTTTGAAAGTTGACTAGATTTATCCGTAAAATGTTTTTGTTTTTTTAGTGTATATGTATATATGACTTTAATGTTAGTGAATATTATTGTGAATAACCTAGAAGGGAAATGTGTTACAGAATTTTGGTGATGTTTGATGGTCAGAACTGTGGTGAGGTCTGGAAAGGGACTTGCTATCCAAAAGGTGCCATTGGGAAGCATCTCTTACAGATGGTGTGAGTGAATTAAAATTTAAGTGTAGGGTAAGGAGTGTGAAATAAAAAATGTATGTATTGATGACAGAAATGTTTGTTTATATTTGTATTTTGATCTATGGGACAGCCATGTGGATGGTGGATGCTAAATTAACCCTTGTCTTGGAATAATACTGTATTTAACATGGAAAAACTAGAGATTTTGGAGTTGTTGTTTCCAATAATGCTGTCTACCATGGCAGAACTAGAGAGTTTGGTGGTTTTATGGGGGGAAAATGTAATCCTTCAACGGCTTTTTGTGTATTTGATGTTAGTGGTAAGGAATGATCCGTTGGGAACCAAAGTGTATTTTGATGTTCATGATGTTTTATATTTGTTTGTTGCTTTTAATGTTGTATTTCATGTTTGCAGTAAGGAAATATTCATTTTCAACTAATTTATATCTTAATGTCCATGACATTTTATATTGGTTGTCTTTTAATTACATTTTAGTAGAAAGAAAACTGTTTTGGAACCAATGTGCCAGTACAGTATTTTGACACTTATTGTGTTGATATGTTTGTATATTGCTCCAACACCAAACCAATTCAAAAAAATATAGCAGTTTATGGTTAATGTGATATTTGTAAGTATTGCTACATCAATTTGTGGAGTTTTGTATTTTGTGTGAATGAGGTGTGGAAATTGTAAAATATGAGGAAGGGGACTTAATTTGAATTTACCCTTGCCATTGCTAATTGGAAATTTACAATAACAAGGATAAACTAAGGGGGGTTGTTGCGGTACCACTTTGTGTTTGAAAGTAGCGCCGGTTTGTGACGTCATCGGCACCATGTCCGTGGCCACGGAAGGGTGAGCCCCGGGGGCCGCATGGTGGGTGCTGTGGTAGGCACAAGGTGGCCAGTCGGTCGCAGGACGTGGAGAAGTGTGGTTGGTGTTAAGTTGAAAGTTGTAAACGTGTGAATGTGAGTAAAAGGTGTACAAATAGCCGTTCTACTTTAACTGGATCTGCAACTTTGGAGTGATAGAAGTCCGATAAGTTTATAACATTGGTGGTGTTGGAGAAATATTAAAGCACTGAAGTAAAATTAGTTCTATGAAACCACTGTTTATTCATTCAGTACGTAGTCTCTAAAACTTCTCAGTTGGAAACTGAGTGGCGGCCAGTCAAGAGAATC
This sequence comes from Vandiemenella viatica, assembly GCA_031002005.1. Classification (NCBI taxonomy): domain Eukaryota; kingdom Metazoa; phylum Arthropoda; class Insecta; order Orthoptera; family Morabidae; genus Vandiemenella; species Vandiemenella viatica. Next base: position 26,916,456 of record CM061921.1, read on the forward strand.
TGCATCTTTAGAAGGAACTTGCGGTAAGAAATTAGACCATACCCATTATTCACGGTGAGCGAGTTTTAAAGTAAAACATTGTGGTAGCTGATGTGGGTGGACGACCCACGAAACCGCAACAGTGTTTCAATTTTTTTTGTTGGCAAGTGTGGCTATATTTGGAAACTGTCAAACACCCAGTAAACTTATGATAGCTTGATCATCTAATTATGTGTAGACTAGCAGGTCACTGAAAGCAAAAACATGTTGAACTCAAAGCCAAATCTCAGAATTTATTAGGAAACTGTTTAAATGAAAGATTGGCAGTAAAATCTAAAAATCAAAAACCCTTTCTTCACTGAAGTAGATAAAATGATTTACTCAACAAAACAAGAGTTTCTCCATGAAACTTGCTGTTTGTGTCAAAATGCAGGCCTTTCATTAAGAAGTACCCGTGCACAACTTAGTTACTATTATTATTATTACTACATCGTGATTCACTAAAAGTAGGTGGCAGAGGGTACATTGCACCAATCCTAATGTGTAACCATTTGTGCATAGGAAGTGATATATGGGGTATGGTAGGAGACGCCCATGGGCTATTTTTAGGAACCATCCCAGCATTCGCCTGGAGCAATCTGGGAAAACCATGGAAAACCCAGATTGGGATGGCTGAAGAGATTTATTGAGAACCACTCCCGTCGGGTTTTAAGTTTACTCGCTGGTAAATCTATGGATTTATAGTAAAACTTGATGAGAGATGAAGCTATTCACAACTGAACTCTCTTTTTATTACTACTACTTAAAAGACCTGCCTGTAAAATCCAAAATTTTGTGACAGGATTATTTTTCCAATTAATCAGATGCAACAACATCCTGTCACCTCCATAATAGACGCCTTTTGAGTACCTACACGAAATACATGAAACAAAGCATTCCTACAAAATATTCTTGGGTAGTAAGAATGAGGTAAAGGGGGGGGGAGGTGTCTAACAGCTCCTTTAGCAATTTCTTTCAAGGGATCAATTCGGAGTCCACTATAATTTGAAGAACAAAATGAATTCTGATGTAGACGTCAGATGAAAATGGAAGTACAAAAATGACATTATATTCTTGGCCAAAAACACTTATCAGAAGCAAATTACTGGAAGAAACATACAAATATAAAAATGACAAGAAATTGGTAGAAATCCACTGCTTGCTTCAAATAATACAACAAACTAGCATTAGTATACAGTACAAAGTGCATTTATATTCAACTGTCACTTAGTGTATTAAGCTTATGAAATTTCTGGACTGACATTGTACATTATAATTGTTGAAGAGCCAATGAAATTCTTCTAATTTTTGATGAAGACAATCTAAAGCAATGTTTCTGACTTGAAAACCAATTACATTTCTCACAGACATGTCTGATATGGTTGCATTTTAATCTCTCCATTAATTTACCTATCACTGATGTCAAGCTGATTGGCCTGTAGTTTTCAACCCTATTTGTCACCCCTTCTTTATAGACCGGAACTACTATTGTATTTTTCCATTCATCTGGTAAGCAACAAGTATCAAGACTCAATTTAAATAGTGTTTCAAGATAAGGTACAATCTCACATCCTGCTCTCTTTAAGACACCTATAGTAATATAATCCACACTGGACCCTTTATCTTTTTTTTAGATTTCTCAGTTCCTTCACATCATCTTCATATTTAATTTCAAATTTTCTAATCTGCTCAATTCTAACTGTGCAGATATTCGTTTTCTGATGATATTGTTCCAATTGGTCTCACTGAACCAGTTACTTAATAACTCTGCCTTTTTTTTAAATCATCAGTTACATCTTCTCCATCCTTATCTATAATTGTCTCAACACCCTCTCTTCCCCTCAGTTTTCTGATATAACTATAGAAATTTCTAAACGCATCAGTGAGAGGTCCTCCGGCACCAATAATATTCTTCATAATATCATCCTTGGCCAGTTTCTTTGACATTATTAATTCCTTGGTTAGTTGTTTCAAGAAATCCCTAAGGCCTTGCTGTTTCTTAACTCTGTTGTATTCTCATGCAATAACAAATGCCACAACTGGCAACTCTGAGAAAGGAAACGGCCAATAATTTTTGGCAAAACTTAGTAAACAGTACAATAAATGGCATATTTCTGTCCAGTCATTACTAAAAAAAAGCTGAAAGTAAAAAGGGGAACTTTCAGAAATATAAGAACAGCCAGAGACCAGAAAAACTATTACCCTGTGGGTAGTAGTATTGCAATGCTGCATATCACTAAACTCGATAATACATTTATAATTAGTAACAAGATTAGTCTTTGAGTCATAGTGAAAATACTCTCATCTGGTACAATGTTGAAACATTTTAAAAGTAAACCAGTATATCAAATACAGTAAAATGACAGCAGATGAGGAAAAAGGGGGAAATATGTAGGGAATACTAATTAATTGGTAATTATAACAGATTAATATTTTCAAAAAATCTGTTGTAAGAGCTAATTGAGTAAATATATCAGAATAATTTATATTTAACTAGCCATCTTGAATATAATACTTTTCTCACAAAATGAATGAAAATAAGCAGGTAAACAGATACATAATGAAAATTACTTTTTAAAAACCAGCTACTGTTGCATAATTATTATTATTATTTTACATTTGAGTATCCTCCAACCACATTTTTTTTCAAAAGACAAAAAGAAACTGGTTCAGTCGCAGCTACAGAAGTCCCCCCCCCGCCCCCCCCTTGAATGATTTATGGAAATCATGCAGCAGCAAAACCTCAATGGCTGGGCTGGGAATCAGAGCTGCATCCTCCCGAATGCCAGGCCCAAAAATTAACTGCCCATACAAAAAGCTCAATTAATCATGAAACAATAATGATTTATTAACTAAACTACACTTTGAAAACAGGTACAGTTTTTATGCTGGAATAAAGAAAATCTAGTTTGTTTGTAATTATGTATTTTATTTTTCAATTTTCAGTTGTGCTTCTTCCACAAGACTAGTCAGTTCTTGCAATTTATCAACATCTACTGTCTTCAACCCCTTGTTCTCCACCTAAAAACAAAATTATTATACTATGTTATTACAGAAATTTTATAATGATAATATTGGAGTGGTATACCTATGCAAATGCATTGAATATGGAAATAAAACTATGAAAGGATTTTGAGAACAGAAATATTTTTGTGCCATTGTGTTTTTCATAACACTGTGAAATTAATATAGATCAAACATGACAATCTGTACTCTAAACAAGAAACATGAAATATGAATTGCAAGAATACACAGACGGAAAAAAAAATCCCAACACCAAGAAAGACTTGTGTTAGATAAACGAAATTTGGTAGGCGTGTTTATACATCTGAAAGATGACATCGATTCAAATTTCGCGCTTCGCGCATAAGTGTGGCGCTAGTAGCGCTACTCAGAGCTTGCAAATCAGGTTTGCTTTAAATACGCGCTGTAAAGTTTGTGAACGTTATTTACCGCTGAGATTTGACATAGTGAGTTGATGTTAGCCAAGAATGCCTTTAAGAAGACGAAGAAGCCATTATCAACAGCTCACCGAGTTTGAACGAGGTCGTGTAATAGGGCTACGAGAAGGTGGATTTTCTTTTCGCGATATTGCAGAAAGACTTGGCCGGAATGTATCCACTGTGCATGATTGTTGGGTGCAGTGGTCAAGGGATGGTACTGCCTCAAGAAGACCGGGTTCCGGGAGGCCACGTGGCACTACTGAGAGGGAAGACCGCCGTATTCGGCGTACAGCTGTGGCGCATCGTACTGCGTCTGCGGCAGAAATTCGAGCTGCAGTTGGTACCACAGTGACACAACGAACTGTTAGAAATCGGTTACTTCAAGGACAGCTCCGAGCCAGGCGCCCTGTAGCGTGCATTCCACTGACTACAAGCCATCGCCGTTTGCGACTCCAGTGGTGTCAAGCCAGAGCTCATTGGAGGACGGAGTGGAGATCTGTTGTGTTTTCTGATGAAAGCAGGTTCTGCCTTGGTGCCAGTGATGGCCGAGTGTTGGTCAGAAGGAGGCCAGGGGAACGCCTGCAACCAAACTGTCTGCGGCCTAGACACACTGGACCTACACCTGGAGTCATGGTCTGGGGAGCAATTTCCTATGACAGCAGGAGCACTCTTGTGGTTATACCAAACACACTGACTGCAAATTTGTACGTCAGTCTGGTAATTCAACCTGTAGTGCTGCCATTCATGAACAGCATTCAAGGGGGAGTTTTTCAACAGGATAACGCTCGCCCTCATACCGCTGTTGTCTCGCAACGTGCTCTACAGAGTGTCGACATGTTACCTTGGCCTGCGAGATCACCAGATCTGTCTCCAATTGAACACGTATGGGATATCATTGGACGACAACTCCAGCATCATCCACAGCCAGCACTGACCGTCCCAGTATTGACAGCACAAGTACAACAAGCATGGAACTCCATACCACAAAGTGACATTCGAAACCTGTATGACACAATGCATTCACGTTTGCAGGCTTGCATTCAAAATTCTGGAGGTTACACCGGCTATTAATTTAACAGTATTTCACATTTGAAATGCATTTTCTTGAGCTTAAATTAACCTGTGATCTTGAAAATTTAATCAATTAAACATGTTAACTTGACAAATGCATTGTCCAAATTTCATTACTCTACAATAATTTTTTCTTGGTGTTGGGATTTTTTTTTCCGTCTGTGTATAATAATAGTGTCGGAGAACAGATGGTACAATATCCACTTTCATGTTTCCTATTACCATTTGCATGTTTTTTGTAAGTTGATCCTATTGTTTTAGAAAATTAAAACACAAGCTAGTTGAAAAATGGAAATTCTTGCTTGCTTTACAAATCTAGATACTATCCAATTATACCGATTTAATCTCACCATATAATTTTTTTTTTTTTTTTATTTTTTTAAATCTAGCATCCTTATGAAACATTATGAAAATCAATTGCTTTTAAAATAAGCAGTAAACACAGTTCACAATTGTTACACATTACTAAACGCCAGAAAAAAAAGCCAACCAAAGCATTAGATTGTGGATAAGCACTGCAGGAAAAAAATGGCAGTAATTCATTTACATAGTTTACAGTCTGGTGCTAAAATTCAAATGCCTGTTTCATCTCCTGTGATATTTACTCTTGTTCCATACAAAACATTCATTTCACTGTAGGTCTTCCCTTGAAATCTGTCATGCTGAAATAATATTACCTAATATAACTTTGATATTGTGATTATAGAGAAATGCTGATAATAAGCACTATAATATCTACAACTGTTAGACTGCATGTTAAACACAAATGAACTAAAGATACAATGATAGGTTTGTCCTCTTATGAGTAAAAGGTTATGTATTGTTAATGCATTCATAACTTTTACAACATTTTCTACAAAAAGAGAAGGATTTTGCCCCTTCATTGTATATATTCATTTGTATAGATAGTGATATGAAGGAGGTACTGGTGCAAAAAATCACTTAAAAAAGGAATCTGTAAGAAAGACTGTTAGCATATCGCTGTCCCAGAGGAACAACAACAGAACTGCAAAATTTGGAATGTTGTGTTGAAGTGTGTACTAAGTATAAAATGACACTTTACATTCATTGGAACATTGACAGAATTGGAATTAAGATTTTTTTCAGCTAGTTGAGTCATTCTTAAAAATAGTCATAAAATAGTATAACTTGTTGGAAGAATAATAGCACTAGTGTGAGTTGAGTTCAAGTTCAAGATTGTGTGCCTTATATGTTGTCTCCAGTAGAAAAACGACACAAGTATACTTTGTGTCAAGAATTGTTTATTCTACCAGAATATAAATGACATAAGTGTAGCTTATATCATTATTCCATCAATTTTATGCAATTTTTGTGGCATAACTGTGCTTTTTATTGTTGTTCTCTTAAATTTAATATTCCATTGCAATAACATAATAGATCTTTCAATCATTAATGATTAATTTCTTGTTGAGTAAACATACTTAGAAGATCATGCATCATGCTTTTTCTTCTTTTACTGTGATAGAGGCAAAAGTTCCTGGAATTATTTAAGAAGAGAAGTAAACATGATGTCATAGAAAGACAGATGAAGAAGTTTTGGATTCAATTTTTAGTCATATTAATTCCATTCCGAGAATTTAGAGGCACTATTTGAGGAACGATAACATTATGGTATGATGAAGCAGGTTTTCAGTGGTTAAAAAACATTGATGGCAATGAAGTCAAGATAAGAAGAGTTTTTTAACTGCTTTACGTCTCTTTTTAACATCGAGGTCTTTAGAGACGGGAAAGGATGGGGGGAAAGGATGGGGGCAAGGAATGGGAAGGAATTCGGCCATGGCCTTTTGAAGGAAGCATCCCGGCATTTGCCTGGAGTGATTTGGGAAACCATGGAAAACACAAATCTGGATGCCCAGACGGGGATTCGAACCGCCGTCCTCCCGAATGCGAGGCGAGAACGCTAACCGTTACACCGCCCCGCTCGGTAAGAGTTACACTACAGCATTTTGAAAACGGATTAGATATGTTTCAGTTAAAAACCAGCTATCAGCAAACAGAGTGGAACTGTATAAAATTTCAATCTACTACAAGGGTGGTCTGAAAAAGTTTCTGACCTCAACATGAAGATGGCAGCACTCGAAAATAAAAGCTAGTGAATTTCGTTGTATATCTGTTGAAAGTTACTCACCAAAGTTTCAGCCATTTTGGACGCGCAGTTGTTGTGTAACAGTTGTTTGAGTGAGTTGATGTGAGTGTTTTTGTGAAAATGGACAAAATCGAGTATCAACCTGTCATTAAATATTTGTTTTTGAAAGGCAATACGCCTACGCAAATCAAAGAAGAGTTGGATTCTGTGTATGGGGACTCTGCACCATCACTTACCACAGTGAAATTTTGGGCAGCTGAAATTAGACGTGGCCATAAGAGCTTGGGAGACGATGAATGTTTGGGGCGTCAAAAAACAGTAACTACCAATGAAAACATCACCAAAGTTCACCAATTTGTGCTAGATGACCGCTGAATTAAAGTGAGAGAGATAGCAGAGGTTATGAACATTTCAAAACAACGTGTTTGTTACATATGAAATCAACATTTAGGTATGAGAAAGCTGTCCACACGTTGGGTGCTGCGTTTGCTCACATTAGGCCAAAAACGTGTTCGAATGAACATTTCCAACGATCTGTTGGCGCAGTTTAGGCACAATAAATCCGAGTTTTGGCGCCGATTAATTACTGTAGATGAAACTTGGATAAACCATTATATGCCCGAAACAAAAATACAGTCCAAACAGTGGACTGCAAATGGGGAACTGGCTCCAAAAAAAAGCAAAAACCTTTTTTTTGGGCTGGGAAAGTGCTGGCGACGGTTTCTTGGGATAGTCATGGAGTTATTTTAATCGATTACCTTCAAAAAGGAAAAACCATTACAGGAGCATACTATGCATCATTACTAGACAAGCTGAAGGCAGAACGTGGGGAAAAACGGCCACATTTGCAGAAAAAGAAAATCCTGTTTCACACCTCAGCGGTTACCATGGAGAAAATTCACGAATTACGGTTTGAACTGCTTGACCATCCACCTTACTCAGCAAATCTAGCCCCAAGCGACTTCTTTTTGTTCCCTCATCTAAAAATTGCGTTCGGAGGACAGAGATTTTCGTCAAATGAAGAGGTAATCACCTTCATGAACAATTATTTTGCAGAGAAAAAAACGCCGAGTACTATTTGGACGGGTTACAGAGATGAGAGCATTGCTGATAGAAGTGTGTAGAGTTACAAGGAGACTATGTTGAAAAATAAGAAAAAAAAATTCAGAAAAAATGTCTTGTATCTTTGTTAGGTCAGAAACTTTTCAGACCACCCACGTATAAGGCGTTTTTCTGAGATTAAACCTATTACATGAGTAAACTTAAAACCCACTTATACTAAAAAAATGCAATTTCTATTAATTAAATGAACATCTTTCCGAGTTTAACTGATAGTAATATTGTGCCTCAATTTTACAAAAACTTTGAGGATTCATTACGTTAAATTAAGTGAAATAATGTACTACAATAATGTATATATTTTAGTTATGATGTCTTTCATATACTTTTTGACTTAAATAAATAAACCATATAAATTTATTCGAGGATAACAATGACACAATTGTAATAATGGGTTGATTTCATGCTGGATTTCTGTGGTCTTTAGTTAATATCATTATTACCTGAAAATGCATGATGATATACAATAATTATGATACTGCCAATGCAATTGCTCAATTATTCTTTGGTTCAAGAACTATTTAGTAACAAAAGTTCAGTTTTCTTGCGCCGCTGAAAATTATGTATTTTGCAGTTCTGCCGTTGTTCTTCCGAGACAGCGATATGTTCAAAACTTATTGTCAGGATTTCAAAATTTAAAATGATTTAATGGATTCATTTGTAATATCGCCTGCACAAGCTGTTGGGCATCATGTAAATTCTGTTCAATGTACTGTAGTACATATCTATAGCTGTTTGGAAAGAATCAGAGTTTTAATTGAACATAACTACTTAAAAAACTTGAAAGCACATGATATATATTCCGTTGCTTCCCAGCTACATTCCAGATTACAGTAATGCAAGTAGCACTCTGAGTATTTTTGATAACAAAATTGGTCATAAGTTATTCCCATTCATCATTCTCACACAAACAAAAATCTGTGCATAACAAACAGCAATAACAGGTTCCTTAACAATTAGCAATATACAAGCTATAATATGCTTGCTCTAACTAGCTGATATCCGTGACTTTGTACGCGTGGACCTATAATTTCATTGCCAGAATTGAATACAGAAAGCTGTTAGTAATGTAGGAAAAAGGGGGGGGGGGGGGTTAACTGAGAGCAGCTTAATTTGAGCGTGGTCTTTTCTTCTTTCTTCAGAATGAGCATCCGATTCTTGGGTTCTAATAACTTTAGCTGCTCATGCTTTGCAAGGGCTACACCTTAGGCCACATTTATGCCTGCAAGGTAAACTGGTAAAAGAAACTTTTAGGCAGACAGAAAGTAATAGTACAGTGCAGAGCAAATTGACATCTATACTAAGTAATAGGTTTTGTCTCTAAACGAAATTTACTAACAAATCAGACACTAACAGAGTGCGCGAGAAGCACAGCTTGAGAAACCGACGTAACATTACAGGCTAACACATGCATCCGACTGTCTGGCACCATTCGAGAGACTCTCAAAATTTCGTGACTACGATTGTTATTCATACTGAAAAAAATGTCCTGTACCATTCCTACAGATACAAAGTATTTCCTTGTCAAATTCCATCAATATTGGTATAGCCATTTAGACAACAAAATGTAATAAAAAGACAGAGACTTACATCCTCATTTATAATATTGTAAGTGCAGATCACACACACACCGACTGCGAGAGTACCAACCCCTGAGGGATCAATATATTGTATAAAAGTACTCCTATATCATTGTCAGACCACCTACAATTTGCCACGCATTGCACTCCTAAATTTGTTGCATCTACAGTTAACATGGAATCCAAACAACCGATTGTCCAGGGGTGGCTCATCCGATCAAAAACAATTCTTAAAAATCTTTGCTTCCACCGGGATTTGAACCAGAGACCATGATCCAAACATCAGTAAGCATGCACTTTGACCACTGAGCTACCAGACCGCAATCCGGGAAAGGACTACAGAGACTTACTCATCTTACACGTCGGTCTATCGCCGTTCAGTATTTTTCAAAATTATATGACAACATGTATTATTTATACAGAAAAAAGTGTGCTATATCCATCCTAATGTCAAATAACATCTCCTTGTCACATTTCATCATGGTTGGATTAGCCGTTTAACCCAAGTAACATAACAAACAGACAGAGAGACAGAGTTACTTTCACATTTATAATATATTATTAATTATTAATAGCAACTAACTGTACACATTGTAACAATAGCAACTTCAGTTTACCAGGTAATAGGGTACTTGAATTACACAAAGTGGATCCAAGTAAGTTACTCTGAATATAAAAAACCTAATAGAACAAACATCTTCTATCATTATCATTGATTCAAGCCCACTATGGAGTGCTTATAATAACTACTTCTTTCTTGATGCTCGCCTTTGTTCCCAATACAATCTAAGCTTCTATTATATTTGATAATTATTTCAATTAGGCATGAGTTTGTTTGGGATTTACAGGTATATGAATCAAAATATTAAAATATTTTTGAGACCTACTACACACTGGGATTCTTTGTAACAAATTATTGTCAGAGGGCTGTTGTCTTTAGTTGGTTTATGTGTATCTATACGTAAGTGTATGAGTGTTTGTTTATAGACATGTACCAACAAGGGTGTGCAACTGAATGCATTTGTATCTATATTCATATATGTATGTATAATTTGTTTGTATATACATAAATAAGCATCAGTTAAAATAATATTCATCTGATCACATATTCGTGTATATGGATTTCCGGATTACTGGACTGCCCAATCAGAGTGTGGCAGAACTGGAAGGCAACTGAATATAGAGCCATACCAGGTAGTCGTCTACTGATGATTGTTGAACCAACCAATCCATGCACACCAGAAACCTGGTGAAAGGTAGACCCCATTTACTGGTGTTTGCTGGGCCATCCAATCAGCGTATGGCAGAATTGGAAGGCGCGATCTGCCAACTGGATGTGTCAATATTACGGACTGCGTATGGAGCCATATCAGGTAGCCAGGAACCATCTACTAACACTTGAAAACTCCATGCACAACAGAAGCTAAGGCGATATGGCCGGATATGCTAGCGGTCCACAATGCTGGTTGGCCTGTTCTGAATGGTCATAAGCGTTGGCTAGCTTAATACGCAGCATCATTTGCATATATTACTCCCTGTTGTGAAGATTTACCTAGCTCTTTTTTTGGAGATCTCTAATGATTGGCATCCATGCTTTGCTCAGATAGACTCCTCGTTCACTATTGATGTTGTTATCATTCAGCCTTATTTCCAATGCCTCGCTTATGACCGAGTTCCAGAAGGAAGAGGCTCTGGCCAGAAGCACCATTTTTTCAAACTCTATTCTGTGTTCTTCATCGAAAGAGTGCTCAGCTATTGCTGACTTTTCCAGTTGCATCAGCCTTAATTGTTGTTTATGCTCGTTAAGACACTCTTCAATGGTTCTGATGGTCTGACTGATATAGACTTTGCTGCAATCAGACGGTATGGAATAAATCCCAGGAATTCTTAAGCGTAAGTCATCTTTTACTGATCGTATCATGTCACATATCTTGGCTGGTGGCCAGAAGATACTTTTTATCCCATACCGCGCCAGGAGTCTTCCAATTTTTCAGATGTGTTCCCGGCATATGGAAGGAAAGCAATAGTTTTTGGAGGTTAATCTTGCTCAGTGGATGGTGTAGGTGGCTTTTGAACAAAGGCATGCTCTATCTGCCATTCAAGAATTCCAGGGATTTATTCCATACCGTGTGAATGTGGCAACACCTGAAGCTTTCTGCACCTGATGAAGACAGCAGAACCAGCTATCGAAACGTTGTGTTTTTATGACGCTATATGGCTGAACACCTGTGAAGCTTACATTGAATCAGTACACTGGGAAAGTCTCCACTCACACATATCAGTTGGTTGCAAATAAGGGCAGAGATGAACTCCCCCAAAACATTCGATGAATGTGACATTTATGTGTGGTTGGAATCCCAAGATCATTTTATTTATTTACAATGCCGTGTTTTATTCTCACAACAATAAGTTGGATGTAATGAAAAGCTTCAGAACAGGACTGGACACCACACAGAAACATAAGAACTTTACTACAGTTCCATCATCATTGTTTAAAATAAGAACGAGACCATCAGCTAGGCTAAGATGTGCCCTCAAAATGAGGAAAAATGCTCAATTAAGTAAAATGTGAAGTACAATAAATGAGTTATCTTGCACCATATACCTGTGGTTCCACTTGCCATAGGAGGTGTCTGTGTGTCAGTGGGCAGTGTTGTATGTGAAGGCGAGTGAGAAAAGTTTATCTGTCACCAGCTAGACAGAGCTGTATCACAACCACATAGTTGGTTCGGTCTACTACCAGACACTGTATTTGCTACACAAAACTTATATTATTCTTTATGGATGAAGTGTGATTTTTGGACCAAAGAAAAATTTACCCTGAGCTTAATCAAATTGATTTGGAAGCTGAAACCACTACACACTTCCCCCATTTCACCATGACTGGGATGCAGCAGATTATAACCTTCTTTGAATAGGATTGAAGAGAACAGAGAACATCATGAATGTACTGGATGAGTTGATATGATAAATACATGATTCTGACAGTCTCAATGAAGCTGATAGAATTAAAGCAAATGAAGAATTTAGAGCTTGCACAATTTTTTATTTGCTGCAGCAACTTCAATACGCTATAATATTCTGCAGTACAGATGCAGACCTCACAGCTGAGCTGCAGCTATATGTTGCTTAAGGAGAACATTACAGAGCATCAAAATTTTTCAGTCTGTTTGGCATCTTAAGGCGTGGTGCTGATTTGAAAAATTATCTACACTGAAAGAAATAGAGCCCGCAACTCTCCAACTCAAACTACATCAACATTTCCTATGTGGAAATTTTACCAACTGTTGGAAATGACACATGAGAGTCCTCACATCTCATCTATTAATCACTATCCTTTAGCAATTGCTAATTAGTCTAATATTAAACATTTAATTGCCCTCTTTACAATCCACGTAGTTAGGTACTTACCTATAAGCAACAACCCTTGTGAGCCCTGTATATGAGAACACATTCTTGTCATAAGGTATTTCTTCTGGCCTCAATCTCACATGACTGTTTTTCTCCCACTTCCACGTTCTCTTCCATTTTCCCCCCAAACCTTCACTATACTCCTCCAAAACACACTGATTACAAAAGAGGAAACAATGCATGTGCTCCCTGCTAGTATTGCCAAAATTTCTCACTGTTGCATACTCATCCTGTTTTACTGTCCACATTACTTTCCTTTGTAATGTCCTCTGACATTCACATAAGGGGGTGTCCATTAATTACGCGAGGTTTTTTCCGGAATTCTGGACCCCCGCCCCCCTTTTCTGGTGAGACTTTGCAAGACTCGACTTTCGCGTCATTTGTAGACCTTTTTTTTAGTTCTACCATCCTACAACAATTTTAAACGTGAGAGTTCCATTGACCCCCTCTCCCCCTTAGAGAGGTTTCGTGAGATTTTGCCAGACCCCCTCCCTATTTCACCTCATGTAATTAATGGACGCCCCCTAACTACCTGCACCATTTCTATTACTCAATGACCAAAATACAATACAGCTAGTAAATACAAATGACACTGTTGGCTGGAAGATGCTGAAGGGTAGATTATCTACTGAGTTACAGTTTCAATTTGCAGTGCATTTCACATCTGTGATGACCTAACCTACTCTGTAATCACACTGGGTGAAATGGGAACAAACATTTTATGTAGAATATGAAGTGTTTAACATCCTTCACAAAGTCAGATGTGAAGGTCAGTTTATACAGTTCAATGGAAATTCAGGCCAAGATATATTTGAACCAGGAATCTCCTGATTCCCTGTGCTGGCACTTTAACCATTAAACTAATAGACTGCTGTATATTATCGTTAAATTGGTAATGCAAGTTAAATATGTAGCACCTTATTTTTGTTCCACACTGACATCTCTAATGCCAATGTAAAATATGTGGGGCTGCAACACAAGACAGCACTTACCTATAACTTAAGTTTACTAAAAAGTATTCCAAACAACTTATATTCTTGTAACTCATACTCTCACAAAAATGAATTCCCGTGCGAAGTATTGAAAAAGTATTTAAAGTGTTCTTGTAGGTAAACATTTTCTGAAATCGAAATTTGAAATGAATACTACTCACTTCTTCACGGAAAGTCCAGACGTCAAGAAATAGTTGGCGTTTAATCTTATCATCATCTCCAACACCTTTACCATCTGTGGAAGTATTTGATGAAGATTTGTCCCTAATCTTTTTCAAGCGACGGAGACTTTCCCAGTCTTTTGTACAGATGTCAATACATCAGCAACAGCAACATAAAATCTAAAATTAAAGCAATGCCATTACATACAATTGCCTCAATGGTGAATCTCATACAATTGCTGACATTTTCCAAGATAACAGTACTCTTCTATCAAGGCTCAAGACTTGTTTTTATAGATCACTGAAAAGAAGAGTGATTTTTGCTTTTTGTGCTACAGTGTACTACTTCGAAGCCCATCTTAGATACAGCTTACAATATTAATCTAATTTTTATTCATTCTACATTTGAATCTTATATTGAACTGGAAAGTGGAGTGGATATTGTCAATATTATTGACTATGTAGGGGTGAGCATCAATATTTTCATAAATTCTCAGTTCAGTTCACATTGCGCTTTGGTGAAGTTTAAGAAGTGGTGACAGTGACCAACCCCATTACCTTCTTACTATGTGAACGCAGCTCGTATTTTCGCTTACAAATAAAGTATGGAATTATATTCTGGGGTTAACTACCAGAAGCATTAGGTACTTTCAGATTTCAGAACAGAGCAGTTAGAATAACACCGATTGGGAAAAAATATTAAAAAGAAACATTTTACATAGGCATTAAGCTTCTGCTACTATAACCAATTTTTTCTTACAATTTTTATTTTCCTCTGCAGTTTCAAAAGGGTTTGAAAACACCAAATAAAAAAGGGGGGGGGGGTAATGGGGCTTGGAAATGTTAAAATCACTCTCAAGTTTACTTTACAATTTCTTAGGTTTCAGGTTGGGTTCAACTATATACTCTCTATAATACCAGATGCATTTAATTACAATCATCAATAGAGATTTTAAACATGAATATCAGTTGACTGTTTTGTCCTAACATTAATGTGCTTGGGTAAACTACCAAAATTATTAATAACTGGAAATTCATTTTGGAGACACTATTTCACCCACAATTACATTTACAAAACATCTTAATTTAACCAAATCTTGCAGAAATGATTTACTTTAAGGGGAAATCATAATTCAATATTTTACAGATTAGAAAATTTGTAAAATATTAACTTACTGTTGCGTGATTCTTGAAAATATGAGCAACAACCAGTGATCAAGAAGTTCACGAGGTACAGTCAAAGCAATTACTGAACAAAATTTTGCTGGTGGTGCCAGTATCTGCAACACATACTGGCAAGGTTTTGTGGGCATATCACGTTTGGTGCGTCTATACAGCCTTGGAATATCGTTCACTTGTCTTAGATATATGATACTATGATGACTAACTTCATCTACTATTACATTAGCAACCCTTGGAAGCTGTTGAGTCAGTTGTTGCTCACTACTGAGCAAGCTACCTATAACAATAAAAATAATATTAACTACTGCATAACAAATTTAATTAAAAAAATAATGCTAGAAAATAAATAAATGATGAAACCTCAATATATTTTGTAAAAATTGACTGCAGAATAGTTACACTCAAAATCTGCACTCAATGTAAAACACTCAAATCAAAATAAACTTATCACTTGAGAAAATTTCACAGTAAATGTAGCAATAGGCTGAGTGTGTAGAAGCATCATTAACGGTTTATTGATAAGCTTTAAAATCCAGTTGAATGTATAATTTAGAACTGAAAATACGCTATGTGCCTACAACTTATTCTCTCTTACACTTATCTTGGAAGCAAGAAGAAAATTAAATATTAACAAATAATAATAAAGCATGGTCAGGTGATTTCACTTAACTCTGAAAACCAGAACCTGGGCCATCTGGTAAGTGCTAATTTAAGTACGGTACAGAAATAAAACCATTGCATGAACTAACAAATTAGCCTGTAGAGGGAAGAATGTAAAACAGGGAGAGAGATTTGAAGATGATGGATGCTACTTAATAAGCAGTAATTGAATTAAGATCACATTTAACATAAATTTCAGTGATCTGATATCAGTCTTCTTCTTCACCACCTTTTCCCAACATTAGTGATCTGCTGCCTTTGATGAGTTTTACTTTGAATTAGCTTTGGTTTTGTGCCCTTGCTGACGCCAAGCATTTTTTACCTACTACTAGGTCGTACTACAAACTAATGGAGGAAGTTAAGTGTTGCCATTTGTCTGCAAAATGTGTAACTATGTTTGTCAGGTAACCTAAAATTTTGTTACTTGATAACTAGGGTTCGGATCTTTAGGAAAAGTCATATTTTTTTCCTGCCATCTTTTTGAGATGAAATGCTCAAATTAACACTGATTCAACGTTTCTGATTGTATTTAAAATGTATTTTATATAGCCTATAAATGCATATTCGGGCCATTTTCCTAATTCTGGTCATATTTCAACAATTTTTATGGTCATATTTTGAGGAAAATCTAGTAATTTTTTGATAGAAGTTATAGATGAAAAGAAATTAAGATAATTATTCAAAGAAATACACTCCTGTTATACATTGGAGAAAGAAACGAAACTAAATTGTTCAGAATTGACCAGTCAAGAATTAAAGTTATAAATTATAGCCACTCTCTAAACGTTAATGTTCCGCACGCTTTTTAAATTCGACTATGCAGCAGCAGCATGCCTGTGCCGAGCCGCGTCAATGAATGTCTCACTTGCGACAGTATCGCGGGAGTTGAGTCCACTGCAGTGACCCACCGATGAGTTGAGAGGAATCAATTGTCTTCCTATGATTCAGTACGGCGAAACTGCTGCCCTAACGGGAAAACCCCTTCCTACCAAGGTCAGGTATTACCCACATACCAGACTCTCCGCGTCAAAACAAGCACAAAGCCATCAGCCACTCACGCACTGTCACCAATGGATCAGTGAGTACCGCCATGCCAAGAACAAAACTTTCTGAAAGTGCAAAGTTACGGAGTTACGTAAAGGAATTTGGAGAGGAGTATTTTAACACAGATGAAAGAGTTCTTTTCTGTAAATTATGTAAAACTAAAGTGAATGCAACAAAGCGATTTCATGTGCAGCAGCACTGCAATACATCAAGACACAAGAATAACGTAATACGACATTCAACCCAACAAAGCAAACAGCGACTTTTCTTGGATACATCTACAGTTTCGTCGTATTCCCAAATTGTCAATTTTTCTAAAGAACTCTGTTAATGATGTTATCAGCCAATATCCCACTTAATAAAGTGAACAATGAGCATTTCAAATCATTCTTGGAGAAGTACACAACACAGACGATTCCAACCGAATCAACATTGAGGAAGAACTATTTACTGTCTTATTATAAAATGTATTGCAGACAATCAGAACTAAGATAGGCACCAATAAGATCTGGGTATCAATGGATGAAAGTACAGGTGCTTGTGTTATCGTTGGACCCATACCTTCTGACAGACCGGATGATATATTTTACTGGACTGTGAAGCTCCTGAATCAGTAAACTACTCAACAATTGCCGTCCGTTTCGACAACGCTATGAAACTGTTATGGAGCGGTGAAGTTAAGCGAGAACATGTCTGCGCCGTACATGGTAAATGCTGGGAAATGTCTGAAGATGTTGTATCCTTCGATGGTGTATTTAACTTGTCTCCGTCATAGAGTTGCCAAGGAAGTAAGACTAAATTTCCCTGATGTTGATAGGTTAATATCAAATGTAAAAAATATTTTTGTTAAAGCTCCAATGAGAGTGGCAAAATTTAAAGAAGACGCACCTTTCGTCCCTCTTCCACCACAACCAGTACTTACTCGTTGGGGCACATGGCTCAATGCAATTACTGTGAATATTATGAAAACACAAAAAAAAAAAAAAAAAAAAAAAATATATATATATAGTTTCTGATTTTGATAGCAGTGTAGCATCTTCCATAAAAATTGTCCAAGAAATCTTTTCCAGTAATTTGTTCAGAAATTTGGCATACATAGAGACAAGTTTTTCAGGCATCACAACTGCGATTTCACGTATTGAAGAAATTGGTCTAGAACTGAATGAAAGTTTGGCGGTCGTTTAAAGTGTGGAAACCGAAATAGGCCAAGCAGGGGGCAGTGTGGCTAGTTTGCTGAAAAACAAATTTGATAAAGTATTGTGTGGGAATAAGGGATATAAAACAATTTGTAAAATTAGTGAAAATTTACATGGTGATGAATCTGTTTTGACTGAAGACGACGCACAATAAATTAAATTGCAGTGAACTGACTCTGTTTAAGTACGCTCCCGTCACATCTTGCGATGTCGAACGAAGCTTTTCACAGTACCAAACAGTTTTAAATGACAACCGGAGAAAATTCCTCTTCGAGAACTTGAAGATGCATGTGGTTATATAAGAATAAAAAATGGTATGCACACTAATTCGCAACAAATTTATAACAAAATTTCCATTTTTAAAAGTAAGATTTTGGTAATCCATCCTTTTACAGGAACAAGAAAATAACTTTCAAAAAAATTAATTTCCCAATTGTACAGTGAGTTCATAGAAGCAAATTATGTTATCTATGTGAAAGCGACACAGCTACAAAAAATAAATTATTTAAATTTGAGCAGTTTTAAAGTATAAAAAATTTAATGTTTCGTCATATTTTGTCTCTTTTAGGTCATATTTGCCTACATATTTCTCGATTTTTTGGTCATAAAGATCCAAACCCTGTTGATAACCAAATATGTTCATAGAGCAGCGAGTTCATTTAGATAACATTGCAGATCAGGTTTAAAATCATTTGCTTAGGTAATTCAAGTCATAAATCAGAGTAAAACGTTACAGAAAGTCATAACGTAGTATTAGCATATCTAGCATATTAGAGTCAGACTATTTCATCAAAGAAAACATTACCTTCATTTTTAGAGCTATTTCAGAATATAATGAGTGAAATGTGATTAGTAACTTCACACCGAGCGTGGTGGTGTAACGGCTAGCGTTCTGGCCTCGCATTCGGGAGGACGGCGGTTCGAATCCCCATCCGGGCATTCAGATTTGGGTTTTCCATGGTTTCCCAAATCACTCCAGGCAAATGCCGGGATGCTTCCTTCAAAAGGCCATGGCCGAATTCCTTCCCATTCCATGCCCCCCATCCGTTCCCGTTTCTAAAGACCTCGCTGTTAGAGAGATGTTAAAAAAAAAAGTATCTTCACAGCTAAAATTTTCCTAAAGTATTTTCAGTATTTTAAAGCTGAGATTGTATGGAATCAGAATAATGCAGTAAACACATTTAAAATTCTAGAAGCCACAATTTGGAAGATAGAAGGTCAGTTTATAGCTTAAAAGAAGCATGATCTTGTCTTACACAACATACTAACGTTTGAAGATGTTTACTAAAATTTAAAGGAGGATTTTGAAGCATTTTGTAGAATTAATAAAATTCATGACAAATGTAAATTTGACCAGAGTGAAGAATATAAGGAAATTCAGTAGAAGAGATTATATTTAAAAGAAAGTATAATTCAATATGAACATTCCACAGCAAGTTTCATTAAGATCTATAAAGTAGTTGGGTCAAGATAAGAGAAAGTAAAATTTCTTTATGATTTCGGCAAGAACTACGCAGTTGCGATGTGGCCAAGGCAAACCTCGTCCAAGTGAGGAATTTCGCAAAATTTGATAACGAGTTAGGGAAGTCAGGTAGCAGCAACATAATGGCATATTTGATGAGAATTGGTATTTAAAGTAGCTTATAGATCGGTAACTTAGATATTTTAGAAAATAACAATTTTTTCGACTTGCACAACCCTCAGCTTTTTCAGTTAGGGAATAGTAAACAAGTGGATCTTAGCATCAAATGAAAGGGTGGAAAATTAAAAGCAAGTTAAAATTTATTTCAGCTTCATAGCTTTAAAACTTTAGGAGTTATCAAAATTTTTAGAATTGCACAGAAAATTATTTTTTAGGATGAAAGTATGGTAGCTACGAAAATTTTTATTAGGACTGTAATTGATGTTTGCAAGTCTGGCTAGATACTGTAAAAGTTTCAGACAGGTATGCATTTATTTAAGGATTTTAAGACATCAGATGTCGCAATCAACAACTGCAGAAGGGTACTTTTGTCCAAACTGAGTAGGGACTCTTTTCATGTGAACGACAAAAAAACATGTTCGCACACGGTTTCTGTAAATACCAGCCCCAGGCTTTTCTCGAGGTAGTAATTGGAAATCACTTGAGCAGAACTCACATCAGTCGTGGTAACATTAAGCTCGGGTAGGCAGGTCGGCTAGACATGCGACCTCATGGCAGAGTGAAATTCGGTGCGCCATCTTTGAAATTTTGTTGTGCGGTGGAACAATTCACTTATCATTATGTGACTATAATTCAGTTAGGAGGTTGGTCTGGTTTGAATTACCTATCACTACCTGCAGTCAATTCATTTGGTGATGATTTCTGATGCCTAAAAGATTGTTCGAACTTGTAAAATTATTTTTCAAGAATATAGTGAAGTTTTCAACTCTAAATTAGAAGCAGTGACTTCTATTGATGAACCTACCTTTCCATTATTGAGGTTATTCAATATGGTGGTGACCGCATACTGCAGAACAATCTAAGTATCCAAGGCACACAACACGGTCACAGTTGAGCCGAAGGGTTTATGCTTATCCCCCATGATCAGCTTGTTCCTTACATGTTCTGTGTGTCAGAAGTGTATTTTTGTTTGTGAAATGTGTAGTTTATGAGATGGAGGCTGAGGATTGTACTGGAATTCACCTTAATAGATGCATACACTGTATAAAAACTGCAGTCAGGATGGCTGGTACGTGGGGGCCTGGGCCCCTGGCCCCATTGTATCTTCACGATCCAGTGTGTGGCTGCAGCGTCTCAGCACACTGAGCCACAATGGCGGGTCAATGATCTTATTTCAATGTTACTACTTAATTTCATTAAATGAACCTTTGCAAATCCCAAAAGAATGAAACAACAATTCTATTTGCACAACATCTACAAAACAAACTAACACAAGAATTCAAGTGTAAAAAGTTTAAATTCTTAAATCTGTTCTTATCTTACATTGATAATTAAAAGATAAAATTGAAAAAAAAATTAAAAATGAAAGGGCACAAAAAATTACTCAGTTGCACTTAAGGGTAGAATACACTAACCTTCTAAAATTTTCTGAGTATTCACCGAAATTTTACCCAACTTGCACAAGACTATTTTCCAAAATTCTGGAAGTTTCTTAACTAAATTCTGGGTGTCACAGTACAGATACACGAAAAATTGAAGTTTCTTGATAACTGTACTGTCATAGGTTCCTTGTTCTGTAGCTGAAGAAACATTTATAGAGGTATCTTCAGAGATTGACTGCAAAAGAATAAACAAATTCTACTTCAGAAAGCTATATTTCAAATTTATCATCTCATGTTTTCAGTCTGCTAACCTTTTTTCTATTTGAGTATTGAGTCAATTATTAATTTTATTTCTAAAAATAATAAGGACAGGAAGTAACAGAATTAAAGGCATAAGAACTAAACCTAGAAACAGAAATGATAGAAGACTAACAGAGATTCAAAGAGGGAGAAAAACAGTTAAAAATGAATACTAACAAATATATAAAGGATAAAGCTGTACTGGTTTTTAAACACATTAAACCATAATATATAAAAACTTACATCTCTTATAACTTCATTTATCCATGTGTTGTATCTAGAAAGAATCTGCAAACTTAACTTCCAAAACCTGCAACAGACATACTATTATCAAAATCATTTGTTTCTATGATAGGTGTGACAATGAAAATGCTGTCAGGCAACGAGAAGGAAGGATAGGGGAAGTAAACACATCACTCACCACAGATGAAGATAGGAGGGTCTTGTTGAACAAACTTTAAAATATTTCGGTTAAAACCTTAATCATGCAAAGAGTTAAGACAAATGGTAAGGTGATCAGACAAGTACACTGAGACTCATCATATGTTTTATCAGATTCATATCATGAGTTGCAGTGTGCACAAATCTGATTCCCTTGCCACATGTATCACCTCAATGCATGATTAAGGTTTTAAATGAAATTAAGTGTGTTCATGTTTATGCATTCGCTAGAGCCCTCCTGCCTTCATGTATGATAAGTTGTTTCTACTGTAGATACAATATTGGGTTATTGTGTATTTAAAAAGTGAAATTTAACTTTACAAGTAGGAGGAATTGATAAATATCATTAACTTTGGAAAGAATTTCAGTTCTACATAATATTAATTAAAATAATGCACAAACTGATTTATTTTAAATAATACAGTGATACAAAACTAAAAGCCTCCCATGAGCATAGCCATAAAAGTGGTCAGTTTTTCAGAAACATATTTAAAGGATTAAATGTAACTGATGGTTAAAAGTGTTACACTTGTTCTCAAGTTCATCCAAAATCAAATAAAACAATAAAAGGAAAAATCAGAACCTCAACGTAAATGAACTAGTTTCAATTGATTTCTCAAACCATACCACTACAAAAACAAATTCTGACAGTTAATCTGTAAGCTACAAACTGTGACAAGGATGAAAAATATTGTTCCTCAAATGGCTACTTAATCATCAGTAGGGATCGGATCTTTAGGACACGTCATATTTTTTTTCTGGCCTTCTTTTTGAGCTGAAATGCTGAATTAAACACGGATTCAACAATTCCGATTGTATTTAAATGTATTTTGTATAGCATTTACAGTAAATGCATATTACGGCCATTTTAATAATTTTGGTCATATTATAATAATATTTATGGTCACATTTTGAGGAAAAATCCAGTAATTTTTTAATAGAATTTATTGATGAGAAGAAATTAAGTTAATTATTCACAGGAAATGTTCTCCTGTTATATACTGGAGAAAGAAACAAATTGGTCAGAATTCAGCAGCCAAGAATTAAAGTTACAAATTATTGTCACTGTCTAAACGTTAATGTTCCGCCCGCCTTTTAATTTCGAGAATACAGCATGCCTGTGTCGAGCTGTATCAATCAATGTCTTGCAACGGTAACACAGGAGTTGAGTCCATTGCAGGGACCCACCGATGAGTTGAGAGCAACCAATTGCTTACCTATGGTTCTCAGTATGGACAAATCGCTTCTTAACAGGAAACCCCTCCCTATCAAGGTCAGGCATTCCCCCTATACCAGATTCTACACATCGAGACAGACACAATCCCTTCGGTCACTCACACATTATCCCTAACAATACTGAAAATAATCCACAGTCAGTGTTAAATCTGCAGTGGATCAGTGAGTACTGCCATGCCGAAAACAAAATTTTCTGAAAGTGCAAAGTTACATAAAGGAATTTGGAGAGGAGAATTTTAGTACAGACAAAAGAGTTCTTTTCTGTACATTACATGAAACTAAAGTGACTGCAACAAAGCGATTTCATGTGTAGCAGCATTGCAATACATCAAGACACAGCAACTTTTTATGGATACATCTACAGCTTCCTAATCTTCCAAATTGTCAATTTTTCCTAAAGAACTGTGAAATTATGGTGTTAGACAACTTCCCACTTAGAAAAGTGAACACTGAACATTTCAAATCCTTCTTGGAGAAATACACAACACAGATAATTCCAGCTGAATCAACATTGTGGAAGAACTATCTACCATCTAGTTATGAAAATGTATTGCAGACAATCAGAACTAAGATAGACATCAATAATATCTGGGTATGAATGGATGAAAGTACTGATGCTTATGGGAGATACGTTGTAAATTTATCATTGGAACCCTTCTTGCCGACAGACCGGGTGAAACATTTTTACTGGACTGTGAAGTTACTGAACCTGCAAACCACTCTACAATTGCAGTCTGTTTCGACAATGCTATGAAAGTGTTATGGGACTGTGAAGTTAAGCGAGACCATGTCTTACTATTTGTCATTGACGCTGCACCATACATGGTAAAGGCTGAAAAAGGTCTCAAGATGTTGAAGCCTTCGATGGGGCATTTAACTTGTCTCACTCATGGATTACATAGGGTTGCCAAGGAAGTAAGACTAAATTTCCTTGATGTTAATATGTTAATACCAAATGTGATTTTTTTTTTTTTTTTTTTTTTTTTGCCAAGCTACAGTGAGATGGCAAAATTTAAAGAAGACACACCTTCCGTCCCTCTTCCACCCCAACCAATACTTACTCGTTGGAGCACATGGCTCGATGCAGTTAGCTATTACTGCAAATATTATGGAAACATAAAGAAAAATAAGTTTATAATTTTAATAGCAGTGAAGCATCTCCCATAAAAATTGTCCAAGAATTCTTTTCTAGCAATTTGTTCAGAAATTTGGCATACATAAAGTCAAGTTTTTCAGGCATCACAACTGCAATTTCATGTCTTGAAGAAATTGGTCTAGAACTGCTTGAAAGTGCGGGAAACTGAGATAGGCCAAGCAGGGGGCAGTGTGGCTAGTTTCCTAAAAAACAAACTTGATAAAGTGTTGTGTGGGAATACCGGTTATAAAACAATTTGTAAAAATTAGTGAAATTTTACATGGTGGCGAATCTGTTTTGACTGAAGATGACCCACATTAAATTGCAGTGACATGACTGTTTAAGTAAGCTCCCATGACATCTTGCGATGTCAAACGAACTTCTCACTGTACAAGGCGGTTTTAAGTGACAACAGGAGAAATTTTTTTTTTGCATATGGTGATACACTGCAAAGCTGGCATCAAACAAGATTAAAAAATGGTAGGTACACAAATTTGCAACAAATTTTTAAAAGTAAAACTCTAGTTCTTTTACAGAAACAAGAAAATAATTGTTGAAAAAATTATTTCTCAATGGTACAGTGAGAGCACGGAAGCAAATTATGCTTGCTACATTAAAGCGATGCTAGTACAATTTAGCATGTTTTAATGTATGATAAATTTAATGTTTGGCCATATTTTGTCTCTATTAAGTCATATTTACCCACTTGAAGGTCATCTTTGCATGCATATTTCTCGATTTATTAGGTCATAAAGAACACAACTCTACTCATCAGTTTCATAACAAGGATTATTTTCTTCCTAATTAAATCTTTATTCACAAGGGTGTAATTCACTATTTTTTTTTAGCAAATTCTTTCTGTGCCATATTCAGAATATCTTTATGCTACTATGAAGGAAAAAGATGTGTACAACAGTACAGATGTTACCGATGTGTTAGCTGCCGTAGAAAAACCCCATCGGACCAACATTGCAACAGACTTTTCCATGCTACCTCTGATACCAAAAGCTTCAGATCTGATTTCTCTGCCACTGAAGATGTCATGATCTGATTTTCCATTACAGCTTCCAAAGGACTCCCTATTTCTTGGAACCTGCAACAGATGAATGGAGAGTTTCTATATGTATCATTTTAATTTAATTTAATTGCAATGGAGCACAGGCTCCGGTGGCAATTTCCCTACACACCCATCTTCCCCCTATCCTGCACCTACCTACATTTGCCCTCTACAAATTTTATCTTTAAATTCTTTCAAAGTTTTCGGTAAATTATTCATCATTTCTCTTGGTAACTCATTCCAATCCCTGACACCCTTACCTAAAAAAGAGAATCTTCCCACACCCTTGTGCCTGAAATCGAGTGCCAGCTTGTGGTCATGGTCATCTTTTCCCTTCCATGCACTACTTTTCATACCTATTGCAATATCTTTCCATGCCTCATCGCCAGTATATGCCCTGTACACTCCCATGACCCTCCTCATCCTCCTCCTGTCTTGCAATGAATCCCATTCCAGCTCCTTTATCATATCCGTCACTGATTGCATTCTGCGATAATTTCCAGAAACAAATCTAGCAGCCCTTCTTTGCACCCTCTCCAACTCCTGTATTTGATACGTAAAATGAGGGTCCCATACTACACTACCATATTCGAGCAATGGTCTGACCAAAGTTTTGTAACCCAATTCCTTGACTTCTCTCGTACATCCCCTCATCACTCTCTCCAACAAGTGCAGAACTTTGAAACCTTTTCCTACCACCTGTCCTATGTGTCCTGCCCAGTTAAGTTTGTTATCAAAAGTAATTCCAAGATATTTACATTTCAAGTCTTCAGCAAGCAATTCTTTCCCCACCTTATATTCATAATTAACCTTTTGTTTTTTATTTGTGTATCTAATAAGCTGACTCTTCTTTGCATTTATCTTCATTCCATGTTTACCAACCCAATTAGATATCCTGTCCAGATCACCCTGCAACTGTTTACAATCCTCTATCGTTTTGATTCTTTTATACAGCATTATGTCATCTGCAAACAATCTAATTTCAGATAGTAAACAATCAACACAATTATTCATTATAATAATGAATAGCAATGGTCCCAATACGCTACCCTGTGGCACACCCATTTTTACTTCCACTTCTTTTGATACTACATTTCCTACCCTAACTTTCTGTTTTCTACCTTTTAAAAATTCTTCTACCCAGCAAATGACTTTCTTATCCACTCCAATGGTTTTTACCTTATTTACTACCATTTTATGGCTTACTCTGTCAAACGCCTTAGACAGATCTAGTGCTACACTATCAATTTGGCCTCCCTTGTCCATTTCATCTGAAATATCTTGCATATATCCCACCAACTGAGATTCGCATGAATATCCTTGCCTGAAACCATGTTGCCTGCTTGAAAACCACTTACGTTCCTCACATATATTTCTGATGTGGTTGCATATCAATCTTTCCATTAATTTACCTACCAGCTGATGTCAAACTGATTGGCCTGTAATTCTCAACTCTATTTCTCACCCCTCCCTTATGTACCGGTACTACTATTGCACTTTTCCAGTCCTGTGGTAAGCAGCAAGTGTCTAGACTCAATTTAAATAATATTTCAAGATAAGGTACAATGTCACATCCGGCTATCTTTCAGATATCTGTAGTAATATTACCTTCACCAGCCCCTTTATTTTTTTTCAGCTTTCTTATTTCCTTCATGATTTCCTCAGGATGGATGTCAATTTTTTTACTATCGTCATTTCTAATTGTGTTGTTAAGCTCGTTCTCCGAATTAGATCCCTCCTGTTTCTGATTCATTGTCCCTAATGCTTTCACTGAACCAGTTACTTAAAATCTCTGCCTTTTTCAAATAGTCAGTAACTTCTTCTCCATCCTTATCTATAAGTGTCTCTACACCCTCCCTTCCCCTCAGTTTCCTGATATAGCCATAGAAATTTCTAGATGCATCAGTCAATGGTCCTCCTGCACTGACAATACTCTTCATAAACCCATCTTTGGCCATTTTCTTTGCTGTTATTAAGTCCTTGTTTAGTTGTTTTAAATATTCCCTACTACCCTGCTGTCTCTTAACTCTGTTATGTTCTTTTCTTACCAACCTCTTTAACCTCCTCACTTCCCTATTATAGTACATAGGTTCTCTACTTCTCTTTATTTTCTGCTTTGGAATAAATTTTTCTTCCCCCTTTCTTATTATCTCCTTGAACTCTTCCCACCTTGACTCTACTGTACCTGAGCCTTCCTTCCATTTGCTAAATTGTTCTCTGAAATATCTCTTCAAATTTGAAACCTGTGCCTTTTTATAATTGTACCTATTTCCCCCTTCAATTTTGGCTGCTGGTTTACTGAATCCTCTAATATCCATCAGAACTGCTTCATGATCACTTATTCCTTCAGTTACTTGATACCTCAAAAGGTTTTCATCGGGCTTAATTAGAAATATATCCAAAATATTTTGTCCCCAAGTGTTTTGCTCAACCACTTGTGTAAATTCTCCTTCCCTTATAAATCCTCCTTCTAAAACTGAATAACAATACATACAAAAGCAAGTTAGTTTAATTCTAATTTTGTTTTGACACACAGCTTTGAGGCCTAAAATACTAAAATAGGAAGGAAAAAAAAGAAAAAATTTAAAGCGAAAAACTGTTTGGCTGCTCTGAATAATTGCAGTATCTAACTGCAGTATCCAACAATTTAGATACATCAATATTAATAATAATCATAAGTCTATGTCCTAATGAATTTAAATTCATGCATGTTTCACTACCATAACTAATTATAAGTACAACACAAATATTACGAGACATATCAAAATGCTTAGAAATTACTTACAACAATCTTGATAATAAGCACCTATCTCAAATTAATTCAGTATATTTTGGGAAACAAACTAAAATGCAAACAGTTTTACTAATCATGTGCATCTCTATTAACAAAGAAATAATGAAATCACCTACCAATGTCACTAAAATAAGGCAAGTAGCGGGGAAATCCAAAACATTTACAAATGGTGGCAGCAGAAGCACATTTAACTAAAGTAACATATCACTTTAGACCTACAGTGAAATACTTACACTTCTTAAATTCTACATACAAGAAATACAAAAGACCCAAACACAAGTGACGACAGTGCAGTTGCCTGCACGTCCTTATCAAGTGATGTAAAGTCCTACTTGAAAGTTCCAAATCTTAGTTTTTGCTGCCATTTAGCTATTGACTCCAGTAACTGATAATTTATCTCTCTTTTTACACTACACTCCATTAAAAAAAAAAAACCAATTGTGTACTTTTCAGAATGTAGCTCACAATCCTCATACTTTATTTTGTGAGAAACTTCCATAAATGTATTTCTTTAAACATCATTTGACATCAGTCAACATAACACTTGGCAACCACTTTTAAAATTCTTTTACTGTTTCTCTTCCTGGCCTTCCCAACCTCAAATCATTGGTAAAGTCTACAAATCCACACACACAGCTTTAAGGAATTATTTCTATGACCAAGCTGAATCTCTGAGTTCCCTAACTGAAGAACTAGCTATTGCATGCAACTTCATTTAGGTGAACTGTTAAGGTGCAGACCTCCCTCTTAAACCAACATCATCAACCACTTGATCCATGTCTCTTGTGGTTCACTGAAAGCAATTTTTTTTTTGCACAAACAATCTCCACAACAAATTGTAACTGTGCTGCTCACACCCTAATATCACGATAAATATAACGACTGAGAGAAGTAACTTACCTTTAAATGAATACTAATTTTTGGACACTTTTATCTTAACTTCACAGCTTTTCAATGTCACGTAAAAAAATAAACCTTATTCTACTCCTGGAGGCATTGGCTGTACACTGTTTAAATCATATCAAAATTAGAGGCGGGATGGGAGTGGGGACAAGGAATGGGAAGGAATTTAGCCATGGCCTTTTGTAGGAAGCATCCCGGCATTCGTCTGGAGTGATTTGGGGTTAACATTGGAAAACCCAAATCTGGATGCCTGGATGGGGATTCGAACTGCCGTCCACCCGAATGCAAGGCCAGAGCGTTAACCACTCACCCACCATGCTCGGGGGGGGAAATAAATTTTTAGCATGTTGACAATCGGTGTGCTTACCTTACACTACTTAAAACACCATCAAAATCCAACAAGTAGTTTCTATATGAATAGTGTTAAATTAAAAATTGATGATAATTTGTGTGCACTTTTACTTTCAATTTCTCATTTTCTTGACATCACATCAAAATGAAACAACCTGTTTTATCTGTGGGACCACAGGCTGTACACTAATCCAAATTCCATCAAAAACTGATCAGTAGTTGTTGCATGAATCACATTAATCCCAACTTGTAGACAAACTGACTGATAAATAGAGACAGTCACAAATTTAAAAAATAGTAAATTTCTTCTCTGCAGGTTATGAACAGCACCCAAACTCCAATCAAAAAAAAAAAAAAAAAAAAAATCTTAATGTGCAGACTTTTTCCCAGTTTCAGGACAATGGGTTGTGCATTAATCAAAACTCCATCAAAATGTGACCAGTATTTTTTGGGGTGAATCATATTGTCCTTAATTTCTCAGCTTTTTGAAACCACATCAAAATGAAACACACACTAACTTACCCATGGGGCCACCACACGTTGTATATTAATCGAATCACTGTCAAAATGCAACAAGTAGCTTTTACGTGAATCCCATTCATCCCAACTTGCATAGATACGCAAATTTAAAAGACTGATGATGCCTTCTCTGCTTAATAAATGTTTCAGGAAGTAGTGGGAGATGAAAGCTAATGCCAGTATCAGACAAGTCACCTAACTGGGGGATAGATTTAACTGCAGATCCATATATACTCTGATAAGAAATGTAACTAAACACATTTTATCCTCAGAATACAGTTGTGTATTCAGTGCCGTGGCTCCTTTTGCCTTTGATCATTTCTAATCTACCCACCTTTAACAATGATTTTCCACTTCAATACAAGGAGGAAGCTAGACATTAAAATGTTCTATAGCCCTCTGAAATTGGAGGGTATTGGCAGATTGCATGAACTGTCATACAGAGACTGCCTCACTGGGAGTGCCATGGTGAAGATAGATTGTCAACAGTCTGAGAGAGGTTAATGTACTACTTTCCCGAAGTCTCGCCCTTGATTTGAATTACTGTATACTAACAAAATACCTAGCATCACACTGGGCTCAGAGCCAAAGCATCTGAGATATTCTATATCATAATTACAGAAATTTCGATTTATTTTGAAATTTCAGTGGGTTTGGACCTTATTAGTGAAGTGATCTAATGGATGAAAGAAAACTAAATTTTGAATACAAGCAAATATGTAGCAACTTCTTCCTGTGAAATTGTGACATAATAGATGTCAAAAATGTATCATTTATAATGTAATGTAACATGTGGCAGAGACTGAGAAATAATGTGGATTCTGTGCGCATATAGAATTTTGCAGGTAGGACATGGCTGGGGGGTGGAGAATCCTGACATTATACTGCACAAAGGGACGTACACCACTGCTGGTGAGGACAGGTGAGGAGAGACAGACTGGCCAGGAACTTACTGCGTATGGCAGTAGAGCACAATATAAGTGAATACATATGAGTAAATAAAAACACTTCCACTTAATCAGTGTGTACATGTGTTTTGAATAAGTTTATGTTGTATGATAACTCTCTATGTGCATGACATGATGGGGGACCAACGCAAGCATGCTTATGCAATGAGACATTGGGTTCCATTAGTTGTTGTTAATGTCGAGTATGCTTCATGCAAAAATGCCAATGAACGAATTCAGAACGCTTAAAATCGACGCTAGACCTCCAAGATTCAAAGTTTTTACGGCCTCCTGAGGATGACAGTGCCTTTGTCTGCAGCCCACATCAGAAATCAATGCCAGCCATCACCACATATCTTCTAATGATGGTAATAAACTATGAACAATTGCCACAGTTTAATTTCAAGCACTTAACCATGTAATTACACCTAAGGAATTGCCTTCCACTGAGTGAAATTACTTGCTGTCAGTTTATTTGTATTTGAGTATACAGATTTTCTTTTTTTTCCCAATTGTATTAAATGTATTTATTTGTGCATCAATCATACTAAAATCAATAATCATTTTTTTTTTTTAAAAAATCTGCTTTACGCCTCTCAACGGAGAGGTCTTTAGAGACGGGAAAGGCTGGGGGGCAAGGAATGGGAAGGAATTTGGCCATGGCCTTTGAAGGAAGCATCCCGGCATTTGCCTGGAGTGATTTGGGAAACCATGGAAAACCCAAATCTGGACGCCCGGATGGGGATTCGAACCGCCATCCTCCCGAATGTGAGGCAAGAACGCTAACCGTTACACCGCCACGCTCGGTATCAATAATCAAACGGTCAAGGGAATTGGAATGAAAATTTTGGTTTGCTTTTCATATGTGCTAGTTACGGGTTTTATTCAACTAATCATGACAGTAATATCCCTATACTTTTTTTTTTTTTTTTTGGCATGATAATCTTGTTTTAATTTTTGACTTATTAAGTTCAAATTTAATTGTGAGATATCCACTGGTACCGAAATTAAAACAATTAATTATTCAAAGACAGTCAAAATCATTCTGAAGCATAATAAAATTTCATCCAGCACAAAGTGGTATACTTCAACAATGACCAGTTCAGCAACAATTAAACACAATTCAAGACTGCAAATAATTCAGATCCATTGCGAATGGCTTGTATCATGTTCAGTTACTTGTGAAAAGCACACACTTTTAATAGCATTACATTTCAATCACAGACTGCACAGTTAGTGACAATGTTTTCATCTTTTCCCAAACCGTAACTGACCAAAAATCAAATTATAAAGTATTCAATACAACTGAATAAAAATTCATTTTAAGGGACGAGTGAAAATTTATATCAGTTTGTCAGTCTTCAATAATTTTTAATACCACCTTGATGAAGCATATTGAGATAGAGTGGGGTATTAATTTGTGAATGTTTAAAGTTCCCTAACAACAGAAATACACAAAATTATTCTTTGACAAAATTTGAACATCCTTACTAGAAATAACAGAAATGGAAACTGAAAAATTAAAGAGTAAAGAGAAAGAGGGGAGAAATGTAAAATGAGGAATACAAGAGTGCATTGTATTTTTTAAAAGTTTTCACAGAAAATGTGATAACATTACCTTATCTGAAAATAAACTGGCAAATTCCATCTCTGAGCAAAAGATAAATATTGTGGGTGATTATGAAACAGCTTTACAGCATCTGCAGAGCCACAGTAGGATTCTACTTTCTCAAGAAAAGTCATCGTTTCTGTAAAATTCTGTTCAATAATTATTAAAAGAACCATAGTATCAAGAACAAAATTTGTTATTATTATGTTAAAAAAAAAACTCTAACAGTAACAGAACAAACCTTATAAAATAATTCAGGATTTCCAGGAGCAAAAATAGATGACAAATGTATTTCCAGCCTCTCTTCAACTTCTGGCCAAAAGCTGTTCACCACGAAGTTGTAACATTTAATTACAGGAAATCTGTAAAAAGTACTTAAGACTTGTAATACAACATAACTTTAATTTAAGAATTAAAAGTCTGGAATCAAAGTAACCTAATTTGCTAGGGAGACAAATGCAAATAATTCATTTTGAGCAGTTATGCAAAAAATTAACCTCACCATGAAATGTCAAGTGTTTATATATAATGTTTCTCTTAGTTTGGACTGCTACAAACAAAAATTAACATCTGTGAAATGATAGTAAATATTGATTAAATTTTTTAATATACTTTTCAAGCACATTGCAATCTGAATAATCAACCTGGAGTCAGATGCCAGTAGAAATTTGCTTTCATGAAACTCCAGCCTCATGACATGAGAAATGGCCTGAAAAGTTCTTCTCTCTGACCAAAGATTATTATAGACATTAATTTTGTGTTGTAAACATGAAAGGTACACTGTAGAACCTATTATTTATTTGTAGAGAATAGCAGTGACCATTAAAAAAAAAAAAAAAAAAAACACGTTTTGTTGTTTGCCAATAGTATCCACCAGTTAATGCTATGTCTTCGGATTTTTCTAGTCACTTTTTCATTCCTCAATTTAATGAATACTCTCAGTTCAGTTGGCCTTGCACAGAGAGCATATATTCTCTTTCACCTAATATATACATGTTTCATATTTAGTCTGATAAAGAACAATTTTTTTTCAACTGCTTTGCTTTCTGTTCTGCCATTCTTTACTATGTCTCGGCTCAACGTTCTACACATGTTGGCTCTAACATGAATGTCACCTAGAGATAACCCCGCTGCTGTTTCACTTCTACCAAGAACACACAAATAATATTCCCCATATTTCTGTTGTAAGGTATCCCTCGTTATATTTTCAATATTTCGTTTAGATCCGGACAAGTTTGAGGTTAACTTCAGTACACGATACCACAGTCTAAATCGGGTTAACAACACTTCTAGTACAGTAAAGTGAATAAATAACACATAGTAACCATAAATAAGAAGTTTCCAGGAAAATATAAGCCATAAACTCAACTAAATGCGAGCAATCCGTAATAATCCATGAACAGAAAACGTAGGTTTGTGTGCACTACCATAGCACTAATAATCCACTAAATTAAACACTGTAAAGCACTTTCATAATCAGAATTTCACCATTTTATATTAAATTCACTAATAACTCGCAGCTCCAGACCGATTTAAAGTACTAAATATGGAATTTAATGCATCTCCACATGGGAGTTAGTTCAACATAATTCCACCATATCTAACAACTTCAAAGCTTTAAAAGTAAATATAACCAAGTAAAAATAACCAGCCAGTTAATATTCCTTAAGTTTCCGGTAACAATCAACTAATAAATTGAAAATATAAGTGAATAACAGCCAACCGGTAATTGCACCATAAAAAATCGAGACTTTAGAATTTAATAATTCATAAACTAACATGTTTAGCGGACTACAAACTTTTCTAAAGTGCTTAAAATAAATAAAGGTTCAATTTAAATTTAGTCTCAGGACACCACCGGCTATAAATAAAATGCAGAATATTTGGTGGCACAAAGGAAAGAAACAGGGAAACTTAGGAATTTCATAACTCCCGATAGAATTAACCGATTTGGAAGATTTTTACACTGTTGAGCTCAGCAGAGGCCAGAGAATGATTTAAAAATAATATTAACTTCAGATTTTAAGGTCTCGAGGGGAAGAATTTTTCCTATGACGTGGCATGACGTCAACAGTACGCGACTCAAATATGCTTTTAAATTAACCAAACTTAAAAATTCATTTTCACTGGTCTGGAAGCTTTAAAACTTTAACTAAACACTTCACGAAACTTGTCTCGTTACGCTCTTCATTCGGTGAATTTCTGGTAGTACACAGTTGACAGGTTCTTTTTTTAGATAGACTATTGACTCAGCCAGTAGGGCAGTTTGATAAAAGAGACAAGTCGGCCATTTTTTGGTCACTCGGCCGAAATATCTCGTAGTGATAGCATGTAATCTCTCACGGAGCGAGTTCAACGGTAGCGGCTTAGAGCGTGGATTGTGGGAAGTTTGACGTCATGGCTTAGGCAGGAAGCGAGTCTACAACGGGAGGTCAACTTGACCGATAGCTGCCATCTTAGGGATTAGTATGGCCGGCCTGAATCACGTGTGACCGCAGCCATGTTGGAGATTTGGCAACGTTAACATTCAGACGAACATTTTTGGCAATGTGACTTTAATTTTCAAATTCATTACCGGGGTTTCGTGCGGTTCTTGCTCTGTTTCTCAATCTGTGATCTTTGGTGAACGAATATTATCCGATTGCCTTGCTAACTGTGGACTTGTATTATTTATGTGAAGAATTTTGAGAATATAATTCAGTGATTCAACTTGTGACTTTCATTTCTACAATAGTACCTTTCTTGCAGTAGGTTAAAACTGTAAGTGGCGACTGTGGTCAATTGTAACAGTTAGCATACCATTGGTCAAACACGGTAACAGAACTTTTTTAGGACTTAGAATATTTTGGAAGACGACTGGTTCAGGTGAAGAAGCAGATACCAACCCCACTATCGGCTAAACCCCTGACACTGTCTAATTATATTATTGAATAAAAAATATTGTGTGACATATGTTTCAAAGCAGGCATTCACCAAAGATCAATTAAGATATTTCTTTTTTACTGAATTCATTCCTGGCCTCATGCGCACAGAATTTAGTAAAGACACATCCTATTCTGATATTTTCATTTACCATAATTTTCCTTCTTCACATTCTCCTACCCCAAAACAGTTTCTGACCCATAAATAGCAAACTGCAAATTCCCAGAAACTATATATCTTCAGTCAACAATGATGTAAATCTGTGAACTGTTTAAATGCCTAATGAAACGATTGTAAAAATATCAAAACATCCACACGTAAGTACGCACCTGGTGCCTCGCACAGTGAGCTCCAGTAAGTCATCCATTTCAATCTTCAGAAAATCCATTAATCTGTTATATATACCATTTAGTCCCAAAGGATCAGAGTGTAATGATGTTTCATTTATTATATCATTCAAAATAGGTGAGATCACCTTCTTACGATACAAAGTTTCTACATCTTTTATCTTAGCGAGTGCTGCATATATCCTCAAGCATTGGATGAGTGTTTCAGTATCTTTTGTTTTTAAACTTTCTAAAAAACATTCTGTTCAGACTAGATACAAGAAGGTCACAAACCATCTTTGTTTTCTGAAACAGCACACACACAGAAGTTACAAGAACTGATATCACTGCAAATTAAAGGACATACAAAATCTACAGTTAGTTCACTAAAACAATTTCCATCAAAATAAATAATAAAATAATTAATAAAACATGAGGTTTAATCACAAACCGCATCAAAATAAAACACTCATAGTATATGGGCACAGCCCAAACATGGAAACTTTGGGATAATTTACACTATTAATAAGTAGCACACTGCCTTTGTTATCATACAGATGGAAAAATGTTCGCTGGATGGTAAGAAAGAATGCTGTGAGAAATGGTATGGAGAAGATGAAAAAATGTGGGGTGGATCGGAACAGTGTGTAGAAGAAAAGAAAAAGGAAACTGGAGAAGCACATGGAAACAAGATAATTAGATGGTTGGAAGTAATACATTAAAATTCTCAACTTGCCTCTTTGTGGACATCAGTCAGATAAGCATCACATTTTGAAACAGAAAACTGTAACTGGTTGTATTCAGCTGCAGCACGTTCTGCTACATCAGACTTAAGATAAACCTCATTCCCTAACTTCAGTAAACCATTAAATTTGTCCAAGAGAAATTCCACGCGTGCAAGATTCTGCAAACATTGTTTTCTGACACCAATGTCATGACGCTGTTTTAGAAGCTCAGCCACATTCTGCAGGCCCTCATCAAGTATCATCTTCACTTGCTGTAAAATCATAACAATTATATCATTACGATTAAAACGAACAAAAATGAGCTTGTAAAATAACACACTACTTTCTTAGACACTGTAACTACTTATCCGCCAGAGAAATAACCATTAGAAAGAAATAAAAATGATCACTTGGAAACGAACATTGGCATTGTCTCATATACACCTAATATTTACCTTCAGCACAGAAAACAATAAAATGGTGGAAAACATTTTGCACAATTCTGCACCATTTGATAGGTCTATGGCTCACTTACAACTATTTCCTTACTGCCTAATAAATTAACCCCTCAAACAATAACAGTTTCTCATAATTTCGTGAAGGTGATTTGGCTTACAGTGATAATTATATATTTTTCAGTTCTTTTCGTGAATTTTATTTCATTATTTTCTTGTATACAGGTGCCCCAAAACACACAAAAAAATCCATTAGAAAGTGGAGAGTTTAAATGTAAATGATATAATACTGTAAAGTCTGAGTTCTCAAGTGCATTTTTTAAATGCTGTTATCAACTGTGGAAAATGTCAGTTGACTTTCTCCACAGCCTCCTTGATCAGTCATTGTTAAAAGCAGTATTTAATAACAATCCAACACATCATCTTTTATAAATACTTAATTCAAAATTGGCTTCCTCTATAGTATAATGTTTCACAACTCCTTCAAAATATGGAATCTGTAAAATTTTTATAGACCATACGATTTAGGGCAGAAAAGACAAATGTTGTAGTGGATGTGCTAGAGTCTGTGATAATATGAAAATTTTTAGGGTAGAAACGAATTTTTTGTATCAGAGGAAAGGCATTTGGAATGACAATTGCTGTCAAGGGCCTTCCAGTCCTCGGGTAGCTGGACGTGGGTTGTAAATCAATGAGAGGTGATAATGCCATGTACCCCTAGAGGCAGTGTTTTTAAGAACAGATTACTGCCACCACATGCCCATGGGATGTAGTCTGCGACAGGTTATATTTTCATGGGGATATTTTAGAGATGGGGTATGTACTTAATGAGGACAGTTGCAGACAGTACTGGAAGAAGTTAAGCAACCTGTAACCATTTAGCGCTTGATGTAAGGAAAGATTTTGGGTCAAGTTAAGAACTTAGCTGTTCGAAAATCAGAGCAGTAACTTGTCATTCTAGTTGGACAGAGGTAGAAACAGCATTCTCCTCCCCATTGCGAACATGTTTTGTATGAGCTTGATGATAACAGGGAATTTCTTGCCAATAACAAAAAGATCTAAACTAAATCATTTATTTAGTTGAAACCTAATTCTTCAATAAAGTGACTGTTTAATTAAGGAGAGTTAAGTATCAAACAAGGCTGTAGTTAAAACAGTAGTTGTACATGGATGTACAAAAAAATTTATAACAATAAACCATACTACAGAGTTGTCTGATATAACGTGCAGATTTAAGTACACACATACAAGTTGCAATAAAAAATAGTAACAGTACTTGTGAGCATATGGTTAGTGTATAAAAACAGTATAGTAATATCAGTATCTTGTAACACATGTCTTTGACAGTAATACAGTCTACAAAAATCATACCTGAATTTTCCTGAAATAATGAATCTGTAAAAAGGTGTACATCTAATAGGGCTTTATACCCAGTAGTAAATCAAGTTTAGATCATTGCATTTCCTTAGATTGCAAAGTGGAAACAGTAACATCAAATGAGATTGGGTCAAATATTTATATCACCTGCTGTACGTCTCATGAATAACATGACCACTAGCACAGTGCTGCTGAATATGTCAATCTCAAACGTTTAGTAATTTTTCTAAAACAAAATCTTTAAAATTCAGTTATTGTGAACAGTGAATCCTCAGCCATATATGGAGATGTTATTGTTTCGCATTGTAAATGAACAGAACTTCACAATATGTGAAGTCATGTTCTGCTTATTCTCTGGATGAATAGGAACTAATCCAACAATATTAAGAGAACAATCAGACAAGAATGATAAAAAAACAAAAATATCTACATTATCTAGTGCAATAAATGGGTTATAAATGAACCTAATAAACCCTAAGACTGAATGTTGCTGCTCAAAAAGAAATTCATTTATTATGAACAGTTTACATACACCATAGGACTGAATAATTCTTTGCCATATATGATGATGCTAGTGGTAAAAGCTGCTGCCTGTTAACAGTTCTATGGTCTCAATATAAAACCCTATTGGTGTCTATAGGAGAGGAGTTCCCTGAATAATTTCACTATCATCATCAAAGCAATTGGTTTCCAATTCAACCAAAGTTGACATTTACTATTACACAATTTTACCGTAGGGTTTCAGTGGAAATAAAACTTTATGGGGACTTATAATTCACTTAGTTTAATGAGTTCTTTTTAGTTCAGTTTTAAATGTTCTCCAATACCAAATGTCTTATTCCGGTGTGACAATCAGACTAAGATCCATCAAAATGATAGTAGACTTGCTTCCAAGCAAAATTTACAATTATTTCACAATTACTTGTTACCAAATTGACTTGACTTTTAAAAAGATCAGTTTTTGAGTTTAAAAGTTAATGTTGGATGTATCCCCAAAATTAAAGTAAAATTTAGCATCACAGTACTATTTACAAATCTGGATCTGATTGTACCAATATGGCTACTGTTAGCCTCACATCTTTGATGAACTACTACTAACACTGTTATGCACACACTACATGAACACTGCCGCCAGAATGCTAAGACAATCAGCTGAGGCAGGTTTCACTTTTACAGGCCCCCCCCCTCCCCCCCCCCCCGAAAGGTAATGTGACCTTGATCAGCCAGTAACCACTTCTATTGAAACCGCTTTCAAACTGGATTTTTCTTGCCATGCACTATACTCCAACATTTTTGTGATAACACTAATTATGTATTATTTATCCCTTATTTGTAGTATTTTTCAATACTATTCCTATCTTCTTGAAATTAATATGAAACACTGCCCTGATTTTTAGAAACATTTATTTGTTTTCAGATCCCAGAAATATACTATTTTTTTCAAATCTATTTTAAAGTTACCACATGTTTCATTGTTATCCAGATACAGTAGAATCTCACTTAACCGACCTTCGCTTATCAGACATTCCACGTTATTCGACTCGTAAGACACACACACACACACTGTAAATCTATTTTCCTTCCCAGCGTTTCATTTATATTTACACCAGACTGTCCTCTATTGTAGGGTTACCAGAATTTTTTCTCAGAATCCGGGGACGCTTCAGAACTTTTTCATCAAAATCCAGGGACCCTTTTGGCATTTATCCTAATGTTTCTGAAATTGGCCATGGAGCTATTACAAATTTTATAACAGACTCAACTTTTGTTCTAGAACATGAGCTTGGGCTCGTTGAAATCCTTTAGTAATCCATATGTGCAGTCCATTGATTTGAAACTGTGGTAATGACACACAGTGTGAAAAGCTAATATTCCTTCTCCAAGTGCAATGTTCATATCATTTTTATCTGGCATGATCGTCTTGAAAACTGAGAGACTCTCGTGTTGTTACTGACGCGAAAAAGTGAAGAACGACATTTTTGTGTCGTTTAGTATCCACATGTTCTGTAATGGAGCTTCTTCCACTACTGCTAACGGCTAATAATACTTCACATAACGAACAAAACGTGGTGCTCTCATATTTTCCTTGCCTAATAAATGGAAAATCCCTCAGTCTTCCTCACTAACCACACATTTTCTTGTCTTAGATGAAGGCATCGTTAAAACACTAAAACCATAGGAACAAAACAACTTATGCGAACTCGGGCTTCACCACAACAACAAGCAAAGTTCACAACAGAGACAGTGTAACAGTTCACAACTCCTGGAAATCTAGTGTTGCCAACCGCAGCAATTAGAATATAGCTTGGCTCCCAAACAGAAGGAGTTAAAACTGCCAAAATACCTATAGAGAAATTTATCGTTTATGAAGCGGACACCAATAAAATAGAGGTTAACATAAAGAGGTAATGCGAATATTAAAACCTTTTGGAGCTACGGAATGAAATATAACAATAGGTACTTGTAGGGCAAAAGCACATATGGTGAGTACTGAACTATCTACCAATTCAACAGAGGATTACAGGCAGACTTATAGCACACAGCAAGGAGACATAATTTTCCAAAGATGTTGCATCCAAGATGCAGCATCACTGACATTTTCTTTTATTCCTAGGCAAGTACAAAAAAAAAAAGTGCGCTTCGTATTTCTTTCTTTAAACGAATGCATTAGCAAATCACGGCTTTTAAAAAACTCTCCACTGATTAAAATAAATTTCTGGGGCAACAGCAAAAATCCGGGGACATTGTGGGGACGAAATCTGTCCGGGGACAGAGAGCTAAGTACGGGGACTGTCCCTGGCAAACGGGGACGTCTGATAACCCTACTCTATTGCGTCAAACAACAATGAGTTATGCACTGTGAATACAACTTCCTGCTGCAACCCTGTCATTGTTGCAGTAAAGGTCTGAGTGCATACAT
This sequence comes from Vandiemenella viatica, assembly GCA_031002005.1. Taxonomy (NCBI): domain Eukaryota; kingdom Metazoa; phylum Arthropoda; class Insecta; order Orthoptera; family Morabidae; genus Vandiemenella; species Vandiemenella viatica. The sequence continues at coordinate 26,957,481 of CM061921.1, forward strand.
TATCACTAGTGCCTAAGGCAGCACAGTGCGTATCTGTGTGGTGATTCTTTCCCCTACTGTATCTTTTATTTTTGTGCTCGACAAAGGTGAATCAGCATTAAAAGTGGCCCAAGATTGTAGTGTTGGACGTGTAACTGTAGGTGACTGGAAGAGAAACAGAGTGGAAATAGAAAAATGGTGTTCAGAAAGATGTACATCAAAGCCTTAGAAGAAAGGAAAACCATGAAACCATGTGAGTACCAAAAAGTTAGTGAGGTTTTGTATCTGAGATAAAGGTGTGCCAATATTTAATCAAAATCCCTGCAATTCCGTAAGGAGATACAAGCGAAGTAAGGAAAGTATAGCAATTCTTGCTTGCAGTAATGCTACCGGAAACCTAAAGTTTAAACTTGCTATGATAGGGAAATCAAAGAACCCAAGAGCTTTCAAAAACGTTTCAAAACCTGCTTTGCCAGTCAAATATTATAACCAAAACAGTGGTTGGATGTGCTCAGAATTTTTTAAAGAATGGTTTTTTAGCGAATTTGTACCAAAAGTTGGACAGCTTTTAAAGGAAAAGCACTTGCCAAGGAAAGCCATTTTACTATTAGATAATGTTCCCTCTCATCCCAGTGAAGATGAACTGTGAGATGGAGAAATAAGAGCATTGTTCCTGCTGCCAAATGTTACGCCTATTTGTCAGCCAATGGACCAAGGTGTGTTGGAGGCTTTAAAAAAAAAAAAATTACCGTAGAGAGCTTTTGTCATCTTTAATTGACACTATTGACCAAGAAAAAGACACTCGGCAGGCAAGCAAAAGTCTATTATAAACTTTTTTAAACAAAATTGAATATATATCAACCTCTTTTTATGCTTTTTAATTGTACTGCACAATGAAAGTAATTACTGTACTGTATCAGCTTTATCAATAATAAGACACCAGCAACCATTTACGATATTGTTGTTTCTTCTTTCCATATTAACCAACATTCCAGGTAATCCGACATTCCCACGGCCCGTTTGGGTCAGATAAGTGAGACTCTACTCTACTTAAAACAACATCTCATCAACAAACTGCTATTTAACTAATAAATCTTGTGTTCTCTAATTTTTTAATCTAACTTCTATTTCATGTAACCTGTTTTTCTAAAGAAACATTAATTATTTACAAAACTACCCCATTACGTTCAAATATTCTCATGCAAAAAAATCGCACAGTTACTGGTCTTTTTTCTAAGATTAAATTATCAAATAAATGAATGCTTCTTTTCCCAACCAGAATGTTAAGCTTTACCTTATTGGTCTATAACTAAATGAATTCCGACTTCTAAACAATACTGCGTAATACCACCTTTGTCTCCTAACAAGGTTCCATTTAACAAAGTTTCAGAACTATTATAATAAAATTGATACTATAACCAGTTTTTTGGCAAAATGCTTCTTTCTATCCATATAGTCTGTGGAAATGTAAGGAATGTTTTCTCTCAAGTCTTTCCCAGTTTTCGGCATTACTTGATCAGCCTAAAGCATTGCTAATGTTAATATCCATTACTATGTTACAAGTCTTTCTGACTTCACTACGTCACATTCTGCTTATTCTTTTGACTATGAATTTGCCAAAAAATTTCTACAAATGAATATTAGTTTATTTTAAAGGAATAAGTGAAAAAGTTATTAAATCATTTATAATAAACAGTCAGGTAACGATTGCAATCAAAGTTAATTGAATTTCAATTACTCCACACTACTGGACCTGACAATTGAGCATTAGACGAAATTCAAATTATCTCAAACAAAACATTTTTTTTAGTTGGGCTGTACTACTACTGAAGTTATTAGGGCCAAGAGTGAAAACGAACAGAGAAAAAAATTGGTCATAATATTCTGAAGGAATCATCCTGGCATTAACCTGGAATGATTTCAAGAAACCATATCAGGATGACCAGAACCAGGACAAAAATCACCTCCTCCTGAAAGTCTAGCACAAAACATCACCATTAAACCACTAGCTTGAATTCAATAAAATAAAATGGTGAATCTTTATTTCATCTTCCCTATAAGAGATTTCATGCTGATTCTGTAGTGTTCTGCAGTCTCTGACAATCTGGGTACACTGGACTGGAATTACTTTTATAATACTACTACACTAACTTGGCTGCAAAATATCCATTTAAATGTATGAAAACAAAGTAGAACTGAACAGATGTATAGTCATTAGCCAACTCCAATAAAAATTAAAAAGTAATTTCCACTACACTGCAAAGTTGACTAGATGAAAATATAACATACTGGTCACACTGCAATGATCATAAAGAGAAATGGGAAAAAAGTTAAGAAATACGATTAAAACGATAAAAAAGATAATGTACAGTCAAAGATACATCACAACCTCCAAATCTAAGTGGATCCTTCCATTCAAGAGAAACATTGCTATTTGTAGGTGAGTGTTAACTCCATCTTACCTCACTGGCTGGAAGAAATTGCTTCATGGCACCAAGGTTTGTTTCACAAGTAGTTATCTTTAACTTCCATCCATGCTTCTACCAACTACCATGGGTCTTTCCCATCAATTGAAAATCAGGCAAGTTTATGGATTCAGTGGAGATCCTGTCCTAACCTTGCCACAGCCAGCTTACAATCTAAATAATTTCCCTTTATTCCTTTACCATCCAGAACACAAAGGGAAACTACTTATCTCACATGAGAGTTGAGCAGACTAAGGATGTAGGGAATGTGACAGTCAACTGGATACTTGTATCCACATGCCTGAATTAAACAAAAGAGCTTGTCTCGAATGATGAACTTTGGTCTTCCCACTATGCCAGATTTTTAGCTTTGATCTATTGGTACTTAGTGATGTAGAAGCAAGCTGCCTACATAAAACATCCTAAGATAGATAGATAGATAGATATGTTCACTTTGATCCCATGTGAGAATAATCTCGGGGATGTGGAACAGTACATACACTTATTAGTAATGTCAATATTACTATATAATTGATAATATTATTATATATTGACAACAAGTTAGCAACAACCCATTAGTATAACCAATATCTCCTGTAATCTACAAATACAATCCCGAGTTAATTAATACTTATTATGTGGAACAGTGTATACACTTGTTACCAGCATCTAATAACCAGTTATTTTCTTACCAACCAGTTACCATGTAAGGTTTCACTGTAATTTGTGACTACATATTATATTATGTTAGTTGCTATTTATGTGGAACAGTACACACACCTATTAGCAATATCAATTATATTACCAACAACTCATAAGCAGTCAATTACTTAAAAACCTGTTAATATGATAATTTTTCACAGCAGATTTTTAAGTGCATGCTATCCCATGTTAGTTACTATATATAAGTGAAATTTTGTAAACAGTGTAATTAGTTCATTTGTCAAGTTTCAACAGAAAGAAAAACCATATATCATTTTAGTAATTGTGGATAATTTTGTCACCTTCCCCTTCCATACACCATATATACTATTTTATCAGTCATTCTTAGTTACCAAATTCCAAGAAGAAAATTCTTTTACAGAGTAAAATGGGTTCTGAAGCAGAAACTCTTTCAGTTTGGACTTAAAGTAGTTGGGTTTTTGTAGATAACATTTAATTTCTGTTGGTAATACATTGAATAAGGAAGCTCCAGTAAATGTTAGCCCTTTCTGAACAATTGACAGTGATTTGTAATCCTTGTGAATATTATATTTATTCCTAGTATTATGGCTATGTATGTCAGCATTAAGATTGAAGTGTTCAGGATTTTCTACTACAAATGATAATACAGAGTATACATACTGTGCTGGCATTGTTAGAACACCCAGGTTTTTAAATAGATTTCTGCACGGTGTCTGTGGGTTTGCTCCACAAATAGTTCTTATAGCACGCTTTTGCAATTTAAATACCCTCTGTGCTTGTGACGAGTTTCCCCAGAATGAGATGCCATAAGTGAGCAGGGAATGAAAATATGCAAAATATACTAACTTTCTGGTTTCTATATTAGCTATTCTAGATATTACCCTCAGTGAAAATGTTGCAGAATTCAGTTTTTTAAGAAGTTGTTGAATATGCTGTTTCCAGTTCAATTTGTTATCTATATATACACCCAGGAATTTTGTGAAACTGCTTTCATCGATTGCTTTTCCTTCTGATAATACATTATAGCTGTCCTTTGTTTTATTTTTTGTAACAAACTGAAGTAACTGTGTCTTTTCTACATTAAGTATTAGTTTGTTGGCATTAAACCACCTGTTAATTTTCTTTATAACTTCATTTGCTGTGTTTTCGAGGTTTTGTGCTGATGGGTCTTTCAAGGATATGCTAGTATCATCTGCAAAGAGCACCATGTGTTCATTATCACCTAGTATATGTGGGAGATCATTTATATAGATTACGAACAGCAGAGGACCAAGAATTGAACCCTGAGGCACACCACATTTAACTATACCCCATTCTGAGTTTATAACATCTCCTGTATTAACATCTTTCAGTGATACACATTGCTTTCTATTTTCTAGGTATGATTTAAACCAATGTCCTGGCTTACCACTAACTCCATAGTGGTCTAATTTACCTAGTAGAATTTCATGATCAACACAGTCAAAAGCCTTAGCAAGATCACAGAATATACCTAGGGAATTTAATTTTTTATGCATTGATTCCAGTATGTTGTTTACAAAAGCAAAAATTGCTGAATCTGTTGAAACGCCTTGTCTAAAACCAAACTGTACTTTACTGAGTAGGTCATTTTTTTTGTAAATGTGCATACACCCTTCTGTACATTGCTTTTTCAAAGATTTTTGAAAATGCTGGTAGAAGTGAAATGGGTCTGTAATTCTCAATTTTTGAGGTATCACCCTTTTTATAAAGCGGTTTGATTATTGACTTCTTGAGTGAGTCAGGGAAGATACCTTCTTCAAAAGAACTATTACAAATATGACTAATAACTCTACTAATGCTGGTGTTACATTGTTTCACTATATGGGTTGAAACCTCATCATAACCAAATGACTTTTTATTTTTGAGGGATTTAATAATTTTTTCAATTTCATTTTGACTGGTGGGAAATATAGACATAGGTGCTGTTTTTGGTGACAAGGATTTAAGTATTGCTATAGCATCCATATTCCCAATATATTTTCCTTTTATTTTTTCAGCAACTGTTAAGAAGTAGTTATTGAAAGCATTTCCTACATAAGAGGGGTCAGTTACAAGCTTATCATTAATGCTTATAGATATAGGTTTATGTTCAAGGGATGATACAGTTGTTTCTCTTTTAATAATGTTCCAAACACTTTTTATCTTATTATCTGAACTACTAATCTCATCGTTTATGGCCAAACGTTTAGCTTCTTTTATTACTTTGGTTAAAATTCTACAGTAAGTTTTGTAATGTTGTCTGAGAAGCATATTATCAGTATTCCTAACTTTTACATACAATTCCCTTTTATGTCTGCAAGATGTTTTAATACCAACTGTAACCCAATTTTTGTTTACTCGTTTTTGACCAATTGGAAATAGTTTTGTAGGGAGACACCTTTTGTAAATTTCTGAAAACCTTTGGTGAAAGTAATTGAATTTATTGTTTACCCCTTTTAATTTATAAACAGTGCTCCAGTCCTCATTGAGAAGTTCATCATTTAATATTTTTATTGAATTGTTCTTTAATGGCCTAACTCTGACAAATCCTTTCTTTTTGTTACATTCATTTCCCACAACATCCAAAATATTTATTTGAGCATTATGGTCTGACAAACCATTTTCCACTTGGAACTGTTTCATATATTTCTAATTTATTGTGCTCTACAAAAATGTTATCAATAATGGTACTACTATCCTTTTGTGTTCTAGTTGGGAAATTTACAGTTTGATAGAGATTGAATGATCTAAGCATTCCTAGAAGATAATCTGTCTGGTTACATTCTACAGCAAAATTTATGTTGAAGTCTCCACAGAGGATAATTTCCCTTTTAGTACGTGATAAGTTTATTAGAACCGCCTCAAGTTTATTACAAAATTTACTGAAGTCTCCTGTGGGAGCCCTATAAACTGTCAGCACTATAAGATATTTGTTTTCTAATTCTAACTGTATTGCACAACATTCAAAATCTTTTTCTATACAGTATTTACTTACATCTAACGATTTTGTCTCGGTATTTTCGCTTACATATATTGCTGCACCACCCATTCTCATCTCTGACCTGCAATAACAAGAAGCTAATCTATATCCAATAAAAGGGAGGAGACCTATTTCAGAATTCTTCAGATGATGTTCTGTCAGACATACGATATTTATGTTAAGATTCAATGATTTTTGGGTTTCTTCTATAGATATTATGAACTCATCAAGTTTGCTTGAGATACCCCTAATGTTCTGATGGAACAAAGCTATTTTAGACTGACATTCTTTATTTTTTACTGTAATACCATTATGTACATTTCTTAAATAACTCTTCCTACTCTTGACATTTGGCCTAAAAAAGACTGAGTCCTACCACCAATTACCACTGGGATGGGGTTCACATCCAACCTGCCTCTCCTGATGTTATTGGCAATCAGTTGCGTTAGCTTCTGCTTGCCCCGAACATTCAGGTGGAGTCCATGGGAGGTATGGTCACTCCGTGTTATGCCAGAAACATCTATCAAACCAATGTGTGTTCGGTCAGCCTGACACAATGCACGCTTCAGATCTGCCTGTGTACGCTGTACATGACCACGCATCCAGGGTTGATCATAACGCCTGAACAGGTCAACAAAACCAACATTGGTGTGAGTGGTGTTTTTAGCAATGTTGTCAATGTCTGTTTCAACACAATAATTGAGATTTCTGGACAGACTGTTTCCAGGACCCCCAACTATAATTATATGATCCTCTTTAGTAAGATCTTTCCCCAGGCTTGAAATTTCATCCACAACATTGCCAAGTTCTGCATTAGGCTTAAATATACTACACACCTCAACATCAGAGCCCAGGCTTGACTGTAGCATTGCACTTAACCCCCTACCGTGACTACTTCCAAGCAATAACACCTTCTTGGATTTCTTTTTTCGAGCTTTGCACAATGTGTGCTTTTTTACAGCTTTGTTGCAATGAGACAGCCCTGCTGTGGTATCTGATACATCCTCAGTTAGATTCTCCAACACCCCAAAAGTATTGGAAACTTCCAACTGAAAATTTGTAGAATGCAGGTCCTGTTGTTTCATTCCAGTTTTGGCTGCAATCCACTGGAATTCCTTAACATTTAATGCTGCTTTTTCAGCCTTCAAAACATTGAGCTCTTTTGTTAATTCAGCCACTGTGGATTCGAGACAAGAGATCCTACTTTCTAGTTCCCTCTTTTCCTTGCTACTTTTGCAAGTCAAACAACTCCAAGGAGAGTAAAGTGCATTTTCAGCTTCCATGTAGCCACATTTCGGATGAAAACGAACTCCACAATCATTACAGCTGTTTCCCTGCTTTACAACCCTGCGACAGCCACCACACTTCATGCTCATTGAGATTTTAAACAAAACAAACTATGTGCCCTTGAAGCGAGTTGTGACTTAACCTATAAATACCTTTCCTTATTATGCAATATAATTTCCACAAGACACACCTTTCTCCGTTTACCACGCAAGCAAACCAATTTTAACAATAAACCTGTTAGTAACTGCTTGTTTCCTTCACTGATAGAAGATTAATTCCCTATAACGGTTATTAGTATAATGTAAACAACACACACGAGTTTTAAACTTGTCGAACCAACACCTTTTTGAACTATTTAATCTATGATACTTTTACTACACAGTGTTACTACACTCAAATTCGCTAAACACGCCACCAGACAAATATTTCTACACGTTATTTAATATTAAAAGTAATTTAAGAGAGCTGGTATCCGTTCACAACTTCCGCGAGTAAGAAACCATATCCCTGTTTTCTTTCCAGATCACTCAGTGATCAAAGGTCAACTGGTATTATTAACAATATAGTCAGCAGTATGATTTAATGCATTTGAGCATCACATTTCTCTAAAATAGTATTTCGACATATACCATTTGTGACACAATTATAAGCTGTGCCTTGGGCCAGGTAGAAATATGTGTGATGTTTGAAACAAGGGGGGCAAAGGCTGGCATGGCATCAAGGGTTTGGGCTCATCCCAGAAGAGCCAGGACCACAAAATCTTGAGAAATGCCTCTGTGACTTTCTCTTTGTAGCTCCACCAGTCCCCATGTACACAAAGGAAAAATCTGCAATGCCCCTAGGATATGCATTATGTTAGGAGTGTAGCTAATGGAAGTGGGTGAGATGTGGGTCCCTGCCACCTTAAAACCGCAACATTTTGGATAGGGAAGAAAACTCCAACAGAAAATCAGAGAGATTAGGAGGCTGTGAGGTGGCAGCCCCACTACTCAACTACCACAGCAAGGAGCAGGTAACCTTTTTGGAGGGGAACATATATCACTAGCCAAATTACAATCTTACCTTCTTTCCTAAAATGAAGTCTGGCCTCAATATAAGATTTGGTTGCCCCCACAAATTCACCATTTCCTACACAGTCTTTGACCATAACAGGAATTGTTCTCCAACAATACACTGATCTGGCAAGTCAACACTCCACACACGTTATATCTCTCCACAAAATACTTTTGCTTTCAACCTCGCATGCCATTCCACACCTTCTGTAGTCCATAGAATTCATGAGCAGGTGTGCTCAAAACACCTATAGAAATTGTCCTCATTGTACAAATCCCATCTCAGAGCAGGGCAGCCTCTTCCCTGTTAGTTATCTGGTCACAAACCAAATTTGTAATCTCACCTCGTTTCCTCACAGCTGGCAGTGGTCCAACAACCCCCTTTAAAGTCCACACATTGCCCCTTCAATCTGAATTGAGACACAAAATCTAAACTATCTGTTCTGAATCTGTCCATTCTCATAATCTCAACTTTCAGTACTTTCCAAAGATCTCACTTTTCCATCTATCCTGAAATTTGATCAGACCACCCTAATCTGTGACGCCTTATCTTTCTGTCGCACACTCCACTGGCAGTAACACTTCACCTCCCAGATCAGAAAACCAGGCACTTGGGATGACCTGAAACCAAGTCTCCAGATATTCAAACCATCATTCACACTCAACCCATGACCTGTTCCTGAGAACCACCCTCTACAAATGTTTAAAAAACTCTTATTGGCTAACTTCGTTTCACCCAGTTTCTTGAAATCCCTGCCCAGTGTCACTTTTATTTAAGTTAGTGTAGAATACCTTTGGATTTCTGTCCTTTTGAATTCAAAGTTTTTTTTACAGTTTGTTTTATTTAACGTGTGCAAAAACTTTCAGTACAATATTTGCTGCTGTTTTCTTCCACTGGCCCATGACATGTTTCTGTGGTATAGTACACAATGCTCGCTTTTCCCAAACCAATATGTACAATAACTGCCAATGCAACTGATTTTATTTCTGAGCTCATTTCACCTTGTTCTCTTTAGTATCTTCAGTGGTTTTTATTTCTCTGTATTTTATTTACAGGTAGGAAACAAAGGCACTATCATGGAGCAGCTACCCCACTCTTTTGATGACAAAGTTCAATGCTCAGTGTGTGTAGTTGCCTATCTGTGTTTTGATGGCGTTCCTGCCATCAACTGTGGTTATTTCCTGTCCATATATGCATATAACCATCTAGGGGGTGATGTGATCACATCTGACTTGGCGAAGTGTCTCATCTGCTTGCAAGAATAAGGTTCAATATCGATATATTGTGTTCCGTGTATTTGTCTTTTTTCTATATGTTGTTCCCAGTTGCTATGATCTATGGTAATTGCTGGGTTTACTTCCCTACCCTTCCTTAGTTTCACTGCCTAAAGGCATTTTCTTGCTTGTTAACAGCAAGGTCTTTAGAGACGGGAAAGGATGGGGGGGGCAATGGGAAGGAATTCGGCCATGGCCTTTTGAAGGAAGCATCCCGGCATTTGCCTGGAGTGATTTGGGAAACAATGGAAAACCCAAATCTGGATGCCCGGACGGGGATTCAAACCGCCGTCCTCCCGAATGCGAGGCCAGAACGCTAACCGTTACACCACCACACTCGGTATGTTTTATACTTGTTGACAAAAAAAAACTTTGGTGGGTATATAAATTATTAGAGATGCAATTCTCTGAAAAGTGGAGCAGCCACCAGAGTGCATTAGTGTTGTTGCCAGGCCTAGTAGGGTATGTAAGGGGTTTGAACAGCGTCAGATATTGAGTGATAACTGGGGAAGACACAGAGAAGCTGCGTACTAATGTGGAGCAGCATTATCGGCACCTGACAAGAGTTTGAAGGGCTTCATTGTTGGTCCCCATTTGACTGGCTGGTCAAATCATGCAATATCCAGATTTGTGGACCATTCAGATGTGACATTGGCCCAACGTTTGATCTAATGGGAATGCAAGGGCAAGCACACTGGTCATCAAAGTACCAATTGACCAAGTCTGACCACCACAAGGGAGAATTGCTGTATTGTGCACCAAGTACATCGTAATCCCTTCACACCTGTACCTACCATCTGAAAAAAAAAACAAAAACAAAAACAAACAAACAAATAATAATGGACTCCCAGTAACATTCTGTGTCATCCTGAACCATTGGATGGAGACTAGAAGAAGCTGGACTAGGGAATTACCATACCATGAGCAGGCTACTGTTAACACCACAATACAAATGGTTGAGCTTGGAGTGGTGCTGTGACTGGGAAACATGGACTGTTGATGAATGTCATCACAGTATATACTGTGATGAATTGTGGTTCTGCACCACCTTGGATAACCATTGTTGGCAAGTGTGGCAGTGACCTGGGAAGAAGTCATATTATTTCAAAGTTTTGGAGAGGCACAGCATTGTTACTCCTGCAATCATACAGTGGGGAGCCATTGGGTATGACTTCAGGTCAGAAATGGTAGTTTTTTGCTTATGGGTTTACGCCTCATCGACGTCAAGGTCGTTAGAGGATTGGGGGCAAGGAGCAGGAAGGAGTTTGGCGATGACCTTTTGAAGGAAACATCCCAGCATTCGCCTGGAGTGATTTGGGGAAACCATGGAAAAAACCCAAATCCAGATGCCCCGACAGGGATTCGAACCCATGTACTCCCGAACATGAGGGCAGAGGGTTACAGCTCACCCCCCCCCCCCCCACGATGGCATGAATTTGAAAGCAATACATGTACTACAAAATGATAATACGTAAGAACATTTTTCATTCTGGAGCAGGCTGCATTCGAACCTAGCTGCTAGTACACTGCCGCCCACAAATCAAGCAAGCTTAAGTTATCAATTAAAATTAATTTCCTCATGCCTTATGCTGTAACAAAATGCAAGATTTTTTTTATTCTGGTACAGAACTGATAGTACTTTGCCATGTGGAAATCAAGCGAGCTTAAGTTACCAATGGAAATTAAATCTCTTGTGCCTTATGCAGTAACTAAGTGAATGCTTTTTCATTCCGGTACAGGCTGGAAATCAACCTAATCACATTAAGCTGTGTCATCCTGATTTGGACATTTGGAAACATAATTCAAAATGTCCTATATCAAGGAACTTTTGGGATTACTGGAGATCATGATTCGGGTAATATCAAGATGGGGATACCGCTGTGGCCTCGCGTAGTAAACACACAGATCACGTGGTATATATGACATCATTGTGACGTATTCAGTCTACAGGTACCAACACAGTAACAGCTATAGATATGATCTGAAAATTGAATATCTGCAATATCGTGCATTATGGTTACGTTTCACTTTGGTCCAGGACGCATTACGACCGAAACGCATATTTATAAAACATGATTTCATCAATCATCATTTGAGTTTATGTTGCAATGCAGCCTGGACTATACATCACAATGATGTCATATACACCTCGTGATCTGTGTGTTTACTACGCGAGTCCGCAGCGGTATCCCCATCTTGATATTACCCCAGGATTCTGCCAAGAATTGGTGTTATGATACTGCAATGGTGAAACACAAGACTCGGCTAGAAATACTTTCAGAAGTACATTTAACAGTTTCTTGGTCGTCCAGGCTGTATTACAACCCAATTTCTGTTTGAAAATAATGGTGCAGGCTGTATTACAATGGAATTACTGCTTGAAAATAATACATCTTACGACTGACTACAGCATTATTATGACATCATTACTGAATTTTGTAGTAGCGGAATCAAGATCTCCAGTAGACCTGACCAATTATCGACCATTTTATATTTTACTTGATTCTAGAACAATCCTAGTGGGAATCAATAACACTCTAGCCTCATATTCAGGAGGATACAGGTTCAAATCCCTGCCTTGCCATCCAGATTTTCGTTCTCTATCTGACAAGATATACCTACTGGCCAGTATAATATAAAAAATAAAAACTGCAATCAACTAGCAACAAGGACAATATAAACAACAAACATTAAGTAAACTGCATATATAAAAAAGGCAATAGCGCAATCACTGGGACTCATCAAGGAATTGCCATTTTGGTCTGAAAACTGTAGCACATGTTCGTTTGGTGATACTATTTAATATATGAGCCCCTTAAAGCCCAAGTGGTGTAAGTCCAATTTTTGCTTTTTTGGAGTTAATGTTTCAGAAGTGTTCAGCAAGTTGCATTCTGTTTAAAGCACACGTGGTGTAAATTCTAGTTCCCTTAACAACCTTATAGTTAGCAGCACTAGTTTATGCAGTCAATGCAGCCATCTGTTGGGTAAAAGCTAAAGTGGTGTATATTGGAGATACACCACTGTGCCTGTAACTGTTTGCAGTTCAACCACTTTTTGCTCATCTAGAAATGTTGTAACCAGGTAAACTAAAAAACATTTTAATAACCTAGATGTAAAAGATTTAAGTTTTGATGTGTCATTATGAGCAGTGATGAGAGCAGTGTCAGTGAGCCAAGCATTTTGGCAGATATTGGAGCAAGTGATGAATGTATTCCAGCAGATTCTGAATTCATCTTCGCCAAGCAGAAAAAGCTCATAATGCCATGAACGAGGGCACTCAACATTCCATTAATAATAGCTCTTACTATACATTTTCCTATGATTTGGAAAAGTCTCTTCCTTTTCCTAAACTATCATGTCAAGTGCCCTATTACAAATGCAATAATGTTTATAATTTGGGATGCCATGAGCTTTCCTCAAAATTAGGATTTATGTATTGTTGTAATGAGATAAATGGATCACAAAGTTCCCAAGAAATTAGTGCATGTTTGGTCAAGCACATTGAAAACGGGGCTTCAGCTGCGAAAAATGTTTTAATGTATAGTGACTCCTGTGCCAAGCAAAATAGAAACTGGAATGTTGCCATGGCGATGAAACTGGTTCTGAGTGAAGATAATAACATTGAAGTTATTGACCAGAAGTTTATGAGAAGTGGTTATTCTTATTTGCCCAACGACTGTGATTTTGCCTCAATAGCAAACTACAGCAGTATTTAGCAGATATATCATCACAATGATTGGTACAGGTATACTGTCATTGCAAAATCTAGGAAGAAAAATCCTTTTTACATAACAGTGATGACTCATGGTGACTTTTTGTCTCTTGGAAATCTTTTACAACATATCACGAAAAGAAAGGTTGATACGGAAAAACATCCTTTATCATTGCTACAAATGCAGTGGATCCAGTATCGAAAGGAAGAAACATTTTCAATTTTTTTCATAGAAACTCTTTCCAAAGAAATGCCCTTTTCAGAACTAAACTTCAAACCTGGACCTAAAAGAGGCAGACCTGTTAATCTTACTAATGTATCTCAAGAATAACTGTACAGAAATCAAAGATCTGTAACAAAAGAGAAGAAAAAGGATATGCAAGACATGTTACCATTCATTCCACCCATCTGTCATCCTTACTTTTATAGTCTATCGACTCAAGATGATGCTGCAGACATTGGGCCACTAGATGCAGAGTAAGAAATGTATAAACAGTAGAATAAAAAATAGATGTTGCAGTAAAATACTGTTTTCTTTCCCCCTTCTTTAAAGAGAATCTGTTCCCTGTTTATATCACAAGTGGTGTAACTCCAAACAAAGCCCCCCCATAAAAGAAAACATTTTAAAAGTTTTTAAAACTGCCAGCATAAGTTAGAATAACTCTTTAATGATACATTGTTGAGAAAAAAACTTCAAAATATATAAAACTAATTTTTTTTATTAAAACTGCAGTAAAACATTAATTTTCTCGAAACTTGATTCATGTGAGTTACACCACTTGGGCTTTAAGGGGCTCATATGTTGCTCTTAGAGGTGTAAACTGTATAGATACCCCACAAACTTCACTCGAAAAGTGCCGTAACGCTATACCGCGAGCGACTGGGAGAAGCCTTATAGCGAAGTAAAATGACCATGACCACGTTCTTTGAATGATATTATTTGGGAATATGTTGTTATAAAGGTATAAATATGGAAAGGATTACACACTAAAAAAAAACTTTGAACAGTAAGTGAACGTTGGTTGCCACATTTACGGACACATACGCGACGTCCTACGATAACTTGTACATCGTCAAGAAACATATCCGCATGTTATTTCCAAGATGTTAATATTCTATGGCATTTATCAAAGTAGGTTGCGGCAATATTAACGTAGCTTATGTTTAGGTTGAAAGTGCGACAATATGCTTGTTCCAGCATTACGTCGAAGGAATTTGATTTAATAGTTGAAATGCAGCCTGTACCAAAATGGCGTTTGGTTGTTGCTGTTCAAGCAAAATTCGCCAGAAATTTGGATTTATTAAACATTTATCATGATTTTCAAGCAGAATCGTTAGGGGTGCCTGCGGATAGGTTAAAATGCAGCCTGGACCAAAGTGGACATAAACGCTCGCGGTATAGCGTTACGGCACTTTTCGAGTGAAGTTTGCGAGGTATCTATACATTTTACACCTCTAAGAGCAACATATATTAAGTAGTATCACCAAACTAACATGTGCAACAGATTTCAGACGAAAACAACAACTCCTACATGAGTCCCAGTGATTGCGCTATTACCAAAAAAAAAAATATAGTGGAAAGTGGTATTTTTAATCAAGAATTCAAACAAAATCCATATCACAAGAAGAAATTGCAAAATTCAATTAAATTTCTATCTATTACAATAACATACCAACACTTCCTCTTTTAGCTGACCAAGTGGAGATTGAATAGCGCTGATTGAACGATCCAATCCAATCAAATTGGTTGACAAATTCACGAAGTCAGCATAATCCTTATTGATCAGTTCAATCATCGCTGAACGTAAAATTCGTAAATAAACTCCCAAGTCATCTCTCAAGGTTTCCAAACTTGCTACATTTCGATGTTCTTGAAGAAAATGATCCACGGAAAACGATTTCTGCAAAGCATAATAACAATGACTCTCTCTTTATTCGTTGCGAATCAAAATACGGATTATGAAATATACAAATACCTTGAAGAAATCGTTACTGTCAAATGACAGACCACTACACTTGACGGGCAAATTATAATCACTATCGACTTCTTTTGCCATGACTGTTGTTTCTGTTCATCGAAACACCTTTCAACGCAAACATAACCTCATCTCGCCATCACTCTGACAACAATCACACGTAAACAACAGTCCGGGAAAGATAACATAACACAGGTCACAGATTATCTGGAGTTACAACGTAGTCGATTTACAATGATTTAAATTGAAATAGAAGTAGCATGTTGGCATGTGGAATTCATTAAAAAAAAATCTGCATGATAAAACTGTCATTCACTAAAATATAACTGCTGTATTTTTAAGAATACCTAGAACCTATTTTCTTTGAAATAATAGAAACATTCTATGCACCATCAAATTAGTCCTACACGGAATGTCACATTTTTAAAGCTAAAGCAATCATTAATTATATTTGCAAAATTGATTTGAAGATTATCACTTAAAAACAGCTTTAGTTCTGTTTTTTAAATCCCTTTCGAAGGACATAAGATGTATTGGACAAGTGAAATGGTAGGTCGATTTTTCTACTGCGACAGCACGTCACCGACTGTGAATCCTCGCAATTTTGGCGCATATGAATAGCAACTTAGACCCATGGAGGAAGGAATATCCTCTATGCTTAGACCTGCCATTTCATCTCATGAATACTGCGGAGGTAGCTGTTGACACGTAGTCTATGGCAGAACACACCAAAAGAATTTTTATCATCTGCACGCCGGGAAAGACTCAATTCTCACATCCTTCGTTCATTTAAATCAATAATTCAATTACCTGCAAATGAAAAACTTAAGCGGAACTCAAGTACATGTTTGTGGTGTTTGTCATCGCTAGGCCTCATCACCAAAGTATGAACAGCGGCGGCCTTAGCCATTGCGAGACCCTCGCCCTTTGTGCAAAGTATGTGAATCGAAAGTAGGTATTTCTGATGATCGACGAAAAATACAAAAGTCATAAATAAATTTTAAAATATTATATTAGAACAGTTATTAAAAGTAAACAAATATAAAGACGTCAAATTATTAAGGATAAACTGAAATACATAAATGCCTTGAAATATATACAGAGGGATTTATCATATCATATCATGATGTTTGAAATATTTAATTAAAGCACAAAAATCTAACGAATGAGCTACGCCATTTTCAATTCAGAGAATATAAAGGTCGAAAATCCGATATTGTGTCATCGAATTCCTCAAATATGTTTTAATAATTTTTAACCATGCGGACGCAACCGACTTAGGCGTGATGGCAATAATTCTCAGGTCTACTTCGCTGGTGGGATACACTACAGTTAATGTTTTTTCTATTATATATCTCATCACCTCGATAACGCCGTCGTTTTCTTCTTATACACGAAAAACTTATTAAGTTTTCATACAATTCTTGTACATCATTATCAGATATTTCTCCTCCTATTAGAGGTACTTGCAAGTCACTGCATTCCTTCAAAAGTTCAGTCAATAATTTCCTTTAATCTTTTTATGTCATACACGAAAAAAAAAAATCTTCTCATCATGTTTAAGTGCCTCAAATTTATTTTGGCAGCTTGCGCGCACAAAGTCAACAATAACATACAAATAGGTTATGTTGAAAATCTCCTCCGCAGGCAATTCAAGAGCTTCATCTTTTCCTTCGTAATCAAATTTCGTTCTTTTACGATTATGAACTTTGTCAGTATCATTTTCATCAGCTGTTTCTCTCAATGTTACCAATGACGATTGGAAACCATTTTCCCGATAATTATCAAGCCACTGTGTAAATGCGTCTAAGTGTTGTATAGACGCAGTTGTTTTTTCGTTTTGCAACATATTTCTTACAACAATTATCTTGTAGGAATGTGATACTATACGAAGAGAGCAACTACAAATTCGTAGGTTGTTATTTCCTTTTCTATAGAGTGTCATTCACTAACCAATTGACAATCTGTTGTATTTTCTGCTTAATCCCTCAAAGCATCAAAAATGTCTCTAGGTATTTAAAGGCCTTCACCGATTCTACCCAGCATTCCTATCTAGTTTCAAAAAGTGGTTTTAGCGAAAAGTAATTTACATGAACTTTTAAAATAGTAAACTTATAACTCGATTCGGCAGAAAGGCGATACTGCGTCTCCTAGAATGAAATTCCAGCTGTGTAACAAATAAGCAAATGGATTAATTTCAAATATAGGTTATGGACATCACTTTTTTTATCCACGCATATTGTCTTCATTAGGGGCCATTCACAAATTACATCACGCAAATTTCATGATTTTTGGACCCCTCCCTCCCCTCATGTCACATGTTGTTGTCACATTTGTGGGGACCCCCCCCCTCCATTGGTGTGACGTCACATATTTTGCAATTTTAAATTTATAAATTAAAACAGCACTTCCAAAATGCTTTATGTATTTCTAGTTAAAAAATCATATCAACAATAAATCAAACATTTAAGAAAATATAAAAAAAAACATAAAAAAATCGAATTAGTGATACAAAATTGAGTCATCATGTGTCCATGGATTTTGAACCCATTCCTTGATACTGTTTATTATTGGCATAATATTCACTTCATTCTTGATTTCGATAATTTTGGGAACATTTGATGTGTCAACATCATCTTCATCTTCCGCCACAAGCCAAAAAGTGATACAAACTATGCATGTGATGATTCCTTAGACTTCCGCGGCCATCATTGTTCATGATTAATTGACTTTCGGGTTATGCCGCGTTGTTTATTTCATTACCTGAGCTTTCGGCTGGTATCCTCCATGGAGGAAGGAATATATGGAGACGACGCAAGGGACCATCTCTACACACTGGAGTGAAACCGGGTGGAGACAAGTTGGGAGGGGAGGCCGCCATATTGCTTGACCAGAGAAACACGGAAATATGCACAAAAACCTCAAGGGAATCATAAGACACCCGTGGCACCGCAATTTGGTGATAGATTCTTATGTAACACGACGATACAAATCGAAAATAAAGAATAAAATTTTTCGATATCTCGCTTAGTTCGCGAGATATACTGTCTCAAAAGTGAGATTGTTAGGTTATGAGGGGATTCAACGATAACCGTGGCGCCGCAATTTGATGACGAATTCTTATGTAACTCGATGAGGGAAACTGAAAGTAAAGAATAAAATTTTTTCATATCTCGCTTAGTTCTCGAGATATTGTACCTTAAAATTGACGTGGTTAGGTTGAAATATGGCCTGGGCCAGAAAAAAACTATCGCCATATCCATATTTGATGATGAATTCGGACGTAACTTAATGAGCAGGTAATTCTTTTTAACTTGAATAACAAACTGTTTATTTCTACAGTCCTTAAATTTTAGTTGATGTTCAAATAGGTTATATTTTCACATTCTATTTCAGTAATTGACAAGGAAGATTTCAAAATCTACAAATATACTTGTAGACATATTTACAAACAGGAACAAGTCATATCTGAATTTTTTTTAAAAAAAAGCATAAGTCAATGTTTAGAGCTTTAAAAAAAATTAATACTTCATAAAACATCATAGTTTCTGAGCTTACTTAGAAGATATTGTACTGGTAGTGGCCTATATAATTTTGCTAGAAAAATCAGTTCATTCAAAAATCAGAAGCTAACAGCTAATAATAAATAAATTGTTTGTTCTCTTCTGGTATACACCGCATTTCAACCAGCCAACATTTCCATTAATATTGCCGCTACAAACCAAACTATGTAGTAGACACATCTAAACACAAGAAATGCATCGCGAACTACATTTCCGTCAACAAAGTTTATTTCATCACGTTTAGTAGTTCGCACAGCACAAATTATCACGATTAATTTCATCGTGCAATTTCAGTGTAAGCTTAAACGTGAGTAATGCATGCAGAATACCATATTCACTGTGTCTTGATGTAAATGTGACCCGTTTAAATTAAATTTCCAACATTTGTCTACAATAAGGCTAGCTTTTCAGGTGCAAAATAGTAACATATGCTAATTGTCTACACTACACCAACAAAAATTTGAGAATAGTATGATCCTATTGAGAGCAATGAATAAATTTATAGCGAATGGCACTAATGTTGCGGTTGCCTGTCAGATACTTCAAGAACGATAATTACAATGTGACTTACTTATGAAACGCTATTCCAGGTTTTTTCCTATCTCGTCTGTTTGTGCAACCATATGCATCGCAACTTGGCATTATAGAAAACTTTAGATTATTAGAAAATGAAATATTCTCAGCAGCTGACACAGTGCAAACAGCCCAATGTTTTGGTACTCCTACGATATCCGCCGCGCAGGCACAGTTTTTTCACGAGGTTTCACGGATTTCGCGTTATCTCGTCTCCATATATTCCTTCCTCCATGGTATCCTCCAGCCTTCGTCAGAGATACTGTTTATGTTGACATAGCAAAGAGCACCAAGCATCGCAGAGTAAAAGGCCTCTATCTTCGTTGATGTTGTTGGTATTTTTTAAAATTTCTGCTGCCTCTTTCACGCGTCGGGGCCACCACCGGTCTTCTCTCCACAGTAGCCTCGTTTCTTGAAATTTTATTTTATGTCCGGTATTAATAGCATGGCGGAGTACGGTGGATTTGTCGCTGTTGTTATATTTGTAGTGGCAGATGTATTCTTTAAGTCTCTCCGCCACAGTGCGACCTGCCTCGCCGATATAAAAACTGCGACAGCTGCAGGGGATTTCGTAAACACCCATAAGCTGGTGTGAGTGTAATTTGTCTTTTACCTTTTTCAGTGACTGACCAAGTTTGCAGTTAGCCTTCTATACTATTCGCACCTCCACCCGCTTTAACAGTTTCCCAATCCGGTCTGTGATACCCTGCGATGCTTGGCGCTCGTTGCTATGTCAACGTAAACAGTATCTCTGACGAAGGCTGGAGGATACCAGCCGAAAGCTCAGGTAATGAAACAAACAACGCGGCATAACCCGAAAGTAAATTAATCATATGCATGTGATGTCACAAAGGTTATGACACGCCCCCCCCTTTGTCAAACTTTGTTGACCCCCCTCCTCAAGGTGTGACGTAATTTATGGATGGCCCCTTATCGTATCCTAGTGAGCTGCAGTTTTGTAATGATATACAAAGCTGTTCTAGCCATGCAGGAAGGAATATATGGAGACGAAATAACGCCATATTGGTGAAACCTCATATAAAATCTCGTCTCCTACTGCGCATGCGCGGCGGACATAGGAATCACCCCAAAACATTGGGCTGTTTGCACTGTGTATGCTGCTGTGAACATTTCATTTTCCAACATTTCAAAGTTTTTTATAATGCCAGGTTGTGTTACATCTGGTTGCACAAACAGACAAGATAGGAAACAACCTGGAATAACGTTTCGTAACTAAATTACATTGTAACTATTGTTCTTGAATTGTTTGATAGATAACTGCAAGATTAGAGCCGATCGCTATAAATTTATTCATTGCTCTCAATAGGATGATATCGTTTTCAAATGTTTGTTGGTGTAGTGTAGACAATCAGCATATGTTACTACTTTGCACCTAAAAGGCTAGCCTAATTGTACACAAGTATTGAAAGTCTAATTTAAGTGGGTCAAATTTACATCGCGGTACAGTGAACGTGCATACTTTAGTCCAGTTTCAGTTTATACTGAGAAAGTGTACGATGAAATTAATTGTGATAATTTGTGCTGTGTGAACTACTAAACTTGATGAAGCAAACGTTGTTGTCATCCGAAATGTAGTTCGCGATGCATTTCATGTGTTTAGATCCGTCCACATAGTTTGATTTTGTAGCGGCAATATTAATGAAAATGTGAATAGGTTGAAATGCGGCGTGTACCAGAAGGGTACAAACAATTTATTTATTATTAATTGTTACTAATTTCATGAGCACTATGTTAGTGCAACAACGTGTATTGCGATGTAAACTACTCCCAACGAAGCTTCTGACCTTTGATGTATCTACATACATCTACATATATACTCTGCAATTCACAAAATTGTGGGTGGCAGAGGGTGCTCAGCACCAAAGCTAATCTCTTTGTTGTGCATTCCAATCCCTAATGGTACGAGGGAAAAAAGAATTCATATAAGAATCAGTCCGGCACCTTATTTCTCTAATTTTATCTTTCCTGTTCTTCCGACTCAAATTGGTTGGTGGAAGAAGTATTTTACTACACTCAAAAGTGGATGTGGGAGTACGCATGTTTACCAATAAGTTTAAACGAAACGTGTGTTGTCTATCTACCAGAGACTCCCAACCTAGTCTACTAATCAGTTCTGTGACGCTTTCATAAGGACTGTAGCAAGCGGTCACGAATTGAGCGACTCTTCTCTGTACTGTAATAAGTCGCGTTTCCAAGGCGACGCAGTGTGCACAGATAAAGGGAGGGCTATTTTTCGGCGAGCGGAAGCCGCGAGCACGTTCGTCAAGCCACCCACTGCGCTGTTGATAATAACAACAGGGACAGCCAACCTACAGACAATAGTGACCCGCCACTCGGATATTCTTGTGCTGTTCCATGGAATGCTGCTCAGAGGTGGAGTGGAGACGAGACACTCGTGGATTGTGTGAGGAAGTGAGTGGACGCTTCGGCCGGTCGACCGCGATCCTCTGAGCGCCTGAGGTGCACATCACGTCGCCAGAAGTGTCGACAGCAGTGCACACGGTAAAGTGATTCAATCAGTGCTACTGGTTGCAACATGTCATGGCCCGAAAAATACCCCTGAGTAGCTAAAGACTTGTTTGGGAGAGCCAACTGAGCTAGCCATCAGCAGTAAACTATTCACTTGTAAAATTAGATTTCTTATAATTTGTAGAATAAATTCATACCTTTTGTGCACCCATCTTTTTATGTTTTGTAATCCCTGGGACATGTCATGTACGAGGCTCAATATTAACATGCTGATAAAGAAAAGTTTTAATTGCTGACACCATACAGTGTGTCTAACAAGTTTCAAAGTAGAGACACCCCCACCAAAAGAGATTATTACAGTACTTTCTCTACACTTTCGATCAACCCCTTACGAATCGGGTCCCAAATGGCACAACAATAATCCAAATGTGGACGCACAAGAGATTTGTACGCTATCTCCTTTGTTTGTTCATTACAATTTTTCAAGATTCGACATATGAATCGCAGCCTAGAATTTGCTCTACCTACTAACGAATTAATGGGTATGTCCCATTTCATGTTCCTTTGTACTGTTACTCCCAAATATTTCATAGAATCGACCATATCAATAACTGTGTTGTTTAACTCGTATTTCTGAACAATTGGATCTTTTTTGTTAGTTATGCTAATTGTCTTGCACTTTTTACAATTTAGAGTAAGTTGCCACTCAGCGCACCAAGCCAAAATAACATCCAGATCGCGCTGAATTTCTAAGCAATCGGCCAAATTTCTTATTTCCCTATAAATAACCGCATCATCAGCAAACAATCTAAAAAGGCTTTTCACTTTGTCTCCGAGATCAGTTATAAAAATTAAGAAAAGAAGTGGTCCTATTACACTTCCTTGAGGTACACCCGATGTAACATCTAGATTAGAAGAACTTTCTCCTTCAACGACAACATACTGCGACCGACCGGTTAGAAAATCCTTTATCCATTCACAAAGCTGATCCGATATACCGTACGCTCGAAGCTTCGCTAAAAGGCGGTTGTGTGGCACAGAGTCAAAGGCTTCCTGGAAATCTAAAAAAAATTGCATCTACTTGTGAACTTGTATCGATAACTTTCATTACGTCGTGTGTAAATAGGGCCAGCTGTGTTTCACATGATCTTTTCTTCCAAAATCCATGTTGATTTGTTGTAATTCATAATGTTCGAGCATATAATATGTTACATAACTCTACTACAAACAGATGTTATAGATATTGGACGATAGTTTCCAGGATCACTTCGATCACCTTTTTTGAAAATCGGAGTTACTTACGTGATTTTCCAGTCTAAAGGTACTTTTCGCTCTTCTAATGATTTACTGAATATATCATACAGAAATGGCCCGATTTCCGCCGCATACTCTGAAAATACCTTTACTGGAATTCCATCCGGGCCCGGTGCTTTCCCCCACTTCAGGAGCTCTAATTGCTTAATGATAGCTGCAGTATCTATTCGTAATGATTCCATCACCGACTCGCCACGGCGTGGGAAAACGGGAATACTATCCTTATGTAATTTGTAAATGAATTTTTGAATACAGTATTTAGTACGTTAGCTTTATCGCGGCTTTCATTAACCTCGGAACCTTCACGAATTAGTGCTGGAATATTGCTGTTGGTACAATTAACTTACGACCAAAATTTCTTTGGGTTTTCTGTGATACTCTTAGAGAGAGATTTGGAGTGAAAATCGTTAAAGGCCTCGCGCATTACATTCTTAATATGTCCTCTTAAATCAGCTAAGGTTTCTAAATCGCTGCGACTTCCCTTCCTTCTTGAGCGTGCATGTATTTTCCTTTGTTTTTTAGTAATCTTTTGACTTCGCATGTGTACCACGGTGGATCGTTCTCCCCCTTTATTGTCCGCTTTGGTATATGTATTTCTATACCTTCCCTGACAGTACGTATAAAACGATGCCACATCTCTTCAACGGTGTCTTTTGTTGATTTGAAGTCATGGTAATTATTCCTCAGGTAGGTTCTAAAACACTCCTTTGAGGCCTTACTGAATCTATATACAATCTGCCCGTTTTTCCTTTCTCGCTTGGTCATTAATTTTATAGTCGCAATTACCGCCTTGTGATCGCTTATTCCTGTAGTCGTTGAAATGTCGGTGAATAATTCTGGCCTGTTGGTAACCAAAACGTCTAAAATGTTTTCGCTACCATTATGACACCGCGTAGGTTCATTAACTAGCTGCTCGAGATGATTATCTGACAACAACTCGAGAATTACTTCAGAAGCTGCCTTATCCCTGCTACCTGTGATGTGAACGTAATTACGCCAGTCACTATAAGGCAGATTGAAGTCACCTCCTAGAATCATAGCATGATCCTTAAAACGGCTAGCTATACTATTTACATTATTTCTTAACTCCTCGACGATAGCTATGTCGGAATCGGGTGGACGGTAGAAGGCGCCTATGATGAGTTTTGACCCAGCAACGTTGAGTTTAATCCATATGATTTCACAGATCTTATCGACGTCTATTTCATTACATGGGAGAAATTTACTCACAGCTATAAATACCCCACCTCCATGAGAATGTAATCTGTCTTTACGAAAAACGTTCATGCTATCTTTAAAAGTTTCGGTGGAAATTATTTCCGGTTTCAACCAACTTTCTGTACCGATATCCGCTTCTGTACTACAAATAACGCTTTGAAGTTCCGATTGTTTGTTACAAACGCTTCTACAGTTAATTACGAGAACTTTTAACTGTCGAGATTCTTTTACGTTGCTCCTACATTCCGGTGTTGCATCTGATTGGGTTGCCCGTAACTGAATTTCGTGTTTCGGGTCTTCCTCCCTCAGCCTTAAAAACTACCCAGTGCATTCCACACGGCCCCTGCCACCCGTGTAGCCGACTCACGTGTGTAGTGCACACCTGACCTATTAAGGGGAACCCTACTAGACTCGACCCTATGGCGAAGATCGAGAAAACTGCAGCCAATGTCATAACAGAAACGTCGTAGTCTCTGGTTCAGCCCCTCAATACGGCTCTGAACCAGAGGTCCACAATCAACTCTGTCTACGATGCTACAGATGGTTAGCCCTGCCGATATCTTGCGGTCACTGGCCACAGAGTTCACCTTTTCAGCCAGACGCCGGAAGGAAGAGACCTCCGACCCAAGGCGATAAGCATCATTGGTGCCGATATGAGCTACAATCTGTAGTTGGCTACACCCCGTCGCTTCTATGGCATCCGGGATGGCCTGTTCCACATCTCGGATCAGGCCACCCGGAGTACACACTGAATGGACTTTGGATTTCTTCCCCGAGGAATCCGCCATTTCCCTTAGGGGCTCTAACATTAGAGCTCCCAACTACCAGAATGGCCTTCTGAGTTTGCTCAGACCTGGCGGGCTGGGGGGCCGTCAACTCGCATGATGGGACTGAGTCAGCCTCCGACAATGTATGGTAAGAAGATAAATCAACTGATGTTGCTAGCAAAGTTACATAGGCCACTAAGAGCACAATATCTTAGGTAGCGTGTACAAACTACGTGGCTCTGTCCCGGGGGGGGGGGAGGTTGGCTGGAAGGCTGCGTTGGGCTACGTGGGGGGAGGTGGGGTTCCGAGCCAGGCCATGTAGCTTTCCTTTCATAACATTTTTCACAGTTAAAATGAGGAACAGAACTCACAACAGCATGTGAATATTTATTTCCCACAGTTAATTATCTCCATATGTAATTTATAATAGCTGACAAGGGAAAACAGTACAAAATGTCTTCTGGAATCAAAATGGGAAAAAGCGACGTGCTACGTGGGGGGGGGGGGAGAGGCACAAGCCACGTAGGGCTACGTGGGGGGTGGGGAAGTGGGGTTCACAGGAGGCCAAAATAGAGCTACGTGGTTTATGGACGCTCACTTATGAGTAAGCTCAGAAGCTATGAGGTCTTTTGAAGGGTTCATTTTTTTAATTTTAAAGTTCTAAACATTGACTTAACCTAACATAATCTAACCACCCCAATTTTGGAACAGCATATCTGGAGAACTAAGCACGATATCAAAAAATTTTAAGTGTACATTTTTGATCTGTCTCGTCGAGTTACATAACAAACATCATCAAATTGCGGTGCCACGGTTGTCTTATGATTTCCTTTAGGTTTTTAAGCCTTTTTCCCGTGTTTCTATGGTCAAGCAATATGGCGACCTCCCCACCCCACTTCTCTCTGCCCGGTTTCACTCCAGTGCGTGGTGAAGGTCGTCTCCATATATTCCTTCTTCCATGGTACTTGCACTGTGATTAATGAAACTCTCAGTTGTGTTTTTTTTTTTCGAAAGCTAAGAAACTAGTAAAATGTTCTTCAATGTAAGCTATATTGCCATTAAAAAATCTTATAATAATTGTCTATTGCTTAACACGAGAAACATCACAAGTAACATCAAATAATTAAAAAATATAATTTATCTTTATTATTTGGTCAACAATTTGAGACTTCAAGTGACTTGCCATTAATTGTATCAGCTTATTTCGATTTTTATTTGAGATAATGGTCATTAATCGTCTTGTCTGTAACTTGTTTTAGGTGAAGTCTTAATATTTGATCAAATTGAGATATTAACTTTACTAAATCTGAGTCACTTGAATCTGAGTCAGATATTAATTTCTCTCTAAGACATCTGAAGACCTAATTGTTAGATGTTAAAAAAGTTACAATTGAAAGCAGTTTTCTAAACTGTCTCCCGAACGCTGCCTTTCTTCAATCAGGCCTTTTCGTTTACTTTTTGACGGCGTGGTCTGGTGTCGTGATGGTGGATGTGGAGAAGCATATGGAGTAAGTTTGGAAATCCCACTTTTTCGCGACCAAATATATATCTGTGTTATCGATTGCCTTAAAAAAGTACCTTTTCTTCATCCTCACTTTCATGTTCATCAGACTATCGTAATATATAGATTCGTTTCATCCCCCATCAGATGCTGTGAAATAGATAACACTATTTTTGGCGTGTATTTTGGGATAGCCAAAAATAAAGTACATTATATAGAAAAATATTACATTTATTTTATTATGTTTGAATACATATTTTTCATTACTTCTAGATTTGCTCTAATGTCTCAGATGGTTACCGCTTGCGATTGCTGTACGGTAGGTCCCTGGTTGTGGATTAAAATTGACCTTTATTTCTGGCAAAGCGTTGATTTTTAATGCAACGATGATAGTACGGTGCGTGGTTGCAATTCTACCTTAAACTATAGGTCTCCTATTCCTGGTAGGATTACCAGCATAAAATAGGTAGATACGACAGATGTGCATTACACAGCTGGTAAGAAACTCTGTGACTAGGTCTTTGAGAACACAAAATATTTAATAATCTCATTCTTTATTAACAAAACCTATAGGTGAATCAAAAGGAACCTCAAACAAAACAAATATGTCTAGTGGGAAGTGAGTGACTTTTAACATTTCATTACAATTGCGTTCAGAAACGCGAGAATCTTTGAATACAGTATAGCGTGAGAAAGACTTATAATGGTGGTTTGTTAAAATTTTGTTTGTATACTATTTTTGTAAGTAAAAGATCAACCAGTGAGGTGATAACGTTAGATAATGAAACATTTAACGTACTTTATTACTTTCGTAGATTATTAAGTACATGGAGGAATGATTAAGTACGCCTAAGCAAAATAAAGAACAATACTCTATAACAGAGTATGGTTGGTTACCCTGGTTGTGAATCCCAACTCACTTTTGTGGAAACAACGACATCAAAACGTTAAAGGATACTGAAGACACCAGGAACAAGTTCATCATACGGCCGAACTACCGACAAGCGTGAACATAAGTAGGATGAGCCTTCACTCGGCCGACTGTCGGTGCGGTGACTGTGCGGAGTAGTCAAGTGTGATTCGATCTTCCAGCGTAAGGTGACAATAGTTGACGAACGAAATGAAACCCGGGGATTGCCCGAGCGTAAACACTATGAAAGTAACAAAACTGAGGGTTAAAGTGGGTTTTCTAGTATGCGAGGCGCGAGATTCAAATATAAATGATTTTTTCGAATATGTTTTACAGTTAAATTACAAAACATTATTATTTAGTGATAAATTATACTTATTAATATATACTTAACCTTCGATTAACCAACTTTATTTTATTGTTTTCATTAATTGATAATTTTTTTTAGATATAAAATTTTTTCAACACCGGTTGTTGCACGAGGCCCCTCCAAGAGCGAGGCCCCGGCTGATTGCGCTGTTCGCCATCCCCTAAGGCCACCTCTGAGTATGAACTATACATACTCAACATTCCCTATACCCGTTTTCTGTCATCTGATTACATCCAAGTAAGCCGTTTATATCATCATGCACTGAACGTGTTCTATAATATTTTCCCAAAACAATTGTAGATTTTCTCCTCTGAATCGAGCCAATTTCTGTATTTAAAATCACTAATGAGGGCCCCACACTGCAGAAGCATACCCAGGAGAAAAATAATAGTTTCCTCAACTCCCTGTTATATCTCCTCATTGTCCTCTCCAATTGATAATCTACCAGCTTCTTGAAGGGCTCTACCCAATTGAATTTATTATTAACAAATATGTTATATTTACACTTTATGCCATAGACAAGCAATTCCCCCACCACCATAAAATAGTAGAAAAACTTTACCTATATTTTTTACGTAATAAGGGACTTTTCTCGCATGTATCTTAATTCGATGTTGACTTACCAAAATCGGTTTCCTATCGAATATCCTCTGTAACTGTTCACAATCCTCTCTGGTTTTAACCTGCATTCTCACAGTAAATAAATAACAGAATTGTTCATTAGAATATTGGATAGTTATGCTACCAAAATACTACACTGTGGCTCAGGGGCAGATCCAGGATTTTGGTTTGGGGGGGGGGGGGGGCTTGGCTTGAGTGAATTTTGGTCTGTGGCTTTCCAATTATTCAGTTCTGCCTCTTTTGATACTGCATTTCCCATACTTACTTCTGAAGAATTTCTTCATACAGCAAGTAACATTCTGTTTTACCCAAATAGTTTTCACCTTATTCACTACCATTCTATTACTCACTATATTAAAAATGGGAGTGCCACAGGGTAGCGTATTAGGACCATTGCTATTTATTATTCTAATGAATAATTGTGTTGATTGTTTACTATCAGAAATTAAATTGTTTGCAGATGACATAATGCTGTATAAAAGGATCAAAACGGTTGAGGATTGTAAACAGTTGCAAGGTGATCTGGTCAGGATATCTAGGTGGGTTGGTAAACATGGGATGAAGATAAATGCAAAGAAGAGTTAGCTTATTAGATACACAAATAAAAAACTAAAGGTTTATTACGATTATAAGGTGGGGAAAGAATTGCTTATTGAAGACTTGAAATGTAAATATCTTGGCATTAAATTTGATGACAAGCTTAACTGGGCAGATCACTTTGGTCAGGTAGTAGGAAAAGGTTTCAAAATTCTGCATTTGTTGGAGAGGGTGATGAGGGGATGTACGAGAGAAGTAAAGGAATTGGGTTACAAAACTTTGGTCAAACCATTACTTGAATATGGTAGTGTAGGACCCACATTTTGAGTATCAAATACAGGAGTTAGAGAAGGTGCAAAGAAGGGCTGCTAGGTTTGTTTCTGGAAATTATCACAGAACGCAATCAGTAACAGATATGATAAAAGAGCTGGAATGGGACTCATTTGAAGACAGAAGGAGGGTGAAGAGGGTCATGGGAGTGTAAAAGTCATATATTGGTGATGAGACAAGGAAAGATATTGGTGTAAGAATTGAAAGTAATGCATGGAAGGGAAAAGATGACCATGGCCACAAGCTGGCACTCGATTTCAGGCACAAGGGTGTAGGAAGATTCTCTTTTTTAGGTAAGGGTGTCAGGGGTTGGAATAAGTTACCAAGAGAAATGATGAATAATTTGCCAAAAAACGTTGAAAGAATTTAAAGTTAAAATTTGTAAAGGGTAAATGTAGGTGGATGCAGAAAAGGGGGAAGATGGGTGTTTAGGGAAATTTCCACCGGAGCATGCCATTGCAATTTAATTTAATCTTTGATTGGTCCAATGCCATACTATCAACTTGGCCTCCCTTGTTCATTTCATACCAAGTACCTAGCTCATAGCGCCCTGACTGAGATTTACACAAATAAATTCTATTAATTCCATGTTACTGATTTGCGAATCACATTCCTTCCTTACAGACATTCATAATAAGGGGGTTTCAAAAAGGACTATACAACTTTGAAAATTCAAATAAATTTTATAAAACAAGGTACAGAGCTGGTTTTGGTGTTGTTTTAAAGGAAAGCACTTCAAGTTTTTTTACCTTAAACTAAAGATGTTCTATGTGGCTTCCGTTGGTTGTTCTGCAGACATCCCATCGGTAGTCAATTTCTTCCCAGACTCGCACTAGCATTTCAGGTGTAACTTGCTCAGCAGCAGCGTAATTTCTTGCTCTAAGTTCAGGTAGAGTGGCCGGCAAAGGAGGTACGGACACCATATCTTTTATGAAACCCCAGAAGAAAAAATCTAGCGGTCTAGGGAATGGGGGGCCATGCATTTGTTGCATCACGGCCAATCCACTGACCTGGAAAGCGGTCATTGAGTAAATCCCAGACGTCAGTCAGATAGTGTGGTGGTGCGCCATCTTGCATAAAGAAAATATTTCGTTCTTGTTTATCCTCATCGATCTGTGGTATCAAAAATTGTTGCAACATATCAAGGTACACTATCCCGTTGATGGTTCTCTCTTGAAAAAAAAGGGGCCGTACATTTTCCTCTTGCTCAACGCACAAAAAACGTTCACTTTAGGGCTATCATGAACATGTTGCAATGTTTCATGTGGATTCTCACTGCCCCAAATCCTACAGTTATGTGTGTTAACCTTGCCACTTAAGTGAAAAGTTGACTCGTCAGAAAAGATTATGTTGTCCAAGAAATGTTCATCATCATCCACTCGATTTAACATATCCACACAGAAGTTCCTACGTGCAATCTTATCAGTGTCTTTAATTGCTTGTAAAAGCGAATATCGGTATGATTTCAAATGCAAACATTTTCTCAACACACGCCAAACCGTTATATGTGGGACTTGCAGCTCACGAGATGCACGCCGGGTTTATTTCGTAGGGCTGTTGACAAAAGTTTGTCTCACTTGCTCAACGACCTCGTCAGATGTGCTTGGACCACCTGAGGATTTTTTATGTTTTACTGAGCACCCTGTTTCTACAAAACATCTATGCCACACATAAATTGTAGGCCTACTAGGAGGATCTTTAGCGTACTTGGTACAAAAATTACGCTGAACTGTTGTCGCAGATTTCGATTCTTCGAACCAAAACACACAGCTAGCATGCTTGGGTCCAGTGAAGGCAGCCATCTTTAACGTAACTGCTGCTAGCGCTTGTGCGGAGCGATTAGGCACTAGCGGACTACGCGAGTCAAAACTTGAAATGTTTTCCTTTAAAACAACACCAAAACCAGCTCTGTACCTTGTTTCATAAAATTTATATGAATGTTCAAAGTTGTAAAGTCTTTTTTGAAACACCCTGTATAGTAATGGGGCATCCATTAATTATGTGAGGTGATAGTGGGGGAGGGGTATCCTGCGAAATCTCACATTACCTCACCAAGGGGAGGGAGGGGGGGGGGGGTCATTTTGAAATTCTTGTAGCATAGTGGAGCTAAAAGTCGATTAGTAGGGGGATGGCTCCATCAAAATTTCACGTCATTTTAGAGGGGGGAGGGAGATCCGACCACATATCACCAAGTATCACCAGAGGGGAGGAGGGGGGGAGGTCTGGAATTCCCAAAAAAACACCTCACGTAATTAGTGGATATCAAGCAATTTAACAAATGACTTACACTTGCAATAAAACTAATATGTAATCCTTAACCCTACCTGTTTCTCTTGTGATTCCTTCACCGCATTTCACTCTCTAAAGTTTTCTTTTATGGGATTCCTTTTACTCTATGATCTATTCTCTCACAGAATATTCAGTTCCTTTAATCTGTCTTACATGTGGTCTCTGGTTCGTTGGTTAATAATTAAAAACTCTTTTTCACACCCTTCCTTCTTCAATTCTGGTTTGATGCCTGAGCCATAGTCGCTGCATCCATTCAATACTTAAACCAGCAATGGTCAAACTGTGCTCTGCGAATCCCTGCAACTCTGAGAGGTTCGTGCGAGGGATCCGTGTAAATAACGCCAACCCAAAATAACGAATACTTCATGTTACCATCAGACTGTCACATAACATTTTCGTAAATTTACTGTGGAATATGTTGTTAATATGGTAGCATTGTCTCAGCTGTTGTAAACTTAATGATCATTTTGTATTTGTTCTGGCATACTGTTGATGCTACAACTGACCTCTTTTTCTTCCTACGACCAGAATTTCTTTGGGTTTTCGTGAGGCTTTCACAAAGCAAATTGCGACAGAAGTAATCGAAGGTTTCACACATTGCTTTTTAATTTAAACACATCCTATTATCTCATCTAGCATTTCTAAATCACTATAGTACCTATGCCTCCTTGAGCATGCGTGTATCCTCCTTTGCTTTTTGAGTAACTGTATACCATGGGTGATCATTCTTTTCGTTAATTGTTCATTTTGGTATAAGTGTGTCCCTGTCTTCCCAGACTATACAATACATATAAATCGATGCCATATCTCTTCAACCGTGCCTCTTCCTACTTTGAAAGTAAGCCAATTAACCCTCATGTACATTCTAAAATACTCCTTTGAGGCCTTTCGATTCTGTAAATGAGCCTTTCATTTTGCACAAATTTATTAATTTTAATGTAGCAATTACTGCTTTGTGATCGCTTATTCCTGTGGTGGTTGAAATGTGTGTGAATAATTCAGGTCTGTTTATAGTGAGAATATTTAAAATGTTTTTGTTACCATTGTGGCACTATGTTGGTTCAATGATAAGCTGCTCAAGGTGATGATTTGAGAACAAGTCACAAATGATTTCACAAGTTGTTTTATCCCTACTACCAGAAACGTGAACATAGTTAGTCCAGTGAATACAGTATATTTGGAAGGTCAATTCCTAGTGTTACTGCATGATCCAGAAATGGACGAGCTACATTATTTACACTATTCCTTAAGGTCTTGGCAACAGTTACATATGTATCTAGTGGAAAAATAGAGGGAGCTATGATGAGCTTAATCCATATATTTTCACAGACCGTATCATCAAGTATTTCATTGCATGGGAGGAATTTACTACCAGATATAAATACACAAACTGCATGGGAATTTAATCTATTGCTGCGGAAAAACGTTAAGGATGTTACTAAAAATTTCTTCTGAACTTGTATCTGGTTTTAACCAGATTTCTGTACCTATTATGATATCTAATTCTTTGCAACTAATAACGTTTTCTAGTTGAAGCTGTTTGTTACAAACATTTCTACAGCTAACTATGAGAACTTTTAATATTCGAGATTCTCTTAAGCAACTCCTGACATGCTTTGTTGAATTTATCCAGGCTGCTGGTAACTGTACTTCCATTTCCCAGTCTTCCTAACCCAGCAAAAAAAAAAAAAAAAAAAAACAAAAACAAAACAACCTCCTATCCCATTCCTTACTACCCCTACCCGTGTAGCCGATTTACGTGTAGTATACACCTGATACATTCAAGGCAGCACTACATTACTCAACACTAGGGCGAAGATCGTGGAATCTGCTGCCAAGATTATCACAGAAATACTGTAGGCTCCGATTCAGCCCCTCAGTGTAGCTATGAACCAGAGGTCTATATTCATTTCTATCGACGATGCTGCAGATGAAATCTTGCGGCCACTGGCCACAGAGTTCACCATTTCAGCAAGCCACTAGAAGGAAGAAATGATAACCTTTAACCCAAGGTGGCAAGCATTATTGGTGCCGATGTGAGCCACAATCCATAGTTGGCTACACCCTGTCCAATCATTGGCATTCTGGATGGCTTGTTCTATCTCGGATCAGACCTCCTGGAACACACAACGAAAGGATTCTGTGTTCCAACCAGAACTGTTCGCCATTTCTCTAAGGGACTCAATAAACCCCCTATCGTTGTAGCTTCTGACCATTAATATCCCGTTCTGTGGTAGCTCAGACCTAGCAGGCTGGGGCTGCCAACTCATAGGATGATGATTGCGAAACTGAATCACCTTCAGCCAATACATCAAACCGGTAGGGAAGTGGTTCAAGCTCACATTCCTGGGATTCAAGCCAGTATGACTGCCGCTGCATGTGGTGCCAACATTCATTGTTGGGTGTATCCTTTGACCTTTGGTAATTTCCAGACACAGATCTAACTGCCCTCCTTTGCACCCCCTCTATCTCCTCCAGTATTTGTTTACAAATAATATCTCATGGCATCCAATAATAGTCTAATACAGGCATGACCAAAATTTTGTAACCATCCTCCTTTCTTCGGATTATAAGAGCTCTTACCATGACAATACTTTGCCAATTTTTACAGTTATGTTATTGTTACACTTAACTACAAATAGCCCAGTGACTAACACTGGGAATAGTCTTATGAGCTTAGTATTTATCTTGTCTGTTGTCTTTAGCAAATAAATAAGATTTTACTAGACCAAACGCTATTTTAACCCTTTCCTACCGGCTATTGGAAAAAAAAGGGAAATTTATAATTTCAATTATATATTTGTATAAAGGTACTTGAAATTAACCACACATATTTTTTTAAAATTTTTTTTGGAACTCTAAGTGCTAATTACTAAGCCGGTACTTATAAGTACCGTCAGGGACTTTGTGTTTCACATGATGTACAGAAAATAGCAATTGAAATCATTATGTTCATATTTGTATGAAATTTTTGCCTCATGATATTCAAAAAAAACAATTCTTTTTGCTCATTCAGACACAGAAAGACATTGTAGTGCAACATTTGGAATGATGTTTTGACTGTATTTTCTTCATTCTATATACTTCACATCTTCATATGATTTTTACAATTTAGGGACAGTGTATATCTCTGTTTCCCAATCTTACATCTCTCATTGTGGAATAGTATGATTTGTGTTGTTTGAATGGATCATGGATGAGGGCTTGGTGAAATATATATAGATGACCTTTTCTTTTACCGATATCCTTCATAGTCATCATACCTTGTGGCAAAGGATCTTCTAAAAAATTTTACAGACTTTTTTTCAAATATCGGACCATTTATGTTATAGGCATTGACAATACAACATCCAGAATTCCCAAAACAATCTTTACCATGATTTCGGTAATCTTCTGTCAGCATTGCACAAAGTCATCAGCTGATCAGCAGTATCAACCCCACACATGAAGGTATTGTAGTTCTTGACGACTCCTGAGCATGAAATTGTCGACTTCAATCCATCTTTTTCTTTGCATATACTAGTGGTGTAACAACAGGGTGGCAGGATGGGCAAAATGCTACGGTACCTACTGCCGGAGGTGGCCCCCGATGACCGGCCAGAGAGGCCCTCTGGTCCAAGATCCACCAGGTCACCAATCCACCCGAGAGAGGGTCCATCTGTTGAAGTTGCCATTGACCCCAACCAGTGTAGTGGAGTTTCACCGCTGCCATGAAAATTTGATACTAAATGTATGACCTTTTTATCCTTCCATTTCCAGTAGCAAATACCTAGGTTTGTAAATTCATGGTCACAATCTCCTCTTTTTAGTTTTCCATCAGCAGATTGTTAGAAAGTCCCTTGCAGTAGGGTCTGATTCTCCCACAAACAAAAGTTGTTTCAGTTTTTTAATAATGAAACTGATGAAAAAATAATGATAATACTAGATAACATCAGCATTGCTCCATTTGCTTCAGTCAATTCTAAGACCACTCTTTGACCTAATGAGTAATCTAAGAACATTCCAGTCATTTCTTCATTTTTGCCTTGATAAATTATAAACTTCTAAGAGAAGAGCTGATAAATTATAAACTTCTAAGAGAAGAGCTTCATCAGAGCGTATTTCATAAAAATATCGATTTGAAAATATAAAAAACAATGATAAAACCAATTGTATACTTGCTAAATCTATTGACCAATAATCTGTATAAAACTACCCAGAACTCCCTGACTGGTACTTATAAGTCCACGTTGGTTTTTCTAGATTATTTAGTAAAGAAACTAGAAAAACATATTTTATAGGTAAAAAATTTATGGTTAAATGTTCAAACTAAAAAAGTAATAACAGAAATTGACACTTACCAAGTAAATTATCATCTAAAAATTCATTGTAATGTACCACTTGTTACTTTGGTCAGTATACTGTCAACCCCAACTTAGAAAATTAATTTCTCGGCAATTTCACGCAGAAATTTAAAAATAAATGTTGTCATTGTCTGACTTAATCATACAACAATACATCAACAGGCTTAACAATGCAGTGGACACTGGTATTGTCGAATTATATGGTGGTAAATACAGTGGTACTTATAAGTACCGTCAGGGAGGAAAGGGTTAAACCAACTAGCAGGCAAAACGCTAACATACCTTAAAATTCTCACGACTCACATAAGCATATAATTAACTGTTCATTAGATGTTGCAGAAGAAGAATTAGATAGTCTTGGGAAAAAAAGAACTTCAAGAGACAAGTTGAGGCAATCTCCAGATTCGTTGGTTAGGTTCTGCTCCCAATCACTGATTACCCTAGTCTTGGCAATGCAGGTACTAAAAGTTAAGCTGTTTAGTTGGTAACAGTTAGGGGGTACAAACCAGAGTTATTTACATTACCATTCCCAGCTCACTTTCTGCATTAAACCAATAATCCTAGTCCAATAACATTCTAGAACTCGTCTTCCTTGTGGGGTCTGTAATTAAGTTATGTAAATCAGAAGCTTGAATTTTCCTGTATTGTGAAAGCCCATCAATATTAAAATCACCTGCAATTATATGTTTTTGTATTTGCCTGCAAGTTTGTTTAGAAACTTTGCAAACAAGTATACAAGAGATTTAAAATCCCGATTTGGAGATATATGAACTTCTTTTATAAAGACTTAAAAATCTTTGCTAAAACCTTTTATCCATTATTGCCCCTTGTATCGTGTATTTATATCACAATTTATACTAACACACCCTTCCCCTACCCCACCACTTATGTGCTAATCTCTGCAGAAGAAACATGCAAAAACATAATTTTATATATTTGTGTTGTTAATCTCATTCAATTTACAGTCAGGTTCCTTAAAAATAGCTATGTCATATTTCTTTGATATTATTAAATTGTGGAGATAATATGGTTTATTGCTTATGCTGTTTAATGAATATTTTGATGATATAAGGATATATTCCTGACAGAGTTACTGTTCTTTTGTTTCTCTGGTTTAATGTGCACATGTTAAATTTGTGTGATTGCTCCTACTATATTCAAGAAGAGAACATATTGAAATGATTTACATAGTTTTTTGCACTACTACTGTTTGCCTTCACTATCTCAGTGATCAGGGCCCGCTCTAGCGGTATTGCCGCCCCGGACAAATAGACAAATTGCCGCCCCTTAAATTATGTAGAATTATATATTTAAAAAAATAATTAATTTGTAATCGAATAAAATATTTAATTTTAATAAAATCATATATTCATAAATAAACTTATTGAATTTTGATCTAGCGGCACAAAATAGAGAAATTAGTTATGAAATATCTGTACATAGCCACAAATTAACCATATTGTTACGTTTTTAAATGTTATTACAGACGGATATTATCACACAAACAATCTAAATGCCATTATTTTGAAAATAAAGCGAGATTACATCAAATACGCTAAAATCACCAAAAAAAACAACAACTTTTTTTCTTACTTTCAGGTTGCGAATTTTTTATTACATCTTAAAATTTACTTCATCAGCAATTTCATACTCAATTGCCAAAATGGCTAAATCATTAAATTATCAAGTTCTTGGTTTTCATAAATGCTTAACAAGGCGTCGTATACGTCTCCCAAATGAAATTTTAAAGGTTTTAATGCCTCTATCCTCTCTATCCTACTCTCCCATCTAGTGTCACTCCATGTTTTCAAAGTCGAACCATGAACAAGCTTTAAAAGTATTGCCCATCGAAAAGTAAGATGCCAAAAAGAATAAATATACTTTTTGGACCATGTTGAAGAAATTAGCGGCTTCCAAGGATGCTTTTGCCATTAATAACAAGATTGAGAGAATGGCTACTACACGGAACATTGAATGCTTGCAATTATATTGTTTAATTCTAAATTGAACTCCTGCTTTATTGCCCCTCATATTGGACCCATTGTCAGTCCCTGTCCTCTGATATCCTGCAAATTTAAACACAAGTCATTAAGTCCAACTATAATGTCAGACATTTGTTTTCCTGTTGATCTTTCGACTGGTAAGAAGCCTTAAAAGCTTTCATTATTTTTAATTTCAACATCAGGATTAAATTTATTGGTTAAACATGTCTGATTACAAGAGTAATTTTCTGTATCTTACTAAAGTCAGGAGTACAGTTTAAAATTATGGAAAAATATTTGTATTTTTTTATTTCATTAATAACATGAGACTTTACACTTTGATGCAGCAGATCTACTATCCAGGTTTGTATATTTTACCCAAGATATTGAGCTTTAGTCTCTACTTTTTAGAGCACTCAACGGACGTGCTCTTCCATAATGGGATCGTATTCAGACAGTAACTCCACTATTTTTAAGAAATTACCGGTATTGTGCTCAAACAACTTGTCGCTTGTACCTTGAAAATTCAGTCAACTTTTACCAAGCATTTTGGTAATTGCAACGATTCTTAGAAGCATCTCATTTCAATGATTTATTTCGGCATTAATAACTCTTTGAGTGGCAGCATCTACAGTTTTACAACAATTTAATCTTTTTTGCCTGAATATGATTTTTCGAAATTTCATGCTCTTTTAAAGTTTTGTTGAGGTGCTTCCAGTTTTTAAAACCCTCCTTTGAGAGAGAACTAACTAAACAACTGAAAATTTTGCAACAGAAGCAGTAAACGCAGTAGCTAATCTCGCAATATTTGCTCTCCGTTGCTGAAAATTCGTGCATAATATTTTGCGCTAAAACGTCGATCTGTGTCATTGGAAGGAAATTTGTAATTATGCAGTAGTTTAGGTGGACCTTGCCTTACTAAAAATCTTCTAACGGCGTCTCATAAAATTATTGGCCACAAAGTTTTAGAACGCCTTCTGTGAGTCTCACGTTGGTGTCAGTTCCAGTTGGTTTACAAACTTCGTTCATTTGTTCGCTGTTATTCTCTGACGATTCTTTACTTCTTTTGTATCCCGACCTGATATTGGATTCTAAGATTTGTTTTGGTAAACCCTGAATACAGTATATTTTTTCAACGCGCCAGATTGATTCTGCCTTTACGCATCCTTTCCCAACCTTCTTTTTTGTACTGGTAACCAGATAGTTTTCTTTGACCGTCAGACATTTTGGAAGAGGCATGCACGTAATTCAAACAATGTACACTATAAAATAATATAAAAAGTAAATATTTATACTTGCTCTAAATAAGCTAAAACCATAACTAAGATAAATTATTCTCAGTCGATATAAAAAAATATTTATGCACAACACAAAATATTTTCCATACCCTGTGAACATAAAGAAAGTCTAGTGTTACTACACAGTCAAAGCTTATTCACGGAGGATACTATCCATAAATTTGCTGCAAATACAGAAACCGTGTATTCAGAATGGCAATTTCTATAGGCTTAAACGGAATACGTTCCAAGTTCACGAACAAAAACATGATGTTGTGGAGTGATTGTCGCACAATGCACTTATTAAACCAACTGACAAAGTTATTCACATTCACTAAAATAGTTAATGAATTTATTTTTGTTGAGACGATTTACAAATGCAGCAATTAGAGTATCTGTAAACCGCATTCGTATATATAATAAGCATCATGGATTATTATATGTAAGCAGTTAGCATTCGAAATTAAATATATTAATGGTATGTGAAGTAACTAATCGGTAATCAGCAGCTGGTAATATTATTTATTTATTAATGATTGTAAGTACTGTCCCACACCCACTAAACTACAGTTTTTTCATAAGCGATCAAAGCTAGCGAATGTAATTATTTAACCCAACCAAAACACAATGCCTGTATCTAATTTGTACAACAAATCTGTGGCGCTCGGATTACGAGAAGAAATTATTATGCAAATTATTCCACTTCGATTTCCAATAACTAAGATCCATATTGATTTGGTTCATCAATTCAATAAAATAAATACTCAGCATCTCCCGCCAAGCACTATCGATTACATGTATTAGAGCCTAGCTGCAATTGCGAAAAACACTCCTTTTCACCGCATCTAGTAACTTATGGACAGCATAACGTCGGAATCAGTGCAGGTAGCCGAGGGCAGGTGTAACAGCCCCCACCTACTGGGCTTCTGTTGTGAGCTTTTGTCGTTGTGCGCTTATGTCGTATATCCAACTATATAACAGTTTAATCATAGATGTACTTACCTTTACAAATTATGAAATCCTGAAATAAATTTTATGAACTTCCACTTATTACTAATAACGTAATAGTAAGACTAATGATGTTGTGTAATGAAACCACTTTTGTAATAAGCAATAATAAGCAAATTGAGACAACAACACGTTCTACTCGCGTTATAAGGCCATATTCACACAGAAGAGACGTGGCGCGGACTTCGGGCTGAGACATGGCGCGGACGCGGCGCATTTTGAAGTTGCTCCTATGGCGGCACAGAGGCGGCGGGGCAACGGCGCGCCCCTTTGAGGTCCGCGCCCCGTCTCTTCGAAGTCTCTAGGGGCGCACCCAAATAGCTAAGAACTGTAAGTTTTTAGCGAATGAAAAAATCGGTATGTGGATTTTTTTATTAATATTATTAATTTTTTTCTCACACTGGCGCCCCTAAATTTTAGCGCCCCGGGCAAATGCCCAGTTTCCCCCCCCCTGGAGCGGGCCCTGCAGTGATAGCTGATGATGCACGAATTAACCAATGGATGTAGGGTAATCCAACAAAAATCATATGTTTCTTCACTAAATTGTTTAACACATTTCTGAGGTTGGACATAGCATTATGTAGCTAATTTTTGTAAATATCACTAACAAAACACACTACTCTGAATACGTAAAACTTTTGTCTTTGACATCTTCAACTATTTTCTCCACAGTTGCCTCTGGTTTCGTCATGCTGCTAACCTTTAAACGTATCTCCAGTGAGAAAACTCCACAATTCCACTACCACAACCCTCTACATGCATGGCCAAACCAGTTTTTTAATAGTAATTCTCTTCTTCATAACTGTTGCAACTGTTAACTCCTACTACAGTTTTGGATGTTTCATCATTGCTAAATTCTTTTGATGACAAATTCACATCAAAAGTTAGCACCATAACTGGCAGTTTATACACTGGTTCCTATAGTTTAGGATGAAAATATGTCATAGGTTAAGAAACCCACATTTTATTCTGGTCACATTAAGGTACATTTTATTATATTTTTGACTACATTCGCATATTGCCTGACGGCTTGTAAATCATGCTGTAAAGAATCCATGACACATTTTTCAATAGAAGCACACAGATTTTAGATTGCAGCACCACAGTCATTGCACATGGTGTTTTCAAAGTTTATTGAAGCAAAGCAATCTGAATGATAGGGTATTGTATTAGTGAATAATATTTATTGGCTTATAAAGTTTAAAATAAAAATAAGATAGGATAGGGAAAAATAACCCATCACTTACCACAGATGAAGGCAGGAGGATGAGATGAACATGTAAAAAACACAAAAAACACACAATCAGCTTTACAATATTTTGGTTAATAACCTTATGTCCTTATGTCATGGATGAGGTGAGACATATAGCAGGGGGAAAGATGTGGCCACATTCTGACCCACCACATGATCCATTGTGGTGGATCGGGATATCCCCCCCACCCCCCGTCATATGTCTCATCTCCTACATGATTAAGGTTATTATCTGAAATATTGTAAAATTTGTCAGGTATGTATTAAATTTTGTAACTTCGTGAGAAAATTTTACTCTCAAAACCTTGAGTTAGATTGGATAGTTTTGCATTTTATTTCTATAGTTAGTTTCGATGATAATTCAAGCTAGAAATCAGGTTTTTGTAGATTTTAAGATAGTATTTTGCATTGCATCAGTTTTAAGCATTTGCCTAGAGTAGTATTTAAAAAAATTTGTATCTATATTATTTATTTTTGGCTAAACTATGAGAGTTACGAAATTTTTTATAATAACAAAAGTTAATGTTTGTTACAAGCTCTAGCGATTTGCAAAGTTTCAGAGTGATAGGATTATTTTAGTAGTTAAGGTCAACATTGGATGATGAAACCTTTCTGACGTAAGATTTGATGTCTGATAAGTTTTCTAGATGATTCTTGTGGGAAACAGGAAGTTTGGGATTTTCCTATGGTCCGTGAGTACCAGAACTTTCCTTGTTCGCAGTGGCACCCAGATCAGTCAGTCTTCTAGAGACCGTGCATGTGACAAGATGTAGGCTCGCACAGTAGCATATCAGGGGTCTTTCAGAAAACGTAAAGGCGACAACATGTAACTGAGTAGGCCAGCAAGTTTCATGTTTATTACAATGTTGCAGTGAAGTAGTATTACGCCATGAGGGGCCTCGGAATTATTTAAGTGTCGGTTGATTTCTAACATAGTGTGACAGTAGAAGTGCATGACAAACTTTTACATACTTTCAAGTAATAATCAATTATACTTTGAACTTTGGGGTGTGGTCTGGCTTGAACGGTTAGTCGAATTTGCAAACTATTCTTCTGTGACTTTTTCTGACGCCTATCTTTGAAAACTCTTTTAAGAATATAGTGATTTTGAACAACAACTGACTGGTGAACATTATTTGTCTATACCTTTTGCTTAGCTTGAGGTACAAAATAAAGCAAAGTGTATAATAGTAAAAAAATAGCTGAACATATCATAGGCTACACGTGGTCAAAGCTATGACAATGCCTTTTGCCTCCATCCCAAGGCAAAGCTATTCGTCTTACAAGTTGTTTGTGTTCTTTACATGTTCATCTTGCCCTCCTGCCTTAATCTGTAGTAAGTAACGGGTTATTTTCCCTTATCCTGTCTTATTCTCAGTGCCTAATGGTAGTTTCTTCGTTTCCATTACACAAAGTTTACAATAAGATGATTGGATTTAAGTGCACTTATTTTCACTGATAATCAGACAATTATATATAAAGATAATGGTTACTTGCATAGGACCTTCCAAAATTAATAGCTAATAAATAAAGTTTGGAAATACCAGAAAGCAAAAAAATGATTATGAATTTCTATGGAATGAGGATAATAAATAATACATGTATGTAAACTATAAGACTGTGAAGCAAGTAGTGAATTTCAATTCTTAGGAAAGTAAAATCTAAAGATATAAT
Organism: Vandiemenella viatica; assembly: GCA_031002005.1. Classification (NCBI taxonomy): domain Eukaryota; kingdom Metazoa; phylum Arthropoda; class Insecta; order Orthoptera; family Morabidae; genus Vandiemenella; species Vandiemenella viatica. Next base: position 27,000,910 of record CM061921.1, read on the forward strand.
CAAGAAAATAATTTAACCAACAGATTTAATCTCGATCGTTAAAAGTACTCATTATAAACTGTAGAAGTGTTTGTAATAAGCAGCCTGAGCTTGAAAGCGTTATTAGTAGCACAGAAGCTGATATGGTATTAGGTACTGAAAGCTGGTTAAAACCGGATATAAGTTCAGCAGAAATTTTTAACCATAGCATGAATGTTTTCCGTAAGGATAGGGTACATTCAAATGGAGGTGGTGTATTTATAGCTGTTCGTAAACACCTGTCGTGTAACGAAATAAATATTGATACGGTCTGTGAAATCCTATGGATTAGACTAAAAGTAGCTAGGACAAAACTTGTAATAGGGTCTTTCTATCGTCCACCAGATGCAGATGTAGGTGTTGCCGAGGCCTTAAGAAATAACGTAAGTAATATAGCTCGTCAATTTCCGGATCATGGAATAATACTAGGAGGCGACTTCAACTTGCCGTATATTGACTGGAGTAATTACGCCCATGTTACTGGTGGCAGGGATAAAATATCCTGTGAGATTATTCTCGACCATTTCTCAGATCTTAATATTGAGCAGCTCGTCACTGAACCAACGCGGTGCGACAACGAAAACGAAAACATTTTAGATATTCTCGTTACAAATAGGCCTGAATTATTTACGGACATTTCTACCACCACGGGAATAAGTGATCATAAAGCTGTAATTGCTATAGTAAAATTAACAGTCGAGTGCAAAAAGAAAAAAGAAAGGGTCGTTTACAGGTTCGAAAAGGCCCCAAAGGAGAGTTTAAGAACGTTTTTGAGGGATAAATACATTACCTTTGTAGAAGGAAGAGGCTCGGTTGAAGAGATGTGGCTACGATTCATAAATATAGTCAGGGAAGGTATGGACTTACATATACCGAAAAGGACAATCAGGGATGGGAACGATCCCCCGTGGTATACGCGTGAAGTTAAAAGGTTACTTAAAAAGCAAAGGAAGAATGATGCACGCTCAAGAAGGACGATGTATAGGAGTGATTTAGAAAAACTAGCTGAGTCAAGAGGACAGGTCAAGAATGCGATGCGTGAAGCCTTCAATGACTTTCGATGCAACTCACTTTCCAAGAGCCTTATTGAAAATCCAAAGAAATTTTGGTCGTATGTAAAAAAAATAGGTGGTTGTGACAACAATATGCCAGTTCTACTAAAAGACGGTCGGGAAGTTGATGACAGCCGCGAAAAGGCTACCGTATTTAACGCCGAATTTAAAAATTCCTTCACTGACGAAAACATGGAAAACATTCCTGTTTTTCCACGGCGTGTTGAATTTGAAATGGATCCAGTACAAATTGATAGTGTAGGTATCATAAAACAATTAAAGCTCCTGAAGTGGGGGAAAGCGCCGGGTCCCGATGGTGTACCAGTAAGAGTATTTTCGGAATACGCGGAAGAAATAGAACCATTTCTATCAGATATATTTCGTAAATCTTTAGAGGAAAGAAAAGTACCTTCTGACTGGAAAATTGCGCAGGTGATTCCCGTTTTCAAGAAAGGAGATCGGAGAGATCCTAGGAATTATCGTCCGATATCGCTAACATCTGTTTGCAGTAGAATTCTGGAGCATGTCATATGCTCTAACGTTATGAAGTTTCTAGATGAAAAGAAGCTACTTACAGCATACCAACACGGATTTTGGAAGAACCGATCATGTGAAACGCAACTGGCTCTATTTTCGCATGATGTAATGAAAGTTATTGATGCGGGATCACAAGTTGATGCTATTTTCTTGGATTGTCAGAAAGCTTTTGACTCTGTACCACACAACCGACTCTTAGCGAAGATCCGAGCGTACGGTATATCTGATCAGATTTGCGAATGGATACGCAATTTTCTAACTGGTCGGTCACAGTATGTCTACATCTACATCTACATATACACTCTGCAATTCACAAAATTGTGGTTGGCAGAGGGTGCTCAGCACCAAAGCTAATCTCTTTGCTGTGCATTCCAATCCCTAATGGCACGAGGGAAAAAAGAATTCATATAAGAATCAGTCCGGCACCTTATTTCTCTAATTTTATCTTTCCTGTCCTTCCGACTCAAATAGGTTGGTGGAAGAAGTATTTCACTACACTCATGAGTGAAAGTTGGAGTACGCATGTTTTCCAATAAGTTTAAACGAAACGTGTGTCGTCTATCTACCAGAGACTCCCAACCTAATCTACTAATCAGTTCTGTGACGCTTTCATAAGGACTGTAGCAAGCGGTCACGAATCGAGCGGCTCTTCTCTGTACTTTCTCTATACTTTCGATCAATCCCTTACGAAACGGGTCCCAAATGGCACAACAATAATCCAAATGTGGACGCACAAGAGATTTGTACGCTATCTCCTTTGTTTGTTCATTACAATTTTTCAAGATTCGACATATGAATCGCGGCCTAGAATTTGCTCTACCTACTAAAGAATTAATGTGTATGTCCCATTTCATGTTCCTTTGTACTGTTACTCCCAAATATTTAATAGAATCGACCATATCAATAACTGTATTGTTTAACTCGTATTTCTGAACAATCGGATTCTTTTTGTTAGTTATGCTCATTGTCTTGCACTTTTTACAGTTTAGAGTAAGTTGCCACTCAGCGCACCAAGCCAAAATAACATCCAGATTGCGCTGAATTTCTAAGCAATCGGCCAAAGTTCTTACTTCCCTATAAATAACCGCATCATCAGCAAACAATCTAAAAAGGCTTTTCACTTTGACTCCGAGATCGTTAATAAAAATTAAGAAAAGAAGTGGTCCTATTACACTTCCTTGAGGTACACCCGATGTAACATCTAGATTAGAAGAATTTTCTCCTTCAACGACAACATACTGCGACCGACCAGTTAGAAAATCCTTTATCCATTCACAAAGCTGATCCGATATACCGTAAGCTCGAAGCTTCGCTAAAAGGCGGTTGTGTGGCACAGAGTCAAAGGCTTTCTGGAAATCTAAAAAAATTGCATCTACTTGTGAACCTGTATCGATCACTTTCATTACGTCGTGTGTAAATAGGGCCAGCTGTGTTTCACATGATCTTTTCTTCCGAAATCCATGTTGATTTGTTGTAAGCAAATTATTATCATCTAGAAAATTCATAATGTTCGAGCATATAATATGCTCCATAACTCTACTACAAACAGATGTTATAGATATGGGACGATAGTTCCCAGGATCACTTCGATCACCTTTTTTGAAAATCGGAGTTACTTGCGCGATTTTCCAGTCTGAAGGTACTTTTCGCTCTTCTAATGATTTACTGAATATATCATACAGAAATGGCCCGATTTCTGCAGCATACTCTGAAAATACTCTTACTGGAATTCCATCCGGGCCCGGTGCTTTCCCCCACTTCAGGAGCTCTAATTGCTTAACGATACCTGCAGTATCTATTCGTAATGATTCCATCACCGACTCGCCACGGCGTGGGAAAACGGGAATACTATCCTTATGTTCATTTGTAAATGAATTTTTGAATACAGTATTTAGTACGTTAGCTTTATCGCGGCTTTCATTAACCTTGGAACCTTCACGAATTAGTGCTGGAATATTGCTGTTGGTACAATTAACTTTTCGTACATACGACCAAAATTTCTTTGGGTTTTCTGTGAGACTCTTAGAGAGAGAGTTGGAGTGAAAATCGTTAAAGGCCACGCGCATTACATTCTTAATACGTCCTCTTAAATCAGCTAAGGTTTCTAAATCGCTGCGACACCCCTTCCTTCTTGAGCGTGCGTGTATTTTCCTTTGTTTTTTGAGTAATCTTTTGACTTCGCATGTGTACCACGGTGGATCATCCTCTCCCTTTATTGTACGATTTGGTATATGTATTTCCATTCCTTCCCTGACTATATGTATAAAACGATGCCACATCTCTTCAACGGTGTCCTTTGTTGACTTGAAGTTATGGTATTTATTCCTCAGGTAGGTTCTAAAACACTCCTTTGAGGCCTTACTGAATTTGTATACAATCCGCCCTTTTTTACCTTTTTCGCTCGGTCATTAATTTGATAGTCGCAATTACCGCTTTGTGATCGCTTATTCCTGTGGTCGTTGAAATGTCGGTGAATAATTCTGGCCTGTTGGTAACCAGCAAGTCTAAAATGTTTTCGCTACCGTTATGACACCGCGTAGGTTCATTAACTAGCTGCTCGAGATGATTATCTGACAACAAATCGAGAATTACTTCAGAAGCTGCCTTATCCCTGCTACCTGTGATGTGAACGTAATTTCAATAAAGGCAGATTGAAGTCACCTCCTAGAATCATAGCATGATCTTTAAAACGGCTAGCTATACTATTTACATTATTTCTTAACTCCTCGACGATAGCTATATCCGAATCAGGTGGACGGTAGAAGGCACCTATGATGAGTTTTGACCCAGCAACGTTGAGTTTAATCCATATGATTTCACAGTTCGTATCGACGTCTATTTCATTACATGGGAGAAATTTACTCACAGCTATAAATACCCCACCTCTATGAGAATGTAATCTGTCTTTACGAAAAACGTTCATGCTAACTTTAAAAGTTTCGGCGGAACTTATTTCCGGTTTCAACCAACTTTCTGTACCGATAACGATATCCGCTTCTGTACTACAAATAACGCTTTCAAGTTCCGGTTGTTTGTTACAAACGCTTCTACAGTTAATTACGAGAACTTTTAACTGACGAGATACTTTTACGTTGCTCCTACATTCCGGTGTTGTATCTGATTGGGTTGCCCGTAACTGAATTTCGTGTTTCGGGTCTTCCTCCCTCAGCCTAAAAAACCACCCAGTGCATTACACACGGCCCCTGCCACCCGTGTAGCCGATTCACGTGTGTAGTGCACACCTGACCTATTAAGGAGAACCCTACAAGACTCGACCCTATGGCGAAGATCGAGAAATCTGCAGCCAATGTCATCACAGAAACGTCGTAGTCTCTGGTTCAGCCCCTCAATACTGGCTCTGAACCAGAGGTCCACAATCAACTCTGTCTACGATGCTACAGATGGTTAGCTCTGCCGATATCTTGCGGTCACTGGCCACAGAGTTCACCCTTTCAGCCAGCCGCCGGAAGGAAGAGAGGATAACCTCCGACCCAAGGCGACAGGCATCATTGGTGCCGACATGAGCCACAATCTGTAGTTGGCTACACCCCGTCCCCTCTATGGCATCCGGGATGGCCTGTTCCACATCTCGGATCAGGCCACCCGGAATACACACTGAATGGACGTTGGATTTCTTCCCCGATGAATCCGCCATTTCCCTAAGGGGCTCTAATAACCGCCTAACATTAGAGCTCCCAACTACCAGAATGCCCTTCTGCGTTTGCTCAGACCTGGCGGTCCGGGGGGCCGTCAACTCGCAGGATGACAATTGTGGGACTGAGTCAGCCTCCGACAATACATCAAACCGATTGGACAGACGAACAAGTTTAGCGTCTTGGGCTTTAAGCCTGTTCGACTGCCCCCGTGTACGGCTTCGAAGTCTAGAAGCCATACGCCAGTCACCAACAGGCGACCGCGGCATAGCATCCAACACTCCAGCCTGGGTTGCAGGTACGACAGTCGATATGGGGGAATCTGTGATAGGCTTGGCTATATCAGTTTCCCCAACATCACATCTGCTGCAGCCTTTTACGGCAGCTTCCAGCTGCGTAACTTTTGCTAACACAGCTGCAAGCTGAGCGCGCAGATCAGCCACCTCAGCTCGCGTCTGCACACAGCAATCACAGTCCCTAGACATACTGCTTTTGAAAAATGCAAAAAAAGGAAACAAAAAAGGAACAGAAACTTGAAATAACCTGTACTTCCTACAAAATATATATACTCGGAGTTTGCACTAATCAAATCCCCACACCACTACAGCTAAAATATAACAATAAAATACGCTACTGCACTCGGCAACTGTTCAAAGGCTACTAACGACCACTGTTTACAAAATGTAAACACTCAGAGATTACACTGTTCAAATACCCACACCACTACAGATATAAAAACAACAACAAAATACGCTACTGCACTCGCTGACTGTTCAAACGCTACTAACGACCACTGTTTACAAAATGTAAACACTCAGAGATTACACTATTCAAATACCCTCACCACTACAGATATAAAAACAACAACAAAATACGCTACTGCACTCGCTGACTGTTCAAACGCTACTAACAACCACTGTTTACAAAATGTAAACACTCAGAGATTACACTATTCAAATACCCACACCACTACAGATATAAAAACAACAACAAAATAAGCTACTGCACTCGCTGACTGTTCAAACGCTACTTTGTCATTGTAGATGAGGAAGCCTCTTCTAAACTAGATGTTACTTCGGGCGTTCCTCAAGGAAGTGTAATAGGACCACAACTTTTCTTAATTTTTATAAACGATCTTGGTGACAACGTTACTTGCAGGATGCGATTTTTTGCTGATGATGCATTTATTTATAGGGAAGTGGGGTGCTCTGACGATTGCTTAGAAATACAGCGCGATCTGGATGTTATTTCGGAATGGTGCCGTAAATGGCAGCTTACACTTAACTGTAAAAAGTGCAAGGCAATGCACATAAGTAATAAAAAGACCCCGCTTGCTCAGGAGTACAAAGTTAACAATTCAGTTGTTGACACTGTAGATCCCCTGAAGTATCTAGGCGTAACAGTACAAAGCAACATGAAATGGGACTTGCACATAACTTCCGTTGTAGGAAAAGCTAATTCCAAACTACGATTCATAGGACGTATTTTGAGAAGTTGTAATGCTCATACAAAGGAAATAGCGTACAAAACACTAGTGCGTCCGCATTTGGAATACTGTTGTGGAATTTGGGATCCGTATCGCAGGGGATTGATTGACACATTAGAGAAAGTACAGAGAAGAGCAGCTCGATTCGTGACTGCTAGTTACAGTCCTTACGTAAGTGTCACAGAGCTAATTCGTGGGTTGGGCTGGGATTGTTTGTCGGACAGACGACGTCGTTTTCGTTTGAATTTGCTGGAGAATATACGAAAATCTTTAAGTTACGAGTGCAACGAAATACTTCTTCCGCCAACCTATTTAGGTCGCAATGACAGGAGGGATAAGATTAGAGAAATAAGATGCCGTACTGATTCATTTATGTATTCCTTCTTTCCTCGATCTGTTCAGGATTGGAATGCGCAGAATTAGGATTGGTGCTTAGCACCCTCTGCCACCCACAGTATTTGTGATTTGCAGAGTATATATATAGATGTAGGTAGATTTGTGCCACAATAAAAATAACAATGGAGAGGAAAGTAAGAAGGAATTATTTAACATGGTGGTGATACCAACGCTATTGTATGATTCAGAACATGGACACTTAATAAACCTATTACAAGATTGAGTGAAGTGGTGGAGATGAGATTTTTAATATTTGGCAGGATATACTCTGTCATGTAAAAAGAATGAAGATATTTGTAGAAATTGAAGATACTCATTATAAATAAGAAAATGGAGGAATATAGAAGAAACTGGTATCAACACATTTTTATAGTGGACAATGGATTCCTCTCAAAATTTTGAGCTATATATTACAAGGAAAAGAATTATGATCAACTATAACCAATCTTGATTATTCATAGTTTAGAAAGTCACAAATAAATAATTTTCTAGCTCAGAGCAGGCATGCCACATTAGGGGCAAAAAGGGCGGGGGGGGTAAGCAAGGCTCAAGAATCTGGCCATTGTCACCCGGACAGTGGTAGAGCTTCCATCATCTGGCCTGTCGGAGGGCCCCACTGCTTACCCGGAGCCTGAGAATCCTAGGTGCAGTGATGACATTAGAAAAACAGTAGGAGTGTCAGGTAACATCATCATGAGTAAACTAATCTGAACTATTAGCTGATAATGTGCATCAGTTGATTGCTGTAATTGAGTTGATTTGGATATGTGACATTCTATGCAAGGTTAGAATCAAATATTGAGAAGTAAGAACCTTATTCTCAAGGCTACTAAACAGCACTTGGATGGTGTGTACTGTGAATACTCCCCTCGATGTCATACCATGAAAGAATGGGCTAAACAATTTTGATACAACTGTGTATGATGCCACTAGGTATGTGAAGGGGAGTGAGTCTGCAATCGACCAAATATTTATCAACAAGGAAATATGTAACTATAACATCACAACAATAGATATGGGTTTCTATGATCATCTGGTTATTAAATTGTCTGTAAAGAACATATTCACCAAAACTTGCAGGACTGGTGAAAATTATGTGCAGAGGAGTTCCTTTAATGATGATAATATTGTGACTTTCAACTACATGCTTCAAAATATGAAGTGGGGGGAAGGGATGGATAATAGTATGGATGATAATTTCAATTGTTTAATGTCTAAATATAAATATTGTTTTGAAGTTGAATTCACATTAAAAAGAGTTAGAATTACAAGCAATCCAATCACGTGGATAACCCAGGGCATTAAAAATTCTGCAGAAAATCTTAGAATCATAAAAAAATTAGCTAAACAAAATAAAAATTTAAAGTCACATGTAAAATGCTATAGAAAATTTGTCAAAAAAGTAATATTAGCAGCAAAAAAAACAGACAAATGATACATATATTTCCAAGAGTTCAAATACAACTAAATCCATTTGGAAAATTATAAATAAAAACACAGGCAATTTTAAAGTAAAAACTAATTCATATGTTATAAAAACTAAAGGGAAAATTATTCAGTACCCAAAAAAGATTGCAGACATTTTCAGTAAATACTACAGAAACATAGCAAAAAATTTCACCAACGAGATTTGCAGTAGAAATGGTAATATAAATGTCCTCATGAATGTAAAAACTATGTTTCTATATCCAGTTACTATAACAGAAGTAGGAAATGCTATTTCTAAATTAAAAAATAAAATATCCTGCAGTATTCATGGGATCCCAAACAAAATCAATTAAACACAGCCCAGGATACATTGTTTCTCACCTTACAGATATTATTAATGATTCCTTTAGTGCAGGAATATTCCCAACAGAACTAAAGTATTCAACAGTAACACCACTATGACAAATATAACATAAAGAACTACAGGCCTGTGTCTCTACTACTTGGTTTTTCAAAAATAATTGAAAGAGTAATGTATGAAAGGCTCACTCATTTTCTCACTAGAAACAAAATACTAAGGAATTCACAACATGGGTTTAGGAAAAATAGGTCCACAGAAACAGCCATTTACAATTTTCTGAATACTGCTCTCAATGCAGTGGAAAAGGGTGAAATAAACAGTGGGTTATTCTTAGACCTGTCCAAGGCCTTTGATCTTATTAGACATGACCTTTTATTAATAAAACTGTAGAGATATGGTATTTGTGGCAAAGCATATGACTGGTTTAAATCATATCTCTCCAACAGGTACCAGAGAGTAAAAGTATGTCATGATGGTAAAGAATATTTTTCAGAGTATCAGAAAGTTGATCACAGAGTACCACAAGACTCAGTCTTAGGGCCTTTACTATTTCTTATATATATAAATGATTTACCAAATCATTTATTAACAGCCAATGAGGTGGTATTGTTTGCAGATGACACTAATATTTTTTATAAAGGGGCAGGATGAAGCTGACATACAACAGAGAATTACTGCAACAACAAAAGAAGTGGAAAAGTGGTTCCAAGATAATTTCTTGATTGTAAATCATGAAAAGACATTATGTATTAGTTTTACTCATATAATAAACAAAAATAACAGTAATAATTTGGTGAAGATAGGAGATGCCTATATAAAACAAATACATGACACAAAATTTTTAGGAATATGGTTGAATGAACATTTAAAGTGGGATAAACATGTTGAATCACTGAATAAGAAGTTAAGCAAATGTTATATTTTATGAATGCTTAAAGAATGCTGCTCTTTGAAAACAATGTTGTGTGCCTACTATTCATATATGCACAGCTTATTAAGATATGGTATAATTTTTTGGGGAAATTCAACACATGCAAAACAGGCATTCATACTTCAAAAGAGAGCTATAAGAATCATGAAAGGTATGAAATGTAGAGAATCCTGCAGGGATATTTTTAAAGAACTAAAAATATTGACTCTACCATGTCTATACTAATTTGAGTGCATCTGCTTCCTGAAATCACATCAGGAATATGCAGCGCTAAATAAGGAAATACATAAACATGAAACAAGGAATAGGAACAATTTTCATATAGAGTGGCACAAGAAAGCTCTATATCAAAATAGTGTACTCTACCAGCCTAAAATTCTGTACAACTCTCTTCCTGAGAAAACAAAACAAATCTCAAATTTACATAATTTTAAATATAAGCTGAAATTTTTTAAATTAGTCAATAGCTTCTATAGTGTCAATGAATATATGAAACATCGAGAAATGAACATACATGATTAAATTATTTTGTATTGTAACTTGTAAAGCATCAAAATATTAATTTAACTTCAGTTGAACAGATGTATTTCATATGCTGCTTGTATTGACTGTGCAATTTTAATTATGATAATTATAATAATGATACATAATCCTGTATGGTGTGAAAAACTTATATTGTAATGCTTATTGCAATTACTGATGACTTGTCCTATGTCATAAATTATGACTTCATGGATCAAATAAAATTCAATTCAATTTGTCAAACAGGAAATTGAAGATGAGTTACGAGTGAGTCAAACAGTGGACTGCCAGCAGGGAAAGTGTCCTAACTCAAATGTGACATTATGCAAGACAGGTGTTTGAAGGTGAAGGAATTCTCAGCAAGTATATAGCTTTTAAACAACACAGTGCATTCCATTCTTCATAAGTGAGTAGTATGAGCTGGGTACTTTGGATTCTGACTACCTTTAAAAAAGAACAATGTAGCAACAGATGTCTGTATTAATGTTGAAGATGGGCGATTGACTACCGGTAATGCTAAAAATAGGGAAAGATGCAATAGAAAAATTTTCTAACATTTTCACAGGTTTAATGAAAAGTTTTGAGAGGAGTTTGGTGAAGAAAATAATTTTATTATAGAAGATATTAAGTTTAATAAAATGGGATGTTGGATGAAAAACAATGGGATTTTTAAGTCATACTGTTTAAAAGCTCATTGAAGTTAAATAAAGTACATTTAAGTATTGCAAATGTAAACAGAAACATTAATATGATGGTTTGATGATGGGGAAAGGTGAAAAATAAAGTATTTTAAATATGAACAGATTGTAATGTAACTGGATGATTTTGAAAACACTTTGTTATGGATGAATAAGCTTCCAAAAACCAATAAAAGTGGAACCTAAAGCCACTAACATAGTAAATTGATAATATCAACATAATATTAATAACAAAGGACTTTCCAATTAAAAAATAAACCAATGTCGTAATAATATGTCAACAATAAAAGTTATAATTCTAAAGTGTATGAAGAACACCACATTCATTTTCATTAATAGTAGGGCTGCCATTAAAAACAAACATTTTGATATTTAGTTTACATTATCTTAAAATTATATTACAGATGGTAAAGCAATATCATGATTCATTCGCCATGTGGTTTGAATGCTACAACATGACATCAGTAGACAAATAAAACACATTAAAAACAATAGGAACTCAGTCATTTAAATTGATAAAACAAATTTAATTAGGGAAATAGGTAGCCACTATCGAGAAACAGATTATGACTAAAATAAGAGGCAGTATGTGAATTCTAAGTATGTTTTTTAGAGGGTGAAAGAAAACAAATTTTTTAAACAATGTAGTCAGGAAGACTAAAATATGCTTAAATGGAAGAGAAAAACTTAAATGATAATAATAATAATACAACAACAGTTTGACAAGATTTTTTAGATTTAAGGGTGAAAAAAAGGAATTTTGCTGTAGAAGTTTGAAAGTCACCTGACACTTGTAACTTTCAGAAATAAATAGCTCCAAACTGAGTAGGATAGCAACATTATACAAAGTTTTGCAATAAATCATACTATAATATCACAAAGTTTCGGGGAAATCTGACTAAAATACTATAGCATGAGAATCGGTAATTTTTACAGTTTACAAGATAAAGGGCATTTACAATGGGAAACCACCAATAAACCAGAAGTTTTCAGCCATAGAGTATAAATAGGTTGCCAGCTTTGCCTTTTCATTTCAGTCTATCGGGAGACACAGACAAAGTCAGTTGATGTCGCGAGTGATGTAAATTTGTAATCATGTAGTTGTGAAACTTATAAATTTTGAGCCTCGGACATGGCTTGAGGACTCTATACACATTTTGATGAAGGTAAACTTAGAAATTTCAGTATGCCTTAACACATTCAGTGATGTGGAACTTAAACTAACAACGTGCAGCCTAGTAAACATTCAAAATTTAAAATTCTTGAAAGATCACCCTAAATTTGGTTATAATTGAATTCTAGGTTGCAAGAGGTTGCTTTTATGTCAATGTGTATGACTTGAAGAATAACCTGTAATTTTCTAATAAGTCCAATCTAGTATTCAACTATCACTACAAAAAAGTGTGATCTGATAACAGCTTAATTTCAGAACTTTGAAAGAATATATTGTTTAATTATTAACAGTTACTTTTCATTTTGATGTACTATCCCATTATTAGCTTTTGTGGTTAATTAAACAGTTTGGTGACTCGTTTAAATGAACCTAATAGACACTTTCATTTAGGTATCAGATTAATCAACATTTTCATCCATGGTGAGAGCTAATGACAGTAACTGTGCATGAACCCCAATGCACATTTCATCATTATTTCTTTAGCCTGATTCTTTAAGAGGAAACAGGAATTAGTTAAATAAACTAGAAGACATGGGGAAGAATAATACAACTGTAGTTTGCTAAACAAATACCTGTAATGTTTTAAGGGGTTAAAGAGGCATTTTAGAAAACTTTATTACAATGGAAAGGGATGAAACTTTAAAGATCAATTGTAAGAAAATTAATTTATAATTCTGGAATATGAGAAGGAAAAAGGTGACTAGAAAAATAAGGGCAATGTTTTGTATGAATTTTGAGAAATTTGAGGCAGCAATAAAGAATAACTGATTTCCAGATTAGATATACCCAAACATTAAAATGGCTACCTAAAAGCAAGTCTTCCAGAATCTATGGTTTTGTAGTTTTCAGAAAGAGCTGTCATTGGCTAATTCTAGTCAAATGGTGTGAAGCTATAAATTAGGATATGGAGGTGAACACAGCCAGACAGTCAGGAAGTACCATGTAGTGCATCAACGTCAATGGATTTAGCGGTCAGTTAAAATCTTGTCACAGATGCTGTAAGTCATGTCACTATACTTATCGTAAACCTTTAAAGACTCTGCCCATTGACTGTTTTAGATTCTTTTTCTTACAGGCACCAATCAACGTTAAGCTGTGCATATGCATTTAATAATGAATAGTATATTTCCGTTCCAACTACCTAACCTTTATAAAATTACATTACTGGAATTTTGATCCTTTAAGACAACAGGTTGTATTTCATATCACTTTAAACTGAAAGCACTCACTCTTCTCATTTATTCCCAAACACATTTACAAGTAATAAGGTTGTATTTATGGCCCACCAAGGAAAAACAGATTCTTAGAAACCTCCAAATACCTTTTACATTACAAAAGTTTATTCCTATAATGAAAAAATCACATTCCCTAAACATAATTCTTCATGAGAATTACAAGATAGAAATATCCAGTCTCATCAACTTAACTACTGACTGTTCACTTTCATAACAAACTGACCTACTCAACATTCCACGGTAGACTTTCTCAGTACTCTGACTATCACAAAAACCATGCATGCCTTCTCAAAAAATGCTCCATGCTCCCAAAACTGGGATTTACACCCGTTGAGATCACGGACCGAACAGATGCTGATGTCACTAGATGACTCCAGTACTTAAAACTTGTGCAAGCCATAGCTCAAAACTGGGCTTTACTTCCCTAAACCCATAAACTCAGTGGATGTTGATGACAACAGCTAACCATGTCAGCCATCACTCTTTAAATTTTTATCAGCCACGGCCATGCTTCTCAAAATCAAATAACTTCATCTTCCACAAAAAATGCCACTATCATTAAAACACTGTACAGCTCACAAAGTTCTCTGAACTGTTCCTAAATTATCTTGCAAAGTAATGGGGAAATGCCAGTAACCCATTACAGTCACATACAGGAAGGATTTCTTTGCCACCATGTTGGGGGTTTTGATACGAGCATGCCAGGGATATGATATGGTCTATGAAGAATCTTTTTTTATTGGTGTTGCAGAAAGTGGTTGCTTTCTGAAATTGAAGATTAAATTTGTTCAGTCAGCTTTATGAACACTTTTTGTTTCAAAGAGAACATTCATTTCTATAAAAATTTTGTCCATGATTCTGGAGGGGACGACCATCTTAATGAGATATTAACAGTGAGACCCATTTATTTAGACACAATCATCACATCACATAGCCACCAAATGAACGAGGGAATTTATAACCTATTTGCCACATTAACCAGGCAGAAATTCTGGAATCTATCAATACAGGGAATGGAACTATGGTTCTGTACTGTGATCCTCTATTAAAGTAAGAATCCCTACATTGTCGTCGACCAAACAAACCTAGGCAAATGTTACTAAAGTCAAACAAGAGTATCACAGCTAAGATTTCTTTGGATTACAAAGCAATCTTAGTGATTAACTTGAGTGAGAGACACAAGAAAGGGAATGGGAATACTGCACCAAGTTTCTGTACCAGATGTGTAATTTTATCAAGAAGATGAGACATGGAAAGCTTATTTGAGATGATCTCCTCCTTCACAAGAATGGCCCAGTTCATATGAACAAAACTATTGTAAGTATCTGGTTTCATGGACCTTCCACTTTAAAACTTAAACCTAGCCCCCCAGTGACTATTAGCACTTTCAAGAACTTTAAAAAAACATTAAAGTTAAGGAATTTAACAGTAAGGAAAAGGTGGAGGAAACAGTTTATGAGCAATTCCTTTAAGAGTATTGAATGTTAATTTCAAATCAACGTAAAGGTATTACATTCTTTAAAAAATGTTGAAAAATGACCTTGTTGTTTTATTTCTGTCACTCGTGGAACACAGCTAGACATGACACTACCTTGTGTATACTGTGCCTCTAGATCAATGAATCCAAGTGGAAACTGAGTTAAAAAAGAAGCAGGATTTCTTCTACCTTCACCATTCACAAGGAGGTTTTAACTAGAAATAATGTAAAACACTATTTATTTGAGAAAAAAGACCCATTAAAAATCTCTTGTGAATAGAAATATTTTGAAACATTTATTTGGATGCTATAAAAGAAGTGCATATAAGAAAATTGTTAAAATATCCAGAGCTCTTTTATATGTTTTGTTGCTCTTCCCACACTTCACTTCTTTGTAAATAATCTTCTGTGCATGTAGCATTAAAAAATATATCCATCAGCTCAGATTTATAAATATTTGTAAGCCTTACATATTTCTGATAGTTTTTGTATTAAATGACAAAGTAATTGTAGAACATAAGAAAGGTTTGACTATTATATTTATTATATTTCATACAGAAAATCACAAAACAATCCCGATAGACTACATATGTTATGTTAAATGATCTGCACAAAAAGTCAATTAACAAAAGTGGTATCATTTTTAAGTCATAAGTAAAAAAAATCTGGAATGAAAATTTAGATGTGAATCTCCCCTCCAATCTCCCAGAATACTAGGAGTTTTATATCTACAGCATATAGGAGTTTTAATTATTTTGATTGATGGTTCTAAATTGGAGGTCATTTTCTTTAATTTAAAATGACAGGAATACAATTGAAGCAGTAACTAACTCCAGTATAGTTTAGAAAGCCATGCACTCATTTAGCCAAGAAGGAGGCAAGTCAATAGATCAAAATAGTATGTAGAAGGACAAGGTTTGTATATTCCTCAGCAGTATCACTTATTGGCAACACATGAAGTAGTTTTTGGATTAGATTTGATAAAAAAGAAACAGAGTCTAAGTTTATTAATTACAAATAGACAGAAGATTAATGGTTGGGAAAACAGTTATCTCCATATCTTCTTCAAAATGGTTGGCCCCAAAACAAAATAGCCATGGAAAGTTCAGGAAAAATAGTTTATGATAGCAGTAGTTAGTGTAAGGAGAACTTTAAGAATAAATGACATATCTAAGACTAAATTAATATGGAATGCTGCACACTTTAGAACCAGAGGTAACTGAAAGCATAATTGAAGCAAATATTAAAATGGAACATACTATAAATAAAGACTATCCATATATCTGTGATAACTGCTACACAGAAATAGTTTACTTCATGGTCTCACAGGATTTGGTATCTGGATTGTTAATTCACAGATAAACCATCAAGAAAATATTGGATGGGTGGGTAAAAGCAGAGGAGTATTTATTTTTTCTGTTTTCTTGCATCTCTTCATTTCCTTCTGAATTTATATTATATACAATGCTTTGACCATGTTTCAGAGCATCATATCTTTCTTCCTCTCCTTGAAACTACCACTAATTAGGAAAGTTATGTTTATTGACGACTCATAGGTTCACTTCAGTATTGTTCACACAGCTTCTCTGCAAGCAATATTTGAAATGGTGGTGCCTGGCATGTGTATGAACAGTTTGATTTATTTGTTCATATATAAACTGTTTTAAAAACAAAATCTAAAATATAAGACAAGCACATAATTACTGCATATATAGCATTTTAGAGTGGTACACATTTTAACTGTGATAAAGCTCTGCTTAACAGTATATAATTTTATGTGGTCTCAAAGACCTGGTGACAGAGCTTCTTACTGGCTGCGCAATGTGCCTCTATCATATCTGCATAAACTCACTTAATAATTTTACCAGGTATAGGAGACCTACAGTTTAACATGAAATCCAAACCACAGATCATTCTAGCATCTTCACGAGGAAAGTCTTTGCCAGACATGGAGGTCAAATTTAAGGCCCATAAAAATTCTAGCCAAGACTAAGATTCAAACAATGGACCTTCCATACTCCATTCATGTGCTTAAACAACTGAGCTACCACACTGCTCGGTAGACAATATAAAATGGATATACAGTTAAGAGGATATACAAAAATTCTGAAATTTACCATTTTACCCTCTGCCTCATGGATGAAAAGTATCCCATACATTAAATAATGATATTAGCAATCACTATGCTAAGTTTATATGGAATTCAATAGTATATACAAGTAGTGTATACAGATAGATAAAAAGATATGGTTTTGGGCCCTGTATCATGGGGAAGTATATCCTAATCAGGATAAAAAGTATTCTGTATCCTAACTGGTGACATAAGCTATTACTATGAGAAGCTTTGTTGAAATATATTAATTAGTTTCTGAGTGATTAGTGGACAGTCAGATCAAATTTTCATCTTACTGTTTTAGACTATATGTCATTAGGAACTCTGACTGGTGAAAGGTCCTCAGTTCAAATCCAGGTCTCAGCCTAAATTTTCAAAAGGCCCTTAGGCAAACCTTCACCTCTGGCACAGCTTACTATGTAAAGTGAAGTATGCCAGAATGTTTCCATAGTTTGGATTCCACATTAAAAATCAAGGTTCGCTCTAGATCTATCAACTCTAGCTGTAATATAAGGATTTGTCACATACAAAGCAAATTCAATCCAAACGAATGCTTATAGTGGCCTTAGCTGGCCCAAATGAACATATGGACATCCTTCATCCTGACTGATGACACAAGTTCGAACTACATGCTTAGTTTGTATGATGTATAATAGGAAATTTGGTAACTTATCAGGACAGAAAGAATCCTATATCCTGACAGATGATTAAAGCTATCACTATGTGCAGTTTCATTAAAATACATTCATTATTTTCCGCGTGATGCATGAACATTCCCACAGACAGAAAAATCTAAATGTTACTTTTTTGGCATCTCTATCATCAGAAGTGGACACTTAAATTACTGTTTTTCAAATAAATTTTATGCACAGACACAGATTTTCTACAATTTTATTATGTAGTATGGATTGTGCAATGTACTTCACCCTGCAATTCTCCCAGCGCTGCATCAAGTAGCCACTTGCACCACTAGATAAAAAGTTCTCTGTGTGTAAATTTATGATATTAGCAATCACTATGGCAAGTTCTTTTGAAATCCATTCATCAGTTTTGGCCTGATGCATGAACATATAGAAAAAAAGATCAAAATTTAGAATTTTGGATGCTGTATAATAGAGAAATAAAAAGTATTGTATATCCTGACTAGTGACATAAGCTATCATTATGTGTAATTTCAATAAAAATTGTCTATTAGTTTCTGTGTAATGCATATTCATACATACATAGAGACAGAGATACAAATGAACAAAAATTCTAAATTTTACTGTTTTGGCGTATATATCATCAGTAGTTTTCATTGTAATTATTTATTTGAAAAAATGTAATGTACAGATACAACTTTTCTACAATTTTATTACATAGTGTAGATAACACTTCAAAAAGGCACTTTTTAAATCTGAATATCTGAAAGTACATCAGTCAGGATCTTTTTGTATGAGAAATTTTCTAAGAACTTATATCTCATAATCAATAAATTTCTATATCAAATCTTCTTATTTACATGTATTACTTTCCTTAAAAATAATCCAAATTTATTATTAGAATATGTACAAGGTAGGTCTGATATAATATTTTTTAAAAAATGTACTAGCTCATAATTTAAAAAAGATTGGCCTAAGGTTTCAGTTTGCCTTTTTTTTTTTTTAATTTTGAAGCCATTAATGAAATGTTGTTGCTTTTGTAGTTTCTTTTAGAATAATTCTCATGCCTGCTATCATGAATGTAGCAGGCCAAAGACTTGATTTTATTACTAATATTTTCTAAACATATCTGAGTTACACAGTTCTAAAAGCACTAATAATAGATTACCTATTTCAGTGAATAAATAACAGTTCATAGAATAATTAATGCATATGAGAGTATGTTTATATATCAACACTCTCTTTATTGTTCAAACAGAAATTTTTTGTTTTAAAGTGAGTGCTTATCCCTTTTTTTTCTCAGATATTTCAAAAATAAAAGCTACCTTCCAGACATCAGAAGCATTCTGACACTTGAACTATGATTGTTAACCAGGAAAGTCATGAAGTAAACATTGCTAGTCACCTCCTATTATAAACAAACTTATTGTCATAAACTTTATTGCTTAAGGCTTAAGTAAATAGAAAATAACAGTTTTATTTCTTCATTTCCATATTCTATATAAAATTAATATATCCAAATAGATATATTACACTGAATAAAATTGGGTTGCTGCAGATGATTGCAATTCTATCTGACCCATTTTAAATTGAAGTCTCTGAAGCCATTTGAGGAGGACAATGTTACACAATGGCTGGTTCTGATCTGTAGGTGGCATTGTTGGTGTTATTGATGGAGGGAAATTGCGACATCCCTGCAAGCGAACTTGCAAATGTCCTGGTAGCTGTAAATGTAAATAATTGCTTGGCATCATAACCCACACACACTGATATTAATTAAAACAAATCTGCAATACATTACCTGAATATGATATGCAAATAGGACAGGACTCCACAATGGCAACAACTTGCTCAACAATGTTGAATTACATTCCAAAAGTGCTTCCAAAAGGCTAAGGAAATGTAAATTAACCATCTCAGCAAGCTAAAAGAGAAAGCAATTCAATAACAAATAAAACTTCCATTTTTTAAAAACACAACTTTAATAATATTTTTTCTTTTTACTATTTTTATCCACAAAAATCAGTTATAGATATTTTAATATAGCTTAACAGATATCCTGTGAATCAAACAAAAATATAAGATGTGTGTAGGACATGAAATATTTTGTAATGAGAGAAAGTTAATTCAGGTTGTGGAGTAAAGAGAAAAAGGACATGCCTTCTATATAGATAATGATACCACAGCTTCTAAGTGTAAATTCAAGAAATTTAACATATAACACATTAATTGGAAAAACTGGGAGGAAAAGTTCTTGTGTAATATCATCAGCAATACGACCAATAGGATTTCGATTATTGAAAGAAACTATGTTTATTCAGTTAGATGTGGGAGAAATACTGGGCACATAATATTTTATAAACTAAAAGAACCTTAAATATGAAATTTCAGGATAAAGGTCCAAGTTTTAATAAGGATTTTTGAGAATTAAACAAATTTTAAACCTGAAGTCGGAACATAAAATTTTACATAAATCAAAAATAAAAGCTTTAAGTAAGAACAGTTTAACATATAAATAAATGGGATTACACATGGAATAATAATACAATAACACCACAAACCACGGCAAACAGTTTACGGATGCAAAGACATATTTTCAGTCACGCAACCAAAGATTTCAGAATAATCAGTTTTGAAATAGAAAGTGTTAACTAGGGGCTCACATACCAGAATAAAATCCATTTGAAATTGATAAGAATCATACTAGTTTCATGTATTAAGGGGAATATTTAAAATATAATTTTGAAGGATTCCAATGCTAGGACTTGAGAAGAAAGTGTATATGCTGTTAATGGTTTTACATAATATTTCATGAATACATTTCTGTAAAAGTGAATATGAGGTACTGATATAAACTAGACTTAAAAAGGAATTTTCTTTACTGAATAGGAAAGGCAAATTTTAAGAGAAAATCTAAATTCTGGGTTTTGTAACTTTGAGTAATTTTAACACATAAACAAGAGCATAGTTTGGGAATAGCATAAGGAGACAAAGTTCTTAAAATATTTAAAGCTATGTCATATAAATGGGAAAAATTTAGGGTACAGAAGTTGTTGGCTAATTTCCAGTGATGTGGCAAAGAACCTTCTAGAACAATTGAGAAAGAGAAAGCTGGAAGAAGCCAAGTTTGGTATGAGACCATAAAAGGCAGAACAGGGTTGAACTCTGATGGTTATTATGTGTACAACTTTCAAAATGACAGCACCGGTGAGTATGTTGTGGAAATGGTGGCAGAAAATGATTTCAGGTGAACCGTAGAGAGGTGATAATGTCAAGACGAGACCACTAGGGACCTCTAGCATGATAGGAATGTAGAACTTAAACTATAACCAGGCAATTGAGGACATGATGCAACTGTGTGTAGTAAAATTTTGGAACTTTAAGTGGAACAGTCAAATAAATTTTTGTGAACAGTAATTCAAGATAAATAACTTTCTACAACTATTAAGATTGACCAAGAGATTGCTACTGTTTGACTGAATTTTTCTGAGGTAAATTAGTAATCTGGAAGTATGGATGGATGCCTGATTAACAAACATGTACTGTTAGTATTGGAGTTAATTTGAAAAGAAAGCAGAACTCATTAAACAAAGTGATTATTTGGAACTATGCATATTTTTATTTTTGGTAGTAACCCTGTAGAATTTTGTAGTGCTGTAATAAACTAAATCTTACAAAACATTATGTATCACAGAACACTGGTGTAATGCCTGTGGCTATGAAACTGCAAGCTGTTATTGCCAAATAAAAGTAAAATGTGGTGGTTCTTGCATATTTATAAAGTCTGGTATGATATACAGAAATGTAACAGGCTGAGTGGGGATAAAAACTTTAAAGCCTGTATCACTGTGATTTCTGTAGAAGATGCAACTATCAAAATAGATATATATATATATGAATATATGTCACCAAACTCTATAGTTCAGACACTGTTGAATTCTTCCCTAAATTAAATTTGATTTGAGACAAAGTGAACACTAGGAAAAGTAAAATCTTAATATGTGGTGATATGAATGTAAATAATAAAATCAAAGATAAGAGTACTATAGATTTGTCTGATATTATGTATTTGTATGGTAGTTCTTTTCTGATAGAAGGTGCAATGATAGTAACATCAAATTACAAATCTACTGTTGATCATGTTCTGACTAACTTGGATGTGAAGGACTGTAATCTTAACTATCAAAAACTTAGGCCTATCTCACCATTATTGTCAAATTTTAATTTTAAATTTGGCGATTCATGAACAACATAAGTCTAATATATATACCAGTAGCTTTCCTAAAGCTAGGAAAAACAAAATTTCTGGGAATATGGATACAAGATAATTTAAAATGGAATATACACGTTGATCACCTTTGTAAAAAATTAATTACCATATGCTACATGATGAAAAAATTAGTTGGCTGCATATCAGATGAAACAACTAAGAATATTTATTTTGCATATGTGCACTCATTATTAAGGTACGGTGTTATATTTTGGGGAAATTCCCCACCAAGTATCAAATGTTTCAAAATGCAGAAAAAAATTATTAGGATTATGAATGGGGTACAGAGTAGAACCTCATGTAGACTTTTATTCAGAAAAATGCAAATTCTACCACTGTCCTGTACATATATGCTGGAAACTATAACATTCATTAAAAAAAAAAAATACTGAAGCTTCTGGGTATACATTACAAACAAACAGTGATGTGCACACATATAATACTAGACAGACATTAGATTTACATGTATCACTAACAAATACTACCCTATGTCAGAAAGGACCACTACATACAGGAATCAGATTGTTTAATAACCTGACACATAGTATCAAATCTGTAAAAGAAAATACAAAATTCACTTCAGGACTGAAGGAGTACATGCTCGGCCACTGCTTCTACAGTATTGATAAGTATTTTTAAAACAAATGATAGACTTAAATAGTGAAAAATCATGTGTTATTTGTAATTATAAATTTTGTGTCTTTATCAAACTTCTACAGCTATCTTACGAATGATCACAGCATTGATAAATGCCCATGTGTGTGTGTGTGTGTGTGTGTGTGTGTGTGTGTGTGAGAGAGAGAGAGAGAGAGAGAGAGAGAGAGAGAATGTACTGTCTGTCTACGTTCAGACTATTTTTGACTTATCCCATATCATTTGTACTTTGTACTATGTATGATGCTAAGGGACCAATAAATACAAATACAAATCTTGAAATATTATTTAAATTGTGTTTGGATACTTGCTGCTTACCACAGGACTGGAAAAGCGAAATAGTTGTACCGGTACATAAAGGAGGGGTAAGAAATAGAGTTGAGAATTACAGGCCAATCAGTTTGACATCAGTGGTAGGTAAATTAATGGAAAGATTGATATGAAACTACATCAGAAATATACGTGAGGAACGTAAGTGGTTTTCAAGCAGGCAACATGGGTTCAGGCAAGGATATTCATGTGAATCTCAGTTGGTGGGATATATGCAAGATATTTCAGATGAAATGGATAAGGGAGGCCAAATTGATAATATAGCACTAGATCTGTCAAAGGCGTTTGACAGAGTGAGCCATAAAATGGTATTAAATAAGGTAAAAACTATTGGAGTGGATGAGAAAGTTATTTGCTGGGTGGAAGAATTTTTAAAAGGTAGAAAACAGAAAGTTAGGGTGGGAAATGTAGTATCAAAAGAAGTGGAAGTAAAAATGGGAGTGACACAGGGTAGTGTATTAGGACCATTGCTATTAATTATTCTAATGAATAATTGTGTTGATTGTTTACTATCTGAAATTAGATTGTTTGCAGATGACATAATGATGTATAACAGAATCAAAATGATAGAGGATTGTAAACAGTTGCAGGGTGATCTGGACAGGATATCTAGTTTGGTTGGTAGACATGGGATGATGATAAATGCAAAGAAGAGTCAGCTTATTAGATACACAAATAAAAAACAAAAGGTTAATTATGAATATAAGGTGGGGAAAGAATTGCTTGGCGAAGACTTGAAGTGTAAATATCTTGGCATTACATTTGATAACAAGTTTAACTGGGAAGGACATATTGGACAGGTGGTAGGAAAAGGTTTCAAAATTCTGCAGTTGTTGAAGAGAGTGATGTTGGGATGTACAAGAGAAGTGAGAAGATTGGGTTACAAAACTTTGGTCAGACCATTGCTGGAATATGGTAGTGTATGTCAGGGGTCAAGCGCGATACAGGATGGGTATCGGCTTCAGCACCTGAACTCGAAGTCTTCCAAAAGTTATCAAAGTTCTGAAAAAGTTCTATTACCGTGTTAAACCATGTAGGATGCTAACTGTTAAAAGGACCACAGTCGCCACTTACAGATTAACCTCCTGTAAGAAAGGTACTATTGTAGAAATGAAAGTCTAAAGTTGAATAACTGAATTATATTCTTGAAAATTTTCACATAAGTTACAAACGTCACAGTTAGCAATGGCTATCAGAGTAAAATCATCAACCGAAGATCACAAATTATGAAACAGAGCAGAAACCGCACTACCCCAAAAATGAAATTGAAAGATAGAACAAACACATGTCGGAAAGTTGCTTAGTCACATTGTTCGTGGTAACATTTTTGAAGATGGCGTCGATCGACCATTGTCTCTGAACTTCCCCTACCAAAAGCTTCCGCGTGCGCCCCGAGCTTTCGCACTTGCGAGGAGCGTGCGTCCTCCTCCAAGTTAGATAATGTACTAAACTGCACCGGCCTCGCTGTCACCCCCTGACTCACTTATATAGGCGCACTTCAAGGACGCTGCACTCCGGCAGTGTCCTGCCGCGCTCTCAAACATTCACTTACATTTAATTTTATAACTTCCTTTCACAGTGTTCAATTTAAAATCTGGAAATAGCACGAGTTATGGGAGTTTACGTGTGTCGTGTGGTGAGGCAAAATTTTAATTTATTTTTAACTTTAATTTTCGGTCTGACGTCACGACAAATTTGAAATAATTTTCCTGTTGCGACATACTCGTAATATTTTAGGAATTTTTAAACGGCATAAGTTACAAACATGACATTATGATCAAAATGTTGGCCCTGATTTTAGCCTCTCAAAAATGTAAATTTTATTTAAATCGGTCAGGAACTGATTAAGTTATTACAATAAACAGAGATTTAGCACTCGCACCATTTTTATTATTTATGTAATTTTATGCATAGCTCTGAAGGTATGTTGATTATTAAGCCGGAAAAATTACTAAAGTGTCGCCTGTATTAAAATGCGTTTTTTAAAAGTTATCCCATCTTCGTGGGTGTGATATCTTGGACACAATAAAATTATCCTGTTTTTTCCACATGGGCTGTCGTCGAGTGAATTTAGAAATTCCCTAACATCTGTCCTACTGCGTTCAATAACCTGAAATTAAGGTATGTGAACCTAGGAGAGTAGATCTTTAAGGAAAACTACTTTTTAAACTGGAATCAAAGTAGGCTTTTGAATAAGAAAATGTTAAAGTTGAGTGACCTCTTTTATACTTTCAGATAATATTTAAAAATGCTTAAACGGCTGTAAACTACCAGATTTAGTTGAATTTAATTCTCTTTCGGATTACTTTAATTTATTATTTACTTTCTATCGTGTGACAGTGTTTAAAATCAGTGTAAAAGCATCTTATATGTACAGTGCCTCTGGCAAGTTACTTCGAAATTGGATTAACAAACAACAGGTTAGTAAAATGTCTTTTAATGGTTATAGAAAATTAACTACTTGTATTTACTAGCTTTTAACTGTTCTTAGCGCTTTTAAAATGGTTTAACTTTATTGGAATTAATGTTGAAAGGCTTGATAATTTCGTCTATTTACCGGTTTCCTGTTTTTAATGATATTTCATATTTTCCGGATTAAAACTACTTTGAACCTATTAAAACTGAAAGAGAAGATTATTTACTACCTTTTTATCTACTTTTTAAGTCTTGAAATTACTTAAAAAGCCTACAATCGTTTATGTAAACTGTTTATGCAAATGAGTGATCTTCTTTCCTCAAAACTACTTCATGTTATTATTAGGTGGTTAGAAACTATTAGAAACTTGTCAGTTATCCTTCTAAACTGTCTCAGGCATTATTCTATTTACTTTTAGAGCTTCTAAATGGTCAAATTACATCAGGATCTGTTATTTTCATCTGCTTCATTCTACTATCCAGTAATCATATTTATTTCTTTAAAATCTCTGCTGAACTATATTTTACTGTGAAGTTATGGTTATTGTAGGTCTAGGCCTGGTTTTTATTAGCTTTTTACAACCTTTACTGTATTAAAATCTCTTCAGAAATACCAAAACCTGGTATATGGCAAAATTTAGGGTTAGATTTGCTTCATATTGAAATTAACTATTTCTCTCTGGAAAAATTCTTAGTAATTATGATAAAAAGTTTGTTTAGGCACTATATTTACTGTTATTTAACATTTACTTCTTTTAAATCAGTTCAGAATATCTCCCTAACCAATACTAGGATCTGATAGTGAAAGTTTACTTTTATTTGGAATAACCTATTTCCTGCTGAAATATCATTGATTTATTGCAATTTATGGTTTATTTATGTTTGCTATATGCTGTTTATTTACTTTACTGTACTCGAAGTGTTGTTATCTCGATTTTGACTATGGTATCGTGTATTGATGTTAACCTCAAACTTGGCCGGATTTTAATGGAATCTCGAAAATAGAGCGAAGGGTACCTTACATGTAGTATGGGAACCTCATTTTACGTATCAAATACAGGAGTTGGAGTGGGTGCAAAAAAGGGCTGCTAGATTTGTTTCTGGAAATTATCGCAGAATGCAATCAGTGACGGATATGAGAAAGGAGCTGAAGTGGGATACATTACAAGATAGGAGGAGGATGAGGAGGGTCATGGGAGTGTACAGGGCATATACTGGTGATGAGACATGGAAAGATATTGGAGTAGGTATGAAAAGTAGTGCATGGAAGGGAAAAGATGACCATGACCACAAGCTGGCACTCGATTTCAGGCACAAGGGTGTAGGAAGATTCTCTTTTTTAGGTAAGGGTATCAGGGATTGGAATGAGTTACCAAGAGAAATGATGAATAATTTACCGTAAACGTTGAAAGAATTTAAAGATAAAATTTGTAGAGGGCAAATGTAGGTGGCTGCAGGATAGGGGAAAGATGGGGGTGTAGGGAAATTGCCACCGTAGCCTGTGCTCCATTGCAATTACATTAAATTTATATAAAAAAGTTGTGTCTGTGAAGATTACCACTAACAACATTGCCTTGAAATCAATTCCTAGCAGCCACTATTGCAATAAATCCAGAAATTCATATTCTGTAACTATTTTGTGGCTAAATTTCTACATTTATTTTGGTCCACAATGTTCAGAATAGTAATGGCAATGGCGATAACTCAAAGAAACAAACCAAGTACATTACAACCTACCGTTTTTATTTTTTTTTTTTTTTTTTTTTTTGTCATCAGTTTTTCGACTGGTTTGATGCAATCCTCCATCCCTTCCTATCCTATGCTAACCTCTTCATTTCTATATATCCCCTACAACCCACGTCCTCAATTATCTGTTTCATATATTCTAATCTCCGTCTTCCTCTACAGTTCTTACCTTCGACTGTTCCCTCCACAAGCAAATTAACCAATCCAGCATGTCTCAAAATATGACCTACCAGCCTGTCTCTTCTTTCTGTAAGCTTCTTCCATAACTTCTTTTCTCACCCATCATTTCCAAAACTCGTTCATTTCTTACTTTGTCTGTCCACCTAATTTTCAGCATTTTACTGAATCACCACATTTCAAATGCTTCAATTTTCCTTCTTTCCGGTATTTATAAAGTCCATGTTTTGCTACCATAAAGTGCTGTGCTCCATACATAGAGTTTTAAAAAGTTCTTTCTAATCCCTAGATCAATATTTGAAACTAAAAGATTTCTCTTTTTCATGAAGGCTCTTTTTGCTAGTGCTATTCTGCTTTTAACATCATTCCTGCTTCGGCCATCAGTTGTAATTTTGATTCCCAAGTAAAAGAATTCACTTACTTCTCCTATTGCATCTGATCCTATTTTTATATTTAATCTACTAGTGTTGGTATCATTTCTGCTACATTTCATCACTTTTGTTTTGCTTTGATTTATATTCAGTCCAAAATCTTCCTTCAGTATTTTGTTCATGGCATTCAGTAACTTCTCAATATCCTCAGCACTCTCTGCTAACAAGACAATGTCATCAGCAAATCGTAGCATACTAATTTTTTCTCCCTGAAACCTTATGGCACATGGAAATTTTTCTTTGACTTTCTTCATTGCTTCTTCTACATACAAGTTGAATATTAGCGGGGATAGAATACAACCTTGTCTCACACCCTTTTTAACTGATGTATGTCTCTCGTGATTCTCTACTTTTATTATAGCCACTTGATTCTTATATAGTTTAAAGAGTATTATTCTATCTCGATACTTTAGACCTGACTTCTTTAAAATTTTGAACATCTTGTCCCACCTAACATTATCAAAAACTTTTTCTAAATCAACAAATGCCATAAAAGTATCTTTGTTTTTCTCGATCCGCCCTTCAAGTATTAATCTCAAAGACAGAATTGCTTCCCTCGTACCGCGATTTTTCCTAAATCCAAACTGATCTCCCCATACTATCTCTTCTACTGCCCTTTCCGTCCTTCTATATATTATTCTGGTCAGTAATTTTGACGCATGTGATGTTACACTAATGGTGCGATAATTCTAACATTTGTCGGCTTGTGCTTTCTTTGGAATTGTAAAGATGATATTTTTATTAAAATCAGTTGGAATTTCTCCTGTTTAATAACTTTTTGATATCAGCTTGAATAATCTTTTGATTCCTTCCTCTCCTAGGGAATGAAGGAGTTCTGCAGGGATCTCATCAATTCCAACTGCCTTATTTGCTTTCAAGTCATTCAGAGCTTTATTAAATTATTTCTTCAAAACAGGATCTCCTAAGTCATCAATGTCGACATCGCCTTCCTTTTCCATTACACTATTGTTCAAGTCGTCCCCATCATACAGTTTCTCAGTGTATTCCTTCTATTGGTTAGCTCTATCTTCTGAGCTTAAAAGAGGTTTCCCATCGGCAGCTCTAATGTTCATACCTCTTTTCTTCATTTCTCCAAAATTCTGTTTGATCTTTCTATATGCAACATCTACTTTTCCTATGACTGTTTCCTTTTCTACTTCTTCACACTTTTCTTGTAGCCATTTTTCTTTTGCTATTTTGTATTTCCTATTTATTTGATTTCTAAATTTCCTGTACTGCTCTCTTCCTGCTTCATCCTCAGCATTTTTGTAACTTCTCCTCTGATCCATCAGCTCCAAAATTTCTTCTGTGATTCAATATTTCCGGGCAGCTTGTTCCCTAAAGCCTAATGTTTCTTTACCAGCTTTCATTATTTCAGTCTTTAATGCATTCCATTCATCCTTAGTTGAGCTCCTTTCACATTTTCTTCTTAGACCTAAGTCTATCATTTCTGCAAATTTTTCTCTCGTGCTAGATCGTTTCAGTTTATTCACTTCAAGTCTGTTCTGCTCATTCTGCTTCCTTATTAGCTTAAATTTCAAACTGCACTTCATTATTATCAAATTATGGTCAGAGTCTATGTCTGCTCCTGGGTAAGCTTTACAGTCTAGTACTTGATTCCTGAATCTCTGTTTGACCATGATATAATCTAGCTGAAATCTGCCTGTATCCCCAGGATGTTTCCGGGGTGTATATTCTTCTTGCATGGTTCTGAAACAGTGTGTTTGCCACTACTAGCTTATTTCTTTCACAAAATTCTAGCAACCTGCTTCCTCACTCATTTCTTTCTCCTAGACCAAAATTTCCTACAGTATTCCCCTCTTTTCCTTCTCCCACTATTGCTTTCCAATCACCCATGATTATTAGATTTTCCTCACCCTTCACATATTGGATTAATTCTTCAATTTCAGCGTATATTTTTCTATTTCTTCATCATCTTCCTGTGACGTTGGCATATACACCTGTACTAATGTGGTTGGGATGGGCTTTGTTTCTAACCTCATCAAAATAATCCTGTCACTGAACTGTTCATAATAACTCACCCGTTTCCCTACTTTCTTGTTCATTACAAATCCTACACCAGTTACTCCATTGACAGCTTGAGTGCTAATTATCCTGTGTCCCCCAGACCAGAAATCCTGTGAGTCCTACCATTTGATCTCATTAATCCCAACAACATCTAACTTAAGTTGTTCCATCTCCCTTTTTAAGGTTTCTAACCTGCCTGCCCTATTCAGACTTCTAACATTCCTCGCTCCGATTCGTAGAATGTTTCTATCTATTCTGATGACTCCTCCCTAGCAGTCCCCACCCGGAGATCCGATTGGGGGACTATTTTACATCCGGAATATTTCACCCAGGAAGAAGCCATCATGATATATGTAATTTGAGAGGATTACATGTCCTCGGGTTACCCTTTGTGTCTTTAATGCAGTGGTTTCCCGTTTCCTTCTGTATCCCCATGCCGTTGATCATTTCTGATTCATCCGACTTTAGGGGCCGTTTCCAACCCCAAGGGCAAGAGGGTGCCCTGAGCCGCTCCTCGCTCTTCCGCCCTCCTTTCGAAGTCCGTTGGCAAGCAGTGGGTGACTCCTTATACTGGGAATCTTTCAGTCGCCAGAGCCTCGTCCGTGCAAACAGGGTGCACCACGTGAAGGAGAGGTTGACATTTGGTTGGAAAAGGCTAGTATAGTCTCTCCCAAACCCTTACACCTCACCTACCACTTAAATAAATATAACACAAATTTTTTTTCCTTTTTCTTACCAAGAACTTAATATTTCTTTATTTTATTTTTATTCCATCTCATTTTGTTACTTTTGCATGGCCTTTCCAGAGATTTTACTTTCCCATAATTATCTCTTATCTACTTTTCTCTCCACTGTTCCACCCCCACCCTTCATACCTAGTTAATCTCTGGTTTCAGTCATGTGATAGGTCTCAATGCATAATCATCTGATTACCTTGCCTTATGTCTCACCTATAACATAATGAATGTTTATATGAAAATATTGCAAAGTGTGTCCATGTTTATGTTTTCGTGACATTTTTCTACCTCCAACAGTGCCGAGTAAAGAATTAACCTTCTATATCCTTCCTTAATTTTATATTTCACATTATGTTTATTGCTTATGGCTTTATGCCTCATTGACGTCTAGGTCATTGGAGATAGGAATGGTATGGGGCAAGGAACAATAAGGAATTCTGTCATGGGCTTTTGAAG
This sequence comes from Vandiemenella viatica, assembly GCA_031002005.1. NCBI lineage: Eukaryota > Metazoa > Arthropoda > Insecta > Orthoptera > Morabidae > Vandiemenella > Vandiemenella viatica. The sequence goes on from CM061921.1 coordinate 27,031,876, forward strand.
GACCAATCTAGGCATTCAGCTGAGATGATTTCGGAAAACCATGGTAAAACAAAATGTGGATGGTCGGACAGGGATGTGAACCCATATGTTCCTAAATGTTAGTTATAAACTCTTTCCTTTGCCTAGTTTCAATTAGAATACCATGAACTCAGCATGTATCTGGAGATTGCACACATTTCAATTGAACAAATATGTTTTCATATTGAAAATGATGAGCAATCTTCAGCATTTATTGATAAGTTTGAATAAAAGAATGTAATTGTCATTTGTAATATATTTGTTTTTGTATTTTTCAAGCAGATAGCTCTTTAGTCTGTTTTTTCTATTACTGGCTTCCAGTATTACATACCATATGTGATTACACCAACTGCTATTCAAGGATCCTGGTTTACAATAATGCATGTCTGATGTATCACCTCACTTTCTTACAGTGTCATTAACATGGGTTATCTTTTGAATTTTTACATACCGTTAAAATACAGTTGCTGTCTTTAATTTTAAATTGTTCTGCAGGATTAAATCAATAGTCAGAAACTTACCACTTTAGAGTGTGCAACAAGCTGCAGTATACAAGGGGTCACTTTACCCCAAAAGTCAAACAAAATGCTCATTGTTGTTGCATGTGCTTCACTGCTTGGTAAATTGTTGGAAGCAATTTGTTCTAAATATACAGTCCATAACTGAAAGGAAAATTGTTCATGAAATAATGTTAACAACAAATCTTCATAAAATACTGAATTTCAGGCATACTATAAAAAATACCCAAATATATTTCAAAAAGTCATAAAACAAGCAAAAAATACAGTACGATCAAAATGATAGATTTATTCATACTCCACTAACAAAAGCAAATCTATATGGGAAGTAATGAGAAAGGAAATAGGTAAAACTAAAAAATCATACCAAAATATTTATCTAAAATGTAATCATGATGTAGTAATTAATAACCCAGTTGTAGTAACAAGCCTCTCCAATATTTATTTTACAGATATTTCTGAAGAACTATTAAAAACATTTAAACATATTCCGAAAATAGAAGAGAATAAGTACATGTAGTGAATTACCTTTTGTTGATAGTGTACGAGAGGAAGAAATTGCCAATGCTATGAAAGAACTCAAGAATAAGTTCTATACAGGAATGGATGGAATTCCTGATACAGTCTTAAATAAAAGTGCTAGATACATCATTTAATCACTAACACAGTTATGTAATAATTCATTACTATCTGGTACTCTCCCAGAAATACTAAAACTGGCAAAAGTTATTCTGGTACACAAGAAGGGAAAAATAGATAATCTAGATAATATTGGTATATTACTATCACATCTGGGATCTCAAAAATCTTAGAGAAAATGATGTATTAAATGTTAATATGCTTTATAAAAAAAATAATATATTATAAGATACACATCATGGATTTAGAAGAGGGAAATCAAGCCAGATAACTATTTATGTGTGCATAAACAGTATATTAAAAATAATTGACAAAAAAGAGAAAGTAACGAGTGTATTTCTAGATTTGCCTGAAGCTTTTGATGTATTAGTAAAATTCTTCCTTCTAACTTTTGTCACTATGGAATTAGGGGTGTAGCTTGCAATTGGTTTCAGTCATAACTTGATTGAAGGAAATAGGTTGACAGCTTAAAATGTAAGTACACACAAAGTGACATTATCAGAGAACATTTATCAAACATCAGCAATATTAAACATGGTATGCCACAAGGTTCAGTTCTTGGACCCCTCCTTTCTCTTTTGTATATCAATAAAATAAATGAAAATATTGAGGCACAGGGTAACATTCTCTTTGCAGATGACATAATGCTATTAATGAAAGATGAAAGTACTTCAGCAAATTACTGATAAAACCACTAAGCAGTTATCTGGATGGTAAAAAAAAATTCTAATGACAAACTGCAATAAAACCATTGCAGTAAATTTGAATACTGCACAAAACAGGAACCCTACCAACCCAAATATTATTTTGAATAAACAAACTTTAACAAACAGGCTGGAATCAAAATTTCTAGGTCTATGGATTCAATCTGATCTTAAATGAACTAGATATATTCAATATTTAAACTTTAAATTAACTCAAATCTGCTATGAATTATATATTTTAAAATTAACTACAAGTAAACAAACTTTGAAAAAAAAAATGCATTTTTTTTCCATATTAAAATATTATAAGATGAATGATGTTGTTTCATAGGATGCTGAAGTAATGATTAGTATTATTATTTGATCAGAAGCATCTAGACACCCCTATGTTATGTGGAATTGAATTCTATATGTCATGACAGGCTGTCCTGCCAATATACAAGGTGGCGGGGTGTATTGTGTTATTATTATAAAAGCGGTTACAGCAGAATGGGGCAGTCAGAAGAGCTCAGTGACTTCAAGGATGGATTAGTCATTAGGTTGTTGTTCTAACTAATCCAAAAGGTGTAGGGTTCAGGTCGGTGCTTTGGCAAGGCCAGTTGATTTTAGAAATGTTAGTATTCAAAAACCATTGCCTCACAGATGCAGCTTTATTGAGTTGGAAATTCTCTGACAGCTCTCACTGTAACATAGATGTAACAATTGTTCAGATTGTGGGAACTGGCATGAACTGTCACTGGATGGTCAGAAATGCTTCAACCCTTCTAAGACTGCCCAAATAGATTGTTGGTAACATGGTTGCGAAGAAGAAATGTGAAGGATAAACCACAGCTGAACCAATACTAGGAAAACCTCTTTTAATCACAGACAGGGAAAGTTGACCTCATAAGCCAAACAGTTATGTAGTCAGTGCCATGATATACTTGAGGTGGTGTAAACAGCAATGCCACTGACAGTGGATGATTGAAAATGTGTAATTTGCGATGATTACTAATGCTGTGCCCTATTGTGACATAGCAGCACTTTAGAATACCAGTAAAATTATATATTTATACTGATTAAGGACAAAATATTGGTAAATTAAAAGTTAAAACGATTTATATATATAAAAAAAAGAATATAAAGTGTAATAAATATTGTTTGCTCAGAGATTGCTTGAATGGATAGGCTCTCTGAAGAAAAAAAAAAAGAAAGGAGGAGGAGAAGTTAAGAGAATTGTTGGGAGAGAAGTGGCGAGAAAGAAAAACAGCAGGGAATCTTGAAATAATAGTTGTGAAAAATAGTTTTGATAGATCTTGTGTAGAAAACGAACCTGCAAATCTTTGGATATAGTGACAAACACTGTCGTTATTGGTATCAAGAGGATTTTTAAGCAAATAAACGGGATAAATAAACTGCAAAAGTTCATAATAAAACTTCAGTCTACAAAAATTATCTATTTATTTATCTATTGCTTGCTCGCACACATATTTATATGCGACATGGCGATATAGTGAGGACCGTAACTGCACAGCGATTACTTTCTACGTCAAGATTGAACATCATTAAGTTGGTTAACCTGAAAAAGAAGATCAACATATTCTCCTGTGCGCCATCTAGCGCGAATCTACAAAACCAGCCTACAGTCAGCTGACCAGCTGCAGCTGAGTGCAACATCACATCGTGGTGAGAATTCCTGTTACTGCACACGACATTGGAACCAGCGAAGTAAATATACTGCGACACAGAACAACACAAGAAACATTAAAGCTAAGTGTACATTTTAATTTTGGCATGTTAACATAAATTCACTAACGTGAAAATTGAGAGGTTGTGTTTATCGCGTGTAATGACTTCTTAAATCTTTTTGACATTTTCTCAGACTGAAAACTGTTGAATATCTTTGCCATTTTATTGATTATGCAGATTTCGTCATATGAGTGTACTCAAAAATACCAAACATAAGTTTGGCGGAACATATATTTCGACAAACAAAAAACTATTAAATGTGCTTACAAACTATTTCTTACAAATACGTGCTTAAGAACCATTCTTCTTTGTGTTAATATCTCTTTTGTGTACTTCATAATTAACTTACTAAGCAATATCATTCCTGTTTGTAAAACTTGTTTATACGATCGGAAATAGTGTTTACTTTCTCCCTAGTTTGCTCACTAGTTAGCAAACTAGATATTGATCTTGTTTCGATAATTTTGGCTTTAAGACTGACCGATCGTGGACGAAGTGAATTCTCCACAGAATACAATGTCACATGTTGAAGCTCCACATTTGCCTACCACATTGGAGGAAGATCCACCTTTGCTGCCTTGCAGTAATGTACCTGTTATTGATCCAATAGGCACACAATTTCTGGGACCAATAGACCAAACAGACAGTATTTCTTTGCCGGAAAACATTTTGCATTCTGGAGCATCTTCTGATAATGAGTTTTTGAGGTTTAGTCCAAATGAGTTATACACAGACTGTCCCCCCACAAGCCAGTCAGGCACCGTGTTGTAGTACTCAGACAACTAGCCATTCAGATGATATTAACACTCAACTACACCTCCTGATGAGTATGATGTGTTCACAATCTAAGGCACTTGATTTACAATTTAAGGCTCTTGATTCTCAATTTAAGGCTCTTGATTCTCAATTTAAAACTATGAATGCCAAGTCTGATTCCCAATTTGAAGCTATTAACACTAAATTTGAGTCCCGATTTGACACTTTCTCAACAGATATCAAGGCTGAGTTGGGTACAAAGCTTTCCTACCTGGCTTCCCAAGTACAGGCTTGCACAGATGTAACATCACATTTAGACCATCAAATGTCTGCTTTGGATACAAAACTAAAAACATATGAAAAAGAATGTAAACACAGTACTCAAGTAATCCAAAACAAAATGGCTAATTTTGAAGCAAACGTCACTCATAAAGTTGACTCACACTGTCAAAACGTTAACATTCATTTTGCGGAGGTTCAAAAACAAATAAATGAGTTAGATAAAACCACAGAAAATATGAATAATACGGTAGGAACAGTTACAAAGGACGTAACAATAATAAAAAAACAATTTTCTGGACTGGAACAAAAGGTACAGACTTTACATTCCCATAATGTCCAAGTCTCCCATCAGTTACAAACCATGGGGGCAGATATACAGGAGGCCCAAAGAGCCATTAATAATTGCGAACAACAAGTAGATTCTTTGGTTAGAGAGGGAATCAGTGCCATCAAATATCCTGAACTAGGTGATCTGGCTATATCAACGCCGGTAAAATTTGATTTACAGAATTCAGCAATAATGGACAAATACACCCAGTTGCTTTTTTACATAGTTTGGAAACTTATAAAATTTTCCAAAGATACACAGACAAAGAGAAGATTGCAAGCATTTTTCAACATCTTCATGGCAGGCCTCGTGACTGGGGGCAACGTCACATTACTAAGTGCACAACTTATGCACAATTCAGGGAAGCCTTTTTAGAACAATATTGGTCTGCTAAGATACAATACATCACCAAATGCCAGCTATGTACTGGGCACTTATACAATAAGAATGGGAATCTGGGACTTGCAGATTTCTTCTCAAAAGAGGTAGCCAAAACTTGTTACTTGACCATTCCTATTCCTGAAGATGAAATAGTAAGGGATATCATTAGTAGGATGCCGCCAAATGTTCAGGAGTCGTTTGCCCTCTTGAACATTACAACAATTTATGAAGCAGAAAAACGATTAGTAGATCTCGATATGCAGAGTACTACCAGAGGAATCTATGACTTTTATTCACAAAAGAACCCGACTAATAGTGAGGGGTTTTACTCGGGAAGGAATACTGGTTCCCCATTCCAGAACAGGTCACGGTATAATAGCAATAATAAACATTCGGGGAATTTTTCAAATGATAGAAACTGCCAAGATGAGCATAACTATCAGGATGATTCCAAAGACCAACAGGATAATTGTCATTACTATGAGCGACAAAAGCAGACTAAATAATTGGGAGGAAAATAAATAGAGATACAATGGGAAGACAGACAGGGGTAGACACCATGTTAGGGGTCTTCAAAGAGGCAGCAGTAATCACTCAAGGCAGTCAACAGACCAAAACTACACTCAACAAGTGGAAGCAACCTGTTCACCAGAGCAGGAACCACTACAAAATTAATAGCAAACTAGTATAACCACGATTTAATATTTGCTTTGTTATAGTCAATTCAAAGATAAATATATATTTTTTTTTAAGTAAATAAATAAATAAAGAGGAACTGGGAAGAGATAAAGTTTGGGAACCCGAAGAAGGTTATTGATTTAAAGAAATATTGATAATGATAGAGTAAACAAAGAATGTAACTTTTTGTTGGGCGATTATTTTGAGTGGCTTGTAAGTGTGAAAAATAATGAATTTAACTTGCAACCAAATGATGATATAAGAAATGATTTAATTCATTATAAGAATTAGACTAACAGTCCTTTGAATAACAAAGAAAGAATGCTGAAAGTAATAGTATAAGTAAGGAAATGAGAATATGGTATAATTGTTTTAAATTAGAGAATATTTACTGTTAATGGTTAAAAAAATACCAATGATTTCTCTTCTGTAAAGGTATTGAGTATGCATAGGAAGGTTATGTGAATTGTGACTCATTAAAAGAGTAGTATCAATTATCTACACAGATTGTGTTGAGTAATTTTTTTTAAAGCCACATTATGATGTATATATATACTATCAAGACAAGTAGTTTTACTGTTATAAACTGATTAAAAACAAAGAGAATTTTTATCTCACATATATAATTAGCCGATATGAATGTAACAACAACACTGAAGAATATAACTAGGAATATTTTATTGCATGTACACTCTACCTTCAAGGTAGACAGTTTATTTACACTAATTTTTTGTTTTGTTTTACTTGTTTATGTTTACAGACTGTGGGCTATTGTGGACAGTGAGTGCCGCCTTTTTTTCGACATCACATCACTGTGCATTGGGAAAAAGCGTGCACCAATGGCAATAATTAAAAAATAAAATAAAAAAAGAGTCCATTTAGGTCTAGCTTTTGAAATGTAGCCTAAGCCTTTGTGTAATAATTATGTAAATTCTATGAGAAATGTGATGACACGTGACAGGACTTTGGATTGTTCATTTGTTATGTTTTTTTTTTTTTTAATGTAAGATTTGTGTTCATTTAGAATAAGCAAAGCCTGTTGATATTTTGTAAAAATTTTTAACATAAAACCTCGATACCAAAAACGACATTGCCATTAAGAAAAATTTTCCTCCTTTTCTTGTTCATTTATTCAATTAACAAAAAAATGAGGAATATTTTGGGAGGGGTTGTGACATAGCAGCTCTTTAGAAAACCAGTAAAATTATATATTTATACTGATTAAGGCCAAAATATTGGTAAATTAAAAGTTAAAATGATTTATATATATAAAAAAGAATATAAAGTGTAATAAATTTTGTTTGCTCAGAGATTGCTTGAATGGATAGGCTATCTGAAGAAAAAAAAAAAGAAAGGGGGAGGAGAAGTTAAGAGAATTGTTGGGAGAGAAGTGGCGAGAAAGAAAAACAGCAGGGAATCTTGAAATAATAGTTGCGAAAAATAGTTTTGATAGATTTTGTGTAGAAAACAAACCTGCAAATCTTTGGATATAGTGACAAACATGGTCATTATTGGTATCAAGAGTATTTTTAAGCAAATAAACGGGATAAATAAACTGCAAAAGTTCATAATAAAACTTCAGTCTACAAAAATTATCTATTTATTTATCTATCGCTTGCTCGCATACATATTTATATGTGACACTATGAAAATCCAAAGGAAGGGTTTGGGTTTGGCAAATGCCTAGAGAATGTTTCCTGCTGTCATGTGTAGTGCCAAAAGTGTAGTATGGATTAGGTGGTGTTAAGGTAGGGGGCATTTTTTATGGTTAGGGTATGGTTCCATTATTGCATTTAAAAAAAAACTCTATATGTGGAAGGATACAAACACATTTTCAACCATTTTGCACTAAATAAAGTAGAAGACAATGATTGTTTGTATCACTATGACAAAGCACCATGTCTTAAAGTTGCATCTGTGAGGCAATGCTTTGTGCATGCTATCATTTCTGAAGTCAACTGGCTTTGCCAAGTCCCGGCCTACACCCAGTGGAATACCTTAGGAATGTCAACTTCGCTCCAGACCCAAGCGTCCAACATCACTATCTTCTCTGGTTTCAGCACTTGAGGAAGAATAAGCTGCCTTCCTCCACAGACATTCAGACACAGTATAGTTATAGCTCTCATAAAGGCAACAGGTGTATCCAACCCATGTTAAAGTCCAGTAATAGGGAGTGAAGGTACATGTTGGTGTGTGGATACTTATGATCAGATAGTTTATATACATCATTGTTGGCCAGGAGTCCCTGAAGGGCAGTTTGGCTACTGAGTAAAAACGTTTCAATGTGCAGCACAATCTATCTTTGTAATCACAGGACCTACAATTTAACATGAAAGCGAGACAAGGGAGCATCCATTATATAATTTACATACATTAAGCAAGCTTTGTTAGAGGTGAAGGTCATGTTAAGTGTCTGTAAAAATTCCAGTCAGACTAGGATTCAAACCAAGGAGATTTCAAAGGGAATGCCTTAACGATGAGCTACCAAACCACTCAACACTATATCAAAACAAGGAGCTTATAGAGAGGATATTGTAACAAGAGCTACTAGACTGCTCAATATTGCAATAAACTGGGGAATTCTCAAAGGTGATGCCTTAACAATAACTACCATACCACGTGATACTCAAATGAGGAAATCAGTTCAACAGTCTGCCTGAATACATCCAAGGGAGGAAAACAACAAATTTTTTTTAGAAGAAATGTTTATTATAGCAGGTAAAAACATGACAACATGTGTCCTAATATTTGTACCAATAACTCTTTTATACTAAACCTGGGCTTTTTGATTGCTTTACTAATAGCATAGCCATTTTCAGTAATTGTTTTGAACACTTAAGTTATGTATTACATTTATTAATATTTTGGTGAATTTTTGTTTTATTTATATGCTAGGCAGAATATCAAAAACATGAAATATTTTAGGCCACTAGAAAATTGTAAGTCTGGTGTAATTTAGCATAACTTTTCTGTTGGTGGTATATATCATCAAAGAGTGAGTAAATGAGGAAAGAGAAAGGAAACATTGCTCATCAAAGTTCAGCACATTAACAAATGAGGAATGCTGCAGAGAGATAATGGTCAAGATATTCTGTTTTAGTATGGACACCTAGAACATCTCATTGACATAAACCTATTTTTTTAATGATTGCAGTATTATGATGTACTGGATTTTACACATACTTGGGTATTTATGTTTCTGGATAGGTAATGAAGCATGATATGAACAAACCTGACAGAGGATGAATGCATGGAAGAGAGATGACATATGGAGTACAGATGCCTTTGACTGTTCTGCAAAGCCAGCCATGATGACCTGGATGTGGTCTGCAATATGGCATGATGCCTCTTGTGGTACAGGTTGACAAGGACTATGGCTTGTATGAGCTCCACCATGTAGAGCAGCGTGTGTCAGTGATCCAAGTAGAAGCCATGACAGCAAACGAATGTGGCCTACACACTCAATAAATTCACGTGGTCTGTAAAATAATAATAATAATATATATCTGTATAATAACAATGAGCAGGAAAAAGCTTTAAGGCAATAAAACTAAGGAAGATAGGGAAATATAACCCAACATTTACCACAGATGAAGGCAGCTGGGACGACGAACAAAAAACAAACACAAGAGAAGCGCAATATTTCGGCCTACAGCAGCCTTAAACGTGCTTCACCTTCTGCACGTTTAAGGCTGCTGTAGGCCGAAATATTGCGCTTCTCTTGTGTTTGTTTTTTGTTCGTCGTCCCAGCTGCCTTCATCTGTGGTAGGTGTTGGGTCATATTTCCCTATCTTCCTTAGTTATATATATATATATATATATATATATATATATATATACAGTAACATTTTTAAGTTAAAGTGTTCTTGGTGACAGACTGCACTAAAATAGTGATAAGTATTATTTTGGTTCATGACAGTAACATGTTGCAATAGCAAATACATACAAAAACATAAAAAATGCAGTCATACAAATTTATTATCTGAGATTAATGAATAACCACATACCTAAACATTACAGCAAACATGACAAAGATTATTCAGTCAGTGCTGTTATACAGAAACACATATGAGAATGGACCTCAACTATAAAGTTTAAGTCTCACCTGATTGTAATGACCTAGTGACTAATCTGCCAGACAGGTTAAGGACATATGAAAATCCCCAAAGAGATAGGGATTTGTACTGGGGAACTTTCAATCTCTAGTGTGACACCTTAACCAATTGGTCACCAGGCTGCTCACCTTATCTATGATTACATGGTATCATTTATGACATGCTCTGTATATCAATTTCACATATTCTGCAAATTTTAGATAGGAAGCAATTAGGCCACTGCTTACTAACAATGATGGAAACCACATATTTAAAATACGTATGTCTGATGAGAGAATACATTTATTTTTGGATGAGTCTTGGTCACATGAAGTATTACATTTTCAATATGGGATGGATTGAATGAATTTCATTTAATTGCCTTGCAGCATATGCTTTGGTGGCAATTCTCCTAGTCATCCAATTACCCTTTTCTTAGTACTTTTTATCATTATTATAATTATTATCTGACATACTTTCAGTGTTAAATTCCTCCCCCATCTACTTTTGTGATGTACAAATTCTAATTTTAAATTCATTCAGTGTTTTTGGTAAATTAGTCATCACTTTCCTTGGTAAATTATTGCAAGCACTGCCACCATTAACCACATAAGAAAAGTTTCAAACTTTCTTATGCATAAAATTGAGTGCCAGCTTGTGCCCAAGGTCATCTTTTTCCTTCCATGCACTACTCCTAATTCTTCGAATAATGTCCTTCCAACAGTACACTCTCAGTACTCTCTACCCCCCCCCCCCATCCTGCCTTTCAATAACTCCCACTCTATCTCCTTTATCACATCAATAACTGAGTAGGTCCTGCAGTAATTTCCACTAAAAAATAACAAGTACATATGTACAGCCTTCTGCAATAAAATTGACTGCTAGCATCAGATTCAGTGTCTCTAAATTTTCACAATTTGGTAACACATGCCACAGCACTCAGCTGTGGAAATTATAGCGCCTCTCTTAGCTCTGCCCATGGAAAAATCCAGCTGGATGATATTTCATCAAATGCCTTCTATATTTTAGACAGTTCATTTCATAATGTCACCAAACCTAAAATTAAAGTTATGTAGCAGATTTGTGCCTTAGCTCTGCCCACTGAAGAATCTCATTGGTGGGATATCTCACCCAGTGCATCTGTCAGCTGATTCCTTTTATAAAACCATGATGTTGAACCTAACATTAATGTTGGAAAGTAACTTAAGGGATTGCATTACAGCACAGCAAAGAAGAGACAGGGTGCTGCATTTTATTCAAATTTATCAGTGTTAAGCCATAGAAACGTTTATTCTGATTTTATTTTGGAAACTTCTTTAGTTGATTTTGCACTTTGTGTTATTCATAATACATTGTATGTATGGGTCAGAGCATAGGCAGGCCTCAAATCATAGAAATTTTAATCCTTAGTTGAAATGGAAGCAGTTATAAGGAGAATATCTTGAAAAATGTATTTTGAAGCCAGGATTAATTACATTTGCATGTGAGAAGTTCTGTGTAGGTTGGATTGCTTACAAACTGGATGAGCAAAGTTGTGTAGCAAGCTGGATGGTCTAGCGCAGTGTTTCCCAACCTTTTTTGGGTCATGTCCCACTTTCAACATTTATTTGCCCCCCATACATAATTTTTAATAAAAAAATTATTTGTTATTAAAGAAACTGATATAGGATGGTTTTTGAAAGAAAACACTTTAATATTATCATAAAACACAGTAAGAAAAATTAAAAAACATATAATGAAATACTAAAATTCAAATTCAAAAGATTTATAATAAACATTTATTATTGCAATTTAGTGTGATCCTTTTAAGAATTTGCTTTTTTGCTATATTTTGTAACCATATCTGGCATTGTGTTTAAATAACCCAAAGAGAAAGCGGTAAAGTCGTATCAAGTCAATTTCTAAATTGCACCCCTAAAAAAACCAAATTGCCCCCCTGTGGGGCAGTGGGCCCCACGTTGGGAAACACTGGTCTAGCGGATACCACTTTTAACTAATAATGGGGCAGTCATAGGTTTGAGACACATACATAATTTCTGTAGGAAACAACAGATAAAAAATAAGATATTTGGCAACAAAAACCAAATTATTTCTAATATACCTTGCTGAAAAAATAACGATTTTGAACACATTTAACTGTGGAATTATTGTAACAGTGAATAATTTCATAGAACCCATAAAGAGATCTTACCTATGTTGCAGCTAGTGTGTATTCAAAAAATAATTAACATAATCCTGTAGAATTAGGATTAATAAAAAGTTAATGTAGAGCATTAAGTTTAAGAACAAATTCTAATCTCTAATGAGAATACACTTGCTCTGCCATTATAGAAAGATAACTTTAATTGAAGAACAACTGTAAGGAAATTATAATTGAATGATATATTTTTATGTTTAGAGCAAATTCAATTTTAAAATAGACTTGTCACACAAGGCAATATTGCTGAAGAAATTACTAATAGCAATAAGTAATCAATTAATTCACACTTTTATTTCTAATCAATTAGAATTTTTTTATACAAAAATTGAAAATACTATGCTATTAATTTTTATGCTGATCCACTAACAAGTACAATACATTTATAATGTTTGAACAGAAGCACCAGAAACTGTAATTGAACCTAATACTCAGTGTTAACAATAACGATTTTTTTTACTTATGGCACTACACCTGGTTGATGTCGAGGTAATTAGAGGCAGGATGGGACTGGAGACATGGAACTGGAAGGAATTCGCCATGGCCTTTCAAAGGAAGCACCCCCGCATTTGCCTGGAGTGATTTGGGGAAACCATTCAAAACCCAAATCTGGACTGCCCGGATGGGGATTCAAACTGGCGTCCTCCCAAATGCGAGGCTAGATCATTAACCACTCATCCACCACAGTCAATAACAATAACAAGTTTTAAAAATGCTAAATTCAATATACCTGATGGTTTTCATGTGAGATATTGTGGAAAATAGAGCGTGATATTAAAATAGTTATGTGATAGTACGAATAGACCATAAGGAATTATACTCTAGCACAATTTATGAAATGGTATAAGTTGAGTGGTTGTCTCAGGTGCTTTGTTGATGAGGTCTAATAACCAATGGTGTTCATGCTGTTTAGGTACCTTACCTATGCACCGCTAGTTAATAAAATAATTTTAATTTTGTCCTGTCACTGCATCTTTAATTATAGTGCTTGCTGAAGTCTTATTACAAGGCTAAAGTGTGGTGTGAAATGACGCTGTACAATAAACTTTACAAGGCTTATTTGGTATATTTTCCAGCGAGTTTTCAATATCAAAAAATGGTGTCAATGAGCTATAGAAATGTTTTAAGCAGAACAAAGAATCATTCTCTGGTAATGTAGAAAGGAAAAAATACAGAATGGCAGCAAAAGGGAAAAAATGCAGGTTTCATAGGTTTTTTTTACAAAACATGAAGTTTGTTCTTTTTTCAGTTTTTAGTAACACCTCAAGATGAAAATGATTCATAACTGTATCAGAGAAAGAGTTTTTCGAGTAATTGGTCATTTGCAGGAATGGTTAGTGTCACTATTTGATTGAGAATATTTTTAATTATAAAAAAGTAAATAAAGCAAATATTTGTCATGTTGATTATATAAGCATTAATTTTAATGATAGTCTGGCAAGAGAAAGCAACACAAACTGCCTTCTGGAATGAATAGGGAAAGGCACAAAATGTCATCTGGTAAGAATCTACATTCCACACACGGGAGCGGGTAGGGGTGTCAAGACAAAAGCTATATCAGGACAAAATGTAGCTACATAGTTTATGGATATAAAAAGAAATAAGATCCCAAAAAAAACATTTGTTTTAAAAATAGACCAGTCTCATTTTGTTTAGTGACAAAAAGTTATAAGATCTTGTCCTAACCCAAGTCTATAGTTTACAGTATGTATTCACTTCACTTTTTGAATGTTATTGATCATAGATTCAAAATTTAAAAAAATCTAGTGACTTGGTCATTATGTATATCACAATTAATACTTAAATGAAAGGCAGAACATATATTCTAGGACCTGTTAAATCTGAAAGATGTTTAATGGAAATCTCACCTTTTATGTATTTTTAAGATTAATAAAGTAACACATTTAAAGTATTTATATAAGTTTGCTAAAACATGGTATACATAATTGCCAATTCATCAGTTGCTTCTTATTTTAATGGAAACTCTTTCTATTTCAATCATTATTCATTTATATAAAAAATTAATTTTGTGTTATATGTCTTTTGCAAAATCCAGTTGTGAAATTTAATGTTTATTTTTTCTTTCCTGTTCTCTTTTATTATTATTTTTTGTTTTATCATATCATATTTTTAATATGATTATTATTTATATTGTATAATTATTGTGTCTATATTAATCATAACATGTTTCATATCTCAGGTGTACTTCCTCAGCAAAGTTCTAAGAAACAATAATAAATAAATAAATGTCAAAATAATTTGGCCTTTGAAAAAAACACATATATTTGGAATTTTAAAATACTCCTTGTGTGTCAAATTTTAATAAATCCTTATTGAACTAAAATGTGAATTTATAACAAACTTCCACCATGTTTGCCTGAACAGGGGCTTTGAAAAGGTTTTTGACAAACATATACATCTTAACAATGTCAATTATTCTTTTATATGATGCTGCAGTAATTTTTATTCTCGAGGAAAGTAATTTTACACACTAAAGGAGCACAGATACTTTGCCCATAATCAAGTGTATATTTTAATGACATAATGATATTTATGCCTACCACTAACTACTTTAATCTAAACATTTTACCACATCATTAAAATATGTGGATGAGACATGTATGAGAGCCAAAGAGAATTACAGTTCCATGGTGGTTAAATAAATGACAACAGCTTTTTACTATTGGGAAGCTGAATGTATAAAATATTTTTGGTCCTTTGAGTAGAAGAGTGCATCAAATAGGCACACAATTTAAAAATAAATCCCTTTGTTTATCTTTGCCAGAAGAATGCTACTTTGAATTGAAACCAACTTGATGTGCTTTCTTGGTGTTTCATAGAGTTTACGCTAGCAAATCCTCATTTTGTTCAAGAAATACAATGTGCCGGAAAGCATTCAACGTGTTTATAACATTCTGAGGTATTTGCAAATTATGTCAAATTTAAAATTACATTGTAAAGTATTTATTAATTCAATAAAATTTTGTTTAGTTACAATTAAGGTGCCAATCTATTTGTGAATTACCATCATGTACTGCAGTAAATAATGTTTCATCTTGGGATATAAAGAGTAAACAATAAAGAACAAGAAAAACCAAGTTAATTTTATGTGTTTTACCTACCCTTGTTGTAGAGCAGATGGGGCATTATACAGCCATGGTAAGTACCTGGATACTGCCCTGTTATCTCTACTATTTCCTCTTGTTATCTCTAAAGCAAGGTATTGAGCAATTCCTGTCTTTAACACACCTCCAAGAGTATCTTCATTTAGACCTACTGTCATACCCTTGCAGTAGCTCTGTAAAGAATATGTATGTCTATTTTTAAAAATGAATCTTAAAATTTTAACAACTTAACTGTAAACAATGCTGTAAAAAAGTTAAAGCAATTAAGAAGCACTAAATCATCATTTCTTTTATATATTTAAAACAAACAGAATAAGCTGGTAAAACTTGTGTTTACTCCTAGACTGTGCAAATTGTTCTGCTGAATTAGAAAGCTGTGCAGAGTTCTGTTTGTCTGTGTGTCTTTCATTTAAATAAATAAATAAATAAACAAATAAAATAATAATAAATAAATAAATAAATAAAAAAATTCATATAAGATTTTGCTAAACTTAAAGGCATTCAACTCTTCTTGTGTCTGAAAAGGTAGTAATGAACTTTCTCACAGGTATAAGTGGTTAAAAGATTGTATCTGAGAACAGTGTGTTAAACAAGGCTGAAGCTGGGGAGTTTGCTTCAAGGATAATGTAAGTTGTGATTGAGTCTTGTACCTGTTACTGAAGATGCAAGGTTTTAAACAGCCACCAAACTATTGATACTATACCAATACTTAAAAGTATTTAAAATAAAAAATGAAAAGTACACTTCATGCAAATTTAAAGTTTATATTTTCAATAGGAAGGTCTCATACACTGTTGGTACCAGAATTTGGAACAAAGCTTTGAGCAATCAGATTTGAGATTTTAAGACTGCAAGTAGACACTCACAGCAAGCTTCCATCCTATCTTCCCCAGCTAGGATGAAGTTCTACAAGTTAATGCTGAAGAAGAATTTAACTGACACAGATATTGTACATCTACTTAAGATTTTCCCTGTCCTACATCGTGACACTCACTACACACGTCCACTCCAGATGATGTTCTGCCAGAAAATGCCTATCTTTCCTTATTTCCATGTGGCTTAATTAGGCTACAGTCCCTGTGATGTCATCTTGAATTTTGTACCTTACCAAAAAATCATTAATTGCATTCAACTCTTTCTCAAAGTTTGACATGCTGTAGTCCTGAATTTCCTTGTCATTTCATCTTATGATGACTTTTCCCAAAAACATTATAGTTTATGAGATATTAAATGTTGAAGTTAAAAAACACTAATCTCGGAATATTTCTAAAATTCTTACACCCCCCCCCCCCCCATGAGAATTCTAATATCAAAATATTTCTTACAATTTCCCCCAACTTTTGATATATGTGACTCTAGCATATCCTTAATATTTTAGATGAAATCCAAAGCTTTCAAGATATGATGCAATCGTTACAAATCTTCAATATTCAATTCCTCCAGAACTACTGCTCTGATGGAGCTCAGATGAATGTTATTTTCTTTCACAAAAATTCTACTATCTACTTGTAATTTTATATAGCCCCTAAAGTGTTTCCTTCCTAGTCCTTGCTTTGTTTGAATTAATGTTGCTAACTTGCCATTGGCATGAACATTGCGGCCACTCCCATATTGCCAAAACCTTAAAATTTAACTTTTACTACTTAAATCTTGTCAGAATCGTCAAACAGAGTATATATTTGTGATCAGGGAAATTTTATCTTTAGTATGAACACACTTTCCGGCCTGTATTTCTGTTACTCAAGGAAATGATGAAACCGGTCAGCGTCTATTTTTGTCGAAAAAACTATTTGTCGTTTAGCTACACTGTCTATTTTTACATGTGATATGCATCTTTTTATGCTGAATAAAACTAGTTATGAATCCTTCCAATATCTATAAAACTAAGTCCAATATTAAAAAAACAACTGGTTCTTGTGCAAGCTGCTGCACATGTTATGATAGTTATTACACTTGCTATAACTTATTAAGTAGATCGTGGTCATCTCTCACATTCATCATAAGTTTATTCTACACCTCTGAAAATGAATTCAACAAAATTGTTTCTAAAAATGACAAATCCTTTATATAACTTATTTTCGTGTTTGACTGAACTCTTCCCTCTAAAGTGGTTTTGGACTCACAAAATGCTAGAAAAGTTGTTTTCTATTAAGCTGGTATGCTCTAAGGTTCTTTTAAAGTATTTTTGAAAACCTACCTGAAAAAAATAAGGTTATATGACAAGTGTATCTGTAGTCCTGTAAAAACATGGATGTGCTATTTGAATAATTATTGTATTCTGCAGTTATTTGGATCTAACTGCATTAATTTTTCCCTCCCCTGGCTTGATGTCCAATCACACTTTAACTGATTTTGCTGGTTTCATTCCTGTCACTAATGGGTATAAGAAGCTGCATCTTTCTTGCTCCCATTAAATTCCTTTTTTTCTGGCTACTTGTTTGCTACAATCATAAATTATACCATGTGCGCCTTGGGATTGTTTAAATTTACTAAACTGTTGAACAATGGAAGTGGGTGACTCACTTTTATTCGGTTTCTCCAAATAGAAAGTGGTACTGTGAACTATGGGGTGTGGTTTGGCTCGAACGGTTAATCAAATTTGCAAACTTTCTTCTGTGACTTTGTCTGATTGCCTATTTAGTTATCGACTGTGTAATATTTCAAGAATATAGTGAGTTCAACAACAACGAACTTTTAAACATTATTTAC
The DNA here is from genome assembly GCA_031002005.1 of Vandiemenella viatica. Taxonomy (NCBI): domain Eukaryota; kingdom Metazoa; phylum Arthropoda; class Insecta; order Orthoptera; family Morabidae; genus Vandiemenella; species Vandiemenella viatica. The sequence goes on from CM061921.1 coordinate 27,050,033, forward strand.
CTATACCTTTTCCTTAGCTTGAGGTAGAAAGAAAGCTAAGTGGCGCCCTGTATATTGTAGCATAGTCATAACTGGACTATCCAAGGGTTACACGTGGTCAGAGTTAAGACAAAGATTTTTTGCCCAAACCCAGCATAAGCTTGTTGTGTTACAAGACAGTATGATAAGCGACATTTTATCACATTCAGGATTTGTTAGTTTTTAAATCAAGAGAAATAGTGAATGAAATAATCCTAGAGGAACTTAAAATTTGTGAAGCAAATATGAGTGCATAGTTTCTGATGGGAACATGGAGGTGGCGAAATTTTCTCAGGCCAGAAGAAGCAATTTGTTATGTCTATGATCGGCTGGTCTGCTCTCTCTCTCGGTATGCACATCACGCACTAGGTCACTTTCAAATTCTGGCTGGGTAAAATACGCATCCAGTATTTCCCAGATGCATACTGCTACACACCATACCCCTATTATCTACTGGACCTGTCAATGGTGTAAATCCACCCATCACAGTCAATACCTGATAGACAGAGACTATGGTCCCTGATGAAAATGGCAGAACCTATAAACTCATAATAATGAGTTTTGGGCTTTTAATCCATGAAGATTTTCTGTTTAAATTTTTTGTTATGCATTGAGTATAATATATGCCATTTTTATGATGCTAAGTTTTATTTATTGTTGAGAAAGATAAAAATAAATTATTATGGCTACTGCATGGACACTTGCATCCAAAAATCATTAACTTATACATACCTCACTAGATACTTTATCCAGTAAATACCAGTTAATATTCAGTAAATACCTTAATTTTGCTGAGAGTATGAAAATCAGCTAAGAACTCCAATGAATCTCCCAGGTGATGTCTCATACATTCTGATGCATTTGTGTTAAACACTGGCCCACCTTCAAGAAATGCTTGAAATGCATCCTCCAGAACAACATTCATGGGGAGTGAGCCACCAGCATCCTGAAAATGATAAAAAGTACAAAATACCAGAAAATTACAGTCATCAGAAAAAAGTACTATTTTTAATATGATGCATAATGAGTTATCTCCCAGTTAGCTATAAATAAGTGGTTAATTCAACTAAATTTGAATTAGGTGAGGATATACTACAAGGGCTGTCCAGGAAGTAGTACCTCTCTTGGTACCACGTACAGTGCAGTTTAGAGTCAACTAGTTTCAATCAACTGTCGGCTATGTGTATGTATGTGAATGTGTATGTTTCACCATTAATGCTTTTTTCTGTGAGGGTTTGAAAAATTTAGAAAATTTAGAAAAAGTGTTAAAATTTTAACTCAGAGAGAGAAGTTTAAAGATGATGAGTGATCAGGATGCCCATTGGTCATTACAGATGATTTGCTGAATACAGTTGACAAATTCATAAACACTGACCAGCGTATCACACTAAATGAAATCAATAAGCCATTGTAACATGCAACCATTCTTCTTGTATTATCAAAGTTCACTTGACGTGAAGAAAAATTTGTGCAAGATGGGTTCCTTGCAGAATTAATAATGAACACAAAATAAAGTGTATGGAGCAGCGTTGAATTTTTTGGAGCATTATTGCGGTGAATGAAACTCATTTTTGACACATATTGTTACTATAGATGAAATGTGGGTAGCAAACTACAGTCAATGGTACAGCATCATGCTCACTCACCAATCAAATCAAAAATGTTGAAGGAACCGTCAACCTGATGGCTAATGGTATTTTTTCTGAGACTGATATGGTGTTTTATTTATTGATTTCATGCCTCAGGGATCCAACATTAATGCTGATGCATATTGTGAAATATTAAATACATTGCAGTGGGGTACTCAAAATTGGTAAATTGTCCATTGTTTGATGGCATTGTGTTTTTCCATGACAATGCCAGAATGAGAAATTTTGGAAAAACATGACGACTTCTGAACAAGTTTAAGTGGAAAGTTTTCTACCAATTGCCATACAGTCCAGAACTGGATCCTTTTGATTGTCATTTTGTTACAAAGTTGAAAGAATGTTCTGGAGAAACAGTGTACACACTGAGACTCTATACATGACAGTTATGTGTTGAGCCTCAGTGTGTACACGTCTGATTCACTTACAATATGTCTCACCTCTTGCATGATTAAGGATTTAACTGAATTTTTGTGTTTATGTGATGTTGTGTTCCTCCTGCCTTCATCTGTGGCGAGTGGTATAAGTTATGTTTACACAAAATAAAAGTTTCTTTAAAAAAATTACTGGTTGTTTTTTACTTATTAAATGAATATTACTTTCCAGATGATTCTCATATTTTATATTTGTTAATGGCATTGATTGGATATGGGTAATAATATACTAATTATGGTTTTAAGCTAAGAACAAGTTTATTTAAAATTTTACTGATCGTCAAGCCTTGTTACAAAAGAATATTTAAACATATAGTAATAACATCTAGCACAAGGGTCTTCATTACTTCTAAAGGATACATTTTGTCATTTGGTTCATTTTTACTAGATAAAAAATTCTTTTGAAGTTGGTACTATCTGAAAAGAGGCTATTGAGAGTTGTGAACTGTCTGTATCTACCTCATTATTTTGTCTCTTAAATGTATATTTCTAAATCATAGATAGTAAAATATCTCAGAATTTTGTAAAACATTTTAAAAGACAGCATGAGGTATAAAGTATTTAAATCCGCATTGGTAACATATTCTTTGTGGTCTGGCAGCTCAGTGTTAAGGTGCTTACTTTCAAAAGTTTGTGCTCTGGTTCTGAGTTCAAATACCGGTGGGTGAAGGAATTTTTAAGAGTTGTGTTTGATCATAAGAGGTTGCTCCATGGCTTGGATTCCAAGTTAAACTGTAGATCCCAGAGGGAAGGAACTGGCCATCCTACCACTGACACAATAACTTAGTATACATCATTTGGGAGGATCTAACCAACCTTTGGGTTGTGGACTAAGTTAGTTTTAACATCTTTTCAACCTGAATTTGGTGTCACTATAAAAAATAGGATTAAACTCACTGGAACATACAAATGATTCCATAGACTTCCGTAGTTGTTGTAAAGTGGCCCCTACATGATAAATATTATTGCACAATAATTACAGTTGTACAATAATATTGATCATGTAGGTTAGATTGAGAGATTGTGCAATATTATTGAGTGAATCAAAATTATGCCATCTGTTGGTGGTATTGTGCAATATCCCCTCGGTTGGTTTTCAGACACATGTACGATTACTAGTCTCCGCTTGTATTTGTTGCTGTAGTATTTTTTTAATTGTTGGTTTTTCTTCTGAAAATGAATACAAAAAGTGAATTTATTATTGAGATCATAGAATTGTGCAAGGATTTACCAGCATTGTGGAACATAAAGGCATCAGAGTATAAAAACAGACAGGAAAAAATAAGGACTACCAGTTGCTGCTGTACAAATATACAGAGAAACATGCTACTGCAACAAGGGAAGATGTTATGAAGAGGATTGATTCTTTGAGGACTTGCTACAGAAAAGAAGTTGTTTTGGAGACCAGGATGTGGTGAGCTGAGTACATATGATGTGACCACTGGAAGAGCACAGGGAATCTGTTAAATGATTTAACTTTTCATTATTTCAGTTTTGTTATTAGCCATAATAATAAGAACAAACATTAAGTTAATATACATGTGACCTTTTAAAGGGTTAATTGGATATAAATACAATGCAAAATTTACTCAAGCAATGATAACAAACTTTTTCCTCATTGTTAAAACAGTCACGATTGCAAACACATTGTCACATACAAAAACAAATAGTTCAAGCTTATTACTATTTGGTGAAATTTTTTGAGAAAGGATTAATAAGCATATCTCCAAATTTGACATACCGGTAGTTAGGATAGCCACCATCAAATACACGAAAAATGAACATTTGATCTGACATTAACCATTAATTTACTACTCTCAACTTAAAAAGTGTTCAGAGCTAGGTGGATTTTTGATAACTACATGTCTATAGCGCCAAGACAGTTTGAAAACAATTCCCTAATATGTGAATGTTTCCCCCAGCTGCTATATTCTGGTCGTCTAATATTTCAAACTGAACTAAACTAGTCCTTAATAATTATTTATCAGTCTAGGGAGAACATCAATAATATTGTGCAATATTATTGACAATAATATGGACCATGTAGGGACTGCTTAAGTATTATCTTGGTTTTCCAGATGGAGCTGCATTGATTTATTAAAACCTAATGTTTCAGCCGTCATGCTGTGGCTTTCATCAGATGATGTGGTCCACATGGGAAACCAAGATAATAGGAACATACAAGTTCAAATTTTCCAGATGTTGAGGAGATTTATGACACTACTGCTTGGGATAAAAAGGAAGTAAGACTTGCAGTACTCATTCAAACATAAATGAGTAACTCTTTTCAGAACTAAATTTATGTAGTTGATGTTCATTAAAATTTTAATTGGATTGTGCTAATTATATAATTCTACTTCTGTACCCTGCGATTTAGAAAAATGAACTCACCAAGAAGTACACTATGATATCTTATATGACTCATTCCTCTATCTTGTTTACAGACAATTAATGGAAATAATGATAAAATTAATGAACAAACAGAAAGTTGGAAATCCACAAAATGCTCGATAATTGCTCTTGTGCCAGAAATTATTAATATCACAATATTTTGCAGTTAATTATACAGTTCTCCACTACACAACATGTATGAAGCTTCATCTAGAAGTAGCAATATCTGTTTTTGTACCGGAAAAACTAATACTGTTCAAATATTTAAACAGAGAATACGTAACAACTTAGTAATAGTAATTCCAGTAGCTGTACAAGGTTAAGAAAATTATTTGAATAAAATATATTACCTCTCAATTGTTAAATCATAAGGGTAAAGTTCTTACAATCTAGTTATCACCATCATTCCTGACAATTTGCAGCCAGTGGTCAGGTCTGCATTGCAAGCCTTTCAATTTTTGTCACTCTTCCCATCATATCCACCATGGTTTACTTCCTATTTTTATCATCATTATTAACTGAAATGGAGCTCTTAGCCTGGTGGAAATTTCTATTTGTACCTATTTAAAATTAATACATATTTTTACCTCGAAAACCTTTTCAGTCTGAGGCATATTGTCCATTAGCCTACTTCCCTATGCTTAAAATCAATTGCTAATTTAGTATCAAAGTTCTCTCTTCCATTTCACACACTGTTTCTAAATAATCCACCAAAATTTATCCAGACCTCATCAATAGTATATACCTAGTACACACCCACAATTCTCTTCATCCGCTTTCTATCCGGTAATGACTTACAACCTATATCTTTTAAAATTTCATTTACAGTGTGAAACATTTGGTAATTTACACAGACAAATCTATGTGGCCTCCTTTGCATCCATTCCAGTTCCAGTAAAATGGGTCCCATATTATCCAACTACACATTAGCAAGGGCCTGACAAAGTTTTGTAACACAGGTATCTTGCCTCCATAGCATTTTCTCCAATGAATGAAATACTCTGAACCCATAACCTACAACCACCACAATGTGCAATTTACCTTGTATCTTAATTTTATATATTTTTCTTGTTATTCTACACTCCCCCATTCTCTTAACATGTGCATAACATTTGAGTCTTGCTTTCTTTATCCTTCCCTACAGTGGTTCCTGTATTACTGTGTCACTAAACTCCTTGTCCCTTATACTTTCCATTCTCGTAATTTCTGAAAAAATCTAATATCACATGCCTGTATCTTGCAGACATCCGGCTTCTTCACTGCCCAGGTTTTGGCAGCTTATGTCAGAACAGGAACACAACATAACAAAATTTGGTTATAGAGCATCGAGCTCACCTCAATAAAATTGCAGGTGAAGTTTAAAGTAATTTGCTTAGAGAATTCAGGTCGTATATCAGAGTAAAAAGGTATATAAAGCCAGAACGTAATATAGATACTGTCCTACAAAGGATTCATACTATTTTGGAAAGGAAAACATTGCATTCACTTTCAGAGCCACTTAAAGTCATGGGTAGTCAAATGAAGTAGGCAACTTCGTAGCTAGGAATTTTTCCTAAAGAGATATTGGTATTTTAAAATCGAGTTCATCTGAAAGCAGAATGACACAATAAACACATTTAAAATTCCAGAAACCTCAGTTTTGAAGAGAGGGGAACAGTTTTTATCTTAAAAGAAGTGTGATTTTTCTTTACATTTCATATTAAATTTTGAGAAAGGAAGCTAAAAGTTAAATGTTGTTTTTGGAGGTTCGAATGAAAATAATAGTCCACGTGAGGGAGGAGAGAAAGTTAAGATTAAAGAATAAATAAATTCAAAGAAGGGACTATGATTAAATGAAAGAGGAATTTTTTCTAGGCATGACACTTTAATTGGTTTTTGAATTTATGCTATATATTGACTGATATCTGAATAAGAAATAATTAAAAGTCATGCAGCTATGGCAATTTCTGGTAAGAGTTTGGTAAGCATTCAAACTATAAGGGAGAGGAGGTGATTAGAAAACGATGAAAAAGCTATCAAAGAACTGTTATTACAGTTAGATGCTGATGATACCTTTAATCGTTTAAAACAGTTCTCAGAGCCACAACTTCTATAATTTAGGAAATATCTGTGATTTATATTTCACAATTTTCATTCTTCCAGTTTAAAAATAGCAACAAAGTGGATTTCGGTATCGAATAAAAGGGGAGCAAAAAATCAATTTAAAGTTTATTTGAACTTTGTAGCTCTATAACTTACAAATTTTTTTTGGAATTTCAAGGAAAATAATTTTTTATGGCTAAATTAGGACAGATAAAAGAATTTTCACTAGGATACATTTTAACATTTAGGAAATAAGCTACCTGATGTTAAAATTTCAAGTCATTGGAATAGTTTGGATACCCAGAAGTTGTGGATGATGTCATGAGAATTGGGTATTTTTTTAGTTTCCATGATGCAGCTGTAAATAGAGGCACAGTAGAGCCCCTCATGGCCAGTCAGTAAAAGTTGGTTGAGCAGGCACATTGTAGATTGAGCCAGCGTCTGGCGTGAGTACGGAGGCATTCGGCAACATATCATACCATGACATAGCACTTCCAGCAAACATTTTAGAATTTTTGGTGTGCATTTGAAATACTTGCAAACCCTCATGTGACAGTAAGTGATATCAGTACTTACAATCAATTAATTTTGTTAATGATTCGGATGCTTTAAGAATTGTTCTGTGAAAGAATTGTTCCGCAAACTTGTAAATTTCTTTGAAGAATATAGAGATGATTTAAGTTTTCAATAGCAGCAGTGTCTTTAATTTCTACATACCTTTCCTGATTGAGGTTATTCAATCTGGTGGCAACCGATCAACAGCAAGAACAATCTTTATATCCAAAGGCAACACAGCATGGTTAGAGATTCAGGTTATGTGTTTGGTAAGAACCACACTGAGCACAGTTCCTGACACCTCATAAATTATTCCCTTACAGTTATAATGGTTAATTTTTTTTAAAAAAGAAGCTGCTATGCTTATATATCTATAGAATGTAATCAATTATTGGAGTAGGAATTCTGGGAAGATAATAAATCTACGGTTATTGAACAAGCAAAAAAATTGTGTAGTATAAATTTTATTTTGCCAGGATTGAATGGAAATAAAAGATGATTTCCTGATATACACCATTTATTAAAAAAAGTAAAGAAATTATTCACATACCTGAAGCACGAAGTTAATAAGCATTAGAAAGTTAGAATCTGGAATTGATGTCTTGAATTTAAGAGCTTGGACCAATTCAAACACCACCATCCGTGTGAGGATCAGTTTTTCTCGTTCCTTTGTAATGTCATGAAACATTTAACATTCCGATGCAACTCATCAAAGAGACACCATATAAAACATACAGAAAAACATTTATCGTTATATTCACAGCAGGCAATTTCCATAAATATTATTCTTATTTGTCTTATATTTCAGCATCTTTTTTAAAGCTACATGATACATAATGAATATTACACAATTTTTGATAAGCTATAAAAAAAAAAGCATGCATATGTTCAGTAAGACTGAAAATGTGTTGCCTCTGCCATGTACCTACTTTGTTCTAACACTGATGAATGACTTTAGACCTAATAATTGCAATATTTCAAGTGAATTTGGGCCATTTTATGTTTCAATGCCATCCTGTCTTATCTGTTGTAAGCAGTGGTTTAAATATACAAATTAGGATAGTTACATGAACTACCACTTATGTCAGATGATGGTAGTATGGCGCTAATACATAAAACTACTGCAGAAGGTGGGAACTTGCCTACCAGTACAAACTGGGCACAAGGCAACTACTTGGTCTCAATTGAAGATAATACCCAATCATTACTTTTGCTTCCCTCCATCCTCTGCTTGCCTCCATCCTTAAGCCATAAATTGAACCACCAATAACCAGAGGTGACGTTTAACTTAATAGATTCTTTGGTTTTATTATTTATTTATTTATATTTGCTTATTTATTTGTTAAAATTTTATTACATAATTCTGCTCTTTTCACCTACCAGTGATTAGTTTTGATATTTTTCAATGCTCAGTTTTCAGTTTTAAATCACTAACCCTCTCCCGGTCCTCTGTTTGAATTTACTCCCACCATGTTCCTGGCTGACAGTGACCCTATAGGGCAATTTCCTACAGCACTGACTCTCCACAATGATCTCTAATTGACAAATGGCTAAGACCCAAAATTTCTAAGTCATTTTTGTTTTTGTTCTGTTTATGTGTTCTTGCCACATTACCATCAACTAATATAACTGGTGGTTCAATTCCCTATCCTAATTTGTAATTCCTTTTCACTATTAAGCACCAATTATGTCAGAATTATATTTATATATAACCACATTTTGCTGGCAGTATAATTTACCTTTATAATCGACTATTCACTTCTCCCTCCTTGACTGCCGCCCCAACTGCCTCCCCCATCCTACCCACTATGTTCATCTCTGTCTTCAGTCACATTGTGACTCAATGTATATACATATGTTTCCCTTACAATGAGTCTTATACCAATAAATGTTTAATGTATTATACAGAAATATTGTAAAGTGCGATAATTGAAAAATCATGTTATGGTTGGTCCCCTAAGTATGAAATAAATTGTTCCTGGGTGGATTTGATTATTCTTTATCTGCAATTTGTTATCTATTTAACCAGTTGCCTACCCCATTATTTAACAGTTGGACAATTATATGAGGGTAAAGTTATATAAAAGTTCAGTAAACAAAATTAATCCTCAAATTCTAAATTTTATTGTTTAAAAGTTCTAGGAATCACTTCACTGGAATCAGAATTTCTGTTCTCAGTAGACCTCTGTCCAAAAGATTGCAGATTAATGCCTAGGAGCAAACACACGCAAGCCACTCACATACTATAATAACTATATTCACCTAAGGCCGCCTTCCCCAGACAAGGTTCTCATAACTGATAAATGTAGTTTCAGAATAAACTTCGTTTTCTAAAGCTCCATTCCAAAACTAAACCAACTCCATTATAAATCTTCAAAGTTCAAGTCCACATGATTAGCCAGCCACTCATAGCATCTCCTACCTCATTGCATGCACTCACATCTTAATGCCCTGACAACCATTGCGGTGAGTAACCCTGCAAAGGGTACACCAACCCAATGGAATTTTCCACTGCATCTGCCACTTGCCATATGTCACTGTCTGTCCACCCTCTGGTTTGGTTTCCAAAGCCTTTTCCCAAACATTTTCTGATCTTCCTGAAACTTTCTAATAATGTAGCCCTTATTATTTTAAGTACTTCATGTACAAATAAATTTTGTGATATCTCCTTTAGTTTTCCTGCTATTAGTTTTTGAAGTCTGAAAACCTATCTTTTAGATTTATTGTCCTAACTATTTGTTCTAGCATGTTAGTATTTGTTCTAGCATTTTAGTTCTAAACTCAAAAAATTCTACATATTTTTACGATCAGTTTCATGTTTCTTGCTTCCTTCTAAATCCCTTTATTTAAAGAGATATTATCTCTAGAAGTTTATTGCTTCCCTTGCCCACTGTTATTAAATTCCCTTTTAATTCTTCAAAATTAAATATCATATATTAGCAATGGATTGTTTAATTGAAACTTATGTCAAGCTTACGTTAAAAAAAAAAAAAAATGCACTTTCATTAAAATTGGGTGCCTCCCAGATACTGATCCTAATTTAGATTTTCTTGTATTTATTCTATTAACCATTTTGCATTGTCTTGTGAATCATTACGTGCTGATGCACTCAAAACTTTTGCTTTGAAAATATTTTTAAAATACTTGATCTCAAAGTCCATTTGCCTATTGTGTCATATGATGCCATGAGGCTCCTTTGTTCTGAATCTAAGGTTCTGTGTAACTTCCTTTTTGAAAATTCATATGGCTTTGAAACTATCCCCAATATGATTGCTACAGTCCCTTCTAAACTGATATTGTTATCTTTTAGGGATGGTCTCACTTTAGGTATCATGCTTAAACTGATACCGATTGTTCTCTCCTTCTCATTTTCAGTTGCATACAAAGCCAACTATGTTATATAATGTCAATGTGTTCTTGCAGACCACCTTCATTCATCTGTGGTCAGTGATGGATTTACTTTCCCTATCCTTCCTTATTTTTAGAGAGAACATATTGTAGCCATAAGATAAGAAACAGGAAAGAAAATTATGATTTTATCCACAAATTATAAACCTCACAATGTCTCTCGGCTTTGACAGGAAACAAATTTGGCTGATGAGTAAATTTTCAAAAAGGATTGACCATCAAGTTCAGTCAATAGGACATTGCAGATACATTAAAAAAAAACATGGAAAAATTAAGAGTACCATTAGCAGACATACACGATATATACTGAGGTGTGATTCCAAAAGAAAATTGTTTACTCTCCTTGTAATCCAACCAACATCACATAAAAAGTTTATACATTAAAAGTTCTTTTTACTTTATTTCACTGCATTTTGGTGTATCTGCGATAATCCTACATTATGTGGTAAATGATGCTTCTCTTTACTATCCTCAAACACACATATAAAACATATTATACAAATCAGACAGAGCTAATATTTTTCTGACATTAAAAAATATTTCATATAATCATTTTCAGTAGTCCTATATGTTCCAACAATTTTCCAGCTAAATTTATAGAAATGACTACATAATCATTATTGAGATTACAAAAATTACAAATATAATGTTTATCACTGTGGAATACATTAACAGAAATTGAGTACACAGTGTGTAGTTAATAATGTCAACTGTATTATAAGTACAAAAGTATTCTTACCCTCGTAAAGGCTCTGTTACATAGGTAACACAGGTCCACCAAATAATGATATTTGACCACATGATTCTGTATTGCATAGCTGATTACTTTGGAAAAAGGATCAAGCAAGCCCTGAAAAAAACCATATCTTTCAATAAACCTGAATTAATTTCAAAGCCAAACAATTTGATTTCCAGAAATTTATTATAAATAAATTGGTTAACTAATTTTTCATTATGTTTTTTCAGTATATTTTTATAAGAACTAGAGTCATTGCTACTACTTTTTACAAATAACAATTAAATATTGTTATGTGGAGATTTCAATGATGACTTTCCCAATCACAGTGTTAGAGAAAAGATATGGATGCCTTAGTCATGCATTTCAGCTTGATGGCCATATAAATTTAAAGGTACAGAGATTTGCAAATACCTTAGAAGTGAATGGAAGTTTCATACAAGTGGTAGGTCTGTGAAAAAGTTGACTAAACATCTTCAATATCTTCCTAATAAAGCCTAATGGATGGGCGAAATTGAAGGTTATAAGATGTACAATTTTGAAAAGGCACAATTCCAGAAGTGAAGATTTAAGGAGAAAGTTCAGCATAATTAAGAAAACACAAGTTCAGTGGAGTCAAAGAGGAAACAGTTCAAGAATATAATAAGCATGGGGGAAGAATGCTTATTTCAAAACAGAAAATAAAGAAATATAAAGAAGCAACATACTTTATTATGGTGGTTAGGAGGCCAAAGAGAATGGCAAGAAGAGACCACAACAGCATTAAGTGACAGTAAGATAGTTGAGAACACTTGCAACAACTAAACAAGGAACAAATACCAACAAAGAGGGAAGCTAAAGATGGGTTTAGGGAGAATATTATGGGTGAAGGCTTACTGCTGAATATGCATCCAGAAGTTTCTATGGCTATATTAAAAAACTGAGGGGAAGAAAAGGTTTTCAGATAATTGAACATTCAGATGGAGAAGAAGTTACTGAGGATATCAAAAAGGCAGAGGTTTTATTAGACCATTAGGGAATATGATCCAGGAAGGAGAGGGTGAAAATCTGAGGATGATTTTTTTCCATATAAGTAGAAGTGAGTAGACTAAAAAATTTGAAGTTTTATTATGAGGAAAGTAAGGAAGCTACAAAAGCATTAAGGGTGGTGGTGTAGATAACATTACTATTGATGTATTAAAAATAATGGGATACAACATTGTACTTTATTCTGGAATATTATTTAGATTGAATCTGGAGATTTGCTGCTTTCCAGAGTATTGGAAAAGTGTGATAGTAATAATAATAATAATAATAATAAAAATTTTACTGTCATTAAACAGTCATAGCAATAGACAACATCAAGAATACAAATTTGAAAATTCAAACAAGACAAAATTCATAATTAAAAACAATTTAAATTGCACACTCCACACACAATTATTTCATATTTCCACATTCATAGAATTCATTAACTGAATAAAAAGGATTAGTGACTAACCAACTATACAATGTCTGCTTTAAATAGATTGAATGGGGCTTCAACCCATTCTAGAGGTAGTTTGTTAAACATTTTTCATACCCAGCACTTCATAACTGTTCAATGATTTCGATAATCTACAGTAAGGTATGTCAATGTGCCTATTATTTCTCGTACTGTGACAGTGTAAATCTTGTCTAAGAAGGTACACAGACGGAAAAAAAAATCCCAACACCAAGAAAGACTTGTGTTAGATAAACGAAATTTGGTAGGCGTGTTTATACATCTGAAAGATGACATCGATTCAAATTTCGCGCTTCGCGCATAAGTGTGGCGCTAGTAGCGCTACTCAGAGCTTGCAAATCAGGTTTGCTTTAAATACGCGCTGTAAAGTTTGTGAACGTTATTTACCGCTGAGATTTGACATAGTGAGTTGATGTTAGCCAAGAATGCCTTTAAGAAGACGAAGAAGCCATTATCAACAGCTCACCGAGTTTGAACGAGGTCGTGTAATAGGGCTACGAGAAGGTGGATTTTCTTTTCGCGATATTGCAGAAAGACTTGGCCGGAATGTATCCACTGTGCATGATTGTTGGGTGCAGTGGTCAAGGGATGGTACTGCCTCAAGAAGACCGGGTTCCGGGAGGCCACGTGGCACTACTGAGAGGGAAGACCGCCGTATTCGGCGTACAGCTGTGGCGCATCGTACTGCGTCTGCGGCAGAAATTCGAGCTGCAGTTGGTACCACAGTGACACAACGAACTGTTAGAAATCGGTTACTTCAAGGACAGCTCCGAGCCAGGCGCCCTGTAGCGTGCATTCCACTGACTACAAGCCATCGCCGTTTGCGACTCCAGTGGTGTCAAGCCAGAGCTCATTGGAGGACGGAGTGGAGATCTGTTGTGTTTTCTGATGAAAGCAGGTTCTGCCTTGGTGCCAGTGATGGCCGAGTGTTTGGTCAGAAGGAGGCCAGGGGAACGCCTGCAACCAAACTGTCTGCGGCCTAGACACACTGGACCTACACCTGGAGTCATGGTCTGGGGAGCAATTTCCTATGACAGCAGGAGCACTCTTGTGGTTATACCAAACACACTGACTGCAAATTTGTACGTCAGTCTGGTAATTCAACCTGTAGTGCTGCCATTCATGAACAGCATTCAAGGGGGAGTTTTTCAACAGGATAACGCTCGCCCTCATACCGCTGTTGTCTCGCAACGTGCTCTACAGAGTGTCGACATGTTACCTTGGCCTGCGAGATCACCAGATCTGTCTCCAATTGAACACGTATGGGATATCATTGGACGACAACTCCAGCATCATCCACAGCCAGCACTGACCGTCCCAGTATTGACAGCACAAGTACAACAAGCATGGAACTCCATACCACAAAGTGACATTCGAAACCTGTATGACACAATGCATTCACGTTTGCAGGCTTGCATTCAAAATTCTGGAGGTTACACCGGCTATTAATTTAACAGTATTTCACATTTGAAATGCATTTTCTTGAGCTTAAATTAACCTGTGATCTTGAAAATTTAATCAATTAAACATGTTAACTTGACAAATGCATTGTCCAAATTTCATTACTCTACAATAATTTTTTCTTGGTGTTGGGATTTTTTTTTCCGTCTGTGTATTCAGCTTGGTTATTTTATGTGTGCAGGAGAACAGTGTAAATGTACAAGTTTATTACCGTTAATATTTTTAATTCAATAAACAGTGGTCTACAATGGGCAAATTTTTCAGAGTTTGACATAATCCTAATTACCTTCTTTTGAAGGACCAAGACATTCTGAACATGTGTGCTATTGCCACAAAATAAAAGTCCATAGGATATAACACTCTGAAAAAAAGCAAAATACGCTGATCTTACATACGCTGTAGGTACATGATTAAATTTCTTAACAAGTACACCACTCTAGACAAACTTGCACTAACGTATTTAATGTGTGGATCCCAAGACAATTTATTATCTATAACAATACCTAAAAACTTAACATAACCTACATAGTCATCTACTGGGTATTCTCTTGTGTTTTACTCTCATTGAGCAAAAACCCATTAAACCAGATTGACACTTGGGATAGGGTGTCTTTAGTCATGGTTTGAAGAGTTTCAAAGTCTGAACTTACAGTAAGAAAAGTGGTGTCATCATCATATAGAATGGTGTGGGACATTATATAAAATGGCAAATCATTTATCATTAAAATGAATAACAATGGTCCCAATACTGAGCCTTGTGGCACACCACACTTGATTTCAGTTATCTGGGATCTTTCCAATACATACAATTTGTTTACGATTACTAAGAAATGATTCAAAGATATTACCAGCTTTGTCACTAATGATTCTGTAATGAAGTAATTTATTAAGAAGTAAATCGTAGTCTACACCGTCAAAGGCCTTACTGAGGTCGCAAAAAGTTGCCTGAGCAAAGTTTTTCTCCTCATAAGCACTTAGAACCTTCTTAATTAAAGAGTCAATAGCATGAGCAGTAGATTTGCTTTTCCTAAAGCCAAACTGTACAGTAGAAAGAATGTTGTTGTGCTCCAAATAAACCCCTAACTGTTTATAGATAACAGATTCTAGTACCTTAGAAAAAACTGGTGTCAGAGATACAGGGCGATCTCTCTCTCCCTTCTTATAAATGGGCACAACTCTAGATAATTTTAACACCTCTGGAAACACACCTTCAGTTAAACATTTATTTATACAATAAGTGAGAGGAAATAATATACAACCAATTATCTTTTTAATCATATTACTAGAAAGGTCATATATATCTACACTATCAGATGGCCTAAAGTTATGTACAATACCCAAAACATCATCTGGTGATACCTCCGAAAGTACAAATTTATATTTCAAAGTATAGTTTACATTATGTCATTTTATGAGATCAGATACAGTTTCCTGGGGTCTAACAATGCTGCCACAAATGTCATTCACCGACTGTATACAAAAGTTATTAAATTCAGTGGCGGATCTACAAATTTTCTGAGTCGGGGAAAAAACTTGAGACTGCCGCCCATTCAAACATTAATTTACCGCCCGGGGCGGTACAGAGCTATTCTTTGATTTTGCCGCCCCCTGATGGTTGCCACTTGGGGCAGTAGAGGTAAAATAAAATTGTAGTTTAAAAAACTAAAAACACGCTTTCGTAGTAATGTGAACTAAAAGGTTAAAAATAATCTTTAAATATAAAGATTTTGTTTAACAGTGATGGGACGTCCCACAATACAGGATAAATTAATTTTTTGAATAATCTTAAAGAATAAAGTCACTGATTACAAAATTAACTTTAATGTAAAAAAGCATGGGGTGCTATATAAGTTGTCTTATATTTTTTGTCGTTCGCTGTTTGTAAAGGTAGAGTCATTGTCAAAAGTTGTGTAGAGAGCACCCCACGCTTTTTTTTACATTAAAGTTAATTTTGTAATCAGTGACTTTATTATTTAAGATTATTAAAAAAATTTATTTATCCTATATTGTGGGACGTCCCATCACTGTTAAACAAAATCTTTATATTTAAAGATTATTTTTAACCTTTTAGTTCACATTACTACGAAAGCGTGTTTTTAGTTTTTTAAACTACAATTTTATTTTTAACTTTTTAGTTCAGATAGTTTCAAAAGTATGTTTCCTACTGTTGGCTTTTCTTCGCCAATCTCTCTTTATCTTTGTGTTGTAGTTTCATTTTTAATTATTACTTCCACGAGTTAAATACAATTAAATGGCAGCTCAGCCAGAGGTCCAATAGCAGGGTAAATGTGGAAGACTACCCTTCTATAATAGTACGAAGTAATGTTTCGAATACTCACTATTCAACATCACGTTAAGTGACTGCAGACAGAGAAACCTTTCTGGATAGGAGAGAGTGGAAGACGATCGTCGTCAGCAACCAAGGCTCGTAAATCACACCCGGGAAACTGGAGATGGTCAAAGTAACGAGAATAGCAGGACGTTGCTAAGAGACTGCTGTATTGTCAATGGTTCTTAAAATATGTTCAAATTTTTTCTGTTTTTACTGTCAAAGTAATGATAATATCAAGATATAGCTATGAAATTATTGTATTGTAATCAGTTATTAATACATCAGCAAAATTTCAAACAATTCTGACATCTGGAGTTGGGTTAAAATTAAATTGCAAAATTTCACGACATTCAACCATTTTTCTTTTGTTACTGTCAAAGTAATGAGAATAGCAGGATATAGCTATGAAATTCGTGTATTGTCACCGGTTCTTAATATGTGTGCCAAATTTCAACCAGCTCGGACATCTGGAAGTGGGTCAAAATGGAGTTGTAAAATTCCGTTACATTCATACATACATACATACATACATACATACATACATACAAGTCAAGCTAATATAAAGCGTGTAAAAAAGGTCACCGCCACACGAATTTGCCATTTACCGCTCCATTCAAACATGATTTTGCCGCCACCCTGAAATTGTCGCCCGGGGCAAGCGCCCTGGTTTGACCCCCCCTAAATCCGGCATTGATTAAATTCATCTGGTATTACTGCTACAGCCTCTTTTCGTTTGGTTTTGGCCACTGAGTTTATCACACTCCATGCTTTCTTACATTTATTATTGGATGACTCTATACTGAATATGTTATGTTGTTTCTTAGCCTCATTGACTGCGTGTTTATAATCCTTTCCAGCTCTTAAGTATCTTAGCTTAGTCGTATCTGTTTTGTGTAGTCTATACAAATCTAAATACAATAACACATTGTTTTTCATATTGGCTAGTTGCGGTGTGTACCACACATTGATATGCCTATGTTTATTTTTTTACATGTATTGCGATTGACTTTACATTTGTACTGTGGAAAGTTTGTCTCAAAAATATTTATGAAAGCACAGAAAAATCTCTCAAATGCTACATTAGCAGAGCAGTGACTAACACTTTTACACAAATCTTTCCAATCATAATTCCTAAGTGAGACCATAAAATTAGACATTTTATCCTGCTTTACTGGTCTTGTGATGGCCACCTTAGGATCTTTGTGCTCTTTGTTCTTCAAATTAGGCATATCTATTTCAATCCAAACTGAATCATGGTCTGAGAAGGCAAAAACAGCCACATCAGAACACATTAAATCTCTGCTGACATTTGTAAAATTATTGTCAAGACAAGCATTCTCCCTTGTAGGTTTACAGTTAGAAAAACTGAAATTAAATTGTCTTAACAGATTTTTAAATTCATTTACATTGTGTATATCTTTTGTCACATCAAATGCAGCATTTATGTCTCCACCAATCACTATACTGAACTTTCTCCACCTAGTATGAAGAAAAAAATGTAATAAATTCTCAAATTTTTCTAAAAAGGTTAGTGGGTCACCACTGGGTGACCTATAAAGTGATACAATAACTATTTTTAAATGCTTGAAATATATACCTGTAGCTTCAAAATGCAATTCGCTACAAAAAAAAACCTAAATCTAATTCATTACTAGCGTTCATTAACGCTTTCTTAATATAAATCGACACACCCCCATGAATCCGCTGTACCCTGCTAAAACTGTTAACTAAATGGAAATCATCTAATACATGAAAAGAAATTTCATTACCCTTACACCAGTGCTCACTCACACATAATGAATCGAGCATATTCTCATTAGCAAAATTGTTTAAAAGTACCTGTTTTCCTCTTATACCTTCAACATTGAGATAACCTATCTTAAACGAATTCCTAATGCTAACTGTGTTCTGACTTAAGTTATTTTCCTTGACTAACCTTATGGGCCTAGTACCCTGCTTGTCATTGGACTGGTTCTCCACTGTAAATGTTGATAAACCAGCTAGGCTCACATCTAGTTTGTTAACTCTAGAAAAGAATTTCCCTTGAAACCCAGTGGTATTGGCTCTAACCTTAAAGGCTGTGTGAGGTCTAACTCATTGGCTAGGTTTATAATTTTCTCACTCACATACCTTTTTCCCAGATCATTCAGATGGAGGCCATGAACGGTGTAAAATCTCTTACCTAAGTTACTTATATCTACAAAAGATACATTTTTAAAGTATTTGCAGAGTTTCTTCATTTCTTCATTTACTCGAGCTATTTCTGCATTCACACATGACCAGAATGGAAGATCGTGCTGAAATGATACTGAGAAGAGTGCAATTTTTGTGTTTTGTAGTGCATGCAACTTTCTTCTTAAAGACGATAAGAAGAATTTTCCCTCATTTCTTGCTACATCGTTTGATCCAGCAATAAAAACTGCCATTCCTGTAGTATCTGTAGGTGAAGAGCTTGCTGCCACATCTATAAATTTTGCTCCAGGTTTTATTGAAGCTGAGGTGTCATGGTTGGAACTGTTTTCGATAATATCCCTTATTTTTCGTCCTTGACTGTCTGCATAAATATGTATTTTTACTGGCCTAGCTCTGTGTTTACAATTTGATGTCTTTGGGCTTTGTGTTTCATTACCACCGTTGACAATTGGTCTAAGAATTTCACTACACTCTTTAATCACTTCACTTTCGTTAAGCTTTGTTAGTTTAGGCACTTTGACTCGTAAACCTATTTCATTTACATTTTCTATAACATCGCCATCTTCAAGTAAACTGAATCTGTTTTTCCAGGGTGGAAATTTCACTCTTTGAATATTTTGAGATTTTTCTTCGTCTACTGGTACTATAGTTACACCTCATTTTTCGGAAATTTTTTCTTCTAGTTTATTAGATGCAGAACATTTCTTGTTTACAACTGAGCTAAAAGTTTCGAAACACTTACTTTCATTCGTTTTAACACTAACGTTTTTGTTGTTCTCCAAAATTTTGCATCCGTGTTCCAAAGCAGCATATTTTATTTGTAATTCTCTAATACCACTTTCCAATACTTAAATTATAGCGTCCTTGTCTCTGATGATGTCCATGTACTGTTTTGAACACATTTCCGTTCACACGATTCACACGACCATGAGTAGTCAACTGTTACTAGTTTTATATTTATTTTGCAGCAATTTTCATGAAATCACCATTTACAATATTTACACTGGATACCTTTCCTCACTTGTTTGAAACACAGCTTACATTTATTACCACTTTTTACTTCCTTCTTATTACTTTTATCGGAACAGTTTAAACCCACTAGTCCGATCGGCGCCATGTTGCTATGTTGCTCTACTATGTAGTACCAGTCTATAAAGGAGAGGTACCAAATAGAATTGAAAATTACAGACTGACTAGTTTGATATCAGTGGTAGGCATCCACATCAGAAATGCCTGTCAGGAAATAAATAAGGACTGGACTATAGTCCTGGTACTCTTTGCCCACCAAATACTACTCATAATTCTTCACTCAATATCCATCTAGAACTTATCACTAATGTATGATTTGCATACACCCACAAATGTATTCAACTGCCTCCTGTCTTCCAATGAAGATTATCCATACCAATTTTTTTTTTACTTTATCAGTTAATGATCATGTTTGACAATAATTTTCACAAACTAATATTAGTGCACTCCTTTCCACCTCTTCCATTTCATAATATGTGCCCCATCCTCAAGTGAGTGTCAGATTATGGTTATGCACTTAAATTCCTTTGATTTTTTGGTACAATCCATATTTATCAATGTGGCCAGCCAAACTGAGTTTACTATAATGATTAAGGTATTAACATTTAACATATATAGTCATATAAAGCTTTTATTTTTCTATATATATATATATCAAATAAGAGGAATCTTTTTTGCCGTTTATCTTTAATCATTGTTGGCATAACCAACCAAATAGCGTGTCAAAATTCCTCTTCAGATATTCACAATGACCTTTTATTTAAAGTAATCATTATATTTTCTGCAAACAAATTTTGATGATAAAACAACAGAATCACTCATTAGAAATATTAGCAACACAGTCCTAACACATTAGTGTGCCAATACTATTATCATTTCCACCTTCTTTGAATCCACATTTCCTGACATGCCTGTTTTCTTCTTACCTGTTAAGAATGCTTTCTTCCAGCTGGATATATTATGTAACTATGAGCATTTTCGTGGTGACAATGCTGTATAAAGACTTATCGGGTTTCAAGTTGCATCAGAATTGAATCACCTGGTGATGTTTTGGAAGCTTGCACTGCTTCTATTGTCAAGCCTTGCTTAACATTACTGAAGTCTGCCACATGGTAGTCTATTATATAGTGCTCTTTGAGCAGTCCTTAGTTTACCTTTTGTTAATTCATTTAGAGTTCAGGTCTCACAACCGTATGTCAGCACAGGAAGAATGCACTGGTCATAGACTATTGCTTTAGATTTGTGGGCATTTTAGATTTCAGGATAATAGAATGCCTCCAAAATACTTGCCACCCCAGTGTTAGGGACTAAGCCGGACACCGGGGTATGTATCGGCTTGTACACATAAACTGGAGTTCTTTCAAATACTATGAAAAGTCAAGAAATGTTCTAAAACCGTGAGTTACCTTCGGAAAACTGCTAACTGTATTATAAAGACGGCCGCCACTTACATAATTAACCCTATGTAAGGAGGGTACTAATTTAGAAATGAAAATTGTTGAAGAGAGGTGGCATCGATTCCTACATATACTCGGGGAAGGTATGAACTTGCATATACCGAAGCAGACAATCAAGGAAGAGCACGAACCCCCGTGGTACACACAGGAGGTTAAAAGGTTACTCAAGAAGCAAAGGAAGATACATGCACGATCAAAAAGGACGATGCATCGGACTGACTTAGATAAGTTAGAGGAGAAAAGGGGACGTGTTAAGAATGCGATGCGCGAGGCCTTTAATAACTTTCGTGAAAATTCTCTGTCTAAAAGCCTCACTGAAAACCCTAAGAAATTTTTGTCGTATGTAAAAAAAGTTAGTTGTAGTGGGAACAATAAGCCAGTTATAATAAAAGACGGACGGGAAGTTGAAGACAGCCGCGACAAGGCTACCGTATTTAACACCGAATTCAAAAATTCATTCACACAAGAAAACATGGAAAACATCCCCACTTTACCACATCATGTGGAAATAGAGATGGATCCGATAGAAACTGATAGCGTAGGAATTGTAAAGCAATTAAAACTCCTGAAGTGGGGTAAAGCGCCGGGCCCCGATGGTATACTGGCAAGAGTATTTTCTGAATACGCGGAGGATATTGAACCATTTCTGTCAGATATATTCCGTAAATCACTAGAAGAGAGACAAGTACCTTCTAGCTAGAAAATAGCCCAGGTAACTCCCGTTTTTAAGAAAGGAGATCAGAGTGATCCTAGGAATTATCGACCCATATCTCTAACATTCGATCTGCAGCAGAATTCTGGAACATGTCATATGCTCAAACATAATGAAGTTTCTAGATGATAACGAGTTACTTACACCATGTCAACATGGATTTCGGAAGAAGAGATCGTGTGAAACACAATTGTCCCAATTTTCCCACGACATAATGAAAGTTATCGATGCAGGTTCGCAAGTTGGTGCAGTTTTTTTGGATTTTCAGAAAGCTTTTGATTCTGTGCCACACAACCAACTTTTAGCGAAGATTCGAGCTTACGGTATTTCGGCTCAGATTTGCGAGTGGATACGTGATTTTCTAACTGGTCGATCACAGTATGTCGTTATTGATGGGGAAGCCTCTTCTAAGATAAAGGTTACTTTGGGCATTCCTCAAGGAAGTGTAATAGGTCCACTTCTTTTCTTAATATTTATAAATGATCTAGGTGACAACGTCAAATGCTGGTTGCGATTGTTTGCCGATGATGCGGTTATCTATAGGGAAATAAGGTGCTCCGACGATTGCTTAGAAATTCAGCGTGATTTGGATGCTATTTTCGACTGGTGCCGTAAATGGCAGCTTAAACTTAATTGCAAAAAGTGCAAGGCAATGTGGATAAGTAACAAGAAGAATCAGCTTGTTCACGAGTACAAAATAAACAATTCAGCTGTTGACACGGTTGATTCCATGAAGTATCTGGGGGTGATAGTACAAAGCAACATGAAATGGGACATGCACATAACTTCTGTTGTAGGCAAGGCTAATTCTAAATTACGATTCATAGGTCATATTTTGAGGAATTATAATGGTCAAACAAAGGAGATAGCGTATAAAACACTAGTGCGTCCGTATCTGGATTATTGTTGTGGAGTTTGGGATCCATATCGCAAGGTTCTGATTGACTCAGTTAAGAGGGTGCAGAGGAGAGCCGCTAGATTTGTGACTTGTTGTTACAGCCCTTATGAAAGCGTCACAGAATTGATACATAGATTGGGCTGGGATATTTTGGAAGACAGACGACGTAGCTTGCGTTCGAATTTATTGGAGAATATGCGAAAAAATTTAAATTTAGAGTGTGATGAAATACTTCTTCTGTCAACCTATTTAGGTCGCAATGACCGGAGGGATAAGATTAGAGAAATAAGATGCCGTACTGATACTTATATGTATTCCTTCTTTCCTCACACTATTCAGGATTGGAATGGGCGGGTTTAGGATTGGTGCTTAGTACCTGCTGCCAACCACAATGTTTGTGATTTGCAGAGTATGAATGTAGAGGTAGATGTAACTGCCACAGCACGATGGCTGCAATGTTAGGTTTCAACAAATCAACGCAGCTCCACCTGGAGAATCAAGATAATACGACGACCAAGGAAGCCTGCACAATTATATGTAAGTACCTTCTTCTAGGACAATGATTTGAAAAATCAAAATGGGTATGACAAAACAAAGTTTTTATTTTAGCTCCACTAGATGGATTTAAAAAAAAAAAAAAAAAAAAAAAAATTTACTGGAAACCCAATATTAGTAAAGCGGCTAAGGATAAAGGCCTAAATATGAACATGACAGAAATTTATAGTTGCATTATTCAGTGTTCCCTCTCCACCCATCGCAGTTTTACTGAAAACATGCTTGGCTTGCTCTTTGCTGCTATTAATTCCTTTATTTATTCTATGTTTTTCCGATTGCCCTTTGCTTTCTTACGCTAGTATGATATCTTATTACCAAGATCTTCAGACTCCTCAACTCCATATTCTTATAAGTAGGTTTCATGGTTCTATTAATTTTTTATTTTTGGGAAAAATATATATTAATTCATTTCTCAATTTTTAATTTTTTTTTTTAACTTTTCGATGCAGTTCCTCTTGAACTCTGGAACACTTACATTTATAACCACCTTCTTTCTTGTTCATTGGTTTATCGAACACTGTTATATTCATGACAACTTATTCATGGTCACCTACCCCTCAGTGACCTCACATAGCTACTATCAAGCTTGATGAGTAAATCATAGCTTAAAACATATTAACTGATTTGAAAAATTAAAATATTATTTTTTGTAACATTGTGCTTTGAAACGTATATGACAAATATTTAAAATGATGAAAACTGGGTATTAAGAACTCAATGTTAAAAAATGTATTGTAAGATTGATTTGATAATAGTGACAATGAAAAAGTTGTTGAGAAATGTAAATAAGTAAGGATAGATACAGTAAACTGATTACTCATTGCAGATGAAGGCATGAATGCCATGACAAAGAAAGAAACACAAACACTTGTAACATTTTTGGATAAAGGATCATGTTAAGAGGTGTGACAGTGGCAAGGGAATCAGATGGTTACACAATGAGACTCACCACTTCAATTATCTGGCAAGTAATATGGTGAGTCTGCACGTGTACAAATTTGGTCCCCTTCCATGTCTCTCACCTCTAAACATGATTTAGGTTCATACAAAAAAAAAAGAAAGTAAAATGCATTCATGTTATTTCTTCATTTTGGCCTTCCTACATTCTTTTGTGGTGAGCAACTGGTTTACTTTCTATAACCTTCTTTATTATTTTACTAATTTTCTCACTCTATTGGTGAAAAAATATCTGAAATGCTTATATCTTAACATTAACATATGACAATGCAGAGTCTGGTAGAATTTTGTCTATGTGTTAGTTGCTTCAGTTTGTATGCCTCTTACAGTAATCCAACTATGCATAAAATTACTACCTTGCATGCTGTTATTCCTGGGGCTCTCAGTGCCGCTGCAGCAATGCGCAACAATGGAGTAGGTTCAGATAAAGAAGGCAAATCAAGAGTTAGGCGGCGTAAGAGCAGTTCCAGTTGGCTGAGTAGTCCACCCCATGGTCCAGCACCTGCTTCTGCTGGCAAGCAGTCTAAATAGCAAGCAACATTCCACAAAACTGTGCCAAGAGTCTCACTAGGTAGAGACTTGCGTGCATTCAGTGTTTCAAGCAGTAACTGCAATGGTGCTAGCACATTCAACTCTGGGAAATCAAGAAGTGCTTGTGCTACTGATCGAAAAAACTGCATTCTCAATTGTTCTGAAAAGATAAATAAATTAGTAGTTTTTAATGTACAGCCATTCAGAATTTCAGCTTATAAACATGATTCTAAAATATACTTGTTATAAATTCATCCAATAAAATATGTGAATAATGCATTTATTTGAATTAACAATCAATTTTTGGTTTTGTAATCTATTTTGCATTAATGCTATTGTTATAAAGATGTAGTTCATTTGAACAAATGAACAGAAGAAAATTGAGGAAAAAACCATGTGCTGTTTTTCATAAAATATTTAATCTTTTATTGCCATAATGTGTATCAGAAAATACCCACTTTACAAGTATATACTGTATGTATGAATAGGGAGGTAAATGTGGGAGTGTTGAAGTATGAGACCAGTTCAAAGTGGAATGTCAACCTGATGTTTCACCTGGTAAAGTGTATTATCATTATATGAGGCGTATTCCAAAAGTAAGGTCCGTTTGATTATAATAAAAACATCGTTCAGGATACAAGGTTTTTATTAACGTCAGTATGTAACTACATATCTAGTTCACTTTTCCACATAATCGCCGTTCATATCTATACACTTTCTGTAACGCTGTACCAGTTTCTTTAACCACTCGGCATAAAAGTCTGCCGCCTGGGACATGAACCAATTGGTAACGCTCGTCTTGAGTTCTTCATCGGTTTGAAATCGTTGTCCACCCTTTCAAATGCAGGAAGAGAAAATAGTCGCTTGGTGCAAGATCTGGACTGTAAGCAGGGTGGTCTAGGATTTCCCAACGAAACTCTTGAATCTTCTCTTTGGTTTTGGAAGCGGTATGCGGGCGTGAGTTGTTGTGCAGGAGGATGATGCCAGACGACAGTTTCCCGCGGCGTCGATTTTGGATGGCACGTCTCAGTTTGGTGAGCGTTGCACAGTACACGTCAGCTGTAATGGTTGTCCCACGGTCCATGAATTGATCAAAAGGACGCCCTTTTCGTCCCAAAACACGGAAGCCATCATTTTGCGATTCGTGTACGGCGATTGCTTACACTTTTTTGGTTTGGGTGAACCGGAATGGCGCCACTGCATTGATTGTTGTTTTGATTCTGCGTTGGTGTACGCTATCCACGTCTCGTCTCCCGTAACAATTTGGGAAAACAAACTGTCTCCATCTTGTCTATAGCGCTCCAAAAATTGTCGTGCGCTATGCATTCGTTGCTCTTTGTGCTGAGCGGTGAGCAGTTTTGGCACCCACCGCGCACAAAGCTTCCGATATCCAAGCTCTTCAGTGACAATCCTGTAAATTGAGGTTCTAGCAACATTTGGGAATTCCATAGCCAGACCACTAATCGTCAAACGCCGATCACTTCGCAGTTTTTGGTTAACTTGCTCGACGATGTCGTCGGTCCGAATACTGGGCCTGCCACTCCGCTGTTGATCGTGCACATCTGTGTGACCACTTTGAAATTCTCGACACCAGTGTCGAACTTGTTTCTCACTCATTATGTTTGGTCCATACACTACACACAATTCGCGATGGATGTCCGCAGCGGACGATCCTTTTGCCAACAAAAATCTAATCACACCGCGCACTTCACAACTGGCAGGAGCTACGATTGTCGCGGCCATTTCGAACTGCTCTCAACAATAGATATACGGCTACTGCGGCACGCCAACAATACTGCATATTTACCAGGAGTTGGTAGATGGCGCTGCAGGTGGGAAACGTCATTCAGGCCTATCATCTGTGACATCTTGTACCCCGGACCTTACTTTTGGAATACGCCTCGTAATTTATAGTGAAATTTTCAGATAATGTTTGATGTTTCAGGACCTCTCAAATATGAGTCACAAACTAAGATAAACTTAGAAAACTCTGACATGCTTAAAATTATGGAAGGACAGAGAAATTTTCCATCAACAGAATGTGTTATGCACTGGTATGGGGATTAATGGGAAATTGTTACCTTTTTGTATTTTACAGCATCCCTTTCACCATCAATATTTTTACAGCAGACGTATTCCTCTTTTCAGTCACTGATTTAACCTAATTTCTTCCAACTTCCACTGTTGAAATACATTATTCACAACACTCTCTAATGAATGACTTATTTACTATTGTTACTTTCTTTGATTTTTATCATTATGTAGACTTTCTATTACTCTCCTCATTTTAAATTGTTTATTAGAATAATAATTAGCAGGATAATGCTTTAAGGTAATGAACTCAAGGAAGGATAGCGATATTCAACCTAACAATTACATAAATGACGACGACTGTGAGCAAGCAACAAAAAATTTGATCACATGTAATGCAATATTTCGGTGTTGAACCTTATTCTTGCAAGTAGATGAGAGACTTAAGAAGGCAAAAAGTGATCACACCAAAATCCACTTAGTGAACAGAGGATCCAAGTAGCATGACCTGGGCAGCTGGGGTAGTGTGTGTTTTTTTTTTAATCTGCTTAACGTCTCTCTAACAGCGAGGTCTTTAGATACGGGAAAGGATGGGGGGCAAGGAATGGGAAGGAATTTGGCCATGGCCTTTTGAAGGAAGCATTCCGGCATTTGCCTGGAGTGATTTGGGAAACCATGGAAAACCCAAATCTGGATGCCCGGATGGGGAATCGAGCCGCCGTCCTCCCGAATGCGAGGCCAGAACGCTAGCCATTACACCACCTCGCTCAGTGGGGTAGTGGTGGAGAGGGGCAAGAAAGTACTAAATTGATAATTCTGGAGAAGTATTATCATTGGAAGCTGGAAACCATAAGTAAAGTAATTAATGTGAAAGAATATAAATATTAGAAATCATAAAAAACAATAAAAACTTTAATTAGGAAATATTAAATATTAGATCTATAAAATTTTATCAAATAGTATTAAGTCCTGGGCCTACTAAAAGATTCAGGCCAGGAAGATGTCTGGTGTGAAGGATGTGTTTTCAGTTAGATCCCATTTGTGGAGTTAAGAGAATCGTTTTTGTTTCAGGGAAATCTCTTACAATGCTCACTGTAACACATCTGTTTCAATTGTTCAGCTTATGGATAGTGGTACTGGGTAAGATAAATTGCTAATATAAACTGTTTTTGTGGTCCCATTAATTCTGATAGTGAGTGAGTTAGTGATGGGGGCAATATATGGAATGTGAATTGATATATCCGCAGATGGGAACTAGCTGATCAACATAACCTAGACATCAGACATCCTCCTGGCCTCAATCACTGATGAGGCCCTTCTAGTAGATTCCACAATTATTATTATTATTATTATTTGTACACATTTTATAGCTCTCATATTTAATATATCCTACTTAAATTTTTTATTATCATTAATATTTATAACATCTCACATTAATTAATTTGGTTCCCCTACTTCCAATGATGATATTTCTCCAGAGATTTTGATTCAGTACTTTCTTGCCCCTCTCCACCACCACCCCAGCCACTCAGACCATGCTGCCTGGTTCATTCATTCACTAAACAGGCATCAGAGAGATCACACCTGACTTCATTAAGTGTCTGAACTTCTTGCAATAATAAGGTTCAATCCAAAAATATTGAATTACAAGTGATTGTCTTTTTTGTGTTTGCTATTCCCAGCCACAGTCATCTATGGTAAGTGTTGGGTTGAATTTCCCTATCCTGCCTTAAATACTTTATTTGATACTTTTTTGCCTTAAATATGCAAGAAGATTTGATGATCATTAGTTATATTTATTTACAATTCTTCTATCCTTATCATTTTATTGCAGAATTTTGTAATTTATGAAATGCTATAATGAATAATTCTGACCTACATTGGAGCACTCCATAACACAAGCTAACCATTCTACAGAGGAATAGCTCACACCAGCCGCTGTGGGCTTGCCAAATTAAAATCTGGAGAAAGACTGGCTCAAAGCAACATGGCTGACCCTCCTTAGGTAAGGAATTTGAATCTTGTGTTGTCATCTCATGACTTTAAAATTTGATATGTAATTAACCACTTTATATTTTAAACTGTGACTTATAAATGTTTCTCAGTACATTCTATTTTTGTCTTTGAAGCCTTGTTCATTCCTCAGGAATGCTTTTAGAGGATTATTAATTAATTCAGTGATGTAGTCATTTGGCAGAATGTACTATAATGACTTTAATAATGCAACCTCAGAAATCTTATTTTTCACCTTGAAAACCTGAAATTTTCCCTACTTGATTTTATCTATCTCCCAAATACATTTTTATTCATTTATCTATTTTATTATAAATTTTGAATTTATTTACTTTATTACAAATTGTATTTATAATTTACTTAATTGGTTGAAATTATGTTTATGAAATCCTTCTCAATACTGACTACAACTTTGGCTATAAAAATCTGATATAACTCAACACATTAATTAGTAGGCCTAATTTTGAATCTTGTATTTAGCTTCCTCTAAGCACATGGTCTTATACCACCAAAATGGAAATATTTCATAAACTAAAATTTTCTGAGCATAGAAAATATACCTTAAAATGATTGTAGTCATGAGTTATTTTAGAGAAAATGGATGTAGCAAAATCCCTAATGTTTGAAAAACAACTTCATCTGAAACTTATAGCTGTTACAAAAGTGGCTTCAAAATAAAAATAGAGAGTGCTTTACTATTAGGAAAAGTTAATAAAAATTATCTGCTGTAGTAGTAATCTGGAATCATCCTATTTCCAAATGGTTTTGGCAAGGTTATAGATATATTACAAACTGTTGCGCTTAATAGAGTGTGTGAAACAAATCTCAGTGCAGTTTCGCCATAGAAGAGGGGAGGAAGCAGGTCACCTATAATGTCGACATTTAATACTAGGATGCGGTGCCATCCAGGGAGTATGGAAATTATTTATTTCAGTTGCTAAAGTTTTTGATTAAATAATGTACCTTAAGTTGTAATGATTGCTGAAACTATGATATAGTAAATTCTAAACATTTAGAGAAAAATCTCCATTAATTGTTATCATAAAAATAAAAGAATGATGTAACCCTCAAAAGATAATACTGTCTTACTATAGTAAGGAGCATTATGTATTCTGTTATGAGCAGGACAGCTGTGCCAAATGGATTAGTTAAGATACAGGCAGTATGATCTCAAATATTGATGTCAAATTACACAGGACAGGTAAATAACAGTTCTCAACCAAGAGATATAACAGAATCTTTATAGCAAAATCATGCTCAATTTTCTTGGCAAGGTGGGGGTGGCGTTGGTAATTTCAGATGGCATTTCAAACCATGAAAATTACACAACCACTTCATTCTGTTCTTTGCCACTTCTTTTTCCTCTAACCATATCTTTTTCATTGTTAATCAACAAATCTTGTATTGAAGCAATACATCCACATGCTTAAATAATACGAGTATCGGTTGATGTGGGATAATAGAAAGTTTAATGCCAAAAGCCACAAACACTCACACAAGTCCTACAAATATAGACAATCATTTTGATATAAGGTTTATAAAGGCACAAAATTTTGTTTATAGCAACTATTATGTTTTCATAAGTTGTAACCCACAAAGTACGAGAATTGATATCATCATGTGTGACGACACGAGGAAAATGAGAATTTCAGATATACCAATAAAACAAAATAAGAAAAGTTTAACTAAGCCAATGTGTACTCAGTACTTAAACAGATCCTATATGAAATTTCAGACCAAAGGACGAGTTTAAACAAAAGATATTAATAACAGAAAATATATGACTTCATAAAAAAATAATATAAAATAATTCCTAGCTAATAATAAAATGAATTTGATATAAAACAATACAATTAGCAGGTAAATAAATAATAATAGTATATATAGAGGAAAAGTGATTTTTATGTGTTGCACCTATAAGGGAAAAACGTTTATCTGGGTTAGAATAAACAGTTTATCACCTCAACTTCATGTTACTCATGTGCCGTAGGATTATCGATTGTTCTAAAATTCTTATGGCTGCTACCTAACTTGATTAAACCCCAAATTAGGAATGGTAAGGTTCACATAGTAATAAAAGTCATTGATAGTAAGTTAAAATTCAAAGTTCCACTATATCCTCAGTAAAATTGTAGAAGTCCAAACAATCGATGAGTATCAGAAAATCTTCATCAAGTTCGTAGAATGCAAGTTATGAAAAGTGACAGACCAGACCAAACCCCATTGTAGAAATTTAAAAGACGAATTGAAATTTTTTGAACTGTTCAACTGCACCAGAAAATTTTAAGATGGCTGCCCCCGCACATGCTTCGCCACACCATACTTCCTGCTTTCAAGTGCTGAGCAATACACAACCTGACAACCTCTCTGCTCCAGTATTCACCAGCAAAAGACGCCAAGTAGTCCCCGTTGGCCGTATATTTAGCCTGACCAAAACCCTTCCCGAACCATAGGTCAACTGGTGTGAAAACGATGTATCATTTCGCCAATTTTACAAAATAATTCTTCATTTTTGGCTCAAACTACTCCTATTGTTCTGAAATTTTACTAGTAGCTAGGATTATTAGTAAATGTAAATTTTGATCCTCATGAAAATTTTTGTATCTTTAACCGTTTAGCTGTAAAAAAATCATTTTCTGTGATTCCAAAACTTGTTCATAACATCTACAATTTTACAGCTACGAGGCTGAAATAACTTTTATTTTACTTCTATTCAAAATCTCTTTCATTTGATACTAAGCAAGCCATGTTTATTCTTCTACAGAAAATTATGAATTATTATGCAATCGCTAATTTTCAAGCTCGCTGACTCTGAAACCTGCTTTAAATGATTTTACGTGTTCTCAAATGTCTGTTGTGCAGTTTTGAAGTCGCTACCTGTTTTCTCTGATTTACTATTAATTTCTAAAGTGAACACTATCTCCACTCATGTAACCAACGATGCCAACATGTTCAGACATATTTAAAAAAATCTCTACGTTGATTCATCCTGATCGATAATACTGCATGTTTCTTAACAAGGCTTTCTAGAAACTGTTTTTAATAAATTATATTCTATTCTGAATATGTCCCTTCCTCCCAGTTTAATTTACATGTATTACTCAAAATGATTAATTTTCTTCTTATGCCATGTGTCTGAAGTTACCATATATCACTCGAAAAACAACCTTTAAACTGTGCTGAGCTTTAATATGTTGTTTCAGCAAAAATTATGTTTCTTTCTTGCTATAAGTTGACTTGCTATACTTTTCAAAAATCTGATTTCTCAAATTTATAGTGTGTAATTACGTGTTAAATTTTCCATACCGGCTTTCAGTATCTTTAAACTTTTTAGTATGATTTCCTTGCTACAAGGTTTATTATCTTTTGACTGTTTATTTTTCTGAATATCTCTCAAAGTGAAGAAAATATTGACTTTAGTGAAATTATACTGAAACTAAATATCGCATATGTTGATTTTATGTTCAGTCTTTCTACAGCTGTTTATTTAGATTTAGAAGTTGAATTTACTGTTTAAACTTGAGTAATGTCTGCATTAATTGTTTAGTTTGATTTATTTCCTGAAGTAGCTGCATAAATGACTCTAAAGTTGAGTTCTCATGTTGTTCATCTAAGCCCGTTATTCTGTAAATAAATTTCATCATGAAAATTTACTAAATTCTAGGTTAGTTTACACACCATACATTGCACAAACTAGAGAGATTTTGAAGAGAGGATACTTATTGCAAGAAAGATCATCAAATTTGTGTAAGAAAAGTGAAAACTGTAATTAAACACATATCTAAATAAGAAAGATATTGAATTTTGAAGTATAATTATCATAGTTGGCACAGCACAACATCATCTCCAACAACCGCCATGTCAAGTGCCAACATTTCTGTCTAGTTAATGTAAAGTGTTTTAGTTAGCTTTTATCTCAGAATACTCAATGTCTTTGCCAAATGTATTGGCGGGTCAGTGTGAACACACTGTTGCCGCAATTGGGAACAATCTCGCGATGTGCTCTCTTTCTATCATCTGAAAATTGCAATGCTGAGCGACCTGTGTTGCATAGTATGAGCGGCAACAGCTCGCTACTCACCCCCAAACCTCCCACCCCCCTTTTATTAGACAAAAAATGTGTGAACCTGTGAATGGGAATTAGAATGTGTGTCAATGTGAGGTTGAGCATGCTCGAGACAGCATATTTTGATTTTTAGTGATTTGCGAATTTTACGTGTGATTTAAATAATTTGTTTTAGTTATTTATTAATTATAGCAAATTGGTGTAATAATTTTACTGAACAAAAAGTGCAGTAATTTATAATTAGGGTAATTTAGCAAGAATCCTGCTACCAAAAATGGATACTCAGGAAGAGACTTATTCCCCTACTCCAGGTATTTCAGGACTAAAGACTCCAACAAGGCGCACGTCATCGACAGCTGAACCACCGTGGCTGAAGAAGACAACAGAGTTTCACCGGCAGAGTAAATCTATCATCCACAATGTGTATAAATATTTGAAACTTCTTGTGGACAATGATGGTGAAATGTTGTCATCTACATGTACGCTGGTGAGAAAAGACTTGAAAAATATGGACGTACTTGATAGTGATGAAACAAAAAAACTGTAGTGATTTGTTGCCGCAAAAAACAACCATATTGCAAAAAAATTTAGGGAATGTACAGGCTATTTGTGCCACAGCTTGTGGTGTCAGTTTGAGAACTGTCCAGCGTGTGTGTCGTGAGGTAAAATCACCTACATCTGTTTCTCCAAAGAAAAATATGAAACAATACATTACTCTATCAAAGCTTAGCGACTTTGACAGGGACATTGTCAGGAGGACAGTGCACGAAATTTACGACAATGGTGAGTACCCTACTTCAGAAAAATTAAGAAAAAGATTAATAAAGAAGATCTGTAAGATGTATATTAAACAATATAGGGTTTAAATACAGGCGTCGGAATGATGGTAGGTGAATTTTGCTTGAGCGAAACGACATAGTGGCCTCTAGAATCAAATTTGTGAGGAAAATGAGCTCCCTACGTAGCTCCGGTGACTCATGGCCCATTTTTTACTTGGATGAAACTTGGGTAACTCAGAATCATTCATTAAAAAATATCTGGCAGAATTCAAGCCAAAGTGGGGGCCTGAAGGTACCTGTAGGAAAAGGGGCGAGGCTCATTGTTTTGCATGCAGGGTCAGCAAAGACTGGCTTTCTCCAGGAAAGTAAGTTGGTCTACAGATGCAGCAAAACCGACAAATCTGAAGATTACCACTCAGAAATGAATACAACGATGTTTAAAGACTGGTTTCTCAACAGGTTTTTGAATGTTTTGGAGGAAGGTTCTATAATCATCACAGATAACACCAAATATCACTTGGCAGTAATAAACTGAGCTCAAATGACCAAAACACCAAAAGCTGATATAGCTGCTTGGCTATCAGAAAAGAAAATTTCCCTATAGAGACGAGAGCTGAGATGCTGGAGAAGGTCCACAGGAATAAAGAAGAACCAGTGTATGAGTTGGATGTACTTGCAAATAAAATAGGGCATGACATAGTCCGCTTACCCCCTTATCATTGCCAGTATAATCCGATAGAGCTCATTTGGGCCCAAGTCAAAAGAGAAGTGGCAGAGAAAAACAATACTTTTAAAATCGCTGATGTCAAATGTTTGTTACATAAAGCCTTGGAAAACATCACCGTTGAACAGTGGTAGAAATGTGTTTACCATACTGAAAAACTGTAAACAGAAGATTTCGAGAATGAAGTGGCCCGAGATAATGTAATCAAGCCTCTTATAATCAACCTCAATGAGGATTCAATGACAGAAGATGAGAGCAGCGAAGAAGATGATGAAGAAAAAGGCATTGATACAGATGAATGATGAGATGTAAGATATTAAAGAATATTTAACACATTACACAATAAACTTATAATCAATTACTGTGCAACTTCAGTATCTTGTACTTAATAGTTTAATAAGCTAAACATTTACTGTGTTAATGATATTTAAAACCCCAAACTCATATTTAACTTGTTTTATTGTTAGTAGTAAGTTCCTGTATTACTCTTGGATATTATTAATTTTGCTTAAAAATGTTTGGCTTTCTAATAATATTCATAATTACGATATAACATTTTTACTTACTTATATAATGGTTGATTTTTATAAAAAAAATTGCAAGGGCCATACTTTTTTTCTACATATAAATTTCTGGTATTCGGCAATTTTAAGTCAAAATATATATAAAATAATTTTGTCATTTTTCAGCACAGAGGATAAAAAAATATAATTTTAATTTTAGTTGTAAATATACAAACTGAAAATGAAATTTAACACACTTGTGGATTTTTACCCAGAAATAAAATAAGAAGAGTATTTCAATAAGTTTCCTTAGTCTACCGAGAAAGTTAACAGGTCTTTTGAAACCTCCAATTACATTTAATGCATCTGCACTAACATAACTTTCTTAACAAAATGACATACAACAATATTTTATCCTAAAATAGTAATTATAAATTATTTAAAACACAGTACAAACTATTACTTCAAAGAAAGAGGTGAATATAATTGTTAAGTGCACGGTCTGGCAACGGCGCATTCGAGTCCACCCGCCAATAGATTTGGCCACAGCTATAGTTGATCTAGCAACTGTTGTGACAAATGTCACCATTTTTGTTTACTTAATTTAAAGTGCCAATAGCTTTTGTTTTATTTGAATAGCAGCAGCATACAGTAATCGTGATCACCTTTAATTTTATTCTCTGTAGGAAGGTATATAGAGTTTATTCATTCTTTTATTTATTGCTGTGGTTGGCTAACACTGTTTACTAGTATGTCCTATTAACTACTTAGTGCAGTATCTGCCATCTGGTCTAAATTTATCACCACAGTCAGTTTTTATTCAAGCCATGACTAGCGATTGTTATTAAGTAGTGAACAGATTGTTATTTGGATCTCTCGGTTAGTTTATTCTTTCATCATCTCCATAGTTTTCTTCTGAAAGTAATATGTGTAGGGACTGTGATTGCTGTGTGCAGATGCAGACTGAGGTGGCTGATCATCGCACTCAGCTTGCAGCTATCTTAACTAAAGTTACAAGGCTGGAAGCTGCCGTAGGAGACTGCAGCAGATGTGGTATTGGTGACCCTGTTGAAGCTAGTGCTCTCACAGGTTCTCCCCTACCAATCATCGTTCCTGCAGTCCAGGCTGAGACTTTGGAATCTGTCTGGCGGTCCCCTGACAGTGACTGGCATGTGGTTTCCAGATGTTGACGCCGCATGCGGGGGCAGTCGCACAAGTTTGAATCCCAGAAGGGCAAGCTTGTACCAATGTCCAATTGGTTTGATGTGTTGTCTGATACTGATTCAGTTTCACAATTGTCATTCTATGAGTCGCCAGCCCCCCCCCCCCCCCCACGTGCTAGGTCTGAGGGACCATAGAAGGGTATTATGGTGGTAGGTAACTCCAACATTAGGCGGTTCATTGAGCCCCTTAGGGAAATGGCGAATAGGTCAGGGATAAAATCCAATATCCATTCATTGCGCATTCTGGGAGTCCTGATCCATGATGTGGAACAGGCCATCCCAGATGCTATTGAATGGACGAGGTGTAGCCAGCTGCAGATTGTAGCTCATGTTGGCACCAATGATGCTTCCTGCGTTGGGTCAGAGGGTATCCTCTCTTCCTCCCGGCGGCTTGCTCAAAGGGTGAACTCTGTGGTTGATGACCGCAAGATTTAGGCTGAGTTAACTATCTGCAGCATTGTCGATAGAACCAACACTGGACCTCTGGTTCAGAGCCAAGTCGAGGGTGGTGTTTCTGTGATAATCATGGCTGCAGATTCCTTCATCTTTGCCCTGATGTCGAGGTGTGTAGGATTCCCTTGGACAGATTAGGTGTGAACTACACACACGAATCGGTTACATGGATGGCAGGGGCCATGTGGAGTGCATTGGGGGATTTTTTAGGTTGAGGGAGGAAGACCCGAAACTGGGATTACAGTTACGGGCAGCCCAATTAAATTCGACACCGTATATTAGGAGTAGCATAAATCAATTTTGACCATTAAAAGTACTCGTTATTAACTGCAGTAGTATGTGTTACAAGCAGCCTGAGCTTGAAGGCGTTATTAGTACCACAGAAGCAGATATTGTACTAGGTACTAAAAGCTGGTTAAAACCGGATATAAGTTAAGAAGAAATTTTTAACAATAGCATGAACGTTTTCAGTAAGGATAGGTTTCATTCTAATGTAGCTGTTGTATTTATAGCTGTTATTAAACACTTGTGATGTAACAAAACAGATATCGATACGGTCTGTGAAATCCTATGGATTAGACTAAATGTAGGTAGGACAAAACTTGTAATAGGGTCTTTCTACCTTACAGCAGATGCAGATGTAACTATTGGTGAGGCCTTAAGGAATAATGCAAATAACAGATCTCGTCAATTTCCGGATCATGCAATAATACTAAGTGGTGACTTCAACTTTCTGTATATCACCTGGACTAATTATGTGCACATTACTGGTAGCAGGGATAAAACATTCTGTGAAATTATTCTTGACATTTTCTCAGACCTTCATCTTGAGCAGCTCATCACTGAACTAATGCATGACCACAACGATAACAAAAACATTTTAGTTATTTTCGTTACAAATAGGGTTGAATTATTCATGGACGTTTCTACCACCCCAGGAATAAGTGATCATAAAGCTATAATTGCTACAGTAAAATTAATATCTGCGCAAAAAGAGATAAAAGAAAGGATCGTTTACAGGTTCAAAAACGCCCCAGAAG
Source organism: Vandiemenella viatica (assembly GCA_031002005.1). NCBI lineage: Eukaryota > Metazoa > Arthropoda > Insecta > Orthoptera > Morabidae > Vandiemenella > Vandiemenella viatica. Next base: position 27,087,743 of record CM061921.1, read on the forward strand.
AATGTTTAAGAATGTTTTTGAGGGATAATTACCTTACCTTTATAGAAGCAAGAGGCTTGGTTGAAGATATGTGGCTTTGACTCATACGTATAGTCAGGGAAGATATGGACTTACATATACCGAAAAGGACAATCAGGTATGGAAGATCCCCTGTGGTATGCACGTGATGTTAAACGGTTACTTAAAAAGCAAAGGAAGATACATGCACGCTCAAGAAGGATGATGTATAGTACTGATTTAGAAAAGTTAGGAGAGGCAAGAGGACACGTTAAGATGTGCTGCGCGAGGCCTTTAATGATTTTTGTTGCAATTCACTTTCCAAGAGCCTCAACGAAAACCCAAGGAAATTTTAATCATATGTAAAAAAAAGTTAGTGGTAGTGACAATGATATGCCAGTTCTACTACGAGATGGTCGGGAAGTTTACGAATTTAAAAATTCTTTTACTGACGAGAACATGGAAAACATTCCCACTTTTCCACAGCATGTAGAGTTTGAGATGGATCCAGTAAAAATTGATAGTGTAGGTATTATAAAGCAATTAAAGCTCCTGAAGTGGGGAAAAGTGCCAGGTCCCAATAGTATACCAGTAAGAGTATTTTTGGAATAAGCGGAAGAAATAAAACCATTTCTCTCAGAGATATTCCGTATATCTTTAGAAGAGTACCTTCTGACTGGAAAATAGCGCAGGTGATTCCTGTTTTCAAGAAAGGAGATCAGAGAGATTCTAGGAATTATCGACCTATATCTAAAACATCTGTTTGCAGTAGAATTTTGGAGCATTTCATATACTCTAACATTATGAAGTTTCTAGATAAAAATGAGTTACTTACAGCAAGCCAACATGGATTTCGGAAGAACTGATCATCTGAAACGCAACTGGCCCTATTTTTGCATGATGTAATGAAAGTTATCGATTCAGGAAGCTTTTGACTCTATACCACACAACCAACTTTTAGCGAAGATTCGAGCATATGGCATATCGGATCAGATTTGCAAATGGATACACAATTTTCTAACTGGTCAGTCACAGTATATCATTGTTGATGGGGGAGCCTCTTCTAAGCTAGATGATACTTTGGGTGTTCCTAAAGGAACCATTTCTTTTCCTAATTTTTATAAACTATCTTGGTGACAGTGTTAATTGCAGGATGCAATTGTTTGCTGATGATGCACATATCTACAGGGAAGTAAGGTGCTCTGACGATTGCTTAGAAATTATGCATGATCTGGATGTTATTTTGGAATGGTGCCATAAATGGCAGCATACACTTAATTGCAAAAAGTGCAAGGCAATGCAAATAAGTAATAAAAAGACCCCGTTTGGTCACAAGTACAAAGTTATCAATTCAGTTATTGACACTGTGGATTACCTGAAGTATCTAGGCGAAATGTACAAAGCAACACAAAATGGGATTTGCACATAACTTCTGTCGTACGTAAAACTAATTGTAAACTACGATTCATAGGTCGTATTTCGAGAAGTTGTAATGCTCATACAAAGGAAATAGAATACAAAACACTAGTGCTTCTGCATTTGGATTACTGTTGTGGAGTTTGGGATCCATATCACAAGGGATTTATTGACAAGTTAGAGAAAGTACAGAAGAGATCCGCTCGATTCGTGACTGCTAGTTATAGTTCTTACGAAAGTGTCACGTAGTTGATATGTGGGTTGGGCTGGGATTGTTTAGCGGACAGACGATATCGTTTTTGTTTAAATTTTTTTGAGAATATGTGAAAATCTTTAATTTAAGAGTGCAATGAAATACTTCTTCCGCCAATCTATTTAAGTCAAATGACAGGAGGGAATAGATTAGAGAAATAAGATACCGTGCTGATACTTTTATGTATTCTTTCTTTCCTCATTCTATTCAGGATTGTAATGCACAGAATTAGGATTGGTGCTTAGCACCTTCTGCCACCCACAATACGATTTGTAAACTGCAGAGTATAGATGTAGATGTAGATATGGCACAGAAATATATTAGATGGAATAATGTCTAAGCAGATAAAAATACAGGTCTAAATAGTATCTCATACAAAACTAGAAGAGAAAAGGAAGTTTCTGAATACTAAAGCTAGACAAGGATGAATTATTGTAGGAATAAAAGAGGATAAAATAAATTAACAACCCACTCACTTAAATAATTTATAACTGTTAAACTAGTGAGAATTGCAGAAAATTGGTCATAACTAAAAATGATGGAATTAATTCAATCTATGAGATACCAAATTCTGGTAAACATCTGTTAAAATATTGATATCATGAGAATGAGAAACTTTACTGTTTCTCATGAAAAAAGTGAATCATCACAGCAATTCACCATTGTTCCAGAACTTTTGGAGTTGAGATTACATGAAGGCAAGACTGAAGCTGCCTACTGGCAGTTGGTAACCTAATTTTGAGTGTGAAGAAGAGACCTGTGCTATTCTACATGGTGAAGTGTGGAATTTACAATTATTTCAGACTAGCAATGTAAGGTGATATTTGATTTTTTGGTGTCAAAATGAATTTAGAAAAATCTTGATGCTGAGAATTTCCTTTAAACTCACTCAAATGGGTCTGGAATGCTGTTAAAAATGCATGAGTTGATGTGGTGTAAATCCATAAGTAAAAAAATATATTCCTGGTACCAGCAGTAATTTTAGCAATTTAAAATAAATTCAGTGACTTTCAATTCATGGTGTAAAGCTTCTCTAACAATATACTATGGTCGTCCTGTTGATCCTTACAGTGTAAAACCTCTTAATAGAAGTATTTCAAGGATACTGGCAATCAAATTATTAGCACCAGAAGTATCAGGGATAGAAATATAATGCACAGTTAACCTCTTAACTATATCGATCACCCAATCCAAAAGAAAATAACGTTGTTACAGTCATCTCAATGTCTTCCAAGGTCTTGTCAGACACAAAGCATTAGTGGGATTCATACATAACAGCTTGTTCTGAACTTTGACTATTAGAGTGGCCTATGGATATTCTTGCTCTTGATTGCCACCCAGCTGATAACCTCAGCAGGAGAAGGTAGGATTGAAATAATGTTCACTGTAGACTTTCAAATAAATTTCATACTATGTATTCTGAAAATAATTACATCACTCGGTGACCAATCTACAGCATCGAAACTTCTTTTCCGAAAATAAAATTTAATTTGATTGCAGGTATAAACCATGAGTCAAGCCGCAACCAACTCCTGAGAACCTCTAATGCTATGAAAGCCAGTTACATTGAGAGCATGTCCACTCCTGGACTATCACTTGAAAATATTTTAAGATGGCTGCCTATCCTGCCACATTTCAGGTATAACTGGTTGCCTACCCACTACATATTGCACCAAATTGGCTGTACACCACGCATGACTTCTCCTCATGAGTGCTTTCCAAGGACTGTATCCACCCACATTCCCAGCGAACTATATGTAGGGTGTCTGGTGGATTTCACAATCTATCCGGATAATACGAAATATCTGAAAATATCCTAACTTCTCTTTCCTCTAATGGGCTTGATATTTTTATATTTTTTGCCTAAATGTCAAAACTGATGTTAATGAAATTTTCCCTATCTTTAGTAGGTTAGCTGTAAAAAATTATACAAGTGACGACACCTAAAATTCTATCTCCTTTAGAGTATTTGAGCTATGGTGCTAAATCTTGTTTTAAAGTGATCTGATCCTCCTCCCCTATCTTTTGGTATATAAACCGGCTTGTTTAAAATTTTCTATCTTAGCGTAATTTATAATGCAAAATTTCAATATTCTCTGGCTCTGAAAGTATTAAAGCTACAGACCTAAAATTTGTTTTAAATGTTTCATAATGCAATTTCCTATACGATAGTGATGTTATCCAACTGCTGTAACTGCTATTTAATCACCCTCTATTGTTACTAATATTCCTTTTAATTCCTTCTACATCTATCTCGCCGAACATTCAAACTTCCGGCATCCATTTCCATGAAATTATCCTAAATTTTAATTTTTCTATTCCAGCCAAAGTATTGTGTGGATTTTTATGCTAAGAAAAAATTCTACTTATAAATATACTGCACCCTCTGTATTCAGCTGAATAATACTACATGAAAATAATTCCTCTCCTCTCAAAAATCATGTTTCTCATAAAATCCAACAAAAACGTTCCTTAAATTTTACCTAAAGATTTGAAATTTTTACATAATGTACCAGAAAATTTGGTGCATTTTTTAAGCTGTAAATCTTTTTAGTAACTTGAAAACTGAGAGCTTAGGAATTATTAAACTGTTTATTTTCGATGTCTACAACATGTGAGGGATTGAGATACAAAATCAAATATCTTGTCTGAACTATTTTCAATCTACAAAGTGTCAAACCTCAGTTTAATCCTTATAACTTAATGCACCTCTGAACATGGACGTAGCATTTTCTATTTGAAAATAGGCAAAACCTTTTATAGCAGCAATGTTTACAAATTGTTTTGATTGAATTTCACTATTTACTTCAACTTATCATTTGAAAACTGTAAGAAAATATTTCTAAACTTAGTTTATAGTTCTACTGAAGGTAGCTCAACACAATTTACTCTAATTTTGGCTATTCATTAACAAAATTTAGGTTATATAACAGTCTGTATTGCTTACTCTAGCTTAGTGGAATTAAATCCAGAAAGTATTTTTGAAATATTTGTTCTGAGCTTCACAAATCTTTTTCTTTCAACTTATCAAATTCTACTCTCAACTTCATAGACCCTCTTCTCCAAACTTCCTTTCCTTTCAACGTCATAAACTGAGGTTATCATATCAATTCTTTCCAAAACTGCTGGCTCTTAGCATGAAATGTTACAACACTCTCATTTCACTTTTGTCTAGCATGAAAAACTGTGTGCTGTCTGTTTAACAACTGTTCCCCATGTGAACTGATGAAAGGCTGTTTTTCTGATTGCCTCTCCTGTGTGTGAACTGATGTAAGACTCTTCCATATATCATATATTGAAATACTATTCCTCTAGCAGAATTTTTGGGTCTATTTATATATTCCCCTCAGGCTGTCATATCATTAGTTGCATGGTGATGCAACTATGAAATTAATGCCCAAAATGCTTCTGAAGGAAGTTACCTTAATAATATAGCACTTATTTTAAACATATAGCAACATTCACCAGCTGATAAAACACTCAGTTCCTCCAAGAGATGAAATTATTTATCATTTCAGAATTTCTACTGCCCAATATCTTCCAATTTGAGACAGGTTAGACCAAATATCTAACAATTTACATTTATAAAATCCTGATGCCCTTAGATACTGTTAGTATTCCAATATGATACAAATCTTTATAACATTTCCAATCACTGGACAAGCCACATGCATCACAACACACCTCATATAACAACTAACTTACCTGCACTATACAACTTTATATATTAGCCTACCACTACCCACTAGCATTAGAATGAAAGAACACAGGCAAACAGTTTATACCGGTAACTTATCCCCCGTACTGGATCTAGAGGGGACGGGGGAAGAACTGGGGAGCTTTTCCTTGTGGCAACTGCAGGGGGGCGGCAAATTTGTGATGAAGAGGACAGCAAATTTATGTGGCAACTTCAGAGGGCCATAAATTCATGATTTAAGTAACTGTTTTACAGCGAGGGCTGTCAGAGTTTATCCTGAAACCACAACCTCCTATATACTCCACAGATGGGCACCAACTTACCTCTTGTATCCTTGACACCTCAATCTCTGATTAGACTCAGCACTTACTACTATTATCATTTGTTCGTGTTTTGTGGATCTTATATTTAATATTTTTCTTAAAGTTTTTTTTATTATTATTTTAGCAATAATGGAGTAGGAGAAAATGCTGCGAGAAGATATTTATATGGAAAAGAAAGATAAATTATAACCAGCACTCACCAAAGTAGAATGGAGGAGTGCAACAGCAACAAAAAATATAAAAACGAAGACTTTTCCGGCATATGACTGCAATGTAGTCTTCTTGGGTGTACCGCCGGATTGTGTTGTCTTCTTTAGGTATGGAGACATCTGCACTGGTCGGCTGACCCACAGATACTGAGATGGTTCGGGTGCCTCTCTTCCTTATATACATGACCGCGTCCGGCAGTTGCGTAGCCTCGGCGATGGCTTACTATGAACCAGGCCCGCAACCAACTGCGGTTGGCTGCCAGTGGGTGTGGCTACGATTCATGTTCCGGCCCGAGCTAGTATGGAGCCCTCTACGGTGGCAGCTGGACGGAAGTACAACATTCTCTGCAGATATTTGCCAAGGCTGGTTTCCATGCCTCACTAAGACATAGACCACTGTCTCTGTTGAATGTGTTGGCCAGTCGATTGAAATTCATATACCAGCTCACCTGCCTAAGTTGATAAAGTTTTTACATTGGCCTCACCTTTTATGTATTATGCATCAAAATGAGTGGCCACAGGTCAACAGTTTACTCTCAGAATCTAGACCAACCTGTTGCTCACCACGCAAGCTCTCACAAAACTTGTGACTTCAATAAGTGTTTCACAGTCAGAGCCATTAGACTACTATCTGATACCACTTCTCAATTCAATCTCTGCTGGTATGTATTACTCTATCAGAGACTAGACACACCCAGCAACTCAATCTTAGATAACACTCACATTCCTGACGCTGTTACTCCCATCACTTGGCAGTATAATTAATTTTTATATACATATTAGTTCAATTTTGTATTTGATTATTATTATTTTTATTGCCATTACTACTTTAAAAATAGTTTAAAAATTGTCTCTTCTTTTATATGTCACCTTTTTCTTATTTTGATTGATTTCTTTCTCACAATTAATATTTCCAAAAATATTATCATTGTTGCCCCCACTATCTCCAACACTCAATTCCTTCCTACATGTGGCTTTGTTGACTGAAGGCACTTGTGTGATCTCAGTCACATGCTACTATTTTCTTGAAAATGGCATGGATCAAAATATTGTTTCTTTATGAGTTTGTGAATTTAATTTATTTTTGCTGCTGGCCTCCTTCCTTCAACTTTAATTGCTTTAGTGATGTTCCACCACTTCCACCAATAACATTGCTCCAAATTTGTCAATTATCGATTAAATACTTTCTTGCTGCTTGCCACTGGGTCCTACGTTCACTATGCAGGTGTTGGTGAGATCACATCTGACATCATTTAATATCTCATCTACTTGCATAAATAAGGTTCAACACCAAAAAATCGCATTAAAAGTGATCATCTTTTTTGTATTTGCCATTCCCAGCCACCACGATGCATGGTAACTGTTGGATTGAATTTTAATATTCTTCCTTAATTTCATACCTCCATATACAATGTATAAAAATCTTCAAATTTCTCTTCAATAAATTATACTCAATGACTCAGCAAAATTTAATTCATGAAGACTTCTGATTTTTTGTTTTTTTTAAGTTGATACAACAAAATTGTTAGGAGAAGTAAAAAAACAAAGTTTGGACTGATCATTCATCCACTAGCCATAAGTTAAAATAAAAAGTTCGAAGAGAGCTATGTAGTATAATGTAATATTTGCAGAGTAGAAAGTAGATTAAGTGATAAATATATATTAAAATGACATTACTAACAAAATGATAATTTTAGATGTGATGTATTACAGACAGTGTCTAGAATTGGGTATTCTTAGATAGTAGTTAAACACAAAGTGATTAACTAGGTTATTGAACAGTTGCCTCACTTTTTTTTGAGGTTTTCAACTGATGTTGAAGATTTTTAGGATGTATGTATTTCTCATATAATTTTTCTCATTTATATCTTGAGTAACATTTTTTTGTATCTTCTTCATATTGCAGTATAAAGTAAGCCCATCATTTATTAGAACTGAAGACAAAAGTGATAGAAAAAGAAGCACAATATTGCAGGTGAACTTTTAATCACGCAAAAACTGGAAGAAGCTCATGAGTAGTCTGACCATGCACCTGTGGTAAACTTAGGCATGTGAAAATTTTCTATGAAAATTGCTTAATTTAACACAAGTGTATGAATCAGTTTGGCCATTTACACCAACATGTTTTTGAATTATTAAGCATTACCCAAATTTTTGAGGCTTTTGTATGTTTTTTTTTTTTCCTATCTCTAAACCCCTCTTACCTTCTACATTGGTAAATGTTGGATTTAGAGCATTTAACTTTTATATATTAATATAATCTGATAGCATCACTTTCCACCCCACAATTGTATGAGATCTATCTAATATGTCAAGGATAATATAAGTGCATGAATACTGATATGCGATATAAAATTTTGAGGAAACCTTTATTATTCTCTTTCAACCAAATGACAAGTACACTTTAAGACAATATAGCAGAACCACTCTGTGTTCCCTTGTAGTAACTAAGCATACGAGGTTTGAAAATATTGGTGCTGGTTAGTGATGTCATTGACACTATGTCCGTCGCCACAGAAATGTGAACATCGGAGGGTGCATGGTGTGCTCAGCAGTAGGTACAAAGTAGTCCGTTGGCCGCCAAACATGTTCTCGAATAGACCATGTTGCATTTCTTCTCTTAGAAAAGCACACTAATGCTCGCGGATGGTGGGATTTATACATTTACGAAAATGTTTGAAACAGCAAATTCTGCTGACGCGGTCGCCAGTGATTCAGCTTATTAAGAATCACATAAAAAAAAGAATAACAAAATTAAATTTCCAAGTTTAATAGCGTTCATATCTTAACCCACACCAGTCGTGAACATATATTACATCGGACTTCTAGATATATATATGTACCCGAAGATTGCAGAATCCTCAGTTAAAAACGGTTCACATTAGCAATACTTTATAAATTACACTCGCATTTTCACAACTAGAGTTCAACATTAAAAAAGAGAGTTCGGGAAAAACTCGCACATGGGTGGCGTGCCCGATGAGCTCGGCTGCCCCAGGAAGACTAGCCGGTACCACCAGTTGGGTTCGCGGGCGTTTTTAATTGTCTTCCGGTAGCCGGCATGCACTCCGGGGTCTTCCACGGTACTCCCACGGACCGGCGGGAAATTTAACATCAACTCGGCTGTATTTCAAATAGCACAGCCGGTTTTCGATCTCCCGGGCCACCGACTTTGGAAGCAGCCTCTATCATATGGCTATGCTACAACCAGGCTTGATAAAATGCTATATGTGTCATTCCACTATGAATAGCGACAAGCATTTTTTCATTATACCGTATCCAATACCTATTACCAAAAGGAAGTTAACAGATGATGAAATTGTTCAGATCATTCAGTGGGGTATGACTGAAAGATGGAATAGCTCATACAATAACCCTCTTGTAATTGTTACATTAACAGATCAATCTGTTCAGTTGGTTCTAGATGCTTAGAATTTAAACAAAGTACTAATAATGGAAAGGGACCATCCCCAACCAATTGACCAGATATTCAAAGTTTACAAGGGACCTTACTTCATCATATTGGCAGGTGCCAACTGATACAGAATCAAGAAAGTACACTGCTTTTCTATACCAGGGGAGGTGCTACAATTTCAAAGTACTTCCGTTTGGCCTTAACAATGCAGAGGTAAATTTTATCAGGAATCTAGACACATTTTTGGGAAAACACTTGCTGGAAAAAGTGAACACATATGTTGATGAACTACTGATCACTAGAGGTATATTGGAAAAACATTTGGAAACTCTTTGGGAGGTACTGACTGCATAAATGAAAGAGGAAATGATGATAAAACTAAAAAAAGTGTTTTTTCTTATTGATGAAATTGAATTTTTGGGTCATACAATTAACTCTTCCAGGATTACCCCAAGTAAGGATAAGCTTAATGCCATTAGGGACTTCTCCAGCACTCAAAACAAAGAACAATTCGAAAGCTTATTAGGATTGTGCCACTACTATTGAAAATTCATGAAGGGACATGTTTTGGACAGCCACCATTTTGAGAAATTGAAAGCAAAGCATTCCACGAGGAAATGGTTCACAGAATGCATGGAAGATACTGATTATGGTTTCGGTGCTGGAATATTTCAGAAAGCAGTTATAGAAGGAAAAACTGACAAAAGAACTACTGCATTTTCCAGTAGAGTGATGAACAAGTCCGGGAGAAATTACTGTATCACTCAGCATAAAGAACTTGCTATCATATGGGTATTCCAGAAGTTCAGATATTTCCTTCTTGGAAGAAAAATTATGGTCTACTCTGATCATAAAGCACTTATAATTTTAGAGAAATTCAAACTGGTACATGAAAGATTAACTAGGTTGACTTTACTGCTACAGGAATAAAATTGAAATACGTTATTTGTCAGGGAAAGACAACTATGTCACTGACGCCTCATGGAAGTTACCCATAGGAATGATTGATAATGATGCGAACACCATCAATACACCTACCTAGGATAATGTATATTAGAGGAGTTAAGGGGGCATGAGAAGTGAGTTGTTTGAAGTATATGAAGGAACAACAAATAAAAGACAGTATTATCAAAGAAGTGATTGACCATTTAATAAAAAGTTATCCAGTTTCTAAACTAGCCAAGTATTCTGAGGATGCATAAAGTGGGTGACAAGTGGAAATTGTTGGTCCCAGAAAAATATGTTGATCTCTTCATAATACACTACCATCTTAGCTATGGACACTGGAAAAAATAAGTGTTATAAGATTTTATGAGAGCACCTCTATTTTCCTAATATGTCAAGGAGAGTCCAGAGGATAATTGCTTGTTGTGGCCTATGCCAGAAAAACAAAGTGGACAATGAGAAAAAAATCTGGGAAATACAGAGCATTGTTTCTGATAGACCCAATGAGTTAATTGCAGTTGACTTTTATGGTCCCTTCAAAACTCCAAGAAGTGGACTTAATCAAACCTGTGTAGTGTTAAAAGTATTTTAAAAATTTGATAAGTTATTTCCTCTCAGTAGAGCTACTGCAAAAGCAATGTGCTCAAAGATTGAAAATGACTATGTTCCCACATTGGGTAAACCTAAAAGTATTCTTATAGAAAATGGGTCACAATTTTGTAGCAAAGTTTGGCTAGATTGTGTGAGTGAACTGACCTACAGGTGCTGAAAACATCCTTCTATATTCCTTAGGGAATCCCTGCCGAACAAGTTATGAGAGGTAAGAACGGAGACTTTTCCGGCGTATTCTTGAAATGAAGTCTTAACGGGTGTACCGCCGAATAGTGTTTTAAAAACACGATATTTCGATGATTGGCTCCGTCATCTTCATCAGGTGTCGAGACATCTGCACAGGTCGGCTGACTGTCAGATACTGAGACATCACATGTGCCGCATCTCCTTATATAGGCCAACAGCTCTATCCGACGCCCACACCCGGCAGCTGGCAATGAGTGGGCGGGGCTACAGTTGTTCGTTGTGGGCCGAGAAAGTTAATATTGGACCGTTTGTGGCAGTTGCTGAACATGCATGCCACTCTTTCTGCGTAGTGTTGCCAAGGCTGGTTTCCATGCTTTGCTTAGACACAGCCCACTATCTCTATTGTAGGTATCAGACAATCGAATTTCAATTGCTTCTTTGACTATGGAATCCCAAATATTAGGTCCTAGCCAATATCATAACATTGTTGAAGTCAACCATGTGGCCATGGTTGTATGCATGCTCGGCAATCGTGGACTTGCTATACTGTCCCAGGCGAAGATAGCGTTTGTGTTCTTCACACCAGTTTTGGATAGTGCGGATGGTTTGACCGATATAGCACTTTCCACACTCGCACGGGATGCTGTAAATTCCATGAACTCTGAGGCCAAGATCATCCTTAACTGAGTGGAGGTAGTCCCAAATTTTTGCAGGTGGTCAGTAAAAGCATTTAATTCAATGCTGTGCGAGAATTCTGCCAAATTTCCCCGAGGTGTTCCCAACGAAAGGCAGAAAAGTGGTGGCCTCAGGCGTTATTTCCTGTCGGACTGGATTTTTCTCTGGGTTGCAATCAATTGCTCTTCTTATTTGCCTTTTGGTGTGTAACCATTCCACCTGAAGACAGTTCACAGATTTTCCAGTTCCTGTGGTAGACTTTCTTTGTCAGAAATCACCCTAGCCCTGTGTACAAGCATTCAAGTTATGAGAGAATTAGGAATACTGTTTCGAACATATTGTAGTCATAACCATAAGTAATGGGTATTAGAAGTTAATAATACAGAAGACATAATCAATTCAAAACCCCATGATTCAACATCCCTATCACACTATAAGATCATGCTCAGAAAAGAAATGCCTAGAATTATACGCAAATATGTGAAGTTTCCAGAACATAATATCCCTCACTAAGAAAAAATAAACAAAGCATTACAAGAATTATGGAAGAATGCTATATGACAAAGAAGAAAACATGACAAGAACATTAAGCCTCCAGATTATAGTATTGGTGAACTAGTATTAGCACAGAAACTTTTCAAATTCTCAGCCATTGACAATATCATTAAGAAATTCAAACCTTTGTATGAAGGACCATTTTAAACTACTGGAAGATATAGTGAGAATTTGTACACTTTAATTGATCCAGATAGTGGCCAATTTAAGAGCCACTAGAATGTAAGAATCTTGAAATCATACAGATATTTGAAAGATGACTTGAATTCTTTGCAAAAAGTTCTTTTTTTTGTGTATATTTAAAGATACATGACTTTAATATTAGTAAATATTATTGTGAATAACAGAAAAAGGAAATATATTACAAAATTGTGGTGATGTTTGCTGGGCAGAACTAGGATGATGGCTGGAAAGGGAAGTACACTCCAAGAGGTGCCATTGAGAAGCATCTTTTACAGAAGGTGCAAGTGGATTAAAATTGAAGTGCAGGGCAAGTAATGGTGCGAAAAAAAAGGTACACACACCTGTTTCAGTAGTGCTCACACTGATGGAGTCTCTCCCTTTGTATTTGTTATATGTGACTGCTATTGCTCAATACTTGGCTTCTCTAAATCAAGACTTTTTTTAAAGTCACAGTGGTACTGGTTTGGTACTTCAAGAATTTGCACTAGTTTTCCTTTAGGTGAAGAATTGGGTAGTTAGGGCTATGGGCGACGGTGTAGAAATCAGGGGACTCATCTAATCGCATTAGATTAGTCCAGTTGTGAGTGTAAGTGCGTAAGGAAATATGTGAAGCATTTAAAGAATTCCAAGCAAGCAATTTATCTGAGGATCTGATTAAGTAATCCAAAAAAAGTTCTGGTCGTATGTCAAAGTAATAACAGGCCCTCGTAAGGAAATGATGTCACTGATTAAGGAAAATGGGGAATTATCAGAAAATAGCGAAGAGAAAGCAGAAATTTTGAATAACGTATTTAAAAAATTTTCACGACAGATAACTCAGAGGTGATTGCGATGTTGAACCGTTGAAACAACGCGGTGCGACAACAATAATGAGACATTTTAGATATTCTCATTACAAATAGACCTGAATTATTTACAGACATTTCTACCACCACAGGAATACGTGATCATAAAGCTGTAATTGCTACAGTAAAATTAACAGTCGAGCGCAAAAAGAAAAAAGAAAGGGTCGTTTACAGGTTCAAAAAGGCCCCAAAGGAAAGTTTAAGAACGTTTTTGAGGGATAAATACATTACCTTTATAGAAGGAAGAGGCTCGGTTGAAGAAATGTGGATTCGATTCATAAATATAGTCAGGAAAGGTATGGACTTACATATACTGAACAGAACAATCAGGGACGGGAACGATCCCCCGTGGTATACGCGTGAAGTTAAAAGGTTACTTAAAAAGCAAAGGAAGATTCATGCACGCTCAAGAAGGACGATGTATAGGAGTGATTTAGAAAAGCTAGCTGAGACAAGAGTACAGGTCAAGAATGCGATGCGTGAGGCTTTTAATGACTTTTGATGCAACTCACTTTCCAAGAGCCTCATTGAAAATCCAAAGAAATTTTGGTTGTATGTAAAAACAATAAGTGGTTGTGGCAACAATATGCCAGTTCTACTACAAGACGGTTGGGAAGTTGATGACATCCGTGACAAGGCTGCCGTATTTAATGCCGAATTTAAAAATTCCTTCACTGACGAAAACATGGAAAACATTCCCGTTTTTCCACAGCGTGTTGAATTTGAGATGGATCCAGTACAAATTGATAGTGTAGGTATCATAAAGCAATTAAAGCTCCTGAAGTGGGGGAAGGTCTGATGGTATACCAGTAAGAGTATTTTCGGAATACGCGGAAGAAATAGACCCATTTCTGTCAGATATATTTCGTAAATCTTTAGAGGAAAGAAAAGTACCTTCTGACTGGAAAATTGCGCAGGTGATTCCCGTTTTCAAGAAAGGAGATCGGAAAGATCCTAGGAATTATCGACCGATATCGCTAACATCAGTTTGCAATAGAATTCTGGAGCATGTCACATGCTCTAACGTTATGAAGTTTCTAGATAAAAACGAGTTACTTACAGCATACCAACATGGATTTCGGAAGAACCGATCATGTGAAACGCAACTGGCTCTATTTTCGCATGATGTAATGAAAGTTATTGATGCAGGATCACAAGTTGATGCTAGTTTCTTGGATTTTCAGAAAGCTTTTGACTCTGTACCACACTACCGACTCTTAGCGAAGATCCGAGCGTACGGTATATCTGATCAGATTTGCGAATGGATACTCGTTTTTCTAACTGGTCGGTCACAGTATGTTGTTGCAGACGGGGAAGCCTCTTCTAAACTAGATGTTACTTTGGGTGTTCCTCAAGGAAGTGTAAGAGGACCACTTCTTTTCTTAATTTTTATAAACGATCTCGGTGACAACGTTAATTGCAGGATGCGATTTTTTGTTGACGATGATATTATTTATAGGGATGTGAGGTTCTCCGACGATTTCTTAGAAATTCAGCACGATCTGGATGTAATTTCGGAATGGTGCCATAAATGGCAGCTTATACTTAACTGTAAAAAGTGCAAGGCAATGCACATAAGTAATATAAAGACCCCACTTGCTTAGGAGTACAAAGTTAACAATTCAGTTGTTGACACTGTGGATTCCCTGAAGTATCTAGGCGTAACAGTACAGGGCAACATGAAGTGGGACTTGCACATAACTTCTGTTGTAGGCAAAGCTAATTCCAAACTGCGATTCATAGGACGTATTTTGAGAAGTTGTAATGCTCATACAAAGGAAATAGAGTACAAGACACTAGTGCGTCCGCATTTGGAATACTGTTATGGAATTTGGGATCCGTATCGCAAGGGATTGAATGACACATTAGAGAAAGTACAGAGAAGTGCCGCTCAATTCGTGACTGCTAGTTACAGTCCTTACGTACGTGTCACAGAGCTAATTCGTGGGTTGGGCTGGGATTGTTTGGCGGACAGACTTCGTCGTTTTCGTTTGAATTTGTTGGAGAATATGCGAAAATCTTTAAGTTACGAGTGCAACGAAATACTTCTTCCGCCAACCTATTTAGGTCGCAATGACAGGAGGGATAAGATTAGAGAAATAAGATGCTGTACTGATTCATTTATGTATTCCTTCTTTCCTCGATCTGTTCGGGATTGGAATGCGCAGAATTAGGATTGGTGTTTAGCACCCTCTGCCACCCACAGTATTTGTGATTTGCAGAGTATAGATGTAGATGTAGATGTAGATTTAACCATCATACCAACAAAATTATGAATGATCACATTCTTGATGATGAGGGAATAAGTAAACTGTTTATGAATGTAAAAGACAATAAGGCTCCCCGACCAGATGATATTCCTACAAGATTCTACTCAAGATACGCAAAGGAAATTTCGCTGTATTTGATGAAATTATATACCACCTCTTTAGATCAAGGAAAAATACCAAATGAATGGAAGACCGCCATCATAAGTCCAGTCTTTAGAAATCGGAATGTTAATGATCCTCAAAATTATAGGCTGATCTCGTATCATCTATCTAACAGTGAGGTCTTTAGAGATGGGAAAGGATGGGGGGCAAGGAATGGGAAGGAATTCAGCCATGGCCTTTTGAAGGAAACATCCCGGCATTTGCCTGGAGTGATATGGGAAACCATGGAAAAATCAAATCTTGTTAACCTCAAAATTTTGCAGGATTTTAGATCACATCATCTATTCAAATGTCATGAAGTTTGTTGATGATGGAGAGCTTTTAAACCAATATTAACATGGTTTCAGAAAAGTCCAATGCTGTGAAACACAACT
Source organism: Vandiemenella viatica (assembly GCA_031002005.1). Taxonomy (NCBI): domain Eukaryota; kingdom Metazoa; phylum Arthropoda; class Insecta; order Orthoptera; family Morabidae; genus Vandiemenella; species Vandiemenella viatica. The sequence continues at coordinate 27,103,860 of CM061921.1, forward strand.
TGCACTTTTAATTCACTACTCGTGCCGTATTATAGATGAGTGATCCCAGGTTGATTCAGTTCTATAAGATTTTAAAAAAGCTTTTGACACTAAGCCTCACACTAGGTTACTTAGGAAACTTCGTGGTAATGGCATATTTAGACAAATATGCGTCAGTGGGCGACAGTGGGTAATTCTTGATGGTGAGCATTCATCACTTACCGAGCTGAGGTCCGGGGTTCTCCAGGGAAGTGTGATAGGCCTCTGTTGTTTCTCATATACATTAATGATTTGTGTGACATAATAAGGGGGATGAAAAGATTATTTGCCGATGATGATATTATTTATTGTGAAATCAAAACCCAGGATGGCTGCGCTTTGTTACAAGATGATATTATGAAAATAATTGTGTGATATAAAGTCTGGCAGTTGGAGTTAAACGCTAAAAAGTGCCAAGTCATGCATGTAAGTAAAAAGGTGACACCACTTAGCTCTGAATATACAATTAATGGTACTGTCCTTAGAATGGTAGATTCTGGTAAATACCTAGGGGTAACAATTCGTAATAATTTGTTGTGGAATGAGCATATCGAGAATGTAATTGGGAAAGCAAATCGTATGCTCCGATTTCTAGGTCGTAATTTAAAACAATGCACTCTGGAAGTTAAATCAATTGCATTCAAGTCACTAGTGAGTCCTCACTTAGAATACTGTTGTTCTGTATGGGGTCCCCATCAAAAGGAGTTAATGAAGGCATTAGAGAAGGTCCAAAGAAGAGCTGCCCAATTCATGACAGGTATATATAGTTAGAGGGAAAGCGTAAGTCTGATGTTGAAGGAGTTATGTTTGGAAGGCCTGGAACACTGAAGGCATTGCTCTCGACAGAAGCTAATTGATAAATTCACGACTGACATATTTCAGAATGACAACAAACAAATGCTGCTACCAGCAACATTCATATCTCGGAATGACCGTGAAAATAAGGAAAGAGAAATCAGGGCCAGAACGGATTCATTTCTGAACTCATTTTTCCACAAGCGATTAGGGAATGGAACAGAAAGCATTTATCAAGGTGAGTAAACTTAAATCTGACAGGAGTAGCTTTCGAAAAAAAAACACTCCGGCCATCCTGATCTCGGTTTTCCATGGTTTTCCCGAATCACTCCATGTGACTGCTGATATGGTTCCTGAGAATAGCCTGTGGGCGCCTCCTGCCATAGCCTGTATCTCCCTTCCAAACTATTACTCCTTTGGATAGGTGCAAGGTACCCTCTGAATCACACTTTTAGTGAATCATGGAGTAATAATAATAATAATAATAATAAGTTTTACTTATTTAATATTGAATAATTGTCTTATTTTAAAAGGAAAAATGTGTATATATTGATAGCTGAAATGTTTGTTTATATTTGTATTTTGGTGTATGGGAAATATGTGTGGGTAATTCATGCTAAATTAACCCTTGTTTCCAATAATGCTGTCAACCATGACAGGACTAGAGATTTTGGAGGTTATGTGAATTTTTTAAAAATTCATTATTGCTTTTTAACTGCACATTTCATGTTAATAGTAAGGAAATGATTGTTTGGAACCACTGTATTTTGAGGGTCATGATTTTTTATATTTATTTGTTTGCTTCTGTATTTCATTTTAGTAGTAGGGAAATGCTAATTTGAAACCAGTGTGAATTTTGATGTTCATGATGTTTTATACTTGTTTGTTGCTTTTTAACTGCGTATTTCATGTTAGTCATGTTTGTAGTAAGGAACAAATGTGTATTATGTTGCTTATAATTGTTTGTATATAACTCCAACATCAACCAATCCAAGAAACATTAGCCAGATAGTGTTAATGTGGTATTTCTAAGTATTGCAACATATTAATTGGTGGTGTTTTGTTTTTTTGTGTGAATGTGGAGTGAAAATTGAACAATAGGATGAAGGGGCTTTTATTTTGAATTTATCCATGCCATTGCTAACTGGAAATTCACAACAACAATGACATATTAAGAGGGGTTTGAGTGGAATCACTTTGTGTTCCTTTGTAGTAAACAAGCTTGGGAGGTTTGAAAATATTGGTGCTGGTCAGTGATGTCATTGGCACCATGTCCGTGACTGTGGAAATGTGAACACCAGAGGGCACATGGTATGCTTAGTGGTAGGCACAAGGCAGTCAGTTGTGCCGCTGAATGTGGATTAGTGCAGTTAGGTTTGAAGCAAAGTCTAAGGTTCAAAGGTGTAAAAATGAGAGTGTGAGGTAAAAGTGTACAAATAGCTGTTCTACTCTGACCTGTAAATTTGGAATAATGGAAGTCAAATAAATGTGTTTATAACATTGGTGGTGTTGCAGTAAAATGAAGGCACTGAATTAAAATTAGTTTTGTGAAATGACTGTATTTATTCATTCAGTATTTGAGTTTCTGAATGTTCTCAGTTGGATTCTGAGTGGCAGCTGTTTGATTGAATCTGTATCTTCAAAAGGAACTTGCAGTAAGAATTTAGACCATACTCATTATTTCCCAGTGTATGAGTTCTAAAGAAAAATCATTGTGATAGCTTGTGAGAGTGGATGACCCACGAAACCGCAACAAGCCACTCATACTGTAAAGTTATAAACATTCTGCTATAGCTGTCCTTCAGCTTCAACCTGCTGGGTACATATGTGAGTTAAGAGAATACAGGCCATACAACTGTTTGCAATGTGTTCCTTGTATCAGTATTATGTCAGACAGTGGTGGAATCAAAACATGACTCTGTATGTAAGCAATACCAAATGTCTTTGTATCTCAGTGTAATAAGAATCATAAATCTGAGAGCCACACATACCTTCAGCATTTGTTTGGAACATTTGCACGAATACACCGTTTGGAGCAAGCTGATGGAGAACACAACGAAGAAATTGGTGAGCCACACTGATTGCTCCTCCAGGGAGATAAATATTTGTCTCACACTGCCAAGGATATGTTGCATTCAAGGCTATTCTGAAATACAGAAATGAAACAAATGATAAAATTTAAAACCTATTTTGAGTCAATAGGTTTTAACATTCAATCAATATAGACAATTTAAAATCAGGAATATGTCATGGAAGGCAGTTCAAGAACAAATTGCATATTATTTAGACATCAATAAAATTCTTTGATGGATTGAAGCAAAGTAATGATCTATATAAATCTGAAAGTAAGTACAATTAAGTGCTGAAAAGACCATTACATCCTCTCATGATGCTATATCATTCCAAGCATCTATATTTCATCAGATTAACAACGCCATCTAGCAGAATGCAACTTTTAATATACCACAACATAAGGGACTCAATTTTCCAAGCAGTACTCACTGGTTTAACAGTTTCTTTATTTTAATACTGTTACATCAGAAAAAGTAATATGAGTTACAAAGCTGTATGGGTTAAATTAAGCTTCCTCTGAACTTTATCGCTAACAAGGTAAGAACAGTTACACTGCTGGCTTAAAGATTCGTTTACCCCACTAATCACATTACACATGTGAAGATAATTAATATATACAAAATCTTTATATATATAAAAATCTCGCGTCACAATGTTTGTCCGAGATGAACTCTGAAACTACTTAACTGATTTTGATGAAATTTGGCTTACTGTGTGTAATTTGGTCCAACTTAAAAGATATGATAGTTTTAGTTATTGACCTTAATATTTATTACTGCAAATTAAATGTTCATACAGTGTTTGTCATAGGACAACGGTTTGTAATTATTTGTAAGTGCCACAAGTTTGAGCGTTCTGTTGGCTCAGTGATTAAGGCATTTGACTGGAGATCCGAAGGTCCCTGGTTCGAATCCCTGAGCCCGCGGTGATTTTTATACACTGTTAACTCGGCCTTCACCTCCGGCGCAAGGGTGGAATGCGCAGTCAATAGAAACCCTGTCACCAGGTTACTACGACCGCACGAAATTATTATTATTATTATAGTTTCATAGGTTTCTAACAGATGGTGATGTATTAATTTATTGACACAACACTTGGTTATCTAGGTTGGGTAAAAATCCAGTAGATGGCGTTGTGTTTCGATGTTACAGTCTATTCCACGTCTTATGAGTTTACGTATGATATAACCCAGTATCGTGAATTTTTCGTGTAGTATCATTTTTATAATTGTGCTGTATATTGTTTGTATATTATTATATTCACAAACATTAATATAACATTGAAGAAAACGTTACTATAAATTCCAAAAATGTGTAAGTATTGGTTGTTTGCTTATCATTTTTCTTCTTCTTTTCGTTATGGCCAGCTAGGGACCACGTGTCAATTTCAATTCTTCCCCAGTTGTTTTTTTCTTTATGCCTCTCCAGTACTCCTTCATTATTGCACTGTGTTTTCTATTTCTCTCTTCAGACCATTATGCACCCGTTTTATTCGCTTCTCTATTTTAGAATCCTGCCATATTCGTAATCTGCTTTCGAAAATATTTTCTTTCCATACTGTTAACTGATATTATTTCGTTTCAAATCTTTCTTAACCTCTTGAATCCCAAAAATATTTTAATATCTTTTTTGTTAGCCTGGTGTCATCCATGTGATAGATGTGTCAAAAAAATATCATTCTCCTTTTTTCTGTCTGATTCTGTTATTTTTTCAATGTTACGATATATTTCCTCATTAGTTCTTATCTTCCATTGTACTGTATTTTTCAATGGACCCAAAATTTTCCTTGTTATTCTCCATTCCAATCCTCCAAGCCTTTCCAATTTCTAATTTAATAGCGAGTGATCTGGTGGCTCAGTGGTTAAGGCGTCCGACTAGAGATCGAAAGGTCCCCGGTTTGAATACCTGTCTCGGTGGGGATTTTCATAGCCTTTTTACCAGATTTTTACCTCTGGCACAGCTTGCTGTGTAATGTGAAATATGCCAGAATGCTTCCGTGATCGGGATTCCATGTAAAACTGTAGGTCTACTGTACCCGGCGGAGTTTCCAGGTTAGGTTAAGGCGACGACAGGAGTGGAATGTGCAGCTGACAGAAGCTCTGTCACCAGGTCATCATGACAACACAGAATTATTATTATTTAATAGCAGGCATTTACTTGCATAGAGGGATTCCAGTTTCAGCACTGTATTATAGTGTCTTATTTTAGGGCTTTTAGAAAGGCACTTTTTGCTGTAATTCAACTATTTTTATTTTAGTTGTTGCAATTATAAATTTCAGTGAAATGCCGCCAAAAAATCTAACCTCAAGAATGCGTGTAGCAGAGAGGCATGACGCAAACATGTTGAGAGAGCTCATCAATCAGCAGAACAAATCGCGGCAAGTAATGAAGCTCAAAGAATCAGGACAGCAGGGCGTCGTATGCAAGAATCTCAAGAACAGCGTGATGAACGTCTGCTACAGAAGATACCGAGAACAAGAGAGGCAAGAGAACAGCATATCACTACATTTAGAGAAAGAGAACGAGAGAGAGAGTTATTCAGCCGTGCATTAACACGTGTATCATTTGTTCATCTTGCCTTCGAATATGCATCAGACATTGATTACTCTGCACATTCTAAAATTGTAATCGGTGCAATGGACATAGTATGCCAATACTGTCAGGCGTTGAAATTCCGCAATGAAGCAGCCGGCATGTGTTGTGTATCAGGAAAAGATGTATTATTACCACTTTCCACTCCCCCAGAACCTTTGCAATCATTTCTTGCTGCCGAATCAAACGAATTGAAATTGTCTCTGCGCAAGACACACAAATTCAATTCCTGCTTCCTGCTTGGAGCAATTAAAATTTGCGATCTCACATCTGACGGACGTCATTTTGAAATTACATTCAAAATACAAGGCCAGGTGTATCATAAGATTGGGTAGTTGATGCCAATACCTAATGATGTCCTGAAGTTTCTCCAAATCTATTTTATGGGAAGTTGTGAAGAAGGCGTGACAACTCGGTGCCAGTATAATTTCATCGAACAAACAGAAGAGAGAGCAATTGTGGTATTGTTGGAAATTTTTTTGGAAAATAATAATCAACTTATTCAATTGTTTAAATAGTATCACCACAATTCAAAAATGACAATTATCAAATTGTCATCAAAGGTGACAAATTACCATCAGGAGAACACGCTGGCAGGTTCAACGCACCAACTGTAGATGAAGTTGTAGTTATTATAGTTGGTGATCCAGTTGACAACAGAGCCATTAACATCACACGTCGACATAGCACTGTTAGTATAATTTCGGATCTACACTGTTCGTATGATGTTTTTCAGTGTCCACTGATATTCTGGCCAGGGCAGGATGAATATCACATTACATCAAACAGTGTGATCCAGTTACTGGTAAATTTAATATTCAACTATTTAATTCCTTATTTTACTAATACATTAGACCCGCGGTATTTTGAACAGAGGCAGGATTATCGCGGGCCCACTATATTCATTTCTTATTCTTCTAATTTTTTTACTATTTAAATTCTTATTTTTTCAGGTAATGAAACCAGTAAAAAAATTACTTCAATAAAGTACTGCTCCCACCGATTGATGATTAGACATAATCAGGATAACTATATCCTTCAATATCATCAACTGTACCATCAATACGTCGTGGATATGTACACTAAGATTGAAAATCAACGTTTGTGATTTATTTGATACAACCAGACTAAATTACGATCGGAGGAATACATCCACTTACGAGATGCCATTATCGGCAAAACAGATGAAAATTTAAATTCCAATGATATCGGTAATGCATTTATTTTACCTTCAAGCTACATCGGCAATCCACGGAACAAGCAGGAATATATACAAGATGCGATGACTTACGTACCTCATTATGGTCGTCCAGATTTTTTTATTACATTTACATGTAATCTGAATAGGGGGGAAATACAAACTTTGCTATTACCAGGCCAACAATCAATGCGTCATCATGATATCACGGCACGTGTGTTCAAACAAAAATTAAAATCATTGATTGATTTAATCTTAAAACATTCGGTTTTTGGTAACACACGTTGCTATCTGTATTCGATTGAGTGGCAAAGGCGAGGTTTACCTCACTCTCACATTTTGATTTGGCTTGAACTTTAAAATCCGTCCAGAAGAAATTGATTAAAGAATTTCAACCGAAATTCCGGACCCGGTAATTGATCAAGAATTGTTTGAAATTGTTACCAGTCACATGATCCATGGACCGTGCGGTGCTTTTAACATGACATCGCCATGCATGGAAGATGGAAATGCAAGAAGCATTTACCAAAGGCATATACGAATGACACTATTATGGATATGGACGGTTATCCATTGTATCGCCGCAGAAACGCTGAGAATGGTGGCCACACATTTACGATGTAAATGTCAAATTCTATAAACCATGTTGAAATTGACAATCAGTGGGTGGTACCATACTCACCATTGCTTCCAAAAACGTATAAGGCTCATATTAATGCGAGTTTTTGCAGTTCTGTAAAATCCATTAAGTACATTTGCAAATACGTTAATAAAGGCAATGATTTGGCCATATTTGAAGTAAAAAAAGTAAATAAAAATGACGAAATAGCATGATACCAGATAGGTAGATACATCAGCAGCAACGAAGCTATCTGGTATATTTTTGTTTTCCCATACATGAAAGAGACCCTTCTATCCAGCATCTTGCAGTACATCTTGAAAACAGTCAACGTGTATATTTCACCGAACAAAATATCTACAAAGAGCACTTGAGCCACCAAAAACAACATTAACTGAATTTTTCACATTGTGTCAAAAATCTGATGTGTTCGGCCAATTCGCAAAAAAATTATTATATACTGATGTTCCACGCTATTTTACATGGAAAAATTAGGTAAGAAATGGGAGCTACGTAAACAAGGAGAACCACATCCTTTGATCACAGGCATATTCAAAGCTAAGACATTAGGACGACTCTACACAGTACATCCGAAACAACGTGAATGCTTCTTTTTGCGTTTGTTATTGGTGAATGTTCCAGGACCAACTTCTTTCTTATTTTTACGAACAGTTAATGGTCGAGTGTTCAATACATATCAAGATGCATGTTGTGAGTTGCCGTTGCTGGTGGACGACAATAATTGGGACCTGACACTTGCTGATGCAGCGTTGACATCCACGCCGAATAATATTCGTCAACTGATTGCAATTATTTTGACAACATGTTATCCAACACAGTCATCGATTTTGTGGGAAAAATATAAAAACAGTATGATTGAAGACATACTACACCGAGTTAAACAAACAAACCTATGCCCAAATCTAGATTTCACACCAGAGGTGTATAGTGAAGCATTAGTATTAATCGAAGATTTATATTATTTAATTTCAAATTTACTTCTTAATCATTATGGTATGCCATCACCTGATCGCCTGGCCACCGACATAGTTAACAGTGATCTGCAACGAGAACAACAGTATAACAATGTGGACTTAGCTACAATTATTGCGAATAATGAGCCATTACTGCAGGCAGAACAAAAAAATATTTATAATCGTATTATGCTGACTGTTGATGCTGAACAAGACGTTTTTTTTTCTTGGACGCACCAGGTGGAAGCGGTAAGACATTTTTAATATCGTTGAGCCTTGCGAAGGTATGGTCGCAATAGAAAATTGCATCATCAGGCATTGCTGCCACTTTTTTAGATGATGGGCGAACCACACATTCACTATTTAAGCTGCCACTAGACATTCATAACAAAACAAATGCGATGTGTAACATAAAAAAAAAGCGCAATGGCTGCATTGTTGCAATAGAGATCAATTATAATTTGGGATGAGTGTACTATGGCTCATAAACATTCGCTCGAAGCATTTCATAGAAATATGCAAGATTTGAAAGGCAACGATAAACTTTTCAGTGGTACTGTCCTACTACTGTGTGGTGGCTTCCAACAGACATTACCAGTGATTCCTCGCTCGACTTTTGCCGATGAGATTAACACATGTTAAAACAATCATTTTTATGGCGGAATGTCGATACACTTCGATTGACCATGAACATGCGAGTACAATAGCAAAATGATCCATCGGCACAAGTATTTTGTAAGAAATTGCTGGATATTGGAAATGGTGAAATAGCACTGCATCGAAATACACAATACATCAAATTGCCAGACAAATTCTGTACTGTAGTTCACTCAAAAAATGAACTAATTGAGAGTGTGTTTCTGCATATATCAAATAATTACTCAGATCATAATTGACTCAGTAATCATGCTAATTTGGCAGCAAAAAATGTTGATGTCAATGAAATTAACTTCCAGATACAACAGTTGTTTCCAGATGATCTTATGTCTTTTAAATCAGTAGACACTATTGTAGATGAAAATGAAGCCATAAATTTTCCAACTGAGTTTTTAAATTCTTTGGATATACCAGGAATGCCACCACACAATCTTCGGTTAAAGAGTGGTTCACCGATTATTCTACTTTGGAATTTTGAATCCACCTAGATTATGCAACGGTACAGGTTTGGTCATCAACAGGATCACCGGAAATGTTGTTGAAGCAACTATTTTGACTGGAAAGTTTAAAGGAGAAATTGTTCTGCTGCCACGTATTCCAATGATACCGTCAGAATCTTCAATATCATTTAAAAGGCTTCAATTTCCAATTCGCTATGACCATAAATAATTCTCAAGGCCAAACAATGTCCGTTTGCGGCTTGGACTTGGAAAATACGCGTTCCTCCCATGGGAAGCTATATGTCACCTTCTCACATGTGGGGAAACCATCCGATCTATTTCTATTAGCAAACGACAGGCTAACCAAAAATATTGTACACCGATTAGCGCTTAGATAAATTAAAATTTTAAATTGTAATAATTTAAAATAATTGTTAAAAATGTTTAAAAATCAACTTCATCTACCTCATTTATAAAACTGAAATTTCAATTTATAAATAAATGAAAAATAATTTATTTATTTTTACAAGTATCAATCTTTATTTATTTTTAATTACGTAATTTGTAATAACATGTAATTAAATTTTTTTATGTTCATTTGTTCTTAATTTCAACTATCCGTAACTCTTTACCAATTACTTTTGAATTTTGCCTTTATTAGTGAATATTAATTATGTAGTTTAGAATAACATTGATCCAACGTGCTATAACTACTGAGTCACTGCAACGTGTGACCGGGTCAGCTAGTAAAGAATAATTTTGTCAATATAGCCCTCTATACAGAAGTGTATGTGCACCCTGAGCACACTGTATAATCACCAAAATGCTGCAGTATAGCAGAAATGTGGTGGGACTGGAATTTAGGGTACGGAAATCCATGATTCATTGATTTCTTACTAGAGCAGAGTTGCAGATATTGACAAAGATATCATGCGGCCATATTTGATAAACACTTAACTGGGCTGGGATCCAATGAATAAGCACACCATGGAGGTAATATAATATACAATACTATTCATCCATCTGAGCAAGGCTGTATCAGCACCACATTGTGAAGATGAATGTTGTCCTAAAACTTGACATCTTAGTGGAACCACCTTAGGCTACAGGACTTCAGCGATATATCAAGAGCTCAAAATTGTATCTTGGACACATAGATGGTAGGAGAATTCCTTATATGTATTAGCTTCCAAAAGTTTTCCACCTTTCAGATATTGGCAGTTGCAGTGTTGAGTACATGCCATCAGATAACATCCTTCCTGCCTTTGATGAGTCAAAATGTGGACATCCCCAACCTCTAGACAGAATACTGATTACTCATTTTTAAGATAATCTTCCACTACATGGCTCCTTATTTCATCTGCAGACAGCAACCTTGCAAGACTGCTGTAAGTGTTGTAAAATGCATTCACTGGAGACTATGATGTGCTATCACTTCAAGTCAATGCCACAGTGGTTGAACAGACACTCCTCCAATTACTACAGTATACCATTCCCGTGCAACAGTTGCAGCAGAAGAAGTAAAAGTCCATATCTACTGCTCTTCATTAAGTTAAGACAATGTGAGGTAACCAGAGCATAGGGATATTTCATTCTTCCAATGTATGGCTTATAAAGTGTAAGAATCACATGCTGTCTGATGTCTTATCTCATTTTATGACAAACAGGCCTACTATAACTGCTATAAAAAATTCTGACAGTTGATGACACAGCATTCTTGTAAGTCATTCTTGTATCCCATGTAGCAATACAGCTCATAACATTGGACTGGGGAGGTACTATGGATTCAGGTTTAATTACAAGGCCTGGTTTACCAGCGATACTGGTTACAGGTTTTTTTTTTTTTAAATGATTTTTCCCATATAGGAAAATACTAGGGAAGTCCTAAATTTCTTCCTCATGCATTACAAATTATACAAACAAATATATACTTATCAGACAAACTAAAAGCTATACAATTCACAAACAGATGATGACACCTCAGCTTCTTCATTACAACAATGCTCAAGGTAGAATTGGAAGATGCAAGTAATTAAAAACTCTGCAATTAGGCAGCTGAACAACCTTATGTAATGAACTGGCAGTGGTTGGTTACCTGACATAACTTTTTATTGTGGTAGAGGTTAATATTAGTCTGGAATTAGTTGACATATAAAGTTCTAAATGAAATAAGTTTGGCATAGAAAGATGCCAGTTCTTAAATAACAAGAAATATTAATGACTGGATATTGTGGGCCATTTCCTCAATTGCAGGTTAATCAATTTTTTATAAAGGTGAATAACACGCCAATGCAATTGAATTTTGTTTGGTGTCGTACGCGTTTCGCTCTATATCAAGAGCATCATCAGCGACATATGTTACTTTTTACTTTTTTCTCATGATCAGGGTTAGCTTCTCTGTGTATGTTTTCAATAATTTGCTGAAGGTTTGAAGCACTACACTGAACTGATCACATTTCATATTAACACTATTATTTACAATTCTCAAAACATGAAACAGTAAACACCACGCCATGTTTTACACAGAGAAGCTAACCCTGATCATGAGAAAAAAGTAAAAAGTAACATATGTCGCTGATGATGCTCTTGATATAGAGCGAAACGCGTACGACACCAAACAAAATTCAATTGCATTGGCGTGTTATTCACCTTTATAAAAAATTGAAGAAATATTTAATTTGATTCAAGTCCTTACAAAAAACCAACTGGTTTCTACTACGAGGGTAAGTCAAATGAAAACCTTAAATATATTTTTAAATATTATTTATTGTGCAGAAGTGGTACAAAGCTTTATCACTTTTCAATATAATCTTCCCCACGCTCAATGCAAGTCCTCCAGCGCTTAAGTGCATAAATTCCTTTAGAAAAAATTCTTTTGGTAGTCTGTGCAACCACTCATGCACCGCGTGGCGTACCTCTTCATCAGAACGGAACTTCTTTCCTCCCATTGCTTCTTTGAGTGGTCCAAACATATGGAAATCACTTGGGCCAAGGTCTAAAGAGTATGGTGGATGAGGAAGACACTCAAAATGCAGTTCTGTGATTGTTGCAACTGTTGTACGGGCAATGTGGGGCCTTGCATTGTCATGTTGCAAAAGGACACCTGATGACAGCAATCCACGTCGCTTTGATTTGATTGCAGGCCGAAGATGATTTTTAGGAGATCTGTGTATGCTGCACTGATGACAGTGGACCGTCTAGGCATGTAATGCTCCAAAATGACGCCTTTTTCATCCCAAAAGAGAGTCAGCATAAACTTTCCTGTTGACGGTTCTGTTTGAAACTTCTTTGGTTTTGGTGATGAGGAATGGCGCCATTCCTTGCTCGCTCTCTTTGTTTCTGGTTGGTAGAAGTGAACCCAGGTTTTGTCCCCAGTAACGATTCTTGCAAGGAAGCCATCACCTTTTCGTTCAAAGCGCCGAAGAGGTTCTTCACAAGCATCAACACGTTGTTCTCTCATTTCAGGAGTCAGCTGCTGTGGCATCCATCTTGCAGACGCTTTGTGAAACTGCAGCACATCATGCACAATGTGGTGTGCTGAACCATGAATAATCTTTAAACATGCTGCAATGTCATTCAGTGTCACTCGGCGGTTTTCCATCACTATGGCTTCAACTGCTGCAGTGTTCTGTGGAGTCACAACTCTTTGTGCCTGACCTGGATGAGGAGCATCTTCCACTGAAGTCACACCATTTGCAAACTTCCTACTCAATTCGTAGACTTGCTGCTGTGACAAACATGCATCACCGTACTGAACCTTCATTCTTCGATGAATTTCAATAGGTTTCACACCTTCACTACTCAAAAACCGAATAACAGAACGCTGTTGTTCCCGGGTGCAAGTCTCAAGTGGGGCAGCCATCTTTATACTGCGACGGTATTTGTGCATCTGCACTATGCTGCCACCTACAGGCCATTCTGCATGCTTACAGGATAACGGCGCGAAATTTCCATTTTTTACTACAAATTTAAGGTTTTCATTTGACTCACCCTCGTAAATACGAAGATGAAGTATGGAAAAAAATAGATTACACCTGGTTCCTCAAATAAGGACTTCTTGAATACTATTTAAATGCCTAGATAATTAATTTATGCTTTTTTTTAAATTAAAATTACAGTTGCTAATACATAATAAAAACTTTTAATAAACACATTTTTTGTCATTTTTCTTTTGTACGTACTTATTTGAACCACTCATTTTTATTTATTTCTACTGCATAATTTAACAATATTTAAAGCATATTTCAATATTTTATTGCATATTTTATGGAGTATTTCAGTAATTCAGTTGCATTTTTTAATATTTTAAATTGTGTATATGTTTGACCTCTAGTCATAAATGTGAACTAATTATGCTGATATAATCTATAAATATTATAAGACTGTAACCAGAAGAATTTCTGTATACTCAAGATATTTTCTAATAAAATAAGTTTGGGGCACTGAAAATAATGTACAAAACTGGAAATAACTGTTGTAAACTTGATGGTGAACAAAAAATGGCCTAGCTCAGCATGAAACGATGCAGTCATGACTGAATCCATAGTTCTGACCGAACCAAGAACAGTGGCCTGATTAAATGTATCACTTGTGTATGGCCGCCTTAACCGCACAATACGTAGTGCACCTGGGGGTCTCCATAAGTGTAAAATACATATCAATATATACACTTTTGAAAGAAGCTAACTATTCATCTTACATATAGTATATGAAAAAATAATATGTATTAGAATACAACAGGTTTATGAGAAGTGCCAAAAATCAATTACTAAGAATAAAAGCACACTTATCTGTAGAAAACAAAATTTTTATGCACCTGAAGTGGAGCATTTGACTTCATGGATTCAATTATTCAGTTATTACTGCAGCAAATTTAAAAAATTGAAGTTTTTAATTTAGATGGTTTGAAATTGTGATTAATATTAGAAAATATTTTGCACAGTGATCTATTCATGTGTCAGTACCTACCTAATGAAGGATGACTGATGTATGCACAACTGGATAGTTTATTCCTGTAAACTAGTTGTTTCAGAAATAACATATCCGCACATAAATTAAATAGATTTTTCTTTAGGCTTTTGTTTTTACTGGGCACTTATTAAAGGAAAATTGACACATTTAACAGAGTGTTTGTGAGTATATCCTGTTATCTCTGAACTGGCAGCTCAAGGTCATGTTCCCCTTGCCCTCGCCTCATTTTACTAACTCTTCCTGTTCCTAACTCTCTGAGCTGACTGCTGTGTGGAGTTAGGCGAGTGAAAAATTTACCCTTCACATACAGGGATAGGAGTGGAGAAAGATCATACCGATCTTGAGCCACCTCTGTTAACTGAACTGGCTATAAAAGAAAAATTCACAAACTATACATTGTGCAATGTCCTTCTAATAAACTTGCATCTCAAGATATGAATAAAACTTACATATACAGCTGTTACATATATAGAAGAAGCAATATCACCTGATAAAATGTGAAGAGGCATAGAGTGACATGCTAATGAAAACAATGATGCTATTGCTGTAGAATGTCTGTTACATTTGAAACTGATAGCCATGACTATCAGAAGTCCCAGGTTTTCCAAAGCCGTTGATTCATTGTTTTAATTTCTGTTTATAAAGAACCCCAATGGGAATAAAGGATATTTATGTGTACAATCAAAAGAAATGAAATCATTTCTATTAATCTCTGTTTCCACCATCTTTGAGAGCATGGTTAATACATATTCACAATAACAAAGTGGAAAAATTGAACTGGAAATCTACTGGATGGAGAATAGTTCTAGTGATCTGGAATTTTGGTAAGAAAATCTGTGTACACTGATTCTGGGAACAAGCCTTTGAAAAAGTGGGATGCAGTGATAATATTATTGAGAATACCATGTCATATGTTGCTTTATACCCTACAGTTAATGAAGTGTTTTTGTTTCTAACTATTCATTGTGTTGCTGAATTTCTGGATAAGGCATCATCACTATGATGGAATGTAATACTATGTGATGGAGCTAGACATATGAAATATAGCATCCCACTAAATTTATAGTAACTTAAATATTAGCTACACATGGCATAACCCAACTAGCAATGTTCTCAATTTTTTGATGCAGACTTGGGTTTGTGTCTTATTATTGCTATTGTTTATAGTAACTCTTTAGCTGGTGCCAGATAGTGACCCAGAAGCATTATATTGGGTTGAGATCAGTCAAATCTGATGGAAAACACATCAACATAAATTCACCATCATGTTTCCTAAACCATTGTAGCATGATTCCGATCTTGTGATCCTGATGGAAGATGCTATCACAATTGTCGAAGAGATGAAGCATGAATGTATGCGGGTGGTCATTGTCTCTTGGCTGCAAGACCACAGAATGAGGGTCAATACTTCAGCTTTACACATCATGATGTGGTATCTCCTGAACAGCCAACAGACCTCTGGCTCTGGCTGAGGACACCTTCGATTATGGATGCAGGTGGTTTACAATAAATTCCACATAGTACATGGCTGTCATGGTGCCTTTAATCACTACCAAGGTCCCATAAAAGTCCAATTGAATATCCCATAGAATAATACTGCTCCCATTGGCCTGCATTTGTCGTGCAGTACATGTTTCGAGACACTGTTTGCCTGGAAGATGGTGTATCTGGACAGAACCATTGACCTTGTGCAGGGCTGGCGTTAGGGGGGGGGGGGGGGGGTAAGTTGGTCAAAAGTACCCGGGCCCCGCCGGCTGATGGGGCCCGATCACCAACTATAGGGGCCCTCAGGCCATGAAGCCAACAATACGTCCATTGTCGGCTGGCCATTTTGTAGAGCTAAAAAAAAAAAAAAAAACAAAGGTCGCCAATTTTACCCCGGGCCCGAAATTTCTAGCGGTGGCCCTGACCTTGTGTAAAAGTAAATGTTATTCATCTGACCAAGCAACATGTTTC
Organism: Vandiemenella viatica; assembly: GCA_031002005.1. Classification (NCBI taxonomy): domain Eukaryota; kingdom Metazoa; phylum Arthropoda; class Insecta; order Orthoptera; family Morabidae; genus Vandiemenella; species Vandiemenella viatica. The sequence continues at coordinate 27,120,152 of CM061921.1, forward strand.
CATTGAACAAACCAGCATTGTACTCTGCTGTTACATCTGCCCCTTATCCTTTTTTACAGAGGGGACAAGCCTCTGACCTCGTTGTTCTGTGATGAGGAGTGGATGTCCACCATCTTGTTGTCTACTTGAGGTTTCTCCCTCCTTAACCCACTTTCCATAGATGCTCACTACAGTAACACACGAACTGCGGACCAGCTAAGCCATATTTAAGATGTTTGTTCCCAGGCACTGAAATCATAAAAGTCACTTATGGCACTGAATTCTTGATTTGCCACATGTATCATTGTTAGAATGACTCCTAATGCATCTCTGCTCTGCTTGTGTACTTTCCTTACTATATGACATACCAACAAAGATGTGAGATGGCATTCAATCTCGCATTGGGCAGTGGTCATAATATTTTGACTCATCAGTGTGTTGTAACAATCTGGAAAGTAGTACTCATTTAATTATTGTAAAACAACCAGTAAAGATTTTTAAAAGAAACCTACTTAAAAAAAAAAAAAAAAAAAAAAAAAAAAAAAAAAAAAAAAAAAAAAAAAAAAAAAAAAAAAAAAAAAAAAATATGTAGGTTGCATTACCTTTCGATACAGGCGCCAGGTAAATTAGAATACTTCTCATAATGTGTAATGAGTTTTTGTATCTCTACACTATATTTCATAGAGAAAAGTAGAGACTCCTTCTTTTACTCAGTTTGAAAACATTTCTCCTATACTTTCAAATTTGTAAAAAGATGAAAATTAGAAGGATCCAGTAATTATATAAGTAGGTATGAGTATCTTTTATTGCAATAATGCTGCAAAAAATCCAATGCTGCACCCATATGCTTCATTTTATGTTCATCATTAAGTATGCAAGGGACAAATCTTGCACAAATTTTTCTGTACTTCAAATAATCTTTGATAATTTCATAAAGAATGGTACGTGAAATGAGAACATCGTTTACTGATTTCATCCACCATGATAAAATATTTATTCTATAAGAATTTGTCTTCTGAAAGCAGTCATCTGTATTGACAGGCTTCCTATTAGTTCATCATCATGCACATTCTCATTCATCAAGTTAAAATTTCAATATTATTGCTGAAACGATGAATCATCCATTGCATTGTGTCCATAAACCTCTTTGATAAAATGGTGAAAATAAAAGTGTCACAGAATTCTTGCAACAAAAGAAATTGAGGAATAGATCTCACTTTACAATTGGCAGTGTTCTCAATTTTTTAAACATTGTAAACACATACAAAAACAAGAAACTCATTAATTGTGGAACATAACTCAAATGACAATGAGCAGACATTTAAGTAAAATTGACCTTGGATGATGGGTATTTGAGATGTCAGCATTGTAGTTGGTGCAGGTGGGTATTACTTTCTAGACACCATTCCTATAATCAAGTTGAAGAATACAACTCTGACCATCAAGAGTTTCAGTTTACAAAGGTGGAGATACAATTCCAAAAACATAGATTATGAAACATAATTAATTTTTATAAACATTATAGTAGTTGCAATTATTCTTTGACATGAAAGATAAGAAAATTTATGTATTCTGTAGTTTCAAACTTTTCTATGCTGAAATGTTTACTTAATTTTATTATAATTCTTTGCTGAAATTAAATACTTAAAATTAAATTTTTGAGCTTTTAATATAGGCCTCTTTAATTAGCAGAAAACTAATTTTCAAATATCTACTGCATTAGCTGAGATATATTGCAGTAATCTATACCCTCCACTAATTAAGATTCATGTACCATCAGAGTCCATTTTCAATTTTATTCATTAAATTGAGAAAAAGGTATCATTTGCATAGATCAGAAATGTATAAATTAGCAATGGCTCCTCTACATAAAGAGATAGAAGTGTTACTTACTTTGAAACAGTGCTGAGAATTTCTGGTAATAATGGTGCTGCTAGAGCTGGCTCTCGGTGTATGAAAGTTCCCAATACAATAATGCACAATCCTATTTCTTCATCACTATATTCTTCCTTAATCATTCCACACTCTGAACACCTAAAACATCAAGCGATTTTAGCAATATTTTATTTTAGACAAAGACTTTAATTTGTTTTTGCTTATGGCTTTACACCTTTTTGAGGATAAGGAATGGGAAGGAATTTGGCAATGGCATTTTCAAGGAACCGTACTGGAGTTTACCTGGAGTGATTTGTGGAAACCATGGAAAATCCAAATCTGGATGGCTGGATGGGGATTCGAACTTGCATCCTTCCAAACACGAGACCAGAGAGTTTCTGTTCACCCATCAAGACTCTTTAAGGACTTTTATAAGCACATATTAACTATTGAAAATGATAGGTACATATTTGCTGAATAATTGAAAACAGCTAAGCAGAAAAATTTTAATGAAGATACCTAAAAAATCTAAATCTATAGATTTAAAAAAAATAAATTTATTCAAACACCAGGAATTGTAGCACAAGACAGTGTCATAATCAATAATAATTTTTATGGAACCAATTTTTCATTCATAGCAACTTACTCATGGTTAGAAAGTACACATGTATGTGCAAATATAATCATTTGAAAATAAAAAGTTTAAAGTTTTCTGAAATAATCCTTCTCTTCAACATCCTGTTATTGGGCAGCATTGACCCATTGGTGAGGAAATGGTGTATTTGTGAGAGAACAAGAGGATTAATGATTGTGTGAGGCTAAGTATATACCAGTTCTAATACAGAAGAATCCAATAAAGAAATCATTATTACAGACAGTAAGCCATGTATTATAATCGTTATAATCTTGTACTTATATGGGATAGACGACACAGAAATCTGAAATAAATTTTTCCTGCACCAATGGATCCACACTTCTACCATGACTACAACTCAGCGGTAAGACTTTCTTTTTTCATTAACCCTTGTCTACTATACTTACCCATACAGCTTTTCCTGCAAGTCTGCTGCTTTTTCCTTAGATCTACAGCTATAGGAGGCTCAACTATATGTCAACAAGTAAAACCTATTTTTCACTCCAAAAACAAAAGAATCAAAGCCTTTCTAATTTCGGCAGCCCTTTTCTCCTTTGCTAGTTCCCAACCATCTCCGTTTCCCTCCCACTAGTGTCTATCCAGTTCCTTCCTAGCATCTATCAGTTTTTCCCTCAATGGCACTAATACCTACCTCCTATTCTAATACCTTGCTATTTTTAACACAATCTCTACACAACTGTGGTAGTGCCTCCACACTGAAGGTGCCTTTGCAAAGGTGATGTTCCATAGAGGCATTTTTTCTTTTTTTTTGTAATAAAAATAAGGAATGTGTGGTTTCAAATTTATATCAACCATTGAAAAGTTTGAAATTTGACAGACGAAAAATATTGGCACTTACAGATATGCAAGCAGTCTGTAAACAAGGAACATGGAAATAAAAATTAGCATTAATCTTTAATGCTTTATCTGAATGCAAGTTTATAATTCAGATTTTAAGAAATTATTGGATATATAAATTTTGGATAATTCCTCAAACTGTAAAATTGAAAATGTGAAATTAAGGAAGATAATAAAATAATGGAAAATTACTGATTATTTATTGAATGAGTGTTGTGTAGCCAGGAACCTGTGGTGTTATCAGAGTGACCAAATTTATATTTCAATTAACATCCACATATTATTATGAAATACAATGATACAAAGAAGGGTTTATTAAACAATTGTTGGAATATGTGTAACCGACACGTGAGAGTTAAAGTTTACTGAGCTAAAGATCAATGTCTCGAATGTAGCACAGAGAAAGTGACCAGCGTATCAACCCTATTGAGGCAGAATGATAGCACGTAGCCTGTTGGTACAAACTAAGCTGTTGATGAATGGACACAGGCTTGAGGCTGCAAGTGTTTGTTAGTGCCTCAGGAAATCGTTCCACATTTTATAAAGGTCACAATATCGGAGTGTGAGAAATCCTTGCTTGTTGTGACAGAGGCAAGTGTGATGAACGCAGGTTGTTTGAGTTAAATGATTTCGGGCAACTAAGAAAATCTGTAACAAACTGCAAATCATCCAACTGTAGGCTCAGACAATTTAGTGCGAAAAGGCTACAAGTGGAATAGATATATGTGATGTAAGGTAATTTCTGTGAACAGACCAAAGATGGGAGAAGGAACTCACATTTTATGGTATGGACTTGATGAATCAGGAGTGGGGATTATGTATTAGTGAATACAAAATAAGTTAATTTAGCAATACATATATTGTTGAAAAAATTAGTTTGCATGTATAGCAAATCATGTAGCTGGAGCAAGAACAGTCAAGTGTGATAGGTGCGAGAGAGAAATCCTTGTGGGAGGGATAAACTGAGATATCCTGGCAAGAAGTCAGCAATTAAGAGGACTAAGTGTTAGAATCTGGTAGAGGATCAAAAATTTCAATTTCAGTTCAAATTTGGTAGAGAACTAGTCACAATCAGGAGATTTTCATAAGTATAATTTTAACTTGAGCATTTGTCTCACTTACTTTCAAAATGTTAGTAAATGTGCTTTGGGCTTGGTGATATTAAGTGTTTGTCATGTCCAGCTGCATGTATAACTTTTGGCGATGGTGTTACGAAGTGCTAATTACAAATTACACAAACTGTTATTGCAAGAAGTAAGTATTTTTGCACCTCAGTTGCCCATATAATGACTTAAGTGAATTGTTTTATATATAAGAATCTAAGTGTTTACTGTTTTGCTGAGTTCTCAGAACTTTAACCAAGTTTCATTGTTAATGTCAGTCATTGGACTTGTGTCTCCTGACAAATTATATTGTTTTTAAATTTTTGTTATGCTGTCGGAATGTTAAAGTGTTTATTTCATGTTGTACAAAAATTCAAGAGATTGAGTTTTATAATAACACATTATTCAATTCATAAAAGATTAAAATATCAATCTTTGTATTATTTGTGAATAAATATTCTGATTTTCAGACATTCAATTCACACATGTTATTATTTCTTATTAAAATAAATTAATTATTAATATTGCATTAACAATTCATGATAATATTGGGCCACCTAAGAAAGAAACTTCATTTTATGACACATCCTATACGGTACCTTAATAACGTATTTAAAATTTTTATCAGGAACACAAAAAAAACTTAGCTTAAAGTTGCTTTCATTATTCATATACATTGGCCATATTTAAATTAACTGAAAATGCCAAACCATTAATATAGCTATAAATTATGATGTGACACAATTCGCTAAATTCTAAGGTGCATTTTTTAAAATATAAATCATAATGTTAGAGTAATTTTCATAAACCTTGGGCGACCACATATCTGTATTTCTGATTATTTCTTTAAAGTACGGAAGATTCTATGTGAATAATCAATGTATCTTGGGGCCACGAATATTAAACATTTGTTGAGCAGTGTAGGCTTAAGAGAATCGTGGCCTTCCCGAGAGGCATTCACTGGTACAATCATTAGCCACGACGACAGGATGTCACCCGCTAACAAAGTACAGATATAAAGGGTTTTGCCGGACAACACTTTTTGCCTCCTTGGGGTGGGCAGTCCACAAGTGGTCACTCACCTAGTGGGGAATGCCTCGGAGTAAAAGTTTTTCCATTGCTGAATTTTGGAAGGGTATATGTGCTTGATTTATTTAAAATCCGCAGAACTTTTCCTGTGTTTTCCTGACATGTTTTCATTTATAACTAGGGAGTATTTACCTTATGTTTTTGGACATTAAGTAAGTGCAAACACAGACCATAGAATGCCGGGTAACACTAAAAGCATGGAAAATTTTACTACCATTGGCAATAAAACAACACCAAACATGCAACGACAGTCAGATCGGGAAACATATTACACATCACAGAACATGGTAGAATTGCCACAGCAATCTCAAGTAAGAGAGGACTTATTGATGACAACATTGGGTGAGTTAATAAGAAGATTTGATTCACAAAAGGATGAATTCAATGCATTAAACCAGCAATTTGATGTCCAAGAAATTAAAAATTAAAGAAATTTTAATCCGCTAAAGGAAATGATTAATAAACCATTTGATTCCCTACACAAGCAATTTGATTCCATTAATGAACGTTTTGATTCACAAGATTTCATGATAAAAGGCATAAATGAAAAGTTGTCCATGGGGCTGGACAGCAACCAATATATCGGGCAGAATTGGGAGTTTGTTCCTAATGTTGAAGATGAAACAAAACTGAGGCTACCAAAACTAAATTCAGAGGTATCGACTATGACAAGTTCTATAGAACAAATCAAAACAGCACATAGGAAACTAAATGTTGCACAAGAAGAGCTTATCCATCAAATTCTGATAATTGCTGAGGAATGCAAGCATTCAAACATTACATCTGTCGGTAGTATGGTCGTAGCATGTCCTGAAATGCAGATTTGCAATGGGACACTGCTCGAAGACATAACAGTAATGCGGCAGATTACAGAGCATAGTGTCTTCAAAAGCATTGATACACTGGAAAAATTACCGCAGGTAATGGTCATGAGTAAATGCTAAGTCTGTTCAAACTCACTGCTCCGAAGAACATGAGTAAAATGTTTCAGTTTAACTATCCATGGAACAGAAAGGCATGACAACATTTACCTTGCCATGATTGAAAAGGAATGGGAGATTTTTCTCTGCTCATTCAGGTCAAAAGACAATTCCTTTGCTTCAGAAACTAAAGTATGGAGTTTCAATGAAAACAGCTTGAAGGGAAGACAGACTAGTATCTTGTGTAACCCAGGTACCTGGCTATCAACCGAGCTTGTTAACAAACCTAAGGAATCCGCTCACACAATGAGTCTTCCGAGAATTTTGTCAGTGAGAATAGGTGTTGGACTTAAGGTCATCACTGAATGCCAAACATTTCACATCTCGTACCAGTTTTATATTACATTCAATATATTTGCAACGAACGTGTATTCTGAAAGGAAAAACATGATCAAAAAAATTTACGGATGCCTAAAACATCTCACTGACATGTAATCATGATGTCAGGCATACAAATGTGATGATCAATTGGCTAGGCGTAGGAATTCGATTCAGGTATCATGAGATTATTGTATAGTATTTCATAAAATTAGATTACAACAGTCATTGTTGGATAGCAGGTTTTTCTCAGAACTGAGTGCACTCAAGGAAATTAATTTCAAAGTTTATAGTTTTTGCTTTATACAGATTCATATTATACTGCTATCGTGAAATGTCAGACATGCTTTGTATTGACAAACAGAAAACCTGAGAGTGGACCAAACTATACACAAAGTTTAGAACCTTATTCATACGAGCTAAAGAAGCATATGTGTTTAAAGGGAAAGTAATCACTAACTGGGATGGATTTTCGGCATAAAACGTGGAGTAAACAGACATGTTAAGAGGGTGATTATAACTCTAAAGTAATAAACAACACTCACCAAAGATGAAGGGAGGAGGGCGGCAGCAACACAGCACAACACACAAACAAAGAAAAACAATATTTCAGGTGAAAATTCCCTTTTTCAAGTTAACAGAGAGGTGGCTGGTCTTGCACAAGACTTGCGTTGGATGTAGCCACTCATAGAACGCAACAGACTGTCGGAGGTGGTGGGGGCAGCAACGATAATATAACCGCGAGTATACGAAAGATTAAAATGATAAAAAAATAGTAGTTATTAAAAATATAAATAAAAAAATTAATTGAAAATAATGAAACTATTGAACTATTGTACTAGCCAGTGGTGGGTGTATAGGGTGAGGATGGAAGATGTTAACGGAAATTAAGGCCTGGGGGATGTCTAAGTTAGAAGGATGTGTTGATATGCCAATTCCTACCTGCGGAGTTCAGATTGGGAGGTAGTGTCTGGAAGTACTCTAATGGCTCTTACTGTGAAGCAGTTATTAAGGTCACGGGTGTTGTGAGTACTGGCATGGTGAGCAACGGGGAGGTCCAGGTTTTGGGAGTAAACTGTCTGTCTGTGACCATTCATTCTGATGGATAATGAGTTTGAAGTCAGGCCAATGTAGGAACTTGGACAGTGGAGGCAGGTGAGCTGGTAAATGAGATGGGTGGTTGTACAGGTGGCATGACCTATTATGGGGTAGGTTTCACCAGTAGTAGGATTGCTATAGGTAGTGGTAGGTGGATGCATACCACAAGTTTTGCAGGGGAAGGATCCAAACGGTGGTTTACGAGCATCAAAGGCTTGATATTTATGTACAAGAATGTTTTTTAGATTAGGCGGTTAACTTTATTAGAAACCTTGGCCACATTCATTTCCAGAGGTGTAGAATGAGATTATGATTCAAATGAGGTCTAACACTTGGGGTCTTGAAAATTGAAATTAAGGAGATATCATGAACTTAGTGATCTAAGAAGCACATGGTTAAGATTGCACAAGAATCAGTTTTAACTTAGAAGACTTAATTTTCAAGTTACAATAAAGATTCATAGCTCAAAATATTCAGCATACGGAAGTATGTTTTTTTAGATGAAACAAGAGATTTCGCCGACTTAAATATTCAGACATTTCTGTGGAAATACGGTGCTGAGGGCATAGTATCCAAATTCAAATTAAAGAGAAATTTTCACTAAAAACATAGAGTGATTTTCTAAATGATTCGAAAAATATTTAAGATGTAAAAGTGAAATTAAAGTTTAAAAACAATGGCAGCTGTCAAGCTTTAGTACGGAAACAAAGGATTAGCATTAAAGGAAACAGATAATGAGGAAATAATATTACCATCAGATACAGAATTAAATTTAGCAAAGTTTGACATATATTACAGATCGGTAGCACTCATATTTTTTGGAGATATGAGACATCAAAGTATATAGCTGACTTAGTAATTAAAGTCAGGAGTAAGTTTTTGCTATCAAATACATTTTGGATCTAGCCATGTTATTTGTCAAAAGTTGAAGAAATTTTGATAGAATATTTTGACAGCAGAATCAGTTCACAGACTCAAGAATTGTAGGACGGATGACAGATATAAAGCTTCAGGAAATTTTAGCACGGAAACCACAACATCGGGGAGAAAGAAGCTCATAACTAAAATTGACTTTTAAAACATGCTTCATACCATATCAAAATTGCAGAATGATTGCAATAAAAATAAGGATTCCCTTTGTTAAATCATGTGTATGCTGTCAGCTGGGCCGAATGTGATTATAAAGAGACAATGCTAGCCGCAAGGAGCAGCAGTGTTCCGGCAGAAATTGAACTGGGAGGAAGGTGTGTAGGTGACCGGAGATGTAGGAGGGAACTTTAGTAGTGATGCAATAGTGGTGCGGACTCACTCTTCCTTCAAGGTGAACTTTCAACTTTCATATCTATCTGGGGGTTAGGAGGAAGTTGCTTACTCTAAAAGGATGGTTTAGTCTGTAATCATTTCAATATTTCAGATAGAATATGTCATGTAACCTAAATTTTGTTAATATATCATTTAAATTATTTGAAAGAGCTGCAAGCTAACCTCAATCCAATTTCAAAGCAGGTTTAAAATCATTTTCTTGCAATTTTCAAGTAATAAGTAGAAGTAAACAGTAAAATTCGATAAAAACGTCTGTAAAAATTGATGCTATAAAGGGTTTTGCCTATTTTCAAATAGAAAACTTTACATTCATTTTCAGAGGTATAATATGCCATAAGAATGAAAACTAGGTATGACATTTTGTAGGTAGAAAACTGTACTGAAGAGATAATTCATTGTAAGTTGAATCAACCACATGTTGCAAATGTCAGAAATAAACAGCTAAATAATTCCTAACCTCTCGGTTTTTGAGCTATGAAAGAGATTTATAGTTTAAAAAGATGCACTGAATTTTGTAGTACTTTATCTAAAAATTTGAAATCAGTAGGTAAAAGTTAAGTAATGTTTTGTGGGATTTTATAAGAACTTATGATTCTTGGGAGGATAAGATTCAGATATTTCACATAGTATAATTCAGCTAAATACAGACGAGGGAGTATATCTAAAAGAAAATTAGAATTTTTTCTGAGCACAATGCACAAGTATTTGTAAAAATCTATATAGTATTTATGTCAGAATGGAAAAAGTAAAATTAATGGAAATTACGACGTAATGGATTCCAGAAGTTGCAAGATCCAGAAGTATGCACTTAGAAAGAATTAAAAGGAATGTTCATGCAGACAACTAAAGAGCAATTATAACAGTTGGGTAACATCACTATGATATAGAAAATTGCCTTCTGAAACATTTTAAACATATTTTAGCCCTATAGTTTCAATACATTCAGAGATAGAGAATTTAGAAATTTTAAGTTGTGGATTACACTAGGACAAAAAATAGTAAACCAAAAGATCGGGAAGAATTAGCAGATCACTTTAAAACAAGATTTAGCTCCATAGCTAAAATGCTATGAAGGCCATGAAGATGTTACCAAGGTGCTTCAATAATTTTTTACAGCTAAACTACTAAAGTTAGAGAAATTTTCATAAGGACTGATTTTAAAATTTAGGTAATGGACTAAAATTTCAAGTTGATTAGAAGAAAAAGAGATTTTCATATATCATAAGAATCGAGAAACTTGCGGAATCTATTCAGTTAGTACCGATTGGTTGTAAAAGTAGCCCTGGGAGCCACGAAGCAGTCAGTGTTTAGAAAGCACTCATAGGGGTAGGTCATGCACGGCTTACAGCCAATCTGGTGTGATGAGTGAACAAGAACTTGGAAGTTTGAAGTAGGTGCCAGGCTCGCATGTTGGCCAAGTTGGAATGACTATAGTATAGAGTGCAGGAGCAATCATACTCTGGACGTAGCTGATAGGGTAAACAGCTAGGGGTTTCCTGGGAGTTGTTTGCTGCTTGCATCATGGTCTATATACCCGCAGTTAATTAATTTTTGGAGAAGAAGTTTCAATGGTGTAGACTGGGCACTGAGTGATGTAATTATTTCCAGAATTATTTTTAGTTTGGAATTTATTTAGAATAGTGAACATTATTTCAATCCTACCTTCTCCTCCTGAGGTTATTAGCTGGATGGCAACCGAGAGACATAATATCCATTGGCCACAATAATGGTCAAAGCTCAGCATATGCTTTTATGCATAAACCCCATGTCAAGTATGTGTCTGACCAAGTCTGATAGTTTTCTATTACACTGGTACCAAGTTTATGTAAGAGAACATTGCACAATATATAATTTTGAATTTATCAGGAAGTCTACAGAGTTTTATTTTGGAAACGTAACTTTATCTCTTAGGGTAATTATGAGGGATTGTCGATCGCTAAACATAATCTGTAAAGGTACCAGACACGATCACAGTTTAGACAAAGAGCTGTATGTGATAACCCCTCATCAGATCTGTCTAATACTGGGTTCATCTTATTTTATGTTGATGCATGCTACATAAATTCAAATTGGGTAAGTGATTGGTTGCATTAGCTGGCCTTGTTTATTCTCAAGCTTTACAATGGCCAATATAAAATTGAAATCTTGATATGCATTCTTATTAGAAAGAAATACAGTTTTATCATCTCACACATGAATTTGTAATTTTTAATGTATCTTCTCATTTTTAAAAAGAAACATCTTCTCAGTAGGAGACTTTAGTTACTGGTTTGAATTCTTCTCCTGTAACTGAGACTGCACTGATCAATACAGTCTATTTAAGATGCTTGGAATAAAGTTGATAAAGGTGAAAATCGAGTGAAGGCTCTGATCAAGTTGTTGAAACTCATGATAAGGATTTGAATCTACAGAGCCAACTTGAAGAAGGTATCATGCAGTAACTGTAATTATTATAGAAATACTATAAAAAATAGCAAGAGAAAAGAAAACAATACACAAGTAAAAATAAATAATCAGTAAGACACAATATTCCTAGAAAAAATACATGCTACATTTATTAAGCAAAGTTGATAAATTACTAATATAAACACAAAAACAACTGGTGCACAGGTTGCAGACCATAATATTAAAAAAATGTGAAAATTTGTGGCATCAAGAATTAGTGTATTACTTTTAAATTAATAAACTATTTCAATTACCTTTCGTAGATACATTCATCCCCTACTCGAAAAGAGCTCTGTTTCAAGTGAAACTCAGCATGACAGGCTTGTTGTGTAGCAGCATCTAGGGCAGGTGCCATGTGGGGACCACACCTGGACAGAGATACACTAAGCCAAAATTGAGAAAATCTCAAATAATTATGTTTAAAGTATTTGTGTCAACCATACCATGAACCTGGACGTCTAGGCCTCTCTGATAAGGAGTGCTGACCCATTGCAAACAATCCAGTTTTTCTTGTAGGCTGTTTCTGGTTCCGCACATGATCATCTGTTTTAACTATTAACAAGACAAAATTAAAATCTGAAGTTAAATATGCATTAAAATTAGAAAAACTGCAATCACATACTGAAAGGAGTATTATGTATATATTTCTTATAAAGTCAATGATTATTCCCTGGTTGTGACTCAAAATGTTTATCAACAATGGTAAAAATACAGAAATTTTGATACAGAAAGGATGAATTGAGTTCCAGCAACCGTCGAGTCAAGTGCTGCATTTTCTGTGTATTTTATTTTAAAGTGCTGTAGGTAGATTTTATCTTTGAATATCTTCTGTCGTCGCAGAGGAGGTGCTAGTTGAGTTCCAGCAACCATCGAGTCAAGTGCCGTCTTTTCTGAGTATTTTATTTTAAAGTGTTGTAGGTAGATTTTATCTTTGAATATCTTCTGTCGTCGTATAGGAGGCCCTAGTTGAATTCCAGCAACCGTTGAGTCAAGTGCCACCTTTTCTGGGAATTTTATTTTAAAGTGTTGTAGGTAGATTTTATCTTTGAATATCCTCTGTCATCACTGAGCAGTAGCTAGTAGGTCCCCAGCAACCGTCGTGACAAGTATCGCCATCTGTTTATCTAATTTAAAGTGTTGTGATATCGTTTGATTTATTTGCGTTAATTGAATTATAACAGCGTGCTCTAATCGTGATCGCATTTATTTGCTTTTTCTATAGGGAATATACTGCTTATTTGTTTTTTATTTAGTACACTGGTTGGCTAACACCATTTATCAGTATGTCCTATTAACTACTAAGTGCAGTCGTTTGGTCTAAATTCATCTCCTCAGTAGATTCTCTTTAGGTCGTGCCTAGTGGTTGGTAGTAAGTTGTGAACAGTTTATTTGGATCACTCGGTTAGTCCAACTTTCATCATCTCCATAGTTTTTGCTTTCAAAGTAATATGTCTAGAGACTGTGACTGCAGTGTGCAGATGCGAGCTGAGGTGGCTGATCTTCGCGCTCAGCTTGCAGCTTTGCTAACGAAAGTTACAAGGCTGGAAGCTGCTGTAGGTGACTGCAGCAGATGTGTAAGGGGTGACCCAGACGAAGCTAGTGTTCTCACAGGTTCTCCCCTGCCAAATATCATACCTGCAGTCCAGGCTGAGACTTCGGACCCTGTACGGCAGTCACCTGATGGTGTCTGGCGCGTGGTTGCCGGACGTCGACGCCGCATGCGGGGGCAGGCGAACAGGTCTGAATCCCAGGAGGGCAAGCCTGTACCCCTGTCCAATAAGTTTGATGTGTTGTCTGGATCTGATTCAGATCCACAATCGTCAATCAGTGAGTTGCCAGACACCCCGCCCGCTAGGTCTGGGCGATCACAGAAGGGGATTCTGGTGATAGGTAGCTCCAACGTTAGGCGTTTCATTGAGACCCTTAGGGACATGGCAAACAGGTCTGGGATGAAGTCCAATGTCCATTCATTGTGCATTCTGGGAGGTCTGATCCATGATGTGGAACAGGCCATCCCGGATGCCATTGAGCGGATGAGGTGTAGCTAGCTGCGGATTGTAGCTCATGTCGGCACCAATGATGCTTGCCGCCTTAGGTCAGAGGGTATCTTCTCTTCCTTCCGGCGGCTTGCTCATACGGTGACCTCTGTGGTTGATGACCACAAGATTTCGGCTGAGCTAACCATCTGCAGCATTGTCGATAGAACTGACTGTGGACCTCTGGTTCAGAGCCGAGTCGAAGGTCTGAACCAGAGACTGTGTCGTTTCTGCGATAATCATGGCTGCAGATTCCTTGATCTTCGCCCTGGGTTCAAGTCGTGTAGGTTTCCCTTGGATAGATCAGGTGTGCACTACACATGTGAATCGGCTACACGGGTGGCAGGGGCCATGTGGAGTGCATTGGGGGATTACAGTCACGGGCAGCCCAATTAAATTTGGCACCATATGTGAGGTGTAGCGAAAATCAATCTCGACAATTAAAAGTACTCGTTATAAACTGTAGAAGTGTTTGTAATAATCAGCCTGAGCTAGAAAGCGTTATTAATAGCACAGAAGCTGATATTGTATTAGGTACTGAAAGCTGGTTAAAACCGGATATAAGTTCAGCAGAAATTTTTAACCATAGCATGAATATTTTCCGTAAGGATAGGTTACATTCAACCAGAGGTGGTGTATTTATAGCTGTTCGTAAACACCTGTAGTGTAACGAAATAAATATTGACACGGTCTGTGAAATCCTATGGATTAGACTAAACATAGCTAGGACAAAACTTGTAATAGGGGTCTTTCTATCGTCCACCAGATGCAGATGCAGGTGTTGCTGAGGTCTTAAGAAATAACGTAAGTAATATAGCTCGTCAATTTCTGGCTCATGGAATAATACTAGGAGGCGACTTCAACTTGCCGTATATTGACTGGAGTAATTACGCCAAAGGTTACTGGTGGCAGGGATAAAATATCCTGGAGATTATTCTCGACCTTTTCTCAGATCTTAATCTTGAGCAGCTCGTCACTGAACCAACGCGGTGCGACAACGAAAACATTTTAGATATTTTCGTTACAAATAGGCCTGAATTATTTACGGACATTTCTACCACCACAGGAATAAGTGATCATAAAGCTGTAATTGCTACAGTAAAATTAACAGTCGAGCACAAAAAGAAAAAAGAAAGGGTCGTTTACAGGTTCGAAAAGGCCCCAAAGGAGAGTTTAAGAACGTTTTTGAAGGATAAATACATTTCCTTTGTAGAAGGAAGAGGCTCGGTTGAAGAGATGTGGCTTCAATTCATAAATATAGTCAGGGAAGGTATGGACTTACATATACCGAAAAGGACAATCAGGGACGGAACGATCCCCTGTGGTATACGCGTGAAGTTAAAAGGTTACTTAAAAAGCAAAGGAAGATTCATGCACACTCAAGAAGGACGATGTTTAGGAGTGATTTTGAAAAGCTAGCTCAGACAAGAGGAAAGGTCAAGAATGCGATGCGTGAGGCCTTCAATGACTTTCGATGCAACTCACTTTTCAAGAGCCTCATTGAAAATCCAAAGAAATTTTGGTCGTATGTAAAAAAAATAGGCGGTTGTGACAACAATATGCCAGTTCTACTACAAGACGGTCAGGAAGTTGATGACAGCCGCGACAAGGCTACCATATTTAAAGCCGAATTTAAAAATTCATTCACTGACGAAAACATGGAAAACAGTCCCCTTTTTCCACGGCGTGTTGAATTTGAGATGGATCCAGTACAAATTGATAGTATAGGTATGATAGAGCAATTAAAGCTCCTGAAGTGGGGGAAAGCACCGGGTCCCGATGGTATACCAGTAAGAGGAATACGTGGAAGAAATAGAACCATTTCTGTCAGATATATTTCGTAAATCTTTAAGGGAACGAAATGTACCTTCTGACTGGAAAATTGCGCAGGTGATTCCCATTTTCAAGAAAGGAGATCAGAGAGATCCTAGGAATTTTCGACCGATATCGCTAACATCTGTTTGCAGTAGAATTCTGGAGCATGTCATATAATCTAACGTTATGAAGTTTCTAGATGAAAACGAGCTATTTACAGCATACCAACAGGGATTTCGGAAGAACCGATAATGTGAAACGCAACTGGCTCTATTTTCGCATGATGTAATGAAAGTTATTGATGCAGGGTCACAATTTGATGCTATTTTCTTGGATTTTCAGAAAGCTTTTGACTCTGTACCACACAACCGACTCTTAGTGAAGATCCGAGCGTACGGTATATCTGATCAGATTTGCGAATGGATACGCGATTTTCTAACTGGTCGGCCACAGTATGTCATTGTAGACAGGGAAGCCTGTTCTAAACTAGATGTTATTTCGGGCGTTCCTCAAGGAAGTGTAATAGGACCACTTCTTTTCTTAATTTTTATAAATGATCTCAGTGACAACGTTAATTGCAGGATGCGATTTTTTGCTGATAGGGAAGTGAGGTGCTCCGAAGATTGCTTAGAAATTCAGCGCGATCTGGATGTTATTTCGGAATGGTGCGGTGAATGGCAGCTTACACTTAACTGTAAAAAGTGCAAGGCAATGCACATAAGTAATAAAAAGACCCCGCTTGCTCAGGAGTACAAAGTTAACAATTCAGTTGTTGACACTGTGGATTCCCTGAAGTATCTAGGCGTAACAGTACAAAGCAACATGAAATGGGACTTGAACGTAACTTCCACTGTAGGCAAAGCTAATTCCAAACTACGATTCATAGGACGTATTTTGAGAAGTTGTAATGCTCAAACAAAGGAAAAAGCGTACAAAACACTAGTGCGTCCGCATTTGAAATATTGTTGTGGAATTTGGGATCGGTATCGCAAGGGATTGATTGACACATTAGAGAAAGTACAGAGAAGAGCCGCTCAATTCGTGACTGCTAGTTACAGTCCTTACGTAAGTATCACAGAGCTGATACGTGGGTTGGGCTGGGATTGTTTGGCAGACAGACCACGTCGTTTTCATTTGAATTTGCTGGAGAATATGCGAAAATCTTTACGAGTGCAACGAAATACTTCTTCTGCCAACCTATTTAGGTCGCAAAGACAGGAGGGATAAGATTAGAGAAATAAGATGCCGTACTGATTCTTTTATGTATTCCTTCTTTCCTCGATCTGTTCGGGATTGGAATGCGCAGAATTAGGATTGGTGCTTAGCACCCTCTGCCACCCACAGTATTTGTGATTTGCAGAGTATAGATGTAGATGTAGTTGTAGAATAAAGCATTAATTGTTTTGTAACTAAAGATTGCAGACTAAACAAAATGATATAAGCTGGCACACAGAACTACTATTCAATATTCATTTGATGTGTCATACCTGGACGGGTATAAACAGAAGACCAAAAGTAAAGTCAAAGAATTCTTTCTAAACTTACATCATGTAATGAAATGGTGTTGACATTTATTCTTGCAAGAAGTATCTCCTGTCACATACACTAGGGGATAAGTAGAAATTAATTTAATGCAGCCAAACAACCCACAAATTTGGAATTATGAAAGTAAAAGTATTTGGAATATTGAGTAAACAACATTAAGAAGTTGGCACATATGAAAAAAAAAACTGTTGAAACTCTAAATGGCAAAAAAAAAAAAAAAAAAAAAAAAAAAAAAAAAAAAAAAAAAAAAAAAAAAAAAAAAAAAAGCACTTTGAGTTTTTTTTATATTTTTGCTCAATAGATATGTATATGAAGGCCGTTCTGAAATATGACAGTGATACATAACTTTAATTACAAGTCAAAAGTTTTTGCACTATGTACAAAATATAGATTTCACATTTAAGAAAATTAAAATAAATACAACAGAACAAAGAATGAGTAACAGTACAGTAAGTTATTGCTGAAAACACTATATTATAGTTTAACACATTTCATTAAAGGAGGAATTGGAGGAGGAGTCTTCATACCAGTTAGCATAAACTACTGATGTTCACAGATCATCATCATGAGTTGCTTGGGGTAGATTTATGGGCTAGTAAAAAAAGAAAAAAAGTCAGGAAGTTGGCTGCTTACAGCAGTGAAAGAATTACAAATGAAGATGAGAATCTCGGGGAGAAATTGAATTCATACTCAGATTTCAGAGGTGAGAAAAGAGAGGTCATTATTGGTGGGGATGTAAATTTACCAGGTGTAAACTGGGTAGAATATAAGATTTATAACACAAGGGAACAGAGATTTGCAAATACCTTAGTAAGGGAAAGAGAATTTAAACAAGTGGAAGAGCAGAACACCAGGGGACAATTTTTTTTGGATATATTACTAATAAAGCCCGATGATCATCTTGAGGAGAGTCATGTAACTGAAGGAATAAATCATCAAGCAGTTCTGATGGATATAAGAGGATTCAGTGAACCAGAAGCCAAAATTGAAGGTGGAAATAGCTACAATTATAAAAAGGCACAGATTTTGAGGTTGAAGAGATATTTCAGAGAAGGTTTCAACAAATGGAAGGAAGACAGAGTCATGGTGGGAAGAGATCAAGGAGATAATAACAAAGGGGAAGAAAAATTTATTCCAAAACAGAATATAAAGAGAAAGTAGAAAAGTTGTGTATTACAATAAGGAGGTGAGGAGGTTAAAGAGGTTGATAATAAGAGAACATAACAACTAAACAAGGAATTAATAAGAGCTAAGAAGTTGGTTTAGCATGATGTGATGATCACATATATATATTACAGATTATTCCATGGTAGGCAAGCATACTAATATAGATTTCTTGAGATATAGTTAAGTTCATGTGGTCATTGTTTGAGATGTTGTTGGTTTCCAGGAGCGACATAATTAAGTGACGTAGTTGAATCGTTACCTAGAGTTTGTAAATTCAGTATACGAACTGGGAAGTGTCATAAGAATTCTGAAATAAAAGTAATGGTCTTAGTTGTGTTGGTGGAGAATGTTAAATTATTAAATGATGGGAATAAAAGTTATCACCAGAACAATGAATGGCTTGTTGATCTGTTCAATAGTTAGATGCTGTCTATGAAAATAAGCTAAAGAAGAGATCGCAACTGTGTTTGAAGTTAATAAAATTATTTTCCACTCAAGACTACATAAATCAGAGGCACCAAGCTGAAACGACAAATCTAACAAATACAACACATGGCGACTTGCGACAGTTTTGATTTACAACCCGCTAATGCATGGAAGTAAGGAAGCAAAACAGTGACAAGGAACATGAAAAAAAAATACTGATTGGGGCTGACTGAACTTTGGAGATTAGCAGACACTGTTAAAGGAGAATTCCACTGCTGCCAACGTCGACGCCAGAACAAGCTAAGTCACTCCATCTTTTAAGTAGCTTACTTTGGAGGAATTTGCTGTCAATTAATCAAATTTTTTTCTCAAAAAATTGTAACAAGGGTGAACCAAAGTATACGTTGAATAGTTTTCATCTAAACTTAGATTTTTTTGTATATATTTCCACATAATATGGAGTTAAAATTTTTATATTCATCACAGTTTGAAATATATTTAATCATGGATACAAGTGTATCAAGTTGGTACAGTTATGTATATGTGGAAATACATATTAATCTTTGCAATTATTTACTGTAAAGAATATTAGTTAAAAGAAAAATAATCTATCTTCATATATAATCATGAATGTTAATACTAGTAACGGCGTGGCAGGCAATGCTTGTAACAGCATAGTTCTAGGGGTGGAAACAAATATGTCACCAGAAGCAACTGAAAATGTTTTAAATGCAAGTAGCACTCCAACACATATGCAACAACATTCACCTCCAGTTTTAGGTGAGTGAAGACAGTTTACACACTTAAGCTGACCCATTAAGGAGTGACTTTGATGTAAAACCCCTTTTATTAGGATTATACTCGAAAATTGAATCACAGTCTATTGATAGGAAATCAGAATTCAATAAGCCTGAATCAAAACTCAAAACACAATCCATTGAGTTAAAAAATCACTTTGATCAACAGTCATTTGAAATCAAATCACTAGATGAACAATCAAATAAACTAGAACACTGTCACGATGGAGAAAGTCAGTAGATTTCCATTCGGCAATAACAAATATAGATGAGAAACCTCATACTTTGCACAACAAAGTTGTAGAATATGAGTCAAGATGTTCAGCTACCAGTCAAATTTTGCATAGTACAACCACTGACAAAATAAAAGACACTTCATCATCTCTTCACAGTAAACTAACAGCCTCGAATGTTGAAGTTCAAAAACAAATTACAAAAAAATTTAAGGTGATGGAGGGACAAATACATACATTTCAGGGTAAGATAATGGAAAGACATATAACAGCAGAGGAAAGAATATCGATAATGGAATCTTCCAACATTGACATAAACAAGGACTTAGAAGAAATTCAGGATGCACATAATATATTCGATGCTGACTTAGTTCACTTGCAACACAATTGCAATACAGTACATCAACAGTTGGGAGACATACACCAAAAGGTGCAGTCAATAGGTAGTCCACACTTACCCCTAGATGTAAGCGAGAATTTTGAAATAGACAACTTTATGGGTCAGGGTGGAATATACCCGGTCAGTTTTATAAATAGTTTTGAGAAATACAGAACATTTAATCTGTACAATGATAGTGAAAAAATCAATTGTGTTTTCCAGCTCATTTTTGGTCACAGGAAAAACAAAGGGAAGTGCGCAAGGATTAATGATGTGGTAGATACTACCACAGCAATCTGGAATCATTACGTGAATTCTTTTTAAAAGAAGCATCAAAAAGCTACTATTTGGATATGCCACCTCCAGAGGGGGAATTAGTAAATGACATTGTTTATAGGATGCCATGTGATATTCAATTATTGCTGATAAAACATAATATCAAAACTATAGACAAAGCGGGGGTACTCCTAGTAAAGCTAGATAATCAACACAGAAATTGGAATCACCAGGAAGAAATGGTGATAAACACTATTTTAGGAAACAGGAAGACAAGCAAAATGACCAAAGTAATGGGTTGAAAGGAAATCAAAACTTAAGTAGAAATGATGAGGGATGGACATACCAAAGAGGTAAAGCAAATGTGAGGGGATTCCAGATAGGAAGAGGATTTCGAAATGGTTTTAGGAAAGAAGAAGAAACAGGAGGGAATCCAGGAACCTCACAACAATACCGGCTTAGCATAGAACAAAAAAACTAATACCTGCTAACGTTGCGGTCCAGACGGAGGCAAATTTAGAAATTGGACCAAACCCTCCTATAGCTAAGAATGTGGCAAGACTGTGCTATAACAACAAACCCACTGATGTTTTATAGGATGAAGAATTTGAGTTACAGGAAAGATGTGTTAGGGTACTGATGATTCATTTGTCTGCTTTTGGAAAGACTATAAATGTTTTAATTGATTCAGGAGCAGAGATTTCTTGTGTGTCTGAAGTGTGTAATATATTGTTTAGTCAAGTAGTAACAGCTTGTTCACTGCCAGTAGAATGCATGACAGTTACTACGGCTACAGGTAAAAAAAGCAAACAAATAAAATTGCAGATATTACAAGAAGGTACAATAGAAACACATTATATATAGGTACCAGTATTTGTAGTACCAGACCTTAAGACAGAAGAAATTTATGGAATTTCAAATAGAAGGAAAAAGATTTAGAACAGAGATAAATACTTTATGGGAGGGTAACTCAGTATGTAACATACGTGTGTCATCATGGGGGCCATCAGCAGGAAACTGCAAATGTTCTTGCTTTGCGGACAGGTTGGAACATTTGTGCCAATATGCAATGTGATGCATTAGTAAAAATGTAAGAGGGGTAGCAGATGGTAACACTTTCCAGACACTCAAATCCAATTTTGAATATTTTAAGCAAAATATGAGAGGAGAAGATTTTTCTAGAAAATGTTTAACGACAATACCACTATCAACTAAAAAGTATAATACAGAAATATGATGATGTCTTTTCTGATCAACTGGAAAGAGTATCAAATTATGAATGTCTTCAGTCACATGTCATATCCCTTTTTTGTTTGTTTGTAAAACCATATGTCATACCTTTAGCAAAGCGTAACCAAGTTGACATGGAAATAAATTGGATGCTTGACTGGAAAATTATAAAGAGGTCAAACAGCCCATACAATAAACCATTAGTGGTAGTAATGAAGGCAGATGAATCCATACGATTGGTTATGGATGCCTGAAGACTAATAAAATTTTGATTACTGAACGTGATCACATTCCACCGATAGATGAATTACTCCACAACTCTCAGGGGAAGAAGTTCTTAACCTCTTTGGATTTAACATCTTCCTATTGGCAAATTCCAATAGCACAGGACTATCACAAATAAACAGCATTTCTATATAAACATAGAAGCTATCAATTTACTGTATTACATTTCAGCCTGAATAATGTAGTTGCGAATTTTACACGGGCATTGAATACTGTACTAGGGCGAGATTTGTTGTCTCAGGTATCAGTATACGTAGATAACATACTTCTTGCAAGTGACACAACTGAAGAGCATTGGGACACATTGCAAAGAGTCTTATTGGCTCTGAAAGAAGGAGGGATGAATATTCGATTAAAAGAGTATATATTCCAGAAATCGCAAATAACCTTTCTTGGACACACCATTTCACCAGACGATATCAAACCAAATGATGACAAGTTAGAAGCCATAAAAGGTTTACCACGACTGACCAATAAGCAACAATTGATAAGCTTCTTAGGATTATACGGATACTACTACAATTTTGTAAAAGGTTAAATCTTGAATAGCCTGCATTTAGAAAAATTAAAAAGCAAGAACACACATTGGATTTGGACAGATGATTGTTAATGTGATTTCATATCCATAAAAGAAGCTCTTCTTAATCAGATAGTCTTGAGTGCACCAGATTGGAACTTAGATTTCTGTTTATACACAGATAGCTCAGACTATGGTTTGGGAGTTGAATTGTTTCAACAGACCTGCGAGGATGGAACACACATTAAGAGAACGATTGCCTTTGCCAGCAGGGTCATGACCATGGCAGAAAGCAACTATTGCATTATTACAAAAGGAAGCTCTTGCAGTAGTGTGGGCTTTTCAAAAATTCCGCTACCTGCTAATGGGAAGGAAAACTATTGTTTTTGCTGACCATAAAGCGTTGTCCTTCTTGACAAAGTGTAAACTAGACCATGGGAGATTGGCAAGGTGGACCCTGTTATTACAAGAGTTTAATTTTGAGATACGATACAATCCAGGAAAAGAGAAAATTGTTGCTGACACCTTGTCATGGTTACCTCTGAGGACATTTGTGGGCGATACAGTTGTACCAACTACAAACACACCAAAATTAATGTGCATCAAAGGCACAATAAGGGAAAAAGAGATAAAACAATGATTGTGGTTCATGAAAGGGGAGTAAAGGAAGGATACAGTTATTACAGGAGTGTTGAATAATAACGATGATCATTCATCATCATTAACGATATTTTATTGGGTATCTTGTTTAGAAGAAACTATGAAAATTGTAATGATTAGAAACTCTGGATTCCAGAGCATTTTGTTGACCATTTTATTAGACTAACACATCTCAAGAAAGTGTTCCAGAGTAATGGCTATGACAACCACCAAATTCGGCGTGCCTTCAGGCGGAAGACCTCGCAAGAACCAACTGAGGAAGAGGACAAGCCAAGAGCCACAGCCTTCATCCCGTGCGCCGGTAATGTATCAAGCAAAATTGGCAGAATTCTACGCCGACAAAACATCAAGTGCATTACCGCCTGCCGGCCAAGATTAAAGCCCTACTTGGCTCGGTTAAAGATGATTTGGGTCTCAGGAAACCTGGCGTATACCACACACCATGCGAGTGTGGAAAAGCATACGTCGGGCAGACTATTCGCATGATCAAAGAACGGTGTAGGGAACATAAAAGCCACACCGAACTACAGCAGCTGTCAAAATCCGCAGTTGCTGAACACTGTCTTGAGACACGGCATAATATTAAATATGAGGACACCGAAGTTCTGAAAAACACATCTCACTTCTGGGACTGTGTGTACAAGGAAGCCATCGAGATCCGGCTACGGAGTAACCTCATAAACAAAGACAACGGGTTCCAACTAAGCCAGGCTTGGAACCCAGCACTCAAGCGGCTCCGCAAACACCAGAGCCTTTGCACTGTGTGCGACGGAGGTGGTGTAGAGACTTATGGACACCGCTCGACGCACTGTAATGCACCGCCCCCACCACCGCCATCGGAGCGACCCGGCGGGAGTGGGAGGGCAGGGTCGGAGGGTATAAATATCGATGCGCGCGGAGTAGTCCAGCAGTCACGTCCTGGACTGCGTTCCTCACGCCGACCACTGGACGCTACCTGAAGATGATGGCACGGTACGCCATCGAAAATTCATACATTTACGACCAAATGACCCGGCTGCACGCCCGAGAGATCTTCAAACAACACCATTATAGCTATGGAAATTTTGAAATATTACAAGATTTTTCAAGAAACTGTTTACTTCCCAAATATGTTGAAAAGAGTTTGTGATTTTATAAATTCTTGTGAGGTTTGTCAAAAGAACAAAGTAGACAATGTCAGAAGGGAAGGTGAAATGCAAATTGTAATACCAGAAAATCCACATGAATTAATTGCTTTGTATATTTATAGACCATTACCAATGTCACCATGGGGAGTAAGACAGATTTGTGTGATAATTGTCGTTTTTTTCTAAGTATGTAAAATTGTATCCAATTAAATGGGCGACAGCCAATGTTATTTGTTCTAAAGTGATGTATAACTACATTCCCAATTTGGGAAAACCAGAAAATATTCTGACAGATAATGCACCTCAATTCTCTGTGAAGATATGGAATATATGTTTTCAGACAGCAGGAATACAAACACTAAAAATATCTGAAATGAAGTCTTCACGGGTGTACCACCAGATTGTGCTTTGGAAACAAGGTATTTTGACGACTAGATCCGTCGTCTTCATCAGGTGTCGAGAGGTCTGCACAGGTCGGCTGACTGTTGGATACTGAGACAGCCCAGGTGCCGCACCTTCTTATATAGGCCAACGGCTATCTCCGACGCCCGCGTCCGGCGGTTGGCAGTGTGTGGGCAGGGCTACAGGTGTTCGTTGCGGGCCGAAGAAGTTAAAATTGGGCCATTTGTAGAGTGCATGCAGAGATCGTGGCACGTATGTTCAGGTCCATCCCACGGTTCCCATAATGCTCTTGGAGCCACAGGATGGAGCTAGTGGAGGGGAGAGGCCAGGCCTTATAAAGGGTGCACGGAGTCCAGACATCGCCAGTGCAGCTCTGGTGCACCTTGCATAACATCAGACCTGAAGATGGTGGCAGAGCCAGTTGCCGAAATGTTTTTTTTTTTTTTCGACACCATGTGGCGGAGAACCCGCGAAGACTTCATATCATCGAAACGCTGTGAAAGCCTTCATTCTCACATCAGAACTCTTTATCTCCACTTTATATACCTAAATAGAATGGTGCTGCCAAACATGAAAAATATATGTTATTGATCTCGCTATATTTTATGTTAAATCCAAGCAAATTGCCAAACGAACTATGGGTAGAAACATGTAGTTCTGTAGTTTATCTTACAAGCTGAACTGGAAATTCTTCAGGTCAAGATAGAAGTTATGAATTATGGTCAACCATTTAGCAGTCTTAATTACAAGATGTTATATACATGTAAACAAGTTCTTTTGCTCGAATTTTAACATTAAGGCAATTTTGGACATTTAGCTGGAGACGCTAATGACAAGTGTGGATATAGAGCCTTCATAATTCAAAGTAATATTGAGCTATGATGTAAGATTCAAATTAGAAAATGTAACCAATGAAAGTCAAATATGTTCATTGATGTCAAGAATTATCTTTGAAGAATACATAGAACCATGTTTATTGTATGAAGGAATGAAATCAAATAATAAGAAGTGTGTACAGGACGATGTCTTCACAGAAAAGAAATCTGAAAACCAGAAGAAGCAACAAGAGGGCATCTGAAGCAACTGATAGCAGTCCTCTAGCAGAAACAACAACCTGGCAGCAGAAGTACAGTACTAGTAATAACTACAAGCAACAAGCAGTTGAAAATATAAATTTATTTCCTAACTTCAGTGTTAGCAAACATAAAGCTGAATACAGAAATCAGATTTGTTTACAAGAAGAGTGACTGTAGTTGTCAAGGAAATGTAGTTATTTTGATTTTGTTGGAAAAATTAGAATAATGAAGAAAGAAAACTATAGGAATGTATATTTAACCACACTCTGCATCCCAGCTAGCCATTAATCAACCATCAATCACATATTGATTTGCAGCCAGCAATTGGCTAGAAGTCCGTTGATGATCTACAGTCATGTATCCATTATTCCAACCCCAGTCATGTTGGACACAGTTGAATTGTGCATAAATTCCAATTGTGCACTCAGCTTTTTTCTTCTGTATAGAAGCATGAACTAAGTTGTGTTGGACTTAGTTATGTTCTATTCAATATAGTGTACACATGCCTGTTCATTTTGTAGATCCTGTTTATATTCTTATTGCCTAACTTCATCAATGAATATATTCACAAGAACAAAGTTAGTTGCTGTAAAAATGTAATTAGTTTCAGCTTTTTTGCTGTATTATTATTAATAAGATAGCTGTTAAATGCTTCTTAAGACTTCCACTGCTGTCTTTGTAAATGAATTATAGCTTTACGGGCTATGCTGCGTTGTTTATTGGATAATTTATCTAAGCTTTCGGCTGTTATACCCCAGCCATTTTCAGAGATAATGTTTATATTTATGTTCACATAGCAACCATCGCCAAGCATCGCAGAGGAAAAGGCCGCTATCTTTGTTGATGTTGTTGGAATTCCTTAGGATTTCTGCTGCCTCTTTCACATGTCGAGGCCACCACTGGTCTTCTCTCCACAGCAGCCTCGTGTCTTGAAATTTTATTTCATGACCGGTGTCAATAGCATGGCGAATGACAGCAGATTTGTCGCTGTTGTTATATTTGTAGTGGCGGATATGTTCTTTAAGTCTCTCCACCACTGTGCAACCTGTCTCTATGATGTATACACTGCCACAGATGCAGGGGATTTCGTAAACACCCGTAAACTGGTGTGGATGTAATTTGTCTTTTACCCTGGATAATGACTGGCTGAGTTTGCAGAGAGTTTTGTATAAGATTCGCACTTCCACCCACTTAAACAGTTTCCCAATCTGGTAAGTGATGCCACGTATGTATGGAAGACAGGTGAATTTTCTTGTCACATTGGCCTCATGAGATAAGTTGACATTTTCCATGGGTTTTTTAGGTCTGAAAACCCTTCTCATGTCTGATTCACTATAGGCGTTGGCTCAGAATATTTTTGTAAGAGTCTCCATTTCTTCCCTCAGAATGTCCGAGTCAAATACTGTCTTCGCTCTTAAATTCAGTGATGTTAATACATCTCTCTTCATTGCTGGGTGATGGTGCAACATGGCGTGCAGATATCTATTGGTGTGGGTTGCCTTGCGGTACACTGTATGACCCAAATGCCCATCACCTCACATTTGAACTAGGACATCGAGGCATGCCAGTTGTCCATTTTCTTTCACTTCCATGGTGAATTGGATTCTTGAATGGGCACTATTCAGGTGGTGTAGGAACTCCTGCAAATTCTCCTTCCTGTGAAGCCAGATGACATAGGTATCATCAACGTAACGGATCCACATTTTCGGTTTTAGGCTCACTTGGAAGGTAACTTATACAAATTACATCTATGGTTATCCGCTCAACTCAAAGCTCATGATTGGAATACGTTTGATTTAGTTTCGTCAAACTACGCATTGCAAGTGCTGAATAATACTAGAGAGGCACTGATTTGTAAATTGCAAAAATTCAAGGCAGAACAACAACAACAACAACAACATACTCACATTCCACAACTTGCCAATTCAGTGGTGAATCTCACGGAAGAAGAACTAGATAATGCAACTATATCTTTGCTAACAAAAGGTCTTAGTTTTGCCCCTGTTCCCACACATCTTCCAACTTTAGAAATCATAGTGAGCTATTGCCATGCAGTAATCTATCTAGGGAAGAAAGATCGGCCTTGTGGATATTACGGCAATGTGATGATATTGTGGTTCTCCCAGCTGACAAGGGGTGTGCAACTGTAGTAATGAAAGCGTAGGACAACCATACTAAAATTAAGAAGTTGTTGACAGAGAACACTTATGCAAAGTTAAGCAGGAACTCACTGCAGAAGATTAAGACAGAGGTAGCCCGAAGAGTTAACACCTCAAAAGCGATTGAGCAGAAGGACAAGACAAATCTAAAAGGAGGCAGCTGCACGATGTCCAGGTTCTATGGATTGCCCAAAGTGCACAAAAGAGAGATTCCCTTAGGTCTGATTGTGAGCGCGGTCAACTCACCTACACATCCACTTGGGCGGTATGTTGCCAGAAAACTCAAACATCTTACCAGAGATATAAGATCAGCTGTAAAGAACTCAGCTGATTTTATACAAATAATTGATGATCTGACACTAGAAAAGACTGACAACATGGTGAGTTTTGATGTTGTTTCATTATTCACTAACGTGCCGGTAGACGAAGCCGTGCTGTAATACGTGCTAAAATTCTTGCACAAGGAATGTCTACTGAGTGGGCTGACCTGACAGAGTTCTGCCTTAGGTCAACTGTGTCCCAATATGGTGGTGAACTTTATGCTCAAGTTGAAGGTGCGGCCACAGGCTTGCCACTTTCACCTGTAGCTACTAACATATTTATGGAAGCATTCGAAATGGAGGTCCTTAACCATGCACGCCTAAAACTGAAAATGTGGATCAGGTATGTTGATGATACCTATGTCATCTGGCTTTACAGGAAGGAGAATTTGCAGGAGTTCCTACACCACCTGAATAGTGCCCATCCAAGAATCCAATTCACCATGGAAGTGGAAGAAAATGGACAACGGCCATTCCTCAATGTCCTGGTTCAAAAGTGAGGTGGTGGAGGTTTGGGTCATACGATGTACCGCAAGGTGACCCACACCAATAGATATCTGCACACCATGTCGCACCATCACCCAGCAACGAAGAGAGGTGTATAAAAATCACTGAATTTAAGAACGAAGACAGTATGTGACTCGGAAAGTCTGAGGGAAGAATGGAGACTCTTACAAAAATATTCCGAGCCAATGCCTATAGTGAATCAGACATGAGATGGGCTTTCAGACCTAAAAATCCATGGAAGACATCAACTTATCTCATGAGACCATTGTGCCAGGAAAATTCGCCTTTCTTCCATACATACATGGCATCACTGACCGGATTGGGAAACTGTTTAAGTGGGTGGAAGTGCGAATCATATACAAAGCTCACTGCATACTCAGCCAGTCGTTATCCACGGTAAAAGACAACTTACACCCACACCAGTTTATGGGTGTCTACAAAATCCCCTGCAGCTGTGGCAGTGTATACATCATAGAGACAGGTTGCACAGTGGTGGAGAGACTTAAAGAACATATCCACCACTACAAATATAACAACACCAACAAATCTGCTGTTGTTCGCCATGCTATTGACACCAGGTATGAAATAAAATTTCAAGACACGAGGTTGCTGTGGAGAGAAGACCAGTGGTGGCCTTGACGTGTGAAAGAGGCAGCAGAAATCTTAAGGAATTCCAACAACATCAACGAAGATAGCGGCCTTTTCCTCTGCGATGCTTGGCGATGGTTACTATGTGAACATAAATATAAACAGTATCTCTGAAGAAGGCTGGGGTATAACAGCCGAAAGCTTAGATAAATTATCCAATAAATGACGCAGCATAGCCCGTAAAGCTATAATTCAAGATACTTGTTGTTTATAACAACTTTCACAAAAGGCTCAATTACAATGCTGATTGAAGTGTATCCATCTAAGGCTCTATCTTCCTGGTGATAATTTCATCTTTGCAAAATCCTTTCATAACAAATATCATAGGACATTGATCAATAGCGTATATGTTACTCTCATTTTGAAGCATTCGTTTCTTATCTTTTGACAAAAATAGTCAGCAAGTTCTTACTGGCATGTGGTTTCCTTTCATGTCTAACACCCCTGTAGAATGGTGAATGTGATTCATCAATATCACCCTGCATATGTGGTGGTGGAGAGTCAAGAGCAACTTGTTTGATAAGTCGTCTAGGACTCACACCCCGGCTGGAATGTGTATCCTCTCGTGGGAGGCCTGGAGATGTACACTGCAACATGTAAAAAAAAGTTTTATTCTTTATTTAAACATGGTTAAGAAGTGACAATTTGTAGAATATGCAAAAATTCTTTGCAGATTAATGGAAGGTGGTATAGGATAGGTTAGCAATGTAAATTGCGAACTGATGCTTTCATCAATTTTTCATTGGTTCACAAAACAGCATGTAGGGGCTCTTTTTTGAACATCTTTAGTAAACCACATTAAATAACTGTGGCAATATAAATTAAGATATACTAACATTCTAAAATTATTATTGCTTGGCTGAATGATTGCACCACAAAAAAGTTATTACCAAACCACCAATTAAGAGATTATTTGATGTTCTTTCTCAGCTAGAAATAACCAAATACAAGCACAAAAGTCTTTATTATGAGGCAGCAGGGCCAGTTTTAAGACTGTGTGGATCTGAGAAACAACATGAGAAGATATAGGAAGAATTTACATCTTTGAAACCATTATATTTTTTTAGAAGCAATGTCATACTAAAGATGTAGCTATAAAAAAATATATTGAGGTACCGGTACATGAAAATTACACAAGGTAACAATTAGATTCGTATAATACGCATACAAAAACAAATATTTATCAAAATGGAACATTTAACATAGGGATTAAGCTTTTCAATAAATTACCCCTTAATATAAAAGCATCATCAAAAAGGGGAAATTTTGAGAAATTGTTGATATCATATTTGAAATACACTAGCTGAAATAATTAATGTAAATATCTTAATTTATAATTTACATGTCTGATATCAGTGTGTATAAAATACATGTATATGATTCAGAGGACAAATAAAAACTACTACTACTACATTCACAGTTTCTTCAATTGTTGAGAATATCAGAAAGTTAGGGTCCCCTGCTAACATGTAAAATATTTTTTTATATATCATAATTTAATGTTTCCACTTTTTTTGTGAGTTGTATGGCATATCACGATGTGAGGCTGTACTTATTTGAAACCAAGGCTCCATCTGTTACTGGCTTGCTAATCCTGTAAGTATTTTCATGAGGGAATCGATGTGTGGGCATCTGGTAGTGAAACATAACCTGTGTTCTGTGTGATGAGTGTCTGTTTGTTAGAGATATGTGTAGTTTATGAGAGAGAGGCTGGGGATCATCCCAGAATTCACTTAAGAGATTGCTGAAAATCGTCAATCAGGATAGCTATTTCGCCTGGCCTAAGATTTAACCATGTGTAGACACAATGGTGAGTGTCACATGTAAAACATTACCGAATGCATATTCTAGCCTATTAATGCTGAGCAAAATCCAAGTTTACATCTAAATCTATACACTGCAATTCACAAAATTGTGGGTGGCAGAGGGTGCACCAAAACTAATTTTCTACTCTATATATTACAATCCTGAATCAACACAAGAGAAGAAAGAATTGATATAGTCATTAGTATGGAACCTTATTTTTTTATCTTAACTTTCCTGTCATCATGACCCAAATTAGTTGGAGGGTGAAGCATTTATCAGACTTGTAAATGAAATTGGATATTCACATGTTAACAAATACTTTCAAATAACAGACAAACTCAGCTCAATTTATGTAATAATTCAGTGATGCTTTCATAAGGGCTGTGGCAAGCAGTCACAAATTGAGCAGCTCTTCTTTGTATTTTCTCTATAAAAACTTAACTTAGTCCACAACCCGAAGGTTGGTTTAATCCTCCCGAAGGAGGCATACTAAGCCATTGTGTTAGAGGTAGGATGGCCAGTTCCTTTCCTCTTGGACCTACAGTTTAACGTGGAATCCGAACCATGGAGCGGACTGGCGTAGCTCATATGATCAAACACAACTCTCAAAATTCCTGCGCCTGCCGGGATTCGAACCCAGGACCGGAGCAGCGTATGTTTTGAAAGCAAGTGCCTTAACCACTGAGCTACCAGGACGCTCCACAATCAAACAATTCCTTGCAAAAATTGAGCGCAAATTACATAGCAAATAATTCAAATATGGACAAATGAGAGTTTTATGAGCTATCTCCTTTGAATGTGTATTACTATTCTCCATGAAGAAGGTTTAATACCGAAATAGTGTGTATTTTTTGTGTAATAGTTTGCACTAGAAACAATTTGATTAATTTCTACAGAATGGTATTTATGTATAGCTTTTTATGTAGTGTTCCAGTTTAGTATCCAACTGCAAAAGAATTTTATCGCTTGCTGCTTAGCAAATCCTTTGCAAACTTCTGATGGTAGAACTCATCGTAAAGAAGAGGTTAAGATGTTGGTCCACAAATGTAATTCCATGCAATGAATAACACACACACTTTGTGAAATCATCAATAATAAAATAAAATCATCAAGTACTTTGATTTGGTTTATTTCCTTATTAATCCAAACCTTGAACTGCCATATCTAACATCCCATTTAATAATTTCAGAACAGGTATAAAAGTAAACCTTTAAACAGCATCCAGTGCATTTGCAAATGTATATGCTATTTTTGACACTAGACTCAAACCCATTACCTACAGTAGTTGCCTAAAATGAGTGGGGTACAACATTATAACCTACCTTTAAACCCTCTTTCAAACCACAAACCACAAAGGAGACTGCTCTATATGAGGCCCTTTAGAGTATTTTGAGCTACTCAACGATAGTGTTTCTTATTTATTTTATTATCTTTAATCAGGTATCTCCATATGCTTCAAGCAGATTGTCAGAGAATATCTTGACACCAGGGTTTGAGTACACAAGCTTGTCTGAGCTATGACCATTTACGTGGTATAAGGAGTAGATTGTCAAACAGTTGCCATACGGATGATAACCTCAGCTAAGTGAAAAGGTATATGATTTAAATAATGTTCACTGTCAATTCAAAAGCAGATTTAAAATACTGTATTCTCCAAAAATTTACATAGTTCGCAGACCAATCTAGACCAATCGGTACTTCTTCTCCATATGAAAATAATTACAGGTTCTGATCATTTGAAACTCCCTTAAACCCCTAACTTAAGTCAGTTACATCAAGAGCGAGTCTAATACATAAGTATCACTACCAGAATTATTCAAGATGGATGCCTAACCATGCTCTGTTTCTGGAATCGCATGCTGCCTCTCTCCTACATGTCGCGCCGTAAGCCCCCCTCATGGCTCCTTCATCAAGTACTTGCCAACAACTGTTCCACACCCCAGCTTCTGTAGGGTCTTCCATAGAGGATGCTGAGTGTTCCACAACTTTACCAGATCTTACCAAATACCCAAAACTTTCTGAATTGATTTTCCTTCCAATTGACTCGAAATTTTGGTGAGGCATGTTTCAAGGTCTGAAAGTCCAAATTAATCCCAGTAAAAATTTCCTAACTTTAATTGTTTGGCTGTAAAAAAGCGTTAAAGCAGCAAATCTCAAAATCTCTCTCATATCCAAAGTATTTAAGCTGTCCAGCTGAAACTAGTTTCAAAATGACCAGTTAGATTTTCTCTATCTTTTAGTATACAAACTATCTCCATTTCAATTCCCTAATCTGGTGCACTACGAAATATGAAAATTAAAAAATCGATATCTCCTAAAGTATTAAAGCTAAAAGGCTAAAATGTGTTTTAGATGACTCTGCATACAAATTCCTATATAATATGAAGTTGTGTGATGCCTAACTAATTTTCGTTGATTTATCTTGCTAACCAGATTTTCATGATTCTTAAAACAGGAAGTGGTCATTAGTGAGGATTTAATATTAATTTACTTTTTTGATTCTAGCCAAAGTACTGTATGGATTTCCATGAAAACTAGTGCAATTTGCTCAGGAAAAATTCTATATTTATTTATGCATACTGTCCTTCTGAATTTAGTCAAAATACTACTCAAAAATAAAGCTTCATCCTCCCAAAACCATGATTTCTCATAAAATCCTACAACTTAATTTTGACCTATCAGTTTTAAACGTTCACCGAATATACTACAAAATTTAACACATCTTTTAAGCTATAAAACTCTCTTGTAGCTAGAAACGTTTGAGCTCAGGAATTATTAACTGTTCATTATGACTTACTAAAAATGTGTTTGTTTCAACTTTTTAAGTCAGATATCTTTTCAGTACAATTTCATACCTGTGAAGTGTCCTACTTTATTTTAATCCTTGTGACCTACTGTACCTCTAAAAATGAATGCAATATTTTCTATTAGAAAATAAAATGTTTTCCTTTATAGCAATAATATTTTCATTCGTTACTATCTAATTTCACTCTATACTTCAAGATATCTATTGAAACTTGTAAGAAAATGCCTTTAAACTTGTTTTGCAATAGAATAGAAGTTAGCTTGATGCTCTTTAAACAAATTTTGGAGAATCCAGAAGAAGTGTGTATTACAACAAGCATTCCGAAAAGTCAGTGACATTTAAAATGACTTATCAGCAATACCATATCAATTAATTTAGAAAGTTAATATTATTTTTACAATCTATAATACACCACAAACATTGATTTTTTGTTGTATTTCTAGTTATTGTATGCTGTTGAATTTTCCATATAACAGTTTAAAGTTTTCTGTCCTAGAATCTGCTTAGTATTAATAATTTGTGTAAATATAATACCTTTTGGTTGTATTTGGGCAATGTGATATGTTTTAGAAATGTAAAAAGATATTCATTCAGAGTTTGTGGAACATTTTTACTACTGTAATATAACCATCATATTAGTTTGTAAAATAAATCACGTGAAAGAAGTAAGTTTTCTATGAATTAGATCAGTGTCAATTTTGGTTAGTACCCAGCTTTACCACCTACAGTATATAGTAATGTCTTCTTGGGTGTGTATAATGGATTGAATAAGTAGAGGAAATTCAGTGGTGAGTGATTCAGGTTGCTTGGATACATATGGTAGTGCTATGGAGCAACAGATGGTAAAATAACTCATAAAATATTATTTATTTAGGTAACCATAGATGTGAACACAAAAAAGATGATCACATGTAATGCAATATTTTGCTGTTGGATCTTATTCTTGCAAGTAGATGAGGCACTTAATGAGATCCAATGTGAAAACACCGATGCCTACTTAAAGCAGTGTGATCACATCTGACCTCATTAAATGTCTCATCTACTTGCAAGAAGAAGCTTCAATACTGAAATATTGCATTAGACATGACTTTTATTTTGTTTTGAGTTTGTCATTTCCAGATACCATCATCTATAGTACATTTTGGTGTAATTTCGCTATCATTTTTTTTAATTTCATTGCCTTAAAGCATTTTTCTAATGGTTATTATTAATATTTAGTAGTAATGATAGCCAAGCATGAAACCCCTGCAAGGACATGTTTGATTATGAAAACTTCCGCGGTCACTGTATGTATTACCTTGGTTCTTCAGATGGAGCCGCATCGATGTATTAAAACCTAACATTTCTGCCATTGTGATGTGGCCTTTTGCATGATGGCAGATATGTTAGATTTTAATAAATCAATGTGGCTTCACCTTGAGAACCAAGATAATAAAGGACATGTTTGTTGTGAATGCCATTTGAAATTATATAACTGCTGAGTGTCAAGATGAAACCCAGGGTGGGGGGTGGGGGGGGGATTGCTCTTTTGAGTTCATCTCTTACAAATATGCAGGTGAAGTTTTAGTTATAACTAGCATTAATATTTCTTGATACCATCATTTGTGACAGTTAGATATTGTAATTTAACTGGAATGGAGCACTAAAATGTTTTATTACAAAATTGTACCTACAATGAATTGGCTACTCAGGCACCTACATGACTTTTATAAAGGATGAGAACTAACATTTGCGCGGAACACAAATATAACATGGTTACATAAAAACCATACATGTTCTAACAATACCCCGAAACTACAGTTACTAATGAAAATGGTATTAATATTAAAAAAAAAAAAACAGACAATAACTTGTATCAACTAAGGAAAAAACATAACTATTATTGGACATGATGTTTAGCTACACTCTTTTGTTGTTAATAGCCTGTCAACAGTAAGCAAAATAAGTTAGGGTGAGACTTTTTAGTATTATTCACTAGAGCGGTTTTTTTAATTGAAATATTTTACTGATATTATACTTTGACAATTACATTCACTGTATCATGTCATGAGAACTCTTTAAATTCACATACACATCATATATGATGATTTGGTTCAGAACTGAAACATCAAGAATGAACAAATATCGAGAAATTACATATTTTCAATAGTCAGTTATTTTCTATATCCCTGGCCACAATACTAAATTTATTAAATTCTAACAGGATAGTAGTAATATAATTGTGGATGTGTACAGACTTGAAAACCATAGGAACAAAAATCTGCCAATTGGAACTAATAGGTATGAAGACTAATAATTTGAGATTTAAAATGTACACACCTGAGTTTCTGACTTTTCTAAACTATCCTGTTTCAGATATGCTGCAACTGAAAAAGTTTCAAGCTCTGTTGATTTTGCATCAGGTGAATGCTGTTGTTCTGTAAATAAATGAAACAAAAATTCAGTGTGAATAGTTTTATTAGTTACACCATCATCATCAATCCACACACAATCTTTTTAACAATTACATATACTCTAAGAAGAAAGTTAACAAGATGATTCTGAAAACAGTTATTTAATTTGAAGCACTGGTAATACATACTATGGAAAACATTACTAACAATATGTAACACCTTCTAAAACAAAAGCCACACAAATATCTGCACTAGAAACAAATCAGTACACAAAACATACAGTAGAGGAATCATAAAACAAATATTAAAAAAACTGAGATGTTTACATGGGTGAGAATATAAATTTGATAAATGGGATGTACACTAATATACAGAATTTGTTAAATTACAGTAAATAGAATTGTTTATTTAATATGTTATAATGAGTCTTAATGGAAGCCCTGAAATATTATAAACTTCATAATTAAGTGTACTCAATGGGATGAAGGCATCCGTCACAAACTTTCCACAGCACCAAAAGAAAAGAGGGTTGTGAAAACCAAAACTGATGCTAGTATTTGATGTACTTGAATATACAGGCAAACTTTGGAACTAGAGTGAACTAATGAGCCACTATAAGGTTTACACAAATAAACAGGATAACACAAATGTCAGGGTCAGATTGAATTACATTAGTTATTAGTAAATACAGTAACTTATTGCAGATGACAGGTGTTGTAAAGCAAGATGTTGACCTGAGGACAAATGGAATTTGCAACCTCCAGTGCCAAGTGTACATTATCTTCTGAAGTATTTGCTGATTACTGAATGTGCATGGAGCAAAGTCTCATGAGTGGCTGCCCACCTGGGCCATTTACAGAACTGATCTTTCATTTTTAGTGATCAAGTAATACTCGCTCACTTTGATACTAGAGCTGTTAGCATGAGTCGGGAGAGGTAGCCTAGAAGTGTCAAAAGAATCAGCCAATCGCTTGCACCCTTGCTCCTAAGTGCACTCAAATTTCGCTAGGTTTAGTGAATTAGAATTTAGCTGAAAGCTTAGTAGTTAGATTAAATGCAGCAAATTGTAGTTAAACTTTTTGGTATATCTAATTTAAAATCTTAAATTTTTTGTATAGTTAAAAAAAATAAGTATTATAATTCTGA
This sequence comes from Vandiemenella viatica, assembly GCA_031002005.1. Taxonomy (NCBI): domain Eukaryota; kingdom Metazoa; phylum Arthropoda; class Insecta; order Orthoptera; family Morabidae; genus Vandiemenella; species Vandiemenella viatica. The sequence continues at coordinate 27,157,610 of CM061921.1, forward strand.
TTGTTGTACACTGTTGTTAAAACATATTGTAGACTTTTGTACTGTTTAAAATGTAATAGTTTGTTATTTTCATTAGTATTAAAGCATAAAAATAACAACAGTCTGCTAATAACACAAGAAGCAGATATAATAAATAAATATTATAGTATAATAAATACATAAATATAACATCTGACTTCTGTTGCTCAATACTATCAATACTAAAAAATTCGATTGTAGATGTAACTTCCATACGTCATAAGATATATTTATTGAATGCTTCAATCTTAAATCAAATAAGTTTCTTATTTACTTATTTTGCAAAAATATTAAAATAGCAACTTTAAGTAAAAATATCATAATTACAGTATTTTTATTTACTTACTAATTACAGTAAATTTACCAAAGAGTAAAACTTTATTTTAATTATATAAAAAAGTTAAATATGTAGTATAAATTTTACTAGATTACTTTACGAAATAAATTTAGGTTCATTTAGAAGTTACTAGATGTATTTGAGAAAAATCATAGCTGGAATGTGTGACGCCTGTCACAGATACATGGCAAAGGGGGTGGGTTGTGTTTAGTGTAAGAAGTGGTTTCATTGGGGATGTCGGGAAGAGGGAACGTGGGAAATAAATTAGTCTCTCCCATGGTTTCGTACACTTTGTGTTAGGAATGACTGCTTTAGAGATATGGGTGAAATGATCAGGGAGTTGTGTGAAAGGGTCAGGGTTCTTGAGACACTCCTGTGGAGGCTCAGCAATGGTAGCTCTGCCTGTGGAGGATGAAACTGTTAAGGCTCAGGCCATGGAAGCAGAAAGTAGTTATAGTAGGTTAGAAGAGGTTGAGAAGGATGGTTGTGTGCTGCTAAAAGCTCGTAGGAGAAATATGAATAGTAGGACAAAAAAACTAGACACTTCAGAAATTATGGGGAAAAATAGGTTTGGTCTGTTACCGGAGTCAGGAGGAGAAGAGCCTCATATAGATGTAGGAGTAAGTAAGGTGCAGGAGACTTTTAGGATTAGGAGTGTGCTAGGAAAGAATAGGAAGAAAAGGATTCCGCTGCTAGGTAGTAGTCATGGCAGAGGTGTAAGCCCTGTTCTGCAAGATCAGTTACGCTCAGGTTACCAGGTCACAAGCTTTTTCAAACCTATAGCAAGATTAGGTCAGGCAATAGAGGATATAGGTTCACTTTGTAGGAGTTTGCTAAAGATGGTAGTCTACATCTACATCTATACTCTGCAATTCACAAATATTGTTGGTAGCAGAGGGTGCTAAGCGCCAATTCTAATTCTGCCCATTTCAATCCTGACAGAACGAGGAAAGAATACATAAAAGTATCAGTACGGCATCTCATTTCTCTAATCTTATCCCACCTGTCACTGCGGGCTAAATAGGTTGACAGAAGTTGCAGATGTAAATGGAAGATTTTCACATCTTCTCCAACAAATTCAAATGAAAATGACATTGTCTGTCCACCAAATAATCACAGACCAACCCACGTATCAGCTCTGTGACACTAATGTTTTCCATGTTTTCATCAGTGAAAGAATTTTTAAATTCGGTGTTAAATATGGTAGCCTTGTCATTGCTGTCATAAATTTTCTGACTATGTTGTAGTATAACTGGTATATTGTTGTCACTACCATTAATTTTTTTACATGCAACCATCATTTCTTTGGGTTTTCTTTGAGGCTCTTGGAAAGTGAATTGCAACAAAATTAATTAAAGCCATCATACATCGCATTCTTAACATGTCCTCTTGTCTCAACTAACTTTACTAAATCACTCCTACGCATTGTCCTTCTTGAGCGTGCATGTATCTTCCTTTGCTTTTTAAGTAATCTTTTAACTTCACGTGTATACCATGAGAGATCATTACCATCCCTGATTGCCCTTTTCGAAATATGCAAGTCCATACCTTCTCTGACTATTCATATGAATTGAAGCCACATCTCTTCAACCGAGCCTCTTGCTCCTATAAGGGTAAGGTAATTATCGATCAAAAACGTTCTTAAACACTCCTTTGGGGCCTTTTTGAACCTATCAATGATCCTTTCTTTATTCTTTTTGTGCATGGCTCTTAATTTTACTGTAGCAATTACAGCTTTATGATCACTTATTTCCGTGGTGGTAGAAACGTCTGTAAATAATTCAGGCCTATTTGTAAAGAGAATATCTAAAAAGTTTTCGTTATCGTTGTGGCATCACGTGAGTTCAGTGATAAGCTGCTTAAGATGAAGATCTCAGAAAGGGTCAAGAATAATTTCACAGGATGTTTTATCCCTTCCACCAGTTACAGGGACGTAATTAGTCCCGTCGATATATGGAGAGTTGAAGTCACCTCCTAGTATTATTGCATGGTCTGGAAACTGATGAGCTATATTACTTATATTATTCCTTATGGCCTCAGCAATAGTTGCATAGGGCGGATGATAGAAAGACCCTATTACAAGTTTTGTCCTAGCTGTGTTTAGTCTAATCCATAGGATTTCACAGACCATATCGATATCTATTTTGTTACACCACAGGTGTTTACTAACCCACCTCCATTAGAATGCAACTTATCCTTACAGAAAACGTTCATGCTATTGTTAAAAATTTGTGGTGAACTTATATCCGGTTTTAACCAGCTTTCAGTGCCTAAAACAATATCTGCTTCTGTGTGTAAGGACTAAGCCGATACCGGGGTTACAGTATCGCCTAAGTGCCTTAACTTACTCTCTTGATCACATCTCCCAATCCGATGAAAACTTGTTGAATACTTTAATTTAATTTGATTTGACCATGTAGCCAGGATGACTCAACTAAATGCCTAGGTCGCCACAATATTTGATACCCCCAAATAGAGAAAAGGGTTCAAGCAAACTACTGAAGCACACAAGTTCACTATTAGTAAAATCCAAAGTTTTATTCTTCAAAGTCAAAAGTTCAAAATGGCATTTACAGTTGAGCAGGCATATCGAACACTCGATCCAAACGTTACAGATTGTGGAGAGAAATCTAACCGACCGAGACCCCTTTAGTAAATTTACAAGTTCTTAACAGTCATTGAAGTTATGATTAAACACGACACGATCCCTCATAGTTGAACTAGTCCACATGGCGAGTTACAACCAGCGCGACGAAAGCCAGACCGAAACAGACGCTAGGCAGGAACAGACAGACCGGAACAGACCACCGGCAGGAACAGACCGGCTCTTTTATCGAAACCACGAGAACCAGTGACGTCAGCAACTGTATCACATCTTTTTCCTCCGCGTAGCCCAAAGAGTACGAAATTTATTTGACGATCCCGACTATTAAAAAATGTTCAAACTTTGATAGTATCTGGACTTATCTACTAGAAGTCCAGCTGCAGTCTCTTGAGAAATTTAGAGTAATTAATTTTGATGTTTTAGCTGTTTAAGACTCCGCGTAGTGATACATTCAAATTTGGGTAAAATCCCTAAGTGTTCTAGAACTTTTTACGCGCGTGCACAACAATTCGCGACAATCTACTTTACAAAAACCTAATTTCCGGACAAATGCTTAAACTTTTGATGAAAACCCATATATGTATGAACTCGTCTTAATTAGGGCTATCTGCTAGTATAATTTTTAATATCTCTTTTAATAAAAAAGCTTATTTTTTTCTCTCAATTAAAATCGCTAATTAGACTTTGCTGAATTATTTAATTTTACTGCCAAAATATCGGGGATAGTGCTGACTACAGCTGGTGATAAAAGTTCGGTTGTGGCTTTACTGGATTTAAAGATATTGCGAATCTTAGAATTTTACCATTCTGATCGCGTGTTTCAAAACCTGAACAAATGGGAATATCTCTTAAACCAAACGTTTCCCGATATGATAATTACACTTTAAAATGATTTTTATAACGAATTACAACTGTGAGCAAGATTACGGGGAAATTCGTTAAAGTTGAAAACTATACTTCACAAAATTTCTAAGTCCCGCCTAAGCAAAACTAGAATTTGCCAAAATTCTAAGATCCTTACATGCCCCCTGAAGATTGAAGTTATTTTCGAAAGAAAACTAACTGAACATCTTGAAAATAGAAAAAGCAAAATTTTAAATCCCCAAATGAAATTAACTATCGCATGTCGGTTCGGTTCTCTCTCCACCATTCATACTCAAAAGCAAAAATCTTATTTATAACAATCTCAAAAACTGAACTTTCACACTCAAAATTATTACAAAAGGTTCAAAAACTCATTCATTCTCAAAATCACAATATTAATGAAAAAATTATTAAATTCATACGATTATTACCAAATAGCAAAAATGTGAAATTGTCACAAAATATTAGTATGTGTAACATAAATAATCACAAAATTGTCAAAATATCAGACATATTATCAAAATAAGAAACATAAGTGGTATAAATACAAATTACAAAAGTACATTGCAACATATTAATGCAAGAAATATCAAATTTGTTCTCAGAAAAAGAAGTAGTAATGTGTATTATTTTACAAATATAGAAATGAAAATTGTTGTATTTTATAAACAGTTGTATTATGCAATTCCATGTAGGAAAGTCTTTCGTTTTATAAACATCTTTGTTTAAATATTATTCTGTTTTGTTATGGCCTTAAATTACCACTTTCCCTTTAAACACTGATCACAGAACTCCCTAATAATGGGTGAAAACCCAAGTCCTGTTACTTGTTAAAAACACTTCTAGAGTTGATAACGAGTACTCTTAATGATCAAGATTGATTTATGCTACTCCTAACATATGGTGTCAAATTGAATCTGGCTGCCCATAACTATAGTCCCAGTTTTGGGTCTTCTTCCATCAGCCTAAAAATTCCCCCAATGCTCCACATGACCCCTGCCACCTGTGTAGCCAATTCATGTTTGTAGTTCACACCTGATCTATCCAAGGAAACCCTACACAACTCGACCCCAGGGCAAAGATCTAGGAATCTGCAGCCATGATTATTGCAGAAACGCCACAGTCTCTGATTTAGACCCTCGACACAGCTCTGAACCATAGGTTGACAGTCAGTTCTATCAACATTACTGCAGACAGTTAACTCAGCCGAAACCTTGCGGTCATCAACCACAGAGCAAGCTGTCAGACGGAAGAGAGGATACACTCTGACCCAACGCGGGAAGCATCAATGGTGCCGACATGAGCTACAATCTGCAGCTGCCGAAACAATAACTGCCTCGGGCAGAACTGGGAAGGAGGAGGTTAATGCTGAAAATATCATGCAGCCAGAAATGATGGTATTACCTGTAGGAGTGTTATAAACAAAGTGATAGAATTTGCAAATTTATTAGAGACATATGAACCACAAGTAATTATAGGTGTAGAATCCTGTTTAAAAGAAGAAGTACACAGCAATCACAGTCCCTACACCTATTACTTTCAGAACAAAACTAAGCGAGTGATCCAAATAAACTGTTCACTACTTAATAACAATCACTAGTAGTGCTTCAATAGAACCTAACTGTGGAAATAAATTTAGACCAGATGGTGGATACTGCACTTAGTAGTTAATAGGACTTACTAGTAAACAGTGTTATCCAACCACAGTAATAAATAAAAGATGAATAAGCTTTATATATCTTCCTTACAAATAATAATAATAATAATAATAATTTTTTAAGGTGATTATGATTACTTTATGCTGCTGCTGTTCAACTAATGCAAATTAAACTAAAGCTATCACAATACTTTAAATAAAATACACATAAACGGCGGCACTAGTCACGAAGGTTGCTGTAGACCAACTAGCTATTGCTCTGTGATGACAGTAAATATTCAGAGATAAAATCTAACTAATACCCTTTAGATTAAATACACAGAAATGGTGGTACTAGTCAAGATGGTTGCTGGAGAGCGAATAGCTGTTGCTCTGCAATGACAGTAAGTATTCAGATATAAAATCTAACTAATATACTTTAGATTAAATACACAGAAATAGCGGCACTAGTCATGATGGTTGCTGGAGAACAACTAGCTGCTGCTCTGTGATGACAGTAAGAATTCAGAGATAAAATATAAGTACTACACTTTAAATTACACAGAAATGGAAGCACTAGTCATGACAGTAGCTGGAAATCATGAAGCTGCTGCTCTGCAGAGGTAAAATCTAATTACTACAGCGTAAATAGAAAACACAGAAATGGCGGCACTAGTGACGACTGTTGCTGGAGATCAAATGTGTAGTGGTAGTGGGAGGTGCGGGGAACAGTATTGATTGAACCACAAGTTACAGTATAGAGAGTGACCTGAAGAAGGTGGTGAAGGAGACACAGCATACAAGGGTTGAGCTCATGCAGGTCCTAAGTCACCATGACCAGCCACAGTTGAACCATGCTGCAAGGTGGGTAAATGTAAAAACAGAGGTGTTACTTGGGAAAGGCACTAGTTTTGTCTTTGGAGCGGTGCCTATGAGCACCATTGGTAGGGGGGGTTTCACTAGGCATGGCCAACATCTAAATAGTTGGGGCAAGAGGGTATTTCTGAGTTGTTAGCTAAAGCTGTCAAGGAGCCCATTTCCAGTGATGATTGGGTCAGGCCTGTGCCTTATTTAGTTTAGGGACTGCTGGTGAGGGGATAGAAATAGATGATAAGAATGATACTGGTTGCAGTTCCATGATGGGAAAAATCAAAAATGCTTAAAAAATCAACGATGAAGCTGCTGAAAAAATAATTACCTGGAGCAGAACTGGGAAGGAGGAGGTTAATGCTGAAAATATCACACAGCCAGTAATAATGGTGTTACTTGTGAATTGTAGGAGTGTAACAAACAAAGTAATAGAATTTGCAAATTTATTAGATATACATGTAGCAACCCTCGGCGTGTGCACACCTCCCGAGCCTCATGACTCATTTTCTCCATCATGAATAAGGTTTAGTAACTGAAATATTGAGTTTATTTGTGTGTTTGTAATATATGTTCTTCTCTCATCACTGCCTTCAACTTTGGTGAGTGATGAGTCATTTTCCCTTTCCTTGCAATTAGATATACATGAACCACAAATAATTATAGGTGTAGAGTACTGTTTAAAAGAAGGTTTTTCCTGGCCATTATAGAGATAGAGGAGCGGTTGGTGGAGGAGTTTTCATACCGGTTAGCAAAAACTATCATAGTTCACTGGTGTTTATAGATGATGAGCATGAGTTACTTGTGGTAGATTTCTATGTTAATAAAAAAGAAAAAATCAGGGTATCAACTGCTTACCACAGTGGAAGAATGACTGATGGAGATGAGGCTCTTGGGGAGAAATTTAATTCATACACAGATTTCAGAGGTAGAATAGAATGGTCATTATTCGTGGGTATTTAAATTTACCAGGTGTTAACTGGGTACAAAATATGATTATTAACACAAGGGAACAGAGATTTACAAATACTTTAAAAAAGGAAGGTGGATTTACACAAGTTGTAGTGCAGAACACTAAGGGACAAAACATTTTGGATATCTTCCTAATAAAGCCAGATAACCTTGTGGGATATTAAATAACTGAAAGAATAAGCAATCACAAAGTAGTTTTGATGGATATTAGAGGATTTGGTAAATCAGTAGCAAAAATTGAATTGGGAAATAGGTACAATTATACAGATTTTGAACTTATAGCGATATTTTATGGAAAGTTTGAGCAAATGGAAGGATGGCACAAGTAGAATAGAGTCAAGGTGGGAAGAGTTCAAGGCGATTACAAGAAGGGGAGAAGAAATACTTATTCAAAAACAAAAAATAGAGAGAAGTAGAGAACCTATGTGAGGAGTTTAAAGAGGTTGGTAAGAAGAGAACATAACAGAGTTAAGTGACAGCAGGGTAGTAGGGAATATTTGAAACAACTAAAAAAGGAATTAGTAATACCAAAGAAAGTGTCTAAAGATGAGTTTATGAAGAGTATTATAAGGTGCATGGGAACCACTGAATAATGCATCCAGAAATTTATATAGCTATGTTAGAAAACTGGGGGGAAGGGAGGGTTGAGACAATTATAGATAAGGATGGAGAAGAAGTTACCGAGGATTTAAAAACGGTAATGAGATTAAGTAACCGGTTTAAGTGTAAATTGGAGAACAAGCTAAACAACAGAATTAGAAATGAGCAGATGAAAAAAAAAATAATGAAATTCATTTTGGGGATATCATAAAGGAACTTAGAAAGTTGCAAATATGTAAAGGGGACAGTGTAGATAATATTACTACAGATATCTTGAAGATAGCAGGATGTGCCCCATTGTACCTTATCTTGAAATATTATTTAAACTGAGTCTGGATACTTGCTGCTTACCAGATGACTGGAAAAGGGTGATAGTAGCCCTGGTATGTAAAGGAGGGGTGAAAAATAGTTGCAAATTATAGCCCAATTAGTTTGACATCAGTGGTAGGTAAATTAATGGAGAGATTGATATGCAACCACATCAGAATTGTATGTGAAGAACGTAAGTGGTTTTCATGAAAGCAACATGGTTTTAGGCAAGGATCTCAGTTAGTAGGATATATGCAAGATATTTCAACTGAAATTGACAATGGAGGCCAAATTGATGACCTTTCAAAGGCCTTTGACAGAATGAGCTACAAAATGGTGGTAAATAAAGTAAAAACTATTAGAGTTGGTGAGAAAGTAATTTGCTGGGTAGAAGAATTTTAAAAGGTAGAAAGCAAAAAGTTGTGGTAGGAAATGCAGTATGAAGAGAACTGGAAGTAAAAACAGGAGTGCCACAGGTTAGCGTATTGGGACCAATGCTATTCTTTACTCTAATGATCGATTTTATTGATGGTTTACTATCAGAAGTTAGGTTGTTTGCATATGACATAATGCTACATAAAAAGATAAAAAAAATTAGAGGACTGTGAATAGCTGCAGGGTGATCTGTACAGGATATCTAGCTGGGTTGGTAAACATGGGATGAAGATAAATGCAAAGAAGAGTCAGCTTATAAGATACACAGGTAAAAAACAATAGTTTGATTATGACTACAAGGTGGGAGAAACATTGATTATTGAAGACTTGAAATGTAAATATCTTGGCATAACATTTGATAACAATCTCAACTGAGGAGGGCACATTGTACAGGTAGCAGGAAATGTTTCAAATTCCTTCACTTGCTGGAGAGAGTGATAAGGGGATGTACAAGAGAAGTAAAGGAAGTGGGTTACCAAACTCTGCTGAGATCATTGCTTGAATACGGTGGTGTAGTATGGGACCCACATTTTGGATATCAAATACAGGAGTCGGAGGGGTATGATAGAAAGGATGCTAGATTTGTTTCAGGAAATTACTGTAGAACACAATCAGTAACTGATATAATAAAAGAGCTGGATGGGATTCATTGGAAGACAGGAGGAGGGTGAATAGATTCATCGAAGTGTACATGGTGTATATTGGTGACGAGACAGGGAAAGATATTGGTGTAAGAATTAAAAGTAATGCATGGAAGGGAAAAGATTACCATGACCACAAGATGACACTTGATTTCAGGCACAAGGGTGTGGGAAGACTTTCTTTCATAGGTAAGGATGTCAGGGACTGGAATAAGTTACCACGGAAAATGATGAATAATTCACCAAAAATGTTGAAACAATTTAAAGTTGAAATTTATAGAGGGGTACACGAAAGTTGGAAATATGTATTTAGGGAAATTGTCACCAGAGTGTGTGCTCCATTGCAATTAAATTAAATTTGGCAACTTGTGTGAACTGTGGCTTCTGGCGAATATACACTGTATACCGCAGATTCCTACAACCAATAAACCAGAAGTATCACATCTACAGATTAATGCAGTAGGTACAATTCCTCTCTGCTTCTTGCTCGCCTAAGGGGTGTGGTGTTGGAGCCTAATAAGTATTTCTAGCAAGCTGTTGTAGGAGATTAATGGAAGACCGCTATCTTCCGTGTAAATGAGGAGGAAGATACCAAGGTACACAAGTAAGTCCACACCACCTCCATCTTGACAAAACTTTGTGGCTCAGAACAACACTAAAAAGGGCCATGACAATTTTGGTGATCAGAAGTTTGGATACAAACCCAGCACCCCATGACGTCAAGGAAAGGAGTTGGGAAGGGGGGGGGGGGCAGCGAAAGGCTGGTTGGAGTAGACAGTGTTGACCAAACATCATGGAGTGGCAGAGAACAGGACAGTGGAAAAAAGAACCAACAGAGGCTATGGAAACAGGGGTCATTGGTTTGTGACACCAGAGAACTAGGTGCGTCATTTGGTAGACCAGCACACAGCAGTGGAGACATCGACCTCAGGCGAAGCAGTCCCATACAGCAAGGCAGCTCCTTCCTGATGTGGCCAGGATTTCCACATGGCGCAAATAACGGCACATGCAACCAGTCCAGTGCGTCAAGCGAAACATCTCATCATGGCCCAGCGTTTAGGCAGGAAAAAAGGTAAGCTTGGAATCTGGACCTTTTTTACAATTTTGGGGGATAAAAACTTAAATTTTTTCAAAAAATTTAGCTGATATTTGAGCGCGAATTTGTTTACTTGCTGTAGAAAAATTGCAAATGGTTGAGTTCATTGATGGTGAAAGCTAATAAAATGCGCATGCGTAAAAGTGGTAAAATGAAATTAGTTCAGTTCCATATGGAAGAGGAAATCTGTTTAGTTGTATATGCAAGTCTAAATGAGTTGATTAGAATGAGTTTAAGGAAGTACTGAGTGAAGCGTAATTGATGATTTCATGTTGTTCATAAAATAGGTGCGGAGTTGTAAAAGAAGTTAAGTGCATAATATAACAATTGTAAATGGAGTTACAGCGTAGATATTAATTGATAAAAGGGAACAAGTGAGGAATTTTGTCATTTTGATGGAATAAAACAGTTAAGGGACAGTGAGAATAATTCTTGCAACAGATACGTAGAGATTAAATTGTTGACTTGAATGTATTGATTGTGAAATAAGTGTATATTGTATTAAGTGATAGTAAGAATGGAATTTTTTGGTAGCTTTTATGTATGTATTGGTAGGGAATATTTGGGGAGTAAATGGAACATTCTTTAGTAATTTGTTTGCAAGTTTAATATCTCTAGGAGCAATTTCTTTTCATTTGTGACTTAAATGACCACAGATCTCTGAGCTAGATTGATTACTTTTCGATGGCCTTGTGATCAACCACTATAATCTTTGACTGTCAAATAATCTTAGTCACTTCAGTTTTTCAATAAGAATAAAACTGATTTCCACAAATTATTGTGTGTGCACTTCTAAGTTAAAACTATCAGCTAATGTAGAGTTGTACAAACAATGCCATTCAAGGACAGTGCCAATTTCGTTCATTCATAATTTGTTCCAAATTTGGGTTTATAATAATTTTCATCAGCTGTTCACGTTATATCAGTGTTCATAATTTGTTCCATGGTGTGAATAAATTTAATGTGTTGACATGGAAGTATGGGGAAGTATTTTACCAAAGTAAAAACCACCAAAAGGCATCATCATATGGCAAAACGTTCAGTAGAATTGTGTATGGATTAATGATGAAATAATGAGTTACTGAAGTATATTGAGATTATAGAGATGTAACGAAATAGTGATATATGACATGATTAATGGAGATTATAGAGATATGTTGGTCAGATTTTCGAAGAGATATGGTATGTAATTGCTGGTTATTAGCCGTGCAGAAGATGAGTGCAAATAACTGATTTTAATCTGCACAAAATTTACACACGAAGTTTGAGGTATTGTGGTATTCTGAGTGTAGTTAAGAGTTTATTTTATATTAAAATAAAGGTAAGGAGTAGGATTATGTAAATCAATCCACCAAATGAATTTGCTGTCTAAAACTTTCAAGAAGTTTTGTGTTTAGTTGAAAGAGTGTTCTATTATTCCAGTCAGTACAAGTATTGTTAGACGATCGTGTATCACTGGAGGCTAGTGCATATAGTTCATGCTAAACTAGAACCATTACTGTAGCCTAATGGTACACTGTCTTATGGTTGCCGATCCACTGTAATACACCAGGAGATGAAGGTAGGTTCTTGAATAACTTTTCATTGTAGACTTCTACTGAATGTTAAAACTGTATATTTTTTCCAAACACTGTCATCATCGGTACGAAAATTTTAAAGTATCAGAATTCTTCTAAAAAATTATTGATTGCAGATGAAAACCATGAGACCAGCTGCAAGAAATTCCTGATTATCCCAAAACTAAAAGTTCTATTTCATCGAGAACTAAGCTTTACTTCCACTTGATGTGGAAACCAAAATAACAATGGTGGCCCATCCTACATTACTCCCTGACTACTTTTCCGCCAAAGCATATGGTGCAAAAAAAAAAAAAAAAGCTCCGAACTCCAAGACAGAGGTTTCTGTAATACTGACTTCAAAATTTACTATCTCATTTTGTGATGTCATCTCGGAATTTTATCATTTAAATTTCAAATCTTCTTTTTCTCTTCTTGGCCAAAATACTACCTAAATCTTTACAAAACTCGCTCAGTGTACATAGGAAAAACACTACGTTGTTTTAAATCTTCTATCAAATCTATAACTAGCTGAATTCTGCACTGTACAAAACTCATAATTTTTACAAAACCATAACTTCCTTCCAAAAAAGGTTATTTGTACTTTACCTACAAATTCTAAATTTTGATATGATATAGTTCAAAATTCTCTGCATTTTTTGAGCTATGAAGCTTAAAAATTTGGAGTTGTAGAATGAATAAACTATTTGTGTTTAGTTGAACTTTGAAATATCTCTTTAGGACTATTTTATTAAACTAAAGTGTTGCATCTGGTTTGAATCATGATCACCTACTGCACTGCTGTACATGAAGGAATGAAATCTGTTATGAAATAACTAAACCTCTTTATATAGCCATTGTTTACCATATATCTTGATCGGACTTTACTGTTTAATCCTACTATTTACATGAAAACTATAATAAAATGATTTTAAACATATTTTACTGTTGAATTCTCATGAGCTCACAGCTCTTTTAACTAATTTTGATGATCTATTAGCAAAATTAAGATTATATGACAGTATATTAAAAAAGCGTTACAGTAATATTGGCAGGAGAATCGACGTTCAGGATTTTTTAGGAATTAAGAATAAGTTGGGAGCATTATGAGTATTTTGCAGTTTCGTGTTTCAGTTAGAGACATACTGCGTCAGTGGCAATTCTTTCATGTGTCTACAAGTACTCACTTAATGTAAGGAGTCAAAACTCTGTGACATATTTCAGAAATATTGGAAGCACCAATTATATTCAAAATTGGGTGATGTAAAAATAATCAATATAGCTTTGGAAAATTGGAGAGCTGTGATTTTCAGGGCAATATCAAGGTGCATACCTATTACTCCAGTTACAAAAGAAAAAAATGAGTCCAGTCTAGAGAAAAGGCTACATGAACTCAGAAGTGTACCGTCAGTTGCACGCGTTGATGGAAGAAAAAACTTACATCCATTCCAGTACCAACCTATCCAGCATAAACCTAATTACTTTGTAAAATCTATATCCATATAACAGAACAATTACAATCTTCACTCTCAAAATAGTTTGGTGAATTACATCGTATGTCATATGTAATCTTAAGTAGCAATAGTTTAAGCATGTTCGTCTAGTACTCATACCAAGAGTTGGTTCAGATCTTTTCCAGTAATTTTAGTACGCTATTGATTTCTGAATTAGATGGGAAATAATAAAATAAAATAATAAAAAACTAACAGAAAAATACTGCTATATTGATTTGGCAAATATAAAATAAATCATCTGTCATGTGTTATTTTATTTCTATAGTTCATTTTTTTATTTTGTAAATTTAGCAATCTTACTATTTGATCTGTTCCATTTCAGTAACTTGCTGATTCCAGAACTAGTAAATTATCAAAACTTACAAGTTATTTTTAAATTAAAACAAAGTATTTTTTCATAATTGAAATTCAATTCAACAAATTTATATTGCAATTTTCCTATTCAATAGAACTAAGCTTAGTTTGGTTGCAAATAATTTTAAATCATATTCAATTAGTATTCATATTTATTAATATTCATTTTTGCCTTAAAAATTGTAAAAAATGGACTGCATTCCATGCTAACAGGGTATCTGTTCAGAATTGTATAAAAATACAGGAACCTGTTATTGCTTACAAATTACAATTTTACAGTTTGGTAAGGATCGATCACAGCAGGCTACCATGACATATGCCGGTACAAACCAACACCACATTGTCAGCAGCTGACAGCGCATCCAGTAACAGAACCTGTGCCAACACGAACTTGTAGTGAATGAGTACAATGTATTTCAATCAATCTTTTATTTTATTTATCAGAAGAGTATTCATTTTGAAGAAGTATTTCATTCATTTATTTATTTTCTTATGTTGAATATATCTTGAGTTAGCATTTTTCCTATCTTTGAGGAGTCAGTATGCAACTGTATGGTTTTATAGAGATTTAATCACTTTTATACACATCAGTAAAATTTTGTGAGATAGTGAATATTCAGAAAGTATTATGAGCTAATTAATTATTTCAAGGAAAATTGTATTGTTACAACAGATTAACTTAGTCATTATCTAAGGGGATAGAATAAGAATAACTATTGAAGTAAATGTTAAAGTTATATTTCAATCAAAAGAGGTAACTTTAATATTAATAAGCTGGTTATTTAAGATTTCACTCTGTTCTGCTGTGTTTAAATTCAGATCATAGATTAGTAAATTTGAAAATGATTTAGTTCATCACTTGTTAAGAAAAGTTCCTACATATTTTAAAGTTATTCATAAATGATGTCTTGATTTATCAACATTATTTCTTTATGTTTTATGTGATATGCATTGACAGAAATTTATTATATATTTAATGGAAGCATTATCTCATGAAATAAAATGATGAACAATACATAATAATTGTAGACTTAATTTCCAGATTATTCATTTTGATTCAAAATTGTTTCAGCTCTATTTTGGGGATTGATATTTTTACTAAAGAAGGTTTATTTTATTCAGATTCATACTCAGAATCCTAAGGCAGCTACAGCTTCTACATCCCACACTCAGTAGCATGTGCACATTTATATGATGATTCTAGTATTCCTTGTTTATTTTATTGTGTTATATAAGTGAGCAAATTTCTAATGACTGTTTTGTACTTCCTGGGTTGAACGCCTTGAACTGACAAGATTGACTGAATTCTTATTGTCATAGCATTAACTTGTAAGCAGGAAGACACATCCATAGCTTTAACTCCTAAAGTAGGGAATTGAAGTGTTTAATGATGTGTTAGCGGAGTAACGATGATTTGGTCAGTGGGGGGTTGTCAGGATTGTACTGAATTATATGAGTTATTAGTAGGGTTCTGAACTTTATCAGCAAAAAATAGAGAAATATTCAGGCAATTATGACCCTAAAAATGGATAACTATGACCTAAAAATTACAAAATATGATCAAAAATTTAAATTTTCTATACATCAGAACCTGCTCTATTACAAATCATTTATTTTATCTAGTGGTATTGCTTTCAAATAGACAGCAAATTTGCTTCTGCACACTCACGGCACCATTGGGAAATTAAATTTTAAATCATTTTGTTGAAGTCACTTTAATTTCACATAATTTACAGAAAAGAACTCATCCATTTGTACTAAAATACTTCTCCCAAACTTTGCACTTTCAGAAAATTTTGTTTTCAGCATGTACTCATTGATCCACTACAGATTTCAAAGACTGAGGATTATTTTCAAAAGTATTTCATTGAGGTATTGATTGACGCAGAATGATACAGGTATGCTGCTGCTAAACTGTCAAGATTAAAAGGCGAGCAGAACATTAATGTTTAGAGAGTGACAATAATGTATAACTTTAATTCTTGACTGGGGAATTCTGACAATTCAGTGAAAATTAGTTTGGTTTTTCCTCCAATGTATAATAGGAGTACAGTTCTGTTAATAATTATCTTAAATTCTTCTTATCTATATCTAGTGAATTTCAGGTACTATAAAAAAATCACCAGATTTTTCCTCAAAATATGACTGTATGACCATAAATATTATCGCAATATGACCAAAACTAAGAAAATTGCATAAATATGTATTTATGTGCTATATAAAATACACTTAAATACAATTAGAAATGTTCAATCAGTGTTTAATTCAGCATTACAACTCAAAAAGAAGACAGGAAAAAAATATAACTTGTCCTGAAGATCTGAAACCTAGTTATTAGTATGTACAGAAACTTGTTGCAGACGACATATGTCGGAAGGTAAGACATTGACCTGATGGCAAATGGAATTCACAACCTCCGGAACTAAGCGTACATCGGCATCTGAAGTATTTACTCATTGCTGAGTGTGCAGGAAGCAATGTCCGACGAGTGGTTTCCCACCTGGGACACTTAAAGAATTGAACTTTTATTTTTAGTGATCAAGTAAGACTCACTTTGAAACCAGAGCTGTTAGCATGAGTCTTGGGGAAGTAGCCTAGCCATGCTGAAAGAATCAGCCAATTGCTTGCACCCTTGCTCTTAAGTGCACTTATCCATTAATTTGGCAACTAGTGTGGACTGTGGCTTCCGGCTTATATAGGCACTCAATATTACAGACTTCTGCTACCAATAAACCTGAAGTATCACTTCTACAGATTTATTTTGTTAGGTAAAAATCCTCTCTCCTGCTTGCTTGCACAAGGGTGTAGTGTCAGAGCTTGATAAGTATTTCTAAGAAGCAGATTAATGGCAGTCTTAACCAGATGACTGCTTCCTTCTGTGCAATGAGGAGGAAGATCTGAAGCCATACAAGTAAGTCCACACCTCCCCATCCTGATAAACCCGATGGCTCAGAGGCACGCCAAAAAGGCCACGACACAAACCATGACCAAGACATCAATGTGTATGGTATGAAAAATTTTAGTTAGTTCCAAGTCATGGTTAGTTCCCCTAAATTCCTCTATAATTTCACTGGCCTGTACAGAAAATCTCTGTACCTATCATCATATTCCTATGTCTGCCATTCTTCTTTAACATTTGAAATCAAGCAGCTTTCCTGAACTTAGCTAATAAATGGATAATATGTATTGCTTTGATTCTGAACTGCTTTTGTTCTGGTAATTCCCAAGATATAAAAACATTTTGTTCTTATATAGTAACCATTATTATATCTTGTGACATGTTCTACACAGACAAGCTTAGTCTACTAATTTTTACATGATAAATGTTTGCTAATGTTTCCACACCAACATTTTCTATTGTGAATATAATATGCAGTAACAAGGTTAAAATTATGTGTGTGTTCTCTTGAAGGAGTATTGTGGAAACAAATAGAAATCTTCATATTTAATGATCATTCTAAAATGCACATTATTGGTCCATACTTCTAAACAATATACATGGCAAATTTCTGCATTAATAATAAAAGGATATTGTATATATTCCCGCCATTAAAAATAGAAAAGGCCAAGAAATACTTCACCATAAGTAAAGAAAATTTTATGAAACAATTATCTCACAACAGCAATCTGCATTATTCAGCTTCCATTAACCAGTTTTATTATTAAAACTTACTGTTACTTGCTTTTCATCAGTTATTAACTCATAATTTCTCCATAGCTCTGTTAAATTACACTATTCTTTATCATTGCAATGTTCACAAATAATACAATAACATAAGAATATAAAAAAATTGTTCAGGTGCTATTAAAAGTCGATTTTAATTAATAAACACAAATTTTAGACACACAAAAAATCAGGAATTATAAAAATCTATAACACATGTATTTTTAGGCAAGCGCAGTTAATACCTTTGAAATGAAAATTTAAAAGTATTAGATTTTCATTTAAACATTGTAATGTTTCATGCTTACCAGGGGTTATACTCAAAGCATGTTTCACATGCTCTATAAGACAAGAAATATCCTTCTGGTGAGAGCCAACTGGAAGAAGCCTTTCAGGCAATGGGTAGTCCAAATGAGGAGCACTGCATGTGGATGTTACATCAGAAGAAGCATTGTTTTCACTGTCTTGGTCCAAAGGAGAACCTGTGTATAAATATAATAAAATACTGTGAATCCAAATCATATTTATAATATTTTAAACCTTAAGAAATCTTCTTATGCTGGAAGTGTTCAAGAATCATGTGCTTTCTGAAAAAAAACAAGTTGATCCTTCACATGGAGCGAGAGAGCTGAATTAATTTAAAAAAATTCTGGACAAATTTTTTTCTATTACACATAAAAATACAATTGGAAAATAATGGTAACATGATGTGAAGGAAAAAAAAAAACTATTCACTTTATTAAATTAAGATGGCAACTTTTTTAAGAGACATTAATCAACAATGAAATTAAAAAGCAGAAGACCTGTTTTCCATGCATAATTAAAAAAGTTATATGTAAAAATCCTGCAATATGTTTGGAATGAACACTAATATAAACAGATTTTTTTTTTACATAAGTTTTTTTTGTAATTCCGTCACACAACAGGAAATTTCTCAGGAAGCTGATGACTATAACAGAAAGTCAACAAATAAATATCAGATTGTCAAAATTGTGAAGCAAAGAACTGATAGCCGTATAAAAAGGAATCAATGAAAAAATAAAGAAATTGCTGAAATTGGAATGTATTTCCCATAAAAAATTAATTTTTTGTAAATATTATTTTTTATTGATTTTTATATGGGAAAGTATTGTTTGTAGAAGGATTTTCTCTATGAAACATAGTACCTGTGTGAAGGCTTGTTGTTTACACAAAATTGTAAATAGAGATTGCTCCATTCATTGAACTCTTAATACAGTCATCCACTTTAAACGAATTTCTAGAATTTTTGACACATTGCATTAATTTTTCTGTAATCCCAAAACTATCAGATTAAACCACTGAATTTACTTATACTAATACCATAGTTGGGATTACTTTTATGTCTCAAATATTTTCTTCATAATGAATTACCCTTCAGACAGATTGTTCCATATATGAAACCTCACTTCACCCCAAATTGTGTAAAAGACTATATACCAGTATTTTAATTAAAATATTGTAATCTAATCATGAACTGAGATCTGATTGATATCTGGACCTTACTCATATTATGCTTCCTCTCTATGACCTTCTGACCCACTTGTTCTCTTAATTTGCTATGTATTCTAATAACTGCTACAGACCACTCTTCCTTCTTTTCCTGAAATTCTGTTTCTTTCCCAGAAACCTTCACTATAAATCTTGCAGCTTTTTCTAAAATTTCTCCAAGGAGGTGATCTAAAACCTTTGTTTGTGGCCCTACACAAAGAATTAAATATTTGGACTGATTAGTAACCAAAGTTACGGTAGGATATTTAAATATTTTTAAGTTAAATTGATTACCAGTAAAACTAAGGACCTCTGTTATTAAGTTTGAATTATCTGATCATTACTACAGTGATAAATTTCTTTTGAAATCTTTTGGCCATATATTTAAGGAAAGACTGATTCATGATTTCTCAGGTTTATGTTAGAGGTGAGACATGGCAGTGGCAAAGATGTGACCATATCCTGAGCCACCACATGAATGATACATAGATTAAATATGTGGAAGGTGGAGTTTGAACTGGTTGTGGTGGGAGAAAGTTAACCAGCGATAAATGTGGAATAGAATAATCTCTGTGATGATCAATCGTGGTGAAATGGCATTTGTTTAAAAACATATAATTTTGATCTGTTATAAGAGTAAATAAACAAAACTAGAAAGGCATAAAAATATGCTAAAAACATATGTACCTATATTAAAAAATATGTATGAAATCTGTAAAACTGCAAAATAGTAGGTGACAGGTTTATCATAGGCTGAGACCAGGGATGTGTCTGGTGTCTAGGATGTGTCGATAGGCAAGTTCCCATCTATGTAGTTCCGAAGAGCTGGTGGTCTATAGAAAAACTGTGACTGCTCTAACCCTGAAACACATGTTGAGATTGTTGGAACCATGTGAGCTGGCATGAATTGCTACTGGATAGTCTAGGTTGGAAGTATAAACTTTTTACCTGTGGCCATTCATCCTACAGGATAGTTGTTGAATGGTGAGACTCATGTAGGAAGCAGTGCAGTGAACACGGGTATGTTTGTAAATATGGTGAGTGGTAGCACAAATGGCATATCCAGTGATAGGAAAGGTTTCTCCTGTGATGGGGTTAGAGTAGATAGCGGTTGCTAGATGCATGTTGCATGTTTTGTGGCAGGGTATATTACAATGGAAAGATCCCTGTGGAGGTCTAGGAGAGTCAGAAGGTAAGTACTTGTGGACCAAGATGTTCAGATTAGGAGGTCGAGTGTAGGGAGCACTGGGTAGTATTTTTGGAAGAATGACATGCAATTCAGGGAAGGAATATGGAAACTCATGCCCAAGGAGAAGAATTTGGTTAATGGATCCCAGGCCAGGAAGGAACTAGGTGGTGAATATTGGTCCGTGGTCAGCTTTAGGATACACAGAATGGGGGGTTGTGGGTAATAGCACAAGAGATTTGCTTCTGCACAAGATCGTGGGGTTAGCAGAGGGAAACAATGGTTTGGGATAGTTTTCAGAGAATAACTTTAAAGTGATTTACAATCAGAACAGATGTATCTGTCATGGATAGCAAGGTTGTATGGGAGGGAATATTTGGTGTGAATGAGATGGCAACTGTAAAAGTGTAGGTACTGTTATGAATTGATTGGCTTGATGTGCACAGAGGTGTGAGGGACATCCGGTCATAGGGTGGTATCAATGTCAAGGAAGGTGATGCAATTATGGGAATATGACAATCTGAAATTGATGGTTCGGCTGTTGTTGAGAGAGTTGAGGAAATCTAGAAGGTGGTCTTCTGATGGGTCCAGATCATAAATATTATCTATGTATCTATTGCATCAAACCAGTAGAAAGACTGAGGAAAAAAAAAAAGTATCTGAACCACACATAGGGGCTGAGGGAACAGATCTTCAGAAAATCTTCCTCCAGAGGGCCCAGAAGTTGGCATAAGATGGAGCCATGCAGGCACCCATGGCAGTGGCACGTATCTGGTGATAAATTTGGGAATTAAAGGAGAAGTAGTTTTGAGAGACGATAAAGTTGGCTAGGGATGTGAGAAAAGGATGTCCTGGGGAGACTATGTAGGGGGCACATATCAAGGGTTGAAGGGAACTGAGGCCTTCACAGTGACGAATGTTGGTGTACAAGGAAATTATATCAGTGGAGACAAGGAAGGAGTCTGAGGGTTGGGGAATGGGGACTTTGGACAGAGCAATGATTATTGTAATAATGGTTTAAAAATGACTAGTTAGGATACACTTTCCCTTATACTTATTATGAAATCCAAGTTTAGGGTGCTAGAAGATGTGTATACACTAACAACTTGTAATTCTAAAAGAAAAATCATTAAGATAAAAAACAGGAAGGAAGTCATTGAATTTTGTAAAGGGGTATTTGGGCAGGAGAATGGTAAATATTTACTTTTTACATCATACTCTAAATATGTTTCATAATTTAACTATACAAATAGTGAAATGCAGTGATTAAATACTTAAACAAATTTTCACATATAAGTAAAGAAGTTTAACATTAGCTATGCAGATATTGTTACTTTTGGCAACAGCTTTTTTCCAATAAATCTATTAAACATTGAACTTCATTGCCGGAGACAACTGAAACTTGTTTAGTGCAATCAAAATCAAATTACCATATGACATTGTTTGCCTGTACCTCACAAAGGATTGTTCTGCTGTCAAGTGACAGAGTTTTTGATTTTGCTGTACATGCCCATTATGGGTAAATTAAGTAACTCAGTAATCCCACTGGGTACAGGGGATCCACAGCATAACATGGAATCTGAACCACAGATGCATTCTGGAAAAATTCACAATACACAGCAAGCTGTGCCAGGGGTGAAGGTTGGCTTAAGGGCCTTTGAAAATCCCAGCCTTTTGATTTCCAATCAGATGCCTTAACTACTAAGCCACCAGACCACATATTTTAAATTAGTATTTGGATGTAACAAATTCTCAATAAGCTTGAAGAATTTTAACTTTGTTGTAGAAATTAGTAAAAAATGTTGAAAATGCTAGGATACTTGTTTCAACCAGTATATTGATAGTAACATTATTAGTATTACCATTGTGGGTTTGGTCGACTGCACATATTTTGCTTTTTTTATGTTTATCATGATTCCACATAACAATCTGCAACATGTTTCAATTATTTATTTAACACAACTCCCATTCCTTTCTTTAATTTTTTATAGCCAAACATTCACAAAGAATATCTAAACTTTCTCATCCCACAATTTAGATATGAAGACTACAGTATTAATCCTTTAATATGTAAAATAAATTATAAGCCTTTTTTCTTTGTATTTATGGAAATCAGATCAATTTTGATCCAGCTGTCAAATATGTCCAAATACTTTTTTCCCAAAGTTTCTTAACATTACCATTAACTCAATTTCCAGAAATCCTGTATCACCTCAAACATCACACACAATAGACACTAGTCAATTTTTGCAGATGTTGATTTATTGCTGCTGTCTTACTGATTGCTAATGTATTCTCAATAAACATTCTAACAATAGATATTATTCCAGCAGATCTGTAATTGCTGAAATCCTTTTTTATTCTTTCTCTCCTTCTTACATGCAGTTAATTTCCTGATTATTTTTGTTTTTATAATAGAAGGGCTCTTTCTAAATTATGAATAATCATGTGAGAGTGAAGGCTTTCACAGTGTATCGATGATATGAAGTCTTCATGGGTTCTCGGCCGTATGGTGTTGAAGAAAAACAACAACGAGATTCGGCGGCTAGTTCTGCCGCTATTTTCAGGTCTCATGTTATGCATGGAGCACCAGAGCTGCACTGGCGATGTGTGGCCTCCACACGCCTTTATAAGGCCTGGCCCCTCCCCTCTACTTGATCCATCCTGCAGCTCCCGTATTACGTCTGTTGTCGATTGGCTGGCGAAGTGACTGTCAAAATTCATCACGGCAAGCCAGAAACTACAGTTCATTTCCCAGTGGCGCCTCACTACCTTTCTGATTGTAATGCGGATGTTTCAGAAGGAACAGAGCCGATTTCCTCGTGTCACTGAGTCAAAGATCCGTGTCCCTGTCACCGTGTTACTATCCAGCCGTATTTCTAGGGCTTCTTTGATGACTGATTCCCAGTAGAAATAACACTTGGCCAGCACCTTCACATTACTGAAGTCCATTTTATGACTATTTTCAATCATCTGCAAGGCAACTGCAGATTTCTCCATCTGGAACAAGCGGCTGTTGCACCCATGCTCTGTCACACGAGCCATGATGGACTGGATCGTCTGACCGATATAGGACTTGCCACATTGGCATGGTATGCTGTAGACACCTGGCATCATCAATCCCAATTCATCCTTCATGGGCTGGAGCCAGTCACAGATCTTGGCAGGAGGACAGAACATGCTTTTAATTCCATGCCGAGCCTATATCCTGCAGGATACCTTTTACCCTTATTTCATATTGCAAAGGAAAGATTTAGTGGAGACAGTGATTTCTGGTTCTGGAATATAAACAGTGTACGCCTGTGACAAATGATTCTAATAAACATATGGTAAGGCTAAGCTATGAGGAAGTATTTGAGAGGCATTAAATACATGAAGAAGTTCTGTATTTAGTGGAAAGGAAAGGCGATTAAGATTTAACTGTGTGCCCTTTTGCAGGGTAAGAAAGAGTTTTGCAAAGATACAAAATAATGATTAAACTATTAATAAAAATTGAAATGCAACTTTTTTTAAAAAATTATTTATTGCCATGTTTGTTTAATCTGTTGATGAGGTAATCATCAGAAAAAAATTATTTACACTGAGATTAGTAGGTTTAGTATGCCACGCGTTCTTATTTCCTCACAAGGAATGTTGCCCTAAGTAGTTTCTCTAATTCTTTGAGATGAATTTGTTAAAATTGCAATATTATCATGTTGTACATTGCTCCTAACTGTTATTCATATTTCTGCAACTGCCACATGCCAATGACAGGTATGTGTGACTGTAATGATACAATAGGTTTTACTGTATTAATAAGTAGCAAAATTTTTATATTATTAGCTGGAAAAGTGAGACTTAGTTTGTTATGTCAAAATGAAAACATGATTTTTTTTTCTTAGAGATTTGAGACTTTAGGATGAGGTAATCATAATAGTGTTCATAATTTTGGAGTTCTGAAGAGGTTTAATATGCTATTAGATTAATGGTTTGAAATGTTGTATACAATTTGAAAAATGTTTTAGTAAATGTTTTGTTGGTAAGAGAAAATGTAGCTCCATTAGAAAATGTTTGCATAATTAGAGTCCTGTTGGAAAGAAGCAATACTACCAAACAATTGTGGGATATTTATTATATGCATGGACCATAAGGGCATAAATTTTGGAATAGGGTTAAGATTTTAAAAAGAAAGGAAATAATTTGAATTTGGCACGATTACATTTATTAGGACACAGTTTATCTTCTGGTATTTGAATTTATAAGCAGGGATGGAATTGGTGGTGATATCAAAAGCTGGAGATGATAAGAGGGGGTGAAAGACATGGATAAATTTTAGTCTCCATTTAGAATTCATAAAGTAGAGTGTATGCCAGTCAGCTGATTCAGACAGTCAGACCATAATGCATGAGTGATAATTTCTGGGAACCATGTTGAATAATTTGAATTTTGGCTATCGAGTATTTATTTTCAGACTTTGAGCTAAATAATTCAAGAATTTCAGCTCATTATTTATTCATTTTTTTTGAGCCTTCAATAATATACATTGTAGATAAATAGTGATTATTTGCTACAGTGATAAAAATTTCCACCACAAACATAGCATTTTTCTAAGGATTGAAGTTTCTGATTTGATCAATTTTTATTGCACCGGTGGTGTTTGGGTGTGAACGTTTACGAATGAAGAACATTAAACAACAGTGATAGACAAAATTTGTATACTTTTCATTTCAACATTTTATACACACCTAATTTATTTCAAAGTGACCATTCGTTTTCATTTATTCCTAACTTAGGTCTAAAACAGACGAGGCATTTCGTGTCGCACGGTGCTTGAGACGACGCATGGTCCAATGTAATTAAATGGTGCAAAATACACGAAGCAGGGCATTGTTGGGTGCCGTGGGCACATGGTTTCCTCACAACATACACGCAGCCCTGCCTAATCTGTTTTGAACTCGCGACGTGAAGCCAGGGCAGCAACACGACCGACTGAAGAAAATGAAACAGATATGGAGATTTTTTCCCATTTTTGTATCATTACACTCTACTGTTCAAATTAAAAACACGTAATATTCAATTACATTAAATAAATAACGAAAACCAAATTTAATTGTTTATGTTTTACTTTTCCTGCAGTTATTTTCCAAATTTCAAATTCTTTTAAAAATACACTTGAAATTTAATACTTTTCTATTGATCCAGCACCAAAACTTGATCTTAATTTGTACTTTTGAACGATAAAATACAGTTTGAGTGTATGACTAGTTCCAAGAAATGTGGTAATCATATTTTTTTATTACTAGCGTTCTCACTGATATAGGAAAATTTTTATTCTCCTGTTCCACGTTTGGTACAATAACCACAGGAGCATTTCACTCCTGTCATCAGTATCCTCTGTTTTACAAAGAATTGAACCATACGCACCAAATGGATGAGTCACGTGTTGGTCAAGGTGACGGCCGCGCGGCGGTCGAGGCGGCAAGCGCCTCGCGTCCGCCGCTCAAAAAGTCGCCTCGTGTGAACAGTTGGGGTGGCCACCGCCTCAACCGCCGTGTGACAGCAAGCAGCTTCATCTGTTTTAGGCCTTAGTGTTGAGTGTTGACCATTTAAAACTGAGAGAAACCTGTTGTCTTTGCCTAATTACTTTATTAATTATTTAAATGGAACTATTTGTACACTTTATACCTCTGTTGCTACCACCATTGCAAGTCACAACACAAAATATTCAGTCATCCCATTTTTCCAGTCATAATATTTACTGGGGACTTCGGTCAACATTGCAAGTGTGCATACATCAACAAACAATTTTTTTAAAAAAATAGATGTTTTGCCATAATGTAGTAAAATTTTAATTTAAATAAAAAAGAGTGTAAAAATAGTATGAAATGCTATTGCAAAACAAGAAAAGAAAAAAATGAGTTTATTGAGGAAGAGTATGGATGAATTTTTTGTAATTACACCTTTATCCTAAACCAATCCAGCTGTGAGTACAGCAACACCAAACTTCCCAGAAACGATTTTCTTATTTTTGTTTTTTTCCTTTCCTTTTCTTTTCCTGGAAGAAATATCCCTTGCCTACTAAAAACACGTTATTAATGCCATATGCAGTAATCTTTCAAATGAAAATGTATTTGCAGGATTTTATACACAATATATGCCTCACATATTTTCTACCATTATTCCACTACCTCATGCATTATTCTCACCGCCAAGAAAATGATTAAAATGGTTATTTACAGTATGTTACCCTTGCTATTACAAAACTCTAACATGAACCTGCAACACTGTTGATGTTATTAAAAGTACTTCAAAATGATAATAGTTTTTTCTGTATGATACTTTGCCTTAGATAATGAAAATCAAACACTACTCTTTTCTTACCTGAACTTCTCTCCTCACATCCCCCCCCCCCCCAAATTATATACCTGGTTTCTTCTCCTCTCACAACTATTTTCTCCCCTTTGTTAAAATTTCTAACTAAATGCACCATTTTTTATTTTATTGCTGATATATTGCAGTGTTATTCAGCATTTTATTTTTGTTTCTTATAGTTGAAAGATATAAGTTTTTTTCCTTTTATTATCTTTCTGCCTTCATTCTGATTAAATGAATATGACATTTTGATCATCACTGTAAACACACACAGAGGATTAACCAGTTTTTGGTTAGACATAGACATCCAATTGCTGATTTGCGCATGGTTTGCACTCAATCAAAGATGTTTGGAGATTAATTAATTGTTATACTGACACTTTTGACTACAATTACCTAGTAGAAATTATTTATTTTATCTCCATTTATCAATGGTATCATTTGGAAGATATTGCCAAACTCACATTACTATATCCACATAAACAGTTAAAATTGACCTGCTGAGTTTATATATTTTTAAGTATTTTTGTTGTCATGTAACATTTATCTTCAACCTTAGAAATAGATGCTTATTTTTTTAATCAAGCTAATAACATCTGAGTTGTCCAGAATGTATGAACTGTATCCTATGTAGTGAAACAAGCAATTACACATTACACTAATATGAAACTACTCAGCTGCATAACAGCTAACATCAAATTATACAATTTATAAATATTGTATCATAAAATGTTGTAAGATAAACTTTGAAAATGGCAACATCATATGTTACAATTTTTCTGAGAAATATTAAAAACATTATTAGTAACAATATTTCCCAGCAATGATTGTAATGTTAAAAATAATATTACGATACATTGTTTAGATATAACATACAAATAATAAACCCTATTTAGCATATACTTTTTCAAGTGTGCCTTATCAATTAGTACATTTATTTGGTCTTGGGGATAACAGCTTCAATACAAATTTGCATTTATATTAATGCTGAAAACAAAAATAAGATCTGAATATTAGTAACACTACAGAAACATTCACTTCTAGTTAAGACAGTATACTTCAAGCCAGAAATATAACTGCTACATTAAAACAGAAATGAGTAACATGACAAGGAAAATGGATAAACCCACTGATGGTAAACAAACTTATCTAATATCATACATATCAAATGGAATAAATGGGTAATGGTAACACATTTCTACTAAGGAGTTTTAAATCAATCTGGTGATACAGATAGACCAAGCTGAAACCTAAATATTCTTGTATATTTGACTCTCACACATCACCACATCTAAAAGAAAGGGAAATGCTGGAAGAACCTTTCTCTAGCAGAAAGTGTTGCAGGTAACACCACATTCAATTGGGCCCAAAGCCTTAAACTACTGTTCTGTGAATGTGTTCAATATATTAATTGAGTTATCCATTATATGCACAAAAATAAAGAAATATGTAACAAAAACCTTTTCCAAACAAATGTGAACTGAATACATTTACATACATTACATGCTCATCTTCCTAATAATTTAGAAGGCAAGCACATTGTAGTAATGCAAAAGTCTAAACTACTTCTAATGCTAAAAGAAATACACAGATCTTCAGTTGCTTTTAGTCCCTTTCATGCTGCAGACCAATGGAATATTTGTGAATGAATGGCAAATGTGGAGCATTTCTATTTTAAGAATTCTTTCATTCAAGGGTAACTAACATTCAAAGCTTGATATAAGGAGCCTGATGGTAA
Organism: Vandiemenella viatica; assembly: GCA_031002005.1. Classification (NCBI taxonomy): domain Eukaryota; kingdom Metazoa; phylum Arthropoda; class Insecta; order Orthoptera; family Morabidae; genus Vandiemenella; species Vandiemenella viatica. Next base: position 27,185,862 of record CM061921.1, read on the forward strand.
TTTTTTTTCTAAGGAATGCAGTTCTAAAAAACTGTTTGTCTTAAAACCCATAGGACCATTTGATCATCAGACAAAAAGAGCAGAATTGATCATTTTAACAATTCCATTATTGCCATATGCTTGTATTGAGTACAACTTACTAAGTTAACACCAGATGATAATTAAAATTATTGTATATATACTGAACATGACTGATATTTGCATTATACACTTTTTATAAATAAAAATATTTTGAGTCAAATGAAGACTCCTGCAAATGATCAATTATGGGGAAAACCTCTTTCTCAGGTAAGCAAGTGATCCTTTTCTACTTCAGGTGTTATTATAAACCATTTTATCACCTAATTCAATATTGTTTATTAACTCATAAAATACAACAAACTATACCTGGCATGTTTTTTTTTTTTTTTTTTTTTTTTTTTTAATCAAAAATTAAAAAAGAGCTGTGTTTTTGTTTACTTTTGCTGCATTTCTAAACACCTTCCTTTCCATTTTTCCAGGGAATGCTTCATTGTCCTGTTTAAAAGATTTTTATAGCTCATTGATGCAGTTTTACATACTAAATACTGTGCAGAGAAACTTTTTTCATAAGCTGTGTCAAGTTTACTGTACAGCACTATTTCACACCACATTTGCAAACTGAAGTGACATTTCAGTGAGAACTAGATCTACAGATGTATTGAAATTCACTTGACAGAACAAAATTTGAATTATTATATCAACAAGTAATGTGGTGAAATGCAGTCAATCCAAAATAAAATAACTTGGTATAAAAGCCATATAAACTGTCATTGGTGGGGAAAATCCCATTTGATTTTTTCAAGCAATTTGAATCCAGTCACTGTGTGACCAATGTTTTTCATTGCATAATGTGTCTATGTGGCCCTTCCCACATAGACATTATGACTTCAAGTCACATGCATGTGCAGCACTCAAAGTATATAGGATATCCAAAATATAGATATAATTAAATGGTAGAAATGAATATCCAAATGCTGTTTTGTATTCTGTGCGCTATTTTAACTGGGACCAATAAAATGGCTCAGAATCCCCTTACTCCCTCTCCCTGCTACATAGCCCATCATAGATTTCTACCCAACAACTCCACCCAATGATTGAGCCATGTTGTTGATGTATACTCCCCAATGAGTGCAAAAAAGAAGAAAATACACTTGTAGTTGAAGGATAGTACTATGATAACTACTGGAATGAATTGAATGATGCTGATGTATAATTAATGAAACTGGACAAAATCAGCAATTGGTGCTAAGTATTTTTTCAGTTTTTTCAGTTTTTACATAGTGGCAATGTTTATAGTTGATATTTTCTTACTACCAGTTTGTCTAAAGATATCTTGGCAAATACAATGTTCCTAAATGATTTTTTCAAATAATTTCACTATGCCACTGTAGATAAATTGTAATCCCCAGAAATAACTGAATAAAATAATTTAAATAGAAATCTCCGAATAAAAACATAACTTGTCACATTAAATTGATGCTGCTTTTAAATTGTGAGTATTAAAAAATAACATGAAACTTATGTAAATTTCTTAAACATAGTTAAAGTAGAAGGAAAATGAATTTCCTAAGAAGCTATTGTTTATACTGTTTCTGATAGCTGTTAAAGACATCGACTGATATGAAATATTTTGGTCAGGCAATATGGCTGGTATGTATCTGTTTTACAGTATTACATGTATATTAAAGAAAGAAGTATTTATACATCAGCAACTATAATGAAACAAACTAACATATATACAGAGAATGAAGATCATCATCACACAATATTTTAGGCATTTTTCAATTCAGTTAAACATAGCAAAGCAATTTCACAACAGTAATTAGTTTGAAGAAAATATAACGAAAACCAATTTTGTGAAATGTTAAGAATTAAGACACACTGTCTTTTTTTAACCAGGAAAATTATATATGTTTGGCTTGGGTGTATGCCAGAATAAGATTGACTGTTGTCATCACATAAATTAAAATTCAGTGACTACAATAACTTTGGCAAACTACTATAGTGTATTATGGATTTTAAATTTAAATTCTTTCAGTGTTTGTGGTAAATTGGCCATCATCTCACTTCATATTTTTTTTTCAAATCCCTGTACAAAAAAAAAGTATTTTTCATTACCAGTCCCTTTTATGTAATACAACTAATTCTTCTACCAATATCAACACAAGCCTTATCACCTTATACATTCCCAGCACTCTACCCATCCCTTGTCTTCTAATGACTCCCACCACAGTTGCTTGATTATATCAGTTACTGATAGAGTTCTTTAGTAATTTTCACAAACAAATCCAGCTTATCTTTTTAGCATCCCCTCCAACTGCTATATTTGATACAAAAAATGTGGGTTCCATACTACACCACTATGTTAACGCAATAATCTGACCAAGGCTTTGTTACCCAATTCTTTTATTCCTCTGGTATATCTCTTCATCACACTCTGCAATAAATGAAGGACTTTGAAACCTCACCCTACCATTTGCGCAATGTGTCCTGCATAATTGTATTAATTATCAAATGTTATGCCAAGATATTGCACTTTATGGCTTTGAAAAGCAGTTCCTCACACACTATATAATAATTAAAATCTTAATTATTTTTATTGAATCAACTGACTCTTTTGGTTAATTATCTTTGATCTGTTTTTTACCCACACAGCTAGATATCCTTTCCAGATATTCCTGTAGCTAATCACTGTCCTGCAGTATTTCAATTGTTTACATTGTTTTCGGCAAACAACCTAACTTCTGACTGTAAACCACTAACCTAATAATTTATTAGAATAATAAACAGAATGGTTTCAGTACACAATCCTGTGCCACTCTTTTTTTCACTTCCATCTCCTTTGATACTACATTTCTGACTCTAAATCTTTGCTTTTTATCTTTTAATAATTCCTCTACCCAAAACATTTTTTTAGGCTAGACAAAAAAAATTAAGTAAGAACTTTAACCACTGACCCAAAACTGTGTGTATGAGGGGTCATTGCATAGCATTTGTAATATGGAAACAAATCAAAAACATTTTGAAATTCTTCATATATTTTAATGAACTTTTCAGAGCTAAATAATTGAAATATAAAGAGCGTAATATAATTGTTCTTATCCATACAACATACCATTTTAGAGAGTTAAGACTCAATCCATATTTTATTAAATGGTAACAGAATATCAGAAATAAATGCTGTTTTGGGGTTCAAACATTACTCGTAAACTTGATTGTGATGGTAGTAATGGTGAAGATATCTATAGTTCATTAAGAATGCCACCAAACTATTGTAAGAACCCCATAATAGTTATTGGGTTATAGAAAATTAAACAGTTCACTCTGAGACAAAAGTTTATATTATTGAAAATTGTTATTTATGAATTTGATACCAGTATGTTAGCTAAGGTGAGACATCCAAGCCATGGCATCCATAAATTTTAGATTGCAGGTTGATGTTACAGACTCAATCATTCACTGCTGGCAATCTTTTATAAGTGCTGCCAAAATATTAAAGAAGGTTTAAGGCATCACAGGTCAGAAACAAAGTCTACTATCATGACTTACTTGAATGCTTGTCACATATTGAAAATTTCTAAGTCTCTGAAGCACTCCTATTGTCCAAACTTTTTGTAAGTATCTACAACCTACATCTCAAATCTGCATATTGTGGAGCTCCTAACATGCGTCTTCTCACCTTGAATTCCTGCATGAAACTGCCTTTTGAACCAGGAAACCCGGGACCTTTATATAGAGATTGCCAAAGTAGATTTTTGGACTTTCGTTCTTTCTTTGTCAGTTTGCTCCAACCTCCCTCAAGCTTTTACATCTTGTAGCCCTTATTTTCTGATCATTTTGTTCTATCAGAACTTACGTCCAAAATTGCTTCATTTGAAAGTTATAAAATCTTAAAGTTTCATATTCCAAAATCTTAAATTGCTCTTAAAGTTTTCGATCCTGCATGATGATGCTTGTACCAAATTACTTTTTAAAGTTTTCCTAATCTTTTGAAATATGTCAGTCTTTTGAATACGTCGTAACCTCACCTTGTAACAAAGTGCAGTCACTCTGGTTTTTTTTTTTTTTTTAATTTAACGATAAATTATAAAATCATAGGCATATAGTCTTATATCCCTCTTTGTTACATTGTAAAAATCACTGATATATACGAGATACAACAGAGGCCCTATCACACTTCTCTGGTGGACCCCAGACATCACATAAGTTAGTTATGAACATTCTTCAATTAGAAATACAGCACCTGTGTTTTAGCCTTCAGGAAGTTCCGAACCCAGCTATATTTCTGTTTACACATGTAATAGCTACAAAGTAACCTAGTATGATGTACACCCTTTTTAAAATCTGATAACACTGAGTCAACTCAACGATAAAACTGCAAAAGTTGTGAATTAAAACTGTAAATTCTGTCTGCAGCATTGACATTTTCTGAATCCATGCTGATTTGAATTTAAAATCACCCATTCTTCAATAATAATATTATTAATAATAATATTTGGAAATATATGTTCTAAATTTCTGCAAATATTAAAGTTAATGAGACCTGCCTGTAAATTTGAGGATCATTACCATTCCAACGGCTAAACACTGGACCTAAAATGGCTGTCTTCCATTCAGCTGGTACATTTCCATGACCTAAGTAGGCAGTATGTAATTTAATTAAATACAGCACAACTTGCTTTGCATATGTAGAGTATAATCAAGTAGGATACTATCTGATCTGGGAGTCTTATTGTTTTTTGTGTTGCTAAGCAGTTTAGTTATTATCTCGATATTAAAAACAAGATCTTTTATAATTTTCTTAGTATGAATGATACATGTTTGGATCTCCTCTACATGTTATGTTGTAAAAGATATGTTCAAAATATGATTAAAAATTTCTGGTTTCCAGATACTACTTTCTATTAACTCCACATTTTCATTAATTAGTGACTACATAGCCTTATGAGAGTCTCTTACTACTTTGATACATGACCAGAACTTTTTTGGATTAGTAATAAGAGCTTCAGATAAATTCCTGACTTGGATGTCTTTAAAAAATACACACATTGCCTTACACACTTCCACCCATCTTCCTGAGCAAACATTTTACTTCCTTATTGAACAACAGAAATTGATCAGCATATAAATGAAATATATATATCTATATATTATACTTATTAGCACTCTAGTGGGCAAAAAAGGTATTTCAACAAATAATTTCTTCCTTGTAACTTGGTCAGTACAAAGTGATTAATAATAAATGACTAATGTATATGTTCAGAGTAAAATTTCCTTTAATTTTTAAAATATAATAGGAAATACACACTTCATATAATTTTATCTTTTTATAGAGAATTGGTAATAATATACTTTTTGTTATCACCATTGAGAGCCAGTATTCCTATGGAATTTTTAATTATTCCTGATATATACTGGGATGTGTGATGCTTTATTTCTATGAAATTATTCTTACACATAATTATGTAAAAATTATAACATGAATGAAGAAGGATTTATTACCCCGAATAACTACTTTTTAAAAATTGCTGTTTTGGAAAACAATTGCTTCCTTTCTTACTTACAGCTTAAGTAAACACAGAGTACAGGAATTTCATGTTGACGTGCGTCACACAAAAAGGGCTTTGGGTGTGAATGCCATGCTGAGGAACAGAGGAAACAGACAGGTGTAAGATACCTTGATATCTTGTTGGCAATGCTTACCAACTGTCATTATTTCCATCTTGGACAAAGGTGACTCAGGAGAACTATACGTGTCTTCCGATTGAAAGGATGTAGTCACATTCTTTGGCACTATAATCAAAAGAACAATGCCATTCTATTCTGATAACCAGTCATGGACAGCTTCTGTTGGCAGTTGTTCCAAACTACGAGGGTGAAATATTGTCATACTAGTTCATGATGCATTAAGTGATACATATAATGTACATACTTCATACTTAAATCTAAAGCACTACTTTTCTCTTATATTTACAGATTCACACTATTGTCACTCTTAAACCTGTATTAATTGACAACATTGTAACAAGAACTACTGTAAATAATATTTTTTTACTACATACAGCATTCTTTTGTAACAAAGGTGACATATCTAGCACTACTTTACAAATTTAATTTTTAAGTGGGAGGTAATCATCAATAACACAATATGGATTGTCCTATAGTGTGGAAACAGAATAACAGCAATGTTACAGGTAATAAAGTTTACACTATATACACTGGAATAAAAGATTCTAGTTTTTACAGAGATTCTCCATAGTAACATGCAAAATTGTACAAATTGGGTAAAGTGATAGCCAACTTATTTCAACTCAAGAGACTCTAAGTACCGGTAGTTCTAAATAAACACATCCAATAAAGATAACAAATATTTGAAAATAAGACTAATGAAAGGTAACTTTCATCATTGTCACATTCTTAATATGAAATGTCTCACTGTGTGTGTGTGTGTGTGTGTGTGTTTATGTGTGTATGTGTGTGTATGTGTCTCTCTTTTTTGAAGGTGCTGAATTTCAGGTAGAGTCTCGTAAAAGTAATGTGAGAATGAAAGATTCAAGCAAAGGCATATTTCTAGGTAGTAATTGACTGTAAACAAACACTTTGTATCATTGTAGTAGTACATGGTACTGCTACCATTGCACACAACAATAGATGTTCTTTCTATTATCATCCCTTAATATTATTATGATCAATTAGCATAAAATGAGGATAAGTGGTTTATACAAGATTAGATTCTCCTGTATTTATTACAGTGCTTAACATTTTTTTTGGAGGACTTTGCTGTCAAGCTACTGATTCATAATCATCCAAAAGTGGCACTCAGTTGTTACTCTTATAATTTAGAATGTGAGAAATTTTCCTAGAAACAGTATTGGAAAATAGAGACCACACTGTTGAATAATATACTTGCTTGACATAATGAATGACAGTGCCAACACAGTGTTGTGTGGTCTTGAGGTAGGGTTACCAGACGTTCCCGTTTGCCGGGGACAGTCCCTGTATCTAGCTCTCTGTCCCCGGACAGATTTTGTCCCCGCAATGTCCCAGGATTTTTAAATAGAATTTGGCAATGTGAAAGTGCTGGCAAAGTGATCTTTCTATTGGGATTCAGTCATTAGGGAAGCAATTGAAATATGGGTGAATAATGGCATTATTAACAGAGACTCATGTCTCTGGCTTAGTGATGTCTGGAAGCTGGCTTGGTCCTTGCTAAGACAACCTCATTTCAAACAAAAGGACAGAGAGTCAAGATTGGCCACCCAGTGTTACGGTGACAATACGGAACCACGGTTGGTGGGAGCTACAGAGTGCAGTGGTGGGGAGGGGAGGTGCGCTAGCCTTTAAAAGGATGTGTCAGTATCAGAGACTGGCATTGCAGCTCTGGTCGCCACAGTGTGAGCACCAGGTCTGAAGAAAGCAGCTGAATTTGTAGCCGAAATCTCGTCTATCACCTACACAATCCAGCAGCGAACCTGCGAAGATTATCTTGCATTATTTCTTATAGACATCTCGTTTGGGGTCAAAACTGTGTAGAAAGTTGGACAGCAATTGCAGGCAATGCCGGTATCAGGATTCTCAGGCCCTGAGTAAATGTTCTTAGCTTCCCCTCCCCCTAAAACTTTAAACTTTGCTTTTTTGGACAAAGTCAGAAAATTTTAAAGCAAAAAATGAAATAACAGCTTTTTTTAAGAAAGATTTTTAATGCTAAATTAATATTCAGTCATGAAACCTGGCCTGGGCATAGGCTACTTTTTCCCCACTTGCTCCCTTAATGTTAGCCATGGTCACATGTGTACTGGTACATTACATAGGAGGTTCCTTAAATGGCATGTAATAGAATGAAAAAAAAAAAAAAATCCCAGTGATGCGGGTGGTAAGTGGGTGAAGCATGGTATATGTGACACATCTTGGAGTGAAGTCTGTTGCATGGGAATAAATTATAGGAATATTTAGTGCGATGAGGAAAACAGTGTTTGTGGATTAGGAGTTGGCTGAAGTTATGGCACAAACAAAAGCATGTTCTAAGTATGGCAGGAAAGAGTTTGGGGAGGAGAGATCTATGTCAGGACAGGCTTGTAGGGATCTGATTGATGGATTCGAGGCTTATCGATCAAAGACTGGACTATGGTTGGTTATAGAGGGTGTAGGGTGGTTGATAGGTTGTGATGTGGTCTGAGATAGTTGTTTGTGAACTATATCTGGTAGAAAATTGGAGTATTCTTTCAGCATTTCCGTCTTTTTACTATCTCCTATTATCTGTATCCCACTACTTTGCAGAGATTATGTTTAATTATATATTTTTGGGAATTCATGTTTATTCATATTTATTTATTACATTTATAGATCTTACAATACTTGTAGTCACGTTAGTAATATGGTAAGATATTTAGTAATTTTGCAATGTCAAGTATTCTCTTCAACTGGCTACCCCTCCCCCCCTCCAGAGCCCGTCCTCTATTTGAATGGACCCCCATCATGTGCCTTGCTCAGCAGCCAGTATTTCAGGCAGTGGCCTGCAGTAACCACCCTCTACCACGTTATACTGCTGAAGAAGTGTTAGAGACCCAATATTTTGAATGTTTAGTGTTCATGACCTTTTTATGTATCTATAGTATCCTACCATAACCTCAGTAAGGAGTAGGTAATTCCCATATCCTAATTTTTACAAGGAAAGAAAAGAAAACCAAACACTTATCATAGATTAAGGCATAAGGGCAGAAATGAACACACAAAAAAGGTCCAACTCTTACAACACAATATTTTAGTGCTGAACCTTAGTCCTGTAAGTAGCTGAGACACATGACAAAGAAATCTGATGTAATCACACCAATGCCTAACACAAAAATGAGGAATCAAGGGAACAAAGCAGGGGTAGTGGTGGAAGGGGTTAGAAAAATATTGAGTTGATAATTGTGGGAAAATGGTATTTGTGTATGTGGGCAAACAATGTAAAATTAGTATAATATAAATGAGATTAGAAAATTGGAGGATAATATTATATATTAGATTTATAAGTAACACATATATGAGTAAATAAAAATAAGTGTTGAGGTTTAATCAGAGGTTGAGGCCAAGGGAATGACTAGTATCATGGGTATATTGATAACCTAGATTCCATCTGTGGAGTACAGTGGGGGTTGTGGTTTCTGGGAAGACTCTGACAGCCCTCATAGTAAAAAAGTTGTTTAAGCTGTCCAAACTGTGGGAATAGCTTGGTCTAGGTTGCTGGTGTAAACAGTTTGCATGTGGATATTAATTCTGATGGAAAGATCATAAGTAATGAGGCCTATATATGAACTGATATAGTGGCAGCAAGTGAGTTGGTATATGAGGAGTGTTGTAGTCCATTTGGCATGTTGAATGGTGGGAAACATTCCATTTGTGGTCAGATTTTTGGTAGCTAGAATGCACACTGCAAGTTTTTCTGTGCAGATTATTCCTTGGGAAGAACCCAAAGTGCATTGGCAGAATTCCAAGGTGAGTGTTTATGGAACAATATAATTATTGAGATTAGATGGTATGTTGAAACATGTGGGAGGGTGGTGGTGGGGGGAGGAGGGGGCAGCAGTAGGCAGGATTTTGTGGAGATGGTTGTGCATTTGAGAGAAGGAACATAGGAGGTAATGCCCACGATGAAGGATTAGGTTAGTGGACTCAAGACCTGTGGAGAACTAGGTAATGAGAAAGGCGCTATAGTTAGTGTTTAGAGATGTAGGATTGGAGTAGTTGTGTGAAGGTTGGTTTCCAATGCAAGAGATATTTTTTTTTTTTTTTTCATTTCATTGCGGTGGGAAATGGGGGCTTGTAACAGGATTTGGGAGTAAGTGAGAGCCTGGCAATGTGGGCAGACACATTCTTTACAATGAAGAAACACTCTCAAACTACTCCCAAAGTCTATCACAAGTGCTATACACCTGATCTTGTATGAAACGAATCTCTTATGGTACATGCCATTCTTCATATGACTCTTCCAACAATGCAATTATAAAAAAGTCTCATATTCACCACCTTCCAGAAAAACCTGCCCACTGCATGTTTTAGAAGACCATCTAAGTTCAAGAACATCTTGATCTAAGAGAATTCACCTTATGATTCTCATAAAGTGTTACACAGATCATTTCTAAGTATCAGGCTCCACTGAAAATCTTTAAGGATACATCTGGACACTAGCACCTACTCCAATCTGACCACAGAAGGAATATTTCACAACAGTAGACATGCTAAGAGGGTGGTTCAAAAAATAAGATCTCCTATTTTTTTATATAGAAAATCACATTCATTCACCACTTGTGATACATCATTGGAAAGCTTGAAGTTTTAGCTAATTTTCTATGTAATTGCCTTCCCATTTGATGACCTTCCGCATCCGCAGCATGGGCTTTTTGATCCCATTGTTGAACCAGTATCCTGCCACGTCACGAAGGAATCGAATGACTGCGACCTGCACTTCCTCGTCTGACTGGAACTTTTGGCCTCCCAGGTGTTTTTAAGTGCGGGAAACATATGATAGTCACTTGGGGCAATGTCCGGGCTATAGGAGGGTGTCCAACGAGATCCAAACCAAACTGTTCGACGAGGGAGGTCGTTTGATGTTACACATGTGGACACGCGTTGTCATGGTGCAAAGACATTCCCTTCGTGAGCATTCCTCTTCTTTAGTTCTGGATAACCCACCGCACTTTCTTCATAGTTTCGCTGTAATGGTCAGAGTTAATTGTTGTTCCTTTTGGCATGAAATCCACCAGCAATACCCACTTACGGTCCCAAAAAAGGGTCACCTTATCTTTACCGGCTTCTCTGTCTTGAACTTTTTGGGCTTTGGCGAAGAAGGGTGACGACATTGTTTGGACTGTTCCTTCATTTCAGGAACATAATGATGCACCCAGGTTTGTTCCCCAGTCACTATCAGATCCAGGAAGTCTTCCCCTTCTTCTTTGGCACATTACACACGCTTTCTTTTGTGTTCGTCGGTGAGCTGCCTGGGAACCCACCTGGCGGACACTTTACTGTATCTTAGAGTTTCTGAAATAATAGTGTGTATGGAGATTTTGCCACACTCTCCATTAAGTCTCTCGGTTATCTCATCAAGGGTTATCCTTCGGTTAATGTGCACCATCTCATCAATTTTGGTCACCATTTTGTCGGACACCCTCTGTCTTCCAGGCCGCACCTCATCGTGGACATTGGACAGAAAACGCCCGGCATCACTTCTGTACAATTTTAATGTCCATACACTTTTACCTGTACACTTCCACTAACTGACAATGGATTTCTATCAGTGTAACGTTTTTCGCGTTCAAAAATCGGATCACTGAGCGCAGTTCGCAACTGGTGGGTGAGCTAAGCGGTTGCTCCATTGCAGATGGCTGTCAAGCAGTGACTGATTCTCCAATTGAGGTCAAACCTATACCATTCAGTGGTGGGAGAACCAAGGAACATGGCATTGTTGTCAGATTTCACATAGCATTGTTGGTTTTGACGCAATGTCATTGCAGACCTTTTTTTTGAACCACCCTTGTATGTGTGCTACAACACATCTCATACACCTGCTCACCTGCATTCACTGTATCAGATCATATATGAAAAAATTCTGCAGTTTTTGAGAGCATTTGTCACCTTTTGTGTTAAATTTATTTGAAGTGTAGTTGAGAGATTTTGTTTTACCTCTGATACTTCCTGTTTATGTGGTGCAGCAGTCAATTAAGTTTCAGCAGCCAGTATATAATACTATTCTTCTTTTGTGTTAAAATGATAGTAGTTCCACTTTTGGCTGTTTGAGGTGGTCAAGCAAAGTTACACAATGTCCTGTATAAAGAGTGGTGTTATGATGCAAAAACTCCTGGGGCTAGTGAAATAGAACCAGCAATATTTGATAGTATAGATTATATTGTACCTATTGCATAAAACACCTGGCAATGTGTGGATCATAGAAAGGCATCAATGTTCCAAAATCACCAACTGGAAAATGACATCTTGCCATTAAGTAAGTCATATTCAGTTTTGTAGGAGGCCGAAGATACAAGTGTGGATGTTCCAAAAGCGCAGCAAGAAAGTAACATTCATAGATCCTGAGCAATGCCTGGAAAAGGTGTACTTATCATTGGCAGCTAAAACATGTAATGCCTGGAGAGACCACTATGAGAACTGGCTAGGAAGACTGGTGCAGACTCTCATTCTGTTTGTCTTACATTGCCAGCTGTACCAAGTGTCCTGGAGTCCATTCCAAAAGCTATTAGGGAAACAAACTGTCATTATTTAAGAGATGCTGTGTATGTTGGTACTAATTACTCATGCCATGTTTCTGTTGCCGATTTAGTTAAATCAAAGGATAAATTGGGCCAGAAGGCATATAAAACAGTTTGAGAAAATTCTGTATCTTAGCAGTCCTCAGTTTCTAGCATCATGATATGCTTTGATCATGGAGAAGCCATATGTTGGAAGATTTTTAATTTGAATTGTATTTAGTGGGAGTTGAGGCCACGGAACACCTGGAGCTTCCTTGACTTTTGACTGATAATAGCTGTCATTTGGGATGCATTTTACCAGTTAGGCATCCACTACAAAATGATGATGGCAACCAAGGTGGCTGCAAAAATATGGAACTAACTTGATATAAATTATTTTTAGGAGCAACGTGAGACCTAAGGTTCATTCAGTTCTACAAATAGGATAAGCAAGAACTTAGTCCTGGCAGTGATACAATACAATATATTCATTTTCCATTGATCCCATATAAGAGACTGGCTCTGTGGGATGTGGAAAGTTGTCAATTTACAGATTTACAGATGGGGCCAACAAATCAAATACCGTAATGCAGTGGTAAATATTTCACCCATTTCCCTTTTGTATGTGAATATGACATACGAAAATTTAAAGACCTGGGGATAACGGTCTTATTCTTTCAGAGTAGTAGAGGGAAAGTAGCTGATTTCTACACTGCAGTTGTGACTAACAATGTGGATATATTAATAGGCAGTAAAAGCTGATTGACAACGCAGGTTGAATCTAGCAAACTATATGATGCTCATTTCTAAGATGTTCAGAAAGAAAGAACTATCTCAATGGGTGGAGGTGGGTTTATAATAAAACTGTTAATTGATCTGTCATAACTAACACAGGAAATTCTTGCAAACAGATGAAATTAAAAATTGGTAGAAATCTAAAGTTTATAATAGGATAATTTTATTGTCTTCCTGATTGTGAATCAGCTAACATGAATTATTGTGGAGAGTTACTTAACAATATTTCTCAAAAATTTCAGGGACCTATATTGATTATGAACGGTGATTTTAACCTACTGGTGGTTAAGTGGGGAACATGTACATTTAGGTCAGTCTAAAAAGATATGTTGGTAACCAAACCATTCCTCAAATCATTCATGGAAATATCTCTTGAGATGATGGTCAAAGAGCCAATGCACTATGACAAGGAAACCTTGCCCATCTTGGATCTTTTTCTTATAAGCAGCCCAGATGTTGTTGATACAATGTATGTAGAAGAGGCAGTTGTGGTAACTTTGAAATCTGGTTTGATGGTAAAACAGGATAAAGAAAAATTCATATACTGCTTAGATATGGTATATCATTTTGCAGAAAAATATTCAAACATATAAGTTTTATATAAAAGGTTGAAAATCTCTAATCTCGTATAATTTGAAGGAATATAATATGAACAACATTGTTTTAGGGATGGAAGAAGCACAACAGATCTAATATTTTCCTTGAGAATGCTGGTGGAAAAATATTGGAAAAGAGGGAAAAACCTAATTATTGTGTTTATGGACCTAGAAAAGGCATACGATAATGTTCCTAGATCAACTATCTGGAAAAGTCTAAGAAAACTTGAAATACCATAGTATCTCATTAGAAAGATCCAAATGCTGTACAATAACTGCAAGAGCTGTGTCAATGTTGGGGATGGTTACTCTGAATGGTTTAGTACAACCAAAGGAGTACAACAAGGAAGTGCCCTTTCACCCCTTCTGTTCATAGCGGTGATAGATAACATCTTAAAAGAACTAAAAAGAACATTAAATAGAGATCTTCAGGCACTGGTGTTTGCAGATGATGTAGCAGTATGGGATGAAACAGAAGAAGGAATACAAAATAAATTGAAGATGAGGAATGATAAGTTTGAAGAATATGGAATGAAATTGAATCAAAAAAAAAAAAAAAAACTGTAGCACTAAAAATAATCTGAACGAATACAGAAGGTCATATAAAATTACAAGACCACGAAGTTGAAGTAGTTGACCAATTCAGCTACCTGGGGAGCATAATTGCCAATAATGGTAGAAGTGAGTTAGAAATAATGAGTAGAGTAACCAAAGGAGCCAACTTCTACAGTACCGTGCGAGGCTTACTATGGGACATGAAGGTTCCCAGAAGAACAAAAATTGTCTTGTACAAATCATATCTCATTCCTATTCTCACATATGCTTTGGAAACATGCACACTAACATCAAGGGACCTTAGCAAGATCCAAGCATGTGAAATGAAGTTTCTTAGAACGGCCCTCCAGAAAACTAGACTTGACCGCATAAAGAATGATGAAATTAGATCAAACCTAGAGCTAAGGGAATCCATGGAAGAGAGACTTAGGTCAACAAGACTTTGGTGGTTTGGGCATGTGAAGAGAATGACTATTAAAAGACTGCCAAAAACTTATTTGGAAAAAAGGATACTGGGCAAAAGACCAGTGGGAAGACCAAGAAGAAGATGGACAGACCAACTGAAGGAGGATGTAGAGAGAAGAGGCTGGAATTGGGAGTACATCACAGACAGAGAAACTTTTCTGGACAGGAAAAGGTGGAGAACAATCGTCTATAACAACCAAGGCTCGTAAACCACACCCGGGAAACTGGAGATGGTCCCCAACGATAATGATGATGATAATATGAACAGGTATATTTCAATTTGTTCCTATGAAGGTTATTAAGGTTAGTAAGAACTTTCTGTGGTTCAATTGTGAAATAAAACATTTGCTCAGGAAGCAAAGATATTTGTTTACACACCATGGCAAAAAAATACAAAGCCATATTTTACCTTGTTAAATTAGTAAGAGTTATGGGTGGAAGTGAGTAAGGCAATGTGCGAATCTTTCAAAGACTTGGAAGTCAGGAATTTATCTGAAGATCTAACTATCAAAGTAATAAAAGGCTCTTACAAGGTTATGCCATCACTGAAAATGGGGAGTTATCTGAAACTGGTATAGGAAAAGCAGAAATATCTAATAATGATTAGCAAGGCTTTCACAACAGAAAATGTAGAGGAGGTCCTGACATATATCATGTGTATTGTCAAAATTATGAAAGACCTTATTCTTGATTTCAAGGGAATTACAAATTTGCTTATGAATGTAAAAAGTGATAAGGTATTTGGTTTGGATGTTGTTACTACTCCAGTCTATTATAGGTATACAAAGGAAATTGCACTGTATTTGGTGAAATTACAGAGTGCCCCCTTTGATCAAGGAAGTGTACCAGCTGAATAGATGACAGGCTTTGTAAGTACAGTTATTGAGAGTGTATATATTATTGATCCTCAAAATTATAGGTCAATCCCATTAACTTCAATATTTTTGCAGAATTTTAGAACATGTCATCTTTTCAAATGTCATGCATTTTTGGATGAAGGGGATTAAATAATGATGGATTCGGAAAATGTCAATCCTGTGAGGTAGAACTTGCACTTTTAATTCATGACTAATGCTATATGGTAGATGGGTGAACTGTAGTTGATTTTTTTTTTTTTTTTAAGCTTCTGACACTGTACCTCATACTACATTATTAAGAAATTTCTTGGCTACAGCATTTACAGCCAACTGGATTTCTGACTACATGAAAAATATAACACAGTGTTTACTTCTCATTAGTCTAAATTCATAACAAAACCAATTGAGGTCTTGAGTCCCAAAGGGAAGTATGACAGGACTCCTGATGTTCTAATATATACAATGTTTTGTGTGACATGATGGAGGGAAAAAAAGACTATTTGCAGATGATACTTTTGTTTATTGCTAAATAAAAACACAGGGCACCTGCAATTTGATACAAGTCAATGTTGTGAAGATGATAGAATGGGCAAAGCTTTGCAGTTAGAGGTAAACACTAAAAAGTTGCAACAAATTCATATA
The DNA here is from genome assembly GCA_031002005.1 of Vandiemenella viatica. NCBI lineage: Eukaryota > Metazoa > Arthropoda > Insecta > Orthoptera > Morabidae > Vandiemenella > Vandiemenella viatica. The sequence goes on from CM061921.1 coordinate 27,202,017, forward strand.
AATAAAAAGGTGGCATCATTTAGATCTCAATATACAATTAATGACACCATCCTTAGCATGGTAAATTCCTTTAAATGCTTAGGGGTAACAATTCAAAATAATTTGTTGTGGAATTATAATATTGAATCTGTGATTGTAAAAGCAAATCAATTTCATCCAAAGCACTAGTATGCCTATCTTGGAATACTGTTCATCCATATGGAACACCCATGAAAAATGGTTAATAGTTGTAATGAAACAAAACATAAGCCTTCTGCTGCATGGTAGACTGTAGCAAGTAAAGTTTACAGCATTTCAGCTAAACTGTATGAAGTTAACTTCGATATGGAAGCAGTTATTGATCTACAACCAAATGGGTATCAACTGATGCAGGTAGACTAAAAGGGTAATGTCGAACGTAACAAACATTCACACAGGTTCTAAAAATAAAGAAAATAATTTTGATATAAGGATCATACAGGCAGAAAAAATATTAAATTTGGTTTACAAAGATTTGAACACATGAATTAAGTTGAGTGACACCATCAAGCCACTGCAAGGCCAGATAGAAACCGAATTTTAGAAAGGACACTGAAAAAGCCTTCTAAATGAATAAACAAATGAACTCTAACTCATGCACGGTGTCACCAGCAAGTAATGCTAATGGCAAGTTTCAGCTTTAAACATAAAATATAACCAGAGATATTAATAATAGAAAATATATGTCTTTTCTATAAAAAGAGAAACTAAAATAATGTTTCGTTAGAAAAAAAGGAAATTAGACATAAAACAATCTAATATTATAATAAACAACTCTTTGTCATCTATGACATCATCTGTCACACCATAACATCACTCTATGATGTTGCACTATGAAGTCATGCTTTATACCGCCTTTTATCTAGGTTACGCACATTATTTCAAAACAGTTCTAATCATCCACAAATAAATTAACTGTCAGAACACTGAAATAAAAGCATGTATTGCATTTAAGTCTACATAATAATTATTAGTTGCTTAGATTTATTTAATATTTGTTTTATGTAAAAGTATTCATTAAAATCATTGGCCACAGATATAACACGCCAATGCAATTGAATTTTTGTTTTATTTTTGCGTTGTACGCGTTTCGCTCTATTTCCAGAGCATCATCAATGAGATAGATTGTTATTAGAACTAGCACTTGATGTTACAGGAGATGGCATGAGTAATTTAATTTAAAAAAAAATTAATTTGTTTTCTTGAGTGTTCTGTTACTTAAATCATTCCTTCGTTTTAACAAAAGAAGTCCCACACTGACTGCGATCTATGCAGCATAGACTACAATTAAAACACAACTTGTTAAGATTTATTTTTAATTCCCTTTGCTTTTATTGATGCCATGATCAGCCACATGTAACTTTGCCAGCTATTCAAAGGTTGTAGTATCTATCTAAATCACGAAGGAAGATGGAAGAACCTGTAATTATTGTTGATTTAGTTTATATCGTGATGCAATATTACCACTAAAATGTGATATAGTACATGTATTAAAATGCTTGTGATTCAAGAATTGTTTCTCTGGTGGCACGTTTAGTACATAGTTAGGTTGACATGCAACCTGGACCAGGATAGCAATGAAAACCTTCTGTTACAGCACAAGGCACTAGGAATTGCATTGAGTTTTAATTTGTAACAATTCTATTTATTTAAGCAATTATTAAAAAAATGTATTGCTAGAACACTGATAGAAAAGTATGAATTTCGTTGAAATTGGCATATTAATTATCAGTTGCTTTTTTTACTGAAATTATTACATGGTTTGAATGGAAGAAGTTCCAAATTGATCATGATCGAAGTGGCCTAAAATACGATGAAAACTAACATTACATAGCATACTGTAAGTTGCAATGTAGTCCGGTGTACCACCGGATTGTGTTGCGAAAAAACGATATTTCGACGGTTAGCTCCGCCGTCTTCTTCAGGTGTAGAGACATCTACACTGGTTGGCTGACCCACAGATACTGAGATGGTTTGGGTGCCGCTCTTCCTTATATACATGTCCGCGTCCGGTGGCTGCGTTGCCTCAGCAATGGCTTACTACGAGCCAGGCCCGCAACCAACTGGCGGCTGGATGCCAGTGGGCGTGGCTATGGTTCTTATTCCTGCCCGAGCTAATATGGAGCTATCTACTGCAGCAGCTGGATGGAAGTACAACGTTCTCTGTGGATATTTGCCAAGGCTGGTTTCCATGCCTCACTAAGACATAGACCACTATCTCTGTTGAATGTGTTGGCCAGTCGAATTTCGATCGCTTCTTTGATAACAGATTCCCAAACATGTGAAGTTCTAGATAGTATCCTAATGTTATTGAACTCTACTTTGTGGCCATGGTTGTACACATGCTCAGCGGTCGCTGATTTGCTATACTGTCCTAGGCGGATGTGGCGTTTATGTTCTTCACGCCGGTTTTCTATGGTGTGGATAGTTTGACCGATGTAGATCTTTCCACACTCGCATGGTATACTATAAATCCCCAGAACTCTTAGGCCAAGATCATCTTTCACTGAATGGAGGTAGTCCCATATTTTAGCTGGTGGTCGGTAGAAATATTTTATTCCATGTCGTGCGAGGATTCTGCCAATTTTCCCGAGATGTTTCCGGCGAAAGGCAGAAAGGCAGTGGCCTTGGGCGTTTCTTCCTGTTGGACTGGAATTTTCCCCAGCTAACGTTCATTTGCCCTTTCTATCTGCCTCTCGGAGTAACCGTTCTGCCTAAAGATAGTTCTCAGGTGTCCCAGTTCTTGTGGCAGGCTGTCTTTGTCAGCAATCGCTCTAGCCCTATGCACAAGAGTATTTAAAACAGTGTTGCGCTGCACAGGATGGTGGAAATTCATGGCGCCAAGATACTGGTTTGTGTGGGTTGATTTTCTGTATACGCTAAGCCCCAGCGTTCCGTCTGGCTTTCTTTCAATTAAAATGTCGAGGAAGGGTAGGCGATCGTCCTTTTCCATTTCCATAGTGAACTTTATGCTAGGATGAATTCCGTTAAGATATTCTAGAAATTCATGTAAAGTCTTGTTTCCATGGGACCACACCACAGATGTATCATTGACATATCTGTAAAAAATGTCGACATGAGAACTGCTCCCTGCAGAGCTTTCTCTTCGAAACGTATAAGTTGGCGAGAAAGTGGAGATCCCATGGCAACTCCGTCCACCTGTTGATAGTATTTCCCTAAGTATGTGAAATACATGGACTGTATATGTTTGAAAAGGTCCACAATGGCTGGTTCAAACTGGTGGTGTATCAGCTCCAGCGTATCCTTCAATGGGACGCAGGTGAATAATGAGACGACGTTGAAGCTCACCATTATATCTGAATCCTTCAGTTCCATGGTCTTGATAATCTTGACTAATTCCGTGGAATTTTTGACATAGTGGTTGCAATGGCCGACTGATGGACTCAGATGATGGGTCAGATATTTAGCCAGCGGGTAGGTCGGAGCTCCGGTGTTGCTGACGATTGGTCACCGTGGGGATTCTGGAAGCTTTTGAGATGAGTCTATATAATCAAGTGAAAGATACACTGGTCATGGTAGTTAGTGAACAAAATTTGGGCTGTGCAGGTAAACTCTGTCACGGTCCATGCAATAGAAGTGCAGTATTGGAGATAGTTTTGTTTTCATAGAAGCAGTTTTTAGAGATCAGATACTTTTGGTTACAAATGGAACTTTGAAACATCTTAGAGGAAAACTGCATGTGGTTGCCATGTGAATTAGTATTACTAAACTTTTGAAGTTTTCTGTTGAAAATGAACTTTTATTATAAAAAATGTTCCATTATGCCATAAATTGCTGTTAACAAATTTTATCAGGAATATTTTTTTCAGTTTGACAGAACAGAATTTCTTTATCACTTTTAACATGAATGAGTTAATACTGTAACCATTGTGAATATGTCTCATACAGTTAACCCTCATTCTTCATAGAGGTTTACATCCAAGAGACAATCAGTGTCAGAATACTTTGTAATTCTTTTACCAGCAGCTCAATGTAACTCGTTTCACAGTAAACTCAGTAAAACTTATTTTTGTGGTGGGCTTTAATTTATTAACTACCTTTTGAAACTGTAGCTACTTGGCAGTTTAAGATTTAACTGTTGAAATACTAAAGGAGAGCTGGTGGCTGTATTAGTAAAAGAACTTACACTTTGATAACATTTTAAGATATTTAATATATTGACTATAGCTGCTGTAATTGATAACATCTGTCTCCACCGCAAGATAGACATTCTCATTACATAGTGGCATTGTAGGAGTCCAAAGTAGGGCTAATTGATCGATGAGAGTTATATGTATCTGGAGATAAAGTGTAAATGTGATGTGGAGGGGTTTGTTTGGGATGATCTGAAGCACAGCAGGCACAGCAGACATCATAAGTTAATTGGAAAGTTTATGACAGATCTTTTTCAGGATGAAAGAAAACTCATTTAACTCCCCAGAAAGTTCATATCCAGGAATGACTGAGAAAATAAGATTAGGTAAATTAGGACCAGAACCAATTCTTTTTTGTATTCATTTTTTCCTCAAGAAATTAAGGAATGGAATGGGAGGAATTGATCAAGTAAGAAAACTTAAACTCTGACAGGAGTAGGTCTCGAGATAGGACTCCAGTCTTCTTGATCAAGGTTTTCCTGTATTTATCCAGGTGAATGTCAGTACGGTTTCATAGAATTTCAAATGGGCGCCTCCTGTCATATCTTATATTACCCTTCCTATGCATACATGTGTAGAAATTAGTGTATGTGCAAAGCACCCTCCACCACCCACTCTGTAGAGAATTGTGGAGTAACAGTTTACACCAGCAACTAGAATGGAGTAAAATGTTTGTACTATTTGAGGGACTGTAGCAATTATAGCTTTTAGTATTGGAGTCAAACTGTATAAAGTTAAATTCAATATAGATGTAGCTTTTGAGCTAAAAATCAGTTCAGTGTGGGGTTGTACAGAGTAGCTGAAAATCTAAAAGCCAACTGTCAAGAACATTCACAGTAATACACAAAATAAAAACAAGCATTTTGATATAAGGGATGTATAGACAGAAATATTAATTTAAATCTGTAATCTGGTTCACAAGTTTCAATAAGCATGAGATTTAATAGGAAAATTGTGTCATCGTTCAGCCAAGGAGATAAATGTGAACAATAGTTTTTGAACTAATGATGAAAAGGCCTTTATTTAAATAAATAAAATAAATACAACTATGGAAATGTGTTATTAACACACAAATAAACTTAACACAGAATTTTGAGTTTTTAGACTAATTTTAAATGAGAAATATTAATATTAAAAAATATTTGCTTTAAAATTAAAATATCAACCAAGTCAAATTTAGTTATAAAAGAAAGATAATTTAATACAGAACAATAATATAATAACAATAGACAAATAATAATAATTTACATAACTAAAAAAGGTATTTTATGCGCAGTAATATAAATTGCACGACAAAGTAGTTTAACTTTATTCAAAGATAGGTATTAGTATTTGTTGTTTAATAATATGCCATTACAACTGTTGGATATTGTTTTATTTTCCGGATGCGTTTCGCCTCTCGCCGAGGTATCTTCAGCGTACAGTTTTGCTGTAATATGTGATTTGTTATTGACTTTTGAATACAATGATTTTTAGATTTACCAAAATTACTCTTATAAAGGCAGCATAATATTACTTATATTCATATAACAGTTTGATAACTAATATTTTTATATCCGTTTTGGATTATCATGCAAGACATTTTGTTTACATAAGTATACTAGGATATGTTTTATATTGTAACTTACATTTTACATTTGCATTTTGAGGTGTGGTCGTTGCTCGCCTCAAAATGCAAATGTAACATGTAAGTTACAATATAAAACATATCCTAGTATACTTATGTAAACAAAATGTCTTGCATGATAATCCAAAACGGATATAAAAATATTAGTTATCAAACTGTTATATGAATATAAGTAATATTATGCTGCCTTTATAAGAGTAATTTTGGTAAATCTAAAAATCATTGTATTCAAAAGTCAATAACAAATCACATATTACAGCAAAACTGTACGCTGAAGATACCTCGGCGAGAGGTGAAACGCGTCCTGAAAATAAAAACAATATCCAACGGTTGTAATGGCGTATTATTAAACAACAAATACTAATTTATCAAGCAACTGTAGAAGAAAATGGCCTACAATAATCAAAGATAGGTATATTTCAAACAGGGCATGTTAACCAGGAATAAGGGCATAAAATTAGTCAGAAAAGAGAAAATATCATTTAATTATATGTTTTAATAAGAAAGATATGAGATTTAAAGAAAACTATGATATACAGGTGGTGAAATCTATTGCATTGTTTCAAGATAAAAAAATTGGGATTGCCTAGAAAGAAGAAAGGTATCAGGATCCTTAATCAGCAAGATTAAAATGGAAATCACAAAAGCCTGTGTTTGAATAGGCAATGGAGAAAGCAAGAGGTTTGAACCAAGAAGAGGAATACAGTGAGCAGATCTCTGTCACCCTTATGCTTCATTACTGTGATGGATGAGATCTTGAAGAAATTCAAAGAAGTGCATGGAAAAGAAGCAAAAGCCATAGTCTTTGCTGATGATGTCATGAATTGGAGTGAAAGTGCAGAAAAGGGGCAGGAGAAGCTGGAGGTTTGGAACAAGCTGTTTAAGGAGTATAGACTGAAAATCTGCTAGAGTAGGATGGTTGTCATTGCAACAGGTACAGAGACTTCTAATGTGAATATTTACCTAAACAATTAGCAACTTCAAAATGTTGACCAATTAAAATATCTTGGCAGTACTCTGACACACCAACACCAGTAAATGTGAGATTACAAACAAAAACAATAATGCAACAGTCTTTTATAACGAAGTGAGAACTATGTTGTGGGATGACTAAGTGCCCAAAAAGTGCAAACATACACTATTGAAAACCTATTACATCCCCACACAGTCTTATGCACTAGAAACATGTACCCTATCCAGAAGAGACAATAGTAGACTTGAAGCCTCTGTGATGAAATTTGTCATACCATGATTCAGAGGACACAAAAGGACAATGTAAGGAATGAAATCTAACATGAAAAAACCAGTATAAACATCAGTGTGGCAAAATCCTTACAGTGATCCTGTATGAGGTGGTGAGGTGGTATGGACATGTTCAAAGGATGGAGGAAGAAAGAAAAGCAAAAGCCAACATTAATATGAACAATCAAGTGAAGAGATGTGTGGGAAAACCCAAAAAGAATTGGATAGACCATATTAAGAAGGATCTGGAAGATGTAGGACTATGGAGGACTATTTATGAACATAAGCTATTCATGAACAGAAAGAAGTGGAGAGTGCTCATGACCAGCACCCAGGAGACTGGAGCTGGAGAACGATGATGAGTTTCACATTCTAAGATATTACATCTAAAGAAAAATAGCTACAAGTCTAAACAATATCTCAAAAGAAACAGAAAATTAAAAGAAATTGATTGTGATATATAAATTTATGATCGATGGAGGATTTTAGAAATTAAAGGAAAATCAAAGGAATATTCCATCCTCCAACTTCAGTAATTAATAACAGCTAAATCAATGTAAATATATGAAAATTTTGTCATAGCTAAATATGTTAGATTTTATTTGATCTACAAGATATCAAAGTTTTGATATAATTTCAGGATTGTGGGAAAAGGGGAATTTTAATAATCACAGTAAATGAGTGAGTTGCCATGGGAAGTCACCAGTTTTCTGGATGTTCCCAAACCAATGGTATGAAAAGGCAAGCAGTGTACTTCCTCACAGCTAGATGGTAAACAATTCTTGAGTGCGTGGGCAGAACCTGCATCAAACACAATGTGATTAATGGTGCAGGAGTGAACGGTATAATTTTGGTGTACGTTTGTTCAAAGAATAACTTGAAATCCTCTTGTGGATCCAAAGTCAGAGTGATTAACTTTCATGTTCAAAATGTATTTGTTTTCCTGGTAGCAGCAATAGCTGTAGCCTTTTACAAAACAAATACAGTGACCATTGAGTTCAGGTCTAGTGTTTCTTTTAACAATAGACAGTCTTTACATTACAGATCACTGCAGTGTAAGAACTTTTATTCTAAATATTACAAGGAATCTGGCAACTGAATCTAGGCAAGAACTATGCAGATATCATTTAGCTGTATCAGGAAAGAAAATACAACATGGTAATAGCCAATGAGAAGCATCCTAAAACCCTGAAGACAAGTTTTGTCATCACAAAACATACACCATTCAGTGGCAGCCGATGCCAGTTGCCAATATTTGAAAGAATTAAGCAACTGTTGTAGATGAGGGCTGCCAGAGTCTTCCCTGGAACTACAACCCTCTTTGAACACTGCATATGTGAACTAGCTTACTAAAATATACTTGATGCCGGGTATCACGTTGGCCTCAACCTCAGATAAGACTTGTTCAGTTGACACAGTACATATCATTATTTAGTCACATTGTTTATAAATTTTAAATATAATATTATACCCTTAATTTTCTAATCTTATTTATGTTACACTGATATTCTGATATCCCCTCTTTCTCAGAGATAATATTCCCAATAGTTATTATTTAGTATTTCTCCACTATCCTCTAATATCATGCCTCATTTGTTCTTTTGGTTCCACATCCAATTAGCAAGTTTAGTGTGATTACATGGGTTCTCTTTGCCAAAAATCTCAGCTACTTAGAAGACTAAGGTTCACCACCAAAATTTGGTTATACAAGTCCTCTTTTATTTTGTGTGTGTATGTTTGTTGCTGCCCTGTCGCTTTCAGATATGATGAGTGCTAGGTTTACTTACCCCATTCTTCCTTATTTTCACTGCCTTTCATTATTTATATATTTTATAATTATATGGAAATAATTATATTCCAAATTTTACTGTGAGTTTCCTTTAACAAACCACATTAACAGAGAAGAATAAGCTACTGCAAATGCAAAAAAAAGTCTACTTGAAAGTTGGTCTCTAGTTTAATAAGGCAACACAGAGCTCATTATTATATAGATAGTTTTTTTTCTGAAAGATTAAAAGTAGCCAGTAGCAATGGGCATCCAACATTTGCAACAAATTATTTAGTAACAAAAAGTGTTAATATAAAATCCAAATAAACAGTAGATTACCTAAACTTATTTTCCCTCCAAAGTTTGAGAACTAATTCTTACTTTTTTATGAGGATAAAACATTTTTTTTTCTATAAAATGAAGTTGACGGAAGTAAATACTAAAATACTAAAAAAATAGAATAAACAAGCTAAAAATTATAGACAAACCATTCTTTAGAATATAATAATAACAAAAGCAAACTTATCCCACCAGGGCAGAGTAGAATAGAACATAATAGAATACGAGGAAAATACCATATAACTGTTTCGGTACTGCTGACTGGCACAGGGCATTATTTTTTGTAATAACAATATAAACAATAAATAAATAAAACTTACTAACTATGCAATTAAACCAAGCATACTTAACTAATACACATATTACAAACTTTGTTAATACTTATGTTCGATATATTATTTACAAATAAAAATGTAACATTTTACCAGACAAAAGTCCGTTGCTCAGTCAGCTCTAGTGCCAAAAGCCTAAAGAAAAAAATTGGTTGCAACAGAATATATATATATAATTTTTATATTATTCTAAGCACTTAATAAATAAAATAAAAAATTAAAGTAAGTAACAGAAATGGATATACCATCCCACATCTAGATTCATTAATGCATTGCTAAAGTGAATTAGAGCTTTCAAAAGGCATGAACATAATTATTTTGGACTGAAGCCATGGTCATATATGTAGGGATACATTTTTCAAATGATTTTCTCATCTTACTACCTGTGTGAGTCATGCAAACTGTTGTAGCAAACATTTCAGGAAGACACAGAGGGGAAATAGGGAGAGCATGAATCTGAATAACTAATGAATCAGTACATACTTTGAATCAGACATAATGTAGCCTCAATCTCAAGCAGTTTCCCTATGTCCGTATTCCAGAACGATTTCCTCCCTACTCACCATGCCATACCCACTCACCTTCACTCAATCCAGCAATGAAGTTACAAAAGACTGGAACTATCACAATAGCGTACAGAACTACTACACACATGTAGTGTTAAATTGGTCAAATGAATTATCCATGTGACCAACAGCTCTACCAAAACATCCATGTTTGTTCTAAGTATATGTACATGGTTTGGCAAGTTATCAGTATACCACCTTTCTTTCAAATCCTTATTTGTATCACAATACAGTACCTTTGACTTCCTACTATTAAAATAAATTCACAAACAAATATAATGGTAAAATAGAAAACAATGTGAATTTTTGGACTGAGCACTTATTAGATTAAATACTTTTACATTTGAGTTTCACAGATGGCAGGACACATGAAATTCATTTAATGTTTTGTCAGTATATAGTAGTAAATTGTAAACATTATCGAATCACATGAGACCACTCATAAAACATCAGTGCTCTATGGTGATTTCAATATTATTTTCTCTAAAGCTGCAAAGAAAATAAAGATATTTCAAACATTACCAAATTGGGTAACACATAAACAAATGTAGCATCGCAAAGTCAAATCATTATAATGCAATGTGTTAGGGTCAAAACGGATACCGGGGTATGTATCAGCTTGTACACCTAAACTTGAAGTATTCCAAAATGTTACCAAAAGTTCGGGAAAAGTTCTATAACCGTGAAAAACCTTGGAGAATGCTAACTGTAATGATGAAGACGGCTGCCACTTACAGAATTAACCCCCTGTAAGTAAATAGAAATGAAAGTCGAAGTCCGAATCACTGAAGTATATATTCTTAAAATTTTCACAGAGTTTACATAAAGTCACAGTTAGCAATGGCAATCGGAGAAAATCATTTGCCGAATATCACAAGTCATGAAACAGAACAGACCGCTAAACCCCGAAATGAAAGTAAAAGTTCACATCGATGAACACATGTCGCAAAAGTTCAAGATTCTAAGGTTGGCAATTCCTGTCAGCCATGTTGTCCAAGTTCCGGTTTCCCATCAGCAACCGCGAGCCGGTCTCACTCAAATCCGCTACACAAAGAGCTACATGTTACTGCGACCAAGTGCTTCAACAAACTGCGGACGAAACCACGTCCGGGCCTACTTTTATCAAAAATGGCCTACTGACCTAGACAACAGTCTATCTAGAAAAAAATTTGTTAACTGAGAACTTCCAAAAAATCACAAGATGTAGAGCATAACGAGACAAGTGTAGTGATGTGGTTGGTTTTGTTCTCAGAGCTTCCAGACTGGTGTAAATGATTTTTGAAAGTTGGTTAATCGGAAAGCTCACATGTTTATAGTATTGCCGAACGTCACGTCCGGAATATGAATTTGCTAAAGTTTAAAATATCAAGTTTATACTATGTTCAAAGTGTTCCCCAGCTTCTGCTGAGTTATGTGGTGTAAGAATCTTTTAAATCCGTTACGGATGTCAAAAGTTATTGAATTTCTAAAATTCACTGATTTCCTTGGTGGTGCAAGATTTTCTTCACTTTTTATTTAAAGCTGGTTATGGCCTGAAACTATTTTTAAAATGTACCTTTATTTTATTTAAGTACTTTAGAAAAGTTTTTAGTTCATGAAATATGTTAGCCAGATAGAATTTTAAATTGCAAATTGGTTTCTACGACGTCACCGGAAAACAGATTTTCATTTATTTATATCTTCTGTTTATTAGTTGATGGCTATTGGAAACTTAAAGAATATTGACTTGCCGGTTATTTTGTTTGGTTAATTCTACTTTTAAAGCTCTGAAACTACTTAGATGTGCTGGAATTTATTATTGAAATTACCCCATGTGGTGATGCTTTAAAAATCATATTTACTGCTTTAAATTAGTCTGGAACTGCGAGTTATTTGTGAATTTAATATCAAATGGTGAAATTATACTTATGAAAGTGCTTTACAGTGGTCAATTTAGTGGAATATTAGTGCTATGGTTGTTTAACCAAATCTGTTTACTTCACTTCAGAATTATTATGGATTACGCTCATTTAGGTAAGTTTATGGTTTATATTTTGTTAGAAACTTCTTATTTATGGTTGTTATGTGTTGTTTATTTACTTTTTTGAAACTAAAGTGTTGTTATCTCGATTTCCAACTATGGTATCATGTATTGAATGTTAACCTCAAACTTCGTTGGATTTTAACTGACTATTGAAAATAGAGAGTAAGGTAGCTTACAAATGCTTGACAAAATATCTGTAACATATGCTTATTATTTCTTAAAACTTGACGCAATAAACACAGGAAAGAGCGATAATGAAGCAAAGCTGTTGTTATTACAGATGAATGAAAATTCCTAAAATTTCTGGAAAATGGTTGGCATAGAAATTTCTGTGATAACAACAGAGATGTTTATAACCAAAAAGATGCACAAAAAATATAATGGCTTCATTACCTCTGTTCTCAAATAAAGGAAAATATAAACAATGATGCATCACAGAAAGTGGATAAGAGCAGATATATTTTCTTTAAAGATTTCTTCAAAAAATATTCAAAAGAAACTGAAAGTACAAGTATGAATGAAATTATTTGAAATTACTTTCAGATATTTCAGAAATGGCAATACAAAACAAGTAGCAGAATAGTTTCACAATTTTTTCTCTTTGTCTGAAAAATAGTTTAAAAATTTATTAATCAGATTAAAATTGTTTTCATTTCATGTACAATATTCAATAATCAAAAGTTTCTAACTGAAAACCTAATAACAATGAAAAGTCCATAAAGATAGTAGAATGTATGTGGCCTGGATACAATGCAAGATTTCATTTTAAAAATCTATGCTATCTATTTAGCATTCACACAAATCTTAATATACCTATACATATAAGTACATTTCCTCACACAGTTAATAAAAGGGCGCCCTAATCTTATATTTAACTATAGGGTGGTATAATCAAGTTTTTTTCTTACAAAAATATTGTAGGAACTCTGCCTTGACTTATTGCTGAAGTTAATCAACAAACACTTTCTATCTGACATTATGGATAAAAGACAGATAAATCTACTTGCATAAATTTGTTGTTCCATAGATTCCATTTCAAGAGCAATGAAGAAAATTAAAATAATGCAAGTATCTTTCATGACTTGTAATTAATATATGACATTTTCTTTAAAAAAAACAAGGAAATAGGTGACAACAGGAACTAAAAAACATCTAAGACAATTAAATCATATATGGAAAATCACAGCCAGTGTAAATCTCAAGACCATGATACCAAATTCAGGTTCAGAAATTCCATTTCAAAAAGTATGGTATCCTCTAAAAATCTATTCTCTTTCAAGTTTATGCTGATTTTTTAAAGAACATTCAAACATGAAGAGACCAAAATCATGTAGAACATGCTCTAATAACCTCAACTCAACTTTGGAATAATACATTTTTATGTGGGAATACCTGTCAAAAAATCAAAAACCTTTTTTTTTTTTTTTTTTTTTTTTTTTTTTTTTTTTTTTAATTACTATACCAGGAAACAACAGAACAATTAAAAATTCCGGAGGATTGGAAAATAGCAATAGTAGTACCAGTTAATAAAGGAGGGGTTACAAGTAGGGTTTAAAATTTGACATCAGTGATAGGCAAAATGATGGAGAGATTGATATACAACTGTATCGGAAATATCTGTGGTTTTCAGATAGACAACATGGCTATAGGCAAGGATATTCATTTGAATCCCAGATAGTGGTCTATATGCAAGATATTTCAGATGAATTGGACAAGGGGGGGGCAAGTTGATAGTGTGGCACTAGATCTTTTTAAGGCATTTGGCAGAGTAAGCCATAAAATGGTTTTAAATAAACTGAAATCTATGGAATTCGATGAAAAAGTGTTAGAGTACGTAATACATGATCAAAAGAGGTGGAAGTAAATATGGGAGCACCACAGGGTAGTGTATTGGGAGTATTGCTGTTCATAATTCTAATGAAGACTGTGTTGATGTATTACAGTCAGAGTCTAGGTATGTTGCAGATGATATAATGGTATACAATAGGACCAAAATGGGTGAAGACTGTGAGCAGCTGCAGGATAACCTGGATAGAATATCTAAATTGGTTGGTCAGCATGGAATGAAGATAAATGCCAAGAAGAGTCAGCTTATTAGGTACACAGATAAGAAACAAAAGGTTAATTACGATTATAGGGTGGGGTTAGAAATGCTTGTTGAAAGCTTGAAGTGTAAATATTTTGGCATAACGTTTGATAACAAACTCAGCTGGCCAGAGCACATTGGGCAGGTGGTAGGAAAAGGTTACAAAATCCTTCATTTACTGGAGAGGGTGATGAGAAGATGTACCAGAGAAGTAAGGGAGTTGGGTTACAAATCTTTGGTCAGACCATTGGTTTAATATGGTGGTGTAATTTCGGACCCACATTTTGGTTATCAAATACAGGAGTTGGAAGGTGTGCAAAGAAGAACAGCTAAATTTGTTTGTGGAAATTATCACAGGACCCAGTCAGTAACTGATACGATAAGGGAGCTAGGTTGGGACCCACTGGAAGAAATGAGGAGGGTAAAGAGAGTGCTGTGAATGTACAGGGCATATGTTGGTGATGGAGCTTGGAGGGATATTGGTTAAAGAATTAGGAATAGTGCATGGAAGGGGAAAGGTGACCATGAGCACAAGCTTGTGCTCAACTTCATACATAAGGGAGTGGGAAAATTTTCTTTTGTTAGTAAGGGTGTCAGGGATTGGAACAATTACCAAGTGTAGTGATGAATAATTTTCCAAATACGCTTAAGGAATTTAGAATTAAAATTTGTAAATCACAATAATAAATGGGGGAGTAATTTAACATTCCAATTATAAAAGAAATATATATTTATATATATAAAGAGGTAAATGGATGACTAGGGGAATTGCTACTGGAGTGTTAGCTCCATCACAATTAAAAAGTAATAACAGATAAAATAAAAAATGTTCATTACACCTCAATTAAATATGAACTGTGGTACCTCTAGTAAAGCACATTTTCTATGCTATCAGTGAACTGACTGACTATAAAAATAGTTTATTTCTGCTACTGTTTTGGCTGGTAATTGATTCATTTTGTTTTTGTCATTCATATTAATGTCGTTTCTTACACATATCATCCAATAGTATACAACAAAATTGTACAAATTCCAACAACTTACAGTTTCATTGAAATTAAATTGTACAATGTCAAATGTGTGAATATTACAACCAAATAAGTAACTGGGCTAATAAATACGTATCCACCTACCTATTATTATCTGAACCACTGAATGTCAACGCTCTCCACAGTCTAGCTCTTAAGAAACACCCATTCAACATAAGTCCAACAATTTGGCAGTTCTGCATTAATGCAATGCTCGGTCTCACACTGCAGAGTCATCTACTCAACGTGAGACCCATTTGACAGCTATACATAAGTGAAATGCTAAGACTCTTGCCACAGAGTCCTCTGCTCAACGTAAAATGCACGTAACTATAGTAAATGCCATGCAGAATTTCGTTCATCAGAGACATTTACTCAGCATGAAATGTTTCTAACTGCTGACAGTCAGCACCACACAGAGTCTCGATTATACAAAACTTCCATACAACATGAGGAGTGTTTGGCAGCTAATAGTGAATGTTATGACTGTCAGAGTCAATACTACAGCGCTGTTCTGGCTTCAGAGAGAGAGATTTTCTGATATTTGACTGACTGATACACAACAACAGTGTGAGTTTCTCTTGAATGATGATCATCTTCGCTATTCATTAAACAGAGTGTCAGTTTCTTCTGGAGACTCAATTGTGTCTGATATGCTGCTGTGGACTGAAAAGGGCAAGAATGTATTTTCTTACTCTTCTAATATTCATTAGGCTGAGTATGCTGCTGTAGGTGGAATGATCCAAGTTTGTGACCATTATCAAGCACTTAAAGGGAGTAAAGAAACAAATAGACTGTGTTTCTCTTGTAGTAAAGTGTGTTTAAATGTTTTACAAGAACCCTCAGAGCTTTTAATATTATTTCTGCATAAAGATCATTCGTAGGCCAATCATTTTTTGAAAAATATTCGTTTTTATTATAGTCCTTTCCAAATGACTTCTTTTGGTGCAAAACAAGTTGTTGAAAGGGGCATTCATGTCCATGTTTAAAGTTCAGGGACCTGATCAGATCTCTGCTGCCACAAAATAATCCAAAATTGCTACAAATATACTTTGTAGCTGATTACTGCAAACAAGTTGACAAATGAAATCTAAGTTTCCAAAATGTCAATGCATACAACAATAATTTCAAAGCTGTGTTGGAATCTAAATCTCAGGCTAATAAAATGATTATAAATTGGTAATGAATTCCAAAAGACAACCCACAGAAGAGCATTAAGGTTGGAAGAATGCTCCTACCACAAATGAAGTTGACCAGGAGTGCAACCAGCACGTTGTGTTAGGAACATGCGATGACCTTTTTCAACAGATTAGCAAAACACATCAGCATACGATGCTCTTCAGTATCTTTTTATTTATATTCTTTGTGTTGATGACTATGATTTTGGTCTATTACAAGTGAACCCTGCAACTCTGGAGACTAATAACAACAAAGAAGTTCCAGCACTGCAGTTTTATAGCATTATGTTATTAGTGCAGGAGGGTCATTTTGCTATTTACAGCACTTTTGTGGTTTAACCAGTCAATCAAGTTCCCATATAAATATGTGAACAAAGGTAGCAACCAAACAACAATTGTACTGAACAACAATAATGGAGACAAAGTCACTTGATACCAATCCGGCCGATACATTAACTCATCTGAAGCTATTTGGTGTATACTAAATTTTACAATACATGAGAGGTACCATATCTTGATGTTTACCTGCAGGGTGTGCAACGAATATATTTTGACCTTGATAATTTAGGGGAATGCTTAGACAATTCAAGACAAACTATCTTACTGGCCTTTTTCTGGTTATGTGTGATGAACAACTTCACTATAACACTGCTGTACAAAGAGGTACCTGCCTACTATACCTATAACAAGCAACAAGGTGTATTTAATCACCCAAGGAGGGGTGTTACAGTAGAAGGTTTCCAGGTGTTTTAAAAGAATAATAACTTTACACAGTATATCCAAA
Source organism: Vandiemenella viatica (assembly GCA_031002005.1). Taxonomy (NCBI): domain Eukaryota; kingdom Metazoa; phylum Arthropoda; class Insecta; order Orthoptera; family Morabidae; genus Vandiemenella; species Vandiemenella viatica. Next base: position 27,219,162 of record CM061921.1, read on the forward strand.
TAACACAGAACTGTATCATTTGTGCTTGCTTTTGCATATGGCACAATTTCATTCGGTATGCTACAAATAGTTGATGATGCCAAGCAACAAAGCTTCTGGCCGCTTGCTAAGCATGACACTGCTTGATAATGACCAGCACTGGAACCAAACACTGGCTGAGGCTTGCATTAAGAACACACACCACTTGTGTCATTTGTTTGCCATTATGTTGGTATAGTGCAAATTGTCTGATGCCATACATCTTTGGAAAAAAAATCAATGTACTTTGGCAGAGGAGTTTTTTAGATGCAGCTGGGATCCCGATGTGTCTTTGAATCTTCGTCTGAGATCCATACCAAACACAGCATTGTCTATCAGTGGAGATAGCAATTGTTAACTGAATCCTCACCAAAATCAAATGGTGAGTAGCATGGTAACAGAATATTCTGCTAAAACTAGACATATGATAACTCTACTGAAATAACAAAAACTCTACAAGGTGATCAATCAAGGCTAAACAGAAGAGCAGCAGAGAGTCTTTCATTGTGTTTGGGTAGCTGCACAAACAACTCAATGAAATCTTGGATGCATCTGGTGGTACTGGAAAAACATTTATGATTAAAGTTATCCTGGCACAAATATACAAACATGGCAAGGTTGTGCTAGCTTTGGCATTGTCATGGATAGCAGTCACAATGTTGACTGGTAGGGATACTGCACATACCATGTTTAAATTACCTATACATTTAGACATGCCTGAAATACCAGTTAGTGGAATCTCATGAAACAGGGACAAAACATGCTATTTGCAAGAATGTTGTATGATTGTGTGGGATGCATGAACCATAGCACATTGAAAGATATTGGATATTACAGGATATCTGGCAAAACAAAAGACTGATGGGAGGTATCAAAGTGTTGTCTTATGGTGACTTCAGGCAAACACTGCCTATGGTACCATGAGGCACATGAGCGGATGAAGTCAGTGACTATATCATAAGGCTAGAGTCTCTTGCTCCATACAACGAGATTGCACTTGACACACTATTAAGGCACATAGACGTGGCAATCCTAATGCACAAGAGTGCTCAGATTTATTGCTCAAAATCAGTAAATAGACATTTTGAAACGAGGAAGTAAAAGTGAGGCTTCCTCCAAGCTTATGTGTAACCATTCTTTCTACTGAGGAACTAATTATGTCAGTTTATGGTGAAACAGAGATAGCAACAAATTAAGAGTACTCTTGACTAAGTGAGTGAGCTATATTGAAAACTTCCAGTGATCAAGTTCCTGAACTAATAACACAATATGATCTCACGTAGACGGAGAAAATATTGGCTATAATGCCATCAATAGGGTCGTGGAGTAAGGCAAGGTCATGACCCACTGTATTGAGTTATTAAATTCTTTAGCTGTGCCCAGACTTCCATAGTATGAATTAAAGTGAAAAAGTTGTTGTACCTATTACCCTGTTACGAAATTTACCAAAATTATGGAATGGGACCCAACTTAAAGTGACCACATTGCAATGGAACTTAATAGAAACAGAGACATTGCAGTTCTGGGGATAAGTTTTTATTCCTTGGATACTACTTATGCCAAATTATATCCCGCCTGGCTTCAATGGTGTAAAATTTTCTTTAAGCATCTGCTTTGTTATAAGGATAAATAAAGCACAAGGATAAATGGTGCAGATCACAGGCATAGACCTAACCATAAGCTCATGATTAATTGACTTTCGGGTTATGCCACATTGTTTATTTCATTACCTGAGCTTTCGGCATAACCCAAAAGTCAATTAATCATGAACAAAGATGGCCGTGGAAGTATGAGGAATCATTTAACCATAAGCTGCTTATGCCACAGCGAACTGTATGTGGCTATATCCAAAGTAAGTGATTCCATGTTTTGGTATAGGCTTCTGATGGTGTAATGTATAATATCGTAAACAGAAAAACTCTGTAAAAAATTGAAAATAAATGCTGTGATTCCTTCTAATAGGTCTCATTTTTAAACATGCAATATGCATCCACCCACCACCAATTACTGCAACCCCATCACTGTTGGAAAATACTCCATCACAAGCCATGCAACCTATTATTATTATTATTACTCCGCAATTCACTAGAAGTGGGTGGCGGATCGTGCATTACACCAATCCTAATGGGCTATTTGGAGGAACCATCCCAGCATTTGAGGGGAGTGTTCTGGGAAAACCATGGGAAACCCAGATTAGGATGAACGGAGGGGTTTATAGATACCTACTCCTATCAGAATCTAAGTTCTCTTGCTTGATATCTCCTTCCTATTCCATTCCCTAATCGCTCATGGAAAAAAAGAGAATAGAAATGAATTGGTTCTGACTTATTTCTCTTATCTTTTTTTATCAGTCATTCCTAGATATGAATGTAGCTGGTAGTAATGTGTGTTTGCCATCATCCAGAAATAGGTCAGTCATGAATTTTTGAATCAGCTTCTTCCGAGAGCAACATCTTCGGTTTTACAGGTTTTACCAACCAAATTCATTCAACATCACACTTATGCTTTCCCTCCAGCTGCATATACCTGCAATAAATCAGGTGGATCTTCTTTGGGCCTTCTCCAGTGCATCCATTAACACTGTTTGATAGGGACACCATACAGAACAACAATATTCTAAGTGAGGAGCTTTGTATGCAATCAATATAACTTCCGGTGTACATTGTTTTAAAGTATGACCTCGAAATTGGAGCATATGATTTGTTTTCCCAATTACCTTCTCAATATGTTTATTCCACAACAAATTATTATGAATTATTATACCTAGGTATTGAGCAGAATCTACCGTATAAGTATAGTGCCATTAATTTTATATTGAGAGCTAAATGGTGTCGTTTTTTACTTATATGAATGACTTGGCATTTTTTAGCATTTTACCCCATTTGTCAGTCTTTGCACCAAGCGATTATTTTCATAACATTAGCTTGTAACAAAGAGCAGCTATCCTGGGTTTTTTATTTCACGATAAATAATACCATCATTGGCAAACAGTCTTCCCCCCACCCCATATTATGTTGCATAAATTATTAATGTATCTGAGAAACATCAAACGCCCTATCACACTTCCCTTGGTAATCCCAGACCTCACTTTGGTCAGTGATGAATGCTCACTGTGTTCTACTCTTCGAAAAGTTTTCAATCCAATTACATATTTGTCTAGATATACCATAACTATGATGTTTTGCAAGTAATCTTGTGTGAGGAACAGTGTCAAAGGCTTTTTTAAAACCTAATAGAACTAAGTCAACCTGGGATTGCTGATCTATAACCCAGCAAAGGTCATGAATTAAAAGTGGAAGTTGTGTCTCGCAGCATCAGCCCTTTCTGAATCCATGTTGGTTTGAGTTTAAAAGGTCGCCTTCATCCAAAAACCGCATGACATTTGAATAGATGATATGTTTTAAAATCCTGCAAAATATTAAAGTTAATGAGATCGGTCAGTAATTTTGAGGATCATTAACTTTCCCACTTTTAAATACTGGACTGATGATGGTGGTTTTCCACTCAGTGGGTATGTTTCCTTAAACCAAGAAGGCAGTATATAATTTCATCAAATATGGTGCAATTTCCTTTGCGTATCTAGAGTAGAATCAAGTAGGAATACCGTCTGGTCTGGGAGTCTTATTGATTTTTACATTTCTAATCAGTTTTGTTATTCCATCGATTTCAAGGATAGATCTTCCATAATTTTGTTGGTATGCTTGTTAAATATTGGGAACTCCTCTATATTTTCTATTGTGAAAGGTTTATTAAAGATAGTATCCAAATTTTTTGCCTTCTCTACGCTGGATTCCGATAATTCCACAATTTCTTTAATTAGTGATGGCATAAACTTACGAGAGCTCATTATTAATTCGATATATGACCAGAATTTTCTTTGGATTAGTAATTAGATCTTCAGACAAAGTTATCACTTGGAATTCTTTAAAACCTTCACACATTGCTTTGCGCACTTCTGCTTGCATCTGGACTAATTTGGGGTGATGAGATTGTTAGGGAAAAGCCTGATATTGGGGTTGGTATCGGCATCAGCACCTAAACTCGAAGTCTTCCAAAAGTTGTCAAAGTTCTGAAAAAGTTCTATTACCGTGTTAAACCATGGAGAATGCTAACTGTATTAATTACTGAGGTCACCACTTACAGATTAACCACCTGTAAGAAAGGTACTAATGTAGAAATGAAAGTCTGAATTCCGATAACTGAAATACATTCTTGAAAATTTTCACATAAGTTACAAAAGTCACAGTTAGCAATGGGAATCGGAGAAAAATCATCAACCGAAGATTACAAATCATGAAACAGGACAAACTGCACTACCCCAAATGAATCTTGATAGTTAGAAAAATCACATGTCGGAAAATGTTACTTAGTCACATTGTTCATGCCGAATTTTGAAGATGGCGCCAATCAGCCATCATGTTTGAACTTCCCCACCAAAAGCCTCCGCGAGCACCGAAGCTTTCGCCCTCGCGAGGAGCGTGCGTTCTCCTCCAAGCTAGACGATGTACTGTACTGGACTGTTGTCCACTGACACTCTCTAACCCGCTTATATAGGAGTACTTCAATGACGCTGCACTCCGGCAGTGCTCTGCCGCAATCTCACATATTCCATTACATTTATTTTTATAACTTCCTTCCAAGGTGTTCAATTTAAAATCTAAAGTTTTTTCAGGTGATGGGCGTTTAAGTGTGTCCTGTTGGATGGCAAAATTTTAATTTATTTTTAACTTTTATTTTCGGTCTCACGTCACCGCAAATTTCAAAAAGTCCGCCGGTTGCAACATACTCGGGAAATTTTAGGAATTTTCAAACAGCATAAGTTACAAACATGAAACTATGATCAAAATGTTGGCCCTGATTTTAGCCACTCAAAAATGTAAATTTTATTTAAATCTGTTAGGAACTGACTAAGTTATTACTATAAACAGAGATTTCGCACTTCCGCCATTTTTATTATTTATGTATTTTTGTGTATAGCTCTGAAGGTATATTAATTATTAAACCGGAAAAATTACTAACGTGTAGCCTGTATTAAAATGCGTGTTTTAAAAGTTGTCCCATCTTCGTAGGTATGATATCTTGGGCACAATAAAAATATTCTGTTATTGCCATGTGGGCTGTTGTCGAGTGGTTTTAAAAATTCTCTAACATCTGTTCTATTGTGTTAAATGACATGAAATTAAGGTGTATGAAACTAGAAGAGTGGATATTTAAGGAAAACTACTTTTTAAACCGGAATCTTGGTAGGCTTTTGAATAAGAAAATGTTAAATTTGAGTGATCTATTTTGTACGTTCAAATAACATTTAAAAATACTTAAACAGCTGGAAACTACGAGATTTAGATGAATTTAATTCTCTTTCGGACTATTTTAATTTATTATTTACTTTATGTCATGTGACAGTGTTTAAAATCAGTGAAAAAGCATCTTATGTGTACGGTGCCTCTGGCGAGTTATTTCGAAATTGGATTAACAAACAGCAGGTAAGTAAAATGTCTTTTAATGGTTATAGAAAATTAATTACGTGTATTTACTAGCTTTTACCTGTTCTTATCGCTTTTAAAATGGTTTAACTTTATTGGAATTAACGCTGAAAGGTTTGATAATTTTGTCTATTTACCGGCTTCCTGTTTTTACTGATATTTCATATTACTCCGGATTAAAACTACTTGGAACCTATTAAAACTGAAAGAGAAGATCATTTACAGTATTTTCATCTACTTTTTAAGTCCTGAAATTACTTAAAAGGCCTAAAATCATTTATGTAAATTGTTTATGCAAATGAGTTATCAAATTTCCTCAAAACTACTTCATATTATTATTAGGTGGTTAGAACCTATCAGAAACTTATCAATTATCCTTCTAAACTGTCTCAGGCATTATTACATTTACTTTTGGAGCTTTTAAATAGTCAAACTACATCAGAATCTGTTATTTTCATACTGCTTCAGTATACTATCCAGTAATCATATTTATTTCTTTAAAATCTCTTCTGAACTATATTTTACTGTAAAGTTATTGTAATTGTAGGTCTAGGCCTGGCTTTTATTAGCTTCTCACAATCTTTACTGTATTAAAATCTCTTCAGAAATACCAAAATCTGGTATATGGCAAAATTTAGGGTTAGATTTGCTTTATAGTGAAATTATTTATTTCCCTCTGGAATAATGTTTAGTAGTTATGCTAAAAGGTTTGTTTAGATAATATATTTACTGTTATTTAACATTTACTTCCTTAAAATCAGTTCAGAATATCTCCCTAACCAATATTAGGATCTGATAGTGAAAGTTCACTTTTATTTGGAATAACCTATTTCCTGCTGGAATATAATTGATTTATGGCAATTTATGGTTTATTTACGTTTGCTATATGCTGTTTATTTACTTTTCTGTACTCAAAGTGTTGTTATCTCGATTTTAACTATGGTATCGTGTACTGATGTGAACCTCAAACTTTATCGGATTTTAACGGAATCTCGAAGATAGAGCGAAGGGTAGCTTACAAGATGAGTCCTCCAATTTTTTTACCATGGCTTATATATGCCTTTGCTTCATGATTAGCTCTTGATTGAGCCATGGGAAGTTCTTACTAACCTTAATAAATTTCCTATGAAGAAATTTATTTATACCGGTCCATATTATTTCTTTAAAATAACATTCCCCAACATTCATATTTAGCATGTATGTTTCAATATTTTTCACCAAGTGATCAACCATACCCACCTCAGCCAACTTATCAAAGCAATATACGAGCTTATCTCTATCATGTTTCAATGTCAGACTAGATTTTAAAGTTACCACAACCACCTTTCCATTACTTATACCGTCTTCTATACAAACTATATATACATTATCCGGGCTGCTTGTAAGAAAAAGATCCAGAATGGACAAGGTATCTTTGTCACTCCACATTGGCTCTTTGACCATCTGTTCAAAGAAAATTTTATGCAAATGATTCTATGAAAGTTTCGGTTACTAACCTATCTCTTCCGACTGACATGAATGTACATGTGTCCCAGTTAAACGATGGTATATTAAAACGGCATCCCATGATCAATGTATCTCCCTGAAATTTTTGAGAAATATTATTAAGTGGCTGTTTAAAATACTCCACGTTATCTAATCCAGAATCTGAAGGTCGATAAAATGACCCTAATATGAACTTAAAATATATGCCAATTTTTACCTTCACCCATATTAACTGGCAAAATTTTTCTGTTTCAGTTACTACAGAGCAAGTAAAGGTTTTATTAATGGCCATGAATACACCTCCGTCCATTGAAGTAGGTCTGTCTTTCTGAAACACATTGATGGGCAAATATTTCGCTAGATTCAACCTTTGGCGTCACCCAGCTCTCAGTTCCTAGTAATATATCGACATCATTAGTAGCAACTGCAGCATGGAAATTGGCTACTTTCCGTCTAATACTCTGACAATCTAGGATCGTTATCCTTAGCTGCTTTGTATCATTATTTGCAGAGTCTAAATTCGCATTTTTTCCTATTCATATGCCGAAGTATTTACAGCTGTAATATTTTCTGTATTTTCGCCATTGCTACCAGAACCAAGATATAGGATATTGGCACATTCCCTTCATTGAACTGAAGGATCCTCAGGCCTAATGGTGTTCCTAAAAAATAATTGATATCAAGACGGTTCCATAATTTTCAGCTACCTTGGTCGCCATTCTTGGTATGTACCACAACCCACCTCATATACCAGCTCTCCTGCCTCTAATGCTCAAGTTCTTACCTTGGCCTCATCACAAACCAGTTAGTGATGTATGGTCATGGTCAAACAGTTTATACACAAAATTGAGACCACCCTACTGCTGCATACGCCAGCTCCCACAACTCACATGATTTAAACAAATGCTTCACAGTCAGAGCTATCACAGAACTAGCTGAGACCATATTTAAACCCAACCTTCATAGGTGAGAAACAACCTATCAACAAATTCTAGAAACTGACACAATCACAGAAAATTCTTATGTTCTGCTTCACCATCCTGGTTTCTCCATTTCTTACAGGCATAGATTATTCATTCTTATTATTGTTAATAGTGTAAATATTTTAATGATTTTTTTTTGTATGTACATATTTCCATTTATTTGTTCCTGTGTTTAATTTCATTTCTGCAATTATAATTTTCCATAAATATTTTTCACCTTCACTAACCATAATAAATAAACAAATTTTTAGCGATGTTAAAAACTTCATCCCCACCACCTACACTTGGAACATGCCATTGTAAACAAACATTAATATAGCAGGTTTGACTGTCAATGCCCATGTAAACCAAGCCAAGTGCTTTACCCTCTACAATTACAAGTATGGTTGTGCCAAAAATATTATGATTCTTTTTGATTTGTATAATGTTTTACATTGATGCATTCCTCCTTTGGTCAATTTTGGCATGTAATGGGTCTACTTTATGTTTTATCTCAATTTTAATATTGCACCAAGACATTTTTTCCACTCTGTTTTGTCTGAGATTACTATGAAAATGGTTTTATAAGGTAAGATAAGATACAGTATTTCCCCTTACTGGGCACTCAGATCCATGACATAACAAATTTGAAATCCTTTCTAGGCATCATAATGGGAGGTAAGGTAGCATTGCCAGTGAAGCTTCTCACTCCAATGGTGATATCTTGTCACTTGGAGGTCAGCAAGGTAAATAGTCCTGGGAGCCATTCTCAAGCTTCTGCTTCAAAAAGTCCATGGCATCATTGGGGCCTGAATCCAAAATGTCTGTTTTGAAATCATTCACTGTAACGGCACAGCTATACAGTTGGCCACATAGTATGGACAACAAATTATTGGTCTTCTTCTTTTGGATAAAAATAGAGAAGAAAGTAAAGAAGGATCAGTTTGTGCAGCTTAATTTATCTTGCAGCAAATATAGACAACAGTCAGTTGAGCAATTTTATTGAAGAAATAGAAACTGGTAAATTTTTAAGCCTATAGATACAAAACTACTTAAGCTTGATACATAGTGAAGGTTTTTAGCTGTAGTTTAAATGGAAAAAGTTTATTCAGTATTGGGTTTAGGAGTAGAGCAAAATAGTGAATGCTGTTTATAGATAATGATACAACAGCTTACAGGGGTATAGACAAACATCTTGATATACAACATATTGATGGGAAAGATCAATAAGAAATAACAGTAGGTTTGTGTGATATCACAGCAAAGTGAAAAATAGCAATTTGAAGATTAAGAAAAACTGTGTATATACAGTTTGTTATTTTGAGGAATAAGCTTTACCTTGGGGGGTTAGGTAAACACTTGATCTCAGCTGTAACCGTGTGTAGCCTTGGGTTTTGACTTAAATAGAACAATGCGGTCGCCACATAGATTTTAACCCAAAAACTATGGAAAGGTAAAAGTTCAATGATGATAACTAGTCCATTCTTGTTAGATAACTGTATTCTCCAAAATTTAGCAAATTCAGAAAACTGTACTGGCAATCAAACAAATTCTGTGAAGAACATTTTGCAGATCCGACCAACCATTCGAGCTAGACCAACCCCACGCCCCCACAGCTACTTAGCTACATGAGGTATTTAACTTGACTTTCCCGCATGACTTCAAATTCAACCGTTACCGCGCAAGTTGGTACTTTGCTGTGCCACGAGCCCAAAATTAGCTACCGTTCTACATACTGCACACTTAGACTGCTGCTGTTGCATTGGAAGGAGGCAAGGTTCTGGAGGGGGTATTTATAGAATCGTTGCTGCGTGAGCCTGGGAACTAAGATTTTTGGTCTTTCCCACGAATTGTATCAGATAAATGATCAGTTTCTGACGACACTTTTGCCATACAATTTGACAGTAAAAACAATCCTATCTTTCTGAAATTTTGGGAGCTGCAAGATATTATTACAAACGTTAAATTAAGATACTATAAAAAATTTTGTAACTTTAATAGTTTCGCCCGAAAAGAGTCATTAAGATGTGATTCCCATAACTTTCGAAATATTACTTCTATCAAGCTGAAACAAATTTCATTGTATTCTCCTATTGCTCATCTATATCCTCACATCAAATAAGGTATTTTACATAATTTTGAAAGTGTGATAAAGTCCGAAAATAAAATTTGATGACTCGAAATATTCAGAACATCGACTTGAAAATAGCTTCAAACAAATTTCCATATTGAAAAACGGTTACTGTAAAATTTTGGAATCTCTAAGTATATTCCCTGATTTATGACGAATTTTAGAATATTGATCCCCCCGAATGCGCTTCAATTTTGAACTATCTTGTCCAAGCATTTCTAGCACCAAAACCTATTATACTTTATTACAAATAAATGCTTTAATATCTTGAAATAAAACTTTTTCAGAAATCTTGATATTTAAATAAACTTTACTCTGAACATAATTTATTTTCTTGAATTACTGAATGTGATTGAAATATTTAACTTTTTCATGAAGCACATGTCTTGCTATACCAAATTATATTAAAAAACGACCTTTAGAATGAATGAAACTTTTCAAAATTTTAATATGTTGTTTTAACCAAAATTATGCTACTTTCTATCTATCACTATTTTCTAATGACTAAATACTTCGATTTTAGAGTGGAAAATTACGTGACAAAATTCTAAACCGGCAAATCACTTTTAAACATATTTAGACTATAAGTAAGATTTTCTAACAACAAACTTTCTCATCTTCTGACTATTTATTTACCTAAACATCTTTTGAACTAAAGAAATATACTCATTTAGCAAAGTTACATGAAAATCAGATATTACATATTCAAATCTGAGGTTAAGTTTCTCAACAGCTGTTTAAATGAATTTAACTCTTGAATTTACTGTTCATACTTGAATTAATGCTTATGTAGGACATACTACTGGGAATTATTATCTAAAAATGACTTTAAGGTGGTGGTACCATATATTTCAATTGAACTCGCTATCTAGGAAACTAATTTCGTTATGCGAAATTCTAAGATGTGTTACAGTATGGGAGAAATAGATAGCATATAATGTTTCAAAAGCTACATACAAAATTTCAGTATAAAATACCAAAGATTAGTATTTTGTTGGTATTTAAAGGAATTTTAAGCCTAAAGTCACAACATGAAACTGAACATGATTCATAATTAAAGAGTTTAACTAAGAAAAGATCAAAATATAAATATATGGGTTTGTATATAGAATACTAATACAATTATAGTTCAATGCATTTTGAATGTTTTAAGAGTGAAAAACAAATTATATATTTGGGCACAATATGATGTATTAGATAATTCATTATGTACAATTTTTAAATAGAAAGTATTTTTGAGGAGCGCACATAATGGAAGAAAGGGAGTTTTGAAATAACAAGAATGGTGTTAATTTTATTTAAAAATATAAAGAGGAAATAGTAAAGATTTAATTTCAAAGGTACATTTAGTGGCCACATTATGGTGCAATAAGTGGTTTGAGTAAATATTTCAGAATTATTAGTTTTGTACAAAGGAATAAAGGATATCAAAAACAAGCACAAATCAAAACTATTTATTTCTATATTAAAGGATTTTATTATTATTAAATGATGGGTCCAGATTATGTTTGAAATAGTGATAGTTATACAATACCAAAATTATGTGGAGATCGGAAAAGATTTAGGGATCAGTTAGATATTTCATGTCACGTTCTGGTGACATGGCATAGAACCTTCTAGAACAAATGAGAAGGATTAAGTTGGAAGCAGTCAGGGGTTGGCATGATGATATTTAAGGAGGCTCAGGGGTGCCATCTTGGATCATTTTCTAAAATTATTTGAGACTCACACCTAGATAAGTGTTGGGTAGGGCTGGTATTGGGGGGAGGGGGGAGGAGAGTAAGTGGGGCAGAAGTATGCTAGGCTGTCCAGGATGCTGGTTAAATAGAAACCAAATGCAAGCTACAAAATCTGAACATTTTGAACATTTTTCCATTAAAATTTTCTGAATTTAAACAAAAACATAGTTTAAAGTTAAAAAAGGGGGGGGGGGCTAAGAACACTTATCCAGTGTCCAAGAATCCTAGCACCAGCCCTGGAGTCAGGTAAAATGGAACAGAAATGTAGAATGAGACAAGGTTAACATAGACATAATGTGGCAACCATAATCATTTATTAAATGATTTTAACTTTGTAACTTTGACTACAATAGGGTATTTTTAACTTCAAGTACTTCAAAGTCATTGCAGTAAATTTCACATTCATCATTATAAAATTATATAAAACTTTTGGGGCCAAATATAAACTTTAATTGAGTGGATGATTATGATGCAAACACGAGTATGTCTAGAAAGTGACCTACATCTCTCAAAAGGTAGAAGTCAATTTAGTTTCATCTTAACTAATGTGCAAAAACCTGATACCTGGAAATAACTTCCACTGATTTATCAGCAAATGCTGTGAAACTTTATTTTATGATGAGAACTTCATTTCAGAGTTGAACTTTCAGAACTGTTATTACTTTCCATTTCATTTCAATAGGTGTAAAGTTTTTTTTAAAAAAAAAAAAAAAAAAAAAAAAAAAAAAAAAAAAAAAAAAAAAAAAAAAAAAAAAGAAGAAGAAGAGTTGGTGATTGCTTGTATTAGGAAAGAACTTATTTCAAATAGCACTGCAAAATTCATATCAAATCAAGTAGTGAACAGGCATTGTCAATAGTTTGCAAAACCAAAGAACAGTCAAGCTATCACACCATTTCAAACAAGCTGTTAAAAAAAAAAAAAAAAAAAAAAAAATGTTAATCATTTACTATAATAACTCAGTGCTCATAGGTTTATGTTTCATTCATGCAAGTTTACCAGCATGTGGTATTAATATGAGATTAATCTGTCAATTTCCATGAACAACTGTTTAGAGCAAAGCAACAGATAAGAATAAGGATTTCAGATGAAAGGAATTTGTAGTTTACATTATCTGAATTATGGATTCTAGAACATCATGTAAAAAAATCTGCAATTAGTTTAAATTTTGTTCGTATAGATACCAAAATAATTTGAACTAACAAATTTTACAATGTTTGAAATACACAACTAAGAAAAAAAATCAATTGAGCAGAGCTAAATACAATCTCCACAAGAATTATGAGACTTAAAATTTGATACAGAATTGAATTAAATATCCTGCTCCAACCTACTCCAGTGTTGCAGAGTTAAATATTACATATACACCATTGCAACAACAAACCAGTCAATCTATATGAATAAAATGCTATCTTGGTCATGATGTAGCAATGTCTGTCACACTATAATGTAAAGCTTGCCACCTTCGTTGCCCAACTAACAATGCCCAGAGACTACATGGTAGAGGTTATGAGCAATATAAAATAACACTTCTATTTCTTTAAGTGCAATCAATAAATGAACTGTTAAAACACTGAAAGAAAAGTATGTATTGCATTTAAATTAACATATTAATGTTATTAGTGGATTTTGCTTGTTTATATTTGTTCGTAGCAGAGGTTTTCGATAAATTTTAACCTATATATAAGTAAGACAAATGCTTTAATTTTTGGGCAAAAATGATAGGGGAAATTTCAATATGATTAAAATTTAACCTGGATCAGAGTGACAACTGGAATTTGACATTACAGAAGAGGGCATAATTAATCTAAGTTTTTAAAGAAATAATTTGTTTTTATGAGCGACACAATACTTCAGTTGAATGAAAGTAGTTCCTCACTGATTGTGATCAATGTGGCTCCACAAATCACTCCAGCCAAATGCCGGGATGCTTCCTTCAGAAGGCCATGGCTAAATACTTTCCCACTCCTTGTCCCCAGTCCCAACCTGCCTATAATGAACTCAACATCAACAAGGCGTAATGCCATCAATGTGGCATGGACAAATATTAAAACTAATATTCTATGGCATAATGTAAGTTGTTAATATTGATATATAATTTCCTATGCTTTCACTGATGCCTTATTACAGCCATATGTAACTGAGTCAGTCATTCAAACATTGAAATACGGAATCGAATGATGAAATAGAAAGATGTAAGGACTTGTGAAGATTTTAGGCCAAGTTTACATCATGATACAGTGAATGTATTAATTCATGCAAGAGAGAAGCTTTGGTTTTGTATTGGTAATATTCGTGGAGTTTGTAGTTAGTTCAAAATGTAACCTGGACCAGGATGAAAACTGAAACGTTTTGCTACAGTGTAATTTTATAACAATTCAGGATGACAACTGAAACTTTTTGCTACAGTGAAAAGCACAAGAAATTTCATGGAGCGTTACTCTATAATGATTAAGCAATTATGAATAAATGACTTGCCAGAACACTACATTCAACCTGTTATTTTTGATGGGCTTTGAGGCTAGTATACAATAATTTGTAGCACACTGTTTGAAACTTGAGAGAAAACTAAAGGAACTAGTACTTAACAGTTCCTTTCAGTTCATTAATATGTTTAATACATGCAAAAATGAACCAAAATTGGTTTTTATTAAGTCAGTTGATAACTTCAGTTTTCTGTTGGATTAACACATCCTTAGTCCAGGAAAGTAATTGCCTCAATAAATGGATTAACATGACACTCTGTAATGTTTATAAAAATCTCTCTATATAGTATAAATCATGCATATATCAGTTCCTATTGTCACTTTTAGTGACTATACTACTTAATATGCAATCACTTACATATTGCAGGGAAAAATATTATGAAGACCAATGGAATAGCTAGGAGATATGTATATAAAATATCCTTTTAGCATACACATCTCACAGTAAATAGTCATTGTTTGCAAGAGTACACTACTAACTTTTGATCTAAACATTGTGCTTTTGTGGAAGAGAGAAAATTTAACTCGAGTAATCAAAGGGCTGTAATCTGTAACCAATATAATTACCTTAAAACAAAGTGAGAGGAAAATAAAATCCATCACTTCCAAGAGTTGGAGGCAGGAGGATTGTGATGTTACAAAAAATAAGGAAAACATGAATAAAAAATATTTCTGGTGACCTTCTTTCCAATCAGCAACATTGCTATCAATTCTAGTTGACTCTCAAAATGCTAAGAGATCTTTGTTATATATTTCTGCTCACAAAACATTTTTTTTTTTTTTTTTTGTAACTCTTTTGCCACTAATTTTGGTAAGTGATGGGTTTACTTTCCCTACCCTTGTCCGTTCCTACATCTGATTGGGGCATGTTCCTCTTTGTTATTTCTGTCAGTATAAAAATGAATACATGTAATAAATCTAGGAAAATATGGATAAAAATATGGTGGAGACCTTCAAAATTATAAAAAACAGAAAGGAATCTATAGCAGAAAATCTTGAATTCCATGTTTCTGTTTTAAATGAATAAACATTTTGATATTTACTCATTTGATCAATTTGGTTCAACCATATATCAGATTCACATTTAAATACTTGAAATAAAAGGTAAATAAATCTTAAGTTAGCTAAAATGCTTACTGGTAATATAAAATTCAAATCATCATACAATTCATATGAGAAAACAACGTACCAAGGCGGTTTGTCCCAATGGGGAGCAGCCGTTCCAGCTGCTTTGGCATATCGATTTGCCATGGTAAGTGCTGCCCCGGTGAACTGGTGCTTGATACTTCAGTAAATCTTTTCTGACTTCCTAATGGACGTGGAACTGGTGATCCATGTTGACGGTTTTCTGGCCACATCTCCATCGTGTTTGTATTACATGATCTATATATTAAGATAAGAAAAATTATATAATATTCTCCCTTTATTACGGCAATAATTACATATTTGGTTAAATAAAAATCAATAGTATAAAGTTTCCAATACAGATAAATAAAACACATTACAATAAAAAAAGAAAGAGGGGCAAACCACTAATTATAATCTGAATCCCTTAAGATGAGGAATATGTGATTACCTATTTGTTTCAGTCAGAGAAACTGTAGATGCATAATGAAGTTTGGTGGCAGAATTAACGCTGTTATTTGCAGTTTTATTTATGTGATGTGTTGTGCTCACTGACCCAACAACTGAGAAGAATTTTGTTCCTTCTTGTGCATTTTTCTTTTCATTATGTGGTTCTGCTGTCTGAAAAGAACAAGAACAGCAGTGATCACAATTATAGTTTGTCAGGGAGAAACTAACAGTGGGAGAGGGGAGAGGAGGAAGTTACACATTGTTTGAGGTCACTGATTAATGACATCAGAAGAAAATGCATGCCTATTAACCACACATTCATCATGTAATTCATATGGGCTCACATTTTTCTTTCCGTTATTGCCATCACCAATAACCTACTGTTGATTGAAGGAAGAATATGAAAAGTAAATACATTATTTACCAGAAATGGATGTAGCAAGGAACATATTTTTCAGTTTACTCATTTATTTATTTAATTCACCATACAATACAATTAAATTTATTGGTTTTGTCATTGTACATTTATGAATACATAAGGTATACAATTATACACATTTTCTAATAACATGTAAAAATATATACAGGTACATGTATAAAACATACTCCTATTTATTCACAAATACTATTTTATAAAACAACAAAATCTGATGAAGTTTGACCTACTTAAAATATTCTTCTACATAAGAGTAAACATTTTCTACTAGATACAGCTTTAACATTTTCTTAAATACTTATTCTTCTCTCTTAATTTCCTGTCAGAGTTTGTTTTATAGTTTTACTTCCTGGTGTAAAAAAATATTTAAAATTTTACTTTTTAATCTCCTTTCTAAAAGGAGATATTATTTGATTTTGTGGAATGGGCATGGTAGAAACTGTTTGTAGCAAACTATTATAAGTGTGAGTTTAAGACAAATTTATAATGCCATAAATGTTCAAAATAAAATCGAAAGTTTCAAATAAGATTGGATTAAAAATGAGGACAATAAGGTTGTGTAACCTTGGTTAAAAGCTATAAATACCCACAGACATTTGGGTCTGCATGGCACTATGTAGGCAGGCATAGTTTGTGACCATCAAGTTTATGGTCTGTTAGTAGGTGCTAGTAATTAGGAAATTTCACCAAGCAAGTAACTAGAAGGGAACTTAGAATAATTTCAAGTACAGTGGAATGTAGAATCTGGTGAATGAAGATGACTAAACTTGAAAATTCTAGTACAATTTTTGGAATAATGATCAATTGTTTCTCTTAAACTTTCATAATAATTTGGGGTGTTTGTGAAAATATCTTTTCAGTGTTTGTGTTCCTTGAAGAATATCTGTAGTCTTTTCAAGTATTTTTGATGTTTGATAATGTTTGTAAAATGTGCAATCTGTTACCATTTTAACTTCAAAAACTTTTAAAGAATATATTATTTAAAACTTTATCTGTGACTTTTCTTTTTGTTGCAAACTCATTAACTCTTGTGGGAAATTAACTCAATAGTTTGGTGACTGAAGAATGAATCCATGCAGCTTTTAGTTAGGTATCGGAGGCATCATGAATAATAACCACCATCAACTATACAGTCAGAGCTTAGACTATTCCTTATGATTACCACAAGCAGGAAAAAGTTTAACAATCACTTGCAATAGAACATGCTGTAAAACTTGCAGAGTCCCTCAAACCACAACTATTTGTTGTATTCCTACCAAACAGGAAACTATACAATCTTTGGACATGCCGCAAGCATATATCACATATATTAACTTACTTGATTCCACTTCTCTAGTTCATATATAGGCCTCACCACAAAACAACTGTCCATCAGAACGAATGGCCACAGATGAACAGATTACATGAAGAATCTATACCATCCTATGGCAGTCTATGGCATGGCCACCACTCCAACTATCTTAACCACTGTATTACTGTGCACATTTCCAAAGTCTTTCCAGAAACTATAACCCCTCTTGAGTTCTATAGATGGGAACTAGTGTACCAACATATCTTCATATCACCAAGAGTGGTGGATGAATGGTTAATGTTCTGGGCTCTCATTACTGAGAACGTGGGTTCAAATCTCCGTCTGGCAATCCAGATTTGGGTTTTCCATGGTTTTCCAAAATTACTCAAGGCCATGGAAAATTATTTCCAGTTCCTTGCCCCCAGTCCTTTTCCACCTCTAATGACCTCAATGTCGACAAGGCATAAAGCCACCATAAAAAAATTATATATATTCCTCATTTCCTTGATAACAGGCATCTTCTGATCTCAGTCTTGAGTAAAATTTGGAAGTTACCCTATAAGTTATGAGATCCAAAAATGTCCAGACTAATAACTGAACTGACTGATATAATAAGAATGTGAAATATTACTATTAACTAACAATGCTACATGAGCAGTTTCAACTGTTTGGTTCAGTGAATTAATTCTCTGTACAAGTTTTAACAAGGTCAAATTTTGTATCTCACAATTTTTATGATGAGTTTAAAAAAATAGTGGAATGGATATTTGAAATTTTGTGAAATTGTGAAATCTAGGAAATGATTCAAGAAGCATTATGAAACAATGCTCCAATCTGTAAGCAATGATGATGGACATTCCATAAGGACTTCATACCTACATACATCTGCACAGTCAACTACATACACAATACAATTCTACAAATAGGTAAATCTTGTCCACTACTCACAACTTTCTGGTCATCTTATCATGACTGCTACATTCACTTCTTCACATCTGTACTTTTATAGACTTGTACTATACAATTTTTACAAAAATATGTTTAGTATAATGTATTTACAAATTAACATGGATAAATGGCGTATTCAAGCTTCATTCACACTATTATAAACACTTAATTTAAACATCCAAACAATTATTCAGGTAAAGATTCATGCTGCCATGGTTTGGTCACTGTTTTATTAGAGAAAAGATACTGCTGATGATCCAACCTAGAATGACAGCTTGGATATTTCAACAGTTGTTAAGAGATGGAAGCTTGAGGCTACGCAGGTTCATTTTTAGTCCTCCATCTTGTTTGATTTGGTTACCAAACCAGCTAAACCTTTAACTTGTTGAGAGGTTTGGCTTGTTTCTAAGCAGAATGCATAAATGCCAACCCAACAAACTCAACAAGAAAGTAGCCATTGTAAGGTATCTATTAAATTTTGTAACTGGATGATAGAATTTTATTCCCAGAACCACGAGTTAGACTAATTATTAGTATTGCATTTCTATAGTCAGTTTCTATGTTTATTCAAGTGAAAGCAGTTTTACAGTTGTTGAGATAGTATTTTGTATTTCATCATTCTTCAGCATTCGCCTGGAACGATATTTCGAAAGTTCATATCTAAATTATTTCTTTCCGTCTAAAATAGTAAAGTTACAGAATTTTTAATAATAACAAAAGTTAACATTTGCTACCAGATCTAGTGATCTGTAAAATTTCAAAGAGATAGAATTATTTTTATAGTCAAGGTTAAATTAGATGATGCAAGGATTTCAGACATGTGATTTGATATGTGATGACCCTGCCAGAAACTATACATGCAAATAAGGAAAAGAATCCATTCCCACGGTTTGTGAGAGAGCAGTCGCCAGGAATCTTCGAGAAGTGGGGAGCTTGAAGTGATATAGACGAGTACGCCCAGTTGGTTGGCATCAGTCGTACAGAAGCAGTCGTTATGCTCAGTCGGCAAGGAACAGTGCAAGCGATAACATGTAGCTCAGTCTTCAAGTATCAGTGCACAAGACAAGACGCAAACTGGTGTAGTAGCAATCAGTTAGCTTTGAAAACCTGTAGGTTCGTGAATATGCAGTGTGGATCATTCAGTTTTATTATAATGTCGTGTTAAGATAGTATTTCGCCAAATGAGGCCTCGGGATTGTTTAAATTGAACAAACAGTTGAACAATGGGAGCGTGTGATTCACTTTTATTTAATTTCTCTAAATAAAAGTTTGAACTGTGAATGATGGGGTGTGGTCTGGCTCAAACGGTTAATCGAATCTGCAAAAAATTTCTTTGGTAAATTTGTCTGATTGCCTGTACAGTTTGTGACTTTGAAAAATCTGAAGAATATAGTTATTCAAATGACAATGAACTCTTTATCATGATTTAACTTATACCTTTCTGTAGCTTTTGCTTTAAATAAGCTATGTGGCGACCGGATTCTTCTACATGGAGAGCCATACCATGTACTACTAGGGAAAATATAATGTGGTAGTATCCCGTTCCTTTCCACATAGGCAGTAGGTTGCCCAGCCTTAAATCAGCCACTCATTCTGAGTCAGGCGCTGTTTGTAGCCACCCCTCTGGGGTACAGTCGATATGTACACTCTTTATTTTAGCCGCGAGTGGAACTGTAACAACCTAGGCTACACACGGTCAGAGCTAAGATCCAAGCTTTATGCAGAACCGCACTACAAGCAAAGCATCTTACATTATTCAACTCATCCTTCATGAAACCAACAACCTTTGTGTTATAGGGTTCTATCTTGAAATTATTATCAGTCTGATATCCAGATGTGTCAAATTCAGCAATGTTGTGTTTATTATACAGATCATAGTCATTCACCAAATAGATGAAACTTTCTGTGTCCAAATAAAGCGGTTTGGGCACCTAACCTGAGAAATTCATAATGAAACCAGTGTAGCGTCAGTTTGGATATGTCGAAAATGCACGACATAGACAGGCTGAAAATGGTCACATATTTATAGTATGGCCAGTTATCAGTAAACAAGCACTGTAGTGGTCTACCAAGCCAGTGCAAAATTTCATAGTGTTTACAAATGTTCTCCTTTGTTTTTTCTAAAATTCAATTGTTCCTCAATTTTCTTGAAATAAGATGTAGCTAAATGACACACATATCGAGAGAGATGTAGTCCTTCAAACATGGCAATTGTTTTAAGGAATATAAAGCGATGTATCTTTCCTAACTTCAATCCTAAACCTACAGATTGCTAGAGAACTCAGTATTGGAGAATGTACCAAACATTGTTCTCTTACGTAGTCGTCAGCCTGGGTGTGGTAGTACCAGGGATTGCTTCATGGCCTGTTCATGGCGCTAGGTCTGCTACATACCTGTGTTTATCCAGGGGGATCATCAACTGAACCTCTAGAACAAAACCTTGGGCAAATCAGCCCCAGCACTTTTGAAGTCTATGGTAGCAATCTGTTCAGCTGATAACCAATGAAGTATTCTAGAGGGAAGATACTCTGACAAGAACTAGCTGTCCAGATTGTTTACATCGAAATACGTGATGACATTTTTAGGTGCCTCAGGGTTGTACTCTGACATGTACTGGTGATTTGCCTTGGCATACCAACAGAAGCACTAGAAAAGACCTCCACGAATTTCACATTTGCAAAAAGAGTAACATGTACACGACTATCACAAGGAAGTTTAAGACTCATGGTAACTAACATGGCCTGTCACAGTAGGCCCAGAGCTGTGAAGTAGTGATTGGTGTCCTGGATGTATATCTCATACATACAGTCCTAAATATTTAAAACAGATCCATAAGTATCTGCAGATCTATGTACATGTACAGGGTTGCATATTCATCTAATGGTTGCATCCGGAAAACAAGCCAATCTTGTGTCACATATTTGTAGAATCTCCGTAATCCTGGATTCTGACAACAAACAACAAAATTTTGTTTTTGGAGGAAGTGTGGCCTTGGAGAGTTTGGTTCATGAATCTGTGTATCCAGAGGGGAAGACACCATTTCCCTTAACAAGTTGTGATTTTTCGGGGTCTACAAAATGCATACTTGTAATAAGCAGTCTCACACTCCTCAAGGGTTTGAATCAGCTTATCTAACATCAAGGTTTTGTCTTCTTTGTTGGGTAGATTAACTCTTCAGCAACTACAGTGGAGCAATAAATCATGACAGTCCACAAGACCTTTGCATCAATAAGTGTTGCAAGCATTGTAAGCTACCTTACTCTCTATTTTCGAGATTCAGTTAAAATCCGTCAAAGTTTGAGGTTAACATCAGTACACGATACCATAGTTGAAATAGAAATAACAACATTTTAAGACCAGAAAAGTAAATAAACCACACATAGCAACCATAAATAAGAAGTTTCTAGTAAAATATAAACCATAAACTTACCTAAATGAGCGTAATCCATAATAATTCTGAAGCAAAATACACAGGTTTGTTTACCCGACCACAACGCTAATATTCCACTAAATTAAACACTGTAAAGCACTTTAATAATTAGAATTTCACCATCTGATATTAAATTCATTAATAACTCGCAGTTCCAGACGAATTTAAAACAGTAAATAGGAATTTTAAAGCATCTCCACATGGGATTTAGTTTAATATTTAATTCCACCACATCTAAATAATTTCAGAGCTGTAAAAGTAGACTTAACCAAGTAAAATAACCAGCAAGTCAATATTCTTTAAGTTTCCGGTAACCATCAACTAATAGAAAGAAAATATAAGTAAATAAAAGTCAACCTGGTGATGGCGTCGTAGCAACGAACTTTTAAGATTTAATTTCTCCCCAACTAACATCTTTCACGAAATAAAAACTTTTCTAAAGTACTTAAATTAAATAAAGGTTCAATTTAAATTTAGTTTTAGGCCACAACTGTCTTTAAATAAAAAGTGAAGTTTCGATTGCACAATCTACGAAAACAGTAAAACTTAGAAATTCTATAACTTCTGATAGCCTTAACCGATTTAAAAGATTTTTAGACCACTGGACTCGGCAGGAGCCGGGGAACACTTTGAAAATAATATTAACTTGAGATTTTAAAGGTTTGCGGCGTCACATTTTTCATGTGACGTAGGATGACGTATCACAATACTCGAAACAAATGTGCTTTTAAATTAACCAACTTTCAAAATTCATTTTCACCGGTCTGGAAGCTCTAAAAACAAAACCAAACACACCACTACACTTTTCTCATTACGCTCTTCATCTTGTGATTTTCTGGTAACACTCAGTTAACAGATCCTTTTTCTAGATAGACTATTGTCTAGGTCAGTAGACCACTTTGATAAAAGTGACCCGCACGCCATTTTTATCACATTTTGCTGAAGTATCTTGTCGAGGTTAAGATGTAGAGCTCTGGTAGACAAGTTCAAACAAGACCGGCTCAGACTCGCGGTGGCTTATGGGTAGACAGGATTAGAACAGTATGGCGGACCGGCGCCATTTCTAAAAGGGCATGGCCAAAACAAAACTCAAAGACTTTACGACATGTAAACTTTCAACTTCATTCGGGGTAGTGCGGTCTGTTCTGTTTCATGACTTGTGATCTTCGGCAAATGATTTTCTCCGATTGCCATTGCTAACTGTGACTTTTGTAACTTCTGTGAAAAATTTTAAGAATATATATATTTCAGTTATCCGGATTTAGACTTTCATTTCTACTTTAGTACCTTTCTTACAGGAGGTTAATCTGTAAGTGGCGACTGTGGTAATCTTTACAGTTAGCATTCTACACGGTTATAGGACTTTTTCTGAACTTTGACTACTTTTTGGATGACTTGAAGCTTAGGTGGACAAGCCGATACTAACCCCGTATGCCGCTTCGACCCTAGCAGCATCTATCATATCAGTGCATAGCAAGAGTTATTCACATATTGAGGATCTATCTAGATGCAACATGTTTTAATCCAGCAATAATGACACATACCATTACCATCCATGATCATTAAAATATTTATATGGTTATTGTGTTTTTCTGTAGTACTGTGTAGGAGATTGATGGCTATGTGTTTCTCTTCACTATTTTTCTCCAGACCAAACACATTTTTGAATAATCTGGAATCTGTCACTCAAGTTTGGAAATGTCTGATAATTTGACAGGAAACTCAATACCATTGAAATCTAATCTGTCAGTGGAGTATGCTTCATGATATATGAAACCTCTTTCTATTGATTTGGCCCAATTAATTGAAAAGTAAGAATCATACAGAGAAACCAGGGCTTGTCTTTGTTTGCAACATTGACTACAGCCTCCTTTGTTTTAATGACAAGTGCCAGAGCACCATAGGATGACCTTGTTTACAGTGGATAAAATTTAGCAATATTTTTGTAGATGGATATGATTTGATTAAAGAATTTTTCACTGTTAATTATTCATGATTTCTGACATGATACCAATCATCTAGGGAAGTACTTGTTGGAAGAGCGCACATATTAGTCCAAAAGTATAAAACAGTCTGACAAGTTGTGGTCATTGGCTTGTTGTAGGGATGGCTGTGGACCATTGGCTAGTGTAGGTGACAGGTTGTGGCCAGTAAACAACTGCCTGGATGGTCGAGGCGATCGGCTATAGACAGGCAACCAGTTGTGGCAAATAGACTGGCACTTGTATGTTTGAGGCAATCAGCTGTGGCTATGTGACCAGTTTTGACTGCTGGTTAATGTACCACGAACCGTGGCTGGCAGATGTTGGCCACGTGATCAGTTGTTGTTGAAGTGGAATGGCACTACTGTCAGCCAGGTGACCAGCTGTAGTTAGCTGGGTGCTTATTGTTGCACAAGCACCTCCCATGCTATCCACAGAGCAGTCGAGGGGGGGGGGGGGCACGCTGATGATTTTAGGGTAGCTCTGTCTTTTCCTCGAGAAATAGAGATTTGTTAAAAGCAAGATATGAATAATTAAATTGAACATGAAATTCCAAGGAGGATAGTGAAATCACGAAGTAAAATTATAATCAAATGAGAAATTTCCTTATTTGATTATAATTTTACTTCCTGATTTCACTATCCTCCTTAGAATTTCATGTTCAATTTAATTATTCATGTCTTGCATTTAACAAATCTCTATTTCTCAATTATATTTAACAAGTGGTGAGGTAACTTTAGGTGTGATACTAAGGATTCCTTTTTTTCACCCCTTAAACACAATTTTAGTTTCAAACTGTTATTGTATTATTACTTTCTTTTAATTTAGCTTTCATTTGACAGTAATTTTAATTTTGAATCTGTTTTATTAAAAAAAAAGTCGTATTTTTTTTTTTCTTTAAACAAATACTTAGAATTTAGCTACTAACTCCGATTTTTGTCAGAAAGTCTATCTCAGTACTAACACCATATTGTGGTATTTAAATTTTGTTTACCTTTTTTTTTTTAATAAGTGCCTTTTCAATGTTTAGGGGAAATTGTACAGTCAGCACACAAAAGAGCTGACTTCTTGATTATGTCACCAAGTTCCTTGTAACCATATGGCGGGTAAAACTTTCAAACTGAATTGCCTTCATAAATAATTTAACAGTCCTACAAATATTACCTTAGAATGCTTGTTTTTAACTGTATTATCTGTGTGTGAAGCTATCTGTTTACTTTGGTCGTTCACTTTTTTATAACACGGTACAGGTCTGATTTTTACTTGAAAAGTCTTTCAGTATTAAATGTTGGGTCATTTAATTTTTTTGCAATATTAGAAGCTTTATGATGTCTTCTCCTACGGGTTCTGTAAAGCTATTCCTGTATTATATGCTGAGTTAGTGAGAAGCAGATTCTGTGTAGAAGACACAGTACCTGTAAATCAGCTGTAGCACAACATTCTGCTGATAGTAGGCACACTATTTTATTCAGTGACATGAGAGACATGAGTGTACTGAATCAGGAAAGCAGATGGTGGCCCAGGCAAATCATACAAGCATTGGAAATAAAAAAAGACCAGATAATATATATGCGGACAGTGGGCTACAACTTGACAAAATATGGTCATGCTTGATTAGAAAAATGCGGGATGCAAGCCCCTGTTGGACCGGCCACAATGGCACACTGACTGAGGAAGTCTGCACACCTACCTGTAAATTCATTCAGAGGCAGCAAGATTATCTGAAATTATATTGTATCCACTATATTTCTCATGGCAGTGCATATGGCTAGGGTGGTAAAGAAGCCAGACAGAAGTAATCTTAGTTGTCCGGGTTGAACCACGTCAATTTGTCGAAACCTAACATTTCGGCCATCATTTTGTGGCCTTCTTCAGATTATGGTCAGAAATTATGTAAAGCATTTATCTCTGCAGTTGCAAGTTAAAGCACCTGTCGCCTACTAATGGCGGTGAGATAATAATAACCAATTTAGCAAATATAACGTAACCAACTAGTGCTGATAATTAATTTAAAAAAAATAGTGTAAATATAAATTGATACTGATGGTGAAAATAAATCGCAACTGAACTGAATGTGGATACACTGTGATGTGGTTGTTACTATAATCTTACCAAATGGACAGGACCTAGAATTTATAAAAGTTTCACATTACAAGTAAATATATAACTGTTCCGGGTAAAAATTAATTGGTACTTTGAGTAATAGCACTGAGCAGAATTTTAAAGGTGAATTTTTATAGAACATGAATGAAAATTGGTATTATAATTAATAGGAGAAATTGTAATTAATTCTGTTCTTGTAGCAAAACCTAACAGATTGTGCAATATTATTTATATGCATTAATAACAATTATGTAATTCTGATCGTTGTAAGGCTTTATACAGGTATGTCAGCAATGGCAGAAGTGTAGTAATGACGATATTAAGAATGCCGCAAAAGGCAGATGCAAAATGGTTGACGAGTTACTCAGCTAAGTCGGCTCTGCTGACTTTAGCATGAGCAACCGTAGTTCACTGCCACTCAGACGCAAACACATAGCGTCAGCATATAAACATTCCCAACTGCCGAGTACTGCTGAATGAGCACATTGCAATATCATTTTTTTATTCTGTTGTTCAAGAAGATGGGAAAAAATCATGCATTGTAATTTGAAACATTATTGTAGACAACAGACTATGAAATGAATAAGTGTAAAATCAACGTATTTCTAATTGATTGTAAAACTTTTTCAGAGTCACCAAGTCGGTCAGCATCCAAAAGGGGAGATGTTCTACTCCTGGGCCACGAAGGTAAAACACTTCAAACAATCGCTGATAGCAGAATGGCATGTTACGTGCCAAATTCTAAAGTTTTTTGTATTGTCCATGACTGTATCAGTTTGTAATTACATAACTTGTAATTTATTGTCTTGTAAATCCTTGAACACAATGAGAGCCAGAAAAATACTAATCATCACATGTACAACCAGAAAAAGGTACAGCCAAAGAATTTATGCAGTATTAACGCACCTGAAGGAAATTGATATGCACTATTGTTATATCATGATATCTTGTATTGTACTGAATTGTATTTGTATTCAAATGTATCCCATAATTTCATTTTGTGGCATCAATGTATAGATGAAACTTGTGTAATTTTGAAAGGCAAATTGTAAGACAACAAATGCAACAAATTTTTTGTATTTATGTAAAGACATTCTGTATGTAATCATAATGGCCCTTGTAATGTTGGAATCAATGTGAAATTGTAAAGGCATGGCACGTGGAATTTTTTGATTTAGTTTTGGATAGAAGAACTGATTCTAAGGATATCTGCAATTCTTCTTCATTAGAAGGGGCTTCATGAGGCACTATCTCTTGTATCTTGGCAAATCAATAAAGCACGTTTGGTTGCGCACCCTAAGAGACGTATACAAGCTTGTATATTAACAGCAATTATAAATCATGTTGAAAACTATTGTAAAACGGATTGTGTATATTATGTGATTTAGTGATTCAAATGTGTGGTATGGAAACAATATGAATTAAATTTATTGGGAGCTCTAACTGGTCAAGCCATGAGGAGCGTACTTAGTAAGCCAGTGGCTAGGCAGGCTGATGTTGAATCACTTTATGTTGGTACTCCCACCATTTGCGGGGCTGGAGGGGCTGGAACGTGGTAGGTCAGGTTAAGTACGAAGATACAAAAAGTTTCGATGGCTATACACTCCAAAATTTATCGCTTTTTTGGGAGGATAGTTGTCATGTGCCATGCCTGGGTTACTAACAACATCAGCGGAGGTGAGGCAATGTTGAGGCAACTGTGGCGTTAGTGGGTCACATCAGCAGTAATTGCGTATATAATGGAAGGCACAAGACAGTGGTTGGTTGAACTAGGTCGGTCGGCGGACGTCGCACCAAAGTTATCACCGGGCCGGTCGGCCAGCCTGGGCCCGAACACCGGACTCCCAAGCCTCGCTACTGCCTCCGCCCTCTGCTCTGCTCTGCTCTAAACTTATAAGCAATTGTATCTATATCTGCTGGACCGTAGTACCACTCTATTGTATTTAGCCAAGACTATGCATCTTTCTTATTTTTCCTTTCTATGAAAGGGTTGTAAATATACTACTGTATCTTCCACCACTGTTTTATTAGTAGCAGTAATAGAAGCATGCACTCCCACATTATAGACCATAACACTGATTAGCTCCTTCCGAGTAGTCGAGCTACTTGACTAAATGTTCCCACAAGTACCTACCCTGTGTCCCAATCTGTTCAGGGGACGGTAGATACTCCTTCATACCATTGGAAGTTAGCTAAGTGCTTCTGTTATGAATTCTAAGAGAACAGGAACGCGACAGACGAAACATTTCCCAACAGCGGAAGTCTGCACAAGCCAGACAGAACTTGTGCAATTACATCACATCACAAATGCACAAAGAAACCAGACAGAAAGAAATGGGTACCACTGACAAAAAAAAAAAAAAAAAAAAATGTTAGTGGCGCTGTGGGAGCAGTAATTAAATGCCAACAAATGTAGGGCTATAGCTTTTGACTTTCACTTATCACCTCAGAGCGTGGTATCGAACATAAGTTTACCATCTACTCATGTTCAATTCTTTACAATTCAATATCGCATCAAATAAAATATTCCCTACTCTACGTTAATCAAATCCCCATCAAAATCCAACTATAATTTAATGTGAGTATCACAATTGAAGAAAAGTCATGCACTAATTATCAGTAGGACCACAGGCACTCCATTTATCAAAACTCTACATCTACATCTACACTCTGCAAATCATAAATACTGTGGGTGGCAATGGGTACTAAACACCAATCCTAATTGTGTACATTCCAATCCCAAACAGAACGAGGAAAGAAGGAATACATAAATGAATCAGTACAGCATCTTATTTCTCGAATCTTATCCCTCCTGTCATTGCGACCTAATAGGTTGGTGGAAGAAGTATTTCGTTGCACTCGTAAATGAAAGATTTTCACATATTCTCCAACAAATTCAAATGAAAATGACATCGTCTGTCCGCCAAACAATCCCAGCCCAACCCACGTATCAGTGACACTTACGTAAGGACTGTAACTAGCAGTCACAAATCGAGCGGCTCTCCTCTGTACTTTGTCTATCGTGTCAATCAATCCCTTGCGATATGGATTCCAAATTCCACAACAGCATTCCAAATGCAGACGCACTAGTGTTTTGGACGCTATTTCCTTTGTATCAGCATTAAAACTTCTCAAAATACGATCTATGAATCGTAATTTAGAATTAGCTTTGTCTACGACGGAAGTGTAAGTCCCATTTTATGTGGCTTTGTAATGTTACGCCTAGATACTTCAGGGAATCTACAGTGTCAACAACTGAATTGTTAACTTTTGCACTCATGAGGAAATGGGGTCTTTTTAGTACTTATGTGCATTGCGTTTCACATTTTGCAGTTAAGTGTAAGCTGCCATTTAGGGCACCATTCCGAAATAACATCCAGAATGCGCTGAATTTCTAAGCAATCGTTGGAGCACCTCACTTCCCTATAAATAAGAGTATCATCAGCAAAAAATCGCATCCTGCAATTAACGTTGTCACCGATATCGTTTATAAAAATTAAGAATAGAAGTGGTCCTATTACACATCCATGAGGAATGCCCGAAGTAACATCTGGCTTAGAAGAGGCTTCCCCATCAACAACGACATACTGTGGCCGACCAATTAGAAAATTGCTTATCCATTCGCAAATCTGATCAGATATACCATACGCTCTAATCTTCGCTAAAATTCGGTTGTGTGGTACAGGGTCAAAAGCTTTCTGAAAACCCAAGAAAATAGCATTAACTTGTGATATTGCATCAATAACTTTCATTACATCATTCGAAAATAGAGCCAGTTGTGTTTCAGTTGATCAGTTCTTTCAAAATCTGTGTTGGTTAGCTGCAAGTAACTCGTTTACATCTGAAAACTTCATAACGTTAGAGCATATGACATGCTCCAGAATTCTACTGTAAACAGATGTTAGAGAAATGGGGCGATAATTCCTAGGATCTCTCCGATCTCCTTTCTTGAAAATGGGAATCACCTGCGCTATTTTCCAGTCAGAAGGTACTTTTCTTTCTTCTAAAGATATATGAAATATATCTGACAGAAATGGTTCTATTTCTTCCGCATATTCCGAAAATACTCTTACTGGTATAACATCGGGACCCGGCGCTTTCCCCCACTTTAGGAGCTTTAATTGCTTTATGATACCTACACTATCAATTTGTACTGGATCCATCTCAAATTCTACACGCCGTGGAAAAACGGGAATGTTTTCCATGTTTTAATCAGTGAAGGAATTTTTAAATTCAGTGTTACTTACGGTAGCCTTGTTGTGGCTGTCATCAACTTCCTAACCGTCTTGTAGTAGAACTGGAATATTGTTGCCGCATTCACATATTTTTTTTACTTATGACCAAAATTTCTTTGGATTTTCAATGAGGCTCTTGGAAAGTGACTTGCAACAAAAGTCGTTAAAAGCCTCGCGCATCGCATTCTTGACCTGTCCTCTTGTCTCAGATAACTTTTCTAAATCAGTCCTATACAAGTCCTTCTTGAGCGTGCATGTATCTTCCTTTGCTTTTTAAGTAACCTTCTAACTTCACGTGTATACCACGGGGGATCATTCCCATCCCTGATTGTCCTATCGGTATATGTAAGTCCATACCTTCCTGACTATATTTATGAATCGAAGCCACATCTCTTCAACCGAGCCTCTTCCTTATATAAAGCTAATGTAATTATCCCTCAAAACGTTCTTAAACTCTCCTTTGGGACCTTTTCGAACTTAAACGACCTTTTTTTTTTTTTTATTTGCACGCGGCTGTTAATTTTACTGTAGCAATTACAGCTTTATGATCACTTATTCCCGTGGTGGTAGAAATGTCCGTGAATAATTCAGGCCTATTTCTAATGAGAATATCTAGAATGTGGCACCACGTAGGTTCAGTGATGAGCTGCTCAAGATTAAGATCAGAGAAAAGGTCAAGAATAATCTCACAGGATATTTTATGCCTGCCACCAGTAACGTTGGCGTAATTAGTCCAGCCGATATACGGAAAGTTGAAGTTACCTCCTAGTATTATTCCATGATCCGGAAATGGACTAGCTATATTACTTACGTTATTTCTTAAGGCCTCAGCAACACCTACATACGCATCTGGTGGATGATAGAAAGACCCTATTACAAGTTTTGTCCTAGCTACTTTTAGTCTAATCCATAGGATTTCACAGACCATAATAATATTTATTTCCTTACACGACAGGTGTTTTCTATCAGCTATAAATATACCACCTCTATTTGAATATAACCTATCCTTACAGAAAACATTCATTCTATTGTTAAAAACTTCTGCTGAACTTATATCCAGTTTTTAGCAGCTTTCATTACCTAATACGATATCAGCTTCTGTGCTACAAGCTGAGGCTGCTTATTACAAACACTTCCACAGTTAATAATGAGTACTTTTAATGGTCAAGATTGATTTAAGCTACTCCTAACATATGGTGCCTAATTTAATTGGGCTGCCTGTAACTGTAATCACAGTTTCAGGTCTTCCTCCCTCAGCCTAAAAAATCCCCGAATGCACTCCACATGGCCCCTGCCACCCATGTAGCTGATTCACGTATGTAGTGCACACCTTATCTATCCAAGGGAACCCTACATGACTCGACCCCAGGGCGAAGATCTAGGAATCTGCAGCCATGATTATTGCAGAAATGTCACAGTCTCTGGTTCAGACCCTAGACTCAGCTCTGAACCAGAGGTCCACAGTCGGTTCTATCGACAATGCTGCAGGTGGTTAACTCATCCGAAATCTTGAGGTCATCAACTACAGATCTCACCCTATGAGCATGCCGCCAGAAGGAAGAGAGGATACCCTTCGACTCAAGGTGGCAAGCATTTATTGATGCCGACATGAGCTACAATCCGCAGCTGGCTACACCTCGTCTGCTCAATGGCATCCGGAATGGCCTGTTCCACATCTTGGATCAGCCCTCCCGGAATGTACAATGAATGGATACTGGACTTCATCCCCGACCTATTTGCCATGTCCCTAAGGGGCTCAATCAAATGCCTAACGTTGGAGCTACCTATCACCAGAATCCCCTTCTGTAATCGCTCAGACCTAGCGGGCGGGGGGGCTGGCAACTCGCAGATTGACGATTGTGGAACTGAATCAGATCCAGATAACACATCAAACCTGTTGGACAGTGGTATAGGCTTGCCCTCCATCGATTCAGACCTGTACGTCTGCCCCCGCATGCGGCGTCGGCGTCTGGAGACTACGCGCCAGACACCATCAGGTGACTGCCGCACAGGCTCCGAAGTCTCAGCCTGGGCTGCAGGTATGATGTTTGGTAGGGGAGAACCTGTGAGAACACTACCTTGATCAGGGTAACCCCTTCCACATCTGCTGCAGTCACCTACGGCAGGTACCAGACTTGTAACTTTTGTTAGCAAAGCTGCAAGCTGAGCGCGAAGATCAGCCACCTCAACCCATGTCTGCACACAGCAGTCACAGTCCCCACACATATTACTTTGAAAAACAAAAACTACGGAGAGGATGAAAGATGAACTAACCAAGTGATCCAAATAAACTGTTCACAACTTACTGACAACCGCTAGGCATGACCTAAATAAAACCTACTGAGGAGATAAATTTAGAACAGACGATGTATACTGCACTAAGTAGATAATAGGACGTTCTGATAAACAGTGTTTAGCCAAGTACTGTACTAAAAAAAACGAATAAGCTCTATATACTTTCCTGTAGAGAAAGAAAATAATTATATGCAATCATGATTACAGCACGCTGCTGCAATTCAATTAACGCAAATAAAGCAAACGCTATCACAAAACTTTAAATTAATTAAACAGATTGCGGCACTCATCACAAAGGTTGCTGGAGACCAACTCCAACAATATCCTACAATTATTCTTTTTCATGGAACATTTTCAACCAAAAATGATAATGAATTTATATATCTCTGAGTTTTCTGACATCACATTAAACTCAAACAGATCTTGATATACCTGTATTGCCACATATTGTACATTATCTGAATCTCCATCGAAATCGAAAATCCGAACAGTATTTGTCGTGAATTGCATTTGATGCAAGATTATCCTAAATTTCTTATTTTTTTTTTTGATGTCACATCAGAAATAAACATACCCCATATCTCGAGCGTGACTATGCACATTAACTGAAAGATCATCAAAATTTGGCTGTGTATGTTAAAATAGCAGTATGCTAGGAACAAAGAGACACAACAGGAACAGGGACAAATTAATGTTCCAGTGTATCAGTCATGATGATTTTAGTGATTTCTTGGATGGTTCCACAGTGCCTGTTTCAGAAACTGCCAAAGAAAATAACACATTAACTTTTTTATTCACAATAAGCAGCAACACTCACTAACGTTTCTTAGGATAGATTATCTTACTAACCCTGATACAATTAAAATCCTGAATTAAAAAAGAAGAAGAGAGAAAACAGATCTAGCTATTGTTTACTAAATACTATACAACTAATTAGATTGAAATGATTGTGACAGCTATGTGTTAATGATTTTATAGAATTAATTTAGGTTATGGGTAATATAAGCTGTAATTTAAAGTAGTCCTGAAGAAATACACATGCAAGTTTGGATTAAAAAATAACCAGAATTTCTTTATAGAAAGCTTTTACTTTATTGTTTTTCAAATACAACCTTAATCTGCTTCAAACTACTCTCCATTAGCATTATAG
Source organism: Vandiemenella viatica (assembly GCA_031002005.1). Taxonomy (NCBI): domain Eukaryota; kingdom Metazoa; phylum Arthropoda; class Insecta; order Orthoptera; family Morabidae; genus Vandiemenella; species Vandiemenella viatica. The sequence continues at coordinate 27,252,909 of CM061921.1, forward strand.
CACATTTCCAAATGAGAGCTGTATGCGCAGGATCATTGTCATGATGCAGGAACAGCTCTACAACATTCAACAAAGCCAGATGTTATCTACATTTACATCCATACTCTGCAATACACAAACATTGTGGGTAGCAGAGGGTGCTAAGCACCAATCTTAATTCTGGACATTCCAATTCCGAATAGCACGAGGAAAGAAAGAATACAGAAAAGCATCAGTACGGCATCTTATTTCTCGAATCTTATACCGCTGGTCAATGAAACCCAAATAGGTTGGTGGTAGAAGTATCTCACTGCACTCATTAATCATAGAATTTCACATATTCTCCAATAAATTCAAATGCAAATGACATCGTCTGCCTAACAAATGATCCAATCCCACTCTATGTATCAATTCTGTCGTGCTTTTATAAGAGCTGTAGCAACCAGTCATAAATCGAGCAACTCTCCTCTGTACCCTCCCTACTGAGTCCATCAATCCCTTGCGATATGGATCCAAAACTTCACAACAGTAACCCAGATGCGGAGGCACTAGTGTTTTATACACTATTACCTTTGTATGAGCATTACAATTTCTCAGAATATGACCTATGAATTGTAATTTAGAATTAGCTTTGTCTACAACGGACATTATGTGCAAGTCCCATTTCATGTTGCTTTGTACTATTACCCCCAGATACTTTAGAGAATCAACCGTGTCAACAACTGGATTGTTTACTTTGTATTCGTGAGCAATCTGATTCTTTTTGATACTTTTTTGCATTGCTTTGCACTTTTTGCAATTAATGAAGCTGCCATTTATGGTACCATTCAGAAATAGCATCCAAATTGTGCTGAAATTCTAAGCAATCATCAGAGCATCTTATTTCCCTATAGATAAATCATCGGCTAACAATCGCAACCAGCATTTAACGTTGTCACCTAGATCGTTTATAAAAATTAAGAAAAGAATTGGTCCTATTACACTTCCTTGAGGAATGCCTGAAGTAATATCTATCTTAGAAGAGGCTTCCCTGTCAACAATGACATACTGTGATCAAGCAGTTAGAAAATCATGTATCCATTCCAAACTCTGATCCAATATACCCTATGCTTGAATCTTCAATAAAAGTCGGTTGTGTGGTACAGATTTAAAAGCTTTCTGAAAATCCAAGATATTGCATCAACTTGTGTACTTGGATCAATAACTTTCATTACGTCATGGGAATATAGGGAAAATAGAGTGTCACAAGATCTCTTCTTCTGGAATCCATGTTGACATGGTGTAAGTAACTCGATCTCTTCTAGAAACTTCATAATGTTAGAGCATACAACATGTTCCAGAATTCTTCTGCATAAAGATGTTAGAGATATGGGTCAATAATTCCTAGGATCACGCGAATCTCCTTTCTTGAAAACAGGAATTACCTTGGCTATTTTCCAGTCAAAAGGTACTTTCTTATCTTCTAAAGATTTACGGAATATATCTGACAGGAAAGGTTCAATTTCCTCAGTATATTCCGAAAATACTCTTACCGTTATACCATCGGGACCTGGAACTTATCCCTTCTTCAGGAGCATTATTGCTTTACAATACCTACGCTATCATTTTCTACCGGATCCATCTCTAATCCTACATGATATGGTAAAGTGAGAATGTTTTCCATGTTTTAGCGTGTGAATGAATTTTTAAATTCAATGTTAAATACGGTAGCCTTGTCGCAGCTGTTGTCAACTTCCTGACCGTCTTGTATTAGACCTGGTTTATTGTTGTCACTACAACTATCCTTTGTTACATACGACCAAAATTTCTTAGGGTTTTCACTGAGGCTCAGAGAGGGAATTGCAATGAAAGTCATTAAAGGCCTCACACCTCGCATTCTTGAAATGTTCCCATTTGCCATTTCACTCATCTAAATAAGTCCACTGCATCATCCTTCTTGATTGTGCATGTGTCTTCCTATGCTTTTTAAGTAGCCGTTTAGCATCATGTGTATACCATGGTGGATCATTCCTTTCCCTGATTGTCCTATTTGATATATGCAAGTCCATACCTTCCCTGGCTATATGTATGAATTGATGCCACAGCTCTGCAACGGTGCCTCTTGCTACTACAAAGGTATGGCAATTATGCCTCAAAAACATTCTAAAAAACTCTTTTGAAGCCTTTTCGAATCTGTAAATGATCCTTTTTTTCTTTTAGTGCACGGTTGTTAATTTTACTGTAGCAATTGCAGCTTCATGATCACTTATTTCCGTGGTGGTAGAAATGTCCGTGAATAATGCAATCCTATTTGTAAACAGAATATCCAAAATATTTTCGTTACCATTAGGGCATTGTGTTGGTTCAGTTATGAGCTGCTCAAGATTGTGATCAGAGAAAAAGTCTAGAATGATTTTGCAAGCTGCTTTATCCCTGCCAACAGGAATGTGAATTTAATTAGTCCAGTCGATATATGGCAAGCTGAAGTCACCACCTAGCATTATTGTATGGTCCAGAAATTGATGAGCTATATTGTTTACATTATTACTAAAGGCCTTGGCAATAGTTACGGCTGCATCTGACGATAGAAGGAGCCGATCACAAGTGTTGTCCTAGCTACATTGAGCTTAATCCATAAGATTTTGCAGACAGTATCAACAACTATTACGTTACATGGGAGGTACTTACTAACAGCTGTAAGTAAACTGCCTCCATGGGAATGCAACCTATCCCTACGGAAAATGTTCATGCTGCTATTAAAGATTTCCACAGAACTTATATCTGGTTTTAACCAACTTTCTGTGCCTATTACGATATCAGTATCTGTACTACGAATAACATTTTCGGGTTCAGGCTGTTTATTACAAACACTTCTGCAGTAAACTACTAGAAGCTTAAATGTTCGAGAGTCTTTTAAGCTACCCCAAATACGCAGAGTTAAATTTATTTGGGCTGTCCGTAAGTGAACTTCCTGTTCAGGGTCATCCTCCCTCAGCCTAAAAACCCTCCCATGCACTCAACATGGCCCCTGCCAACCATGTAGCTGATTCACGTGTGTAGTGTACACCTGATATATCTAAGGAATCCCTACATGACTCAACCCCAGGGCAAACATCAAGGATCCGCAGCCATGACTATCACAGAAATGCCATAGTCTGTGGTTCAGCCCCTCAACATCGCTCTGAACCAGCGGTCCACAGTCAGTTTAATCGACAATGCTGCAGACAGTTAACTCAGCTGAAATCTTGTGGCCAATGGCCACAGAGTTCACCCTTTCTGCAAGTCGCACAACGGAAGAGAGGATAACCTCTGACCCTACATGGCAAGCATCATTGGTGCCAACATGAGACACAATATGCAGCTGGCTACACCCCATCCATTCAATGGCATCTGGGATGGCCTGTTCCACATCCTGGTTCAGACCCCCACTGCGTAACGTTAGAGCTGCCGACCAGTAGAATCTCCTTCCGCAGTTGCCCAGACCTAGCAGGCTGGGGGGCTGCCAACTCACAGGATGATGATTGCAAGACTGAATAAGTTCCAGGAAATACATCGAACCGGTTGGACAGTGGTAGAAGGTCGTCTTCCTGGGAATCAGGTTTGTACGACTGCACCTGTATACAGCATCGACGTGCAGAAACCACACACCAGTCACCACCAGGTGACCACTGCTCAGATTCCAACATCTCTGTCTGGGCAGCAGGTATGATGACTGGTAGGGGAGATCCTGCGAGCCGCTTAGTGTCTACAGGGTCACCAATACCACAAATACTGTACTCACTTGCAGCAGCTTCCAGCTGTAAAACTCTTGTTAACAAAGCTAGGTGCACAGATCAGCTACCTCAGGCTGCATCTCCACACAACAACCACAGTTCCTACACATGCTACCTTTCGTCACACAAAGAAAAACTGAGAAGTATACGGAAAAAAACAGACTCACTATGTGCTCTCAATAGCAGGCTTTTTTGTAGGTAAATAAATATACAAAACTGAAGCTAAAGCTATGTACACAATTTAAATTTACACAGAAGGTAGTACTTCACGTAACGGTTACCGGTGTACGACTGACTGCTGCTGCTGATAATCGAATATGCAAAGATGAAACAAAAGCTAACAACACACTTCAAATTCAATTAACTCAGAAGGCACTACTTCATGTAACAGTTGCCGAAGAATGAATGACTACTGGTGCTGCTAAACAAATATGGAAAGATGAAACAAAAGCTATCAACACACTTTAAATTAAACTATCACAGAAGGCACTACTTCATGTAATGGTTGCTGAAAAACCACTGACTACTGGTGCTGCTAAACAAATATGCCAAGATGAAAAAAAAGCTAATACACACTTTAAATTAAACTATCACAGAAGGCACTATTTCATGTAACAGTTGCCGAAGAATGACTGACTGCTGCTAAAAAAATATGCAAAGATCAAACAAAAGATATCTACACATTTGAAATTAAACTATCACAGAAGGCACTACTTCATGTAACGGTTGCCAGTGCGGGTATCACACTAAACTTCTGCACAGCCTTTTCATAATCTCCAAGTAGTATTGTTGACTTACTGACTGGTTTTTACAGAAAAATTCTTAGTCTACAATTCCTTTGATGTCATAAAAAACAATCAACCTCAACCTCAACCAAATTCGATTTCACATGATGTACTTTTTCTGGATGAGGTGAGCCAATTGATTTCTATTGACTTGACTGTTTTTTTACTTTCTGGATCATACCCATAAAAACCATGACCTGTGATGATTTTGTTGAAAAAATTTAGATCGTCTTTGAATACGTCCTTCATTTAACAACAGGCTTGAACATGACAATCCCTTTGATCTCCAATGAGAAGTCTTGGCACTAACTTTGCTGCCACTCTTCGCATCCCCAAATCAACGATCAAAATGTGCTGAATAGAGCTCCAGGACAACATGGATAAGTTATCCAGTTGGTTTATTGTGCTGCGTTGATCTTTGTTGATCGTATTACAAATTTTGCCAATGTTTTTCTAGCTTCAAGAAGTTGAAGGGCGACCAGAACTGGGCTGATCTTCAATTGCCATTTCTCCCTTTTAAACCAAGAAAACCATTTATACACTTTAGTTTTACTAAGAGCATGTTCTTTGAAAGATGTTTGCAACATTACAACATTTTCTGCTGCATTCTTGCTTCACAGCTGCTGGTTTTCTTGTAAGAATCAGCCATCTTATTGTATCATATCAGCACTGAACACTCATACAAAGAACTGTCAGAGAAACCACACTAATCGCTGTCGGGTGAAGTGTCTAGGTGGAATGACTCAGTAAAGGTCCTACAGCAGCCCTCTGGCAGTGCAACCTTGTACTACAAGTACACGGTGCCCAGCATTATGCTGTATAATGTATGTATTGGGATATGAGAAGCATTTGTTTGTAAGGTGATGTTTTAGTTAAATCATAAAAAAGAAAGATATCAATTAAAACTAATCCAAATAGAGTTTAAGACCATTAGTTTTTAGGGTTGAAGGTGGGATGTTGTTATTCTAAAAGAAGGATGAACACACAAAGAAGTGGGAAGGGGAGAAGGGGAAAGGAGAATAAGCCTTTATAAATGAAAGAAGAGAAGCATTAACGTGTGTTAAAACTAGTTGTTCTGCTACATTCACAAAAAGAAGCATGTATCACAAAATAATGCATGTCTGTCCTCTCCTGTCCTTTGTCATCCACCAATACCTATTTGTTAGTGGTAAACAAGACTTTCTATACTTATCCTACATTGTAACTGAGCAATAGAAACATTAAACAAAAAATGTGCAAAAATTGGTACCTGAAGAGATTCATCTTCACTGCCAAGGAACCAGACAGGTCTGTTCTGCTGACGAACACTGTGTGGCTCAACAACAACAGGTCTACTATCATGCAAAGGTTCACGGCAAGCGGTTGCTAGTACAGGCATCACTCGATTTAGGCCATCATCCATATTCAAAACTTCTTCAAATGATCCCTGAAATACAAAGGATAAATTAATACTTATGATTGCATTCAAAATGAAGTTACAAATGAAGTAAAAAAATATACTTTAAAATAAACAGGAGAATATCTGTGAATAAAAGAAAGTGGGACTTTTTTTAGTTATATCAGAATTAATAACCTCACTTTGTCACCCTCACCTTTTCTAAACAGTCACAGGACTTCACAGATATGCACAAAACATGAAGGAACAGAGCAGTGGGCCAAATTTTCCATTTTTACCTCTTCATCAACTATACACAATGCTGTGTACTGGGCACATGTAATGTTTTTTTTTTTTTAAATCTGTGAGCAATATCTCTTAGTGACCTATGCTTATTTAAATGTATCACAAAGTCCAATCACTTGTCCACGTCATGGGTGGCAAAGTAGAGTGGGGACTATATGTGTCCTGTGCAGTGAAGGACCTACAAGTCTCCTAAAAAAGTGATGTGAAATGAGGCTCTGGTGAAGCCATGTTATGTCTAGCAAGCCAATGGTGGATTAAATAATGCTTTCAGTCCTAATAGAAGCTGGGAGGAGGCTGATTCGAATCGCCGTCTAGGTATCCAGATTTTGGTTTTCCATGGTTTCCCCATATCACTCCAGATGAACGCCGGGATGCTTCCATCAAAAGGCCATGGAAGAATTCCATCTGTTTCCATGTCCCCAGACCGATCCTGCCTATAATGATCTCAATGCTGAAAAGGTGTAAAAACATAAAAAAAATCTAATACAAGTATTGGAAAGTACATATGAAGAAGGAATTATATTGGTATTTATGATGATTTCTCTAAGTGTAATGATCAGGCACCAGGAACAAGACACCAGCAATGTTAAAATTGCTAAACTGGAACCCCAAATATCCACTCACAGACAAAATAGAGGAACTAGTGGACCTCAAATAAAGGATGAGGTTGCCTATTCTTATGTGTTGAGTATAATGATGTGGAAAAGAACACGATAAAGACAATTTAGACAAGAATACAAGTTATATTGGAGTGTGAATGAAAGTACCATGAGGAATGGCTAAAAGCTTATTAAGAATCGACATTCTAAAATACTAAACAATTTAATCAGGGAGGCCAAGAACAGGTGTGTATCAGTGAAAACAGAGCATTAAAGTAATAAAAGGAAAACTATATAGGATAAAATAAAATATGAAACAGGAAATTCAGTAAATTATACTAAATACATAAAAATAGAACAAAACAGATTTGTACACACTAAAGAAGGGAAATTTTTTTAAAAATTTAACAATTGTTTCACTTCTATTACAGAGAAATCATGAATAGAAAAAGAATGCTTGTATAGTGTCCTAAGGATTTTTCAGACTGCTTTGCCAAAAAGATTTGTGGGACTGTAACTGTCACCAGTAGACTAAAATTTGCAGTAGTAAAACCATTATTCCAAAAAGGAGAAGTGATAACTAATTGTCAGGTACGGTAACCTAAATATTTTGTAACTGCGTAACAAAATTTGCTCTCAGAACAGTGGGTTCAATTGAATAACATGGTACATATGCTTTAAAGTCATTTACGTAGTAAATTCAAGCAATAAATTAAGCTAAACAGTCAATTCAAGTTATAAATCCAACTGAACAGGTCTAGAACATTTTTAGTAATTGATTTCAGAATATTTTTGTAAAAAGTAACATTTCCTTCATGTCTAGAGATGTTTAGAATAATAAATAGTAACAGGAGGATAGAAATCTTGTAGGTAGAAAATTCTACCAAACAGTTTGAATACATTAAAAGTTAAAAGCCGGTATAGAAAAATTAAGACATAATTGCACATTGTTAAATTTCTACAAGTCGTATTTTGAAAGATGCAGAAAGTCAACTGATGGCAAGGAAGAAATGTAATTTCTGCTTACACAATGTATTAAAGTTTGGAAAGGTTGATTTTTGAACAGTTTGTAAAAGCTTCGAACGCATGGGTAAGGAAAAAGATAATCAGTTGAGATAAAACATAAATTTAAGGGAAGAAACGATATTCAAAATAAAGCTTAATCACATACAAAGAGTTTCCAGTAAGTTTCATTTAAATTAAGGAAGTCATTGTGGCAATATAAAAGAAAGTAAATTTTTGGCGCCAACGATACTGTGGTAAAATGGCCAGACAAATAGATTCCAAGTGAGCAACCTTTCAGAAATTCATAGTAAATTGGAGGGATCAGGTAGTGACTTCAAATTTGCTGTGCCTTCAAATTAAAACCATACAATCATATAAAGTAAGTTTTATAGATGTCAGGTAGTTATTTACGGTGTCAAAACGTAGGATTGCACAATAGTTTTGCTCAACTTTTTTGCAAATCGTTAGAAAATAGTAAACACGAAGTTCTTGGTACCAAATTAAAGGGTAATGAATTATAAGTAAAAGAATAGTTATTTCAACTTCATAGTTGTAAAGTTGTAGAAGTTATGAACAATTTTTGGAATTTCAGAAAATAATTTTTTACGTTCAAACTATTGAAGCTACGGAAAATTTCGTAAGGACCGAAATTAAGATCAATAGGAATATTTTCATTCACCAAGGTGACAATTATGACAAAATACACAAGCTTGAGAGACTACATTTGATCAGACCATGTGACTACTTGCATGTGAACAGGAAAAACCAAAGAGTCAGATAGCATCTTCTATAAATAGGGACCCTTAGCTTACTCTGGTGCAGTATTTTAAAATCAATTAGAACGTGACCACGCTACACTGTGGCGCTAGTGGGGCGCAATGCGAGGTGGATGTAGACACCGGGCCGGCGTGTTGAATGTTGAGGCTATAGTGTGGTAAAATAGAACACCTCATGTGACTGTAAATTCAGTTAGGGGTCGTGTGGTTGGTGTGCCTCAAATGTGTAAATTGTTCCTCCAAGTAAAATTCTTTGGTGATGATTTCTGATGCCATTAAGTTTGTGACCTTATAAATTTTTAGAAGAATATATGGTTCAACAGTTTAAATTGCAACAGTGACTTTTAATGACTATATACCTTTCCTAATTTGGGGTTAGATCATGTTGGGTGGCGGCTGAGTTTAAGTAAAGTACAAACTGAATTATCCAAGGCGTAGCACATGGTTACAGTTAAAGCAGAACTGTTTAGCATAAGCTCCCCCCTTTACATTTTGTCTTATATAATGCCCCATTTCTTTACATCAAGGATTGTCAAAGATTTTTGAAAATTCATGTATTGAAGAGTAATAAAAGAGTTCTGTACTATTCTGTTACTACTTTACCGTTTTGATTCCAAAAAGGGCCATCCACAGAAATGGCTACACATTTGTTTTTAAATAACACAATTAATAAACTGAATAATATATTCTTCCCTGTAGGAATTTTTTGTGAACTTGGATATGTATTTGTTAATATGAATTATTTTAAATACTGGAATACTATGGTACTTATGATACTATAGGTAAATAGTTTAATTTATACATGCAAAACCAAATACTAAAGTCTCTGTTTTTACAAACTGAAAAAGTTTTAATAGCAGAGAAAAGAGCTATTAGTATGTGTTGTAGTGTAAAACCATGAACTTCTTACAGAAAATTCTTTAAAAAGCTGAATATTCTTACAGTGACTTTTTAGTATATAAATTCTCTCTTTTGTCACAGATCAGTTTAGCTTGCTAACATCAAATTGAAAGGTACACAGTTTCAATACAAGAAACAAAAATAACTTGTACATAATCCAAATGTGATTGTCATTAGCAGAAATAGGAGTTAATTACTCTGCAAAATATCTGTTTAAAAATATAAACCAATATGTAAATAACAAAAATGTATTTAAAGAAATACTGAGGGATTAACTTATTATCAACTCCTCCTAATAAATCCAAGAATTTGTAGAAATGATTTAATTGTATCTAATATGCCTTTTGCAAAATTAATTTGTAAATATTAATGATTATTTTGTTTGTTTGTATTATACAATACTTTTTCACTACGGTTATTATTCACCTTGTACATATAGATATTAACCGACACGTCCCAGAGGTCCTTCCTCAGTGGGAATCTATGAAGCAAGAGTAATTAGTAAATAAATAAATGAGCAACAAAATAAACATCACCATGTGAATAACAGCTAAAGAATGCAAATAACTGGAAATAGTTCACAATTTAAACAAGTTAGCAAGGAAATTGCAATCATATTTTGATAAATTGCTTAGCAAAAATTGAAGCAGCAAAGGTGAGAAAGTAGGGAGACAAAATTTTCAGTGAAGTAGAACTGATGTGGAAGATGTATCCTGGTAGTCACTCAGTAGGTATTGATTAGTATAATGAGGATATGTCAAACCACTAGGACAAACAGGAATACTGTGGATATACTGAGTAATAAGAGCTGTCTGGAAGGAGAACAAAATACCAGATGGTTTGAAAACAGGATTGATTATTGAATTATTTAAAAAGGCAGCCAAAAATATGATTGAATTGTAGAAGTATAACACTTCTCTCCAAAGGTCTCAGGTGTTATGAATCTATAATCCTCGACAGTTTCCAGCCTCTGGCCGGGTCTCTTTTATGCACAAGCCTCTCCATTTGCTTCTTTCATCCCACCACCTTTCTGTCACCACTTTGTTCCAGTCCTCTCCTCTCTTCCATATACCTTCCTCCACTCCTTTCAGCCATCCATCTCTTGGTCTTCCTCTGGGTGGTTTACCATGCATCTTAATTTCATGGATTTTTCTTGGGATTCTCTGGGCTACCATCTCAGTCTGGTCCTCTCTACCCTTTCCTGTAGGGGATCCTGTTTTATGGTGCGTCTAATCTATGCTACAAGAAAAGATTAGGAAAATAGTTGAACCAAATCTATGTGATGAATAACATAGAGTTAGATCTAACTGATCTACTATAGATATTATCATCATACAAGGATGAATACTGTGAAATGCTGAGATTGTACTGAAAGGAATTGTGGTACTAATTAAAATTGATTGCTGCATTCAAGTAGAAGCTAGTAGATCAGGATGATTTTAGATTTAATGTGTGGTACAGCAAGGCAGTTGTTTGTATCCACCACTTTTTTTAAGCATTTTGGAAGAAATTATCAAGTTGATAAAGAAAAGAACATTTCCATATTCCCAGATGATGTTACAATTTCTTTTTGGAAAATAGGTAGGGAGTGTGAAGAAGAACTGCAAAAGAGGCTTGACAGGAGGGAAGATGAATTTGATAAATTTGGTTTTAAAATATGTGAGACCAAAACTGGTACATATAAAAAACCACTTTGTTGGTCCATAGTAGATCCATCAAATATGAATAATCTTTCTTTATTTCTGTAAAATATTTTAGATGGTAACCCATTACAAACAGGTTTCACACTACCTTTGATATTATCCTTTAAGAGTTTTTTGTACTCAGCATTGAATATGTTAACCAGGTATAATTACTGGTGGAAATTTAGGCTCCTATGTGCTGACAACAGTTTTGGTTGCTGTCTCTTTAGATGAAAAGTCATTAGTCTTGTTCATTTCCTCTTCTTTCTTTCCACTTAGTACATAAAACTTGTTGTTTACTTCTCTTCCGGAAACTTTAGCCAATTAATGTTTGCACATTTGTTTCTTCTTCTTTATTTTTTCAAAGGGAAACTGTTGACTAGAACTCACTTCCTGTATAATATCATGTATAGTCAGATTTTCCATCTGATCTATGTTCTGGTTCTCAGCAACTTACAATTTAGAATCATTTTTGTCACTTGATGTGTTGCTTGCAGATCTCTGCCTAGCTATTTTCTTCAAGTATAGGGATTGTTACTCTCACATCATTCTATCACCATTAGGTTTTATCAGCAATGAGAGTACCCTTCACAGCAATATCTGCAAAACACTACTCAATGAATTGTCCCTAATTATGCAGAAGGGCATTATGAATTTAACATAATAGCACTTGTGATATTTGATCACTGGAAACAATCATTCCTCCAGAGCAGATTCAATTCAGGCCAAAGCGTAGCTGTGTCAAGCAGGTTCTGACTCTGGTGACCCACACTGAGTCTGGATTTCAAAAGAAACTTAAAACGGGAGCTGTGTTCGTCGACCTATCAGCAGCCTATAATACTGTCTGGCGTGATGCTGAACCAAGTAAAAAAAATAGCTGAACTCTTGAACAACATGCGTAGTAATCGCAAAATCTAGGTCCACTGTGGGGTCCTAAAGAATTGCTGGAGTGTTCTCAACAATGGAGTGCCTCAGGGTTCGGTGCTGGCGACTGAGCTTTTTAATTTATATATTGTGGACATACTTCAACTAAACTGCAGGAAATTCCAGTATGCCGATGACTTGGCAATTACTTTGCAGGACAAAAACTTCCAGATTTGTGAAGATAGACTCTCTGAGAGTCTTATCCAGACTACACATTCTTCTCTAAGTGGAGACTAAAACCTAATCTGACAAAGACAGAGCCTTGTTGCTTCCACCTTTGAAACCAGCTCACCTACGTCAGAATAAGACCAACCTTCGGACTCGTTGGAAGAGTAGAACACAACTACCATTCGAAATATTTGTGAGTTACTTTGGACCGTGCCCTCACTTTTCATCAGCATTTATCTAACACTGCAGAGAAAGTGAAGACTCATGTGAACTTTGTAAATAAACTGGCTGGTATGTCATTGGGTGCAGGTGCTCAAGTTCTTCGAGGAGCAGTCCTTGGTTTGGTATTCTCTGCAGCAGAATACTGTTGCTCTACATAGCTTCGTAATGCTCACACTGCCAAAGTTGACACCCAGCTTAATGCTGCTATGAGAACAGTGAGTGGTGTCATTAGGTCTACCCCAGTATCCTGGCTGCCTGTACTTTCCAATATTCCTCCATCACATCATTTGAGGAGAAAATCAATATTGCTTAGAGAATTGGAAGGAGTGGAGGAAAACAACTTGATTCATCTATATGATGACCTTCTTCAACTGCCTTGCAAACGTTTAAAATTGAGGAGACCTGCCTACTTGGAAGCAGCCAATCTCAGACATAACAACTTTAACTTGAATGAACAGTAGAGAAAAGATTGGGGAGCCAACAGCCCATACAATTGTGGGCTTATTAAGATCCAACAACCTGTGTCCCAGGATTTTACTTGCCTAGGTGTCTTTGGTGTCAACTGAACAGATTTCTCACAGGTCACAGAGTGTGCAATGTAACAACACATAAATGGGGTCTCCGTGATGATGTGTTGTGTGACTGTGGTGGTATCCAAACTGCTGACCACACTGTGGTGGACTGCCCAGCAAGAATACTATCTGAAGGCCTCCTGACACTGCATCAAGCTGGACCAGCTGCCAGAATATGGCTTGAATCTACAGATATAGTTATTTGATTGTACATGTCTTTGGTGTACTTGGCATATGATAATAATAATGATTGGAAACAGCTCAATGCTGTCAGCATGGTCCAATACTGGTTTTGCGGCCAACAGTGTATCCAGTGGCCAGAGCATGTAAGTGGTCCATGTCCCCTAGCATCCGATGAATGACTAGAAAAATAAATGAGAGAGCAAAAAAAAAACTGCATGTGTATAGGGTATTTTTATGATACAGGAGCCTTGAGTTGTTGACAAAAAATCTGGTCATTTGTATCTCACTTGTTCATGCAACCTTTGTAGTTCTCTCAAATAATACACTTGATTAAATGTTTCTGCTTGTGGTACTTATACATACTGAATAATCCTTTTGATATAAAATAATATTATCAAAAAGTACTTATGTTTTATCTTGACTGTTAGAACTTTTTTGGTTTTAGAGAATCATAACCAAAGATTGTTTGGCCCTAAACATCATCTTTGCTCTCCAACTGGCCTGTGCACAATTCAGGCCTCCATTGATTCTATTGATTGAGGAGCTCTTTTGTTACAAGTTTCTCACACATTTTATGCACAGCATGGTTTTCAGTTAAAATCTTTAACGTAACTTCTTCAACTGGCCTGCCATGGTCAGTTTCCAGTTTTTGTGAACTCTTTGATAAATTTCTGCAATGTCTTACTCCAATGAATTAATTGTTGGCTGCCCTAACATCATAACATTGATCACATGTTTCTTTCCCTCAGCAAACAGCTGTTTTGTTCATGACATTCTGGGTGAACATCTGGAAAAAAAAAATGATCTTTTTCTTGCTCAGTTTCCCACAAGAAACTGATTTTTGTTCTATGCAGGAATTGTAGCTCAGACATTATCATGAGAAACAACACACACAAGATGAAACAAGAGTGCACATTACTTAGCATCAACCCACAATGTATCAGTGCAAAGAATACTGAAGGCTTGAGATTATAAAATCTGTAGCGCTGCATGCTTAGTAATATGCTTAATGTAATGTTATGGTGAATTCTTCTGCTTAATTGTTAGACCTCATATTGAAACTGCAAAAAATAATTGTTCTCTCATGATAGTTTAAATGATACATTTGTTTTCCTTTTTTGTGTTATGCCAAACTGCAATTACACTGTTAGGAATAAAAATTCTTTCATTATAATTATATGGAAATGTATATTTAAAATTTTAATTTAATGTTATTTCATAATTATTTATGTAATTATAAAAATATGATACCATGAATTTATATTTTAATAATAATGATAACTGTAACAAAGCAATGTTTCTTACAGAAATTGTAGTTGGGTGATAACCTAATGCAAGCTGATATGACCAACACCAATACTGTGAGATTCAAAAGAATATGTGCTCATACTTCCACAGAATATTCTTATCTTTAAATTACTGAATAATTAATACTACTAACATGAAAACTTACATGTACACTTCCATGAAGAGTGCTATCTGATTTAGGACTTTCTGGTATGGCTTCAAGCTCTGATTCAGTTGTATCAGCTTCTACAGAATAACTTAAACAAAAAGTTGAGGAATTTTTTTATTTAAATAAAATATATATATGCAACATAAATATCATTTGTGAAGTTGTATTTCTATTATGAGAGGATCTGAGCAAACAGAAGCCTTCTGCTAAGCAAATTATTTTATTATTTCAAAAATATATTTTTTTAAATTGTTCAGTTCTTCAAGTATGACAAAGTTAAAATACTAATTTAACTTCTACTGGAAGTATTAATCTTCCTGATTGTTACAAACAAGGACATAATAACAATAAAAATTTAAAATAGAAAATGTAAGGTGGTGGTAGTTCTGATAGACTTTGTGATAGATATTACAAAATTAAATAATACATGAAACACTCAAAATCTGTAATCAGAATGGCAGATGAACAAGAACCAGTGAAATTCTTACTCTGATGCCTTTCCAAGCCAATTACTGTAACAACCAATTTGATCGGTACTTGTAAAGGATTTTTTCTTCTTGAGGCTTTATGGCATTCCCATTTCAAGGTCATTAAACCATGGGAGAATTTGGGGAGGGAGGTAAGGAACAAGAAGAAATTTGTCCATGACCAATTAAAGTAACCATCCTGGCATTTTCCCACAATGATGTATGAAAACTGTTGAAATTTAGATGGACAGACAGGAATTTGAACATAAGCCCTCCTGAATGCCAGCCCAGAGCATTATCACTCATCCAGAAGGCTCATTGTGTAATGATACGATACAAAAAAAAGTATAGATATAGCAGAGAGGAAAAAATGTGGTTGAAATGCACTGATATGAGAAACATTCCAGTGCATTTTTCCTGTTCAGAATGCAATATTTTAAATTAGTTTTAATATGATCTAAAGTAAATAACATGACAAATACATCAGCTTAACTCAGTTGTTCCAACAATATGACAGAGCCTTGGTTGTTTCTGTAGAGATATACCATTACCCTGGTGGAAACATTATAGCACCAAGACATCAGTACCTATTTAAAGAAAAACAAACAGACGCATTTTATGATCATTCAGTGCCGGCTCTTTTCATTTATCCAGAACATTATGGCCCCTACCTAATAGTCGCTATGTCTCCCTTTGACGGGGATAAAGGGTCATTTCATGGAAGCAATGAGGCCTTGGTAGGCCACTGGATGGAGTTGGCATCACACAAGTCATCTAATTCTCATAAATTCTGGGGAGGGGGCGATGAGCTCTGATGCCACGTTCAATCACATCCCAGATGTGTTAAATTGGGTTCAGATCTGGCGAGTTGGGGGGCCAGCACATCAATTGCAACTTGTCACTGTATTCCTCAAATCACTCGATCATACCTTGTGACATGGCACATTATCTTCTTGTTGAAAAATGCCACTGTCTTTGGGAAACATGGTCGTCATGAAGGGGCATACGTGATCTGAAACCAGTGTATGATATTTATTGGCCATCATGGTGCCTTGCATGAGCTCCAATGGGCCCATGGATTCCCACTTGAATGTTCCTCAGAGCATAATTGAGCCACCACCAGCTTGTCTCCGTCCCGCAGTACAGGTGTCAAGAAGCTGTTCCCATGGAAAACTACGGATTCGCACCCTCCTATTGGCATGATCAAGCAGGTATCAGGAGTCATCAGACCATGCAATGCTCTGCCACTGTGGCAATGTCTAGTGATGATGGGCATGTGCCCTTTTCAGTCGTAGTAGTCGATGTCATGGTGTTACCATTGGCATATGCATGGATCGTTGGCTGCAGAGGCCCATCGTTATAGTTTTGCCACAGTTTGCAACCTGTCCTGTTTTATCAATCTGGCCAGCCTACGATGTCTAACATCTGTAATGAGGGGTGGCTTGAACACCTGACAAGTTGTGCAGTTTCCGAAATGCTCATGCCGAGCCTCCATCAAAATCTACCCTTGGTCAAACTCAGATAGGCCATCCCATTCCCCATTCTACCATTCTAAACACGAATGGCATGCTCAGTGATACTAAATGCACCATGCATGTGTCTGACCAGCAGTCATTCCTCATCAGGTGATGCTGGTATTGTCTGGACAGGTTTATACTGAGAGTAGGTTGGTGGTCATAATGTTCTGGCTGATCAGTGTATTCTGGATATATGATTAAAAGTTTCCATTAAATACGATCCCTACCTAAGCTTGAAAGATACCATTATTCATTTAGGTAACATTATTGTAAAATCATTGACAATAATCCTTCTGATTTGTTAATTAAGTTGTCAATTTAAAATTTTATTACCCCTTTTGATTTTTTTAAAGGTTAGTTTTAGTGGCTAGCAGACAACTGCCTTATGGGAGCAGGGGTAGGATAATTCAGAAGGAACTGGATGGAGATTGGTCATTGCCTTTATACGGTAACATTCTGGAACTCACCTGCTGTGATTTCAGAAATGTTTGCAAACATAAATTTGAAAGTCAATGAAAAACAATAGTTCACTGTTCAGAAAAGTTATCAAACTTCTCTCAAAATAATTTTAGTCGTCTTCACACATCAGATTCTATGTTCCATCACACATGGAAATACTGTAAGTTTCAAAATGTTAGAAATTTGGTAAAATTTTCAAAGTACCCATGGCTCCTACTAAATCATGAAATCATGTATTGCACACAATGCCTGCCTTCACGTTGTCACACTGAGCCAATTATCCATGAGTTTTTATGGTTTCTGACCAAGATTATGCAATCTTTCTTTCCCCTTATTTTTAATCCAATCTTTTTGAAACTTCACTGTTTTGTAGACCAGTTTATGTTGAATCTTTTATATTGTTATAAATTTTTCCTAAAATCACCTCATTTCAGTGTTTTTAAATCTTCAATTCTGTTATTTGCATTTAACTTTTAAAACACTTAATCCCCCACAAAATTTTTTATGTCAACAGTTTTCTTAAAATTTTATCTTGAATTTAGTATATACCGTGACTTCCTAAGTCCTGAAATTTTAGTGTAATCTATCATTAACTTGCATTGTGTCTCACTTTGAATTCATGCTAAAATATAAAACTTCAACACCTTGCCAACTGCATTTTACTTTTAAAAAATTGCACTTCTTTCTGATAGATCCTTTAGTTTTCATGAATCCTTCTCGCTTATCATAAAATCACCTGTGATGTCTCTAAGCTGTAGGCTTTTGATGAGTAAATTTGTAACAAAGTGTCAGAATCCAAATATGAAAATCTTACTATTTTCAAATAAAATTTAAAAATCGCCAATTTACAAAATTCAAATTCTTTACCTCACTAAAAAAAAAAAAAAAAAAAAAATAAAATCCATATTTAGGATTTACTTAAAATCTCAAATTTTGGTCACAATATGTATAAACATGTGAAAACATACTACCATAGTTAAATTTGGATTAGCTCTTTTAATTAACTGATTTTTTTCTCCCAATCCAATGCTTTTTCCTTTGTTGGCGCCATCCATCCGCATGGTGAAATACCCTTTAAAATTGTTGTATTTCCCTCAATAAAATTTCTAGACTACGAAGATTGTACATCAAAATATTCATCTTTAAGAGCACTATCTGTGGAAATGGATGTGGAAAGATGTATTCATATTAAAATTTTGACTTTCAGATTTTTAAGTTTTCTTGTGATCTTGATTTCTTTTCGAATTAGAAGCTGCTTTATTATTATTAAGATGTAGTTAGTATTTTTTATTTGATGTATTGAATGTTTTGAATTACCCCTCTTTAATGGGTTTTATGAAGCTTATTCATACATAACATCAGCTTGTGCATTCTTTAGGCTACACTCTAATATTATTATTATTTTTCTTTTTAAACTGGTGGATTTTTAATTCCATTATCACAAAAATTGAGATGGTGTAAAGCTGTAGAATACAGTTCTCAAAAGTCAGTTGTATAGTAGCAGCTGTATGGAGCTTAGCATTATTTTGCACATGCAGGATGCTGCAGGTCAGACTCTTGAGTCTTTTGAATTTACAGGCACGCCTTACGTCAGCCAACAGTTCACTGTAGTAAACAGCATTGACAGTTTGCACTTCAAGCAGAAAAATTAAAGTAAATAATATCTTCAGCATCCAAAATGATGATCCTGTGATCCTTTCCAGCAGGTAAACCAGTTTTAACCTTTACTGAATCTGCTTTCCCTTCTGAAAACCATTTCTTACTTGATGTGTCTGTTTCAGAAATATAGTGAGGCACTCATGATTGATCACATATGTGAATGCTCATCGAAAATGATCTCCTTCTTGTTCAAAGCTCGCTAACAATTTGAATTGTCACTGCAGTAATCCTTTCTCAAACTTCGGTATGTGATGAGTATACTTTATAGCTTACTAGTTGATACCAGCGACTTTGTACGCATGGACTTAGAATTTCATTGCTAGAATTGGATATAGAAAACTGTAAGTTATATAAGATTTGTCCCAAGCAATATTGAGTGGAGGTGGAGGAGGGGATTGTTAACTGAGGCCAGGTTCAATTTCAGCTTGGGCTTCTCTAGTTTTTTCAGCATGAGGATCAGATTCTTGAGTTCTAATAACTTTAGCTGCTCATGCGCTGCTAGAGCTACACCTTGTGTCTGGTTTACTCCTGGGAGACATGCCAAAAAAGAAGACAAAACAAACTGATACCAGAAACTTTTAGGCAGACACAAAGTAATAATAGAGTGTAACGCAAATCAACATCTGTACTAAATAATAAGTTTTTCTGTAAATTAAATTTATTACAGATCATACAATAACTGACTGTGAGAGAAGCACAGCCTGAGCAAATGATGTAACATTACAGAATTATGCCTGTCATCATTCGATAAGTTATAAAAACTTCATGACTAAAACTGTTGTTATTCATGCTGAAAAAAGTAGGGTGTTTCCTTCCCAAAGATACAAAGTATTTCCCAGCCAAATTCCATCAATATCGGTTTGCCATTTATTGTTCAAAACCCTGATTTTATGGGACCTACATTTAAATGTGGAATCCATACAATGGAACTACTAGGTGTGTTTCATACAATCAAAAACAATTCTTAAAAACATTTACTCTCACTGGGATTTGAACCGGAGACCACATATGATACTTCAGAAAGCAAGTTCCTTAGCCATTACACTTTCGACCCACTCTATTGGTCACAATTACAGAGACTGATACATGCCTTGCATCTGTCTATCACTGTTCAGTTAGTTTTTCAAAACTATATTGCAATATTATCAATACAGAAAAAGATATCCTACATCCTTCCTAATGGCAAATAGCATCTCCTTGTCAAATTTCATCATGATTGGATTAGCTGTCTAGTTCTGAAAATGTAACAGACAGAGAGACAGAGTTACTTTCACATTTATAATATTAGTATAGATTTCCATATTAATGTCACCTCTTGGCATTTCTTACTGCTCTATAAGTATATGAGATTTTAATGTTATAGACTTTGATTACACGAAGAGGAATGAAAGATGTTAATTATTGATGTATACTGTACTACAAAGAAATGTAATAACTTGCTATTAATATTTAAGGTATATTAGTGGCAAAACATAACTACATGTGCCTGTTGGTCCTACAATTTAGGAGCACATGAATTTGATCATAAGTCTGGCCATTCACAATTTGGTTCGGTTTCCATGATTTCCTAAAATCACTGCAGGTGAGTGCTGGTATGGTTCCTTCTATAAGCCATGGCCAAATTGCTTCCCATTTCTCATTTACAATGCTCTCTTAGCTCTAAAGTGCTCATGTCAATGAGCTATAAATCCCTGATATACACTCAACTATTTAGATAAACAGTTATTAATTTTGGAGATTAAATTTAATGCAGTGACCTTCTAACCAGTATCACAGCTGAACAGATATCACTGTGCTCTTCAATTAAAGTGACTTCAAATGAAACTGACTTAGAAAGAATGAACCAAAAATATAAACTACAGAAAAATTCTGTGCTCATTATTGTTCTGTCCTTTTATATTGTGAAACTGGATGGCCATGTGATGTGTGGCCAACTGGTGTCAAAGGTTCCAAGCTGTGAAGTCTAAGTCTGGCTTGGAAATTAAATTTAACATAACTTGAGCTAACGAGAGAGTGAAAGCTGTTTCCACTTGTTTGTTAGGTTCGTCAGCCGTGTTCTGTATGATAACAGAAAAATTTGCTTGTGAAAATTGTTTAATTTTTGAAGTGGAGGCTGATAACCGTCCAAACATTTTTATAGATGACTTGGAAAAATTGCCTTTAAGTTGTAAGCATGACTGCCGGTACATCAGGGTTTAACTTGGCTTTTTGTACCTCCCTGGTCAGTAGGGTGGTATTTCAACATGCACAGTCACACTAACAAGTTTTAATTTCTTGATTCTAGTTAATGCATCCAGGTAAAAATTGTAGCTGGTAATTTAATATTCTCGTATTTAGATGTACTGATTACTTGCCTATGCAAATGAATATTCCTGAAATCAAAAATTTTATATGAATATTATATATTTTCATGTTTTTTGTTATTTTACCTTGACTCAGGCATCCTCCTTCTTTCAGTATTTGAAGACTTGCTTAGAATGTTCATATGATGTACATGTGATATTATGTCATAATTTCCTAGAGATCTCTGATTGTACTGAGTATGGGATTTGGTTCCAAGAGAAATATGAGGATTCATTTCCATAGTACAAAGAGGTGACATAGGGGGTGTATCCAATTTGTCTCCTATACAACCGACAGTACCACTAAGACCAACAACACTGTTGACAATTCCTCCACTCTCTAAACCAGTTCCACCACTCCCACCTCCTCCACCTCCTCCTCGGTCAACATCAGCACCGAGAGACGGTTGACTAAGATCTGTAAGCAGTTGGAAAAAAAATGATATAAGAAAACCTCCAGATCATTTTGTCCAGTATCAAGCAAAATACCAAAGAGATTTTAGCATATTACTGTTTAAAAATATACAATTATTTATGTGTGAGTACATGATAAATATTTTAACCTCTCTTTGGCAATTGCCTAAATTGCAAAAACACATCATTGTGTGTAAAAATTAATTATTCCTTGAAGATGTTGTAGCTTTGGAACATTGAAGTATGGATTAAAATAAAATGGTTTACTAAAGTGTAAACTATTCTGATGTATATTGCTGAAGAAATAATATTGATTATTACTTATATTGGGGGTTTGTAGTGATAGAGACAGAAAGCAAGAGAAGATAACCTCAAACAGATAGTAATAATAATAAAAGATTGGAAAATGATACTAACCCTAATAAGAAATTACTAACTCAATATCAAGCCAATATTAAGTTTATTTTGGTTTTATAGAATTATTAAGATATTTAAAAAGCAAAATTTACAAAGTCTTAAGATAAACATGAGGCAAGACTAAAAGCTAGGGATTAATATTTTCTACTAACCTTGAGAGTGAGATGGTAAAGTACTCATTACTAAAGTGGCAGGTATTCGACGACACTGGTGGTGTTGTGATTCCAGAGTGTTTAAGACAATCTTGACCAGTGTCTGTAGTTGGCCACAATGAGGCTGTTGATTATACTGATACTGAAATTAACCAAGCTAATACTATTAGATATTTTTTTTACCCGATAGTACAAAATCATCTGCTATATATAGTATATATTTAAGTGGTTTAAATATCATTCATGAAAGACAAATGTGTAGGTACCTTGTAAAGAAGTACAAGCAATGACATAAGCCAGGATCGTCGTATGTGTGGTTCTAGGAACCAAAGACTATAGGTAGGTGTCTGGAACTCAACTGGATGATGTGGACATGGGCAGTACTGCAAGAGTGCTAGGCAAGTTGGTAAGAGTACACGACCCATCAGCTGATTCTGATCAAGAAGCTGAGGTAAGTTTGCTAAAAATACGTTGAATACTGGCGAGATTCTGGAAAACACATTTTAGAATATAAAAAAAAAAACTAAAAAATACCATTTATCAATGCATTTTTATCAACTTTTGTCACCTTATATTAATATGGAGTAATATTTTCTTATCATGGAAGAAAAAAGGCAATTCAAAATTTGATATTTTGTTGTTTTATTAATGAAATATTCCTCCAAAAATTTTGAAAACTGTTTCAGACAGCACTGAGAAAATCAAATGATTTTTTTCCACAGATAGAGTCAGGTAATACATTAATTCATTAAGAATACATCTTATTATGGAAATTAAACTGAATATCTAAGTATTCGTTGTTTTAGATGGAAACAAAAGATGCTGATTACAAAATTAATGTAACCACCGGTTGTCAAAGATGAAAGCAGGACAGCATCAACACACACACAAAAGTAATATAAATTACAAGGAAATGGAAAATGACTCATCAGCCACCAAAGTTGAAGGCAGGGACGGCTGAAGAACATATATGACGAACAAAAGAATACACAATATTTTGGTTTTACACCTTATTTATGCTAAAGGAAATGAGTCTTACGGTTTGGGAGGTGTGCACACATCGCAGTTTCCAACATGACTGAATAAAGGAAATTTTTTAACAAATAAACCTGAGAATTTAGACACTCAATGAGTGTACATGTCTGTCCATGTTTCAACAGTGGTCCCACTTGTACACTACAAAAAGTTTATAATATCAGCCAAGACTATCCCATGTCAGTTTCTACAACACAAACTACCTACACAATTGTTTTACAGTGGGAACTGCCAGAGTCTTACCAAAAACAAATCCTTCTGAACTCCAAATATGGGAGTTAACTTACCAACATATGATTGACAACAGGCATGAACCATGGAGGAAGGAAATATATGGAGGAGAAGTGACGTTAAATCTGTGACATCGGCTCTAAACTCTTGTGCATGCGCGGTGGTGGCAGCGGCGATATTGCGAACCCAAACAAATGCAAAGTTCACATTGTGTTTGATGCTGTGATTATTTTATTTTGTAATGTGTATAAGTGTTTTATAATGCCATCTTGTGTTGCATACGGTTGCACAAATAGGCAAGAGAGGAAAGAACCTGGAATATCATTTCATAAGTAAGTTGAATTGTAATTATTGTAGAAAATCAGCATACCTTGCTATTTTGCACATAATAGACTAGCATTACTATTTTAACGAGTGTTGAAAATGAGATTTAAAGGGGTGTGTTTTACATCGCGATTCAGTAAATTTAGTACTGCGCTTTCTTTCGTCATGTTGCAGTTTATACTGACAGTGTATGATGAAGTTAAATGTATTAAATTATGGTATGCAATCTAGGAATCTTGATGAAGCAAATGATGTTGTTACCGCAAATACAGTTTGTGATTCAAAAACGCGTGTGTGGGTGTGTCTACATAGTTTGATTCTGTAGCGACAATTTAATGGAGATTGTGGTTAGGTCTAAATGCAGTCTGTACCAGAATGGTTTTGTTGTTCCATAAGGGACAAAGAATTTATCTATTACTGTTAGTAATTTCATAAGAACCAAGTTTGTGACAAAACGTGTATCGCGATATAAACTACTGCCAGGTAATCCCAATTAAGCTTATGATGTATGGAAACAAGATAACTATTTTTATTCTGGTCTAGGCCGCATTTCAACCTAACCACAAGTGGTACTAAAAAATCTGAAATATCCATTCTGCATGTCCACCATGTAAGTCATTGTGGCTTTGGCAGAATTAATTTTTGTTCCAGGCCGCATCCCAACTTCATCCCCTCAATTTGGAGACAGTATATCCCGAAAAATAAGCATGATATCGAAAATTTTGATTCTTTATTTTTGATTTGTCTCGTCGTTTTACATTTAATGGAGAATGTGGTTAGGTCTCAATGCAGTCTGTACCAGAATGGTTTTATTGTTACATAAGGGACAAAGAATTTATCTATTATTCTTAGTAATTTCATGAGAACCAAGTTTGTGACAAAACGTGTATCGCGATATAAACTACTTCCAGGTAATCCCAATTAAGCTTACGATGTATGGAAACAAGATAACTATTTTTATTCTGGTCTAGGCCGCATTTCAACCTAACCACAAGTGGTAGTAAAAAAACTGAAATATCCATTCTGCATGTACACCATGTAATTCATTGTGGCTTTGGAAGAATTAATTTTTGTTCCAGGCCGCATCCCAACCCGATCCCCTCAATTTGGAGACGGTATATCCCGAAAACTAAGCACGATATCGTAAAATGTTATTCTTTATTTTCGATTTGTCTCATCGTGTTACATAAGAATCGATCAATGAATTTGACTTTTTGAAATTTTTCTTCTGCCCTTCAACTCAAGACACCTCACATTTGATACAGTATATCTCGAGAAATAGGCGATATATCGAAACATTTTTTTCTTTACTTTTTATTTGTCTCGTCTTTTTAAATAAGAACCCATCATCAAATTTGACTTTGACCAATTTTTTCTTCTGAATTTCAACCAAAAACATTTCACATTTGAGACAGAATATCTCGAAAACTTAGCAGGATATCAAAAAATTTTATTCTTCATTTTTTATTTGTCTCATCGAGTCACATAATAATCCATCACCAGATTGCGGCTTTACATTTATCCTAGAGTCCCCTTGAGGTTTTTGTACATATAACCTGTGTCTGTATGGGTATGGCCTAGCCCCCCCCCCCCCCCTACTCCTCCGCCCGGCATCACTTCAATGCATGGTGAAGGTCTCTTGCATCGTCTCCATATATTTCTTTCCTACATGGCATGAGCCTCCTCTCAACCTGCCGTAAGGCCTGTAAGGTAACCTAAAATTTTGTAACTTCGTAACAAAATTTGTTCACAGGACAGCGAATTCAATTAAATAGCTTTGTAGATTGGTTTTAAAGTCATTTGATTACATAATGCAAGTAATAAATCAGATGAAACAGTTATAGAAAGACAGAACGTAATAATAGCATATATTCAGAATATTTTGTAAAAGAAAACATTACCTTCATTTTTATTTATATTTTTTTGCTATTTTTTACTATAACTAGTAGAATGAAGTTAGTAATGTTATAGGTTTTCCCTGAAGAGACTTTGAAATTAGCAGGAAAGTTATGTAAAAATAGTAAAAACAAGAGAGAAATTAATTCTAAGGAGACATGTTTAAATTAAATGAGAATTTTTTCTAGGAATGACACTAATAATATTGGTTTTTTAAATGGTGCAATATTTTGGCTGACATCCAAAATATAAAATTATGGATAAACGTTTTTATATGGCTTCTTCCGGTAACCGTAACATGAGGATTTGAATGTAAAAGAAAATTGTCTAATCTAGTGAAATGATAATAAAATCATTTGAGAGCTATTGTTACAGTTAGAGAATAATGAGTTCTTATTGAAACGAGATGTAGAATCATTTAAAACATGTTTCAGAGCTATAACTTAAATATTTTAAAAGATACACAGTTCCGATATTAACAATTTTGGTTCAACGGTTAGAAAACAGTAAACAATAGTACCAAAAGAAAGAGTAGAAAATTAGAAGCAAGTTAAAAGTTATTTCAGCTTCTTAGCTTTAAAACTGAGGAAGTTATAAACATTCTTTGGATTTTCAGACAATATTTAGACCAAAATATGAAATCTATAAAAAAATTTATAAGGATTGATTTTAACATTTATAAGCCCTTTCAACTACTGTCAAAATTTTTGGCATATAGGAATTTATTTATACACATTGAGTAATTCAGATGTCATAATCCATGAGCCTGGAGTACTAGACTTGATCAGAATTTGGGACTATCATGTGAATAAGGAAAACGCAGCATTCCCAGGCATCTTCCATACATAGCAGCCCCAGGCTCTTCTCTCCCCAGTCTTTGAAAATCAGTTAAGAGTGTGACCACGCTACTTTGTGGTGCGATTCGGGTGTGAAGCTAGGCAGATGTAGAAGCCCGGGAAGGCATGTTGAACTCTGAGGCTAGTGTTTGGCAAAATTAACATACCTCATGTGACTGTAAATTTAGTTAGGGGTCGTGAGGTTAGACTG
The DNA here is from genome assembly GCA_031002005.1 of Vandiemenella viatica. NCBI lineage: Eukaryota > Metazoa > Arthropoda > Insecta > Orthoptera > Morabidae > Vandiemenella > Vandiemenella viatica. The sequence goes on from CM061921.1 coordinate 27,279,553, forward strand.
TCTCAAATGTGTTAATCATACCTGCAATGAAAATTCTTTGGTGACTAATTCCGATGCTATAAGTTTGTGACTTTACAATTTTTGGCAGAATATATTGTTTAACAGTTCCAAATAGAAACAGTGACTTCTAATGACTACCTACGTTTCATAAGTTGGGGTTAGATCAATTTAGGTGGTGACCGAGTTTCAGTAAAGCACGAACTGTGTATCCAAAGGAAACAGCACATAGTTGGAGTTAAGCTGAACTGTTTAAGTGGAACTCCCCACAAAAATTCCCTCCTTACAGGCCTTAAAAGTATATGGCATTAATTATTGGTTTATTTATAAATTAAAATTTAATATTACCCTCCACTTTTGGTCTCTCAACATATACCTACTAGCTTAACCTGGCATGTATTGCAATGCCTCTTTTTCTTTCTTAAGTGTGCACACATATACAAAACAGACATATTTGCCTGTTCAAAATAAATGAAAGACAATGATTTTTAAGAATAATCTTAATATTGAAATAAATTATTCTGGTACTTTGGGATATACAATATTCTTGGTCTTTCGTTTTCTGCAAAAACAGACCCATGGTTTTTATCTGGTTTTGACAGTACTTAGCTCACCTATATTTAAAAACAAAGCAGTGTAGTAGCTCAGAGGTTAAAGCTCTTTATTTCAAACGTTTTTTTGGTCTGGAACCAGCTTCAAATTCTGGTAGAAGCAGGAATTTTTAACAGCAGTATACAATCAATTGCTTAGTATGCTCCCTTTGGTAGGATCTAACCAATTTTCAGATTGTGGACTAAGTTAGATTTTTTTTTTTTTTTTTTACTTTTAAACAACGTGAAAAATAGTCTAAAGCATTTCTCAACCACTGTTTATGAAAGTTCTAATGTTTAATCTCTTTTGATCAGATTATAGTAAAAATCCTCTATCAGCATCCACATTAGCAGATTTCTGTACCGATACAATAAATGGAAAAGTTGCTTCTATAAATTAGTATTAAGAAGGAAGAAGGCAAAGATTGAGTGCAGTTTATTAAACTAAATGTAAACATGATTTTTCATTTATTTTGAAACATCTGTGCGCAAAGTTCCTTCAGGATCAGATAAACGCTATAGATTTTTAAATTTCAAGCCCATCTCTAAAGAGCTCGCTGTTGAGAGACGTAAAGCAGTTAAAAAAAAAAATATTCAAGATCAAATTTCTTTGTTGACAACCTGCATGTTGGAATCAGTCAAACACTGTTTTGCAGGAAATGTTAAGGGCTCTCTCTCAATATCATGCATATCCCTATCCACTTTGGTTATTTTTCCCTAACATTTTGAGAAATTTGTTAAAAAATACTGAATATCTTCGGTTGTAAATTTTGCATAAAGGAGAGTGGTGGATATTTGTGAACCACATGTGGGAAATATTTTTCTCATTGTTTTAAATTAAACATGTGCAAAGTTCCATCGAAATCGGATACAAATGGTGGGTTTGCATAAAGAACATATTTTGCAAAAATTAAGGAGGGTAAAGGAGGAGTGTGATTAACTTTCTGTAAATCAAATTCAGACAGTATTTTTTTCTTTGCTTTAAAGTAAAGAAACCAACTTAGTCCACAACCTAAAGGTTGGTTGAATCTTCCCAAAGGAGGTGTACTAACCCATTGTGTCAGAGGCAGGACGGTCACTTCCTTTCTTGTGGTACCTGGAGTTTGATGTGAAATCTAAACCATGGAACTTCCTGATGTTGATCAGATAGACAAATGCAACTCCCAAAAATTCCTTCTTCCTCCTGGATTTTAAACCGTAGAGTAATACAGAAAATTCTGTTAGTACTCATGTTAACTATTCAGCATTGTTGTAAGTACTACCAAAGTTGGATTAAAAACTGTGGGTTTATATGAACAATGTTGTCAAAACATAAGGTGAGGGGGTGGGTTAAGAAGAAGAATGGTTTCTTTTTGCAAACCAAATTTGTTGCCAGAATTGAATATAGGATGCTGTTTGTAACATAGGATTGGTCCCAAACAACACCAGGTTGGTATAATATGACATTCTACCATCAAACCAGTCTCACGAAGAGAATCAATTTCCAACATATTTAAAAAATGAAAAACAAATGAATGTGCATAGATGTGGGGGGTAGGGGGTTAACAAAGGGCACCTTTATTTCAGCTTGGTCTTTTCTTCTTTCTTCAGCATGAGCATCAGATTCTTGGGTTCTAATAACTTTAGCTGTTAGTGCTCTGCTAGAACTATACCTGAGGCCAGTTTATGCTCACAAGGCATGTCAGAAAAAGAAGACAAAATAAACTGGTGCCAGAAACATTTAAGCAGACACAAAGTAACAGTACAGAGTTAATCAACATCTATTATAAATAATACGTTTTGTCTCTAACAAAATTTATTAACAAATCATGCACTAATATAATGCATGAGAAGCACATCTTGAGCAACCGATGTAACATTACAAACTAACTCATATCAGTCACTCTGTCACCATTTGATAATTTCTCAAAATTTCATGACTGCAACTGTTACTCACACTGAAAAAATGTTCTGTGCCCTTCCTACAGATACAAAGTATTTCCTTGTCAAATTCAATAAATGTCAGTATAGCCATTTAGTCGTCAAAACGTAATAAAAATACAGAGAACTAATTCCGTATTTATAGTATTATTAGTGCAGATCACACACATACACTGACTGCAAGAGTAAAAACCACTGAGATACCAGACCATTATATGGAAAGGTGGCACCGAGACTTACACATCTTATGTGTCTGTCTATCGCCGTTCAGTAATATTTCAAAATTATATAACAACATGTATTATTTAAACAGAAAAAAGTATGCTATGTCCAACCTAATGCCAAATAGCATCTCCTCATCAAATTTCATAACGATCAGATTAGCCATTTAGCACAAGAAACATAACAAATGGACAGAGAGACAGATAGACAGAGTTACTTTCAGATTTATAATATTAGTATAGATACAGAACACACTTATATTAATAATGGAATAAAAAACTTTTTAATGTAAAATGTTTTTATAACGGACTAAAAAGTATAAAATAATCTAATCCTTATTAAAGATAAAACCACATACAGATTTCTAACTTCTTCTAAATTGAACTCAAACTTATACTTGGAAATTTTTGATAGCTATTAAATTACTAGTAAGATTGTTGATGAAAAACGTTGGGCGCATGCAACAGATAACTGATGAATTAAAAGATCTACTAACAATTTAATTGCACCACAAATAATGTGAACTGATAAAAAAGTTCTTTCATTGATAGCTACACTCTACACTTCTTACAGTTATTTATTGCATGCACCCAATGTCATTTGTCATTAATCATACTAGAAATTTAATAGCTATCAATAATTTTCAAGTAGAAGTTTGAGTGCAATTTAGAAGAAGTTAGAAATCTGTATGTGGGTTTTATCCTTCATAAGGATTAGATACATTATTTTATACTTTTTACTCCATTATAAATTTTTTTTAGATTAAATAGTTTTTTATTCTATTATTATTTTATGCTTTTTAGGGTTATGTGAGTGAAAAATTGAAATTGATTAGGCCCAGTATACTATTCACGGAAGTTGTGTTCACTCAATTGTCCCATGGTTTTGAAGTGCCAAAAGCTGTATTGATTTTGGCTTGATTAAATGAATTCCATCCTTGCCAAAGTCGATACAAACAGATGGAATGTCAGTATCGTAGATCTGATCACGGCGAAATAACAGCCAAAATATTTTAGTTATAATGCCCATTGCACCATTTACAAGTCCTTGTTCTATATTAATATTCGAGTAAAGCATCACTCGTGCTCCATTGAAAATTTCTAACTCCTTTTGTAATCATCCAGTCTTGTTGATATCAAGTGATATAATGATGTCCATGTTAACATTATCCGCATTCCTTGTCACATTTATTAGAACATCCTGAGACTGAATTCTGAAAACTTGCACGACTTGAACTCGATATCGGTCAAGGACAGCTGTGTTGTGTGCATCAACTTGTGCACGAGTTGGATATATGTGGATTGCTCTATCCAAATCAAAATCATCAGACGCCTCTGTTAGCACTTTTGACACTAACAGAGCAAAATGTGAGGCTTTTAACTCAATGACACGCAGAACATTCAAGAGATCAGCAAATGTTGTATCCCCTTGTTGTAACGTGTTCTCTGTCAATTCAACAAGACTGAAGAGTCGCCACAAATGAGTTGCCAGAATGAATCTTTCAGGTTGGTGAAATGCCCGAAGTCCTTGAATAGGTGCAACTGAAACAAATCCCCCAAAATCATAGTATTGATTCCACCAAAAGGTTCACTTTCCTTCTTTTTCAAATGTCACAGTCTACAATCAATCATGCACAACATTTCATATGGAACCAAGGAAATCTCATCGATTAACAGAAATTCTATATCCTTCCACTGATTTCGCAAGACTTTCAAATAATTACCAGTGAGTGGTGCCAATTTCATAAAATTTTTCCGTCATTCTCAACTGATACTTTAAATAGTGTGTGTAGTGTTCCACCAGCAAGTCGTGCAGCTACACCGGTTAATGCACCAACTTTTACTGTCTTCTTACCGTAACAGCGATTGACCTGTTCTTTTAGTGCATTAAATGTGAATGTTTTACCAACTCCAGCCCCTCCGGTAACAAACATTCTATTGTTATCCAGACTTTATTCATTTGGTCCTGGATATAGTGAGTTATGGTGTTAAATAATTCTCGCTGTAATAAGTTTATTGCAGCACACATATTCTGAAACTGTACATTTGTCATTGTCTGTTAATTAACTTCATGTTGAAGTTTTGCTTCAACAATTTCTTCCGGATTTTCAAGAAGACTGAAAGCATATGTCTAATTAAAAACAATCTCAAGTTGTCTATCTCTTGCACGGTGTATTTCAAGATATGCATTTGTATGTCTCAATTGCTGTTCTCCAGCAAGAAAAGCCTCATGAGCATTATTATGCTCATCAATTGAGTCATCTTCAGAGTAAAATGGTACATATTGCACGAGCAGACTAAAGAAATAATTTTCTGGGTCCGTCTGCATTTGAATAAATGGTACTTGTACAATAGCTGGAACATTTCTGATGACCATTTTAGTGTTCTTCACTATCTCCCACTTTCTTTGCATAAAATGACTCAAAATTCATTGAACATTCAAGTAGACACATATTTTGAAAATCATAATCCTGATCATGTTGTCTTGGGCGATTAGCATATCTCTCAACTAAGTTTGAGCAAAGTCCAACTCCTTGATTATCCTCAAATCTCAACACTCGATATTGCTGATCAGGCTTTCTTGTATTCAAGAACACATACTTTCTTGAACTAGAACGAAGTGGCAGGTGGCAAAGTTGATAAACACATTTGGACGCGGAAAATTGTCGCTCTTTCAAAATCTGCATGCATGATTTAAAGAGCTTTGTTGCAATGTTGGTTTCATCTTGACGAATTTGATGGATAGCTTGAGCTACACTTTGGTTTACATCTGATGATTCCATCTACGAAATATATTTGGCAATGTAATGGGCAATAGATTTGTTTGATCCGTCTGGTTGTATATCCATATTAGCATTTCAAAACTTAACAATCTGTTGATTATAACTATTGACCCATTTCTCATTTTTTGTTCATTTTAAAGTGCAAAATATTCCCCCCTTTTCAAATAAATTTGTTTGAATTCGGTGGTGCAATACGAGTTTGTTGAGATGGGTCATGAGGAAAAGCAAATCGACATGTATTAGAGTTGTTCGTATAACATGTATGAATATGGTGATGAATCTGGTTCAGTTTGACGAGTGTTCTTAAATCTTGATCTTCTTTGCTTGGCAAGCGGCATGAGATCACTTGGTCGATGTACGCAAGTCCTTCTTGAGTTTCAAAAGATGGTGCGTTTTCAATCCATGCAGCAAGGTGAATTGTGGACTTCCATGGTTCTGAAACTAATTTGATACCAGAAATCAATGATTTTTCCATCAAGAAGATCATCATTATGTTTAATATGTTTTATGAAAGCATCAACCCGACATGAAAAATATCGACTCAACACAACAGGATACGATTCAATCAAACGTTACACTTCATCGACGTTTAATTGGCTAGGATCTTCATCGAGTCTGCCATCTGCAATCAATAAAGCTTTGCACATGTAAGTCCCATTCAAATCATTAAAGCTCAAAGTAAGAAACCAAGTTGGAGGCCCAAGACAACAAATAAATACACTTAATTCATTATGAGCTTTTCGCCAATATGAAGCAGATCCTCTCAGATTTTTTAAATATAAATGAAGATGTTCAACAATACTGTGTTGTCCACGTACAGCTCTGCCACATGCATTGATTGTCAACTGCACTCTATGATATTCAAACATCGATAGTGCATAAAACAAATAATCTGTCCTTTGAAAATGAGTATCCGAGCCTAGAATTGGCTGTTGAAAATAATCCAGTGGAGTAATTTTGACCGAGCGCTTTTCGTTCAGCCATCTTTGCCATATGGGGAGAGACAGAACCTTCAAAATTCCTCTGCTTTTAACTCCTGATTTACATCCACAATATTGTCCTTAGATTTTCGAAAAATACGTTAATGTTTCTACTTTCTTTAAATTTGTCATTAACATCTGGCTGCTCGTGATCAATTGGTGCCATTACAGATGTTTGCACAGGAATAAATTGTGATACATTTAATAGCTCTGGTTCTAGATCATTTTGTTCAGTAGAAACTCCATTGGCATGTATTAATGGATGTGCTTCTGAATATTGTTCCATTGGTACAACTCTTTCCTTTATGACAACATTAATTGCATTAATTGAAAATTGTGTACCTGCATTGGAATGTGTAGTTCGGCAGATAATACAAAGAAACTGGTCAAGAGTGTCGCATTATGATGATACATGCTTTTCCATTTTGAGCTCCAATTTTTTTTCTTTTCGGTTCGTATGAATGAGAATCGGTGAAATAAAACTTGTCATCATTCAATTTCGATTGGTGACCTGGTGGATCTTGGACCAGAGGGCCTCTCTGGCCGGTCATCGGGGGCCACCTCCGGCAGTAGGTCTTGTAGCATTTTGCCCATCCTGCCACCCTGTTGTTACACCACTAGTTATATGCAAAGAAAAAGATGGATTGAAGTCGGCAAATTCATGCTCAGGATTTGTCAAGGACTACAATACCTTCATGTGTGGGGTTGATACTGCTGATCAGCTGATGACTTTGTGCAATGCTGACAGAAGATTACCAAAATCATGGTAAAGATTGTTTTTGGGAATTCTGAATGTTGTATTTGTCAATGCCTATAACATAAATGATCCAATATTTGAAAAAAAAAATATATAATTGAAATTATAAATTTCCCTTTATTTCCAATAGCCAGTAGGAAAGGGTTAACCAATCAAGCGCTGTGTTGACATGTTGTAATTTCTTGATAAATTTAAGTTATTCAGAGTTTCAGTTACTACAACCATTCCTACATCTGTGCTCGATCGAGGAATAATTTCAGGCAGCTTTTCACTGAATTCAAAAATATCGAGAGCAAATAATTTCCTTTGAAACCGTATTGACCAAATCTACCTGTAAATTTGATCACTTTGACATACGGAATGATGGACTGAAGTAAGCATTGTTCTGGTCAATTAAAGCTGCAATTTCACCAGGAATATCAGCTGGAAGCAAGTTATTCCAAACGCCTTAGATGGAGCATGACTCTTTGAGCGTTTCAAATGCATATTGCATCGATGACAAACGTAAATCATTTTTAGCGACAAGTTCTGGTGGCAAGTATGGCTTTGGCGAAATCAAATGATAATTTAGTACCTGATTAGGGTAGCAATTTTTTTTTGGCAGATATCACAACACTTCTCCCAAAAAGTGTTTATAGTGGATTGAAAGTCTGAGTCATCAGCTAATAGTTGAGCATAAGCATCAATTTTTTTTTTATCTGCTTAATGTCTCTCTAAAAGGATGGAGGGGGGGGGGGCAAGGAATGGGAAGGAATTCGGCCATGGATTTTTGAAGGAAGCATCCCGGCATTTGCCTGGAGTGATTTGGGAAACCAAGGAAAACCCAAATCTGGATGCCCGGACAGGGATTCGAACCACCGTCCTCCCGAATGCAAGGTCAGAACGCTAACCATTACAATACCATGCTCGGTCATAAGCCCCACATCGACATCGTAATCTTGCTTCACCTTCCCGACCTGTCTCTCTAGTTTTGATTCCAAGAATCTAAATCGACTAGATTCCAGTCGAAAGCTATGCTGATTAACTGTTTAATTTGCTCTTCCTTTGGCATGTTGTTGTGCGTCACTAGTAAGTCGAGAAGAGTGTAGGAACGAGTTCTTGATGGATCTTGCATGAGCCTTATGTTCTATATCATTCGTGTGTTTGACAATACGCTGAGTTCATGAACTTCTGTTGCTCGCTTCCAATGGTTGGTTAATATTGAAGAGCAATCTGCTTCGAATTCCTGTTGTAGCGTGACAAGTCACTTTTGCTTCTGCTTTTCTAAGCATCGCTGTCTCCTTTACCATAAGAGAAGCTTTTTGCTGTGTCCGCATGGCGGCCAAAATGTCAACACGGCGGACGGGCGGTCGTCCGGAGGTGATCAAGTGAGAACCAAAGCAAAGTCCAAGATGAGCTGTGCAGAGTCCAAGGAAGAAACCAAATGTAGACCGAGACGCACACTGATCCAGTCCAATACGCGATGCACAGAGTCCAAAGGAGTAACCGAACATAAACTGAGATGCGTGCTGGTCAGAGTCCAATAGACAATGCACAGAGAAATGGAAGTGAAACTGAGTAGAAGTGAACACAGCACTATCCTAAGTGGGAACGCACGGTTGTATTTATACCAGGCAAGTCAGTTTTGATTCGCCATGGCGGAAACCCTGCTATGTGGCGGTGCTAGTTGGCTTGTTGCTAGCGCCGTCTATCGGTTGTCCACCTCCATCTCTTCTTCCAGGCATGTAACGGTGTCGGGCCGGGATACCAGACTTTTCTATCAGGAAGGCTGTCTGGCGTTAGGAATATGTTTGAGACTAGGAGAAATAAAAGTTAACTGAAAACTAAATAATATCGTAACGACTGATCCTACAACTGCACCGTTTATTCAGTGGGTTTTCTTTCATTCTAATACTGCATAGATAGAGAAATCAAAATAAAACAGATGACTGCTCTCTGTACTCTTTGGATCACGCTGTGGCAACGCGACTACTGTTCCTTGCCGGACATTTAAAGCCCAAAGCGAGTTATTTTTTCCGAATTTTCCAGGCAACTTACAACTGCACCATTTATTCAGTGGATTTTCTTTAATTTTAATACTGTATAGATATAGAAATCAGAATAAAACAGCTGGCTGCTCTCTATACTCATTGGATCATGCTGCGGCAACACAACTGTTCCTTGCCAGACAGGCAAACCACAAAGTGAGTTATTTTTCCCGAATTTTCCAGGCAACTTACACAATTTTTCTTTCTTTAAAAATCTTATTCGGACTATTAAGAACATGCAAAAAAATTAGCCAAATTGGTACACAGAAAAAAAAAAATTCAGTTTTATCCAAATTTGCCGAGGGCAACTTTTCCAATTTTTCGTCAATTAAAAACATTTTTGCACCATTACAAACATTACGAAAATTAGCCACATTGATACACAGAAAAAACTTTCAGTTTCCTCGAAATTTTCCAATTTTCCAGTACAACTTCTCCAATTTTTCATTAACTGAAAACCTTATTCCAACTATTACAAATATTAAAAAAAAAAAAAAAAAAAAAATTAGTCAGATAGTGCATAGAAAAGAGTCAGTTTTCCCGAATTTTCAAATTTTCCGGACAACTTTTCACATTTTCCTGCATTGTCACCCAGTTCTGAGCTATGGTCTAAATTTCAAGTCTCTAGCTTCACCCGGACAAAGCTCAAAGCGAGTTAGTTTTTCCAGAATTTTCAAGGCAACTTTTCTAATTTTTCTTTGTTGAAAAACCTTATTTGGACTATTAAGAACATTTAAAAAAATTAGCCAAATTGGTACAAAGAAAAGAAGAAATTCTGTTTTCTCCGAATTTTCCATTTTCCGTGCAACGTTTCCAATTTTTCCTTAATTAAAAACCTTATTCGGACTATTACAAACATTTAAGAAAAATTAACCAAATCGGTTCACAGATAATAAGACTTTCAGTTTCCTCCAAATTTTTCAAATTTCCGTGTAACTTTTCCAATTTTTTATTAACTAAAAAGCTTATTCGGACTATTACCAACATTTAAGAAAAATTAGACATATCAGTCCATATAAAAGAGTACTTTCAGTTTTTCCCAAATTTTCAAATTTTCCGCACAACTTTTGCAATTTTTTTCACATTTTCATGCCTTATTATCCAGTTCTGAGTTATGGTGAAAATTTCAAGCCTCTAGCTCTCCGAGAAGTTATTTTAAAATATTCCACCCAGACAGACAAAGCCCAAAACAAGTTCATAAAGACATTTTAACATAGTAAAAATGATAATACAGTAGTTTCCCACTTTACACGACACCATTATGCGCAGTTTCGCTTTAGCGCGAATTTCAAATTTCACGTTAAAATGCCTCGTATTACGCGAATTGTTTACTTAAGAATATGTATGTACATAATGTATTCATTGGATTCTCTTTAGTCATGGGAAACCCCACTTTCTCTGACCATTCTGATCAAAGAATTGGGGATTCTCCGTCCTACGACTTTGTTCTATGGGGATTCGATTGTTTGCTTCATTTGTTCCATATGTTTATCGCGGCTGGCAGTCGTGTTTTAACGTTTGGTGGAGATACATAACTTAACGTTAACTAAAAAATGCCACCTATGAAGAGAAAAGACCGTAAAAGTGTAACTTTGGAATTGAAGATGAAGGTGATAAGAAGAATGAAAAAGGGAAGGAAAGCAACAATTATTGGCAGAAATTTTGGTCTGTCAGAATCAACTGTGAGAACAATTTTTAAAAATCGGGGAAAAATTAAACTTTCCAGTGAAAGTTCAACACCTATAAGTGCAACAAAACTTTCTCGTTCGAGATCTTCTATCGTAGAAAGAACGGAGAGGTTGCTAGCAGTCTGAATCGAAGATTTAAATAAGAAGAACACGCCAGTTAGTCAAGATCTCATATGCACAAAAGCAAAATCTTTGTATGAGATGTTAAACACAGAAGAAGGTGAAGGGAGTTCCACTCCGACTTTTGCTGCCAGCAGAGGGTGGTTTCATCGGTTCACGCAGTGTTCCAATCTTCACAATATCCAGATAACAGGTGAGGCTGTCAGTGCGGTCACTCAAGCTGCAGCTGAGTTAATAATAATTTAATTTAATTGCAATGGAGCACATGCTCCGGTGGCAATTTCCCTACACACCTAGCTTCCCCCTATCCTGCACCCACCTACATTTGCCCTCTACAAATTTTAACTTTAAATTCTTTTAACATTTTCGGTAAGTTATTCATCATTTCCCTTGGTAACTCATTCCAATCCCTGACACCCTTACCTAAAAAAGAAAATATTACCACACCCTTGTGCCTGAAATCCAGTGCCAGCTTGTGGTCATGGTCATCTTTTCCCTTCAATGAACTACTTTTCATACCTACTGCAATATCTTTCCATGCCTCATCGCCAGTATATGCCCTGTACACTCCCATGACCCTCCTCATCCTCCTCCTGTCTTGCAATGAATCCCATTCCAGCTCCTTTATCATATCTGTCACTGATTGCATTCTGCGATAATTTCCAGAAACAAATCTAGCATCCCATTTTTGCACCCTCTCTAATTCCTGTATTTGATACACAAAATGTGCATCCCATAGTACACTACCATATTCGAGCGATGGTCTGACCAAAGTTTTGGAACCCAATTACTTTACTTCTCTCGTGCATCCCCTCATCACTCTCTCCAACAAGTGCAGAATTTTGAAACCTTTTCCTACCACCTGTCCAATGTGTCCTGCCCAGTTAAGCTTGTTATCAAATGTAATGCCAAGATATTTACATTTCAAGTCTTCAGCAAGCAATTCTTTCCCCACCTAATATTCATAATTAACCGTTTGTTTTATATTTGTGCATCTAATAAGCTGACACTTATTTGCATTTATATTCATCCCATGTTTACCTACCCAACTAGATATCCTGTCCAGATCAGCCTGCAACTGTTTACAGTCCTCTATCGTTTTGATCCTTTTATACAGCATTATGTCATCTGCAAACAATCTAATTTCAGATAGTAAACAATCAACACAATTATTCAATAGAATTATGAATACCAATGGTCCAATACGCTACCCTGCGGCACTCCCATTTTTACTTCCACTTCCTTTGATACTGCATTTCCTAAATTAACTTTCTTTTTTCTACCTTTTAAAAAATCTTCTACCCAGCAAATCACTTTCTCATCCACTCCAATAGTTTTTACCTTATTTACTACCATTTTATGGCTCACTCTGTCAAAAGCCTTTGAAAGATCTAGTGCTACACTATTAATTTGGCCTCCCTTGTCCATTTCATCCGAAATATCTTGCATATATCCCATCAACTGAGATTCGCATGAGTATCCTTACCTGAAACCATGTTGCCTACAAGAAAACCACTTACTTTCCTCACATACATTTCTGATATGGTTGCATATCAATCTTTCCATTAATTTACCTACCACTGAAGTCAAACTGATTGGCCTGTAATTTTCGATTATATTTCTCATCCTCCTTTATGTACCGATACTACTATCGCACTGTTCCAGTCATGTGGTAAGCCGCAAGTATCGAGACTCAATTTAAATAACATTTCAAGGTAAGGTACAATGTCACATCTGGCTATCTTTGAGATATCTTTGGTAATATTATCTACACCAGCCCCATTATGTTTTTTCAGCTTGCTTATTTCCTTTATGATTTCTTCAGGATGAATTTAAATTTTTTTAGTGTCTTCATTTCTAATCGTATTGTAAAGCTTATTCTCTGAATTAGACCTTCTCGTTTCTGATTTATTGTCCCTAATGCTCTCACTAAACCAGTTACTTAAAATCTCAGCGTTTTTCAAATCCTCAGTAACTTCTTCTCCATCCTTATCTATAAGCATCTCTACACCCTCCCTTCCCATCAGTTTCCTGATATAGCCATAGAAATTTCTAGATGTATCAGTCAGTGGTCCTCCTGCACTAATAATACTCTTCATAAACCCATCTTTAGCAAATTTATTTGCTGTTAATAAGTCCTTGTTTAGTTGTTTCAAATATTCCCTACAACCCTGCTCTCTCTTAACTCTGTTACGTTCTCTTCGTACCAACCTTTTTAACCTCCTCACTCCCCTATTATAGTACACAGGTTCTCTAATTCTCTTTATTTTCTGCTTTTGGAATGAATTTTTCGTCCTCCTTTCTTACTACCTCCTTGAACTCTTCCAACCTTGACTCTACTGTACTTGTGCCTTCCTTCCATTTGCTGAATCGTTCTCTGAAATATCTCTTCAAATTTGAAATCTGTACCTTTTTATAATTGTACCTATTTCCCCTTTCAGTTTTGGCTGCTGGTTCACTGAATCCTCTAATATCGATCCGAACTGCTTCATGATCACTTATTCCTTCCGTTACTTTACACCCCACAAGGTTATCATCGAGCTTTATCAGGAATATATCCAAAATATTTTGTCCCCTAGTGTTTTGCTCTACCACTCGTGTAAATCCTCCATCCCTTATTAAGGTATTTGCAAATCTTTGTTCCCCTGTGTTATTAATCTTATTTCCTTCCCAGTTTACACCTGGTAAATTTAAATCCCCACCAATATTGATCATTCAATTCTCACCTCTGAAATCTGAGTATGAATTTAATTTCTCCCCAAGAGCCTCATCTTCATCTATCATTCTTCCACTGCTGTAAGCAGCCAACACCCTGATTTTTTCTTTTTTACTACCCCAGAACGCCAGTGAACTGTGGTAGTTTTTGCTAACAAGTATGAAGACTCCTCCACCAATTGCTCCTCTGTCTCTGTGGTACACTCTGTAACCATCAGGAAAAACATCACTGTCTAGTACGTCTTCTTTTAACCAACTCTCTACCCCAATTATTACTTGTGGTTTGTGTATCTCTATTAAGTTTTCAAATTAGATTACTTTGTTCATTATACTTCTACAGTTTACCATTAATACCCTTATTACCAGCTTTATATTTTCAGCATTTATCTCCTCTTTCCCAGTTTTACCCAGTCAGTTATTGTTTCAGCAACTTCATCTATTTCTTTAACATCTATGATCTTTCTCATTGGGATCTGCAACCAGTATCACTTTCATCATCTATTTCCGTCCCTTCACCAGCAGCCCCTAACCTAAAAAAGGCACAGTCCTGACCCCATCATCAAAGGAAATGGGCTCCCTTACTGCCTAGTGAAACCCCACCTACCAATGGTGTTTACAGGCATAACCCCCAACACAGAACTAATGCCTTTCCCAAGTAGCTCGTCCGTTTCCACATTTACACGCCTCACAGCTTAGTTCAATTGTGGCCGGTCATGGAGACTTTGTGTCAGGGACAAAGCTGCTCCGGGGGTTGGTAACAGCTAATATCACCTGAACCAGATGTCTTCCAAGAAATTCTAAAGTTATGAAACCGTGTAGTATTTTCTATTGCTAACAGTTCAGATGACCACAGTCGCCACTTGCAGGCTTAACCTTCTGCAAGAAAGGTAGTATGCTACGAAATAAAAACCTCAAGTCGAAATCAAAAGTCATATATTCTTCCAAATTTTCACATGAATGTTATAAAACACTGTTAGCACAGGCAATCGGATTGAAATCGTCTCCAAAAATTACAAGTTGAGATTCCAGAGCAACGCGACCTTTAAAACCCCCCAAAAACTGAATGTAACTGATAGTTGCTTGGTTAGTAAATGTTCACCACAAAACTACAACATGGCTGCTGTTTCTCGCGTTCCTTCGTCACCGGTTGGTTCATGGACCAGCCCGTTCCGCCAGACCGAGCGGAGCTCACCCGACGTGCGTTCACCACCGAGTTACTAATGACACTGGAGACGGCCGACCAAATTCCCGCCTCTTAGTTGCCTTATATTAACTTGAGGTCACGTGGTACATTGGTCTTCAACAAATTACCAAATATGGATGTGTTAGTTTGCCTACCACTTAAGTCAGTGTTCAATTATATCCTTATTAAGAATCGGCTTTAGTAATTCTCACGGAATTATGTTTAAAATATTACTCCTGATTTTAGACTGTCTCTCAATGTGAACTTTGTTTAAATCTGTTGAGTTATGGGAAACCGAAAAAATCTAACAGTCAAATGTGGCTATTATTCATGTTTTTATTTATAGCTCCGAAAGTTTATGTCTTATTGCGCCGGAAAAATTATCACAGTGAAGCCTGCCTTAAACTGCATCTTTTAGTGCTTATTTTATCTTCGTAGCCGCTATACCTGAGATACCATAAATTATTTAGTGATTTACACGTGTGTTTTATGCAGCGTGAACTTACGAAACCAATAACGTCGGTGCTATGGCTTTAAATGACTTGAAATTAATATGTGTGGAGCTAAAGGAATGGATTGGCACGGCAAACTATTTTATATCCCGGAATTCAAGTAGGTTTTTGAGTAAAAAATTGCTAGAACTGGGTGTTCAATTTTACGTGTTCATTTTAAGTTTAAAATTACTTAGAGTGCTGGAAACCTCCTGTTTTAGATGAATTTATTTTGCTTTATGGCTGTTTCAATTTATTCCCTACTTTATTTTGCATGGCCGTGTTTACAATTGGTGTAGAAGCATTTTCTATGTGCAGTGATTATAGCCAGTTACTTTACGATTGGATTAACATAAAACAGGTTAGTGAAATGTCCTCAATGTATTTAGAAAATCAATTATGTGTGTTAGCTAGTATTTAAATGTCATTAGTGCTCTTGAAATGGCTTTAAAGTGGTGGAATTCATTCCTAAAAGTTGGACAAATTGATCGATTTACCGGCGTCTATTTACTCACTGATATTTCATATTCTACGGACTGAAACTATTTAAAACCTATTAAAATTGAAAGATTATTTTATTTACTGCTTGTTTTTCTACTTTTAAAGTCTTGAAACTACTTAAAAGACCAAGATTATGTATGTGAACTGTTTAAGCAAAATGAGTATTAAAAATCCAATATAATTACTTCTTGTGGTTATTAGATGCTTTAAAACTATCAGAAACCTGTTAATTTATCTACTAGGCTATCTCAGGAATTATTATTGCTGCTTTTGGGGCCTCAACATGGTCATATTACATTACAATGAATTATTTTCATTTTTACTTCAGACTGTTATTTTATCATCCAGTTTATTTCTTTAAAATTACCTACTAAACGGTATTTAAATGTGGAGTTATGGTTATAGTGCGTCTAGGCCTGTGTATTATAGGTTCTTTATTGCCTTTACTGTGTGAAATTCACTTCAAAATACCAAAACTGATATCTGTCAAGATTTTTATGGTTAAATTTTTCATGTATGGATATTACTTATTTATCTCTGGAATAATGTGTCTTAGACATGATAAAAGGTTTATTTATGCATATTATTTGCAATTATTCAACATTTACTTCGTTTAAATTGGTTCAAAATATCTCGCCAACCAATGTTAGTATCTGTTATTATGATCTTGCTTCTACATGAGATTACCTATTTCCTATAGAAATATCGTTGATTTAATGCAGTTTAGGTGTTATTTACATTGTTTATGGGTTATTTATTCACTTTATTATACCAGAAATGCTGTTAACTTGATTTAAAGTGTGGTACCGGATACTACAGTTAACCCAAAACTCGGCCCGATTCTAACCAAATATTGAAAATAGAATGAGGGATACCTTACATGCCCCCTGAAGATTGAAGTCATTTTTGGAACAAAAACTGGCTGAACATCTTAAAAGAAAGAAAACCCCAAAAGAAATTTAAAAATCCCAAAAAAAAATTACTGAAAAACTCCCAAAAATTTGGAAAAATTCCCAAAACTAATCCTATCCTAAACCTGTGCGGTTGCTCTGGTCTCCATTCATACCAAAATTATTACAAAAAAAAAAAAAAAAAAAAATACTGAAATGTTTACTCACTCACACTCTTAGCTCATCAATATCAAAATCATAGAAAAATGCAAAATATCAATATCATCAGTATTCAAACATTACAAAAATTATCCCAAGTTCCATATATGGACAAAATGGATCAATATCATGTTCAGAAAATAATGGTTCTTAACCTAAATCGTTACAAAATTACAAAAAATAAGAAACAACATCTTAAACCTAAAATTTACAAAAGTTACATGTGTTGCACAAAAGAAAAATTATGTGTTTTACAAAAAATAGTGTTTTTCACAGAAATTATGAGGCTTTGCCTCTCTCTGTCCTTCGTTACTTGAACGTTCTTATTCCTACTTTCTCACACACTTATTAAACATGGATTCATACCCAAGTCCTTTATACTTTTGCTCACAAATGGGGTAAATGCCCAAGTCCTTTCACGGTCGCAGATCGTAGTGCTAAAGCTTTATATAAACCAAAAGGTCCCTACAACTGCCGAGAAGTATTTGTGTCCCGGGTTCCTGTCACAGCAGTGGCCCCTAGGACCTCGGTCAGTCAGTCTGCGAACAATCCAAAACAAAACACACACCGTGTGTGAGTAATATCTTATTCTGAAACTTAACCTAAACATACAAACAGAAACTTAGAAACTAAACAAAAATAGGATAATTATACTAGAAAATGAACGATTAGATATGCAATGCGAAAATTAATACTCATTGCCCATATCCGAAGATAGGTAGGTTATAGTCAGACCAAAAATAATAGAGAATGAGAAATACATAAACAAAATACAATGTGAAAGAGAAAAAAAAATCTATCAGTCCCTGGATTAGCTTTACAAAATGGGACTATCCTTAAAACTAGGGAAAATTACTGAAATAAGAAACAGAGTACCCTAAAAACTAAACCGTAGAAATATTTTCTAAATTTCCATCTTAAACTTTGTAGAGTATATACAAATAGGAACTTATAAACTAGTGGAAACGCAGTTTCCTATCAGCAGTACACTGCTGCGACAAAATCGGGGTAATAGTGGCAACAAAGTTGCGAGGAACCAGTACACTGGTTCACAGTGACAAGAATATAGGGACAAATGTTTTACATATAGGTAAACATCTCTTAAATGTAAGTTAATACAGTTCTCATTGACTATGCAAGGTGTCACAATATTCAAAACCATATAAAGGTGTCAGAGGGGATATATATATATATAGTAGCCTGTTGCACAAGGTATAAGGGTCTAAGGGTATATCGAGATAATAAATGTTGGGAAGTAGTGTTTCAAATAGTATGGGGTACAAATATGTGTAGGGACTTATAGCTATCTCTCCTGGGAGGGAATAAGTGTGAGGTCATCTCCTCTCTTTGGGTCGATGCCTAGGACATAATAATGTGGGAAATAATATGCAAGGGGCAATAATATCTTTTGGGGAAATCAATATAAAGGGATTCGCAGGTAAGTCTTCGCTTCCTGGCCCAAGGGTAATAATAATAGTGGTAATGTGTGATAAAGTTGATAATACTCAGGGAACATCTAAAAAGTATACTCATAATGGTGGGTTATCTCAAGAAATTACTAGTAGTAAAATAATGGGTGTAGGGTAAGGATATTTAAACATCAATTCTAATCCTCTATAGTAGCAAATGAACATAGTCTCCACTCTGAAAGTGTCCTTTATTAACTAACGTGTTCTACTCATCCATATATCATTCTTTGAAATGTGTCGATATACTGCGTGTCCTATGCTCTTATGGGGAATCTTTTACTGGGGGTGAGTAACCAACAACAGCGGCGCCATAGGGGAAAAAAGATTATAGGTCAACCCATCTCTCTGGTGGTGAAGCCTATCACATACATATACGGGACTGGGAGGGAGTGTCATGCCGGTCTCTGCCAGTCAAGCACTGATTCTGTGGTGTGGTCGCCCTGCGTGTTACCTACGGGGTCATTCTCTCTCTCACTGGGGTAATGTCTAAGGGGACAACTTCTCTCTTTGGGGTGTATAACGGGAGGGTTTCCTCTCTTTGGAGGTAATTGGTAATAATGGGGAGGGTCATCCTCTCTTTGGAGGTAATAATGGGAGGGCTTCCTCTCTTTGGAGGTAATAATAATAATAATAATGAAGGTACAAATACACTTGGGAACATTAGCACAGCAGTAACTTTCACTCTCTGATTTAACTTGAATCTTTAAACTCTTCCTTATCTCAAAATCCATTAACTTGGACACCTATTGTTGCCTTTTCTAGTCATATCACTACTATATCGGATCTTCCTTGCGGAAGAAAAACAAAAAAATTATTACACAAAAAAACTATTCCTTATGAATGCATAGTGAGTATGAGGGGTAAGGGGAAGAAGAATAAAAAGTAAAGAAAGTAAGAAAAGTTGACTAAACCAAGTGGATAGAAGGGGTTGGAAGGGTGACTGTCCCAAAAGGGAAAGAAGAAAAGACAGTCACAGCTGGGGACCTCGTGGACGCCAAACCACGCATGCCAGGTGCATGCCCCTGAGGGTGTACTACTAGATGTTATTTACTGAGGTTCCCGGTTCAGGGGTGAAATGGTTTTAATGCAGAGACATGATAATGACCCTTGAGTTGTTTGGTATCGGGGTGCACTAGTGTATAAGTATTGGTATGTCTCACATTATTTACTAGAAAAGGGCCTTCATACAAGGGGAAAAACTTTTTAATTTCTTCATTCACAGCTGAAGACTTCACATGTTTATGCACTAATACTAAGTCTCCTACAGAGTAAGAAGTGTGTGTGATATTCTTATCATGTCTGAGTTTTCTTTTCGCAGCCTGTTCCTTCAGTTGTTGCAAAGCAACTTTTAAAATTTGGTCTTGAGCCATTGATTGAGATTCAGGGAACTGAATAAGATCTGTAATGAGGTTGGGTGGTTTCTTTCCATACAAAATTTCATATGGGGACAGTGATGTTGCTGAATGTGGCAAGGTGTTCAAAACATCTTCGATGTGTGGGAGTTGTAGGGCCCAGCTTTTATGATTTTCTGCACAGTAGGTCCTAAACCACCTCCCGAGCTCTCTCATCACACGCTCAACGGGATTGGATTGCGGGTGGTAAAATGCAGTCTTTACTGTCTTTATGTGGAGGGATTCTAAGAACTCGGACCACCGTTTGCTCGAAAACTGGGGGGCATTGTCGGTCAGTATTTGCCTGTGGGTGTCCAACCTGTGTGACATAATGTTGAGCAATTTTTGAAAAAAATGATATCTGTGGTGGCTCTCTTAAGGGGATATAGCTTTACATATTTAGAGAAGACATCAAGAACAACACAGATATGAATTACACCTCCTCTGGAGCGGGGTAGGGGCCCAAACAAATCTAAAGCTAACAACTGTAAAGGTTCTGTAGGGATAATGGGCTGCAGTTCACCTGCTCTCTGTACAGTATCAACCTTGTTGACCTGACAGACCTTACATGATTCAAGTATTCGCATTACCTTTTTATATAAATTTGGGAAATAAATATATTCCCTCAGGATTTGGAAACATTTGCGGGGACCACAATGGCCATGACTAAGGTGTTGGTACTTAACAACCTTTTCGATAAGATGATCAGGAATACATAGTCGCCAGTGTGTGGCTGAAGGCGAAGTTCTCTGAAAAAGCACTCCCTTGCTTAAAAGTGTAATATGAAAAAGAGTTTATGGTCCGGGGATGCAGTCTTTAGTGTGTCAATAACTTCTTTAAGGGCTGGGTCCAGCAATTGCTGTAGTTGCATGGATTTAAAAGCATTCTTTAATTCATTTCAAATAGTACTCCTTAATGTAATAGATGTGTGGTTCCCTTTCATCTAGTTTAGAATTATTTCTAACCCTTCGGGCAATCTTGAAAGTGCATCAGCGACAATGTTGTCTTCCCCAGGGATGTATTTGATTTCATAGGAAAATTCTTGGAGGAGTAAGGTCCATCTGGTGAGGCGTCCAATTTAGCAGTTTACATTTATGGAGAAAAGACAAAGCCTTGTGATCTGTATATATGATCACCTTACGGCCCAATAGAAGATACCTAAACCTCTGAAAGCCCAGATGACCGCTAACGCTTCTTTTTGAGTGATGGAGTAGTTCCTTTCTGCCTTGTTAAGGAGCCTACTAGCAAAAGCAATGGTGTGTTTAACAAGGCCTGAATCTGTCTGTATCTCTTGAAAAATTTCCAACCCAACCCGTAGTCTGAGCTGTCTGTGGATAAACATATGGGTAAGTTCCAATCTGGGGAATGCAAAACAATATTTTGTAGGAGGGCATCCTTGGTTTGTTAAAATCATCTTCGCACTCTGGGGTCCACTTCCAAGTGGCATTTTGTTTACGTAGTTGTTGAAAGTGTGGACTATTTAATACCTGGTTAGGGATGAATTTCCTATAATACCCACATAGGCCTAGGAAACTTCTCAACTGTGTTTTGTTCTGAGGTCTGGGGAAATTCTTTATCGCTGCCAGTTTATCAGGTGCAGCTGTGATGCCTTGGGGTGTGATTATATGGCCTAGAAATTCAATGCGGGAAGTAAGGAAAAATACACTTTTTAAGTTTAACAGTCATCCCCCCTTTCTTATGCAACCAGTACCTCAGTCAGTGTTTGCCAATGCTCCTCTATGGTCTCACTTGCAATGAGGATATCATCGACGTAAACGTAAACTTTACTTAACAGCTGAGGGCCTAAAACTAAGTCAAGTGCTCTAATAAAATTAGCTACAGCATTATTTAACCCGAATGGGAGGACACGAAAATGGAATGAGCGGCCTTGATAAGTGAAAGCTGTGTATTGGCGCGACTCTGGGGCTATGGGAACCTGCCAATAGGAACATGTTAAGTCCAGACTAGTAAGGAATTTCTTCCCATGGAAGTTATGTAAAATCTCATCAATGGGTAGGGGGTGATCCCTCTCTGTTTGTAAGTATTTGTTAAGGGTACGTGCATCCAAGACTAAGCGTACTGACTGGTCTGACTTAATGACTACTACCAAGGGGTTGTTGTAGGGGCTAGTTGACCTTTCTATAATTCCCCCATTCCAACATTCTATTAATCTCATCTTCTACCATGGGGCGTTTAGCAATAGGGATGGGGTATGGTTTAATGAAAAATGGTTGAGAACAATTGACTGTAAAACGGCATTGGTAATTCTTAATAAGTCCAGGTATATCACTAAAAACATCATGAAAATCCTCAATGAGGCTAGACATTCTATCTCTATATTGATCAGGGACATCTTTAAGGACTCTAGTTAATACATCTTCTCCAGGGATAAGGTTCAATTTGTTTACCCAAAATGATGTAAGTTTATTATGAAAATCGGGCTCTGTACCAACATTTACATCTACTGACCTAGAGAAAATTTTTATTGAAGGTGTATGTTTATTACGCCATCCTTTCTGTAAATGTACTGAGAGGCGTTTGGAATCCAATGAAAGCCATAAAATCTGTGTGTCACAGTGTAAAACAGCTGCAACATGGTGCAACCAATCAATACCAAAAATGCAAGGGGGTTGAAGTCCAGGAACTACATATACTTTAAAGTCAAAGGGAATATTGTCAATCGTGCCTTCTAATAGCGCTTGAATCCTAATGGGTTTACTTTCTTTCCTGTCGCAGTCATTGCTGCCATGGGGGGTACTTCATAATAAGGGACAGGGGAAATAGCATTCAATGTATTAAATAAATCTTCTGAAACACAAGAAAGATCAGCACCTGTATCTAATAAAACATCAATGGTCATGCCTTTGGCACAAATGGGTAAAATGGGCACCTGGACTAGTTCCTCAACTTCCTTATCATCCTCTTCCTGTATCAAATCTTCCCTTGGATTATTATGGAACAAAGTGTTAATATTCAATGAGGGGGGTGGTCCTTGAAAAGTTTCTGCCGCAGTGTGGACCAAAACATTGGCCGAATCTAGTTTTTTGAATGTTGTTGCCTTTGGTCAGAGTTGTCCTTTACTGTGTCTTTTACCCCGTGGCTGTCATGATCATTGTGAGAAAAATGTGGTTGGTAATTGCCATTTGAGTGACTAAATCCTCCTCGACCTCTAGCCTCTGAAAAATCCTCTACCATTTGTCCCACCTCTAGTTGGAATTATTATAGTGACCAATTGTGTGTATTATTAAAATGTTGGGATGGTATAACTCCTTGGGTATTTTGGGCGTGGCTATGTTCAAAAGGCGGAGCTGCATTACCATAATGTGCTGGTGGAGCTGGTTCTTGTCTAAACTGGTTAGGGGGAAGGGGGAATAAGTGGTGGTATGTTATAGTCTCGAGGAGGTTGGTGAATATGTCCATTACCATGGTTATTACTACTAGTATTAAAAGTCTTTTTCCTCTGAGGGGCACGAGATCTCCTCGCAGCTTGTTGCATATCAAGCATATGCAGGGTTTTTTCAGCTTCTGCAATAGTATGAATATCTCTTAGGGTAAGAGACTCTTGAATATGTTCTGGAAGTCTAGCAAGGATGTAATGAACAAGGTCCTCCTCAGGAATCGGTACTGTGAGATGGCAAGCTTTGATAACCTCTCTAAGGAAAAAATCAGATAAAGTTACTTCTCCTTCTGGATTAAAGTGTCTACCTGAGATAATATTGCATTTCACTTCATACTGAGTAGTGTTGGACCAATAACGTTGCAGGAAAGCTTGTTTAAACTGATCAAATGTTTGTGAGGAATGTTTATGATGAACGCCCCAATTTCTTGCATTCTGGTCCAGGTGTTGGAAAACAGTTTCAATTTTTTCAACATCAGGTAGAAACTGAAAGTGTCTGTAGGCCTCGAAACTTTTAATGAACTCTACTGGGTGGACTGGACCTCTTTCTGAAAAATTCTGTACCTGAAGTTTGGCATTACCCAATAGGGTAATCTCTGGTATGTTTGATACAGGTAACCCTTGTGTGGTCAACTGTAGTACTTTCGCATGGCAATCCTGTATGTCAGTTTTAACTTTTTCAACATTAGTAGATAATAAAGTTATGTTGGTAGAATGCACTTCTTGTTGCTGTTGAATATTTGCAACTTTTTCAGTAAGTTGATTATTGACTGTTGTATTAGTATCCACTTCCAGTGTGAGAGCTTCAAGTTTATCATCTAACGTTGAAGTGGTTTGTTGGAGGGTGGTAATCTGTTGGCCATGAACCTCTACAAGTGGTGTGAGTTGTTGCACCCTATCATGTACCTGGTTAACATTACTATTTAATATTTTAACATTGCTTTCTACTTGCGTCACCTGTTCTTGGAAATTGGAAGTGGTTGTGTCTACTTTATTGCCTAAGTCCTGGATTTGTTGGGAGTGGGTTGAGAAAGTCTGCAAAGCTTCTATCTTGAATTCTGAAAAATCTCTGGCAACTGAGGTTGTAGCAGTATTTAATCTCTTAAATTGTTTATCCCATAGTGAATTGGATTCTGTGATACGGTGCTCTAACGTGTTATGGTTTTTATCCCATGTTTTCTGAATGTCCTGCAACTTACTGTCAATCTGTTGTGTACATGCTTGTGCGGAATTGGCAACTGTAGTCTGCAATTCCCTTCTAAGGTGTTTTAATTCCCTATCAAATGCCAGGGAGTGTTCATTTAATCCCTTCTGAAGTGTTTCTTCAAGGTTATGTTTGAAAGAATCAAGCTTAGTATCAAGGGTCTGATTGATTTCTTGTTTCAAATTTTTGATTTCTTGTCTCTGAACAGCAAAATTCTGATTTGATTCTCCTGTCTCTGAGCGGCAAAATTCTGATTTATTTCCTGTATTTGTTTTTGATTCTCTTGACTGTGCTGATCCAGCTTAGTTGTTAATAGGCTGAGAAGTGATTGCATATCAGTGAGAGGAATGGTGGGGGTGTGTTGCTCAGCTTGAACTTGAGTAGTTAGTACAACTGTGTGTGTCTGAGGGTTAGGTAAAGTTATGGGGTTCCCATGTTGATCAAAAGCTACTAGTACACTGCTCTCAGAACTAGCAATTGAATGTTCCCCTGAATCTGTGTGCTCCCTATTAGCTACTGGTAACTCTAGCCTTTGTACTCCATGTATATCTCCTTCAAGTTCAACATCAGAGTCCGTGTCACTAACTAGTGGTATGTTATCTGCCCATATGGGCAAGCTGAAACTGGCTAGGTGGGTGTTGTTCAGGTTGAAAGTCTTCCTGAACTGGAATGGTATCATTACTATCGTCAGAAGTAGTATCTGGTGGGTTGGTAGAACCAAGATGTTGTGAGTGGGCAGTTGGAACATTTTGATCAAGGGTTTCCTCAGTGTGTGAGGCAGATGGAGGCATATTAACTTCGATTTGTTGATTAAGGTTGCTTAAACTGCGAGATCTAGTGGTCATCGCATGTGTATTTGTATTAGTTGCCTCACTAGTACTAGCCATGGCTTCAGAAGAAGCTTGATTGGAAGCCATCATAAACTTAATGAAAGAAAAACAGCAAAAAACTTTCCTAAATAGGAGGGAGAAAAATCCAATACTGACGCTTAATGTTATTATAACCCTACTATCTTTCACAAATGGCAAAAATATACGAAGAGATACCCAGGAAAACACAAAAAGCACAAACCCAAAACAAAAATGCATAAACAGACACCTCACAGCCAGAACAGCTGTTCACAAAATATTTCGAAAATGTTGGTAAACAATACACAAAGATCACAAATTCCCCCAAAAAGCACACACAAAATAAAATAAATTAATGTAAACATAAGCACACGCAAACCTGAAAAAGAAATTACAAAGTGAAAAGAAAAAAAATTCCAAGTCCGAATGTAAACAAAACAGCGATGCTAACACACCGGGTAGAAGTCAGCTGGCATTCGGTAGAGAATCTTTGACTAGGCCAAGTGGTATATCTGTTACATGAACTTCTTTGACTTGCAGCTGATCGGCAATAACAAACATGGATTGAAAAAGAATGTTCTCCCCAATACGCAAATGTGAAAAATGCACCAATAGTTCGTTGAATGGAGGAATAAAATACAAAAATGAACCCGGTAAAATTGGGTTTGTGATAAGAAATCACTAGTTTGCTGTCGTAACAGCTAAAAAAGTAGAAAAATGTCCACTACTGTGATTGTAGTGTGGTAGACATCCGCAGATGTTTAGTTCAACTATTGCTGGGAGGAAAAATGTTGATGTACAGCGGCTAAAGTGCCCGGAAGAATCCACTGCACTAAATAGAAAAGAATCCTTCGGCAAGCACAGAGTTCACTACACTCTGGTTGAAGGGGCCCTTAAACGAAGTGTGTAGATAATTCACTGTCACTTATCTTAATTACGTCGCCGTGGCGAAGTGCAGACCCGGAGTGTCTGATGAGGCTCTGCCAGTGTAGTGGGCACTGCGAGCGGCTCCCTGGACGAACGTCAGCGCTGCGATAGCGAAAGGGAGGGTGGCGTCTCTGCTCTGCAACAGCGGTAGCGGTACGGCGACTCCCTTGGGCACGGGCAGTCCCTCACTCGTTGCTGTTGTGTCGTCTCGCTGGTGTCGGTGTCGTGGGTGGTCAGGAACGTCGACGAAAATAATCCAAATGGCACTGGATGAAAGATTGCACTGTTCGGTTTACTCTGGAATCACTGTTCTCCTCGAACACGCGTCACTACGATCCCATGTCAGGGACAAAGCTGCTCCGGGGGTTGGTAACAGCTAATATCACCTGAACCAGATGTCTTCCAAGAAATTCTAAAGTTATGAAACCGTGTAGTATTTTCTATTGCTAACAGTTCAGATGACCACAGTCGCCACTTGCAGGCTTAACCTTCTGCAAGAAAGGTAGTATGCTACGAAATAAAAACCTCAAGTCGAAATCAAAAGTCATATATTCTTCCAAATTTTCACATGAATGTTATAAAACACTGTTAGCACAGGCAATCGGATTGAAATCGTCTCCAAAAATTACAAGTTGAGATTCCAGAGCAACGCGACCTTTAAAACCCCCAAAAACTGAATGTAACTGACTAGTTGCTTGGTTAGTAAATGTTCACCACAAAACTACAACATGGCTGCTGTTTCTCGCGTTCCTTCGTCACCGGTTGGTTCATGGACCAGCCCGTTCCGCCAGACCGAGCGGAGCTCACCCGACGTGCGTTCACCACCGAGTTACTAATGACACTGGAGACGGCCGACCAAATTCCCGCCTCTTAGTTGCCTTATATTAACTTGAGGTCACGTGGTACATTGGTCTTCAACAAATTACCAAATATGGATGTGTTAGTTTGCCTACCACTTAAGTCAGTGTTCAATTATATCCTTATTAAGAATCGGCTTTAGTAATTCTCACGGAATTATGTTTAAAATATTACTCCTGATTTTAGACTGTCTCTCAATGTGAACTTTGTTTAAATCTGTTGAGTTATGGGAAACCGAAAAAATCTAACAGTCAAATGTGGCTATTATTCATGTTTTTATTTATTTATAGCTCCGAAAGTTTATGTCTTATTGCGCCGGAAAAATTATCACAGTGAAGCCTGCCTTAAACTGCATCTTTTAGTGCTTATTTTATCTTCGTAGCCGCTATACCTGAGATACCATAAATTATTTAGTGATTTACACGTGTGTTTTATGCAGCGTGAACTTACGAAACCAATAACGTCGGTGCTATGGCTTTAAATGACTTGAAATTAATATGTGTGGAGCTAAAGGAATGGATTGGCACGGCAAACTATTTTATATCCCGGAATTCAAGTAGGTTTTTGAGTAAAAAATTGCTAGAACTGGGTGTTCAATTTTACGTGTTCATTTTAAGTTTAAAATTACTTAGAGTGCTGGAAACCTCCTGTTTTAGATGAATTTATTTTGCTTTATGGCTGTTTCAATTTATTCCCTACTTTATTTTGCATGGCCGTGTTTACAATTGGTGTAGAAGCATTTTCTATGTGCAGTGATTATAGCCAGTTACTTTACGATTGGATTAACATAAAACAGGTTAGTGAAATGTCCTCAAATGTATTTAGAAAATCAATTATGTGTGTTAGCTAGTATTTAAATGTCATTAGTGCTCTTGAAATGGCTTTAAAGTGGTGGAATTCATTCCTAAAAGTTGGACAAATTGATCGATTTACCGGCGTCTATTTACTCACTGATATTTCATATTCTACGGACTGAAACTATTTAAAACCTATTAAAATTGAAAGATTATTTTATTTACTGCTTGTTTTTCTACTTTTAAAGTCTTGAAACTACTTAAAAGACCAAGATTATGTATGTGAACTGTTTAAGCAAAATGAGTATTAAAAATCCAATATAATTACTTCTTGTGGTTATTAGATGCTTTAAAACTATCAGAAACCTGTTAATTTATCTACTAGGCTATCTCAGGAATTATTATTGCTGCTTTTGGGGCCTCAACATGGTCATATTACATTACAATGAATTATTTTCATTTTTACTTCAGACTGTTATTTTATCATCCAGTTTATTTCTTTAAAATTACCTACTAAACGGTATTTAAATGTGGAGTTATGGTTATAGTGCGTCTAGGCCTGTGTATTATAGGTTCTTTATTGCCTTTACTGTGTGAAATTCACTTCAAAAATACCAAAACTGATATCTGTCAAGATTTTTATGGTTAAATTTTTCATGTATGGATATTACTTATTTATCTCTGGAATAATGTGTCTTAGACATGATAAAAGGTTTATTTATGCATATTATTTGCAATTATTCAACATTTACTTCGTTTAAATTGGTTCAAAATATCTCGCCAACCAATGTTAGTATCTGTTATTATGATCTTGCTTCTACATGAGATTACCTATTTCCTATAGAAATATCGTTGATTTAATGCAGTTTAGGTGTTATTTACATTGTTTATGGGTTATTTATTCACTTTATTATACCAGAAATGCTGTTAACTTGATTTAAAGTGTGGTACCGGATACTACAGTTAACCCAAAACTCGGCCCGATTCTAACCAAATATTGAAAATAGAATGAGGGATACCTTACATTTGGACCTGCATGAGCTCCACACTGGTATGCTGTGCCTCCTTTACCACCTTCCTCAGGTCACTCCCTATACTATAACTCGTGTTTCTATCAATACTATTCCCCGCCCCTCCCACTATCACTACTCTATCATCCTTAATGAAACTCCTACAAAGTGAGCATGTATCGTCTATTACCTGACCTAATGTTGCACTAGATTTGAAAAAACCTGTGACCTGGTAACCTGTACCTAACTTATCCTGCAGAAGAAGGCCTACATCTCTCCCATGGCTACTACCTAGCAGCAGAATACTTTTTTTCCTATTTTTACCTTGCACGCCCTTATTCCTAAAGGCCTGCTGTATTTTACCTACACCTACATTTACATGAGGCTCTTCTCCTCCTGACTCTGGCAACAGGTCAAACCTATTTTTACCCACAGTTACTTAAGTGTCTGGCTTCTTCATCCTGTTAACTATATTTCTCCTACGACCTGTTACCAGCTCCCAACCAACCTTCTCAACTTCCTCCAACCCACTATCTCTACTTTCAGCCACTACAGCATAAGCCTCGACAAGCTCAGCCCCCAGTCTGCACAGTCTGAGCCTCTACAGGGTGAGCCTCCACAGGGTGAGCCTCCAGAGGCTGAGCCCCCATAGGCTGAACCTCAACAGGCGGAGCCACCACAGGCCACGCCTCCAGAGGCTGAGCCTCCACAGGACGAGCCTCCACAGGATGAGCCTCAAGAACCCTGATCCTTTAACACAGCTCCCTGATTGTTTCACCCGTCTCCCACATCCTATCATCCCTAAGACAAAGTGAACGAAACCATGGGTGAGCCTCATTTATTTCCCCCATTTGCTCTTCCCCACATGCCCAGTGAAACCAGTTCTTACACCAACTACAACCCATCCCCTTCGCAACGTACCCAGACAAGTTTCACAAATTTATTCAGGTTTGGACATATCACAGAGCATAGATAGTGATGATGACCGTGTTTTGACCATGTGTGAAACAATTAAAAACAGTGTTGGGTGATATGGACGTATTTTACAAGAATGTAAAAGAAACGCTACCCAAAAGACAATAGATGTATTTTTCCGTAAAAAAAAAGGTAATACTGCATAAAATGTTCTTAGAAATAAAGTTCACTTAATGTGATTTATTGCGGAACGTATCCCTCGCAAAAAATTCCAGAAACTCGGTAATGTCGTAACCATAAACATATATGGCGTGGAATACACTGTAGCATAAGGAAACTAAAACACAATGCCATCTACTGGATGGTTACCCAACCTAGATAACCAAGTGTCGAAAATTTAACACATCACCATCTGTTAGAAGCTTATGGAACTATAATAATAATTTCATGTGATCATAATGGCCTGGTGACAGGGTTTCTATTGGCAGCGCATTCCACCCCCATCGTAGCTTGCCTTAAACAAGCCCACCAATCCCATCAAGTAAAGGGGATCTATAGTTTAATGTGGATTCCGAACCGCGTTACCGTCCTGGCATACTTCACATTACACAAGAAACAGTGCCAGAGGTGAATGCCGGGTTAAATGTCTATGAAAATCCCAGCTGAGACAAGGATTCGAACCGGGGTCCTTTTGATCTCTAGTCAGACACCTTAACCACTGAGCAACCAGACTGCTCAAACTTATAGAACTTACAAATAATTGCAAACCATTGTCCTGTGACAAACATTTAATGAACATTTAATTCATAATAATAGAAACTGTGACCAATAATTGAGATAAAAACTATCCTATTTTTTAAGTTGGTCGAACTTAAACACAGGAAGCCAAATTTCATCAAAATCGGCTAGGTAGTTTTGGAGTTTATCTCAGACAAACGTAGTGACGCGAGATTTTTTATATACATATGTTTTGAATATTCACATAGGTATGTTTAACTTTTTTATGGCTCTATGCTTCATCATTGTTGAGGTCATTAGAGGCAGGAAAGGACTTGGAGAAAGAAATGGGAAGGAATTCAGGCATGGCCTTTTAAAGGAGCCATCCTGGCAGTTGCCTGGTGTGATTTTGGGTCACCATCAAAAACTGAAATCTGGATGTTATACCTCCAGAATGCAAGGCCAGAACATTACTGCTCACCCAAAATGCTCAGCACAGTTTACTATCAAAATATGGAAATATATCGTCATATTTTATTGTGTTCATTGCTGCTTTCCTGACTTTCCTGCCTACCTGCCATTATCCAAAAATAAATTCATATTGACTGAACATACAAGCTTGAACCAATGAGCGGGATATTGGAGTGCAGGAATGTAGTGTTCAGCACTGCCAAGGAAGTATACACCACTACTGTGTTTGTTCATCAAATAAATTAAAAAAAAGTTGAAAATGGACCAGGAAGTGATTTGAATATGAAAGACAATGCAAGGTAAAGCAAGGTTAAACCTATACATTCACATGTAAAGAACAGAATGGTTGTTGCTAAAATGTAAAGTATATGTTTGACAGTGGGTGCAAAATATTCAGATCAGCAAAACCCAGTGATTACTTCAAACACATTTAAGGTATTAGAAATATAAACTTCTCCTGTGAACATAAATAATGTAATACAATATTGTAACACAAAAGTCATCTCAACAAAATACAAGAAAAAATCAGTCAAAGTCATACCCAAAAGTGCTAATAGTGTCAGGTAGTTATGGTAGAGGATGTGCTACACATATGTTAAACAGAGATTCTACAAACTTTAAATTTCAAGGGGAAATTATGCAAGGAACTTTAGTGACCAATGTGTTGGAAAATGCTAGTGATATCAAGAAGCTAATGAAAAAATATCATTCAGTTATATGGGCAGCAGTAAATGATGTAACAAAGAATGAAGCAGACATTGGAATTAGAACCATAAAAAACTAATGAAAAAAACTAATGTACTGGTAATAGGCATGACGTTGTGGAATGGTCTAGGTTAAATAAAGGAATATAAAGAAGAAATGGAAACCTAAACAAAATACAGAAGTTTTCCCAAAACACACTTTGTTAGTACCCCAAGTGACAGAGGATACCACACCATGCATGGACAGCATCTTACTGCAAAAGGAAAAGCTAAAATAGCAGGTATATTACCCCAATTGATCTCACAGAAAATAAGCAATCAAAAAATCATACTCAGACTGCAAACACATGAAATATGGCATGCCACAAGTGTCAACTCTTGTGCCTGTATTGTTCTTAGCATATATTAAATATCTAGAAGAAACATGTAACTGCCAAAAGTGTATTAAATTTGCAGATGATACCAGTATATTAATGAAGGAATGTGCTATGGAACAACTAACAAAAAATATTTAATACTGTGCTAAAACATTGCAAACTGGTTTTGTCAAAATAAGATAATAAATAACACAGAAAAAACACTTGACACACAGTTCTGGACATCCCCTATGAACCACCACCCAACAGAGGTAATGTTTAAATTAGTGAGTAATATCAGTTCTGAGTTTCTGTTCATTTATATATATTTTTAGTTTTTATATTTATACAAAGAAAAAAACTGCTGCCATTTGCTGCCAATTCTTCCTGCCTACCCGTGACACGTTTTTGCAACACTCAAGTTTACCGTCTTCAATTTAAACTCCCCTCCCCACCATACAATACTCCTCTCCTCCATTTTGATTTTCCCTCATCCTGTGCCACCAGCCAATGGTCCCTGAGTGCACCAGTTGGCTGCCCACTTCCGCTTTGAGGCTACCTCATTCTACTGCTGAAGAAGGGCCGTAGAACAAAAAATTGCAAGTCTTTGTGTCTGTGTGCATGTCTCAGTTAATTTTTCATCACTGTGCTGGCAATAAATGTGGTAAGTGACGGTTAGTCTCTTATACTAATGTTTGATTTTTCCTGCTATTCAGAGTCTTTTGTTTCCTAATAATAAGCTGCAATGGGTACATAAACAGAAACAAAAGTTACAATATTTCATTAAAACCCTTAATTGTGTATATCTGCCATCTGTACACACTTAAGACTCACCGTGTAACTGTGAGCCATGAGTGCTTATGAGTTCATCACAGCCTTCCTGGCTTCATTTGTAGTGAGTGATGGTTTTACTTTACTTGTCTTTCCTTATTTGCATTGCTAAACAACATTTTCTCTATCAGTAGTGTCATATTTATATTAACAGGAATATATATATATATATATAAGTATTGGGAACATGAATCATTGTAATTATTGGGTATAGAACCATTCTTCATCAGTATAATGATGAGCACAAAGCAGTCACCAATACATCAATGATGGTAAAACTACCATATTAACTGTGTTGCAGATATTTTTTAATTTTAACATCATCACCTCTGGTGTGTGGCACTGGTAACAGAGGTGGCAAATAAATACCAGGGAAAAAGAGGTAGGTGGGTTATTTGGAAACTGAGAATATTGTAGGGAGGAAAATTTTGCACAGAGGGTCCCTGGATATTATCTTAGGTTGAGAAAAAGTTGATTACCTGGTACCCAGTTTGCACTGGTGCACCAGCCACATTTCCATATCATAGAATATTTATTACTTTTACATATTTTATATATTGTTATATAGTGAGTCTTTAAATGCTGATTTTTTAAATTTTTTTAAAAAGAAATATTTATCAATTTAGCAGTGTTTGAGTAAATTCAATCCTTTTGAACAACTCTCCCCTCTGCTCAGTCAAAACTCTCATTTGCCACAAATACAAGCTGTTTGTCCTGGAGTTCCACCCTGGGCACACATTCTCTTTCTGCAGACAGATTCACACATTAAATTTCTTTATTATTAATTTGTGTATCAATACTATTCTTTTAAGGGAGTGTCCATAAA
Organism: Vandiemenella viatica; assembly: GCA_031002005.1. Lineage (NCBI taxonomy): Eukaryota > Metazoa > Arthropoda > Insecta > Orthoptera > Morabidae > Vandiemenella > Vandiemenella viatica. Next base: position 27,313,353 of record CM061921.1, read on the forward strand.
CCACGTAGCTTCATTTTGGCCTTCTATGAGAGCCCCCCCCCCGCCTCCCTTCCACATAGCCCGATGTGGCTTTTGCCTCTACACCCCTTCCCCCCCCCCCCATGCCCAACATAGCATGTATCTTTTTCCCCTTTTGATTCTAGAAGACTTTTGTACTGTTTTCTCTTGTCAGACTACTGCAAATTACATATAGAGATAGTTAAATGAAGGAGATAGTTAAATGAAGGAGATAAAAATTCACATGCTGTTGTGTGTTCTGTATCTCAGTTGAACTGTGAAAAATAATATTAATAGATAGCTACATGGCCAGGCTTGGAACCCCTCTTCCCCCACGTAGCGCAGCATAGCCTTTCAGCCAACCTCACCCCTCCACCTAGACAGAGCCACGTAGTTTATGTACACACAGTAAGTGGTAATTTCTGCCCCTTCCTTTCTACATAAATACACCACAATCTCCAATACTGAAGTTACAATTAAAAAAGTGTGAAGTTGTGTAATGTGTAATCAATCTGTACATATTTTTGTTTTTGTTCCATTAAGATAAATTTAAAAAAGAAATTTACCTCAGCCTTTGGGGAGGAATATGAAAACCTTTCTCACACTGGTTGTAACCTAATAAGAGGTACAGATGCCTTAAAACTATGCTTTGAGTCTTTGCAAGAGGTTTATCATCACTTGGGTAGGCCTGGAAAAATATAAAAAAAGATTAATAATAATTATCTGTGTAATGTTAATTGCAACAGACATTGATGACAAAATATTAGTTTTTGTATGTTTATGATAGATGCAGTTTATTTACAGTCATACCCATTTACATGGATCATTTGGTAGCAATCCAGTTGTCATTAAACTGTTTTGATAATTATTAATTAATGTAAATATACTGTGTTATAATATCTATCTTCTTGTGAATGAAATTTTATATTCAATTTAAGTAACTTTTGAGTAACAATGTGAGGAATAATGGAATGAAAACAATTTTAAATATGATATATGTTGTAGAAATTAAGTAGTAATCTCTGGAATATGGGAAACTGAAGGATTCTGAGAAAAATTTAAAAAATTGTTATTTCAAAGAGAACAAATATATTTCAGGACTTAAATATAAATGATACTCTACATAAATAAAGTTCAATAACTACATTATGAACCAAGGATACAAAATCTGTCTTTTTTTCATATAATGAACAGTTAATCCACTTTGCAGAGTTACCACAGCAAACAAAAAGCCAAATGACAACTACTGAAATGTTTGTGACTATTTCATAACAAAATTATAGGTCTGTGATAAGATGATAGGTTACACATTCAAGAAATCCAGATAAAAATTGAGAACTATATGATCCCAATTTAATAGCAACTGGTTTCCATCTGAATAGTCTCATAAAGGAAAATTTTAGTGGCTGACAGTTTTAGCAAGGAATTACAGATAAACCATGTGTGATATTTCGATTCAAATAACTGGATTAAATTCTCTTGCTCTGCTCATATTGAGGCAATCTAACATTAACAGAAACTTATGTTTTGTTTACATGACCTTTTATGTGCATGGTTAAAAATATATCTTTTACACTTATAATAAATTTGAAAAGACATTTGGTACTGGGCAGTATACCACTTGGAATCCCCTTAAAGATTTGATAAACAATTACATACACACAGTTAAGACATTTATATGGTCACACATTTGAAAATAAGACTCATGTTGAAAATGGAACTAAATTATTTTTCTTCTACCAGCAATTTTCCCACTGTTCTAATCTGTTTTTACCAAAATTCTTAAAACAACTATTTTCTACCAGCTGGATTACAACAGGAACTGTGTTGTTAATGAAGCACAAATTAGAAACTTGCCTAACGTACAGGAGTCAGTTGAGTGTGGATAACACTTAAAAGGAGAGCCTGGATCTCCTGTATTACTTGTTCTAGTGTGGCAGCACTTTGATATTAATCGCCAGACAGGTCAGCAAGAATGTAATTTGCATTTTATGAAAATGAGCATTCTATGCAATGCACTATGTCTGTTGCAGCAAAAATATACAGAAGATTGTTTTAGGTAGTTACACCAAATAAATCCAACATTACAGACAGTTAAAAAATCTCATTATTTAAAAAAAAAAAAAAAACAAAAAAAAAAAAAAACCCTGGCAATGGAGCTTCAGTTTGCTGCACATTTCACCTCTGTTGTGGCTTTACCTTAAATAGTAATCCAATCAGGTAAAGGTGCAAATGAGAAATGAGGTGCTTACTATGAAAGAGAGACTGATATTTAGGTTGAAGAAACTAATAGAGTAAAATTTCATTACACTGGTTTCTAATGGTCTAGACAAAAAATAAACAGTAAATGGGAAAGAAAATACTATAACACACTGCAATTTACATACACATTCTGTATTAAATATTTATTATATATTCTTATGCAGGTATATTTCAAATTTTAAAAATAAGTCTACAAATTATAAAGATGATTGATAAGTTTTAACTTTTAAAACAATATTTAATAGCAATCTGTTTACAGTAAGATGACAACAAAATTGCACTTTCTATTGAATTTATATTTTGAAAAACATTGCGTGAAGCACCAGATCGTGTCTAAGGCACCAAATGTTACTGTTATTCTTAATACATTTGTAGAAATGGTCTAATGTAGAGAATACTTTGAAACATGTATATTGCTCATTTATTCTCTTCTTATCTTCATCTTCTTCTGTTAGTACATCATGATGCTTTGTAGTCTTTGAAAAAGTCAGCTTTCAAAATTCAACCATGATATAGATAGCGTAAGGCATCTGAAATATTAATTGAGATTTCTGTAGGATCACTCCTTGCCATCTATTGCTTGATGGCAAGTTGTTGGATTTGTTGCAAGTTTGTGTGTGTTTGTTTATAATGTTCAGTTATAATAGAATTAAACCATTTGGATTGCCCAAATCATTGTTTTACAGCACAGCAGCAATCTCATGGGCTTTACACAGCAACATAGGTCCATAGATAGAACTCTTCAGTGCACAGAATGGTGCATACACTCTATCAATATCTTATCAAATTCATCAGATTTTCCTGTCCAAATTTTTTGGTGCTTACTATTTCTTATCATCTTTATAGAATCATTGATAAAGTTGATCCTGACATACCACTAGATTTTGGTAGATTATTTTTTTAACATTGGATTTTTTCCACATTTGTGTAAAATCACCATTGTCTTAGCAAAAAATTATAATGATTTACATTTATTAACAATCATCCTGTTTCAATGACAGTTACAGAAAAGAACACAACAGAACAGCAAAGCAAGGTACAAAGTGATTCTTACAAATTATTATAAATGAACTCATTGCTTACATTTTTCAAGCATTGTAAGCTTATCTATGATAGTTATTTGCTTTATTATTACTATTATTATTATCGTTATTATTACTATTATAGCACAGTACCACAGACAACAGACTACAGACCAGGATCTCACAACAGGAGTCTAACATATGTGAAAGCATCAAAACTGAGGGTGTTACACAGTATATATAGCACTCAATCATTGCAACTTCTAGTATAATTAACAGTGCTAACAATTACCTTGTAACTCAGTAGAAAATCTATCTGTAAACTAAAAAGCACATTGAAATCTTTACATTTAATGTTTTATTTATGTATGTATATATAAATGTTCTTTCATTGTTTATTTTCTTCTTAATGGATACAATGTAATATGTGATGTTACATGCTAATATCTACTTCTACAGCTAAACCATGGTAATTCATTCATAAAAATAATGGTAAATTTCTTTTCAAAATCATCACTCACCTGATCTGATCTTGATAAGAACTGCATCAGCAAAAATACTAAGAGGTGCATTGTCTCATGATCAGATTCTTCTAAATCAATAATGCGATGAAGGAAACCAACTAAGTTGGTCTCATCTGCTGTGGTATTCAGTGAATGAATATGGCCATCTGTAAGAATTAATTAGTTAAAGGAAAAGTTGTTAAAATAAAATTATAGAAATGTGAGGTGTGTAAAACTTGACATATATAATAATACTGTTGTTGCATTAAGTTTTTAATAGTAAATAATCCCATCAGTGGGGAACCTATTAAAATATTGCTTCAGAATATTTACTTTTTACATAAAAATAAAAGACACTTGAAACATGCAATAGATGAATGCACAAAACAGCATTTTAAAAATTTAAATATATGAAAAATTAACATTATAAATTTAAGTAGTAACTGTTCAACAGTTTGTTCATGCAACAACAGATTGTGCATACAAGCTTGACAGTAAATATAAAGCACATACTAAAGAACATGTAATAATGCTATCTATAATTCAGTCAAATTAGTCTATTAAATGTTATGAAGTCATTATACAGATCTATCCTACTGTGAATAGAAAAAGGCATAAACACATCTAAAAGCAGAGCATAAGTTTCAAATCATTTTATGAGCAGAGAATCTCTGATACATAATAAACATTAAATTAGCCAACTTGCATTGCATCATTCCAGTAGATTTGGCAGCTGAAGCCTAACAAATCTCAAAATTCCTTTATCACTATTTTTTTTAAAATCAATATTTAAATGAATGAAAAAGTTTATACCTATTTTCCTACACTAATTCATCAACAGAATTTAACACTGATTCACCACTGCAAAATGTTTACTGAGATAAGATGTGATTAAAAGAATACATACACCAATCTATTTGACAACTTATTTCACCAAATGACATTGAAGAAATATATTTCTTCAATCAAAGATAAAATATGTTTATAACATTTGTTTATTAAGTTTACCTGTGGCTTCCTAAATATATCTTTTAGATTATTCTTTCCCAACTTATCATTCAAAGTGGGAGGTTGAATGAACAAAATAAGATCATGGTGGAAAAGACGATTTTATAAACAGAGTACAGGGGTGGGAACAAAATTGTAATAAGAGGTAGGGATTTAAATATACCAGGTGTTAGCTGAAAATGGGATGGTGTTAACAACACAAGGGAACAGAAATTTGCAAATTCCTCAATGAGAAAAGATGGGTTTGCACAAGAGGAAACAATATGCTAGATGATTTCTTAATAAAACCTAATTAAAATAATGTGGGATCTCTAATGACATAGGACACAATTGATAATGAGGCAGTTGTTATGCGCATAAGACGGTTCAGGATATTAACTACCAAGAAAGAGGAATATTATGGGTCCAATTATATCAAGGCAAGAGTTTCAGAACTGAGGAGCTATTTTTACGAAGAGTTCAATCTGTGGAAGGAAGGCAATAGTACAGTAGAAAGTAAGTAGCAGTTCAAAGAATTGGGAAGAAGTGTTTGTTCAAAAAAAAAAATTAAGGAGGAGTACAGAACCTGCATGCAACAGTCGGTATGTGAGGTGTCTGAAGAGGTTGGTGAAGACTGTGATTTTGCTACTTTGTTCATTGTAAATTATTGAAATGTGATGTGTGAGTGGATACTTTCCCGGCCTATCAATGCAACAAAATCTTCTCGGGTGTCCAGCCGGATGGTGGTGTAAAAACACGTTTCGACAGCTTATTCTGCTGTCTTCATCAGGTATCTTGTAGTTGTTCTCAGCTGACTGTCTCTGCCTCGACTGGCTGGACCACCCATCGAATCTCCTTTATACCTTCAGTTGGAAGGCCCGCTCGCTATGGTTGTTTGAGAGCGTTGTCTTTATACACGGCCCGCTGCGGCCACCACTGGCGCCACTTGCTCCTTCCTGCCCGGACGTGCTGGTGATCCGAGATGCATATGTGTCCACTTCTGATTGGCCGAGACCGCTGGCTTAATCCACGGTCCACTGCAGCGGACGACTGGTGTCATTTGCTTGTGAGGATCTGCTATGCTCTCGTTGGAGATCGCTAATGATAGGTTTCCAGGCTTCGCTCAGAAAGAGCGCGCCGTCCCTATTTATGTTGTCATTTAGTCAGATCTCCAACGCCTCGCTTATGACCGAGTCCCAGAAGGAAGAGGGCCTGGCCAGCACTGCTGTTTTATCGAACACTATCCTGTATTCTTAGTTGAAGGAATGCTTGGCTACAGCAGACTTGTCCAGTTACATCAGCCTCAGGTGTCGTTTGTGTTCAATAAGGTGCTCTTCGATCGTTCTGATGGTCTGACCGATATACACTTTACTGCATTTAGACGGTATGGAATAAATCCCATGTGTCCTCAAGCCTAAGTCATCTTTTACCGACCGCAGCATATCATGTATCATGCCGGGAGGCTGGAAGATACTTTTAATGCCATACTGCGCTAGGAGTCTTCCAATTTTTCCCGACGTGTTCTCCGCATATGGAAGAAAAGCAAGAGTTTTTGGTGGCTCTTCTTGCTCCGATGGTGGTCTTGGTGGCTTCTGAGTAAAGGCACACTCTATCTGCTGCTGACAATAGCCATTCTGTTCGAAGACGGTCTTCAGATGTTTCATTTTTATAGACACCAGCATCTCGGATCGCCAGCACATCCGGGCGGGAAGGAACAAGTGGCGCCAGTGGTGGCCGCAGCGGGCCGAGTATAAAGACATCGCTCTTGACCAACCAGAGTGAGCGGGCCTTCCAGCTGAAGGTGTAAAGGAGGTTTGATGGGTGGCCCAGCCAGTTGAGGCAGAGACAGTCAGCTGAGAACAACTACAAGATACCCGATGAAGACAGCAGAAGAGGCTGTTGAAACATCGTGTTTCACACCACCATCTGGCTGGACACCTGAGAAGATTTTGTTGTATTGAAATGTGCACTCCAATAGAAAATCCACCTTGATGTTGTCATATATACATAACCTAAACAAAACTGTTTAGAAGGGACACTATTACATACCATCTGTAATATAACCTTATTATATATCCATTAACTTGCTACACCGTTGATTAGGAGGCCTATTACATATAATTTATATACAAAATAATTATTATAATCATTTTCTTAATAATAAAACACTTTACAGACCAAATTGTAACTATTTTTGTAAAGTAACAGAAAAGGATAAAAGAGAAAATTTTATTTTAATCCCTTTTTTTGTCTCCATGTTCACTAGTACAGCTTATAATTAGATTAAATTTGAGGTGTAATATGTCTAGGCTTAAAATATTTGTTAAAAAGAATTTTCAATTTAAAGTCAGATACTGGCAGGTGATTGGAAGGAACAAAGGAGAAATTTAAAATAGTTTATAAATGAAAAATAATTATTCCAAATTTCAATATCACAGTTTGTTGTCAGCATGTAGACACATTCTGAATAAAGTTTGAGTAAGATAAGTAATTTAAAAAAAAAAAAAAATATTAGGAAAGTAAAAATTTTGGACTTTACAAATAAAAGAGTTAGGAAGTTAAAAGCAGGCTTAAATGAAATCGAAACATTCATTTAATAATAATAATATAACAGTTTGAGTGTAACTTGAAAATTTAAGGAAGAAATAAAATTTTAGTATTGAAAGTTGATGACATCACCATGTATGACTTTCAGGAATTAATAGCTCTTAAATGAGAATAATTACAAAAAACTGTAATAATTTAAAAGATTTGGAATAAATCATAGTATACGATAGAAACGTTTTGGGAAAATCTGAGAAAAAATAGGGTACCATGAGAAGAAGGGATTTTTGTAATTCACAAGGTAATAGTATTTCCCCGTGAGAATACACCTAGCTAAGGCTATAAAAAGCCAACCAGCATTCTTTTGGAGAGCAGTTTTTTAAGCAGGAAGTTGAGGCGAGAAGACGTGTGGTAAGAGCTCTCAGAAAAGTTCTAGAAATCATAAACTTTCTATTATCGACCAGAACAGTGGACCCTGGTTCTATACCAGGATGGCATAAAATGGTCTTTCAAATTTAGAGGGGTATTTTTGAAACATTGCAATCAATGTATGTGAGTGACATCAACCTGCAATCTAAATTCAAGGAAATGATAGTATCGATGCCTCATCATTCTGGTACCATAACTTCTCAAAGTTCAAGAATATAAACTTTGTCGAAGCAAAGACTGTTTGATTCCATATCCCTTTAACTATTAGGAGTAATGACAAAAGTTTGGTGGCCAGATAACAAATCCATGCAAGCATCTTTTAAAGGTAAAAATATGATCAAGTTTGGTAGAAATGTTTGAATCCCCAGCAAGCATATCAATATGACAATGTGAGGTGTTTTCAAACTGACTAAAATTCAGTGGCTGCTCTGTGAGGTGTGCAAAGACAGAATAATTAATATAGGTGGGATGAGGCAACAGTGCATTCAGTTTAAAAATGGCTGCACTATTGCTTATGATGAGGAGCACAATGGTTGAGCTAACCTTGTGACTGATGATGTAAACCAATGATAATATTCCTGAAAATCGTCACTTTACAATTCAAGAACTCTCACTTCATTTCTCTCAAATTTCACAAATTTTAGTGCATGAAATTACATTTGAGAAGATTGGTTATCAAGATGTGCAAGATAGGTGCCATAAATCTAGACAGAAGACCACAAAAACAGGGTCTTGCTCCATCCCTAAGTTTTCTTGAATCCTGCAATAAGGATGGTAACGCACTTCACGATCATGTCAAAATGAGAGATGACACATGGGTAAAGCATGTCAACTGTGACACAAAAATAAATTCCATGCCATAGGAGCACTAGAGATCTCCCAGAAAACCAATAAAATATTTGCAAACCTTGTCAGATAGAAAGATTATGGCAAATGTATTTTGGGACACTGAGGAAGAGCTCCCGGTTGATTTCCCCAATCATGGCACAACAGTTAACTCGGAAATGTATTGTGAAATATTAACAAAACTAAGTCGAGCAATACAAAAACAAGTGTCGTGGAAAACTGAGCTCAAAAGCATTGGTTTTTCCAGTTGTCGCATGCCCACACCCTGCTATTTGTACTCAACAGCCCTTGGATGGTTTTGGATGGGAGGTGTTTGATCATCCACTGCTCTGTCCAGCTCTGGCAGTGAGAAATTACCACCTGTTTCTGGTAATGAAGATGTAGCTTGTAACACGGTTCTCTGACAGTGGCACAGAACTTCATACAGTTGAAAACCAGTGGTTGAAATCTATGGCAGCATATTTATATAGAGATAGAGCTGAAAACCTTGTGCATCTCTATAATAAGTGTCTCAATTTTAAATTGGCATTTATCACTGTCACCATTTAATGTTGGCTAGGTAGAAAAATAGTTCAAAATTGTCCCTTTCAAATCTATATAATAAAATTTCTTTAACTTATTTGGTTGGTTTCTTATTTCAAAACATAAGTAACTTTATGGACAGCCCTTGTATTGTCTTAAACATTCATTTAGTACTCTTCATTCCTTGGCAGTTATCATAGGTTAGGGAAAGAAACCTCTTAATATGCTGCTTAAAAATGTGTAAAGTATGCTGTTTTAAATTACTTCATGCTACTTTAGTCTTAATGGATACTATATTGCACTGAAATATTTTTTTTTAGTTTTTCATAGCCAAGTGTGCCACAAAAAGAAAACATGCTCTATATTCAATGCTTACTTCACTGCAATTATATTATATCTATTACTAAATTGTTGACTACTATTATCCTAAATTCAGTTTAACAGTTTGAAACAGGTTAACAAAAATATGTTTGAGGTTGCTGACATATTTTAATACATGATAAATAAACAAATGCATTCATAATTTGGTATTCCCATGTCCATCAATCTACTCCTTCATAGCTTTAGAGGAATTTTCATAGCTCTGAAGTCCATGAAAATTAAATAATAGTAAAACAGCCTGACCATCTTCATAAAGTTTCATTTTACATTAACAGAAATCATTCTCAATAAAAAAAAATCTGTTTGTTTTGCTCAGAGCCATCTTGGCATGTGCACAGTACTTAATCTAAATTACAATATTTTCTTCAGTAATACCAATATGTTTCTTTCAGGTAATGTTTTAAATTTTATAAGCTGAGTCTAATTAATATTTATGCCAGTTTATTTGAAAAGAGATATGAAAAATTAAATCAGAAAGTTATACAGATTTCAAGATATTTTTGTTTTGAACTGCTACACATATCTTAATTGAAAAATTGGATGTACAGGGTGGCGCAAATGGATCGGGTGGTTTTAAAATACTTGTAAAACTATCAATTTTAAAGGTATTGGATTGAAATAAAGTTCAAAACGTGTAGTTACAATGGAAGTTTATTAACAAAAAATTAGTAAAGTTAGTTTTTAAAAATTACATCCATCAAATGCCCTCCTTCTCAAGCGACGCATTCTTGGAGTCGGTCCTTAACGTTCCGCATTGCCCGCTCAAGCACATCACCAGGAATTGATGTGATTGTGTTGTGAATTTATGCCTTCAACTCCTGAATGGTCTGGGTTTGTTCATGTAGACCCTTGCTTTTAAATAGCCCCATAAGAAAAAATCACATACCGTGAGGTCCAGTGAGCGAGGGGGCCAATGGACATCTCCATTACGGGAAATCAAACGGCCAGGGAACAGAGCGCGTATAGCTTGCATTGATATCCTAGCGGTATGTGCAGTTGCCCCATCTTGTTGGAACCACATATTGTCCATGTCGTAATTGTTCTCTTCAAGTTATGGGAGAAGAAATTCTTCAATCATGTTCACATAATGCTGCGAATTAACAGTAACTGCCTGCTCCCTTTCATTTTCAAAAAAGTAAGTCCCAATTATCCCTACCTTAGAAACCCCACACCAAACCGTCACTTTGACACTATGGAGAGGTGATTGGTGTAGGTCTCTTGGGTTAGTGTCGGCCCAGTAACGGCAATTTTGTTTGTTGACGTAGCCGTTAATGTGAAAGTGAACCTGGTCAGACATCATGATAATCAGGTTTTCATCTTCCAATAACTCCAACATCCGTTGGCTAAACTGAAGCCTTTGAAGATGGTCTGTTGGGAGAATCTTCTGGACCACCATGATTTTATAGGGGTGAAATTTCGGTTCTTGGTTAAGAATCCTTTGAAGGCTCCGATGTGACATTCCAAGAGCTTGAGCACAACGTCTCGTTGATCGACGTGGGCTCGTAATGACATCGCGTCTTACACGCTCCACGTTCTAAGGCGTTCTTATTGTTCGAGGTCTAGGCATCCATTTTGGAGCACATGAACCAGTAGTGCGGAAATTATGCACCCAACTTAATATCGTTTCTTGCTTAGGAACACTACCACGAGGTGGGATGTTGAAACGCCGGTGAAAGGCATGTGTCACAGCAACAATTGACTCGTTATTGTGTATAAACTCTTCCACTGCGAAAACACGATGCTCAACGGACCACGTAGCCATCGCGACTGACTGCCAGTCGGCAACTGAAACTTCCCGTCCCCCCACCACGGGACGAAGACCGCCGAACACCTGGCTCCCCCCCACGTGTGGGGGGGAGCCAGTTACAATGGAAGTGAGATGTTGAAACGCCGGCGAAAGGCACGCGTCACAGCAACAATTGACTCGTTATTACGTATAAACTCTTCCACTGCAAAAACACGATGCTCAACGGACCACATAGCCATCGCAACTGACTGCCATTCGGCAACTAAAACTTCCCGTCCCCCCACCACGTGACGAAGACCACCGAACACCTGGCTCCCCCCCCACGTTTGGGGGGGAGCCAGTTACAATGGAAGTTAATAAACTTCCATTGTAACTACACGTTTTGAACTTTATTTCAATCCAATACCTTTAAATTTGATAGTTTGACAAGTATTTTAAAACCACCCGATCCATTTGCACCACCCTGTATTATTCGAAAAATCTTATAAGTAAATTTTAAGTATATAAGAATGAGGTCTTTCTGAGTATTGAGCATTATTACAATGCTCTCTGGTAACTAGCTAAGTGAACTTGATGTCACCACATATTATCTCAATAGATTACAAAAAATGTGAAAAGCTTGCTTCACATATCCAGTAACTGCACTTTGATGATGTAGTTTTGGTAGCCGAAATATGATTCGTAAACACCATGTTCACATGGATAGTTACCATAGAGCATTATATTAACTACATATCAGATAAGCATGAAGCAATAAAAACTATTAACCTGTTATTTATCATGTTAAAGTCTATTTGACTTTTGAATATTTGAAGCAAAACTATGCATAGCAACATTTTGACTTATCCTGCTAAGGAATACAGTGATCTGTAGAATGTTGAACATGTAATGGAGTAATGTATAGCACAGTAATAGTGATGTATATGAGTAATGGTATCAGCTGAGAATATCTGGCAAGAACTTTCCAAACATTTTTATAGATTAACTATGTAGAAAGAAAATTTTTACACTACTCACGTTAAAGTAGAAATTCTACTATGGAAGTTTTGCAGTTTAGTTAAATAGAACATTTAGAGAAGATGTCATGCAAAAAGCTTTATGATAGGGTTAAGAAAATAGTTTACACTGAACTATGACCATTAGTGTGGCCTAAGGATAGATAGCCAATCAGTCGCCAACCAGCTGATAACCTCAGGTGGTGAAGGTAGGTTCTAAATAATGGTCACTGTAGAACTTCAATGTAAATTTCAAACTATGTAGTCTTCAAGATAAATATATCACCTGGTGACCAATCTACAGCATTGACTTCTTTTCAAAATCTAAAATACTGCAGATATGAACCTTGATGCAAGCCACAAGCAACTCCGATGAACCCCTAACTGTATTCAGTTACATCGCGAGTATGACCAGTTATGTGCTATTGGTTGAACATAATGTAAGATTGCAGCTCTGATCTATTGCTTTCAGCCAAGCTTGCTGTCTTCCCACCTAGCATCATGCCAAATCAGCAGCGCTCCTGCCACAAACTCCCCGTATCTATTTTTTCTTGGATCATCTTGAAATTTTTGTGGGAGGTAGTCCATTGCATAAACGTTAAAATCAATCCTTATGAATTTTTCACTAGCTCCAGTAGAGTATTTGAGCTATGGTGCTAAATCTTGTTTTAAAGTAATCTGCATCTCCTCCCCGATCATTTGGTGTATCATATTCGTTACTTACAATTTTTTATCTTAGTGTAATCAAAAAATGTGAATTAGTTCTAACTTACTATTTCCTGTATCTCTCAAAGAATTGATTCCACAGAGCTACAATATGTTTTAATCATTACTACATACAATTTTCTATATGATAGCAATGCTATCCAACCACTAAAACCATAATTTAGCTGCCTTCATACACTTTCCAAAATTCCTTTTAAATCGGTTTTTCCAAATCTTTCAACCGGATGTCGCTATTTGTCTATATTTCTTGTTAATTTATTTTTCCTATTCCGCCCAAAGTACAGCATGGATCTTTATAAAAATTCGTTCATTATACTGAGAAAAAATTCTACTTTGTTTTAAATACACCCCCACTTCTGAAGCTAGCCGAATTATGATACATGAACACCTAAATTTTCCTACCAAAATCATCATTTTCGTGCAAAATCTTACCATAACGTTACTTAAGTTTTACCTACAGATTTTAAATTTTTACATAATTTACTAAAAATTCAGTGCATCTTTTAAGTTATAAATATTTTCTGTAGCTTGAAAACTGAGAGTTTGGAAATTATTTAACTGTTTTCTTTGACATCTCAGACCATGCTTGAATTTCAACTTCAAAATAAATACCTCATCTGTACTAATTTATATCCGCAAAATATCATACCTCATTTTAATACTTATAGCTTAATGCACCTCTAAACATGAATGTAGTGTTTTCTATTTGAAAATAGGTGAATCCCTTCATATGCCCAATCTTTACAAATTGTTATGATTGAATTTCAATGTTTACTTCTACTTATTACATGAAAACTGTAGGAAAATAGTTTTAAACATGTTTAGCAGTAGGATTGATACTACCTCGCTACCTTTTAAACTAATTTTGATAATTTATAACAACATTTAGATTATATGACAAAGTGTCATATATCTATAACCTCACCAAAACCATTTGGAAGGGGGCCTATCTCATATAATTTATATAGTAAATAACCTTTTGTTTACTTAGTAAAAAGGCACTTTTCAACACAATTTCTAACCATTCTCATAGCGAAACATGAAGTTTAGGAAATTGAAACTCTAATGCCAATAGAGTTTACCACATCAATTTCCACAAATTCCAAATAAAAATTGATCCAGTAAATAAATTCTAACTATGATTTGTAGTAAAATAAAGAATTTGAATTTAGTACAAAAAACATCTAGGAAGATAAAAGTAGGCTTACATGGGAGAGAAAAATTCGGTTAATAATAATAATAATATAACAGTTTACCAGTAATTTGAGAATAAAAAGGGAGAAAAATGGAATCTTAGCATTGAAGCTTGATGACGTCGCCATGTTTGACTTTTACAAATGAATAACTCCTAAGTAATTAAGCATATGAGAAAATTTGTCATGACTATAACATATTAAAATTTCGTGAAAATCCAATAAAAAATAGTGTACCATGAGAAAATGGGATTTATGTAATTCAGAAGAAAATAGTATTTCCCTGTGGGAATACACTGTTCTCCTGGAACAGTCTAGCTCAAGGTTAGCCGAGAATATAAATAGGGAACCTGCATTTCCTTGTGGCTGACAGTCTCCATTTGACCATCATACTAGACATGTTGCATTTTTAGTATCGAGTGACAGTCTCCATCTAACCATCGCCCGATATGTGTCGTGTCAAGAGTGTAAAATTCAAAATGTAACTACTCAAGTTTAATTATCTTGCCTCGGAATAAGTTCATGGACTCTATCATTAATTTAAAGAACAACATTATTTTAAATTCAGTGACAGGAACTTTTTATATGATGTGTCAACAATAGCACTCTTAAATTTGGGGGGCACATCTAAGTATGATTGTAAGAGTGTATACTTTTAATCAGTGTTGTACCTTGGAGGATAACCTGCATCTTCATATGTGGTTTTTAAGTTTGATATTGTCTTAAATATATTCAATAGTATAATCTGATATGTGTGTTAACTTTATTAAACTTTCAGAATATATTTCAAATTCATAACAGCAGAGACTTGCTTTCATTTATGTGTGACCTGTCAGATATTACAGGGTAAACTAATACCTTGGCAGCCATTGTAAAGAACTCTAGCATCTTCGAGAAAAGGTATCAGACAATAATACAGGCATCATCATCATGTTCTAATGTTGCATAACCCCAAGCAACATCTGGTCATTACAAAAGGAAACATTACAACATATTCTAGATTTCATAAGTTGACAAATTTGGTTAGGTAATGACCAGTAAAGTGAAGATTATCATTCAAAAGAGAAAAAGAAGCTCTTTTGTGATAGTTTAATAATGAAAAAAGACTAGAAGTTGGGTATTTTTCAACGTAAAGATTTTAAAGTAGAGGTGGTTTTTAAAATAATTGATATTACTTTAATAAGAATGGTTAAGAGGGTATGGAATTTATATGAGCAAACTACAGGACATGAGAATTATTAATTGAAAAAGGTTTGTTGAATGAATGACGTTTTAAGTGAGTAAATATATGTTTTATGAATTTTGATACTGAGGGTAAACAATGTAAATTTAAAATAGATTTACAAGAAAAGTACTGGATAATTCTGGGACCTTAAAATATATTGATATTTATAAAAATTAGGACTGTCCATTGTGTTAATTTCGAGGAGTTATGAATAGTAGCAAAGAAGTCAAATATTATGGTGCAATAACTGGGAAGTAAAAATGGGGAGGCCCAGCATGTGACTTGAAAAATCCAATTTAAAAGCAGTTTGAACATAAGCACGAATTAGCTGAGAGAGGTCACATGGTCTTTGAGGGAGATTTCTATTGGAGATAACCAACAATGCCTTTTGCAGGAAAATAGTGATTAGTGGACCTATGCCCCATGGGACAGTAGTACGACCTAATTTGGGTAACAACAGCAAGGAAATAACAGGCTTCAGCAGCAATGTTGGGTGTTATTGGTAGTATAAAGGGTAGGTAGGCTTGAACTGTATTTGCAATACTTTTGTCAGGGAATATTTTCAATCACAGAATCTGCTTCAAAAATATAAACTTCCAGGGTTACCTCCATGATATCAGTTCTTTGATTAATAGTAGAAGCTGTACCTCTGCGTTGATTTTCAGTTCACATTAAGTGGATTGATAGACAACTTAAAATTTCTCAAGTGTCTTCTACCATTTTTTCACTTCTCGCTTTATGCCTCATCAACATCGTGGTCATTAGAAGTGAGAAAGGACTTGTGGCAAGGAATGGAAAGGAATGCAGCCAAAACCATGGCCTTCTGAAGCAGTCATCCTGGTATTTGCTTGAAATGATTTGGGGAAGCCAAAACAAAAAAAAATGTTGATGGCTGGATACGATTTAATCTGCATACTTGAGAATGTGAGACCAGAGAATTACCACTCAACCACCATGCTCAGTCATATATTCTCATAAGAACAAGGGTGTATTTAGTTAAGAACTTAACCAAATTCAAGATAATGTTGTTACTCACATAGGTGCCAAATTTAATGAAAAATCAGGGTCCACATATCTCTAGTTTATTCTTTTCAAATTTTGTAATGTTTTAAAGCACTCCTTTCTTTTAAAGAAGAAGAAACTGAAATTTTCATCTACTTTAAAAAAAAAATCATTTGAATTGAAAAAATTTCATCTCAATTCAAGGAATTGATTACCATGAGGAAAATTTTTGATTGATAATGTTAATTTACACAAGAAAATTGTCACCACAAGTCGCCACATCTGATCTCAGTAGATTACAAAAAATTTGGAAAAGTTTTTTAATATGCGTTGTAACTCAATGGAGCTATAAATATCCTGTCATGCATTACACAAATTATATAAGAACAAGAGAAAATTGATCGTAATTTTAAAACTCTTTATTACTTTTTGATTTTTAGTGCAGTTCAGCAGAATGCAATGTTTGCTTATTTATCTGATCTTTAAGGAACTTTTATTTTACAGTATTAAATAAAAACATATTATATCAAATCATCCTCAGACAGACATTGGCAATAATAAATAATTTTATCACAAACAACATTCACTATTGCATAATAAAAGAATAACTCCAATTTGCCATTCAGAAGCAATTTCTTCTTCCTATAAAATAGCAGCAGTTAGGTAACAGCAAAACCTTGCATATTTAACAGATGTTTTAATTTCATAAGAAAGACTTCACAACAAGTATTTCTTTAAAAATATTTGCTAAATATATAGGCATTTGACTGCAGATCATGAAGTATATTTTATACCTACACCAATAAAAATGAGTATCATGCAACACCATTCAAGCTCTGTTACTTCCATAGTAAATAGATTCGTATCTCATACAATGAACACTGACACTATTCAATATTCTCTCTTGCTCATTAAAACGTATGTGTAATTATGTAGAGTGCTAAATTTAATATTTGCCTCAGTAACATATTTCTTCTAAATTAAAACAAAAAATTCACAATAGAGGAGGGTAAGAAATGGATGAATTAGAAGTTATAATTAATTATTAGTTCCCCACATGTAAAGCACAATAAATATTCTAAAAAGACAATTTTTTAAATATTTCAATTCATTTCAATACTTTAGGACTCTAAAAGCAGTTTTTATTATTGCTGTTATAAATATTTTTCACAAGATTAACACTGTGTCACAAATGCTCACCCTTATTCCTGATGTTTTGACTCAGTCTAAGGTCATCTTACGGGGACTAGCCTCCTTCTGAGTCTGATAGCAGCAGGCTACTCCCCTGAATATGACCTCAGGTCTGGTCAAAACATTGGGAAGAAGGAGGAGTATTTGTAACACAGCGTTAATCTCATGAAGATAATTATAACAGTATGATGGCTGCGGAATTAGGAAAATCTGGTACAGTCTTTATCATATTCAGTTGATTTCTATTTTGAGAGCTACAAGAAAGGTTTTTTGTCTTAAATATGCTATAATTTAATTGAAATGTAGTGCAAGCTCCAGTGGAAATTTCCCGAAACAACCATTTTCCAAACTTTCCTGCACACACCTACTTTTTCCCTCTACAAATTTCAATCTTTTTCGGTAAATTATTCTTAACTTCCCTTGGTAACCTATTCAAATCCCCTTACCTACTCCCACCTATTTGTGCCTGAAATCGAGTGCCAGCTTGTGGTCATCTTTTCCCTACCATGCCTTACTTTTAATTCTTACATTAGAATGATTTACATGCAATTTCATGTAAAGGTAATTGCATGCTTCTCAATTTTTTTGACTTAGCATATCTATTTTAAGTTTTTATACATAGGTTAAGTTTCATTACTTATATTTAATAACTTTATCCATCTTTTACTATTTTAGAGACATGCTAAGCAGCCGGAAAAAAAAGCTGTACGTTTTATGACAAAAAGCTAAGCAAAAATTTATAATTTTATATTGTGTTTTAATGCCAGTCCATGGAATCATTTCACAAACATGATAACTTGCATGGTAATTAAAAAGGTTCATGGATTTTCATTCTTGCCATCTCTGTTTCAACTTATGAAATGAAGTGTTACAGTATTGATTCACTTCAAACTCCTATCACCATACAATTAACACCCATTCTTATGGTCTGTAAATTTGTCAGATTCATAAGTTAGAACTGAAAAACAAGTTTACAGAAAATATGGAAAAAAAAACAATATAGAGAAATTCTGCGACACCTGCAAAGTAAAGTTTATTGGGAATGTTACCTTCGTTAAAATTGCTTCCTCATTTTTTTCCATAGTTAAATACTGCTAATTAAACAGAAATCCATAAATTCAGCACAGTTAGACAGTCATATTATGACAGCAAGAGGAGAAGTTCTTGGCCTGGCAGTAAAAGAGAGTGGTTGGAAATGGCAACCAAATAAGATTATAATTGTAGTAGCTGGGAAATGGCAATTTTATGTGTGATAAATATAACAGATCGTAAACAAAGAGCTGTCAGAGTTTTTGCGGATATTATTACTTGCCTGGCCTCAACAACCAATAAGACCTACCAGTATACCAATCACTTATAGATTATTTACTCTTTGTATGTTTTTCCAATTTTGCTCCCTTCTTTATGTTTTATTTTTACTAGCTGTGCCCACGAATTTGTCCATTTGGGACATGAGATTTGTGCTGTTAATTCAGAGACAAACTATCAAAAAAATATTGAATGGTTATGAAAGAGCAAAGGAAAAGCCCTGATTTTGCCTCTTTATTGGATCTCCTCCTGTCCTTCTAAACTTAGGTTGTACAGAAATATTTTACATACATTTCTGTACATCATTTTTATGAACATATTTTTTGTATGTATGTAAAAAAAAAACTGTTATATAAAAAGAGCATATAAACAACCTATAAAATATAAAATTCTTAACTGAATTTCAATGTTGTTCTGATAAAGTTTTACAATGTAAACACACTGTTATCACAAATATATAGAGTTTAGATCACAGCAAAATCTATAATACATGATAATTAATAATATTAAATGGATTGATTCCAATAGTGAACAATTAACTTAGTGGCCAGTTTTCTGTTTATTTTGCACCATGTTGATGACACATCCAAACATAATATAAGCTATAACTGTATAGAGTTCCTTCAATTGATTGGTTTTTGCTTGATATGTGCATACAGATACAAAAACACCAAGATATGGCACCTACATTATGTGTGAAATATGTTAATACAAAAAGTATCTCACATATCAACTGGTGACAAAATCTATCATTACAAGCAGTTTTGCTGATATCCATTCATTAGTTCTTGCGTCAGGCATGGATACAACGACAAAAGATCAAAAGGTTAGTGTTTTGTCTTCTGCATCATTGGAAACTATCTAACTGAAGTAGATAAAAAGTTCCTATAACTTAATTGAAGATATAACCTATTACTAGGCAAAGTTTGGTTGAAATGCATTTATTAGTTTTTGAGAGCTGCAAGAAAAGACAGAAAATGTTTACAAAATTATTATTTTCGACTTTGTATCATTAAGAAATTCAAATGTTATCATGGTAAAGAGCATCCTACATGTTAAATGGTGACACGGGATATCACTATGTGCCGTTTTGTTAAAATTTGTTAATTAGATTTTGTGAGATGTGCTTTCAGACAGAAAAAAAATACTATTTTGTACTCTTTACCATAGGAAATTACATAACTTGTTTGGATAAAAAGTATTCTGTATCCTGGCCAACATCATAAACTACCCCTATGTGCAATATAGTTGAAATCTGTTCCACGTTTTTTGTATTATGTGCAAACATGCAGATAGACAAAAATTCCAGGTTTTACGGCTTTGGCACCCTAGTCATCAGCAATGTACATTGAAATTACTCTTTTGGAAATAACCTTCTCTACAATCTTATAATATACTCCATACTCCCACACTGTTCTCCAAGGAATGCATAGGCAAGCAGCAGGCTGATGTGTGTGTGTGTGTGTGTGTGTATACTAGCTAAAAGCATGACTTTGTGTTGGGTCGCGAAGTTTTGCTATAAGAAATATTATATACAAGTAAAGAAATTGATAATTAATCGTGAGAATTTTAATATTTAAACTTCAGGAACTATCATCAAAAACCAAAGTTTTAGTTTGTTAACAAAAGATAATTAAGCATATTTTAAATAAGACCCAATCCTTAAATATTTAAAAAATCAATTTATTTAATTTGGTATTAATCAGATACAAATTTTCTCATTTGAATTTCTTCCTGTTTTCTACATATTAACATATTGCTAATTCAGTCAAAAGAAAATCTTCTGTTTAATGTAAGGCAGTTATATAATTATATAATTGATAAGGACCTTAATTATTCAGTTGAGGAAGACATTGCTCACATTTCCAGGAACACACGTCAGACGAATGTGGGATTTGTGGGTTTGCTTGAGCATTATGATAAACCCTGGATGTGGCATAACATTAGGTTTACAAATGCATTGTTGGAAAGGGTTCTCTGGCAACAGGCAAATTCACACATTGGTTTGACAGATGTGGTCTGCATTGGTAGTGACAGTTATACTCGCCATGGACTCCATCTGAATTTCAGAGGTAGAAGGAAGCTTTCGCTTTTTATTGCTGATGAAATCAGGGGATGCCAGTTGAGTGAAAGAGGTATTTCTGTTATGAGTGGTGTTAAGTCATGGCTTTTTTAGGGCAAATAAAATAAATGTATTAAGATGTCTAAAAGAAATTAACGTCTCTCCTGATCAAAACTTATTGAAATTAGAAATTTCATCTGACATACCAGTATGTACTAATAAAGTAAACAATTTAAATTCATTGAATCAAAGTGTTCAGACCACTAATCTCCATCAAAATATAAGGGGAATATTTATTAAAACTGACGACATTTCCTTATGCCTAGAAGAGATTCAAAATTCCAGAAATTTCAATGTAGATGTTTTGTGCATATCTGAACATCATATGCCCGACACAGGAATATCTCAACTGTCCATCCCAAATTATAAACTAAGTTCTCATTTCTGTAGATGTAAAATAGAGAAAGGGGGAGTTGCCATTTTTGTAAAAAAAAAATTCAATGCAACAGTGTAGGTAAGGAAGTATTGTATAGACTTTGAATGCTGTGTTAATAAACTAGAATATGGTAAGGAAGATCTCATAGCAATAGCAATTTACAGGGCCCCATCAGGAAATTTTAGACTGTTTTTATCTCAGTTATAGTATTTGCTACTATGTTTCAAAAATAACAAACAAATAGTTTTATGTAGAGATTTTAATGTTGACTTTCTCAAGCACAGCAATGAGAGGCTAGATATGGAAGCCTTGATGTTGTCTTTTAACACTTTCGGGACCAGCAGCATAGGTACATTCCTGGCCCAGAAAACCAGCCATTTATGGCATTCTTTAAAATGTCACTGACATGTTTGTATTTGACATATTTCAAAAAGAATTTCATATAATAAAAGAACAATCTTCAAGGTTGGTTTTACATGTTTATTTTAATTTTTTTAGTTGGTAACAACAATGTTATTGACAAACACAAAAGGTATCATTTTTGTTTCACAGAAAAATTGCGTTTTCAGTTTTTAGTATAATTTCACAGGTATTTGGCTTCAGTGTGGAAGATTTTGAAGCATTCTGGCATACAGAGAGGTATATTACAGTCAGGACACCACCAAATCGTTTCCTTTCTACCTGCTTTACCACTAGATTTTTTTGTTTTCTCAGAACAAACTTTACAAACTCTTGTTGGACGCTCCTTCTTCTCAGTGGCTGGAATTTTTTCTGGGAAGTGTCGTCCCAGAAGTCTGTTGCTTTGATTTGATCCAGGAACACTTTCTTGTGTCAGTGTTGCACCTTTCTCAACAAGTCCTTCACCAATTTGGCGCAAAAATGTGGAAAATTGGCAACTCATTCTTTGAGTAGGATTCCTGGTTGCTCGATATAAAACAAATGCATTTGTTGCAGCCATCATAAGCATATGAAAGAAAAGTTTCTTCCACCACTTCATCTGTTTCCTCCTAAATGCATAATAAGAAATCATTTGATCACTCCTATCAACCCCTGTTTTGTAAATATTATAATCAAGAATAGCATCCGGTTTTGATTTTATTGTGATACCATCCTTTGTACGAACACGTTTATCTGAGCAAGTCATTTTGTGCACAGTGGAAAGGCAAAGCACATCTCTTGTGTCTTTCCACTTCAAACAAAGAAGGTGATTCCTCCTCATATACACAGATTCATTCCTTCTCAGCTTTTTAGACACAATATTTTCTTTTGGCAGTTCTTTCCGGTTAGGCATGCATGTTCCTACAGCTTTCGTTTTATTTTGCCACAGAAAATCGAAAACTGCTGGTGAACTATAAAATCTGTCCATGTAAACAGTGTGACCTTTTCCCAGGTAATCAGCAAGCAACCTCTGAAATAGTGGTATTATGGAATTGTCTTGTGACCCTTTACCAGTGTACACCTCCAATCCAACAACGTAACCAGTTTTCGAATCACACACAATAAACATCTTTATTCCATACTTATCGGGTTTATTTTTTATATAAACGCGAAATATTATTCTTCCACGAAAACCACACATGCCTTCGTCAATTGTAAGGTTTTCTGATGGATCAAATGATTTTTTTAAATTCTAATAACAAATGATCCAAGAACGGCCTGATTTTATGCATAGGATCATGCTGAGGTTGACTTTTCGGAATGTAGGTTGAGTTATCATTCAAATGCAGATTTGACAATATTGCCTTGAACCTATTTCTGCTCATTACAGAACCTGGAAAAGGAGTTGAGATGAAACTGTTAGTAGACCAGTAGTCTGTCAATTTCGGTTTTTTTACGAGACACATGTGGAAAAATATGCCAAAAAATAAATACATTTCGTGTAGTTTTACTCCCACCCACCAATTCCATAAACTGTGGGTCTTTGTTTTGGAAGCTGCTTTGAGCTTGTCACAAATGGACTTCGCATATCTGTTTGTTTCAACTTTTATGTGTTTCACCATCGACTGAGGGAAAAAGATAGAGAAAACATCGAGAGGAGTAGAATTTTCGTCAACTGCTGCTCTTACTCCACCTTTTCCTAGAAATTGTGGCACAGTAGGTTGATCGTCAGCAAATCGCCAGCCTAATTCGTCATCAGTAAGTTTCTTCTGCGAAACTCGTTGTCTTTTTGTTGGACATTCAGACGAGGGCTGCATTATAGCGGAAGTCTTTGTTGCAGACGACGAACTTTTGTTGAACAAACGCCGCCTGCACAGAAGCATGCTCGTCATCCGATTCTTCTGCAAGACAGACGAGACGAATGCAAATAGACTCTTTTCTAACCGTGCTAACTGAAACAGCACCAGCCACATCAGTCGTAATAATGATACCAAAAAAAATTATTCTAAAAAGCTCCTTACCTGCAAATGATCCCTCTTCATATTCATCACATTCAGAAATTTCCCCCTCTGACCCAGAATCATTCAGTTCTTCTTCTAGAGCTTCTAAAATTTCTTGTTCACTCAAAAATCGTGACATATTTGCGAGGAACAAACAAGAACTTGCAAAACTCGTGACGACGCAAATACACAATGGCGCAGCTGAAGCTGTCTGGCACCGCTTACTGTTTCTTTCGAAATAATTCCATAAGCACATCAGAGAGGGCAGCACCAGTCAAGGAGAATATAGACAGATGTTACACGCAGCACTATTACATTAGCCGGCCGCTTCCGAGTGAGAAACAGGCATGTGAGTCCCGAGAAACAGTCGCCCGAGCTATGCTCGGGCGCGGTCTTTTCAAAACAGTTTTGTTGCCCGAGCTATGCTCGGGCTCGGTCCCGAAAGTGTTAACTTAACGGCACTTGTAACTTTCCCTACTAGAACACAAAATAATAGCAGGACTGCAATTCATAATTTTTTTTATGGATATTTCTCAGTACAGTAATCACAACATACTTCCAGGAACAAATGGTATCTCAGATCATGATGCCCAGCTGTTATGTATCAAGTCCAGAAAACTGGGGGTTGTAGAGTTAATTGAACCACCATAATTGTTTGTTCATACTATTTGTGCTTGCATTAGGAGGGAAACCAGAAAAATTCTCATTGAAAGCATTGGCTACCTTGTCAGGGTCATTTAAAACACAGTTATTTATTTTTATTGAAGAGATATCACGAACATTACTAGTGCATTTGTCAAGTCCAGATATATCTTTAACAATATTCCAGACTTCTTTTGGTAGATTGCAAGATTCTAAAATTCTTTTTTCATAGTATTCTGCCTTACAAGTTTTTTTTTTATTGAAATACTCTAATTTGTATTTTTTGTACCTCTGTTTGTAAAAACTGAGACCTGTCTGCTTATACGAAAGAAAAGCATGTATCATATCACATGAAACTGTTAAAGCAATTTTGACTCCATTATTAGTTTTTAAAACTCTTTTTATTAAGGCACAAGACAGTTCAAGACACCTACTGAAGTTTGTACAAAAGATTTCCCAGGCATTGTTTACATCTTTCATATATTTTATCTCACCCCAGTTGAGTTTTTTGAGTTCTTCTATTAGTTTAGTAACATTTTTTTTTTTGGACATGCTTCTACCTGATTCTGATAATCCTTTGCTTATTTTATTTTTTCCATGGTAATAATTGATAAATAATTCCTGACCATACTGATCAGCAACAAAATTTTCTACAACAGAACTTCTGCAAATATCGCTCGAAATATTTAAGATTATGTAGTCCAGCTGAGTCTTAGAACTGCTTTTTTCCCTAGTGGTCCCTATGATTAAATTAGTTAAGCCATATGCATCAATGGTATTATTGAACATTTCAACCCATCTGTCCTGTGAGAGCCCATCAATGTTTAAATCCCCGGCTATTGTAATGTTTTGATATATAACAGTGATTTTGTTTAAAAGTTTTGAAAATAATCTATAGAAGGAGTTAATATCTCCATTTGAACATCTATAAACTCCAATTATAAGGACACTGGTTTCTTCACTTATAAATATGTCTACACCTACAACTTCAAAATCCATCTCTTTACCATAGTCTTTTATCCAACCTATTTCTTTGCAATTCATGTTTATATTACAGTATATACGTACACCACCACTTTTATGTTTATCTCTGCAGAAGGAGCTTAAAAGGACATAATTTTCTATTTGCATGTTATTTATCTCATTAGATTTACTGCCATGTTATGTAAAGACAGCTGTATCATATTTCTTTGAATTTATTGTATTGCTTAAGTAATCTACTTTATTGCTTAGGTACTGAACATTTTGATGATATAGTGATATGTTCCTGATAGGGTTAGTAACATTTTTTTGATTGTCTGTCTTAATAACTAGATTTGGAGTATCTGGCTTATGTTCTAACATTACACTTTGATTTGCCTATGTGTGTTTATCTATTAACCAACAGCCCCTATCAATATCTGACATCATGGTGATAGTGGGGTGTTGGTTACTTCTAAAAAACAATCAGGTTGGTTCTGAAGTGGTATCTGGCAGTCTAACCTATTCCTTATTACACTGGAGATTGAATTACATATTATATTTCTTCCTGCAAAGTTTCAAATGTAGGCCATGTGTGGTGTGATATGACCTATCTAAACTACTAATGTCCACCATATCTTCGTTACTGAAATGGTTACAAATTGATTTGTATATCAAGTTGGCCTTATCTATTTCAACATTTATACATGACCAACTAGGAAGGTCATATCGTTTAGGAACATTTACAACTATGATATTTGTGTGTGAGAGTTTTGAAAAAGTATTTTTTAGTGCAGGTATTTCATCAGATGTTTGATTTTTATAAACATCATTGGCACCCACTATAATTACTACAAAATCGTTACTTGTAAGCTTAGACATATCTTTATTGCTAATAATGTTAACCGAAGTTGCATTTGGCTTTACCAGACCCTCTACTTCAAACGACTTTAGTTCCCCCTAGGCATTCATTCAATTTTGAAGATATTCCAGGTCCGTTGCTGTCCGCATATATTTTAACTTTGCATACGCTTTTTTTTTAAGATTTTCTTGGGCTGCATGTTTTACTTCTTGCTTGATATTCCACACTAGAACTGTTCTCGGCAACTTCTTCATCCCCGTTATGTGACAGTAATTCGTATCTGTTTCTTAGTGGTAAGACATTTTTACTGATTGAATTTAACTTTGAATTTGATGGTCGTTTAGTGGGGATTGTTTCCACTAACTTGTTTCTGTTTGTGTACTTACATAAATACCGCACATTGCATGATCGTATTCTTCAAGTTTTTTCTTTAGTTTCTCATTTTCATCCTTAAGGCACTGCACATCCTCTTGCAGAACTGCAATTACCTGAAGCAAGGAATTTTTGTTATCTTCAGACTGCACCTCGTTGTTTATACCTTGATCATCAAAGCATGCTGGGCACCTCCATTCTACTAATTCACTCGGAATTTCTTCTTCCTTTATGTTTACACATTTGAAATGATTCCACTTGTCACAAAAGTCACACAGTATACCATTTCTTACGGGACTATTACACTTCGCACATTTTACGTTTACAATAATTCTACTCAAAAACACTGACCGCTGCCAACTTGATACAGACTGTGATGGTGGCTAGCAGCTAATTGGAGGCTCAATTGTTGGTTTGTGCCTTATGGTGGGGAGAGTGGAGTGGGGATTGAAAAGCATAAATCCAATGATTGTAAAATTGGAAACTATATCATGGAAACATGTTATGGGCCAGTGGATGAAAATATTACACCGAATGTTTTTGCACACAATAAATAAGATAAATTGTAAAAAACGTCAATAAAAAAATACAGAAATTTATAGGTATTACACACTAATTTCAATAACAGCTCTGGTGAGTAGTGGTTCATGTTGCAAAGATAAAGGGGTGTGCAGTAGGGGAAAAAAATTAAGATTGCTGGTTACTATCTTAAGCATAGATTAAACAGCTGCATGATAATAAAATTGTAGTATTAAGGCAGTTCCATCCTTCTGAGTTTAGAGAAGCTTCTTCTGATAGAGAAGATTATATTCCAACACAATCTTCCAAGCTCTGATATCCTGCAACTACCTGCCAAATTTAGTTCAAAAACATCTTTTGTGTGCCACATCACAACCTGTTCAGCCTATCAGCCACCATAAACCCTTAAAATCAACCATACCCCAGGCCTGGTCACTCAAAATTTTCCAGACCTGGAATTGATTAACTCAGTTCTTCTGCAAGCTTATGATTTTCTTCAAAACTGCATGAAAATGAGATCCGTCCTTACAGGAAATGTTTTAGTTGACCTCCTAACCTCAGTCAACTTCTAGTCCACAAACACAGTCTTCCCTAAACAACTCTCAGGATCTTTTCCATGCAACAGATCCCACTGCAAAATGTGCAATATACACCATGCCCTCACCACCTTCACCAACTCAGTGACCATGGCAAAATTTCCCATCATAGGATACACTACCTGTGAAACCAGCTTACCTGCTACCATTGTCCTGCCTCCAACATAGGTCTGGCCATGAATCCACTGTTCGATAGGTTGAATGGCCACAGACAAATGATATTTACCCAGAACCCAAACCACCCAGTACCTTTTCATGCCACCACACATGATATGTACTAATAATTTTAATTCTTCCTTCACCATCCATGCAATCAGATTCCTCCTTAAGATAAGCAGCTTCTCTGAAATCATAAGCTTGGTACCTGGCAGCCACAAGATAGCACCCAGCAATTTTCCTATTTTCCCTCGTATTGCCACCCCTACATTTCTTTCACAAAATGAACCACAGATTTCCAGAGCTGTTATTGAAAGCAGTGTACAATACCCTTGAAATTTTTTTTTTCTTTTTTTTTAATTCAAGTTTCTTTACAGCTTATCTTATTTATTGTATGTAAAAACTTTGGTAGAATACTTTCTGGCATTTCCTTCCACTGACCCATAATGTGTTTCTGTGATCTAACTTCCAATTTTACAATGCTCATGTTTATGCTTTTCAATCCCCATTCCACACCATGTTAATTTTTCCCTAGCCGTGAGTCACATCCCAATAGGGTGAGCGTCCAGTTAGCTTCTAGCAACCATCAAGAAGCAGCCACCTAATTATACTTTTACCAAAGGGGCATAAACCCAAAAAATTACAATGCTCAATATACAAATGGTATGAAGCTGCATCACTTTTCAATCTACTCCATAGTCCAATACATGTCCTCCAGGGTTTAAAAAATGTATGAATTGCAATAGAAAATTTATTTTGGTAGTCTGCACAGCCAATCATGTTTTCCATAGCATGCCTCTTCATTAAAACCAAACATGTTTCCTCCCACTGCCTTTTGAATAGTCCAAACATATGGAGGCAAGTACTGATGAGCATGCCAGATGAGGAAAACACTCAAATGACAGGTCTCAGTTTGTCACAACTATTATATGAACAGTATGGGACAATGCATTTCATTATTGCAAAAGGACACCTTTGACAGCAAATCCATCTCTTTATTTGATTGTGGGCCATATGTGATAAAATATGAGTACAATAAAATGGTGAGAGTGGTCCCTCTAGGTATGTAGAACTCCATGAAGACACCTTTCCATCCCAAAAAAAAATCAGCATGACCTACTCTGCCGATAGTTGTGTGGAAACTTCTTCAGTTTTGGAGATGAAGTACTGCACCATTCTTTTGCTTGCTCTTTTAATTTCCAGTTGGTGGATGTGAAACCAAGGGTTTTTAAATTTTTTTTTAATGGACTTACACAAATAACAAAATAAGTGTGAATAGCATTATTGTATAAGGAGTCAAACTGGCAGAGGAAGGTATGAAGTTGCTGGGTAAACAAATCCTATGCTGTGTGATATTTTTGTTCAACTAAATTTGGAACCATGAAATGCGAGATTATTTTTGATATAAGAGATGAGCAAGGAGAATGTTGTGATCATAGTATGGAATAAATTAGCTTGAGGTTAAACATGATAGATATATGTAAATACCTAAACTTAATCTTATCCACATCCTGAAGATTGGTTGGATACTCTTGTAGCCAGTGTGGTTTACCTGACCAAAGCTGGATTTGAACTAAGGACCCCAAATTCTAAAGGCGAGTGCCATATCATTTGTGCTACCAAACTATTCATCTATATATAGGAAAAAATTAATTTCTTTTACAAATACAGAGAAATACTCATTGAAACTAACTCTCTTAAACACCTATCACTCACAATTTTATTTTCAGCAGTATGTACAGTAAAGACTGGAAAAGCAAAATTATGGAAATTTTTTTATTTATTTCTTCCTGATAATTTACACATGATGAGTTTACATTTTGTGACGAAACCTGATTTATAAAATCCATGAGTGCATGAAATATTAATAACCACTAGCTCTCAGCTTCAATTGTATTCGTGTGCTGAACATATAGATAACCCCAGACCACACCTAAGGGTAATACAGGGCGTTCGCCGGGAAACGCAACCCACTGTTAGCGCTACAAGGAAGAAACTGCTCGCGGCGAGCGAGCGGTCAGCTCCCGGCATTGTTCGACCGTCGGCCGCGGACTATTTCATAAACTTGTATGTGCTAAGCATTTAAATGTGATGTAATTCATTAGCTTACCTTATAAAAGATGCTGGAAGTGTTGACACTCTTGTGTAATGCACATTTCACATCTTCTGAACATATTTCGAGACACACGCTGCCCTAACTGACTTAATGATTTTTTGGGTGACTGTTCTAGTCGAAAAGCGATATCGTCAATTTTCTCCTCTGTGAGAATACGGTTGACCTACAGTCTCTTTTTGTTAAAAAATGAACCCGTTTCTCTTACTTTTTTAACCAAACGCAGAATTGTTGATTTAGCTGGCAGTAAAGCGCCAGGAAATTCGCGACGAAATTTACTGCGACACTTTTTAAACGACTTCTTCTTCACATATGTATCGTAGAGAAATATTCTTTGTTGCAAACTGTAACGTACCATAATTTTACTCACACTCAAACACGGTACAGATTAGTAAGAGTATGAAGCCCCAATCCAGCCAAACCGCAAAGAAACGTTTATTCACAACACTGATTAATAAGAGACTGAAGTCACAAACTAGCTACAATGCAAAGAAACCGTTCTTAACAATGTAAGGGCCACTGCACTGCACTGTTGGGGCAGCGGAGGTGTTAAACAGTGCGGTGATTCACGGTGGCGTGTGGCGGAAACTGCTGGCTCCACTGTCCGAGCAAGTTGCCGACGGCAACAGACTGGGAGGGTTGCGTTTTCCGGCGAACGCCCTGTATATTTAATAAGCTCTTCTCAAAAAGTTATGGAGTATGAATAAATTCCTTCAGTTGATTTAACATGGAAAGACCCATCTCTATTCATAGTTAAATAGATTGAAGTCTACAGCAACAAAAAGCATTAAATAAACACAAAGGCAGAACATTTGGTTACTGCCATTAAACATGAATAAAGAAATTGAAGTACATGGCAAGGGCAACATGTGCACTCACAGACTACCCACATGATTGACTATTGGCGCACAGTTTTCATAGTCGTGTGCTTCAACTTCTATACTCATTAGTAAGGGCAATATCTGAAATATTGTGTTTATGTTGGTTTGTGTAATGTTTTTTGTCACTATAACTCTCCTTCCTTCAACTTTCATAAGTGATGGGTCTATTTTATCTCTCTTTTCCATATTAATAAGCTATTCTGTTATAAGCATTTTCATGAGAACATTTATTGAACATGCAATGACTTTGTTCATCTAAACTCTATTTCCTGAAGCAGACATTTAATCACATTGTTATAAACATTACTCACAGTGTCTTCCTCATAATCACTGAAGGCAGTTATTTGATGTATTCTGGGCTTTATGACCTCCCACTAGAAAAATCAATGTGTAAATTTTTTCTGCTAGTACATTTATATCTTTAAATTTTATCCTTTTTTAGTTTCTATCTCTCTCAGAAACAATATTCTTCCAAACATTTCTACAACTTATTTCAAATGAGTACCTAGAAACATTAATTTGCCTCTAAAATATCTAAACTAGATACTAGGTTGCTATGAATACCTCTGCTGAGAGGGAAAATGAGTATCATTTATTATACTAATGTTTTTTTTTGTGATATTCTTTTTGTAAACATGTTAAACAATTTAAACTTGAAGGAATAAATAACCAACAATAGTATATGGTTTCCAAGCCATGCATGTGTAATTCACTTATGCAATGCAAGCTTTAATAGATATAAATATAAGATCTTGTACAAATCTATGCACTGCCAGAATCTGGACTAAAGACTTTCTTATATCCATGGGTAACTTACCTCTGAGAAACCATCCTGCTCCCATAAATCAGAGTCAACAACAGATTCTAAACAAAGAGAAACAAAAACAACTCCCAGAAATGAAGTCCTTTCGGGCCTTTCATGTCAATCACATTTAATTAAACTATGAGATACTTATCAAAAGCACAGAGCTTGATGGTTTGAAGAGCAGGCAAAATATAGAGGTTACCATCTGATGCAAGTCACTGTAAAGCTCATTACACTACAACTACACTACCTGCCACACTGGTATTGGGGGGGAATGAGCCTAGGAACTGACCAAGTCCAAACCGGGAGCTCTTGCGTTTGAGGATTGGCGCTGAGTACTGGCGGTTGTACACCTTCTCCTTCTCTAATTAACAGAACCATTTCCATCAAGCATGTTTCAATATAATAAGTTGGTAAAGTTAAATGAGGCACCAATCTAAACATTTATCCCTTGTGTGCTTATAAAAATTACAAATTACAGATAAAATGTATGTGTTATAGAAGTACTAATATATTAAAATGTACTACTAAAGCTTCTTTCTAATTTGAATTTGTGGATTATATAGCTAGTATACCATCAGACTAGAATATAAAATTGCAATTCTACAATCCATAGCCTATTCACCGCTGTAGGATATTAATGATTAGGTATGGCCTTGTAAAACCACAATATGATAACTATTATAAATTTAAGCTCACAATTTTACATTCTGTGTAATATGGCGTTTCTGTCATGTAAAATAATATTTGAACCACAGTGTAACAAACTGAAGGTTTTGAACATCTGGCTCACACACAAATTAAGGTTAGTTTAGCATTAAAGAACAGTAACATGGCATTGAGTTGAACAACATCTTAAAATTTGCTGCAGGAAGATCTACAGACAAGTTACCATAATTTTAGGATTCAATTTACAAACAAGCAAAAACTGCATGGTAGCAATGGCACAGTGAGGAAAGTGGTAGAAGGATTATAAATTCAATAGTGTTTTTTGTATAATAATGGTTATGAGAAAATGGTAGCCACATACTTATAGGTCAATTATCTGATGAAACAAGTCATGAAAACTATAGATATCTAAAACTTATTACTATTACTTTTCATTAGTGCTTTATAGCTCACCAATACTAAGGATACAAGAGATGTGTCAGGATTATGGTCGAAGGAGGGAAATCAGCCACATCCTTTATGAAAGAATTTTGCCAGCATTCAACTGGAGTGACTTTTGGGAAACCAAGGAATGGGTGAATGGGAAGACAAAGAATTGAACACCATCCCTAACTGCAGACTAGACATTTACCTAAATTAAGTATATCATGTTTACTCTAAAAAATTTCAATAATTTCACACTAATCCAAAACCAACTTTACAACATGGATCTCACTTCTCAACTATCATTACACCTTTTAACATCTGTTCTACTTTTACAGAGATGTCTCTCATGCATGAGGCCCAGTAATTTGTCTGTCATCCATGGTTATCTTGCCTAGTTGCATTTCTTTTCAACTGTTACAAAAACTGGTTTATCCCATTCCAGGCCTGTTGAGTAGAAGTAATATGTATATTTAGTTTATCAGTCTTATGCTAGGATCTGTTTATACATATAATCATTCTTGTCTTTTGTATTATTGTGTCTGTGTGATAAATTCTTCTTTATTGCAATTTTTAACTGGAATTTAATGGTACCTAATACTGGCTTGACATCTGGGATATTATCTGGTCCTTGCTAACTTTTCATTGATATGAATCAGTAACCAAAATGCTTAATATTAATACAATATCAGTTTTATCAGCTACATTCTGTGTTGAATTTCAGGATAAAATCAGCGTGACCATCTGTTGAAGTTTATTATTTGCAGGGGTGCTAAATTCCCCATTTGATTATGCTTAAATCAAAAGAAAATTTCCCAACTATACTTCCAGTCCATTTTTAATTATTTTGGCACTGAAGTAACCCACAACTATGAGGATTTTATGTTTTTAATAATTTGCAAGATTTTTCTGAATTTGGCATCAAACTCTTCATCTTCAATTTCTTAAGAAGTAGGATCATGTAGTTGAATTACATTGATATTTTCTGGACTGCCAAAATTTGCAAACATCACTTAGAAATTCTAAAAATGGGATAGTTCAGGAACTGAAAAACAATATTAATGCAAATATATACATAAAGAAACTATATTTCTGGTACCCCTCTAATCGTACAGCAGATAATGCAGTTGGTGGTCTCATTAGGTTCTCTCAGATGGCTGAGAGGTGACTCAAAATATTGTGGATCAGTATCAGTCTTAGTTTTTATTGTTGTAAATCTCCTGGCTTCAACTTTGATAAGAGATGAGCTTATGTTATTTTCCATTACTCAAACAATAAAATGAAAAGAAATGTCTAAAAAGGTTATATTTTTTTTAATAGTTATGCTGGGATATGTATAAAATCTGTAACCTTGCTTATCATTTCTATGCAGCTAATAAGGGAGGGGTTTATTTCTTCTGCCATTGTTCAAATAAATATGAGAAACAAATGTCTAAATAGCTTCCGCCCCCCCCCCCCCTCCAAAGGAACACTGGGGATGAAATAAAATCTATAACATTTCTAATCAGTTTAAGGAAATAATCAAGTCAAAACAGATTAGATGACAGTACCTAGTCGTCTTGTTGTGTAATCTCCTCAAAGAATTCAAAAGAAGAGATGCATGATAACATGATACAAAAAAAAAGCCTGACAGCAGGAAATATGCTAGAGTCAGAAGAACAACAATCAACTGACATTTGATAAGAATATGAATATAGTGGAAATTAGAACAGAATCTAAGACAGAAAACAGACACCTGAAATAGTAATATATGTAGTGGGGGAAAAATGGTTGGAAAATTCAATTTAATTTAAAAAGAAGGTACTGAGGAACAATTCTAGTAACCAATTTGATGTGACAGTGCCCTAAAATTTAATTTTCTGTTCACAGAAGATTGCCATTACAGTCAGGAAAAGGAAATTTATATTTTGATAATAATACAGATGAAGCAGATTTAGTTGGGATTCACATAAATTCTTTTCCTCTAAAGCAGTTTAAAGAAGATTTCTGCATTGGTAGGTAATAGCTTACAATGTAATCAATTACAAATGATAGGACAAAATGCATGGTTAAGACCTTTGAGAGAAAAAAAATTAAATCCAACTTCATGAAATTTGACAGAAGTAGTGCAAATAAGATGCTGATAAGCCAAACAGCAGTCCAATGGATCTTTTTTTCCTCCCCTCTGACATTTGTGTTCTTTGCTGTATTGGCTTTACCTGTCATAACATTTAGTTTCCTTTCTTCTGTCAGAAATATTCATTCATATCATAAACATTATTGAAATGAAAGACACTGTAAGCACCTTAGAATTTTGGTAAATTCTAGTTTCTTAGCTTCAACTATCAGGGAGGAAGTAAGCTTTCATTTAAACATATAGTTTTCATGGCATACACAGGTTATGGGAGGAACGTTTTATGTAGAAGCTGATGCCACAACCTAACTTATTAAATAAACCATTTTAAAAGCAGTAAAGTCACTCAACATTTAATAAAAGTACTTAATAAACTTTTTATAATAATAAAGAAACTTTATGTTAAGCTGAAATAGGATAATACATGATAATTCAACTTGTAGACAATAGATTTCTGCTATATGAGCATTTTACTATTCCTGAGCACTTTTAAATGAAGTAAAGTAATTTTAAAATAATAATAATTCAAAAGAAAATTAAATTAAATTCACTAAAATTCTGTAGTTTCTGACCGTGTAAATAACATAAACAAATTTTTAAACACTTCGATAAATGCACTTCACTTTTAACATTTTTTATCATAGGTTCCTAGTAATTTCTCGATCTAAAAAGTAGATTTTCTGAAAGAACCAAAATCTAGTTTCACATATTTAAATTTCAGAATATTTGATGCAGTAGAACAGATTTTATATAAGTTTGTAAAATTATTTCATCACTAAGCACACGTGGTTTGCTTAAGATTTATTTACAACTAAACCCAACCACTTTCAGAGATAAAATAACTTTTAAAACATGTAATTAATTCAAAGAAAACTCTGATAATTTTACTTTTCTGATATAAATAATACTTTAAGAGTTATTAACAAAAAACCATATGACTTCTAAACAGTTACTTTAACAAATCTGGTCTAAGCTGTAATTTCGCTATCTCACCACCGATCTCAGTATAATTTACACCGTTGAACTCAGGAATTAACGTAGAACACTTTGACACTAATTTTATTCAGGTAATTTGCAATTCAGCAGAATTTCTAAAAAATTGAATAAATTCAAACATTTAGGTAATTCCCCAATTGCATAGGAGGTTGTATCACTACGTAAAATTAAAACTAATCACTAGAAATTTCCCACTAAACATCCTTTAGGCATCTAGCAGATAAGACTAGACACTGTTAAAGTTGGAATGCTTTCTATATCCCCGATAATTGGGAATGTTTGGTAAAGTGGAAGCATAAAGGTTGTGTACAGTTGCTGATGTAATAGGCTCTGAGAGTTCTATAAAAGATCGTGCAGCTAGCTCACGTTGTCTTAACTCCGGGAATGATATGTAAGGTAACTCCGCGTTACTCGGTTTGTTGTGGGACGATGTTGGGTGCACTCGTAACAGATTGCGATTTCAATAACTACTAAGAACTTTTAAATTTCAAAAGGGGTTTTTATTTTGTCGGTATCTTGTTCTCTCCACAACCTACAATTTTCTGGAAATGTTTGTTTGATTGCCTACTCAACTGTATAATGCTAATGTTGAAAATGTGACTTTTTAAATAAACTCAAAAATTTTGTCCAAGTGAACTTTTTTGTGATTTCATAGTAAACTGTTTCAACCTTTTCTAAGTTTGTGGTTTGAAAAAATTTGGTGGCGACCATTAATCATTCTAGTTGAGTATCCAGGCAGGCACATGGTCAAGTTAAAATTATTTCATCAAAATTCCACAGAACTTTTAATTCAAGTGAACTGCTAGTTAAGGTAAAAAGCCGATACTACAACCCCAGTATAGGTTTTGTGTCTTACAACACACTGTATTGAGATTTATTTGGTAAAGTAATATTAGTCATAATTAATTTAACACTCATGAAATTATTCTTGTCTAAGACTATTGTAATTCTCCTTATCTTTGAAAGGGAATCAGGTGTGGTGAAACTGAGTATAGTGGCAACTAGATAAATATGTTTTTTTGAAAAATGTATATTCTTTTTTCTATACCTGATATCAGAATATCCCTCACATGAGAACAACATTAACTGAATGGCTTACATGATCTCATTTTTACATTACAGAAATACAGGGTGACTTGCGGGAACCGGACGAATTTGGATCAGCTATTCCATTGTTGTTACATGTGATGGTGAGATTGAGGTTATGTCATTGTTTGGAGTGTATCCTACCATTTTAGTCATGATGGATCAGTGGTCAATATAGCATCGTGATTTTGCATACAACACTTCTGTTAAAAGTGGTGAATCTATTATCAAAACACAATGTATCTTTCGACACCACTTTAATATCGGTTGGAATGACACAGTTCCAAGCTGAAACACATTGTTAAGATGGGTTCACACATTCAGAACAACAGGAACCGTAACAAAGAAAAAGCCACCCAGTCCTGCAACAACAGTGAGAATGCTCGATAACATCGCCATAGTGGGAACTGCTTTAATCAGGAGTCTGAGTTGATCTGCACGCAGACATGCTCGAGAGTTAAACATGAGCCGTGATTCTGTAAGGAATATTTTAGGTTTAGATTTGAAATTTCATCCCTTCAAAATGCAGGTGGTGTAGCAACTCAAAGAGAGGGACTATGAACAAACAGAAGACTTCGCAGTGCATATGCAAGTGTAGCTTAGTGATAATCCTAAAGAAATACAGTTAATGAGAGATGAAGCTCATTTCCACTTAAACGGCTCAGTTAACAAACAAAACTTTCAATATTGGGCGACTGAAAATCCATGTAAAATTCATGAAGAACCTCTCCACTCTCCAAAGGTAACAGTTTGGTGTGTGGTAGCCTGCTTTTGAATAATTGGGCCGTACTTTTTCGAGGAAAATGGTGTCACAGTGACAGTAAACTCCGAACGCTATGTTGGTATATTGGAAACATTTCTCAGACCAGAACTTTGGAGGCAAGGAATAAACAAGAAAAATGTTTAATTCCAACAGGATGAGGCCACAGTGCATATTTCCTGCACACCAATGCGAATTGTGAAGAAGATGTTCCCTGGCAAGCTAATTTCGCTTTTTGGTGACGTGCCCTGTCCGCCAAGGTCACTGGATTTGTCTCCCTGTCACTATATCCTATGGGGATATTTGAAAGCTTGTGTCTATGCTCACAAACCACGTACTTTATCAGAGCTGAAAGATGCAATTACAGAAGAGGTGAATTTGATTGGAGAAGATATGTTGACCTGAGTTTTGGTGATTTTCTATAGAGGATGGAAATCTGCATTCAAGTGGATGGCCAGTACATGCATGACATCATATTCGAGAAATGAACACATTTAATGTTTCATACAATATATGTTTTATGAAATGGTATGTATTCACCATTATATCTATAACAAGTAAATAATATTACTAAGTAAATTATCTTTGTACTGCTCATTTGAAAAAAGTCTGGTTCCCGCAAGTCACCCTATATATAAATTTTGAATGTAGAAAACAAACAATGTGCCAAGAATAACTGAGAAAACTAGGTAAAAAAAGGAAGCTTATTTTTCCTAAAATGCTCCTTGCAAAAGTGTAATGTAGAAAAAGGATGAGGCAAATAGGAACAAAATTCCCAGATATATTTTTATAATCTAGAGACACCCTGTAAAATCAGTTCCTAACTGTGAGGTGATTATGCCAAGATATATGATCATTGGTTTAGACTACTATCTGAATAATGATGATAAAAATTTAGATGATACTTTGGTATGTCACATGAAGCAATTACTTGTCGAGCGTAAAATTTCTACAACAAATGCAAAAATTGTATCACTAAATTTGTTTTAATGCTCTTCTTGATTGGAAGATGTCATAAAGTATCATTCAAAGTAAAATATATTTAATAATAAACAATAATTCTTAAGGTGTTTTATTTATCATTGTAACTCCTACAAAATTCTGGTATATTCTATGAACCTATTTTATATACATTGTAAAAAAAATTCTACCACCCATGAAATACTCACAACGATAAAGGATATATCTTAAAGAGCTGTATGAAGTAGGTTCATACTTTGTAAGTAATATTTCATGACACAATATGTTTAATTTCAGCAAATAAAAAAATAAAAAAATAAATAAAAAAAAACAGGATAAATGTATGGGGAAAAATGGTCAATATTTTTTTCATTTCCCAGCAGAACTCTTGCATCATTTGTTATTCTTGACAACTGAGAATTGGCTTTGACTAACTTTTCATTATTTTATTGACAAAAATGTATTTTAAAAGATTCTTTTACCATATCAATGAACACTCTCTCTCTATAAAATATATATATTGCCCAGAAATAAAAATGATTTAAAGCTGATACATTTGGTTAGGAGGATAACCACCGCTTACGAAAGATGAAGATTACTGTGGTGTCAAAACATGAAGAAGTTTTGACACTGCAGCAAGCAACCTTCATCTTTGTTAAGCAATGGTCATTCTCCTATCCAAATGTATAATATAACCACCAGTTATCAAAGATGAAAGTTGCTGTGGCACCAGAATATGAAAAAACACATACACATATAGAGCTTTAAAATTTCAGGGTCATAATCCTTCTTCAACAAAAGAGTAATGTTTCTGCCCGGTGGAGGCCAGCAGCCAACTGGACCCATTGTCAGCAACATGTGGTGGGGGAAAAAACAACATGGCATAAAGTGACAGACAGGTGGAAGAAGTTGGTGGAAAATGTTATTAGTAACCAGAAAACTTTTTATCTCTCTACACACACACATATATATAAATATATATATATATATATATAATCAAAGGTGCTAAGTGGTGAAAAGGAATTAAATTAGGATAGGAAAATAAGCCACCACTTACCTTAAGATGATGGATGTGGGGCATGAACACACAGAAAAGACAAAAAACACAACTGATATAGAAATTTTCGTGATGAGCCCTTTATCAACAGGAGAACATTATGGGAGGTGGGTGATGTTGGAGACTGGCTCCCAGAAAGGCTCTGGTACGTATGTACCTGCAGGCTCTAACACTATACTCTAATAATGTCTCCCAGGCTCTGATATCTCATGTAAGAATATAGCAGAACAGTGAAATGTGACGTTAGAAGTAGTTTGGTGTAAAACGGATTTTGATTATCAATTTCCTTTTGTCGAAAGAATCTAGCAATCTACGATAAACAAAGTCTCCATAGCTTTAACATCTAAATTTTGGCAGTGGCCAACTGGTTCGATGTTGTACATCAATAAATGTGTGGAGAACTTAACTTCATTATCTTATACTTGAAGACTTTTCTTAGTTAATTATCCACCTCTTGTGTCTGGCTGGTTGAGTTCGCTACCTGGCAACCTACGGTGGCTACGAACAAATTAAAATTCAATTAACCCGCTTCTAGTGCTGTGTATTAATAATTTGAGAACTTCAGTAACCACGAAGTTTGGTCTGAAGTAATCAAGAACTATGTCTCACATTATCACTTATTCCCCATTAACCAAACAGTGGTCTTACAACCCGCCTAGAACCTGCTTCAGTAGACCTTCAAACATCAGCCAAATCCTAGCTCATAAACATGGTCCTCCCCAGCTTACATGACAGGCCCATAGCTCCTTTCCATGTGACAGATCCAGCTGCAAATTGTGCAATATGCACCAAGTATCCACTTCCTTATCAGACCAGTAACTGGTGAAAGCTTCCTCATCATAGGAGTTGCCACACTGGTTTCCTTCCATCTAATATATCAACGAACCTGCAACCACTGCCCAACCTCATGTATAGGTCTGACTATGAATCCACTGGCCATCAGAATCAATGGTCACAGACAAACTGAATTTACCCAGAACCCTCACCACCCTCATCATGCCAACACAGATGATACAAACAACTACAATTCTGTCTTCACTGTACATGCTATCAGACCAGCATCACTGAACTCAGAATCTGGGAACTGGCATACCAGTATAAAATGTGTACCAGACTACCGCTGGGTCTTAATTTAATATAACACCCAGTAATCTTCCTTCCACTCACCCATTCCCCCCACGATCCATCTTCCCACAGAACAACCACTGAATAGAGTTGTTCATTTAGTAGTTATAACATCTTTGTTTATGTATATAAATTACTGGTTAAACTTAACATTTTCTGCCAACTTGTTCTGCATGTTTGTGACTTGCTCCCATGATATGTTTACAATTCTCGGGTCAACCCTTCAAACTCCAACCCATAATTCCTGCCATTTTGTTTTTCCCCAAACACAAGCTGCCAACAATGGGTCAATGAGCTGGCCTCCACCAGGCAGCAACATCACTATTTTGTTGATGAAGAGTTATGATCCCAAAATTTTCAAGCTCTATATGTTTATCTGATTTTCCATGTTCTGATATCACAGAAACCTTCATCAATGGTAAGCAGTGGTTATTCTCCTATCCAAATTTATAATGTTTCCACTTTAAAGTACCTTTGCCTCCTAAAAAACTATAAACATATTTGGAGGAAGTAATGATGTCAAGTGTTCTAAATTACACTTATGATGTATGGTAACCTCTAGCAAATATACTTTACATTTCTTGGAAAATTGTTTGGCCATGCTGGTCCAAATAAGGGCAATTGATAAAAATGAGGTTACTATTTTAAAATTATTTTTTAAAAATAAATATAAGAAATTCTCTAATATTAAATTTAATATAATTAAATATTTGGATTATTGGCACCTATGTGCCAAAAGTAAGTATAAGAAACTTAGAACGGGAAATAGATAACATAAAGGTACTTTTAAGTAATTCAGGCTGATTAAAATTTAGATTAGTGCTCTCATTACTTTAGCCTTCCTATTATATCTGCACCAGTTTTCAAAAAGTTTGTTTAAGTTTTTTTTAAATCATTTTCTTTCTTTAATTAATTTATTAAAATTATTAATAACTTTATACAAATCAGAAAAATGTATTTTGAAGTTCATAATCATATACCAGTGTATGGCTGTGTTGTTATCTTTTCCAAATCAAAATTACAAAGATGAAATGGTTCATACAAACAATACTAAGATTTGGTAGCTGTACAAGATAATCTACATTTATTTTATGTACATGGGAATGTTATTTAAATGTACATCTGAAAAAGAATATGCTGTTGAACTACATTCTTATGAACAAACACGTAACTCTACTCCAAATATATTTGAGATTTTCTGTTTGCTTTCCTACCTTGTTTGGTGTCCTGTCTGGGAACAATGGATGCTGGAGCAGACATAGTACGTTTATATGGCCACTTAGGGCCGAAACTTGCACTTAGAGTTTTCAAAGTGCTTGATCCAGTACTGTCTGATTGTTGTGACAGGGCTTCATGTGCACGATGTAGTTTTCTGATAAATACTTCACTATTCAGGTCTGTATTTCTCAAATCTAGAAATGCAATTAAAAAAATTTTTATATAAAAAAAAAATAAATGAATGTGTAAAAATCATGGAGGCAATTTATATTTCTCAGATTTTGATAAGAGATGCATCACCAAACTTTACTTTAAAAAAAAAAAAAAAGAAAAAAAGAAAGAAAAAAAAAAAAAAAAAAAGACAACAACTGAAAGATGGTTGGATTTTCTCAAAGGAGGCATACTAAAGCCATTGTGTCAGAGGTAGGATAGCCTGTTCCTTTCTTCTGAGACCTACAAATTAATGTGTAATACAGAGCATGGAACATTCTGGTATAGCTCATATGATTAAACACAACTCTTAAAAAATCCTGGCTCCACTGGGATTTGTAAACAGGACCATACCCCAAACTTTCAAAAGCAAGCACCAAAGACACTGAGCTACCAGACCATTCACAATTCACTTATGATATTAATGTGTGCTTTATATAAGACTATATAACATATCTGTTGATTATAATTCCTAATTGATATTTTTGTGTGTGTATTAATTTCCTAATTATAAATAATTTGTAAGAAAAAAGAAAAGAGATGTAAATGTTTAATTCTAAAATGCCTTCCACAGACAGTAGTGTTTATAATAAGGTAGTAAATATATAATAATATCGTTGAATTCAACAAGAATATAGTATCTCTGTGTTAGAGTTATGAGATTAGCTGTGAAGTTGGCTTTGTAAATTAATTTTGAAGAAATTAAACCAAGGCGTTTAATAATAGTAAAGTCCTGATATTTTATTTTAAAGAAAATTGGAAGAGAAGGGCCTTAATTATATATAAGATGGAGCTGACCTCCCATGATGCAAATTAGGCATTAAAAAAAAAAAACTATTGGTTGGCACGCTGAGAAGGGTGTAGCAACTAGCTGACCCGGTCACGCATTGCTGTGACTCAGTAGTTATAGTACGTTAGATCAATGTTATTCTAAACTAACTAATGTAGTGAAATTAATATTCACTAATAAAGACAAAAGCGTTGTAGTAGATTTGAAAATTCAAAAGAAATTGGTAAAGTGTTTCAGATAGTTGAAATTAACACAAACGAATAAAAAAAATTTTAATACATTTTATTACAAATTACCTAATCTATATCTATAAAATGAAAAATGGACAAATTTGAAATATAAAAACTCAGAATATACGGAGCAGATTTCGGTAGGGTTTTCACCTTTTTAAAGCTTAGAATCTTAATTCAGTTGTCTAACATGTGCTATGTTTCAATGTTAAATAATGTTGGAGCATTAAATGAAATTCTGAACGTATGGTGAGGAATGCCGCAGGAGGAATCACTAGATGCTGCATACTACGCACTAAACTGACAACTACAATACAATATCACTGACCTCTAATGAGCAATTTACAATAATAACCGTTTTTTCATACTCCACACTGAACAAAACTTGAAATTTTATTTCCTTTAATACGGGGTGTTTAGTTTTTAAACGCCACCGATGGCTGTATTGAATGCGAGGAATGAAGAACAAAAAATCAGTGGAGATTTTCTTTGCCTCCGATTTCTGACAATGTCTTTGACCATGAGCTTTAGAATATGTCTCTGATATCAATGTTTAGTGTTCTGGCAATTATTTACGATTATTTTCTGGATTTTTAGTATTCTGGCAATTATTAACGATAATTTTTCTGGATAAATTACGTTGAATGATACAGATAAAACTAATACTAAAATATCTCTGGCGTTAGTTAACGTTTAACTAATGTTTTTTTTTTTTTTTTTTTTTTTTTTTTTAAATATTGATTGTGTTTTACAGTATTGGATTTTCTATATAGTAAAAATTTCAGGCGCTTGGAGCTTACACATTCATTTCGTTCGTAGTAATTTATTCGTACACTGATGGTTTTTTTATCATTAGAAGTTTGTATAAAATAAAAATTTAGTGTTAGGACAACTGAACATTTTTTGGTAAAAATTATTTTTAGGTTCTTTTCTTTTGACAACCGCTAGAAAGAAACATCCTTTGTACTTATCCTGCGTGTAGTGCCTTGTGACTCTGTGGAACTTATTTCTGGTCCAGGTTGCACCACCTCAATTTAGAGATTCAATATCCCAATGTATCTCGTCAATTTAGGAAAGAATCCTTCATCGATTTGGCTTATTCGAAATTTTTTTCACGTCCAGG
Organism: Vandiemenella viatica; assembly: GCA_031002005.1. Taxonomy (NCBI): domain Eukaryota; kingdom Metazoa; phylum Arthropoda; class Insecta; order Orthoptera; family Morabidae; genus Vandiemenella; species Vandiemenella viatica. The sequence goes on from CM061921.1 coordinate 27,357,775, forward strand.
CCGCATTTCAATCTAACCATGTCAGCTGTGAGATAACATTTAACGAGAAGTGTAATCAAGTATGTATTAAACCTTTAGTGTCGAGAATAATAACGGCTTAGGACAACTGAAAGATTTTTTTTTTTTTTTTTTTTGGTATTTACGCTGGTGATTTTTTTGGTACTAAGCTGCAATTCTGCACTATACGCGCGTGTTTCTGATGTACTCTAGCTTTTATTAATTTTATATTTTATCACATTGTTTAGTAATGCAATGGTTTTTAACATACAATGTTATGTCTGTACTGTTGGAAATTTCATAACGTTGTTTAGTAATGCAATGGTTTTTAACATCAACAGAAGTGTGGGTTAAGGCCTTGAGTTTCTTACATAATCTAGCTTTTATTCGTATTATAATGTACTGCATTGTTCAGTATAGTAGTTTCTACGTCCCCCGTGACGGCATAATTTCATGATGAATTCTTATAAAACTGAGTGAAACAGATAGTAAAAACAAATTACGTATCTCGCTTAAAAATTATTTATAGGTTCTTTTCTTTTGACAACTGCTAGAAAGAAACACCCTTTGTACTTATCCAGCGTGTAGTGCCTTGTGACTGTGTCGAACTTTTTTCTGGTCCAGGTTGCACCACCTCAATTTAGAGATTCAATATCCCAATGTATCTCGTCAAGTTAGATAAGAATCCTTCGACGATTTGGCGTATTCGAAATTTTTTTCATGTACAGGCCGCATTTCAATATACCATGTCAGCTGTGAGATAACATTTAACGAGAAGTATAATCGAGTATGTATTAAACCTTTAGTGTCGAGAATAATAATGGCTTAGGACAACTGAACAATTATTTTTGTTTTTTGTTTGGTATTTACGCTGATGATTTTTTTGGTACTAAGCTGCAATTCTGCGTTATACACACATGTTTCTGACGTACTCTAGCTTTTATTCATTTTATATTTTATCACGTTGTTTAGTAATGCAATGGTTTTTATCATACAATGTTATGTCTGTACTGTTGGAGAGTAACCTATTATGACAACTGAACGTTTTCTGGCATTACTTTCTGCGCTATACACTTGTGTTTCTGACATAATTTATCTTTTATTCATTTCATACATTATTGAAATGATTAGTACTGCAGTTTTTACGTCAACCATTTCGCCGCAATTTGATGATGAATTCTTATATAACTCAATGAGACAGATAGAAAGTATAAAAAATACACATCGCGCTTAGCTTTCGAGATATCGAAAGTCAAAAATTACTTATAGGTTCTTTTCTTTTGACAACGATTTTCTTCTGCTTTCAGCTTGACCACAACCACTTGAAAGAAGACAAATCTCCCATTGTACATGTCCAGCATGTAGTACCTTGCGACTTTGGGAATTTTTTTTTCTGGTCCAAGTTGTATTTCAAACTATCAACCTCAATTTACAGATACATTACCTCACTGACAAAGCAATATTTTACATTTCACTTTTAATGTGTCTCATCAAGTTAGATAAGAATTCATCGTCTGGTTTAACGAGAAGTGTAGACGATACATATATAAAATCTTTAATTCTGATTTGTCTTGTGGTGTTACATAAGAATACATAACCAAACTGCAATGCCACAGTTAAAAGATTTTTCATAAAATTCACATGTTTCTGATTGGATGAATACTTTTATAGTAGTAAACCGCCATGGAGTTTTGTTTCCTGGTGAAGAAAGTTTAAATATGTTCTTACGATCCACAATAGTTACTTCAACATTTCTGAGATACAAAAACTCAAACGACAAAAATACTCTATTAGGCAGAAAAGGGGGAGTAGATGAATTGCTATAGGGTGTGTGCTCTATCGAAATTAAATTAAACTATGAAGGGAGCTAGATGAGTGAACGGTAGCGCTCAAGCCTCTTGGACCCGGACCTCAACATTAAATTTTTCCTCACTTAAAACCTTATATAAATTATCATCAAACTTACAACAACAATAAACATCAGTTTTGTATTATGAAGCTGACTGGAGTGGTGCAACCGCAGGAAACATTGATCAACATCTACATTCATACTCTGCAAATCACAAACATTGTGGGTGGCAGAGGGTGCTAAGCACCAATCCTAAACCCGCACATTCCAGGCCCGAATAGTGCAAGGAAAGAAGGAATACATATAAGTATCAGTAAGGCATCTTATTTCTCTAATCTTATCCCACCGGTCATTGCAACCTAAATAGGTTGGCGGAAGAAATATTTCATTGCACTCGAAATTTAAATTTTTTCGCATATTCTCCAATAAATTTGAACGCGAACTACGTCGTCTGTCTTCCAAACTATCCCACCCCAATCTATGTATCAATTCTGTGACGGTTTCATAAGAGCTGTAACAACAAGTCACGAATCTAGCGGCTCTCCTCTGCACTCTATCAACTGAGTCAATCAGAACCTTGCGATACGGATCCCAAACCCCACAACAGTAATCCAGATGCAGACACACTAGTGTTTTATACGCTATCTCCTTGGTTTGAGCATTACAATTCCTCAAAATACGACCTATGAATCGTAATTTAGAATTAGCCTTGCCTAAGATGGAAGTTATGTGCATGTCCCATTTCATGTTGCTTTGTACTATCACCCCCAGATACTTCACGGAATCAACCGTGTCAAAAGCTGAATTGTTTATTTTGTACTCGTGAACAAACTGATTCTTCTTGTTACTTATCCGCATTGCCTTGCACTTTTTGCAATTAAGTGTAAGCTGCCATTTACGGCAACAATCAAAAATAGCATCTAAATCACGCTGAATTTCTAAGCAATCGTCGGAGCACCTTATTTCCCTATAGATAACCGCATCGTCGGCAAACAATCGCAACCAGCATTTGACGTTGTCACCAAGATCGTTTATAAATATTAAGAAAAGAAGTGGACCTGTTACACCTCCTTCAGGAACGCCCGAAGTAACATTTATCTTAGAAGAGGCTTCCCCGTCAACAACGACAAACTGTGATCGACCAGTTAGAAAATGACGTATCCACTCGCAAATCTGAGCCGAAATACCGTAAGCTCGAATCTTCGCTAAAAGTCGGTTGTGTGACACAGAATCAAAAGCTTTCTGAAAATCCAAAAAAACTTCATCAACTAGCGAACCTGCATCGATAACTTTCATTATGTCGTGGGAAAATAGGGCCAATTGTGTTTCACACGATCTCTTCTTCCGAAATCCATGTCAACATGGTGTAAGTAATCGTTCACATCTAGAAACTTCATTATGTTCGAGCATTTGACATGTTCCAGAATTCTGCTAGAGACCGATGTTAGAGATATGGGTCGATAATTCCTAGGATCACTCCGATCTCCTTTCTTAAAAACGGGAATTACCTGGGCTATTTTCCAGCTAGAAGGTACTTTTCTCTCTTCTAGTGATTTACGGAATATACCTCACAGAAATGGTTCAATATCCTCCACGTATTCAGAAAACACTCTTACTGGTATACCATCGGGACCGGCGCTTTACCCCACTTCAGGAGTTTTAATTGCTTTACAATTCCTACGCTATGAATTTCTATCGGATCCATCTCTAATTCCACATGATGTGGTAAAGTGGGGATGTTTTCCATGTTTTCTTGCGTGAATGAATTTTTGAATTCGGTGTTAAATACGGTAGCCTTGTCGCCGCTGTCTTCAACTTCCCGTCCGTCTTTTATTAGAACTGGATTATTGTTCCCACTACTACTAACTTTTTTTACATAGGACCAAAATTTCTTAGGGTTTTCAGTGAGGCTCTTAGAGACAGAATTTTCACGAAAGTTATTAAAGGCCTCACGCATCGCATTCTTAACACGTCCCCTTATCTCCTCTAACTTATCTAAATCAGTCCGATGCATCGTCCTTTTTGATCGTGCATGTATCTTCCTTTGCTTCTTGAGTAACCTTTTAACCTCCTGTGTGTACCACGGGGGATCGTGCTCTTCCTTGATTGTCCGCTTCGGTATATGCAAGTTCATACCTTCCCCGAGTATATGTAGGAATCAATGCCACCTCTCTTCAACGGTGCCTCCTGCTACTAAGAAGGTGTGGTAATTATGCCTCAAATGCGCTTTAAAACACTCTTTTGAAGCCTTTTCGAATCTGTAAACGATCCTCTCTTTTCTCTTTCTGCGCATGGCTGTTAGTTTTACCGTAGCAATTACAGCTATGTGATCACTTATTCCTGCGGTGGTAGAAATATCCGTGAATAGTTCAGGCCTATTTGTAACAACTATATCTAAAATATTTTCGTTACCGTTGAGGCATCGCGTTGGTTCAGTTACGAGCTGTTCGAGACTGTGCTCTGAGAAGAGGTCTAGAATGATTTCGCAAGCTGCTTTATCCCTGTCCCCAGTAACGTCAACGTAATTAGTCCAGTCGATATCTGGCAAGTTAAAGTCACCTTATAGCATTATTGTATGGTCCGGAAATTGGCATGCTATATTATTTACATTATTTCTCAAGGCCTCGGCAATATTTATGCTTGCATCGGGTGGACGATAGAAGGAGCCTATCACAAGTTTTGTCCTAGCTACGTTGAGCTTGATCCATATGATTTCGCAGACAGTATGGACATCTATTTCGCTACATGGGAGGTACTTACAAACAGCTACAAATACACCACCTCCTTGGGAATGCAACCTATCCTTACAGAAAATTTTCATGTTACTATTAAAAATTTCGGCTGAACTTATATCTGGTTTTAACTAACTTTCTGTGCCTATTATGATATCAGCATCTGTACTACGAATAACGTTTTCGAGTTCAGGCTGCTTATTACAAACACTTCTGCAGTTAACAACTAGAACTTTTAATGTTCGGGATTCTTTTAAGCTACGCTCATCACACAGTGCTGAATTTATCTTGGCTGTCCGAAACTGAATTTCCTCCTCAGGGTCATCCTCCCTCAGCCTAAAAAACCCCCCAATGCACTCCACATGGCCCCTGCCACCCGTGTAGCCGATTCCTGTGTGTAGTGCACCCCTGATCTATACAAGGGATTCCTACAAGACTCAACCCCAGGGCGAAGATCAAGGAATCTGCAGCCATGATCATCACAGAAGCGCCTTAATCTCTGGTTCAGCCCCTCAACACGGCTCTGAACCAGAGGTCCACAGTCAGTCCTATCGACAATGCTGCAGATGGATAGCTCAGCAGAAATCTTGCGGCCAATGGCCACAGAGTTCACCCTTTCTGCAAGTCGCCCAAAGGACGAGAGGATAATCTCCGACCCTAGGCGGCAAGCATCATTGGTGCCGACATGAGCCACAATCCACAGCTGGCTGCACCCTGTCCGTTCAATGGCATCCGGGATGGCCTGTTCCACATCTCGGATCAGACCCCCCCCGGAATACACAATGAATGGATACCGGAATTCATCCCCGACCTCTTCGCCATTTCCCTAAGGGGTTCGATAAAGTGCCTAATGTTGGAGCTACCGACCACTAAAACCCCCTTCTGCAGTTGTCCAGACTTAGCGGGCTGTGGGGCTACCATCCCACAGGCCGACGATTGCAGGACTGAATCAGTTCCAGACAATGCGTCAAACCAATAGGACAGTGGTACAAGCTCGCCTTCTTGGGAATCAGGCTTGCACGACTGCCCCCGCATGCGCCGACGACGTCCAGACCCCACACGCCAGCCACCAGTAGGCGACGGCCGCATAGATTCCGACATCTCGGCCTGGACTTCAGCTACGATGACAGGTATGGGAGAACCTGCGAGCCTCTTTGCTTCTACAGGGTCACCAATACCGCATCTACTGCACTCAATTGCGGCAGCTTCCAGCTGTGTTACTCTTGCTACCAAAGCTGCAAGCTGGGTGCGCAAGTGAGTCACCTCAGCCTGCGTCTTGTAACATCCTTCTCGGCGTACCGACCAATAGTTTTTTTTTAATGCCTATTTTGCATCATGGGAGGTCAGCCCCATTTTAAATATAATTAAGGCCCTTCTCTTACCAATTTCTTTAAAATAAAATAACAGCACTTTACTATTATTAAATGCCTTGGTTTAATTTCTTCAAAATTAATTTACAAAGCCAACTTCACAGCTAATCTCATAACTCTAACACAGAGATTCTATAATCTTGTTGAATTCAATGATTTTATTATATATATTTACTACATTATTATAAACACTACTGTCTGTGGAAGGCAGTTTAGAATTAAACATTTACACATCTTTTTTTTCCCTTACAGATTATTTAGAATGAAAAGATTAATACACACACAAAAAAATAATCAATTTAGGAATTATTATAACAGATATGTTATAGTCCGCACACAACAATCACAGTCCCTACACATACTACCTTACAGAAAGAAAAACTAAGCAGTACACAAGAAAAATGAACTCACTATGCGTTCTCAGTAGGAGGCCTTTTGTCAATAACCAACGCTAACTACGCACTTTAAATTAAATTTGCACTGGCGGTAGTATTTCACGTAACAATTCCGACCAACGACTGCAGCTGCTGCTACTGACAAACTAATATGCAAAGATGAAGCTACAACTAACTACACACTTTTAATTAAAATATCACTAGAGGTACTACGTAACGTAATGGTTCCGACGATGGTTGCTGCTACTGACTAAGAAAAATACAGAGACGAAGTTAACCACACACTTTGAATTAAAACTATCACAGAAGGCACTATTCCCCATAACGGCTGCCGAAGAACGTCTGACTACTGGGGCTGCCAAACAAATACGCAAAGATGAAACAAAAGAAAACTAAATTTTTAAATTATATCACCACAGAAAGCACTGCTTCACGTAACGGCTGCCGAAGAACGACTGACTGCTGGGGCTCCTAAACAAATATTCAAAGATGAAACAAAAGAAAACTAAACACTTTAAATTATATCAACACACAAGGCACTGCTTCACGTAACGGCTGCCAAAGCTGCAATCATAACCGGAAACAAACCGTTCGATAAGCCTGCAAAGTTCGTAATGAAATTTGCTAAGTATTAAAAAACAAAAGCGTAATGTGTTGAATCGATTGTGGCAGAATTTTCACAGTACCAGACAGTTGTCTTCTCTGCTTTTCGTGATAATATTCGTAGGGAGAATTCCTCACTTAATCCCAATTTATTAAAATTGTCAGATGTCCGTCTTATGTGGTGAATCTTAAAAAAATTTGTAAAAGATTATTGGCTAATTGTAATGGTAGCATCAGGTACAGGCGGAGAGAATGTTAATGAAATACACAACCGAATACTTGTTGCAATACCTGGCACTGTTGCTTAATACAAATCTTATGATACTACTGTTGATGCTGATAAGGCAGTCAATTTCCCAACAGAATTTCTGAATTCCCTGGATCCAGCTGGAATGCCACCGCATCGTCTTATACTTAAAGTTGGATGCTCTATCATATTACTACGACACCTCGACCCACCAAATCTGTGCAACGGAACAAGGCTGTGTGTGAAGAAACTGCTACCTAATGTGATACAGGCTGACATATTGACAGGAACGGGAAAAGGCGAAACTGTTTTTATTCCACGGATACTACTTATTCCAAGCGATCTTCATTCAGTTTTAAAAGACTACAACTCCCAGTAACACTTGCATTTTCTATCACGATAAACTAGTCGCAGGGACAATCAATTCGCTACTGTGGAGTTGATTTAAGATCATCATGTTTTTCACATGGCCAACTTCATGTTGCATGTTCAAGGGTGGGTTCCCCCCAAAATTTGTTTATTTTAGCACCTGGAGGTGAAACAAAGAATGTTGTCTACACGCAAGTATTACAATAATAAGGACCATATTCAATCAATAAAAGAAGAATTACACTGCTTTAAAGGTGCGTTCTTCACAATTAAAAAGCACTGAATTTATTTATTTGTATTGGTGTTTAGGTTTATGCCCATACAGCCACTTCCAAAAATCCGAATTACAATATACCATACGTCTTATAATGCTACGTGACGTGCCTCCAAAAGCAGGAAATGAAGAGCCATCCATGAAATCAATATTTTTTAGCAGAGCTTTTCAGGCATCCAGAACGCAAGGAAAAGACTTCAGATCGGACATGGAAGTATATCACAACTTAGGATTCTCACCATGGAGGAATATCATTTATGAAATAATGAGTTTTAAAAACTGTAAAACCTTCTCTAATCTGCAACTTGCCTCATCTAAACTGATAAGATTTTATGTCGAATTTTTTTGAATTTTGTGAATTTCCGTAAATTACGAAGGGAAAGTTCATAAAGTTTAATACACATGTTTCACATATGGCTTATAAAATTATTGAAAGGGTAAATAGACCTTAACCATACCGGGCAACGCCGGGTACTCTGCTAGTTGAAAATATATAACAAATTGACATTTATAAAAAATTAATAAATTATTTTTTATTTATTTATAAATTGAAATTTCAGTTTTATAAATGAGGTAGATTAAGTTGTGTTTTAAACATTTTTAACAATTATTTTCATTATTTTAAATTATTACAATTTATAATTTTAATTTATCCAAGTGCTAATTGGTGTACAATATTTTTGGTTAGCCTGTCTTTTGCTAATACAAATAGATTTGATGATTTCCCCACACGTGAACAGGCGACATATCGCTGCCCATGGGAGAAACACGTATTTTCCAAGTCCAAGCCACAAACGGACATTGTTCGGCCTTGAGACTTATTTATGGTAATAGTGAAAGACAAACGAATCTGAAATTGAAGCCTTTTATATGGTATTGGAGATTCTGAAGTATCATTGGAATACATGGCAACAGGATGATTTCTCCTTTGAAATTTCCAGTCAAAATAGTTGCTTCAAGAACATTTCCGGTGATCCTTTTGATGACCAAACGTGTACCATTGCAGAATCAAGGTGGATTCAAATTCCAAAGTAGAATAATCGGTGAACCAATCTTTTACCGAAGATTGTGTGGTGGAGTTCCTGGTATATCCAAGGAATTTAAAAACTCAGTTGGAAAATTTACAGCTTCATTTTCATCTACAATAGTGTCCATGGATTTAAAAGACATCAGATCACCTGGCAACAACTGTTGTATCTGGAAATTAATTTCATTGACATCAACATTCTTTACTGCCAAAATAGCATGATTACTGTGCCGATTATGACCTGAGTAAGTATTTGATATATCTGGAAACAAACCATCAATTAGTTAATTTTCTGAGTGAACAACAGTGCAGAATTTGTCTGGCAATTTGATGTATTGTGTATTTCGATGCAGTTCTGTTTCACCGTTTCTAATATCAAGCAATTGCTTACAAAATACTTGTGCCGATGGATCATTTTGAAATTGTACTCGCATGTTCATGGTCAATCGAAGTGTTCCGACATTACGCGATAAAAACGATTGTTTTAAACATGCGTTAATCTCATCGGCAAAAGTAGAGCAAGTAATCACTGGTAATGTCTGTCGGAAATCACCAGAAAGTACTACTGAGTTTATCGTTGCCTTTGAAATCTTGCATAGTTCTATGAAATGCTTCGAGCGAGTGTTTATGAGCCATAGTACACTCATCCCAAATTATAATTGAACTCTTTTGCAACACTGCAGCCATTCTGATTTGTTTTTTTTTGTTTTTTTTAATGTTACACATTGCATTTGGTTTGTTCTGAATGTATAGTGGCAGCTTAAATACTGAATGTGCAGTTCATCCACCATCTAACAAAGTGGCAGCAATGCCTGACGATGCAATTGCCAATGCAATTTTCTGTTGCGACCGTACCTTCGCAAAGGATCAATGATATTAAAAATGTCTTACCGGTTCCACCTGATGAGTACAAGAAAAAAAAATCGCCTTGTTCAGCATCAACAGTCAGCAAAATCCAATTATATATATATATATATATATATATGTTTTTTGTTCTGCTGTCAGTAATGGCTCATTATTCACAATAATTGTAGCTAAGTCCTCATTGTTATACTCTTGTTCTTGTTGCAGTTAACTAAGTCGATGGCCGGGCGATCAGGTGATGGCATACCATAATTATTAAGTGATAAATTTTAAAGTAAAATACTTAAATCTTTGATTAACACCAATGCTTCATTATACATCTCTGGTGTGAAATCTAGATTTGGGCATAGGTTTGTTTGTTTAACTCCGTGTGGTATGTCTTCAGTCACACTGTATTTATATTTTTTCCACAAAATCGATGATTGTGTTGGATAACATGTTGTCAAAATAATTGCAAGCAGTTGACGAATACTATTCGGCATGGATGTCAATGCTACATCAGCAAGTGTCAGGTTCCAGTGATTGTCGTCCACCAGCAACTGCAACTCGTGACATGCATTTTGATATGTATTTAACACTCGACCATCAACTGTTCGTAAAAATTCGAAAGACGTTGTTCCTGGAACATTCACCAACAACAAACGCAAAAGGAAACATTCACATTATTTCGGATGTACTGTGTAGAGTCGTCCTAATGTCTTGGCTTTGAATATGCCTGCAATCAAAGTATGTGGTTCTCCTTGTTTACGTGGCTTCCATTTTTTACCTAATTCGTTCCATATAAAATAGCGTGGAATATCGGTACATAATAATGTTTTTGCGAATTGGGGAAACACATCAGATTTTAGACACAATGTGAAAAATGTCGTTTTTGGTGGCTCAAGTGCTCTTTGTAGAATATTTTTTTCGGTGAAATATACACGTTGACTGTTTTCAAGATGTACTGCAAGATGCTGGATAGATGGGTCTCTTTCATGTATGGGAAATCTACAAATATGCCATATAGCTTCGTTGCTGCTGATGTATCTACCTATCTGGTATCGTGCTATTTCGTCATTTTTATTTACATTTTTTACTTCAAATACGGCCAAATCAGTGCCTTTATTAACGTATTTGCAAATGTACTTAACGGATTTTACAGAATTGCAAAACTCCACATTAATATGAGCCTTATACATTTTTGAAAGCAATGTTGAGTATGGTACCACCCACAGATTGTCAATTTCAACTTGGTTTCTAGAAATTGTCATTCGCTTCGTAAATGTGTGGCCACCATTCTCAGCGTTTCTGCGGCGATACAACAGATAACCGTCGATATCCGTAATAGTATCTTTCATATATTCCTCTGGGAAACGCTACGTACATTTTCCGTCTTCCATGCTTCATGTTAAAAGCACCGCACGGTCCGTGGATCATGTGACTGGTAACAATTTCAAACAATTCTTGATCAATTACCGGGTCCGGAATTTCGGCTGAAATTATTTGATCAAGTTCTTCTGGACGGATTTTAACTTCAAGCCATATCAAAAGGTGAGAATGAGGCAAATTTTGCTTTTGCCACTCAATCGAATACAGATAGCAATGTGTGTTACCAAAACTGAATGATTTACGATTAAATCAATCAATGATTTTAATTTTTGTTTGAACACACATGCCTTGATATCATGACGATGCATTGATTGTTGGCCTGGTAATAGCAAAGTTTGTATTTCCCCCTATTCGGATTACATGTAAATGTAATAAAAAAATCTGGACGACCATAATGACGTACATAAGTCATCGCATCGTATATATTTCTGCTTGTTCCGTGGACTGCCAATGTAGCTTGAAGGTAAAATAAATGCTTTACCGATATCATTGGCCCTTAAATTTTCATCTGTTTTTCTGATAATGGCAACTCGTAAGTGAATGTATTCCTCCGATCGTAATTTAGTCTGGTTGTATCGAATAACTCGCAAAAGTTCGTTTTCTATCTTAGCGTACATATCCACGACGTATTGATTTTACAGTTGACGATATCGAAGGTTATAGTTATCCTGATTATGTCTAATCATCAATTGGTGGGCGTCGCAATTCACTGAAGTAACTTTTTTACTTGTTTCATTAAATGAAAAAATAAGAATTTAAATAGTAAAAAAATTAGAAGAATAAGAAATGAATATAGTGGGCCTGCAATAATCCGGCCTCTGTTCGTAATACTGTGGATCTACTGTATTAATAAAATAAGGAATTAAATAGTTGAATATTAAATTTACCAGTAACTGGATCACACTGTTTGATGTTGATGTGATATTCATGCTGCCCTTGCCAGAATATCAGTGGACACTGGAGTGCGTCATATGAATGGTGTAGATCCGAAATTATATTAACAGTGCTATCTCGACGTGTGATTTTAATGGCTCTATTGTCAACTGGATCACCAGCTATAACAACTGCAACTTCATCTATAGTTGTCGCGTTGAACCTGCCAGCGTGTTCTCCTGATGGTAATTTGTCAGCTTTGATGACAATTTGATAGTTGTCATTTTTTAATTGTGGCGACACTCTTTTAAACAATTGAATAAGTTGATTATTATTTTCCAAAAATTTTTCCAACAATACCACAATCTCTCTCTCTTCTGTTTGTTCGATGTAATTATACTGGCACCGAGTTGTCACGCGTTCTTCACAACTTCCCATAAAAAAGATTTGGAGAAACTTCGGGACATCATCATCGGCATCAACGACCCAATCTTATGGTACACCTGGCCTTGTATTTTGAATGTAGCAAAACGACGTCTATTAGATTTGAGATCTCAAATTTTGGTTGCTCCAAAAGACGTCATCTGGAAGCAGGAATTGTATTTGTGTGTCTTGCGCAGAGACAATTTCGAATCGTTTGATTCCCCAGTAAGAAAAGATTGCAAAGGTTCTGTGGGAGTGGGAAGTGGTAATAATACAACTTTTCCTGATGCACAACATATGCCAGCTGCTTCATTGTGGAATTTCAATGCCTGACAGTAGTGGCATACTTTGTCCATTGCACCGACTGCAATTTTAGAATGTGCAGAGTAATCAATGTCTGGTGTATATTTGAACACAAGACGAACAAATGATACATATGTTAATGCACGGCTGATTTGCTGTCTCTCTCTCGTTCTCTTTCTCTAAATGTAGCGATGTGTTGTTCTCGTGCCGCTATTGTTCTCGATATATTATGTCGCAGACGTTCATCACGCTGTTCTTGAGATTCTTGCATACGACGACGCTCTGCTGTCCTGATTCTTTGAGCTGCGTTACTTGCCACGAATTTTTCTGCTGATTGATGAGCCCTCTCAACACGTTTTCGTTGTGTCTCTCTGCTACATGCATTGTACAGGTTAGATTTTTTGGAGGCATTTCACTGAAATTTATAATTGCAACAATTAAAATAAAAATAGTTGAATTACAACAAAAAGTGCCTTTCTAGAAGCCTTAAAATAAGACATTATAATACAGTGCAGATATTAAATAATAATAATTATAATTCCATGTGATCGTAACGACCTGATGACAGGGCTTCTGTCAGCTGGGCATTCCACCTCTGTCGTCGCCACCTTAACCCAACCCGGCAACTTTGCTGGGTACAGGAGACCTACAGTTTTACATGGAATCCCGACCATGGAAGCGTTCTGGAGTACTTCACATTACACAGCAAGTTGTGTCAGAAGTGAAAATTGGGTAAAATGACTATAATAATCCCCGCCGAGACAGAGATTCAAACTGGGGACCTTGCGATCTCCAGTCAGACACCTTAACCACTTAGCCACCACACCTCTCGCTATTAATTTAGAAATTGGATCAGGTCTAACTATTGGAATGGAGAATTATAAGGAAATTTTTGGGTCCATTGAAAAATACAGTACAATGGAAGATAAGAACTAATGAGGAAATATATCATAACATTGAAAAAATAACAGAATCAGTCAGAAAAAAGGAGAATGATTTTTTTTTTTTACACGTCTATCGCATGGATGACACCAGGCTAGCAAAAAAGATATTAAAATATTTTTTGGGATTCAAGAGGGAAATAAAGATTTGAAACGAAATAAAATCAGTGAACAGTATTGAAAGAAAATATTTTCAAAAGCAGATTTCGAATATGGCAGGATTCAAAGGTAGAGAGGAGAAGATAACGGGTGCAAAATGGTCAGAAGAGAGAAAGAGAAAACACAGTGCAATAATCAAGGAGTACTGGAAAGGAAGAACTGAAAGTGACATGTGGTCCCTAGCTGGTCATAACGAAAAGAAGAAGAAAAATGAGAAGCAAGCAACAAATACTTACACATTTCTTAATTTATCATAACGTTTACTTCAATGTTACATTCATGTGTGTAATTAACTTGTCATTAAATATAATAACATACAAAACATACACAACACAATTATAAAAATGATACTACACGAAAAATTCAAAAACTGGGTTATGCCATTTATAAACACATACGACGTGGAGTAGACTGTAACATAAATAAATCGAAACACAACGCCATCTATTGGATGGCTACCCCACCTAGATAGTCAAGTATTGTGTCGATAAATTAATTCATCGCCATCTGTTAGAAACCTATGGAACTAATTTTGTGCGGTCGTAATGACCTGGTGACAGGGTTTGTATTTACTGCGCATTCGACCCCTGAGTCGGAGGTGAAGGACGAGTTAAGTGCGTATAAAAATTGCCGCAGGCACAGGGATTTTAACCAGGAACCTCTACATCCACTGTCAGATGCCTTAGTCACTGAGCTACCAGAACACTCAAACTTATGGCACTTACAAACAATTACAAACCATTGTCCTGTGACAAACACTGAACGAACATTTAATTTGCAATAATAAAAATTAAGGTCAATAATGGAGATAAAAGCTATCCTATCTTTTAAGTTGGACCAAATTACACACAGTAAGCCAAATTTCATCAAAATCAGTTAAGTAGTTTCGGAATTCATCTCAGACAAACATCGTGACGTGAGATTTTTATATATATAAAGATTTTAATGTATACAAAAATTTATATTCATTATCATATTAATGAGATGTGTTTAAAATGTTAAAGTACAAATATAAACTGAAGATGAAAAACCATCACCATGTAACTTGCTTCAGTTACATATACAATCATTTTGGGTATGCTTTAATTTGGTAACTTAAAATATATGATAAAATTCTATAGTTAATCAGTGTTGACAAACATAGCACTTCTTTATACAAAATGCCTATGTGCTTTTATTTCTTAATTGGGTTAAAAATTGTACGGGTAAAGCAGGCTGTGAATTGTGTGAATAAAAGTTATAAAAAATAATAAATGCAAATCAAGGAAATTGGAAAACAATTATCTAGGTATTGTCAACATTTGTTACAAAGCATATCTTCTTCAACAAGTGAAAATCTTTGTAAAATCCAAGCAAATATTGACACAATAAGATAAGAAATTTTTACATTAGACTGAATTAACATGTTATTTCTCTGTATACAGCCTATAATCTGCAGCAAAATACAACTCACTATCCCAGGCCATGCAATACTGCTGACTGTTCATTTAAGTCAATGTAATATTGTATGATATTTTGAAGCTACATGGTTAGAGAAGCGACTTTCATTTAATAATAAGGTGGATTTTTATAACTTCTACAGATGATTTTATTTCCTTAAGACAATTACAACTAACTCCAACATAATGCTAATAAATTTAGTCAGTATATGGTAGCAAAATAAATTAATTATAATACCAAACCAATCTGGAAACATATATACATATAATGTAATTCATATCAACGAAATGATGACATAGAGAAAATATACTACTTCTAAATTCTCCAATCAACTTACCTCGAAGATAAGAAATGTCTCCTGATTTTTCCAAATTAATTTGTGCTTCTAGAAACAGTGCATCAAATCTATTTAGGAAAAATTCCCATGTTAATATTCGTCTATCACTAAGAGAATTATGCAGTTGATATAGAGACTGTAGTACCACTGGACGATCAATTATCACAGAGTCAAACTGCGTCTCCAGACATAACATTAGGGACTGAAATAAAAAAAGAAATTGAAAAATCTTCCTAGACAAGCAAACACATTTCTGCTGTAATTTCTGAAATTATAGAAATATCAACCACTAACTGACATACTTCAAACACTTTTTAAATTAAAACCTCACATTTTGAAGTTCATCATAGTCATTTCACATCTTTAGTTCCCTGAGAGTGGCAAGTACAATTGTCACAATGGGTCTGCAAACCATGTGAATTAAGTATTATACTTTGTAAAATCTGTAATTACTGAGTTGGAAATTAGGAACTATCTCAGGAATCATCTCAAAATCTGTGAAAGAAAAGCATAATAACCATAAATTATGTCTCCCCTTGTTTAATACGAGGTAGGGTCAAAAAGTTGCCTGGTTAATAAAAATTTATTGAAAGTATGTATAACATTTTTACATTATTTTCTATCACAATACTCTCCTCCTCCTTCTACATACTTATTCCACTGTTCATACAATTATTGGAAACACTCCTGAAAGGCGTTTTACAAAAGTTCTTTCAGCCTCTGTGTTACATTTTGAAGCACTTCTGATGAATCAAAAAACGTCATCTCTTTAATGTCATTTTCATTCATGGAAACAGGAAAAAAACAGGTGGTGCAATATCAGGAGAATATGGAGGCTGTTTGGTAAGGCATTCTTTTACCATTAAGGATTGATGTGATGGGTCATTGCTCAGGGGATAACATTTTCGGAACCATGTGCAATCAAATATGATGCATGTTCAAATCATTATGAAGAATGTTGTGAACACTCCCACCAACTTTGGAGGCAATAATATTGATGGTTGTTTGCCTGTCTGCATGCAAAAGTTGTCAAAAGTGCTCAAACTTCTCGTCTGTCATGGAAGTTGAAGGCCACTCATTCCGAAAATCATCTTCAATTGTTGTGCAATCAACACGAAAATGCTTGTGCCACTTGTAAACTGCTGTTTTCTTCACTGTGTAGTTTTTGTATGCTTTCTTAAGCTTATCTGAGAGTGATTTCTCCAGCAACACACAGAATTTGATATTGCCATGCTGCTCTAAAGACGACATTTCACAATCCAATGAAAAAAAGAAACTACGTGTAACATATCATGCACAGCATGCACAAAACCAACTACAACTGCCTGATGCATGGCAGAGCACCTTCCTCAGTAGTGTTGCCAACATCCCAAACAAAAATTTCACTTCCAGCAAACAACTGCTTGACTGTACACAGCATTTCTGGAAACTTTTTGACGCTACTTCATATGGCAGCATCTGAAGAAGATAACAACTTGATCCAAATAAACACTTGTAAACTTGATGACTAGAAGGTGTTCAAGTCTGTGTAATATGTGCTTGTGTTAATGCTGAAATTCTACTGAATGGAAGCAATCAACAGACTTCTTTAAAAAGACATCATGTGATTTAAGAATGACATTTACATTCCAAGGAATATAAATCTTAGTTTAAACAGTGAAAACACAAATAAATTGCCAACAAATTCTGTCACAATTAGCATGAAGAAATGTAGTCCAAATCTGACTTAAGATAAACACAAAATTATATCTTTATGCTGTAATAAATTGATGTGTTACTTAATCTTGATGACTTCAATGAGGAAACAGGTGCAAATTTAGCAAATTCAGCAGGAACTAAGAAAACATGAGATAGGCATAATCTCGAATCATATCAATAGTCTAAAATGTGTACTACTAAAACAGGTATCTTTGTTAATAGTCAAGGAAGAAATATAGCTAAAGAACTTTGTGCAACAGCCATCACAAAGTCTCAAACTTCATTAAACCAGGAGCTTAATTCAAAAGAGTGATTGCAGATTGTGGGAAGCTATGTGAAGATTTTGCCATATTTCTTGTAGGTACAAATAATATGATGAAAAATGAGGCAAAAAATATGTTAATTTCTCTTTGAAAAGATTGCAAGATCTTCATCACACTAAAGTGAATCGTGTTTTCCATGCCACATTGTCATGACTTTCACAATTGTTATTATGTGAGGTGGGAAGCACGTGCAACTAATAAAGAAGTGAGTAAAGTCTGCAAGCATTTTAAAAATGTAGTGTTCATTGTTGTAAGCAAAGATTCCACAAAATTCAAGGGTTGCATCTCAATCATTTAGCCAAAAATATGTAATGAATAAAATTTTAGAGAATTTAAAAAAATAAATTTCATTAAAACAGTGTTCAGGAACATTCTGGATGGTTTTTATTTATTTCTCATGTCCAGGACATAACAAGTTGAAAAAACAAATAACATTAATTAATTAATATTAAACTATAAACACAATTAAATAGAATGTGACCAGAATTCCGCAATCTTGATGGCCTTCTCGTTTGCCCTGTAAAGGTCGTCGATATTGCAGGTTTCAGGGAGATTCCTGCATATCAGAAGATGTTGTGGGTTCTGAAGCTCACTACATTCACATAGATCGTTGTCTTTAGTGTACCCCCATTTTTTAATATTATATTTACAAAGGGACACTTCAGTTCTTAATCTGTTTAGAGCCTTCCATATAGCATATGGCTGATTACATCCCGCAGCCGGTGCCTCTTTGATGTTCCTCCACTGTTCTTCACGCAACGAATTTTGCCATAGTTCTAGACGGCGTGCTCCAGTAGAAGATGTTATGGCTGTAGTTGATTGTACGAAGGTCTTCCTTGACTTCAGCCTTGTGGGTGAGATTCGTGTCCAAACAAAGGATGGTATAACTGAGTAAGTGTTTACTGGGACTTCCACTACTAGTTTTATCTTATTGCATCTGCATAGTTAAAATTTTGTAGTAAATAAAAACAGATATAGGTCAAGTCAGAGAAATTATTACAGTAACTGAGATCTAGATAATATTGCTCAATTAAGTAACATGGGCCAGATTCAAGATACCAGAAAATTTAATTTGTCAGCAATAAGGTAGTCTTGGATAAAGATTGTGGTGAACATAAAAAACTTGTGACTTAGATAAGGACCTAATGTGGTGTACCTGAATTTGCAAGGTATTGTCAACAAAGTTGAGTTAATAGAAATATTAGTTGATCTTAATAAAGTATATATACTATGTATTGCTTAGCTATTATAATGCCTCAGCATTCCAATTTTTTTTACCACAGGCTATTTTTGTAGACTGACAGGTAAATGGATTGGCACCGCTATTTGTTTAAAAAGTAAAGTTTCAACGATTGAACTTTCAAACTTTGCAATATCATATCTTGTAACAGAATATGTTTATGAACTGTCATATGAGCATTTAGCAATCATTAACACTTTTGTGCTAAGTGATTATAGGATTCCTCAAATTGATAACATAAGTGCTTAGTTCAATAAAATGGATAAGCTGCTGGCCACCCTCATTTCTAAACAATTTGTGCTGAGTTCCATCTGGACTTCAACATGATAAAATCAAACAAAGATACCTAGTGCAACCTATATACTGGCTTTGGCCTAGATATTCTTCTAAAAGGCATCTTTATACATCCAGGAAAATTAAATGAAGGGACATGTATTGCTAATGTTGTGATAACTTTTCATTACTCTACAATCCAAACTTCCATTATCCAGTTTGTCCTATCTGACCACTATGCCATTCTATCATTACTTCTTTTAAACTTAGAAAAGAGTTTCAGACAGATTAGATCAAATAACAAATATCAGCATACACAGATTAATGATAACACCACAACAGATTTATTTCAGTCATTTGAAGGATTTAATTTGGTTATACAACATTTGAGATAAATTTTCTGCTTTCATCAGTGATTTTATATGACGATTTTATATTCAAAATAATAAATAGCAGGAGCAGGACAAAGTAAATGAATGGTTTACCCTCAGTTATTGGAATTAAAGAATATACAGTGTAAGTAAATTTTTTGGGAAAACAAATTCATGCTGTGGGTTTAGAAACTAAAAACAAAAAAAAAAAAAAAAAAAAAAAAAAAAAAAAAAAAAAAAAAAAAAAAACAATCAAAGGAAATAAAATGAATTACAGTATCAAAAGAATCTATAGGTATGCAAATAAACTTTGGGATATTTAAAAATTGCCTTCCTGAAAGAAGAAATTGCTGTCAGAATTATTAAGGATTGTGGAAGGATTCAATAATTTCTTTATTGATAGTATTAATAAAACTATTAATAAAATTGCAATTGGTCAAAAATAATGTGAATTATTATCCGTCAAAATTCAAATACATTGATGAAATATCTTATTTCAAACACTGTGCTATACAGAATATTATTTCTGCAATTATATCGTTTAGCAAAGTCGATGGATGTTTATAACTTAAACTCTAAAACTGGCGAGCTTCACACCTACTTCATATAAGAAATGACAACAGATGTAGTAAGTGTAGTTGATAGTGGAGTTTTTTCCGAACCAGCTGAAGGCCATTATAGTTTATGAAAAGGGTGACAAAGAAAATTTTATAATTTTACAGCAGTATCTCTGGTTCTGATTATATCAAAAGTTTTTGAGGGGCTTATTACAACATAGCAACAGCCTCCTAATACTTGAAGGAAGGTAGAAAGTAAATCTTTTAACATTAGTCAGATTCTGGAAAGTTAAACATAAAATTAATGTAGTTTTTC
Source organism: Vandiemenella viatica (assembly GCA_031002005.1). Classification (NCBI taxonomy): domain Eukaryota; kingdom Metazoa; phylum Arthropoda; class Insecta; order Orthoptera; family Morabidae; genus Vandiemenella; species Vandiemenella viatica. The sequence continues at coordinate 27,378,124 of CM061921.1, forward strand.
AAACAAAAAATCTGGGTGGTACCTTGTAAGAAAGTTAAGCCAAAAGTTTAATGCCAAGTGGTATGAAAATTTTCATACTTGGTCTAAAAATAAGCATTTTGACATGAGGATTATATAGTCGGGAAATTTTATTTAAGACAGTAATAGGGTGAGAGTGTAATTTAAGCATGAGGTTGATCATGGAATATTGAGTCGGATGGGTTATACAGCTAATGACACTGTGCGAACAATAGAATTCGATGAAATAAAGGAAAGGTGCTTATCGAAAAAAAAAAAGGAAACTAACTATGGTAATGCCTTGCCAGCACATAAATAGACCATAATAAATGTTTAAACTTGTAGACAAATTGTAAATAAGGATTTTCAATAATCAAAAACATTCAACTTTACAAGTAAAATGGTAACCAAGTCAAAAATAGTCTTAAAGAAAGATAATTTAGATTAAAGCAATAATAATGTTTTGAAGGATGAAAAAAAATGTATTTCAGACGTTGCACAACATCTATTTCAAATCAAACCTAAATTAAAGATATTTCAGAGAGAGGATACTAATAAATAAAAGAAGCATAAAATTTCAACCAGAAAGGTGAAACAGCATTTAAACATATGCAATAATAAGAAAGATATGTAAATTTTAAGCATATTTCCCATAGGAGGAACTGGTGAAACATATTATAATATATTGTGTCTATATAAAAATAGCTGCAAATCTAAATAGAATTTCAAAGGAAACAACAAGTTAAAAGAATTTTTTGATAGGCATAGTATTTTAAGAATAAAAGGTAAATGAAGGAAATTTTCAACCCTCCAACTAAAGCAATTAATATTTTCTAAACAAGTGGAAATTTGATAAAAGCTACCATAGTAAAAAGTGATTAGAATAATTCATTCTACATAGCATCCAAATTTGGGAGTGATCTGATGAAAATAAAGTACCAAGAAAGTCTGGGTCCTTTCAACTGTGGTGAATGACCATTTTTCCAGACGTTCTCAAAGCAACATTATTTAAGGTAGACAAGAGCTGCCTCATGTAGCAATCATTTTCTGAGATTTTGGTAGTAAGGTCTACTCTGCATCAGTATGTGCCATGATGATCCAGCCCTAAATCTCGCACCAAATACTGACCAAACCAATGTGGTGATGGCCCAAGCGCTCAGAATCATTTGACACTTCCCCCACCATGGGGGCTGCTTTTTATAAGCACAGCATGTGAATCCAGAAATAACTAGTTTCACACGAAGTCACGAACTTTCCTTGGAATTCATTTACTTCCAATTGACTTGAAATTTTTACAAAGTGTGTACCTGATTATAAACGTTAAAATTGATCTTAGTGAAAAATTCTGTATCTATGATGTTTTGGCTGTAAAAAAATATTTTTTGTGTCGAATCTTCAATTAACTCTCCTGTCTAAAGTATTTGAGTTACCTAGCTGAACCAACTTTTGAAATGATTTACTCCTTCATTTTATATATTTTTATATATATACTAGTAGATCTGCCTGATGTCAGCAAATTTAGGCCAATATGCATTCAATCATCACTTGCTAAGCTTTTGGAGAAAATTGTGCTGTCACAACCATACTTTGGTATTTAAAAATATCATCACTACAAAACAGTATGCGTTCTTTGGTGTTGGTGGAAGATCAGTATCAACTGATCTCTACCTCTACATTAACTGCTTACATAATGCACTGAATAAAGGTCAGGATGTGCACTCCCTATATACCGATTTCAGCAAGGACTTGGACATGTTTAACCAGGATACTCTAGTTAGTAATTAAGTCATTATGGATACAATACAAAGCCTTGGAGTGGCTTTGTTCATATTTATCTGGCAGGCATTTACAAGTATGTGTGAATGGTCATTTGTCGAATGAGTACATTGTTACCTATGGTGCACCACAAGGCTCCCATCTACGACCTATCCTATTTAGCATATTCGTAATGACATTCGTGAAAAATTTAAGTCTGAGTATCTGCTATATACTGATTTTCAGAGCAATATACAGTGGAGAATGACATTGATATTCTACAATGAACATTTCCGAGTTAGAGGTATGGTGTCAGGTAAATAAGTTGCAACTTAACATAAAAAAAATAAAAAAGTGCTATCATGATGTTTTCCTGATGTCACAACCTGCTGACTGTTAGCTACTCATTATGTGGTCAAAATGTAGAAATAGTTAACTCAATAAAAGACTTGGAGTGATAATTGATGATAGGCTTACTTTCTCTGATCATATTAACTACATAACTCTGCAAGCATGTTGTGTCCTGGGTTTCATATGTAGATCTGGGAAAGAATTCAAAAACATTAATACACTGTTTTGACTTTTCTCTGCCTTTGTCAGACCATTACTGAATATGGTAGTATTGTCTGGTCACCATTTACACATCAACAAATTAGCTGGTCAAAAAGGATCACCGTAATTTCTGTAAGTTCCTATTACACTATCCTCATGATGAAAATATTACTGATGTGTGTGATGTGTATCTTTATTATAACATTAACAGTATAAGAAGTCGGAGGCAATTGACCGATCTATGCTTCTTGTTCAAAAGTTGTCAATGGACTTATTGATTCAACATACATGAGCAATTCCAGTTTAATTGCTCTAGGGTAGATCTTCGAACAAGAAGACTGCTGGATGCTGTTAAACCGACACAAAAACTATGTTGTTTTTGGAACATACCATAGAATAGTAAGTCTGATTAACTTCCATGCAACTAACAACAACTTCTTTGAAGGATCTCATGTTGGACTAATCTCTGACATTAAAAGACTTTTATGAATTATATAATCAAATACATACCTCATATGTTGATGTTAAGTATTATTTTTTTATGTACAAAGCTGATTGGTGTATAAATAAATAAATAAACATAGCAGAACCACAACTGATACTGTAACTTAATAACAAAAAATGGATACAATAAAATTCAATATTTATAAAGATACTGATATAACTAACTATACCTTGATGGCTGTATCATGAATGGTACCCAGATACAAGGTAGCTCTCTGTGCTATGTGCACATTTGCGTCATCCATGCTAGAGATTAAATAACAAAACGCATTAGCTAAGGCTGATTGTAGTGGCTGAACATTTCTGAGAGGTGTTGAATCCATGAAACGAGCTATAAGAGTTACCCTTTCCACTGAAACAGTTAAAAGATTAAACAATTAATATTTGTTAGTTACATAATAGCTCATTCTTATTATCTAACAAAAACTAACAAATTTCTAAGACTGTAATGTATAGGTTCCCAAATTGGGGAGGTGCCCCAGGCCAAAGGGGAACAAAGACATTTTAGGGGGGTGGGGGGATACAAGCTATATTCGTCTCCCACGTGGACATTACCGTATCTCTACATCATTGAAAGTATTGTCTTCTTGACTGCCACTTAAAGCTGAAAACCTTTATTCGAACATCACGTACTTTTCTTTTAATGGAAGTGGGGCACAATAAGAAAAACTTTGAGAACCCCTTCTGTAATATGATTTAATCAAATAAGAACAATTCTTACATTATACTTTTTAAAATGAGTTTATCACAGCAAGATTATACAAACTGAACAGCTTCAAGGTAGAGGAAAGAAAGTTGCTGTATGACTGTATACTGGTATTTTAGCCACAATTTTTTCCATAGTAAAATGGGACACAGACTATCATTTGCCAAGTTAGATGGGGTAAGGTATTTCCCCTTTAGTGTTAGTAAATCATAAAATCATTTCAAAGTTATTAAAAATTTCTTGCAATTGAGTTTTTGGTAATATGCATACATTGTATATAAGATACTTGTCAAAGGAAAATTATTCATATGCAAAATGTATGAGGGATTTGTATGAGATGTTCCATTTCATTACCAAATGTGAATATAAGTTCCTATAAAAGTATCAAAGGGAGAACATAGGCCACACCACCAACCAGCTTTAAATCAGAATAATTGGCCACAACCAAACATGCTACACTTGCAACCTGGATTATCCAGTGGCAGCTCATACCATTTCTCACAACTATAACAACCTCAACAACTATTTGGTATTGAGACTTGTCTGATTATTTCCAGTAACTGCAATTTCTTCTGAACTATCTAGTTCCAAACTAGCTTACTAATATATCCTTGACATTAGGCATCTATGTGACATCAATCTCTGATAACACCCTATGGGAAAAACCCATCACTTATATTCATTTATGTGCTTCACCTTTACTAGTGATTTTGTTTATTCATAGTTATTAATAGTTTACATTGTATTATATAAACCCCCACACCTAATGGCCTAAGTTACAGAACAGTCATTTTCGACAAACAAAAATTAACAGATACTACAATAGTAGCGATATCATATTTCTCTTTACTTCAGTGTATTTACATTGTTTATTTTCTCCAGAATTCCTCCAAAATCATTTAAATAATTTTGTAGTCATTTTATGTGAATTCGGTACAGATTGATTAAGTATTTGTAATTAACAAATTGTTCTACATCTACATCTACATCTATACTCTGCAAAACACAAATACTGTGGGTGGCAGAGGGTGCTAAGCACCAATCCTAATTCTGTGCATTTAAATCTCAAACAGAACGAGGAAAGAAGGAATACATAAATGAATCAGTACAGCATCTTATTTCTCGAATCTTATCCCTCCTGTCATTGTGACCTAAATAGGTTGGCAGAAGAAGTATTTCGTTGCACTCGTAACTTAAAGATTTTCGCATATTCTCCAACATATTCAAACAAAAATGAAATCGTCTGTCCGCCAAACAATCCCAGCCCAACCCCTGTTCAGCTCTGTGACACTTATGTAAGGACTGTAACTAGCAGTCATGAATCGAGTGGCTCTCCTATGTACTTTCTCTAATGTGTCAATCAATCCCTTGCAATACAGATCCCAAATTCCACAACAGTAATTCCAAATGAGGACCACTAGTGTTTTGTATGCTATTTCCTTTGTATGAGCATTACAACTTTTCAAAATACGATCTATGAATCATAGTTTAGAATTTGCTTTGCCTATGAATGAAGTTATATGCAAGTCCCATTTCATGTTGCTTTGTACTGTTATGCCTAGATACTTCAGAGAATCCACAGTTTCAACAACTGAATTGTTAACTTTGTACTCGTGAGCAAACGGGGTCTTTTTATTACTTATGTGCATTGCCTTACACTTTTTGCAGTTAAGTGTAAGCTGCCATTTACGGCACCATTCTGAAATAACATCCAGATTGTGCTGAATTTCTAAGCAATCGTCGGAGCACCTCACTTCCCTATAAATAAGTGCATCATCAGCAAATAATTGCATCTTGCAATTAACATTGTCACTGAGATCGTTTATAAAAATTAAGAAAAGAAGTGGTCCTATTACACCTCCTTGAGGAATGCTCGAAGTAACATCTGGCTTAGAGGAGGCTTCCCCGTCAACGACGACATACTGTGACCGACCACTTAGAAAATCGCATATCAATTCGCAAATCTGATCAGATATACCGTACGCTCGAATCTTCGCTAAAAGTCGGTTGTGTGGTACAGAGTCAAAAGCTTTCTGAAAATCCAAGAAAATAGCATCAACTTGTGATCCTGCATCAATAACTTTCATTACATCATGCGAAAATAGAGCCAGTTGTGTTTCACGCGATCAGTTCTTCCGAAATCAGTGTTGGTTCGCTGTAAGTAACTCGCTTTCATTTAGAAACTTCATAACGTTAGAGTATATGACATGCTCCAGAATTCTACTGCAAATAGATGTTAGAGATATGGGTCGATAATTCCTAGGATCTCTCCGATCTCCTTTCTTGAAAACGGGAATCACCTGCGCTATTTTCCAGTCAGAAGGTACTTTTCTTTCTTCTAAAGATTTACGAAATATATCTGACAGAAATGGTTCTATTTCTTCCGCGTATTCCGAAAATACTTTTACTTGTATACCATCAGGACCTGGTGCTTTCCCCCACTTCAGGAACTTTAATTGCTTTATGATACCTATACTCTCAATTTGTACTGAATCCATCTCAAATTCTACACGCTGTGGAAAAACGGGAATGTTTTCCATGTGTTTGTCAGTGAATGAATTTTTAAATTCAGTGTTAAATACGGTAGCCTTGTCACTGCTGTCATCAACTTCACGACCGTGTTGTAGTAGAACTGGCATATTGTTGTGTAAAGTATTAACAATGTTGGATTCAAGAAATTTACTAACTAAACTGTGCTTTGTAAATACTTCAGATAAGAAGTTTTGATATACACAGGACAACAAATTTAATAAACCCAAAGCCATCAAAATTTCTTACTAATTATTTTTGTAATTAACTTACCACAATTAATTCCAGTAGTATCAAGAATGATGAAACACCAAGACAGTATTGTTGGATCCTAAAACCATCTGGTGGCTAAATCATCAATATAATTATAGGTAATAGACAGATTGTTAGCCATGTTGCCAAGACTGGAACAGAAGTAGTAGTTTTATTATACCTTTTCATTCATGTCGTAGTTTCTGAAGTGTGTACAGCTCCCTTACCAAAAGACTTGTCTCTCTCTGCAGGAATAAGATACTGAACTAAAATAAGGCAAAATTGTGTACGTCTGTATTTTGGTGTGCTCAATGCAGGCATTGTGCCTTCATAAATGGTGAGTGATGGGTTTATGTTCCCTATACTGCAACAAAAAGATTGGAATCAGGTTGAACTTATGAGAAATATAAGAAAAAACTCCAAAAAATATGCTAGAAGCAAGTTTGGGTATATTTCAGATAGAAAAGATTTATTGGCTAAGCTTGTCAAAGAATTCACCGAATTAAGAGATAATATTGTTTGTGTTGATGAAAAACTGGTATGATATTTGAATGGCTTAAAGAAAAGTATAGATGAATCCGTAAATGAATTATATATATTCTGAGGGAAAACAGAATACTTGGTGAAGTAGAACTTGAAAATAACGAATTGATGGAAGGAATTCTTTGGAAAGTAAGTGTAACTAGTAATGTGGACTTGGTACATAAAGATGACAGTACTTAGATTCAAAAGTAAATAAAGCTAATGAAGTAATTGTTTTGATGAGTTTGGATAGCTATAAAGAATGATGGTATAAGTTTAAATTACTTAAACAAAAGTTATGCCTGAAAGGCACGTCAAAAAAGAATACAAAATTTACAGATGCCAGAAACTTTTAGGAAGACACAAAATAATAGTATCGTGAAATGATAAAGGTGAAATGTATACACCAAGTTGAATGGAGGAGGGAAGCATAAAAAAAAAAATCTCCAAGAAAATAGAACCATGTAACTGAGGTCAAGTAGGCACCCGAAGAAAATACTGCTGCATGAATGATGGTTTTGCCATTAGTGTCAGACAGGAGTTTGAGGGGAGGGGGAGCAGGAACAACACTATCAGTATAAATATTAATCATGGAAAGAAATTAAAGTAAAATTTAAAGGCTACAAGGGCATATGTAAAACAAGTAAAAGATAATTAAATAACCAAAACAAAATTAACTATATATATTATCTCAAAATTTACAACATGTATATTAACAGCAATTGGTGGGTATACCAGAGTAAGTAAGGTGTGTATTATCTGAGACTGAGGCCAATGAATATCAGTTCCACAAACTTACAACAGTATCTCCACTTAGATAGCTGCCAGTAGTTAACAGATTGTTGTGTAATGTATTAACAATGTTGGAATATGGAGACTCTAAAGTTGCACATTATAAAGACACATAACTGTTCTTGAACATTTCTTCGTAAATATAAACTGCTGCATTCAGAAATGCATACCAGTGTTGGTTGCAGATAGTTTTTTGATAGACTCTTAAGATGTTTTGACATATATAGCTCAAAATTTCACAAATGTAACATTACAAAAATTTCTGAATCATTATTTTTGTAACTAAGTGAACCTGATATACTTAATTCCAGCATTATTAAGAATAAAAAACATCAAGAAAATTTTGGCAGTGGCAGCTTACTCATCAACGGTATTACAGGTAACAGATCCGTAGTGAGCAGTTAATGGAGAATTGTAAGTTGCCAAGGTAGGGGCAAATATAATAGTTTCATTATAAAGGGTCACATAATTATCATACAAATCTCTTCAAAATATGTACATACGGAGAAACTTGAAAAACAATATTACACGAAATGCAAACTACATAACTTAACAATCTGTTCAGAAGGACCAGATGTTTCATTGTCTTCAGTTCATAATAAACTAACTGTTACCTGTGGCTTTGTACGTGTTGACTTAGAATTTGATTGCTAGAATTGGATATAGAAAGCTGTACGTTACGTAAGAGGTGTCCCAAAAAACACGGAGTTGGCATCATACGATGGGGAAGCCATTACCATACCATATACCATCAAACCTGTCTCATAAACATGTTTAAAAATAGAAAAATCTAAGGTGGGGGGGGGGGGCAGCTTCAACTTCATCTTGGTCTTTTCTTCTTTCTCCAGCATAAGCATCAGATTCTTGGGTTCTAATAACTTTAGCTGCTTATGCTCTTCTAGAGGTACACCTTAGGTCTAATTTATCCCTGCATGGCTCATCAATAAAAGAAGACAATATTTACTGATGCCAGAAATTTTAGCGTAGAGAAAGCAGAAATTTTGAATGATATATTTAAAAAGGCTTTCACGATAGAAAACTCAGAGGAGATACCGATATTTAACAAGCGTACCAACAAAATTATGAATGATTTCGCTCTTGATGTCGAGGGAATAACTAAACTGCTTATGAATGTAAAAACCAATAAGGCTCCCAGACCAGACGGTATTCCTACAAGATTCTACTCAAGATACGCAAAGGAAATTGCACCGTATTTGATGAAATTGTATACCGTCTCAAGGAAAAATACCAGCCGAATGGAAGACTGCTATCGTAACTCCAGTGTTTAAAAATGGGAATGTTAATGATCCTCAGAATTATAGGCCGATCTCATTAACTTCAATATTTTGCAGGATTTTAGAACATATCATCTATTCAAATGTCATGCGGTTCTTGGATGAAGGTTAGCTTTTAAATCCAAATCAACATGGATTCAGAAAAGGCCGATGCTGCGAAACACAACTTGCACTTCTAATTCACGACTTGTGCTGAATTATAGATGAGCAATCCCAGGTTGATTTGGTTCTATTAGACTTTAAAAAAGCTTTCGACACTGTGCCTCACACTAGGTTACTTAGGAAACTTCACAGTTACGGCATATCTAGACAAATATGCGACTGGGTTGCAGACTTCCTGAAGGGCAGAACACAGTGTGTAGTTCTCGACGGTGAGCGTTCATCACTTACTGAAGTGGGGTCTGGAGTTCCCCAGGAAAGCGTGTTAGGGCCTCTGTTGTTTCTCATATTCATCAATGATCTATGCGACATAATAGGGGGGATGAAAAGATTATTTGCTGATGATGCTATTATTTATCGCGAAATCAAAACCCAGGACGACTGCACTTTTGTTATAAGACGATATTATGAAAATAAATGCATGGTGTAAAGATTGGCAGTTGGAGTTAAACGCTAAAAAGTGCCAAGTCATGCATGTAAGTAAAAAGGTGACACCATTTAACTATGAATATACAATTAATGGCACTGTCCTTAGAACGGTAGATTCCGCTAAATACCTAGGGGTAACAATTAGTAATAATTTGTCGTGGAATGAGCATATCGAGAATGTAATGGGAAAAGCAAATCGTATGCTCCGATTTCTAGGTCATAATTTAAATCAATGCACTCAGGAAGTTAAATCGATTGTATACAAGTCACTAGTACATCCTCACTTAGAGTATTGTTGTTCTGTATGGGGTCCCCATCAAAAGGGGTTAATGGAGGCTTTAGAGAAGGTCCAAAGAAGAGCTGCCCAATTCGTGACAGGTATATATAGTTGAAGGGAAAGCATAAGTGCGATGTTGAAGGAGTTAGGTTGGGAAGACCTAGAACACCGAAGGTGTTGTTCTCGACGGAAGCTAATTGAAAAATTCACGACAGACGTATTTCGGAATGACAGCCAGCAAATATTGCTACCAGCAACATTCATATCTCGAAATGACCGTGAAAATAAGATAAGAGAAATCAGGGCCAGAACCGATTCATTTCTGTACTAATTTTTCCCACGAGTGATTAGGGAATGGAATAGAAGGGATTTACTGGGCGAGTAAACTTAAAATCTGACAGGAGTAGCTTTCGATAAAGCACTCCAGCCATCCTGATCTGGGTTTTCCATGGTTTTCCCAGATCACTCCACGCGAATGCGGGGATGGTTCCTCACAATAGCCCATGGGCGCCTCCTGCCATATCCCTTATAACCCTTCCAAACTATAACCCTTTTCGATAGGTGCAATGCACCCTCCGCCACACACTTTTAGTGAATCGCGGAGTAATAATAATAAAATAATAGTATGGTGCAACGGAAATAGACGTCAGTAGTAAATAACACGTTTTGTCTGTAAATGAAATTTATTAACACATTATACACTAAATGACTGTGAGAGAAGTGCAACCTAAGCAACCGATATAAGGTTACAGAGTTACACATGCATTCATCTGTCTTTCACTATTACCTAGGTAATCAATATTTCATTCCCCCCCCCCCCCCTGTCCTTTCTAAAGATATAAAACATTTCTTTGTCTAATTTCATCAATATCAATGAAGGCATTTAGTAGTCAAACTGTAACACACAGAGAAAGACTTACTTTTACATTTATAATATTATTAGGTTAGATCATACGCAAACTGACTGCGAGAGAAACAAAGCCCGAGCCACCAATATAGCATAAAAAAGTAAACAGATGTGACATTGTTAACTGGGAGATCCTGAAGGATTTTTTGATCACCTACCATCTGCCAAGCATTGTACACCTCAATTGCTGGGACCTACAATTTAATGTGGAATCGAAACAACGGAACAACCAGACATGGCTCATATGATTAAAAAAAAAAAAAAAAAAAAAAAAAAAATCTTAAAAATTCCTCATACTACCAGGATTTAAATCCGACACCACACCCTGAACTTCTGAAGGCAAGCATTCTAACCATTGAGCCACCAGCCCACTTTCTCCTGGGGCATTACAGAGGCTTACACATGCTTTGCATCTGTGTGTCACTTTTTAGTTAATTTTCAAAATTCCATGACAAAATATATTATTTATATTAAAAAAACCACATGTCCTTTCTGATGGCAAATAGATTTTCCCTGCCAAATTTAACGAAGATCAGTAATGCCGTTTAGCCTTGAAGATGTAACAAACCGAGAGAGAGACAAAGTTACTTTTGTATTTATAATATTAGTATAGATTAGTGTGGATCATTTGCAAATTGACTGTAATAGAAACAAAGCCTGAGTGATCATTAAAGAATAAAACATAAATGTATACAGCATTGTTGGCTGGTAGATCCTGAAGGGTTGCTCAGCAGCCTATGATTTGCCAAGCATTTCACCCTTTAATTAATGGGATCTACAGTTTAACATGGAATCTGAACAACAGAATACTCAGATATGGGTCATATGATCAAAATAAATCTTAAAAATTCCTGACCCTACTGGGATTTGAACACGAGACCAGACCCATAACTTCTGAAGGCAAGTGGCCTAGCAACTGAACCATCAGCCCACTCTCTGGCATGGCGTTACAGAGGCTTTCACACACTATGCATCTGTCTGTCATCATTCAGTTAATTTTCAAAATTCCATGGAAAAAATATATTATTTATACAGAAAAAAATACCCTGTGTCTTTTCCAATGACAAATAGTATTTTCTTGTCAAATTTCATGAAGATCAGTTTAACTGTTTACCCATCAAACACGACAAATAGACAGACACAGAGTTACTTTCGTATGTATAACGTTAGTACAGATTAATTTTTCTCGTGGGCTGGTGGATTTAAAACAGGGAACAAAGGTAATATATATGTGTGAAATGCCTTAAAGCAAAAGAAATCATAATCTCTGAAATAATGGAAATAAGGGTTTTAAAAATAAGAAAGCAGTTCCTTCTCATTAACAGGGTCTGCTCAATAGTGAATAATAGTCACCTTGTCTGGATGGAATTGTATAAAATTGGTGAAACAATGAGTTTTGAAGTTTGCAAACTTCTGAATTCACATAATAATCCCCAATTATTATTTGGCAGAAGCTGAGTGGGAGAAGAGGTATGTTCTTGATTTTTATTTCTACAGAAAATTTACAGCTTCATTAAGTCATAAATGGTGGTCATTCTATTGTTCAAGCAATAATGTTCCTTGTTAAATTTCAAACTTACAGTTTTTAGTCACTCACTGACTAGACAGTGATGTTCCATTTGAAAAAGGAAATTCCATAATTGAAAATAAAATTTAGAAATCATAACATAATGTGATCCCCGATTACATGTAACACAAAAATTAATACAAGAGTAAAAATTTACAAACCTGCCATAAATCTCACTCGCCAATCAGCATTTTGGAATTCTTCTTGAATTACTGGCCAGAAGACATCATATCCTGATGGAAGTGTTATGCAGTGCAGAAGGAGTGGTACACAAACTTGACATATGTGAGAGTATTCAGCAGTACAAAGTTCCCATAAACTACAGGGAAACAAAAAAGTAAATACTTAACGCAATTATGTTTTGAATGATTTATGTTAATTTAATGAAATGATATTAATTACATGAAAATGCAACAATCTTTGAATGGTTAAATAGGAAGACCACTTACTAGTAACTACATTGATGGTAGAAAAATAAGCTATCACTTACCATAACAGGAGATGTCTTTGCTTAGAGATGCATAATATAACACAACACAAAAAGTAAAATTTTGGGCAAGGCATCTTGCATCAACAAAGAGAAATTGATACAAAGACTACATAAACAACCTCTTTACTGATGGTGGCTCTTCACTGAATATTTCTATTCCATTATCACTTCTAAAATGGTAAGTGATGGGTTCTAACTGTGAATGTAAAGTAAGAATGTTTTTAGAAAATTGCACATGTCTACACAAATGAGACAGGATATCACTTCCCGTATATAGCACACTATCATTTCCAGTATAAGTGGTGTGAAAATGATTCTTTCCTGTAAGATATCCTACACAAGTAATGAAAGAAGGGTACAGAAATAATAATAATAAAAAATACCCCAAATTATATTCATTATGTTGTAAAATAAAACATTTGATACAACAACCAAAGAATTTCTAACGCTAATCATAAAAAAAGAGCAAGTTCAGCAGCACTAATAATCTACGTGCTTGGAGTTATATATCACCAATGGCTTTTTTATTATATAAAGCAGTTAAAAACACAATAGAATAAGTTTTATAATTATATTTCTGTAAGTTTATCTCAAATTTTGACGTGTCAGATAATATTTGAAAACAGAGGTTATGAATGTTTTTAGACATGACACAAACCAAACACAAATCGGGATAGCTGGATGGAATTTCAAACCCACATCCTCCCGAATGCGCAGCCAGAGCTTTGCCGGTCACCAATCACACTCAGTAAATTTCCTTGAACAGAGAGTCAGTGGCTAGTTCATCCTGGAGATGTAATGTTTCTTGATTTTGCATAGGTTTATTTTATGGTGAAGTAACAGTTTTCTCAAAATCTTATCTGTTTCTCCTGTCAGTGATTCCTGGTTGAAGCAGATAGATGGGGCAAGAGACAATGCAAATTGGTATGTAACAGGTGGTAAGGGCAGGGAAGTTTAGAAGTTTGCTCGACAGGATACATACATGTCTCAGCAGGACTGAATCTACCATCCTGGTTTTGCTTTACTCATCTAAGCTGAGTTAGGGCAGGGTTACAAACAGTATTGTAATTGTAGTCCACCTCCATGTATGTTAACTTGTGACAGAGAAGGATTTTAAAAGTATCATTGATTATATTGTTCCAATAACCTCTAGCATATACTTGCATTGGGTGGCTTGAAATTAAATCCAAATCTTTTTTTAGTACTGCATGATGCCACAGTTGATTACATAATATGGTAGAAATTTAAAAACCTCATATGATCTGTGCAATATTGTAGAACAGGTACTGTTTTCTCTTCAAGATATCATATTTGCTGGAAATGGAGAAGACGTGATTCCATGTCAGATCTTTCTTCACACCAAGTGGCAGGTGTCTCAAGATTGTGGGTGGTCAAAAAATTGTCTCTAAGCCAGTTACACTTGGCATATGGGCTATCTGTATCAAAGTTGCTTCAATTTGTAAATTTTTGTTGGCCTTTTCTACACCTTACTGTAGAGCTTGCTGCTGAGCTATTTTCACTGTGACCAACTATCCAGAAAGTGTTTCGTGGATGGTCTATCTCCATAAGAAGTATAAGCATCAGAGTTAAATTTAGATTGTCGTCCACTGACAAGTCTGTATTTCTATGTTTCTTGTATACTCTTGTGTACAGTAAAATTGTTACTAGTAACATAATTTGATTTCAGAATCACAAATACAAATACAGAATTTAATGAACTGCCAGTAAGTGAAATATTCATTAGTGTATTTTAGCTATGCACAATTTTTCCCCCTACAAATAGCATTAATAGTTTTTAGTGTTTGCTGATTCATTGTAAACTTACTTTTTTATTGTAAGATTTTCTTGGCACCATATCAGAAATCCACGATGATCCTTTGCTGCTTTCCCCAAGGCATCACCGTACAAGCATAAAACATGCAAGCACTGGAGCATGTAATATAGAATATTGGGCTCATCAGTAGTGGGCAGCTCCTGGAAAAATGTACGTACATTGGCAGTTTCTTTTTCTAAAGTCTGCAGCTAAGAGAATAATTTGAAATATATGGGGAAGTTATAACCTGTTTGAGCAATGACCTTCATAAGTAGTGTGACATAGACATCATAAAAGGAAGGCACAATTTAAGGTAAGATTTTGAGAGGTGAGACGTAAATACAGTACGGGGGAAAGAAAAGGGCTGTTGTGTGAAGTGACTGTGGATAGGTTCCATGTGTAAAATAAAACAGCTTATAACTTCAAGAATCTTTAAATCAGCAACCTCTGCATTCCAGAAACTACCACATTGCTTATGATCTTACCGACAACTATGGATTTGTCATTAAAGTTACCCTAGATTCCTTAGTACCTTGATCCAGAGTTCATTACCCAAGCTGAATAGTCAGAGAAGTTGGAAACAACCAGAAAATGTATAACCAATCAGTTTCTAATTTAATGACATTGATTAGGCTCCTTTCACAGAATGGACTTTATTACCAATAAGTTATATTCCTTAGGGTAAAGGTACCTAAGCTATGACTACAGAGTAGATGTTGAATTACTGAATTATTGTTCGTGATATCTCTGATACCTTACTGAAGATGCATTGAATCAATATTTGTGGTTACCAAAATATTGATTCAAATCCACACAATAGTTAAAGGGTTTGTGTAACAAAAGAAAAGTCACAGATGAAATTTTAAGTAATATAATCATTGAAAGTCTTTGAAGTTATACTGGCATCGGATCACATGTTTTACAGGACTCTACAATACCTCGAAAATCACATTTAAAGACTGCAGCCTATTCTTAAAGAAACAGAAAGACTGAAAGGATCCTTTCACAAACACCCTAAAACTATTATGAAATTCAAAGAAAAATAATTGATCAATGTTCTAAAAGCTCTATTAAATTCTTTAAATTAATTTTATAAAGTCATCACCACTCATCAAACTCTATGTTCCACTATACTCAAAAATGTTCCACGTTCCCCACTAGTTTAATTTAATTTAATTTAATTTAATTGCAATGGAGCACAGGCTCCGGTGGCAATTTCCCTACACAGCTATCTTCCCCCTATCCTGCACCCACCTACATTTGCCCTCTACAAATTTTTTCTTTAAATTCCTTCAAAGTTTTCGGTAAATTATTCATCGTTTCTCTTGGTAACTCATTCCAATCCCTGACACCCTTACCTAAAAAAGAGAATCTTCCTACACCCTTGTGCCTGAAATCGAGTGCCAGCTTGTGGTCATGGTCATCTTTTCCCTTCCATGCACTACTTTTCATACCTACTGCAATATCTTTCCATGCCTCATCACCAGTATATGCCCTGTACACTCCCATGACCCTCCTCATCCTCCTCCTGTCTTGCAATGAATCCCATTCCAGCTCCTTTATCATATCCGTCACTGATTGCATTCTGCGATAATTTCCAGAAACAAATCTAGCAGCCCTTCTTTGCACCCTCTCCAACTCCTGTATTTGATACGTAAAATGAGGGTCCCATACTACACTACCATATTCGAGCAATGGTCTGACCAAAGTTTTGTAACCCAATTCCTTGACTTCTCTCGTACATCCCCTCATAACTCTCTCCAACAAGTGCAGAACTCTGAAACCTTTTCCTACCACCTGTCCTATGTGTCCTGCCCAGTTAAGTTTGTTATCAAAAGTAATTCCAAGATATTTGCATTTCAAGTCTTCAGCAAGCAATTCTTTCCCCACCTTATATTCATAATTAACCTTTTGTTTTTTATTTGTGTATCTAATAAGCTGACTCTTCTTTGCATTTATCTTCATTCCATGTTTACTAACCCAATTAGATATCCTGTCCAGATCACCCTGCAACTGTTTACAATCCTCTATCGTTTTGATTCTTTTATACAGCATTATGTCATCTGCAAACAATCTAATTTCAGATAGTAAACAGGCAACACAATTATTCATTAGAATAATGAATAGCAATGGTTACACGATTGGTGAAATTTTCTAAGTATGGGCACCTACTAACAGACCATGAACATGACCATCGTGGACTATGCCTGTCTATAAACTGCCATTTGGAGTCCAATTATTGTATGTTATTTATACATGGGCAGAAGGACCTTCGACATGTTTCCTTACATGCAAGAGAGAGTTAATATGACTCACCTACTACCATCTCCATGGCATACATTACATATCTGGACATGGTACATAGAACAGTTTCCTAGAACAGAGAGGCCTCAAAGAAACAAACAAGTGTGGCTGTGGTGAAGTAAGTACTCCTCAGCACATGGTTTGGGAATGCAAACAAACTTAAGAATCAAGAGCATACCTTCAAATACAACTTCCGAACAGTATAATATAGCATATACTGTGTGATACAAAGCTCTGGCACTTGCTGGATGAAGCCGATAATATAGCATTGCTGCATGATAAGGCAAGATATGCAGAATTGAAATTAGCAGAGTGTAGAAGACGCTGTGAGCAAGCGGCATCAGAAACAGAAAGAAGGGCAGGAGAAGAAGAAATCAAGAGGAAAGAACTACCCAACTGTGATCACAACCACTAACAATGACTAAGGTGGTGCTTGCACCAGGAAGGCAGTAAAGATTGTATTTATCACAGTTCCCCTGGAAATCAGAGGCACCTTCTCCAGGGCTCAGGGAGCAGCTTGCGCTGATTCCAGGAGGGAACTCCTCATGTGGGAGTAGGTGGTTCCAATGAAAAAACTGGAAAAGAACGAGATCACTGAAGCTGGCTGATGGCACTTCGTGGTCAGCAGTCACCATGCAGCATCAGCAGAGACAGCCGGTGACCTGGATGTTGACGCAGTTCAGCAGTTGTGCAGGAAGAGCATTTGTGTATAGACAGTTCATTGATTAGAAGTATGAAAGTATGTAGACACTACATAGTTTCGATGGAAGATTAATTAGCAGAATACTTTAAATCCATTTAATCCCTTAGAATAATTATCCAGATCTATTAAAAATATTAACAGAAAAGTAAATTGTTTAAAAATAAAAACTGTAGAAATTAAGGGACTAATTTAGGTAACAAGGTAATAGGCTATGTAAAATCAGGAAATAATAAATAAATAAATATACCTTTTCACTAAGTTAATGCAATCTTTATTACTTATTGAAACTTTTTCACAATATAGACCGTTTTACTTTGAACAATTTATGTCATCATAAATTTTACCCAGCATCTCTTCATTTAGATGTTATTGTATTATAAAGCTTTATTTCAGTAATTTATGTTTAACTTTTAAAATCCTTAATCTCCTTCAAAGAGTTTTATGTCTACAGTTTTCTTAAAATTTTCTCTTATATGTAGTATATTTCGTGGCTTCCCAACTCCTAACTTTTAGTAATCTTTTATTAACTAAAATTTCATCTTAATTGGCACCTTTATCACATCATGCAAATACCTAGAAATTCAATATCTCACTCTTTTTTTATTTTTAAATGAGATTTACACATATTTTTTTTTTTTTTTTAAATTACTCTAGTTTCAAAAATCCTTCTTTCTCATTTTATTTTCCACCCTTGATGTAACTACGACATAAGTTCTAATGATGAAATATTGTAACAAAGCTTAAGAATCCACATACAAATATCTTACTTTTCCAATAAATTTCAATCTTTCTGCAAAACTATTATTATATTCTTGTTCTCTGAATTTTTCTCTGTTTTCTGAACCTAATTTTGCCCTCCTAACTATTTGATTAAAAATTTCACTTTCTTTATCTTAATAAAAAACATGCTTAGAATTAACCTACAGACTCAAATTTTGGTCGGAATTTGTCTGCCTATGCTGACAATTCATTATGATGGTTAAATCTGGATTAGCTCTTTTAAATAACTGGTATTTTTTGATATACAGTTTATTCTTTGTGTTCACCATTCCACCACATGGTAAAAAATCCATTGTAAAATTATTATACCTCCCTTACAAAAAAAAATTAGGCTATGAACATGATACATCAAAATAGTTACCTTTAAAAAACTTTAATGGTGGAAATGAATACAATGAAATCTATTGACATCGATTGACATTGAAATCTTGATTTATAGATTTTCACGTTTCCTCCAGATATTGGTTTATTTTGGAGTTAGAAGCTGCTTTATTATTAAGATTTAGTTAATATCATTAACTTGTTGTGTTATATACTTTGAATTACTTCTCTTTAATGGTTTGTTAGAAATGTATTAATTCATAACACAGTGTCAGAAGTGATCTGCCACTATCTCTAGTATTAACGGTGAGAACCTGATATACAAAAAATCCTGCAGAAGAGTTCAAGCAGTTGTCGCAACATGTATTGCCAAAACAACTGTGCCCTAACTGACTGGCTGGTATGATTCATAAGACAACATACTTGCAATAACTGCCAAAGTTTTTACACTGGCCTATCAGCTATTTTTATTTGAATGGTTGATATAACAAGCAAAGAGCATGAAGGCAAAATATGCATAGGTAAACCAGTGTGAAGTAGATAAATAGGAGTGTGAAGGAGAATGAGTGGTAGCAAAGTGTATGCTATGAGTTATTCAGAAAATTTTTCTCCAAACGTCAATAATAACCCACAGGGAAAGAAATTCTCAAATTTGCTTACAATAACTCAGAAATAATAAACAGTAGTATATACTCCTTTTTCATCTTGGATATGGGTTTAGACTATAGGGACCATAATATCTTCAAGCACACTGCTTCAAATATACTGCTTGACAAAAGAAGTGAAGCATCCAGATGGGGAGGAGGAAACACAATTAAACTTGATGAGCTCAGAGGGTATGTGATGTTATTTCAGTGCTTATGAAATCAAGTTATGTTTACAAAGAACTTGACATTATGAGACCAAGCATGGTGTGTGAGCAGTTAACGCTCTGGCCCCACATTTGGGAGGACCCCAGTTCGTATCCCAGTCTGGGCATCCAGATTTGGATTTTCCATGTTTTCCCTAAATCATTCCACACCAATGCTGGGATGCTTCCTCTAAAAGGCCATGGGCAAATTCCTTCCCATTCCTTGTCTCCAGTCCCATCTCAACCCTAATGAACTTGACATCGAAGAGGCATGAAGCCATAAAAAAAGACAGTATGAGTTCACTTATCAGCATGATGTAGCAACCTCTCTGGCCTAGACGCATGCACTGATTCAGATGGTAAGGGTGTCATAAGGCCATTGTATTCTTTCCTGTGCAAAACTGGTCCAAAATCGTTGTAACAAGTCCTTGATATACTGGATACTGGCACTGAGATGGAGTTGACATCTGAGCTGATACAACACAGGTATTATCGGAAACAGATCTAAACTGGTACCATGAAAATGTCACTTGAGTGGTAACACATGAGGATGCATCATGTCTGTAATGTACCAATTTGCTGTCAGAGTTCCCTCAGTCACTACCAGCTATGACCAGAAGTCATACCCAATGGCTCCCCACACCATAATGCCAGAAGCAACACCATTATGCTTCTCCAAAACATTGGAAGAATGGGATTTCTTCCCAGGTTGCCATCATACTCAGCAGGAATGGTTATCCAAGGTAGTGCAAAACCTTGGATCATTGGTGAGTATGCCAGCGACCTGGGAAGAGTTTCCATTCTTCCAATGTATTGGAGAGGCACACACAGCAGTGTGACTCCTGGTGTCATGGTATGAGGAGCCATTGTGTATGACTTCAGATCATGGCGGGTAGTGATTGAGGGAACTGTGATGGCGCAATACATCACAGACATCCTGCATCCTCATTTGTTACTTCTCATGTGACAAAATCATGGTGCCACTTTTCATCAGTACAATGTTTCTCCACACATCGATTATGTCTCTATAAACTGTCTGCATGATGTTGAGGTCCTCCTTTGGCCACCAAGATCTATGTGGGATCAGCTCAGACATCAAACCCATTGCAATGCCAGTATCCAGGATATCAAGGACCAGTTACAACAGGTTCGGGCCAGCTTACCTCAGGAGAGGATACAATGGCTTTATGGCACATATTTCCCAAACGAACCAGCTCATGCATCTAGGCCAGAGGGGATACAATATCATACAGATAAGCTGGTTCATACAGTCCTTTGTAAATTTTAAGTGATTTTGTAACCACTAAAATAACATCACATACCCTTTCAAACTATAAAGTTTCATTTTATTTTCTCTTCCCCTTCTGAATGCTTTACTTTTATTGTCAGACAGTGTAATATTAATGTGTCATGAAAGTAGCAAAGGATAAGTAAAATAAACAAGTCACATTCTCTAATATGGAAAGTAAGCGTTTCCGGACACATGTCCACATAACATATTTTCTTTGTTTGTGTGTGAGGAATGTTTCCTGAAAGTTTGGCCGTACCTTTTTGTAACAACCTGTATATCCATCATGGTGCAGCAAAATTTTACTCATTCTTAATTCTATTATGAAATGTATAGGAAATAGCTGAAAAAATTCTAGGTGTTTTGACAGACTGTATTACATGAAAGCATATAGAGATGCCAGCTGAGTGACATGAGGGAGAGCGGGCAAAGTATTTTTTTTTTTTTTTTACCTATGGCTTTATGCTTCATCAACATCAACAACGAGGTCATTAGAGGCGGGATGGGACTGGGGACAAGGAGCGTGAAGGAATTCGGCCATGGCCTTTTTTGAAGGAAGCATCCCGGCATTCGCCTGGAATGATTTGTGGAAACCATGGAAAACCAAAATCTGAGCCTGGATGGGGATTTGAACCAGCGTCCTCCTGAATGCGAGGCCAGGTTGTTAGCTGCTCATCCACCACGCTCAGTGGCAAAGTAGTATTTCATAACATAAGACACTAGTTATTGATGCATATCTCAATGTACAATTTGAAATGCATTCTTATATTAAGAAAACTATCGCTTATATAGCAGAAAGTTTGTCAGCACTGAAACAAATAAACATACACTCAATATATAAAATTTTCAGGTAAGCCTTTCTTTAGCAGGAGAAATAGTTTTCTCAATTCTCTGATGAATCTCTTCACCTCCACTCCTTACCAACCAATCTCAATTCATATTTCATCTACCTAATTCACTGCAAACATGTAGCCCAGTAACTATTATACTACTGAAGAATCGCTTAGCCCAAAAAATTTATGTTTTTCTCTGTGTGTTTATTTGTGTTTGCACTTTTCATATGGTAGTTGAT
Organism: Vandiemenella viatica; assembly: GCA_031002005.1. NCBI lineage: Eukaryota > Metazoa > Arthropoda > Insecta > Orthoptera > Morabidae > Vandiemenella > Vandiemenella viatica. Next base: position 27,399,988 of record CM061921.1, read on the forward strand.
GGATTTTCCCTGTATTCTTAGTATTATTAGATTAACAAGCACATTTTCCTTTCTGTACAACAAATTGAGATGCAATATTAAATTTTAAACAATATTAAATGTCTAAGCGAATTGGAGAAAGAATACCAAAAGGAGAAAATTTGGTACAATTAACTGAAGCTTTGTAACATAACCATGAACGTTACGGTTATATTTGGAGTGGATAGTGTAATCTGAGAGGTATGTAAGGTCTTTGGCGGTGGGCGAGCGCCGAGCGCGGTGAGTCGGGAGTCAGTGATTGACAGTGGTAACGTACGGAACAGCCGGCGGGAACGGAAGGTCTACGGCAGTGTGTTTATCCCGTGAATACATCGTACGGCCGCTTGGCGTGTGTTCCGTACTAAAGTACACGGTGGGATGTGTGCTAAAGTATATGTTGGACTATGAAGGTTCTTCCGAGAGATCTAATTCAATATGAACTGTGTTTAGTTAACTACTGCAGAATCGGACTATGGCGATTGTTTGTTAATTAGTTTCGAGAATTGTGCTCACTGCTTATTTAGTTTTTGACTGTACTTGAAGCTGCTATTTTCGGTGACGAAGAAACATTAGTATTATTGTCTGGTGGCATGCTTGTGGACTGTGTAGTCTCAGAGGAATAAATCTACAAAAACTAGTACGCATATGTGTTTTTTCTTCTGTGACTTTAATTAAGCAATTAGCATAGCCGAAAGACTGGCGACCGCACGGCAAAACGAACCTTTAATTAAAAGAGTAATTAGTGGTGGAAGAAAGCTTAAGAAAAATCGTGTTAGGAAGTGTAGCTGCTCAATTGCTTCAACGAACTTTTAACTATACAAACACGAATAGCACGAGTAGCCGTTACAGCTTCATTCTCCCATCTTGATAGAAAGGGCTAATTTGGTAGCTAAAGAAGTGAGGGAAACCACTTCCAGTTATGATGGGGCAAGGAGAATGCCTTTTTGGTTAGAGGCTGCTGTTGACACATAAAAATTGATGACTGAAGGTGTTTGATTACAGGAAGAGGGAGGAAGATATCATTAAAACTTGATGCAGGTGAAGTTGATGCATTAATAGAAGGGAATGTTGTCTTTAGAAATGCCCAAGGTAACATTGTGTGTATACCAAATCCAGATTTTAGACTCCTACTAGTGAACTTAGGTAAATATCATAAAACACTAGTAGACATACAGTCAGAGTCTAAGCTGGAAAATGAAGTGATATGATGATTATAAGTGTACGACTGAGATAGAGGGGGAGTTGGTAGGATGGTATTAGTTTTGGTTGGCAATGATTTCCTCAATTTTCTGGATATTATAGATGATAGACACTGATTATCAGGGATAGAGTTCTGAGGGATATTATTATCATAATTTAATGTTTCCATTTTCTTCTCAGGTTATATGGAACATCCTCTTTCTGAGGCAGTGCTTGTTTGAATTAGAGCTCAATCTCCTACTGGCTTCCTATGCAAGTCATAGTTTTGATGGGGAAGCAGGTGTATTGCCCTCTGTCCATGAAATATATAACTTGTTTTTTGTGTTGTAAACCTGGAGCACAACAGGGTACCAGAACGGAATTTACACTCTCGCCTTGCTTCCCGGCATGAGCCTCGTCTCGCGCCTCGTGCATGAGCACTGATACGAAATTCCATTTACACTCTCGCAAGAATTCATTCATGGATGACTAGTGGACATTCCAGCTTTTGTTGTGGGCAGTGGGGATTGATCCAATACTGAAATACTTTCATTTTTTAAAAAAATTTAATTGACCTCTTAAGTTTATTTAAATAGATTTAAAGAGGTTGATTTGCAGCTTCAATGACCTAATAAAACTCTTATAGGTTACCCAAGTGTTCTGTGTGTCATTATTTATTGAAAACTTTTAACTACTGCATTATAATGTATTGAAAAGGAAATTTCATCTCAGTTTCCTGAATTATCATCTATAAATGATAATATAACTCCAGAGGATATTGACAGATTCAGTACCAATTTCATTAAAGTTTGAACATCGAAAAATGATTTGAAGATATTTTGAAACTTGAGGTGTACGTCTGGATGAAAAATCCTTGTTCCGCAAACCTGACAAGAGGAAGGTTTAGAAATTACCAAAATACTTGGTAAAAGTTGTCTGGCTTTTCAAGATGCAAGTGACAAGTTGTTTTAGCATAATGATGGTAATTTCTTAAAAATAGTTTAGCTACTGTCTAAATTCGATCCTGTTATGGAAGAGCATGTCCATAGAGTGCTCAAAAAAGAAGAGACTAAAGCTCACTATCTTGGGAAAAATATACAAAACGAGATAGTATATCTGATGCATCAAAGTGTAAATTCTTATATTATTGGTGAAATAAAAAATTTCAAATATTATTCCATAATTTTAGACTGTACTCCTGACATTAGTAAGATAGAGCAAACGACTCTTGTTATCAGATATGTTTCATACAGTAAATTTGACACTGATGTGGAATTTAAAATTAATGAAAGCTTTTTAGGCTTCTTATCAGTTGATAGATCCACAGGAAAACAAATGTCTGATATTATAATTGGAGAACTTAATGACTTGGGTTTAAATTTGTAAGATGTCAGAGGGCAGGGATACAACAATTGGTCCAATATGAGGGGCGATAAAGGAGGAGCGCAATCTAGAGTTAAACAATTTAATTTGCGAGCATTCTATTTTCCATGTCTTAGCCACCCTCACAGTCTTGTTGTTAATGATATGGCAAAAGCATTCTTGGAAGCTGCTAATTACTTCAATGTGGTCCAAAAAATATATTTATTCTTTTCAGCATCTAATTTTCGATGGGCAATACTTTCAAAGCATGTTAAGGGTTTAACTTTGAAACCACTGAGTGACATTAGATGGGAGAGTAGGATTGAAGCCAACCCTTTAAGATTCCATTTGGGAGATGTATACAATTCCTTGCTAAGCATTTATGAAAATCAAGAAATTGATAATTTAATAAGAGACAAGTCCCTGGGTTTCTTAAATTGTATTAAACAATTTAAATATTTTTGTTTATTATTTATTTAGCACAAAATACTAAATTCCATTAATCCAATAAGCAAGTTGATGCAAACAAAAGATTTTGATCTAGCTTCTGCACTTGATCTTTTACAGAACTGCATAGTATTTTTAAGATTCTTCAATCAGATTCATCTTTCGAAGAAACTATTATTGACGCAAATGAAATTTCTACTGAAATTGATGTGGAGGCTAATTTTGGATCAACAACACTGCACTAGAAGAAGATAAAGGAACTTTTCATACAAATCGCAAGATGAACCCATCGAAGATCCAAAAGAAAAATATAAAATAGATTTTTCATTTTACGATCGATCAAGCACTAAGTGCTAGATTTGAACAAATTATTAATCATAGTAACAATGGTCAATTCTTTTATAATGTATATGATTTACGTACCATTGCCAAAGAAATGCTACTAAAACACTGTAAGAATTTAGAATGTGTTTTAACTGATGGTGATTCTGTTTACATAAATGGAATAGAAATAGCAGAGGAAATTTTAGAAGTATCTGGGCTTTTGGGAAAAAAAGAAAGCCTAAGAAATGTACTGAGCTTAATTACCAAGTTAAATTTTGCCCCAAATCTCAATATTGCCTTGAGAATATTGCTAACAATACCGATATCTGTAGCAAGTGGGGAAAGGAGTTTCTCTAAGTTAATATTAATTAAGAAGCTTTTACGTTCGACTACTGCACAAAATCATCTTAATGGTTTAGCCATTTTGGCAACTGAGCATGAAATTGCTGAAGAAGTAAATTTAAAAGATGTAATAAAAAAATTCACAGAATTGAAAGTAAGAAAAAATTTTCTTGGGAATTTTAGCGTATTTGATGTATTCTTGTTTTATTTTCAAAATAATGGCATTTATGTTGTTGGTGCGATAATATACATTTATAATAGCATTTAAATATGTAAAAAATATTGTTAATTTGTGGCTATGTACAAATATTTCATAATTAATTTCTTCTATTTTCCACAACTAGATTATAAATTATATGTTTATGTATGACTATGTGCTTTTATTAAAATTTAAATTAAATATTTTTATTTGATTAAAAATAAAAATATGCATCTTTATTTTTTTTTAAAGAAATATATGGGCGTACATATTATTTAGGGGTGGCAATTTGACTATTTGTCCGGGGCAGCCAAACTGTTAGAGTGGGCACTGTCAGGTAACAGGCAAAAATCAAATTAATATAGGCCAAAGCAATGAAAAGTACATAAATTAAAGAAAAGGTTTAAATGTGATGGTTTAAGTTTCACAATTTCAACACTGACACTCAATTACATACATTAGGAAACAAAAATGTTCATTAAAACATTTACCTTAAAAAGCTGATGGATAAATTGCAATTGCTGTGGTAATTCATCAAGTGAAAATCGAAATTTTCCAACTGATGTATGCCAGAAGTCTTCCAAATCTTCCTCTTGGCCAACATCAATGGGTTCATCATTTTCTCCAACTAATGTTGGCTTAGCAACTTCAACAGTTGCTGTTGCTGTAATTAGAAATGTTTGTATAATAAAACTGTTGTATAAAAATAGGACCTCTATTTTTTTTTAATATTTGAAACTATAGACTGAAAGTGGTTAATGATGTGATTTTCTATCTTTACTTTTAATCTTATTCTGAATAAGTAGGCTCTAATTTCAAATCTTTAAATATGATATTATGAAAAAAAGCCCCTAAAATTTGCAAAACAAGTATTATGCAATGAAGTGAAACGCTATAATTGAATAAATCTTCAAACAAAATTGTTTAAAGTGTTATTGCATTTTTCCAGTAATTGAGTCCATTTATTTCTTGTTTAAAATGAATACATGCTTATTCTAATTCATGCTTATTCTAATTCATGCTTATTCACACAGTTATGTACATGTTAAATTAATGGAGCAACACGTGCAACATAAGTTGAAAGATGAGCTGAGCCACACATCTGTTACATGCAATGTTAACTTGAAAACTGCCATTAAAAGTAGTGACTTTAATAAGCAGTGTGTTGATGACAATGAAAGGCAACAATGAGTGAGTCAACAGGAAGACTGTCAAACTATTATTTTTTGACTATACAATCTGAAAACAAGTTAATACACAACAAGGTTGTTATGACATAGCATCTAATTAGCAATTAAATGTATGTAAAACTTAATTATATGGGACATTTTTAAGTGGATTACAGCAATTGTTATTATGGTGTAGCACTGATCAGTACATAGTGACCAACCATTATTTCATATGCTGCTTTTGTGATTACATAAACAAATATATAACGAAAGCAGACAAACAGCTTTCAAGGTAGCCAGACTGTGAAAAGTTAGGATTTACTTAATAAATGCACATAGGAGTTAATCATAGATAATTATCCAACTTATTATGAAAGTATACAGACACGACACATATGATAATCTTTACAACCGGGTATTGAGAAAAAAATTTTTATGATAAATTCAATCTGTGTTTATTAATTTAGTAATATGAAGTTATTATATCTGACATAGAAATGTGTGTTCATTATACAGATTTTTGTGTGCTGGATATGTTATAACTTATTTTTTTTAAAAAGTATAACCAATATTTATTTTAATCAAGTTAACTGGTAATGTAAAACAATTAAATATTTGTAAATTTCACAAAAGTATTAGAATAATAACTGAAAATATCATAGAACATACTAATATTAACCTCTGTACAATTTAACAATTCTGCTATCTGGCATACATAATAGTAATTACTTCTGGATCAGCCATAAACAAAGAAGTAATGATACAAAACTTACCAACATCTGTATCAGTAAGGGTAACTGCCCTTGCAACAGCAGCCACTACTCTCTCTGTAGGAATTATTGGCGCCAAATCTAACTGTTCTGTTACTGTCTCCACAGTAGCAGTCATTATCTGCAAAAAACATTGTATTATAGTTCTTATTAAAATCTCAGGGAAAACTTGGAAATTACCACAAAACACAATTGGTAACTAAAATAATAAAGGAGCTGGAGTGGGATTCATTGAAGGATAAAAGCAGAGTGAAGCTAGTCATCGGAGTGAACAAGGCATATATTGGTGATGAAGCATGGAACGATATTGGTGGGAAAATTAAGAGAGGTGCGTGGAAGGTCTAAAGATGACCATCACCACAAGCTGGCACTTGATTTCAGGCATAAGGGTGTGGTAGTAGTAGCAGTAGTATTTTATTTGTCCTCTAAATAATATACATGTACTTTATACATAACGATATGAGACATGTCAATTATAAAATATGATTTACATTACATAATTTACCTTAAATTAATCTGTACAATTCAAATATTCTTCTACAGATTAAAAGGAGTGGTATTGAAGGTATGACATCAACAGTTTCTCAAAATTTCCCTTTTCTGTCGTTGCTTTTACATTATGCAGTAATTTATTGTAAAGCTTAATCCCTATGTGAAATGTTCCATTTTGATATATTTTTGTTTTTGTATGCATAATATGTAAATCTGATTGTTTCCTTGTGAAATGATCATGTACCTCGTTATTTGTTTTAAGAGCTGCATCTTTACCTATGACATTATTTCTAAAAAACATAATGGTTTCAAAGATGTAAATGCTTGGTAGTGGAAGAATATTCATATATTTAAATAAGGGTCTACAAGATTCCCATGATTTGTGATCTGTGATTATTCTTATTGCTCTCTTCTGAATTTTGAAAGTACTTAATGCATCTGATGACAAAACCCAAAATATAATTCCATACTTTATTTGTGAGTGAAAATGGGAAAAGTATGCATTTTTCAAAGTTTGTTTACTAGTGGTTAATTTTAAGATACGTAATGCATAACAGATTTGATTTAATTTAGAGTTCAAATATTGAATATGTCTATTCCATTTAAGATTGGATTGAATCCATAAACCTAGAAATTTTGAATCTAATTTGTTTGCTAAAGTCTGATTGTTCAAAATAATATTTGGGATGGCAGGGTTCCTGTTTTGAGCAGTATGGAAATTTACTGCAATGGTTTTTTCACAATTTATTATTAAATGATTGTTTTTGGACCATTCAGATAGCTGTTTAGTGGTTTTATTTATACTTTGCTGAAGAACTTCTTCGGTTTCACCTTTTATTATAAGTATTGTGTCATCAGCAAAGAGAATATTATCATGTGACTCTACATTTTCATTAATGTTATAAATATACAAAAGAAACAGGAGGGGTCCTAGAACAAAACCCTGTGGAATACCGTGTTTAATACTTCTAATGTCTGATACATGCTCTCTGATTATTTCACTTTCTGTGTCCTTACATTTTAAGGTGACAACCTGTATCTTCCATCAAGGTATGACTTGAACCATTTGTATGCTATACCCCTGATACCATAATGATAAAGCTTAGACAAGAGGATTTTATGAACTACCACATCAAAAGCTTTAGACAAATCAAGAAATATGCCAGTTACTTTTTCTTTTTTATCAATTATTTTTAATATACTGTTTATGCAAGCATAAACAGCTGTCTGGGTTGATTTCCCTGATCTAAAACCATGTTGTGAATCAGATAATATATTATTCTTGTTAATGAAGATTATTAACTTTTTATACATAATTTGCTCTAGTATTTTTGAGATGGCAGATGGAATGGTAATAGGTTGATAGTTATCTAGTTTATCTGTTTCTCCCTTCTTATGTATCGGAATAACTTTTGCTATCTTTAGTATTTCCAGGAAAGTCCAGATTGTAATGAACTATTACATAAATGTGTTAGTGGTCGAACAATGTATCTAGCACATTTCTTTAGGATTGTATCAGGAATTCCATCAATTCCAGCATAGAATTTATTCTTTAGTTCTTTTAAGGCAATGGCAATTTCTTCCTCTTGAACATTATCAATAAAAAGTGATCCACCACATGTTCTTATCTTATTATTCCCTATTTTTGAATTATATTTAAATTTTTTAAATAGATCTTCAGGAATACCAGTAAAATAATCATTGAATAGATTTGTTACCACAGTTGGGTCAATAATTACATTTTAATGAAACATTTTGGTCTAATTTTTTAGTTTTACCTGTTTCCTTTCTTATTACATCCCACATAGCTTTGTTTTTGTTAGTGGAGTTATAAATAAATCAATCATTTTGCAGTTTTTTGGCTTCTTTTATAACTTTGTTTAATATGGCTGAGTATTTTTTATAGTAGGCCTCAAATTCAGGTGTAGTGTGGTTCTGTTTGTATACTTTGTGAAGCAGTCTTTTTTTTTTTTGACATGAATTTTTTATTCCTGCAGTTATCCAGGTGTTATGAGATGCACTGTTTTTTTATTATTTTTTATTTTTAGAGGAAATGCAAAATCAAAATAATATTTTAATAGCTTACTAAACATATTGAATTTCTCATTTAAATCATCTAATTGAAAAATATCTGCCCATGATTCCTTACTTAATAAATAATTAAAGTTTGCAATGTTTTCTTCACTAAATGATCTGGTTTTTATTTTCTTTGTGGTATTGTGCATATTGTTTTCTTTTACATACATAGTTAGTATCTGAGCCAAGTGATCACTGAAACCTGGGTTGTATACTTCAACTAAGAAACTTTGTTTATCTTTGTTTATGAAAATTTGATCAAGGGCTGTCTTACTGAATTCTGTGACTCTTGTTGGAATATTTACTGTGTGATGTAAACCATATGAATTAAGGAGTTGTGTTAACAAGTCTCTATTTTTGCTGCTTTTTAGATAGTCCACATTGAAATCTCCACATATTATTAAATCAAGATTTTGCTTGCTTATATTGTTTAAGAGTGATTCTAATATTTGCATAAATTAGTCAAAATTTCCATCCAGAGATCTGTACACACAAACTATTATCTTTTTAAATTTGGGTAGTTTAACTGCTGTAAATTCAAAGTTCTTTTCTGAAATCAAGCGATTATTATGTAACAAAGGTTCATATTCTATATTTTTGGTTATAAAATCTATAATAATTATTAGCCAAGATATAATTTGAAATATTAACATATTGAATCTGTTCATTCTTAAGCCAGTGCTCTGCAATAAACAAAACTGAAATTTCTCTGATTTGATTATTGACTAGTATCTCTAACAAATCGGTTTTATTTGAAATGGACTGAACATTCTGATGATATATCTTTAGTTTATTTTCATTAAGTGTTGGTGCATCATTATCTCTCATGTTTGTGGTAGTATTATGACAATTGTCTTTTTGTACAGAGTTCTTGTCTTGCTTTTGCCAAACCTTTGATAAAGGTCTGGCTTCTTTTACAAGTTTCCCTGGGTCTGACTTCTTAACCCTTTGACTGCTTTAGATGTGTTAACGCGCATGGCTACTATTGCGCCCATGTGCTCTAGACGTATATACACTCGCCGCCTTGCCGCTCTGTCTGTGCTCTGGACGTGTTAACACGTCAGGCCACTCGGGACCCTGTGTGCTCTGCGCCCATTAACGCGCTAGCCTCTTAACGGCCTGGTCATGAAGCCATATTTCCAGCCAGGGTGGTTAGTTGTATTCCTCATTCGGCCCTTGAGCGTTGGCAGTTGCAATATAATTTGTGTTGCTCTTTTCCTTTTAGTTTTCGCTGAGAAAATGGCACACTGTCATGTTTGTACAGTGGAAGAAATCATGGAGGTTCTTACTAGAAGCGACAGTGAATATGATCTCTTTGATATGGATGACAGTGATGACCCTTCGATAGGATCTCGATGTAATATTCCTAAGCTGTGTGCATCAGTTAGTGGAAAATGACCATTTGTCTCCACTAGATGTGAATATTCTTCAGAATTTGAGGCTACAGATAGTGAGAGCGAAATGTGTGGAAAAAGAGAATGCTTTAGTGACGCGTTTGACCACATGTGGTTGACGATTAAGCTGCAGGACACAAGTGTGGATTAGGTTAATATTCCAGCAGTTTGTCATTTTTTCCTGATATTTCTAACAGAATATCATATGATATCTATTGCTGATGAGACCAACAGATACACGAGAATCAATTCACACTATATTTTCACTATGAAGTGGTTTAAAAAGTTCTTTTTCCACATTCTCGAATGCATTTTAAATGCTCACGCTCTTCACCGAGTAGTAACCGGACGAAAAATGCCAGTTGCAGAGTTTCATCTGTCTCAGGTAAGGTGGCATCCATAAATTTAAATTTAAATTACATGAGGTGTTTTTCAGAATTTCCGGACCCCCCCCCCCCCCCCCCCCCCCGGTCTTGTAAGATCAGGTCGTCTCACCCCCCCCCTCCCTAGAAATTGCCCTCGCAACTTTTTTTGAGACCTTTTTTTTTTGGGTCTCAACCTTCCAAAGCTGCACTTTTCGAGAAAATACATCGACTTTCACATCATTTGTAGACTTTTTTTTAGCTCTACAGTCCAAAAAATTACACATGAGATTTCCGTTGACCCTCTCTCCCCCTTGGTAATATTTCGCCGGACCCCCCCCCCCCTATTTCACCTCATGTAATTTATGGACGCCCCCTTAGAGAAGTTGTTGAAGCATATACCACAGAACAGAACGAACCTAGCAATGGAAGACGCTCTGATAAAGAATATCGTCAAGGATTTACTGGGAGACATTTTCCAAATTTCATTCATATTGCAAATTCAAAGAAGAGCACGCCAATGCGTAAATGCGTTGTATGTTCGAAACAGAAAGTCCGTAAAGAAACCAATGCAGAACATGTAATGTATCACTGTGTGTTGTACCATTTTTCAAGGCTTATCACACAAAAAGAATTACTAACCATGGGTAACTGCAGAGTAATAATTATATTACATTAATACGCCTCTAAAACTAAACGAAATACAAAAAAAAAATATATATATTTTTTATTTTGCCAGTGGCGGTCCATAACCCGGGTCAAAATGAAGGCTGGAAAATATGTGCAGAATTTGTGAAAGGTATTCGGAAAGGTTCTCTCCAGATAAATTACTACACTCATAAACTAAAAACATTTCAGTTGCTGTAATATCTATTTAGTATATGAAGTACCGGCATGTTTGCTTACGCAGACTTTCACTTATAGAGGTGCTTTAAATTGAAAAACTTTAGATGTTATATTAACAGCCTTTATTTTGTATCTGTGGTTTCAAATCGCAGAGCGACAGCAGAAGAACGTCACACACAACACTCCAGATATATTCAGTACACAGCGGTCCGGTCAAACGTGGCATTCCAGGGCAGGTAAACAGCTTAGGCCTAAACAAAGCAGCACTCAGCGAGGGATCGGCCGGGCAAACCGTAGAATTTAAAGGGTTAATTCCTGATCATCCTGATGCCAATGTAACGGCATTGATTCAATCTTTTTACTAAGTTTCAAATTTACAATTTTTGAGATTTTGGAAGTTACATAATCTTTACCTAGCGAATTTAAGTGTAGACCATGTCGTGTATGCAAATACCTATTTAAATTACTTATGTCTACTAAGTGGACATTTTGAAAATGTTTACATAATTCGACAATTTTGAAATTTACAGAAGCTATTTCTAAATTTACACATGATTTTTCCATTAAATCGTGTCTGTGCAGAATATTTACAAGCACTACGTTAGTGTGAGTTAAGGATGGCAGTGTTCCTTTCAAACCTTTAATCACATTATCACCTTCATTACTGTAGACATCATTTACGCCAGCAGCAATCACGACAAAATTGTCAGGTGTCCATGATACACATTCTTCTTTTATTCCACTGGTGATTGTTGAAAATTTTGCTCCCAGTTTCACTATTGAAGAAACTTTCCTACTCTTGTTGTTGTGGTGCAGTAACGATGATGCTAATCCCCGACCGTGGCTGTCCGAATATAAATAAACTTTTTCTGGTTTAGCAGTTTTTGATTTCTGCTTAATGTTTCTTTCAGCTTGTATCTGGGTTTTCTTTACAGGTGCTTCTTCATAATCATCACGGACTTCATTAAGAACAATAAATACGTTTTTTACTGGAACTGTTGTTACCGCGATTTTAGGCCTAGGCCTAAAGGATGTTTTGCCACTATTTTTCACAACATGTGTCCACATTTCCGGATTTTCAGCATCACTATTCTTCAAGCTGTTATTTTCTTCTGAAATCTGGTCAATCTTCTCCTTTAACGATTTGACAATGTCCTCTTTCATTGCTATTTCAAGTCTTAGTTTATCACATACTATACAAATATTATTGCGGTCATTAGCTGTTGGACCTGCCGTTGCACTGTTTTGTCTAGACTTTGCTCGCGTAACAATAACATTTGCAGTTTTCACATTTACCTTGTACGATGTACACAAATCTGCCTCTGAATCTAAGTTTATACACATTTTACTTTTCTTTCATAGGAAAAGGTGTTAGGGATTGGAATAAATTACCAAGCGAAGTGATGAATAATTTACCAAAAACATTGAAAGAAATTAAAGTTAAAATTAGTAGAGGGCAAAAGTAGGTAGGCTTGCCACTTTCTCCTGTGGTAGCCAATTTATACATGGAGGACTTTGAGGAAAGGGCTCTGGACACTGCTCCATTAAAACCAAAATGTTTCTTCTGATACATGGATGACACGTTTGTAGTTTGGCCACATGGCTCTGTGGCTCTCGAAGAATTCTTGGAACATCTGAATTCAATTCATCCAAACATACAATTTACCACGGAGGTTGAGAGAGATGGCATGCTGCCGTTCGTCAAGTATCTTATAAAATTTGTAACTGCGTGACAAAATTTGTTCTCAGAACTACAAGTTAGATTAAATAGCAATGTATATAATGTTTATGGTCAATTTTAATGTTAATTCAAGCCAAAAAGCAGATTTTTACAGTTTTTAAGATAGTATTTTCTGTTGCATCAGTTTTGAGCATCAGTTTTGAGCATTCGCCTGGAGTCTAACATTAAAAATACTTCTGAAATATTAATAAGTCAGATTCTGTTTTTGGGATTACGAATCTTATTTCACCTTTTGATAGTAATTTTTTGCTTGATAGTGAAGGAAAGAACAGAAAAGCAGGAGAAAAATAAAATTTATTTCAGTTTAGTAATTGCAAAATTATGAAAGTTGTTAAAAGTTTTTAGGAATCATTATCATTTATCAAAATTAATTATTTATGGCTAAACTGTTAAAATTACATAATTTATTATAATAATTAAAGTTGACATTTGTTACAATATCTAGCAACCCCAAAATTTCAAAAAAATAGGAACATTTTTTTAACAGTCAGTCAGAGGGCTGATGCAAGCCTTTCAGGCGTGAGGTCTGGTACCTGATCAGTGTTCCAGAAGTTACTCATGTGACGCTGAAGTGACCGGCATTCCCACGGTTCGTGTGAGCGCAGATAGCCACCTAGAACCTTCCCTCACCCCAGTGTTCGAGAAGCAATGAGCGCGACAGGATGTAGCCAATCAGCAGTCTTTCAGAAACCGTGAACATGACAACATGTAGCTCAGTAGGCCAGTAAGTTTCATATTGAGCACTACTCTGCTAGCGTTTTATTTTGGCACAATGTAGGTTCGTGTATTTAAGTTTTATTACAATGTAGCAGTGAAGTAGTATTATGCCATGTGGGGGGCCTCAGGATCACCTATGTGTCGGTCATTTTGAAACCAGTTGAATAGTAGAAGCATGTGACATTCTTTTGCGTACTTTTAAGTGATTATAAATTGTACTTGGAACTTTGGGGTGTGGTCTGGCTCAAATTGGTTAGTCAGACTTGCAAGTATATCTTCAGTGAATTTGTCTGATGACTGTTCAGTTAATGTCTTTGCAAGATCTTTCAAGAATATAATGATTTTAACCAACAACAGACTTGTGAACATTATTTACAAACACCTTTTCTTAGTTTGGGACTATTTAAACTAAGTGGCGACCTTTCCAATATAGCAAAGCCAGAGCTGAACATTATCCAAGGTAAACTAAGGTCAAAGCGAAGACAGAACATTATGGTTAACCCTCCATCAATGTTTTGGCCCTTACACGTTCCTGGATATATTGATTAAACGTAAGCCAGATGGTACTTTGACACATAGCATTTACATGAAACCTACGCACACAGACCTGTATTTGGGGGCTATCAGTTTTCATCACCCAGCTCAGCAGAAAACTGTCTTGACAACACGGGTCCATCGTGCTCAAGTCATCTCAGACAGTGATAGCCTGCAGGAAGAACTAAGGCACCTACAGCAGGTTTTTCAGACAGAATGGTTATTTAGAAGAGCAAATTAAACAGGCTCTTCTCCCCCAGAAACCGAGACTGACACCTGAACAAGAAGAATCTCCAAAATCTATCGCTGTACTGCCCTATGCTGGGAATACATCTGGGAAGATTGGAAGGATTCTAGCATGATATGGCTTAAAGAGTATCTTCCATCCACCATCGAAGAAAAGAGATATGTTACGCACGGTAAAAGATGACCTCAGCCTTCGAGTCCCGGGTGTTTATACAATCCCTTGTGAATGCAGCAAAGTATACATCGGCCACACCATAAGAACCATTGAGGGACGCTGCACCAAGGACCAACAATATCTGCAATTGTTACAATTGCACAAATCCACTTTAGCCGAACATGCTGTAGAAAATTTCCACGGCAAAAACTTCGACCATACTAAAGTTATGACTCAGATAATGTATTTCTGGGATTCAGTAATCAGAGAAGCGCTGGAGATTCAAATATGTAACAACAACATCAACAGAGATGGTGATTTCTTCCTGATCGAAGCGTGGGAGCCAATCATTCAAGATTTAAAATTTAAGCATGTTAGACACAGCCGTTCAGTGGGAATACTGTGTGAGACCGATTGACGCACTGACCAATGGGAGGACAGTGGAGAGCATCTGTGAGGTTATTGGTGCTGGCCTGGTCAATAGCAAGCCATCCAAGTCCTCTGCGCCGGCATGCCGTCTGGATTCTGTCTGAGCGCAGTTGCAGTGCCGACCAATGAGAAAGCTGTAGAAAGCTTCTCCGGCAGCAGGCTACTTATAGGAGCCACGATTCGCTCGTGAGGCATTCACAGTCTCGTAATTTTATATGATAGCAAACCTGATGAAGGCAATGGAGGTAGTTGCCGAAACGTTGTATAAAGAGTTAAGATATAATCTGGCAGAAAACCCGAGAAGAATTCATTTCATACATACGCCGTGAAAAACTTAATTGTCACACTAGACACCTATACGGGTGTGTTGGGAGATTGCCACCAGAGCATGCGCTCCATCACAATTTTATCAATTATTATTATTATTAACTTAGTATTAATTTTCAGATTACTGGACAATTTGGTATGGCATATTAAAATACACTGCAAAAAATTAAAAACTTTGGTAATATTAAAAACTTTGGTAATATTAAAAACTATGTAAAACTGATTGAAACAGCACAAAAAATTAACAGTGATACTAGACAAAAATTGATGTGTGCAAAATTGTTTGCTTGTTAATTGCTAGGATGGTATACAGATTATATGTCTAGAGATTAAGGTAATAACTATCAGAAAATTTTCACCCAAATCCACTAAAGAAGATGGAAATTTAAATTTAAAATCAACTAATTTGGTTGCATCAAAAAATAACAACAACCTTTTCATTAGGTTGGCCAAATTACTGTAATAAAAAAAAAAAACCCTTCTTTGATATAGAAATTTGACAATTTGAATGAAAATAATGAGAAACATTAAACATCTGTGTAATTTCATTTATTTTAAATGAATTTGCCTTAACTTATTAAATATTGGCAGCTGAATTTTGCCCATATCTTTGATAAACCCAAATAATAATAACAATTACTTTATATAGTCTTTTTAGGAACTGGTCAACAGAGTTTCTTAACAGCTGCCCGTTTCACCTCAGTCACAGCTGAGAAACCCAAAGAAAAATAATTAATTTCCTTACTAATGATTGAGACAAAGATAAAAGTATTATCTCCCAATATATAGTATATTTATGACTTTATAGAAATTAAAAGAAGAGTAACGAAAGAACTGCATGAGACATGAAGTCTGTAATCATGTATTATCCTATTGTAGTTTATGCCTCTAAAACAGATTAAAAAGAGTTATGTCAAAAATATGAAGGTCATATCTTATTATAACCCCAAGGTGCCTATTTAAGAGAAAGATTCACACACCTAACATATTTTATAGAGATTTTAAAAACTAAATTTAAAAATACTAATAATGTGTGACATACTCGCTGTAGACATACATGCGGCATATGAACAAGTACACCACCAACACTATGAATTTCAGGTATTGGCATATTGATAACCACATCTGGCTTTGGTTCCACTCTCTTTTCTGATTCTGGTGGACTTTTGCGTTGGTTTTCTTCACCTCCATGCTGATCATCAATATGAGCCTGAAAGCAGTGGAAATAATTATAATTTGGGACTGCAAACAATTCTACTCACAAAACAAAAGAAGTCACAACAATAGCACCAATGTTTAGGGAATTTAAATCATCAGAAAGGATTCATTACTACATAAATATAATGGCTTCTTTTGAATCTATTCGTAAAGATAATTATGAAAACTTAATTATTTATAAAACTATAACCACAATAAATTCACATACAATAGTTAAAACATTTTAAAAATGAATACATACACTGATCGGCCAGAACATGACCACCTACCTAATAGCCGATATGTACACCTTTGGCACAGAAAACAGTGGGACGTGTCTTGGCATGAAAGCAATGAGGCCTTGGTAGGTCGCTGGAGGGAGTTTGCACCACATCTGCACACACAAGTCAACTAATTCCCATAAATTCTGGAGAGGGGGGTGAAGAGCTCTGACACCACTTTCAATGACATCCCAGATGTGTTCAACTGGGCTCAGATCTGCCAAGTTGAGGGGGGGGGGCGGGGGCAGAACATTAATTGCAACTGTATTCCTTGAACCACTCACTAATACTCCTTGCCTTGTGACATGGCACATTATCTTGTTGAAAAATGTCACTACCGTTGAGAAACATGGTCATCATGAAGGGGTGTAAGTGGCCAGTATCCAGTGTATGATTTTTATTGGCTGTCATGGTGCCTTGCACAAGTTCCACTGGACCAATGGATTCCTATGTGAATGTTCCCTAAGAGCATAACTGAGCCACCACCAGCTTGTCTCCGTCCTGCAGTACAGTTGTCAAAAAGCTGTTTCCCTGGAAATGATGGATTTGCACCCTCCCGTCAGCATGATGAAGAAGATAATGGGATTCATCAGACAGTGCAATGCTCTGCCACTGTACCAATGTCCAGTGACAATAGTCATATGCCCATTTCAGTTGTAGTTACTGATGTCGTGGTGTTAACATTGGCATATGCATGGGTCGTCAGCTGCGGACGTCCATTATTAGGAGTGTTCAGTGCACTTGGTGTTCAGACACACTTGTACTCTGCCCAGCCTTAAAGTCTGATGTTAGTTCTGCCACAGTTCGCTGCCTGTCCTGTTTTACCAGTCTGCCCAGCTTACAACAGCTGGTATCTTTAATGAAGGTGGCTTCCCAACCCCTCAACATCTGGACATAGTTTCTTCTTGGTTTTGCCACTTGTTGAAGACACTCACTACAGCACTCCTTGAACACCATACAAGTCGTGCAGTTTCCGAAATGTTCATGCCAAGCCATCACAATCTGCCCTCGATCAAACTCAGATAGATTGCGTACCTTCCCCATTCTAAACACGGATAGCATGCTCACTGATACTACATGCACTGTGTGTGTGTCTGACTTGCAGTCATTCCTCATCAAGTTATGCTGCTATCATCTGGACAGATTTATACTGATAATAGGTAGGTAGTCATAATGTTCTGGCTGATCAGTTTATCTTACTGTATATCTGGTTTAGTTAAATGAAGATTTACAACAAGAACAATCATCCTAATTCTAGTATGCCCAATTTTTCACATAGTTCAATACTGTTGAGATATATATTTTTTTTTATTAACTAGGTGGTTATGTATTTTACTATAATATTATAGTGCATAATACTTCCTTGTAAAGATTTGGTAATTAACTGTTTCTTAGTTTAATTAAATATCCTATAACAATATTTCTTCCATACAGGAATGAAAGAAGTACCAGATGCATCATGTATCATAGCTGAAACAAGGCAGTTTATGGCAGTTAAAAAACAGAATACTTCCAACACAGACCTTACTCATGAGCAGAGAAGACAAAGAACATAGCTAGGTCACATAAGTATGAACAGACAACCCAACTATATAAATGAATGCTTCTGACTTTTAGGTTTTCACAGAGGATGTGGTGAGATATGACAAAAAGCATGTGATCGGAAATATTAAAGCTTGTAAAGGAAATTAATAGCTGATATTTGAAACATGTTGTTGTACAGATGTCATAGCCTGAGATGGAGTAGGTTTTACCATTGGTAGGATTGCAATAGGTTGTGGTGTTACATCTTTAGTCTAGCCATATGAGGCAGACACATTTGTGACTGGAAGAAGAAGAGTTTTTATGATTTAAAAAAATTGGTCCAGAGATATAAGGGTGGCAAAACAGTGGAGAGTATGTGGAGGGCGCATGTTCATGTAGTGTGCAAGGGAGCAAAGGGCCTGGTAATTGGACGGGGAATGTTAGTGTAGAGAGAGGTGACATACAAAATGTCCAGGAACGAATCTTCAGGTAGGATTGTGGGGAATGCAGACAAATACTTTAGGAAGTGGAGTGTCTCTGTTGAAGGATGGGAGGGCATGGTAAAATGATTGTATGTGTTGGTCCGAGAAGATAAAATTTTGTATCTTGGTTAACCCAAAGCTAGGAACTATTGGGCATTCAGGATGGCCCATCTTGTGATTCTTGGGAAGGTGTTTCAGGGTAAGGCTACTAGGGATCTTTGGGAAATGGAGTGGGGTGAGAGACCTTGTAATGGACCTTCAAGCTTCAGAAATCAATGGATTTCCAGGCAGATGGAGTTATAGGGGCTGTGGTGTGTGGACAGTATGAGGAGGTGTTGGAAAGCTAAGTGCTTCAGTGTCATAGTTACTCAGATCCATGTCCGCAGTGGTTGAGCCCTTGTGGGATGGGATCGTCATGATGCTTTCATTTTTAGAGTGCCTTGGTTGACTACAGGTGCTTGTGCATATGTAGTCATGTGCTTTTGAGTATGCTGCAAATATTGTATGTTTGTTTGTGTTTGCATAGTGTTTCTTTATTTTCATAGCTCTCCTTTCTTGAATTTTGAAACAGTCAGCCTTATCTTCTCTGTCAATATTAATATAACCTCACAGAATTTTTTCCTCCTCCATTATTTCTATAACTCTACCTTGACCTACTTCAACATAACATGGAATTCTTAAAAAAGTATAAACGTAACCATGTTAGCACACACAAATCCACCTGAGGTGCACTAAAGATTAAAGAGAGTATCTGCATTTTGAACTAAAATTGAGATTAAACAGCTAAATTGAATACAAAATATAAATGAAAATTGAAAATAGTTCTCACTAAACTTTGGCCGTGTTATATCACAGTTCAAAAATCAGTAACACATACTAAACCTAATTTTGACTAACTGATTATATAATATCTCTGTGATATAAATTTAATTATTTATTGAGTTTCATCCAAATAAATTTCTCATTAATCATCAATTTTATTACTGAAAAATATTCACTTATAAAAGGCCTTAAAATATGCAGGGTAACTACATACATGTTATCATGTAGGGATAAAAAATGGTATATTGAAATGTAACATCACCTTAAACCAGCATTCCTTGCTTAGACTATGAGAGATTTACTATTATTATTACCACGTCATTCACTAAAAGTGGATGCACAAGATTAAAATGTAAGAGGGGTGCTTCATTGGTTACTGATTTATTGTCTTTTATGGTTTAAAAGTGAGGATCCTTTTTGTATTGAAGAGAAAAAAAATAATGACAACCTACATTGAGGTTAACTTGAGATCTTAAAACCAAGTAGGCAGCATCAAAGGATTTCCATTTTCAATATTGGTGTTAAGAAGTAAGCAAATTCTATGTCTGTAATTTGAGCACAGAGACAAATCTAGCAAACATTTTTTCCTCCCAGAAAGATAATGAAAATCGGCTATTACAATTTTGTCTCCTGGTTTTTATTAGTTAGTGACTAGGCTTTTATTAGAATTTTCAGAATGACATTACCATTAAATGTTCATGAGCATACTCTCAAAATAAGTAGGTAATAGTGATTAACATAGTTTTCTCACTAATTGGCTTATGCATCCTTCTGACAGGAAAATAGCATCACCACAATTACAGCAGTATTGACTACTTCGAACATCAAAGCAATTAGAACTCATACATGTTACCTGTTGAATTAATGAAAATAAAAGTTTTTTACAATTATTATGTATGAATCAAATAATAGTCACTCCTTTCTAAAACCACAGAATACAACATGAGAATAAACTGTAATATATATGCATTCATACCATTCTGTGACTAATATTGTAATCATAAAAGATCGATATGTTCAACCACTTTCAAGGTAGTACTTAAACCTGGTTTAAAATATGGATGTTTTGGCCAGTCTGCTTCAGTCTTTATTTCAGGGCAGAATTGCACAAACATGGAGACCATCAGACATGTTAAGAATGGATTTCAATCTCCTTTATATATGTTGAAGGGTACACAGCATAAATGTCTGTATTATAGTCGTTTCTCAAAATGCAACCTAGTTTTTGAGATATTCCCATGCAAATAAACAAAAAATTCTAAATGTCTTGTATATACTAAATTATTACCCCATGTTATTAAATGGTAGCGTGGTCTATGTGATAGGGTGTTAGTTTTGTAATTTTCTAACCAGAGCCAAATCCCAGCAGAATCAAATATTTTTATTTGTTTTTATCTTCAGAAATTGTCAAGCTTGACTTATTTATTTTGTTAAAACTTTGTTTACACACTTTTATTGTGCAAAATAAAATTTTGAAGCAAATCACATTGCTTATAACAAATACATCAAACAATTTCAGCCCATATAGCAATAATGGGTTCCTAATATGCCTCACCCATACCCAATGAAATTAAGTCAGCAGGTGAATCTGCTAGCAAACTGGAATCAGTCACAAGAATTTTGCAATGTCTATAAGCATGTTTATAAGCATTTGTCAATTGTTCGTCCATTTCCTTGTTAAGCTCCATTTTTCGTCACAGACAGGCCTGTTATTTTATTTTCAACCATTTACACACAACTGTTCTTGGGAAAAATTGAGTGTAGAAGAAAAAAAGAAAAAAACTATCATCCTAATGCTATGTATTTCGTTTAAAATATACAAGTACAGAAACGACGAAGATGAAATAAATAAAATGATAGTAACTATTTCAATTGAAAATGCACCAAAACAATAAACTGATTAACAAAAAGTGAAAAAATAATGTAAGAATGGAGACTCTCCTGACATATGATTGCAATGACATTTTCAAGGGTGTGCGACTGATTTGTGTTGTGACAAGACAGTCCATCGGTAGACCCGTGAATTCATTATGAAAAAAAGATTTTCAGGGGAAAAAATGACTCTGAATTGTAGGTAATTTGTTTTGTTTTAAATATTATTTCATGAAATAAAAGTATATACATAAAGTTTAAACAAAATGAAAAAGCCAAGTTTGACAATTTCTGAAGATAAAAATAAATAAAAATATTTGGCTCTGCAGGGATTTGAACTCGGGTCAGAAAATCATGAAACTAACACCCTATCACATAGACCATGCTGCCACTTGATAAGGTGGGTCAATAATTTAGCATATACACAACATTTTGAAGTTTTTGTTTATTTGCATGGGAATATCTCAAAAACAACGGTGCATTTTGAGAAATGACTGTACCACAAAAATATATGAAGGAGATCGAAATCTGGTCTTCACATACCTGATGGTCTCCAAGTAAGGTGTGTTTTACATGCACTAATAATCACAACTGCTTTTGTGTTTACTAGTACATACAAAACACATCTCAGTGTCGTTTTGCCCTAGAAGAGGGCACAAGCAGATCGTCTGCAATATCGACATTTAATACCAGGATGTGGTGCCACCTGGATAGCATGGAAAGTATATATTCCAGCATTTGATTTCAAGTTCTTTTTTTAATTATTTTTAATATTTCAACTTATGATTAACTGTTCCTGTTAAAAAGGTAGCATAGGACACAGACTGGCCAATTTCATTTTCTACCGGTCAGAAGGAGAATTATAATGTAAATAAATGATGGTATAGATATTGAACATAATTTCTTTTGTGTAAATGATGTACGTTATGAACTGATATACTGAATGGTATATGTATCTTTATGTTCAGTGTAAACTTTCATTTCTAAAATTCTTTAGATAAAAGACAAATCATAAAAGTTTTTAAAAAATAAGAAAGATAAAACTACAGTTGATCCATTTTATTTATTATCTTTAGTTGCTGATCTTATTATCTAAACCATTGAAACATAATTATTAGCATATGATTGTTGTTTGAAAAGTAAATATTTCAAATTAATCTTGTTTGGAGATATACAGTACGGTACTCTTTTTTGCATACATGAATTCAATATCAATATAGACATAGTTTATTATTTGATGTCATAGAATGTTAACATATATATTTATATAGGCAGCAACTAGTAAACAATATTGAACATTAATTACTGTCACTGCCAAATTATACCAGAAGTCTCACAACAATTACACTAACAAAACCTGGAAACTGCTGCTTAGAAAATGAAGCTGATTACTTCTTAATAAACACAACATATTTTGGTGTAATGCTAAAGAAGCAAAAATATATATTAAGGCAGAGAGATTTAATATGGATATAGAAACTACAGTAGATTGCAAATAATACTGAAAGTATTTGGTGATAATTATCGCAACTGGAACATATTTAAATAACTACAAAACAACAATAAAAAGTTTCAGTGTTCAAACTTACATCTGGTGGATGTGCAGGATACTTTGGTGACAAAAATTGAACAAGCTCAAGGGCCAGTTGGTACCACATAACACAAGATTCACAGAAAACACATTCTGTATCAGTGTCACTGGAACAAGCATGACCACTTCTCCAAGAAACTGCAACCATTGATTTCAGTAGCTGGCACACATCTTGAGCAAGAGGGCTGGTCACTCCCACATGTCGTTCTACTTCTTGAAGTTCCAACTGAAGGAATATGATAATTATTATCATAAAAAAAATCTTCAGACCATAAACAAAATGACAATAACAATGTCACACCATATTGCATTTTATTTTTTAGACTATCATTCCAGTTGAAAATTTACATATTTACAACAATATTCATAACTAGTAACAATATTATCACAACATTGTTTACTGACATTTACTCATTCTTCAATTAATTAAATCTATGTAAAATAAAAAGAATAATTTGTTGTATTCATGTGAGATTGGTTTGTTAATGAGTGGTATTTTGTTCTCTATATTATGTGAAATGAATCAAAATGAGTGTATTAGTCTTTGTACTAAATTGATTTTTGTATTTAATATTGCAATAAAAGGACATTAATATAAAATGATGTGCCAGCAACTGTTTTACAGATTGTTTTCAATGAATAGAAACTGTTTATCATATTCAAAATATTGTTAAAATATATAAAACTTTTTTAATGTATTTTAAAATTATTTAAATTTAGTTCCAAGTACTGTTTAGTAAGTTTTAACTGTTTTAAAAAACAATTTATTGTTTGGGACATTCTTTGGTGTTCTGAAAACTAATAGCGGTGACTTTGCATGCATCTAAATTTTTCTCTGTTGCGAATAAAATGTTTTACTGATAGTGCTCAGGAGAGTCACTCAGAATATCGCTAAAATATGCAACACTAGTTTGGTCACTTATTTTATTTTGACCATTTTCATTGAAGAGTCAGTTGCACTGTTTTGAAAGTATTTCTTAATTAATTTTACTAATTCAAAGCAACCTTATCAAATTTCAGAAAGTTAATAACTGTAATGGGGACTAAACCTACTTGGCAACAGTATTTACCTGCAATTTTCAAGTATCTTAAGACACATTGTACAATATTCTGAGTTACATTAGATGGCGACTGTGACAGGGCCAGTAAAATGGTCTGCAACAGCACAGGTCAAAGAATCACAGTAGAAGGACCTGAAGTTGAGGCACATAGTGCAGATTTGCTGTGGGTCAAACAGGCATTCAATGAAATCCATGACCAAGAACATTTTTGGAGTTAATAAACCTGGTGACCACAGCCACAAATCCCAGTAAGAGAAGGAATTTTTAAGAGTTGTTTTTGATCATATGAGCCACACATGGATGTTCCGTTGTTTTGATTCCACATTAAACTGTAGGTCTGCCACAACAGAGGTTGAATTTGAGGCAAATTGAAACTCCGTCACATAGGCAGCGGAACAATGCTTTGGGGCACACAATGCAATATGCTTTTAATTTTCTTATGCAATAACAGTCACTCAGGCTTTATTTCTTTTGCAGTCAGTTTGTGTATGATCTACACTAATCTATATTGTAAATGCAAAAGTAACTCTTCTCTCTGTCTGTTTGCAACATTTCTAGGGCTAAACAGCTAATCTGATCTTGATCAAATTTGACTAGGAAATAATATTTTCAATTGGGAAGGACATAGAATACTTTTTTCTGTAAAAATAATATATTTTGTCATGGAATTTTGGAAACTAACTGAATGGTGAAAGACAGACGCAAAACATGTGTCCACCTGAGCTTTAGGGACTTACCACTCCACAGCCCACTCCTGTGGGAGTGGGAGAATAGTGTTGCTCTTGGGCTGGACACCATAGGATGGCAACTAAGGTCCAAGAGCAATACTCCTGTCAACTGTGCCCAATATTTTGCTCTCCACCATGTCGCAGAAGAAAGCTACTTCAACTGCAATGGGCTCAGCAGCTCTACTACCAGAGCAAGATATAAACATTCAGCCACTGTAAAATTCCTTGATGACTGCAGCAGTGCTTCCTAGTGAAGGAAACGTGGATGAAAACGTGTTCACTGATATGCTCCTGGACATAATTGGACAAGATGCCCCTTACTTACACACCCAAGATGAAGTCAGTGAAGTTCAAACTATGGAATTTGATATAACCACCATCTTGTTCCCTGCTGAGAAGGAGGAACAGCAGAAGACTTTGAAGGTGAGATGCCATTCAATATGCATCAAGAAATCATTAAAGAAGAACTAGAGAAATGTGGGTTTGTGGCCAGAACTGTCGCCTGTCTATGCTACCCTAAAACCAATCAGGAGGTTCCACTCTACCTAGTGGTCTACACCATGGAAAAACATAGAAACACTAAAGGTCCCTCTCAATGTTTTAAATGCCAGGTCAAAGTGCATGTTTGGAAAATATCAGCATGCCCCCAAAATGTGTCAAATGTGATGGGAATCATGTCTCAAGGGCCTGCATGTGGCTAGATATGGGAAGTGCCCTGCATTGGACAAATTCTCAGAGAGGCAGAAACAAAAGAATGCAGCACAAGCCTGCACTAAGAAAAACAAGAAGGATTTGTGGCTCCCACAAACGCGAATGCCAGCCTGCAACCCACACTGCCAATGGCTCCCAGTCCAACAAGTTGCCAGCCAGAGAGTTTATCCTGTGCCACGGTCATTGCTGGTCAGCAACAACTTAGCAACATCCCAACCCACAACCAATGGGCTGAAGTGAATGGCAGACCTGATGTACCTCTGCAGCCCACCAGTTGGAATGATGTTGCCCCAACTGAATGACAACAGTAACAGCAGATTGACAACCTAATGCTGCTATGTATGGAACAATTATTGCTCCAAACAGTGAATGAAATGATTGCTGATGTTCCTCGACAGATAGCTGCCACAGTTCAGGTAGTGGTCCAAGCTGTTTGTAATGGCACTCCAAGAAATAACGATGGGGACTAATCTTGATGTCTTAGTAATGTAAACTTCAAACGCCAACAGTTTATGGAGGCAACTATGTGAATTTAGAGAATTTCTCAGAGACAAACAAGTACATGCCTACCTTGTTAATGAAACACAACTCAAACCAGGCCTCAAAGCTGTCATATCAAACTACAAGTGCTATTGTAATGACAGATTAACAGCAGGAGAAGGCATGGCAATATACATTAAGAATTCCATCAAACATCATCAAATTTACTTATCTCCTCTCACCTCCATTGAGGCAACAGATATCGCTGTGAAATCAATGAGAGGGAAAATGCTTCTTATCTTTGCTTACTGACCACCTCATGGAATGGTAAATAAAGCAGAGATAGAGTCACTTCTTTGACTATCTGGAAACATTATGATAGTGGACAACTTAAACACCAATCACAAGGCATGGAATTCGAGGCTAATGAACATTAATGGTCAGCAACTGCTACAAGTTACTGAACAAAATGATCCTGCTGCTTTGGGTCCAATATAGCATACTTAAGCACCTAGTGAAGTTGGCTTCTGTGCTGTGATGACTGCTCTCATTGACTTCAGCAATTCTGCTGCAGACCTTGCAAATCCACCTGAAAGAACAAAACCAGAACAATCCAAACAACTTCCACTAGACATCCGACAAACCATAACCCATATAAACCAGCTCATCAGGGAGTGGCAAATAACAAGAACCCCAGTGACAAAAAAATCTATTAATTGCCTCCAGTTTGAAATTAAAGCTGAGATCAAAAAACACCACCTACAAGATTGGACAGAACTTGTTGCAACCCTTTCAGTCTGGCACTCCACCAGATGTATCCTATGATAGTGGCAAAAAATAGCTGAATGTGGTCTCCTCCATCAATAACATTAGAGCTGGAGTTCCCCAAGGTTCCGTCCATGAGGTCATGCTATATAACCTATACATGGCTGATGTCCCCAAAACAGATCAAATCCACCCAGCATTATCTGCCAACGAAACAACTCTATTCATGAGAAATATCAGGGCATCCCATGTTGTCATGAAAAGAGGCTGTGATAGCATAGAAAACTGGGCGAAGAAGTGGCACTTGGGTTTCAATCCAGCAAAAAGTCAAGTAATTATGCTGACCAGAAGAAGTATGCCACCTCTACAGTCTGTTAAACTCCTCGGAGAGTGCATCAAATGAACTCCTATTGCTATCTACATTCATGTCACAATAGATAAGTGGCTTACAAGGAAGACACATAAAGAACATATGTGCTAAAGCGATGGATAGGATGAGCCAGTTGTATCCTGTACTAAACTCAAAATCATCTATCCCACCAAACACAGCGATTACATTGCTCACCACAATGTTACAACCAATTGTTGAATATGCATGTATCATGTGGGGCAATACAGCTTTGACCAATCTGAAACATCTGAAGGAAATTTAAAATAGAGCTATAAGGCATGCATACAAGCTGCTGAGAAACACTCCTACAACCACATTACAACAAATAAATGGTCTACCACCTCTGAAATTTTTGGTAGTAAAATTTTGGTACTAAAATTTTTGGTACTATGTATATAATAATTTTTTACTGCCGAATGATTGGAGATACAAAAATTTTCACTAGGATCGATTTTGACATGGAACTACACATTAAAAAAATTTCGAGCCAATTGGGAGACACATCATTTCGGCAAAGTTTCGGATAATTAAGAAGTTCCAATATTATTGCACAACCACAGAAATTAAAGTGACCCCTGGGGAGGGGGAAATTGGTAGTTTATTGTGAGCGCTTGAACCATCACCATGTTGGTTTGACCAGTGGTTGGGCATGAGACGTAGCAGTAGGCGAGTAGGCAATATGCAGAAGGGCTTTCTTTGGTGGCCATCTTAGAAATTTTCAGGCGCATGTGCCTTATTTGCAAGATCATCATGTAGCTGAAATCAGTCAAATGGTTCACGAGCTGGCTTTTTTCATTTATTAGTACCTGCAACATTAAATTTTGGAGAAGATATCTGATGCCTACAGATTGGTTTGTGACTTTGGAAAAAATTTCTAACAGAATACAGTGATGGTTAAATTTATTTGAGGCTACAGTGATTGATTTGAAGATACCTTTCCTGATTGAGGTTCTCAAATTAGGTGGTGACTGACATTAATAATAATCTGTATCCTTAGGCAACATTACGGTCACAGTTCAGACTAAGCTGTTAGTGTCAACCCACATTAAGCACTTGTTCCTGACAATCATTATAATAGATACTATGGATTAATATTTAGAATACATTTTCCCCTGAAAAATGATAGTGTTTCTGTGGGATAAGTGATGAAACTTAAGTATTTTTGAAAACACATGTCGAAGAAACTTCAGCATTGATTTGAATGCAACATAGCAAAATTTGGATTAACATTTAGGATACTTTTTAGCCCGAAAAATGATAGGGTCCCCATGGGATAAGTGATGGAAGTTAAGTATTTTTGAAAATTTATGATGCAGAAACTGCCGCATGGATTTCAATACAACTTGGCATAATTACAACTGAAACTATGGATTAACATTTAGAATACATTTTATCCTGAAAAATTGCAACGTTCCAGAAAGTAATGAAAATTAATAATAATAATTGATAACATTGCGATGGAGCACCCGCTCCAGTGGCAATCTCCCTCCAACCTACTTTCGCCTCTGCTAATTTTTACTTTAAATTCTTTCATTGTTTCCAGTAAGTTATTCTCTTGGCAATTTATTCCAGTCCCTCGCTCCCTTTCCTATGAAAGAAAATTTTCCCACACCCTTATGCCTGAAATGAAGTGCATGCTTGTGGTCATGGTCAACCTTAACCTTCCAAGCACCTCTCTTAATTTTCCCGCCAATATCTTTCCACGCTTCATCACAAGTATAGGCTTTGTACACTCCCATGACTCTCTTCACCCCCCCCCCCTTTCTATCCTCAAATGAATCCCACTCCAGCTTCTTTATCATATTAGTTACCGATTGTGTTCTGCGGTAATTTCCAGAGACAAACCTGGCAGCCCTCCTCTACACCCCCTCCAACTCCTGTATTTGATACCCAAAATGTGGATCCCAAACTAAACCACCATATTCCAGCAGTGGTCTGACCAAAGTTTTGTACCCCAATTCCCTTACTTCTCTAGTGCATCCCCTCATCACTCTTTCGAACAGGTGAAGGATTTTGAACCCTTTCCCTACCAGCTGTCGAATGTGTTAAGTTTGCTATCAAATGTAATGCCAAGGTATTTACATTTCGAGTCTTCAATAAGAAGCTTCTTCCCCACTTTATAATTGTAATCAACCTTTAGCTTTTTATCTGTGTACCTAATAAGCTGACTCTTCTTCGCATTTACCTTCAGCCCATGTTGACTCACCCAGCACCCTGCAGCTGTTTACAGTCTTCTATTGTTTTGATCCTTTTATATAACATTATGTCATCTGCAAACAATCTAATCTCTCACAGTAAATCATTAACACAATCATTCATTAGAATAACAAATAACAATGGTCCCAATACACTACCCAGTGGGACTCCCATGTTCACTTCTACTTCTTATGATATTGTATGTCCTACCCTTACTTTTATCTTTCTATCTTTTAGGAATTCTTCCACCCAGCAAATCACCTTTTTATAAGCTTCAAAAGTTTTTACCTTATTTAGCACCATTTTATGGCTCACTCTATCAAAGGCCTTTGAAAGATCTAGTGCCACACTATCAACTTGACCTCCCCTGTCCATTTCATCAGAAATATCTTGCATATATCCTACTAACTGAGATTCACATGAATATCCTTGGCTAAAGCCATGTTGCTGACTTGAAAACCATTTACTTTCCTCACAGACACCTCTAATATGATTGCATATTAATCTATCCATTAATTTACCTACCACTGATGTCAAACTGATTGGCCTATAGTTTTCAACTCAATAAGTCTGCCTTTTTTAAATCCTCCATTACTTCTTCTCCATTCTTATCTATAATTGTCTCAATACCCTCTCTTCCCCTCAGTTTCCTGATATAGCTATATAAATTTCTAGATGTATCAGTCAGAGGTCCCCCTGCACTAATAATATTCTTCATAAACTCATCCTTAGCCAGTTTCTTTGACATTATTAATTCCTTTGTTAGTTGTTTCATGACCTCCCTACTGCTTTGCTGTTTCTTAACTCTGTTATGTTCTCGTCTCACCAATCTCTTTAACCTCCTCACCTCCCTGTTATAGTATGAAGTTTCTGTACTTCTCTTTATCCTCTGTTTTGGAATAAACATTTCTTCACCCTTTCTTATCATTTCCTTGAACTCCTCCCACTTTGTCTCGACTGAACTTGTGCCATTCTTCCATTTAATAAAATTAACCCTGAAATATATTTTCAGTTCCAAGATTTGTGCCATTTTATTATTGTATCTATTTCCCCCTTCAATTCTGGCCACTGGTTTACTAGATCCCCTTATATCCATCAGAACTGCATTATGATCACGTATTCCTTCGGTTACTTGACACTCGATCAGGTTATCATCCGGTATTTATTAGGAAAATATCCAACATGTTTGGTCCCCTTGTTTTCTGCTTGACCACCTGTGTAAAGCCTCCTTCCCTTACTATGGTATTTGCAAATTTTTGTTCCTTAGTGTTATTAATCTTATTTCCTACCCAGTTGACACCTGGTAGATTCAAATCCCCACCAATGATGACCATTCTATGCTCACTTCTGAACTCTGAATTTTAATTTAGTTTCTCCCCAAGAGCCTCATCTTTATCATTCATTTTTCCACTGCAGTAAGTAGGCAACACCCTGACTTTTGCTTTTTTATTTCCCCAGAAGTTTACCACAAGTAACTCATGGTCATGATCTCTAAACACCAGTGAACTATAGAAGTCTCTGCTAACCAGTATGAATACCCCTCCCCCAGTTGCTCTCCTGTCTCTGCGGTACATTCTGTAACCATCGGCAAAAACTTATTAAGGGTGTTTGAAGTGCATCACACTTAAACAACCAGATGGATTTATAAACATCTTATCATAACTGATATTATGGACTAACATTTAAAATAATTTCTATCCCAAAAAACGACAAAAGTTTCTGTGGGAAAGATGATGAGATTTATGGTAGAAACGTAGTTTGTAATGCTATCCAAGTCGAGTAACGTGCGCAAAATAGATTGCGCGTGGCAGGGTTTCATAGAGTGAGCTTTAAGTTTCACGGGTGGGCCATTCTATATGCGCAAGTGAACGCAAGATGCATTCTCATACCTGAGAAAATTTGGGCACCCAGACCTATCCATTACATTTACCATCAATCCAAAGTGGACAGAGACAACCCAAGAACTTTTTCAAGGACAAGATTCCCACAATAGTCATGATATTGTTGCTATAGTATTCCATCTGAATTTCTCACTGAGGGGAATTTATTTGGTGTATCACTTTGATTTATGTGATTTATGTACAGTGTAGAATGGTAGAAGAGGGGTTTGCCACATGCACATATTCTTTTGTGGCTACAGGAAAAGACGTGTCTTAACAACATTGATAGCACAATAAGCGCAAAAATTCCAGATCCTAAGCTGGACCCTTCTTTGTACGCTACCTTAAAAACACATATGTTTGTACAGCCCTGGTGACACCGTTAATACTAACTGACCTGCTTGTGAGATTGCCACTCTACAAAGAGATTTGTTAAAATGCCATTCAAGCAAATGATAGCAGGTGAGAATGGTTAGCCATCGTATTGTTGATGATTACCTATACACGGTGGTTTCACTGCTGAAATAAGACTGCATTGTTTACATGTAGTTCTGGATAACAGATCGGTAGAACCTTACTCCCCAACACTATCAAAAACGTTTGGAGCTACCATGAAAGTTGAAATGTGTAACAGCATTCAGTCAATCAAGTACATATGCAAATATGTGAACAAAGGTAGTGACCAAGCAACCACTGCACTGAACAACAAAATGGAGATAGGGTCACTTGGTACCAATCTGGCCAATACATTAGCTCATCAGAAGCTGTTTGCCTATTCTTAGTTTTCCAATACATCAGAGGTACTTCAAGCTGAAAAAAGAAAAGAAGACCAAGCTGGCATTGATGCTGCCTTCAGTTAAAGTCCCCCACCTCACTGCACCTTGGGTTTTCTTTAAAAAAAAGAAGAAAGAAAGGGTTGGAAATTGATTCTTTTCATGAGACAAGTTCGATGGTTGAATAGTATAGTGATGGCTTTCCTGTCACATTATGCCAACTCAGTATTGTTTGGGACAAATCTTATATAACTTACAGCTTTCTATATCCAATTCTATCAATGAAATTCTAAGTCCAAGCATACAAAGTCGCAGGTAACACCAAGCAAAAAATAAAATTCATTCACACAGTAAAATTGATTCTGAAGTAAAAACTCTTTCAGTTTGGATTTAAGGTTTACATAGATACCATTTTATTTCCTATTGTAAAAGTGAATGTTATCTCTTTCTGTCTAGCTGACAATGATGTGTAATCATTTTGGATGTTATATTTATTCTTAGTATTATGTCAGCATTGAGACTGAAGTGTTTGGTTTCAAATGCAAAATGATATGTATGAACTTATCAGTTACTTATTTGCAGGTAAAATGATTTCCCCAGTACATGTGATTATTTGTGTATCATGCCACTTGACAGTTAGAAAGATGTTAATCCGATGGCATGAACTGAC
Source organism: Vandiemenella viatica (assembly GCA_031002005.1). Classification (NCBI taxonomy): domain Eukaryota; kingdom Metazoa; phylum Arthropoda; class Insecta; order Orthoptera; family Morabidae; genus Vandiemenella; species Vandiemenella viatica. Next base: position 27,432,540 of record CM061921.1, read on the forward strand.
ATGACAGTACATACGCCTTTGGGATTTTTGAAATTCTGCAGAGATTTGGTTGTGATGTGGCTTAAAGCTGAAGGCAGTTGATTGTATAATTGGTGATAAATAATGATTTCACTGCAATGTTATTTTTCTTGCCATAATAAAGGTAATGCATCCACTGAACTTCACATACTCTCATCTTCTAACAACTCATGAATATTGTGGTGATAGCCCAATTATCTGAGAAGAACCTTAGGATTTCGTTTGTTGTCTGGGATGACGGAAGTCTTTCAGCACAAGATATGCAGATTGGTTGCTTAGCCATTAATAGCATTACTGCTGTGTGTGCACTGAATATTATGGTGGACTAGTTTTCCTCCTGGAGGTTAACTTCATGATTAAAATGTTTCATTATATATGTAGATAAAAAAACTAAAGGTTTTTTATGATTACAGTGAGGGGAAGAAATTAATTGTTGAAGACCTAATGTCTAAATACCCTTCATTTATTGGAGAGGGTGATGGGCTGTAGTAGAGAAGTAAGGGAATTAGATTCCAAAACTTAGATCAGAACAATGTTGTAATATGGTGGTGTAGGTTGAGACAGGAGGAGGGTGAAGAAAGTGCTAGGATTCATGAAGGCATATATTGGTGATGAGGCTTGAAAAGATATTGCTGCAAAAATTAAGAGTATGTCAAAGGTAAAATATGACCATTGCCACAAGCTGTCATTTGATTACAGGTGTAAGGGAATGGGAAAATTTTATGTTTTGTAGGTAAGGGAGCGATAGATTGGAATAAATCATGAAGGGAACTCACCAAAATCGCTGAAGGAATTTAAGATTAAAATTTGTAAAGGAAAAAGGTAGGCAGATACAAGAAAGGGGAAAAATAGGAGTGTAGGGAAACTGCCACACTTAACTTAAATTTGATTAAGTTAACAAAATCATCTAAAAAAATTAATAAAGTGAAAGTGTAGAGAAGAGCTACTAAATATTATGGCACCTGAGAGTGGCATAACAGTCAGTAGATTAGCAGTTAATCACCTCCTTCATGTTAATAGGGAAATCCATCTCTTGAGAGGAATTATCAACCAGAATAAATGACAGAAACTCAAAGAACATCGAAAGAATCTTAATTTCTAAACAAATATTTCATTGGGACATGTTGCCCCAAACATCTGCTTATGTAAGATGTTAATAACTGAAAATGGCATGGAAATTAAATTATGAACTATGTAAGCATTAACCGTTACCCAGTTAGCTAAGACCATACTATCAACAGATTTGTGTGGTTGTACTGACTCGGTGACAGGGTAGCTTATCAGCTGAACGATCTGCTCCTATCATAGCCCCTTAGTATAATCTGCTAATCCTACCACATATAGGGAATCCATAGTTTAATCTGAACAATGGAAGTGTTATGGCTTACTTCACATTACACAGCAAGCTGTGCCAGAGGTGAAGGTTGGGGTAATTGCCTATGAATAGCCCTGCCGAGACCGTCCTTGGATTCAGTTGTTACTAGGGATGAGATCTGAGTCCACTACATGATGCCAAAAATGAAGGAACAATACCTTGAGTGGAAACATTCAGAGTCGCCGAAGCTGTGGAAGTTCAAGCAAACACTGTCTGCCGGTAAAGTGATGGCAAGCATGTTTTGGGACAGGAAGGGGTTACTGCTGTGCGAATTCATACCTGCTTGTAAAACAATCAATGCTGACTGCTACTGTGGAAAGTTGAAGAACCTGCACAGTGCAATTAAAAACAAGAGGAGAGGCATGCTAACGAGGGAGTGAATTTCAATCACTACAACTCTCATCTGAACACTGCCCATGTAACAACCGATATTCTCAATCAATTTGGTTGGGATATTGTCACACACCCATCCTACAGCCTGGACGTAGCCCCAATTGATTACCATCTCTTCCCTGAATTGAAGAAACACCTGGGTGGGACTCAATACAAAACCGGAGAGGAGCTGAAAGAAGAGGTGTAAAGCTACCTTTGCAATGCAGTGGGAGAGTTCTACTACTTGGGCATAAAGCAGATGGTACACCACATTCAAATATGCATCAACCTCAACAATGATTATGTCAAAAAAATAGGAAAATTCTAAACTTTCAAAAAATGTATAATTCAAAGCAAATAAACATGTTTTACATTGGGAAAAATCATTGGGAAACTAATTTTATGGACAACCCACACTTTTAATTATAAAAGCAACAATCAGATTGCTTAATTATAACCATGCATATATATTTATATGTAGCAACAGCTCTCTCCTCGCAGGTTATTATTGTTTTTAATTATCTGTCATTAATATTCATGTTTGTTTCAAAGCAATAGTTCCAGTGCCAGTCAGCCTGGCCAACTGAATTAAGGCACTGATCTACTATACAAGGAAAGATACAAGGGATTAGGTTCAAACCTTGAGCCTAATATTCTGATCATCCTGATTGCAAATATTAGGTGTTTTCTGTCATCAGCAAGATGAATACCAGGGAGCTCCACACAAACAGATTAATGGTTAAAACTCAGAATATAACTTCTGTGACCTACTAAGCAATGGTGACAATTGTGTTCCCTTTATATGACAATTATGGAACTATATAAAGAATAGCAATCAATTAATGAATACAAATGCTGCTCTTGAGAATATATGGAGACCTGCTGAAAGGCTTCTAGACTTGTCAACCTTTCAAGTTCATGGATATGCATTAATGGGAGACCTTTTTCTCAGTTAATAACAGTTGATTTAATGTAAAACTCACACTTCTACTCTCTATTATTCTGTTCTCTTACCTGGTTGAAAAGAATATCTAACATAATAATAGAGCACGATAAATTTCTTCCAGAATCGGACATAAAACGCATATGTCTTGAAACAGGCAGTTCATCATCAGATAGTCCAGAAGTATTTCCTGATTCATCTTCAACAACTGGTGCTGTAAGAAACCACAACATGATAGAAAGTGTTTCACAAGGTAATTAAATCTATAGATAAATTAAATTAATCAGAAGCATTAACAAAACAAAAGAAAGATAAGCACTGGAGAGTATTTTATGATTTTTGTTTGTGTTGTATCAATGTGGTTCATAATAAACAAGCAAATGACATTTAAAAATATGCTAAAGAAACATACATAGCAAATAGAATTGTGATGATTGTAGTGCAAATTCATATTTTATATATGCAGCTATAGAAAGTTACCAAGATATATTTGCAACAAATTTTCTTCAGTTGTAAATCATCATCATGGTGACTTATTCTGGAAAAGAATATTTTTCTTAATTAAAAAACACTTCCACTAAGTTTTGTAGCATGTGTATGCAAACAGACAAATCAACTCTGTGAAACCATTTAGCCTATAAATTTAAAGTAACATTAGGAAAAACCAAAAATTTAACCAACTGAGCGTCAAAATTCACAGGGGCTTATATGAAAATATGAAGAGCTCTAATATCAGTACATTAGCTATTATAGATAGAAACTATGATTCATGCCATGAAAGCAGCATGGTGACAGACAAACAAATTTAGCATGTTTTCCTGCTAAACTTTTATTTACTTTAGAATGTCTACCTACACACATTAGTAAGTGATCAGAGGCATATGTTCACCTCTGCTTTCCTTCTGTCACATCTGTTTCCTCCTCTATCTCTCCCAATAATTCTTTTGTCTCATATCCAATAAATTAAGTAACAAGCATGTATACGCATTAACACAGCTATAATACAGTTCAAATGTGTTGAAATTGAAACTTTATCATCCAGTAGTCAAATATACATTTTTAGTTAAGCATTCGCATTTTTTATTTTTAACTACCTACTTAAACAATGAATACAAGGTTTTATTTATATGCCAAAATTATGTTTTAAAATTCCTTCCTCAACAACAGATTTTTTTTTTTTTTTTTTGTGAAGATGATACTTTGACCTGACCAACCTACTGCAGATGGCAATATTCAGACATGCCAAAAGCCATTGTGAAGGTTGGTTGAACCCTCCCAAAGGAGGTATACTTAGCCTGGTACTGGAGGAAAGGTGGCCAGTTCCTTTTGTCCTTACCTATCCTAATCTGGAAATCTTATTGGGTAAAGTGGACTCACAGTTCAATGTAGAATTGGGACCATGGAAGTTTTCTAGTGACTTCACATTACACAGCAAACTGTGCCAGAGGTGAAGGTCAGCTTAAGGGCATATAAAAATCTCCACCGAGACAGGGATTCAAACGGGGACCCTTTCGATCTCCAGTCATGTGCCTTAACCAATAAGATACTAGGCTGCTAGTTTTAGCACAGTGAATGTAAAAAATATATAATACCATAAACACTATACTCAGCATACATGAATCACTGACAGGGGAAAGTATGCAATCTGCTCCCTTAGATCAATATAGCCTTTAGTCTCCTAATTCCTTGATAAAGCATAAATCTCATTCGTGTGAAACTAATATCTATAAGGATGAATCTGATAAATGAGTAAATGGGCAAATAAAAAGTTTAATGGAAATTAGTTCACACTGTTCATAGATAAGCCATAATAGAAGTAAATAGTAATATTAATAATAAATGATAACAACTTCATCACTTGTAATCAAAATCTATGTGACATCTGAAAATAAATAGATATTTTTGTTTACTCATTATTAATCAAGGAGGAGAACAGAGATGGAAAGAATTTGATATCAAGCCATTAGAAACAACAGCAAGTAAACTGTGATGGGGAAAAGCACTTTTATATAGCTTATAACAGACCCCGCTGCAAAACTTGTAGCATGCACCCTGCCACCACTACTTACTCTAATCCTGTCACAGGCGAATCTTTCCCTATAATTGGACATGCCACATGTGCTACCACTCACCTTATTTACCAACTCACCTGCATCCACTGCACTGCCTCTTACATTGGTCTTACCACTCAACAACTTTCCTACCGAATGAATGGCCACAGGCAAACAGTTTATACTTCCAACCCAGACCATCCCATGGCAATTCATGCGAACTTCCATAATTCAAACAACCTCAACACCTGTTTCACAGTTAGAGCTATTAGAGTTTTCCCTAATACCACCACCCCTTCAGAACTCCACATATGGGAACTAGCTAGCCTACCAACATATCCTTGACAAGAGACATACCCCTGGCCTAAACATACGTTAAACCTGTCACTTGCCATCTCTCATTTCATTTTACAGTCATTTACTTATATATGTACATTTCATCAATTCATTTTTTATATATTTAAATTCTTCTATCTCCATTTATTTTCATCTATAACCAATCTAAATAAAATTATAACTTTTTGAATTATGCTACACAAAGATTATTTTGATTTGTTTCACTTTTATCGCTTGTCAACCCTATCCCCCCCCCCCTCTCCCTCCGGGCAATTCTACCACCACCACGCGTTTTCCGCCTGTGCTTCATTCATGTGGTGGGTTGGGATGTGACTACATCTTTCCCCCTGCCATATGTTTCGCCTCCCACATGACTAAGATTTATGTCGAAATATTGTGCAATTTGTTTGTTTTTGTGTTTTCACGTGTTCGTCTCGCCCTCCTGCCTTCATCTGTGGTAAGTGATGGGTATCTGTTTATTTTCCCTATCCTATCTTATTTTCAGTGACTCACAGCAGTTTCTTTGTTTACATTATCCAATAGCTTATAAACAGTGTGAAGAAAAATGAATAAGGCATAATCCAATATTTTGCACATAGTGTTCTCATGTACTGGCAGGCAGGACATTTGACTGGCTGGGAAATAAATTGTCTGCTCCCGGACTCAGCCACTAATAACATTTTGCTGATCTTTTCTCTGTAAAGAGTTCCTAAGGGTTCCATCGATTGGTTAAAAAGCATGAGGAACAACAAAGACTTTCTGAAAATGATTGTGCTTATGTTTAAAATCAGTAAAATGTAAGAAATTAAAGGGCAACACATAAACTCATGGAATGAGAGACAGTAGTTTTATAGGGCTTTATATTCAGCATCTAAGGAGATGTACAAAATGTATATGAGGGAAAACTGATTTTGAACTAACAACTAGCAAGGTATGTTTCTGAGATAGGTAAAAATCTGCTTCAGCTTCTTCTCAGTTAACACAAGACACTTCTGCTGTGGAGTTTTATCAGTAAAGTTATCCATCAACATAATGCTGTTCAGTAACTTAAGATCAACATTCTGCCTGATATAAGTACCTGTTGACAATTCTTTTTTAATTTAATTGTAATGGAGTACATGCCAACTGGCAATTTTCCTACACACCTATCGCCACCCTATTATGAATTTAAATTTTAAATTCCATCAGCGATTTTGGTAAACTGTTCAGCATTTCACTCAATTATTTATCCCTGACTCCCTATCCTACAAAAGAAAATTTTCTCACTCACTTACACCTGTCATCTAGTGGTCATGGTCATCTGTCTCCTACCATGCATTACTCCTAATTCTTCAACCAATGTTCTTCCAAGCCACATCTCCAATACATGCTTTATACATCCCAGTAAACTTTTCACTTGACTCATGTCTTTGTTCGACTCCCAACCCAGCTCCCTAATCATGTCAGTTACTGATTGTTTTTTGTGGTAATTTCCACAACAAATCTTTGCACCCCTTACAACTGCTATACTTGATATCCAAAACGTGGTTACAATTCGACACCACCATATTAAAGGAATGGTGTGTCACAGGTTTTTCTCCCCAGTACATCCCATCATCTCCATCTTCAATAAATGAAGGATTCTGAAACCTATTCCTAACTCCTGCCCAATGTATCCTGTCCAATTGAGTTAACTGTCAAATATTACACCAAGGTATTTACAAATAATGTCTTCAACAAGCATTTGTAATCCACCTTACAATTATAAATAACCTTTATTTTTCTATCTGTATATCTAATAAGCTTACTCTTTTAGGCATTTTATATCGACCTCCCCAGCTAAATATCCTGTACAGATAGATCTTCGTGTAACTGTTTACTGACATCTCCTGTTTTAATACAGTTTTATAACATTATGTCATCAGAAAATATTCTAACTCCTTACTGTCAACCATCAACACAGATATTGACAAGAAAAATTAACAGCAATGATCCCAATGTACTATCCTGCAGCACTCTTGTTTTCACTGCCACCTCATTCAAATGTGCATTTAGTTTCTACCTTTTAAGAATTCCTCTACCCAGCAAGTAACCTTTTCATTCACTCCATTTACCATTTTATGGCTCACTCTGCCAAATGTCTTAAAGAGATCTGGTGCTAGGCTATCAACTAGGCTTTCCTTGTCCATTCCTCTGAAATATCCTGCATATAGCCCTCTGAGATTCGCATGAATATCATTGCTTAAGCAAGTATTTCTGGTGTGGTTGTATATTCATATCTCCACCAATTTTCATACCACTGATGTCAAACTAATTGGCCTGTTATTTTAAACATTATTTATTGCTCCTGCTTTATGGACCAGTAAAATTATCAAATTTTACCAGTCCTCTGGTAAGTAGCAAAACTCCAGCAGCAAACTAAATAATACGAGGGTTGTTCAATAAGAAATGCAACTCATTTTTTTTCTCGGCCAATTTTGGTTGAAAAAACCGGACATTATTGTGGAACATTTTCAAACATTCCCGCTTTGTCTCGTATAGTTTCATTGACTTCCGACAGGTGACAGCGCTGTACGGAGCTGTTAAAATAGTGTCTGCAACAGATGTGCATTCCAAACAATGGGCAGTGATTGAGTTTCTTTTGGCAGAAAAGCAGCGCCTCTCAGATACTCATAGACACTTGCAGATTGTCTACGGTGATGTGGCAGTGGACATAAGCACAGTAAATGTCGGAGCGTGCGAAGACTTTTATTCGAGACAATCAACAGATCATGATCAACCAAGTCAATGCTCAATTTGACATCCCTGTTGGTAGTGCTGTCACAATTGTTCACCAGTTGGTATATTCAAAGGTTTGTTCCTGCTGGGTCCCTCGATATCTAACTGAAGAGCATAAAGAACAAAGGAGAACCATCTGTGCGGAACTGCTTGCTCGTCATGAGGCTGAGGGTGACAATTTCTTGTCAAACATTGTTACAGGTGATGAAACATGGGTTCATCACTTCGAAATCGAAACAAAATGGCAATCAATGGAGTGGCACCACACCCACTCCCCCACCAAGAAAAAGTTTAAAGCCATACCCTCAGCTGGTAAAGTCATGGCTACAGTCTTCTGGGATGCTGAAGGGGTTATTCTGGTCGATGTCCTTCCCCATGGTCAAACGATCAACTCTGAGGCGTATTGTGCTACTCTTCGAGAATTGAAGAAATGGCTTCAGCGTGTTCGTAGGCACAGAAATCAGAACAAACGTCTCCTTCTTCATGACAACACAAGAGCTCACACAAGTCTGCGCACCCAAGAGGAGCTCACAAAACTTCAGCGAACTGTTCTTCCTCATCCACCCTACAGCCCCGATCTTGCACCATTGGATTTCCATATGTTTGGCCCAATGAAGGACGCAATCCATGGGATGCACTACGCGGATGATGAAGAAGTTATTGATGCAGTACAATATTGGCTCTGGCATTGACCAGCGTAATGGTACCGTGCAGACATACAGGCCCTCATTTCAAGATGGCATAAAGCCGTAGCATTGAATGGAGATTATGTTGAAAAATTGTGTTGTGTAACTATAAGATTGGGAAATAACATGGTGTGTTTCAATGCTGAATAAAACAACCCCTGCTTCAGAAAAAAAATGTGTTGCATTACTTATTGAATGACCCTTGTATTTCAAGAGATGGTACAAAGTCATAACCCACTATATATAATGCATTCGTATTAATATTATCCACACCAGTTCATTTACATTTGTTTGGCTTTCTTAATTCACCTATATTATCCCCAGGATCTATTACCATCTTTTAGTCTGATCATTAGTATTTAGGTGGAGAAGCTCCTCCTTTGATATTCCCTCTTGCATTCCTGAATCATATTCCACAATGTCTCATTAAATTGTGTACTTAATACCTCAGTCTTTTTTTAATCCTCAGCAACTTCTTTGTATTCCTTATCCACAATTGTCTCAATACTTTTTCCCTCATTTTTCTACCATAACTGTAGAAATTCTAGGTGCAACATGCAGTGATCTGCCTGCACCCATAATATTATTCATAAACCTATCTTTAGCTTCCCTGTTTGCTGCTACTGATTCCTTGCTTAGTTGTTTCAAATGTTACCTACTGCCGTGTTGCCCCAAAACTTTATTACATCCTCTACTGCTGCCATGAGGGCTCCATATTAGTGTCCAAGGGCTGCAACAAAGATCTAAATGTATGCCCACTAGCAGCCCCCGTCTAACATGGAGGCATCACATCGAGGATGTTCGATAAGTTAGACTGTGTGAGCTGTACCCCATTCTCAACAGAGACAGCTCATAGGCAACCAACACCGAGGACAGTGTATATTGCAGTCTGATCCATCTGGTGATGGAACATGCGTGTCCCGTTTGGGGATATGCTTCCAGCACTGGACTGGACCGTCTCCAAATAATGCAGAACAGAGCACTTTGGCGAGCACTCCATATGCCGAACTGATTTCCTACAGCCAACCTGCATACAGCTACAGGTGTCCCATATCTAAATGAAAGGATCATACAAATAACTAAAGCTTTCTACAGAGCTGCTAGGAAGTCTACAAACCCTATCATTGCCAACCTAGGGCAATACTATGATACCTTTGACCAATATGAAAGGCCACTGTCAATATTGAAAAATAATTGAAAACCCATGAGTGACAGAAATGACAAACCAAAAGAAAAGAAACTGAGCTTGAGATGAATGAACGAAATGTCAAATGGCAAACCCTTCTCCCGAACTGCTTCCAAAGTTAAAAGCAGAAAATGCTCCAGTCGTCACCAGCCGCGGGCTGCTGACAGAGCTATTGAGGGTATATAAGGAAGTGCGGCAACTGAGTGGTATCATTATCTGTGGGTCAGCCGACCTGTACAGATGTCTCCACACCTGAGAAAGACGGTGGAGATAGTCATCAAAATATTGTGTTTTCAAAACATGATCTGGTAGTACACCCATGAAGACTTCATTGGAATCGTGCCCTGGGAAAGCCTCCATTCTTACATCCTTCTTGTTGTGACCCCACCTTTTATTGTTTAATCAACTTTAATTATATCTTTAGTAATTACAGTTTCTCTTATCATGCATCCATAAGCAGTTTCCTTGAAGACACCTATTTTCATGAGTTCTCCAGAAGTCTCTCACCTAAAAAAGGCAATGCTAATCCCCTCATTTCTGGGAGTGGGCCCACTTTAGTTAACAATTTGGAAATAACCCTCTTCTATTTAGGTGTAGGCCATGCATAGTCAAACCTCACACATGCACATGAACAACTACCATGATGTGCACACATGTCTTTCCAGGTAGCACCTCCATCTCCATCTTTTGGCACTTTCTAGTTGTTAGGCTGATTACATTTTATTGAAAAATAGGCTGTGCTCAGGTAGAAATCATTTCACCACTGCCACACAAGAAATCCTTCTCAAATATTAGCTTTTGAAAAAGTATTTTCATTCACCAAGAGACAGAGTTAAGAAAGTTATTTGGACTCTTAACTTTGAGGGCCATACAGTTTTTGCCCAATCAGAAACTCAAGCATGCCATTATTAGATAGCAGATCACCTGTTTTGAGAAATCACCCTTTATGGGTGTTTTTAATAATCTTCCCCATGTTTTATCATGACATCAGCTTTTGTTTAGAGCACTGGTAATTTTCCAACGATTTTTGTGAAAGACGTATTCATGACAAATTTTCTAATCATATTTTAAGGAAATATCACATTAATTAAGGAATTTGAGGTGTGTTTAAAGAGTATTGACACTGATAAAGCTAACTTTATTGCTTGGTGGTAATTTTATTGTTTTAAAACAGAAATTTACAACCTTTCTTCTGCTCTCACCACTCATATTATCATGTGTGCTATTTATGACCAACTCATCTCCAAAATTATTACTTTCTCTGCACACAATACCATGGAAAATGAATAATATGAGAATGCTTTTTTTTTTTCTAGATTTCGAGATATTTTTAATTTTGAGGTTCTCTAACATTTTTTTTAATTTCTATATGATGTCTGTTTCTTTTCGACAAAACTTTTTTGAATGTTATAATGAAGCTTTAATGAACAAAATTCCATGAAATTAATTTTAGCTGTTCCATTGTGGCATCCAAACATACTGCATTTTAGCATTAATTTTTTAATCTTAGCATCGCTAAAATAGGTTTTTATAACTAACTAAAAATCATGATACACATGAAAATTAATAATTGTGTGTGTAAAATAAGCTAGAGTAAAAGTGTTAAGTTTCATGACACTTAAGTAAATCAAAGCTACAATTTGTCACCATGGATAACAGCAACGTTAACTAAGTGCAACAATTCACGTAATAAGCATCTGATTCTCAAGAAATTCATTACATCAGATTTTATGTCAATTTTTCATTCGATTATACTTTTGTTACAGTTTTGTTTTACAAGCACAGTTTTTATTGGTTTTGTCTAAAAATGTATTTACAGCCTGATATTACTGAAAAGATTTTTAAGCAATGGAAATTACTAAGGAAAGGGAAAGTAAACCAATCAGTATCTAGAGCTGAAATCAGGAGGTTTGCCACCACAATAAACATGAGATGAACACAGTTGTACAGCATTCATGCAAATAGAAAAGGGCCCTTTCACACACCCCAAGGTTACCCCTGTGGTCAGATTGGAATAGGTCGTAGGAGCCAGATGTAAGTTCCAAATTTTGCAGCAAGGCATGATGCTTGGAAAGGATCCATGTGGTGGTTTTGTAGAATCTGAAGGGGGTATTTGTGGACCAAGATGTTCTTGAGATCATGTGGTATGCTGAAAAATGTGCAGGGGGCAGTGTGTAGAATTTTGGGAAGAAGTGTGCATATTTCAGGGAAGGAATGTAGGAATTCATGTCCACATTGCAGGATTTGATTAATGGAATCAAGACCAGGCAAGAACTGCGTGACAAATGTGATCCTGTGGTTAGTTGTTAGAGCTGCAGAGCAAGAGTGTAGGGTGCATGGAATCATGATAGATTTCCTTTTGTATAAGATCTGCAGGGTAGCAGTGAGAATAGAGGGCATGTAATACATTTTGGGAGTATCTGGAGATGGATTCTTCATCATCTGCTATGAGTGGCAAGGCTGAAAGGAAGGGACATTTGTTGTGGAAGTGATGGCAACAATCAAAATATAGATATTGTTGTAAATGATTGAACTGAGGTATGAACAGCACCTTGCTTTAGGGCAATGTCCATATCAAGGAGCATGATGTATGTGAAGGGATAAGTGCAGGTGAAGTTAGTTGATGGAATGATTACTGTTAATGGAATTTAAGAAGTCAAGGAGGTGGTTATCCTTGTGAGTTTAGATTGTAAATATATATCATCTATGTATCTGAAATACACAGTGGGTTTAAATGGGATGTGTTCTTAAACATTTGTCTAGACGATATAGGAATAGGCTGGCAGAGTGTGCGCCATACACGTAACCATGATATTGCTGCAAAAATTCTGGGGAATTGAAGGAGATGAAGGTTTTGGAGAGGTTGAAGTGAGCCAAGAATGTAATGAGCGATGTACTGGGTAAGCTATGTGGGGGTCACATTTCTAGTAAATGTTCCAGGCCACTGAGTTCCTGAATGAGGGGGATGCTTGTGTAAAGGGTAGTTACATCAATGAAGACAAAGGAAGAGACTGGAGGTAGAGGAGTGTGCTCTGTTGACAAACAATCAAGAAAGTACTGGGTGTATTGGATGAAGGAAGTGAAGTTCCGTACAGACATGGGAGATGTTGATCCACCAAGGTCAAAATCTGTTCAGTGGGCATCAACTATAAGCATTTATAAGTTGCTCTAGATTTCCAACATTGTGGATCTTGGAAAGAAGTTACAGGGCAGATGTGTGTGGATTATGAGGAGTGAGGAGAAAAATGAACTAAGAAGAGAGAGAGAAGATAATCAGCAGTCTGTTTTCAACCTTTCTTCCACTCTCCTGTTACAATCCCATTAATTAGTTCTATTCAAGGGATTCACAATTTGTCCAACTGCCAAGTTCAGCCATGCTGCATTGGTCCAGGCGTCACTACAATTCTGCTACTCTCTCTGCTGGTAGTACTATACTGCACCACAACAGAGATCAATAACTAGTGCAATGAGATTGACTCTAGCCTACAGAAATTCAAACATTCAACCCTCTCTCCCATAAAACCACTCCCTTGTTTTAGTCCAGGAGTTCCTCACTTTAACTATATTCTCTCTCTCTTTCCTAAACTCCATTCAAAATTCAATCAACCTCAGTGCCATGGAAACCTGTTCCAAAAGATAACTATCCAGAACTGATAACATCATCATCCTTCCAGCCACCAAGGAGTTAACAACCCTGGTCATGGTCTGTAATAGATATGATGCATGTGACAGATTCTTGATACCAACACCTACTGAAAAAATGCAACGAAACTAGAACTTTTCTTGACCTGCAGGGCTCCTTAGAAGGCCTCTCAACTCAGTCAATTTCACTCTACACTCCTCAAAATCCCCATACACTCACCACGTGTCTTCTTCCCAAGGTCCACAAGGCTGGCAATCCTATGTGACCTATAGCTGCAGTGCCTAGGTGGATCAATATCTTACGCTTTTGAACAGAACCTCCCTTCCTTTACCAAAGATACCCCACAATTTCTTTAATGTCTGTCCACAATCCCCTACCTCCTGATTCCTTCTTTGTCTCCATTGATGTAACTTCCCATTATATAAACATCCCCCGAAGTCAGAGCCTCAGTTCCTTGGAACACTTCCTAGATATGACCATCACACATCCTTCCCAGTATATCCTTCCTCATATTCTTAGCTCAATTCATTCTCTCCAAAATCTTCTTCTCCTTCAATTCCCAAACATGGCACCAGATTTGTAGCACTGCCATGAGTACCTGCATAACCCCATCCTATGCCAAATTTTTCCTATGTCATCTGAGGGAACATTTCCTAAATTAAATCCCATTTAAACCAGCTTTGTGTTTCAGATACACAGATGAAAGACAAACCATAATCAGTACTAACCAAAGTTGAAGGGAAGAGTGCAGCTGCAACAAAAAACACAACAGAAGCACAATATTTTGGGGCTACAAAATTTTTCAAGATAATAAAAACAGGAGTCTGAGCGTGCACAAGTACCCATGTTCAGCACAGCCAAATAAATGATGGTTTTGACTGTTGGAGGTGGTGGAGGAGCAACAATAATATCAGTGTAAATGTTAATTATGGAAAATAAATTAATCAAAATTAGATAAAAAAGGGAATGTGTAAAAAGGGCTGAAAAATTTATTTTTTAGTAATAAACGGAAAAAATTAAATTGAAGTATTATCTACAGATATCCAAATTAATTATTTTAGCAAGTGATGAGTATGACAGGGTTAGGAAGACGGGTATTATATGAGATTGATGCCCTAGGGCTATCTGGTCTCCAGACTGTGTTTGAACCCCAACTGCCATCTCCAGAGTTTGGGTGGGGATGTGGTCTCAGAGAGGGTTTTTTCTTTTTCTCTGTTATGGCTCTATAACTCATTGGTATTGGTATCCTTAGATAAGGGAAAGGACTGGAGGCAAAGAACAGGAAGGAATTAGGCCATGGACTTCTGAAGAAATCATCCTGGCCTTCAATGGAGTGATTTTGGGAAACCATGGGAAAAAAATCTAAAAAGCTGGATGGGGTTTGAAACTGCATCCTCTCGAATGCAAATGTTTCTGCTCACCAAACATGCTTGGTCTCTCTTGGAATAGTCTGATGGTTCTGACTGCTAAACAGTTATTGAAGTCACAAGAGTTTGAGTGCTCGCATGGTAAGCTACAGGATGGTCATGATTTTGGGACTGGAAATATTCTGAGGGATAATGGATACGAGGTAAGATCGATGGCAATGGATACAAGTATATTTTTTAGTTTAAGTGGCCCACTGAAGATAACTTGGTGTGTTGTGGAAAGGATAGTTGGGTGAATGCAATGCATTTCATGAAAAAGGCTGGGGGAAGTCATAGCCATGATGAAGAATCTGGTATAGTGATTCCAGGCCAAAAGAGAAGTGTTTGAGAAAGATAGGATTACAATTGGCTGTTTGTTGTGTGTGTTGGTGTGGTGAACAGTTTTTGACTTGGGATATCTGTTTGTGGATCAATTCTGGAGGATAATTAGTGGATATTAGGACTCATATCAGGTTGTTGGGGTCTTCAATCTAGAATCCTGTACCCTTTACTCCACCAACCAGATATGAGCCCTTATATCCCATAATTATCTTCCAGAATTGGTCCACGAACAGATATCCTTCAACACACTGACACACACAACCCAAAGCCAACTGTAATCTTGTCTTTCTCACCCGGTTTTCTCCTGGCCTGGAATCCCTAAACAAGATTTTTTGTTGTGGCTATGACTTTCTCAGATCTTTTCCTAAAATGCATTGCATTCCCCACACTATTCTTCCCACAACACTCCACATCACCTCAAGCAGGCTATGCAATATAAAACGTATACCTGTGCAAAAATAGCAACACTCTAATGCTCATAAACTACCCGACGGCTCATTACCTTGATATAGGGCTTGTTTCAAAATGTGCACTATGCGTCCACCCACCACTATCTAATTTAGCCCTACAAATGACAAAACCTACCCCATCATAGGCCATGCCATCAGTACCACATCCCACATATGACAGCTCACCTGCCTTCATTGCCAGAGTACTTATATTGGCTTCACATCGAACCTGATATCCATCAGAATGAATGGTCACAGACATACAATTTAATCCCAAAATCTCAACCACCATGTTGCTTCCCAAGCTAGCTCTCACAACTCTCATGCCATCCAAAACCGTTTCACAGACAAAGCCATCATAATTTTCCCTGAAACCATATCCCCAACGGAGATGAGAATTGACCTACCAATACAGTCTGGAGACTAGACCCCCCCCCCCCCAAGCCCTCAATCTCAGCAGCCTTCCTCACCCTAGTGTTCCCATCACTTGATAGTATAATTAGTGTATATGTACATATCTTACTTCAATAATTTGTTTCCAATTATTATTATGTAAATTTTTCAACCCTTTTACATGTCCCTGTTTTATCTTATTCTGAATAATTTTTTTTCCTATGATTAACACTTCCACTAATATTATTGTCGCTCCCTCACCACCTCCAATGGTCAAATGATCAAAACCATTATTCATGTGACTGTATTGACCATGGGCACTTGTGAAAGATCAGTCACAGGTTTCTATTATCTTGAAAAAGTACACAGCCTGAAATATCGTATTTCTTATGTTTGGAGAGTGTTTTTTGTTGCTTCTGCATCCTAGATTAAACACTGGTGAGTGATGGGTATGGTATTTCATTCATTTCCTTATAAAAATCACTTTACAGCATTTTTTCCTACTGCATTGTTGCTGAGATACATAGATGTATCTGGATCTACAGGGAAAACCACCTACTATATTTCCTAAATTGCCTTAACAATAGCAATTAGATCAACTTCATCTGGACTTACTCCCACACACATCACATTCCTCAATATAGACATTGCATTATGGAAGGAATGCCCTTCACACCTCTATCCAAATCTAGTCCACTAATTTATAATTTCTATACTTTGCAGTTGCCATCCCTTCCACATCAAACGTTCCCTTCCTTATTTCTTTGCCATGAGCAGCAGACGATTAACAATCTCTATCAAATTCCTTCAAAACCCTATGACAAACATTCATTTCCTGCTGCTATCCTATGGGTCTTGTACATAAGCTACACTGTCATGCTGCCACCCACCCTTAACCTAACAACTCTCACCCAGCAGATCTAAAAACCAACCATAGGATCACATTCATCACCCAGTTATTGCCTGGTCTCGTTTCGATTAATCAAATCCTGCAATGTGGACATGACTTCCTACATTCCTTACCTTTTAATATATACCTTTCTTCCCAAAATTCTACCCATTGCTTCCTGCGCATTTCAGCAGACCACACAATCTCAAGAACATCTTGGTCCTCAAATACTCCCCTTCAGATTCACCAGAACCATCATATGGATCCTTTCCATGCAACATACCTTGCTGCAAAATTGCAATTTGCATCCGACTGCTATGACTTATTCCAATCCCACTACAGGGGAAACCTTTCCCATCATCGGAAATGCTATTTGCATCACATAGCACCTCATATACCAACTAACCTTCCTCCACTGCTTTACACTGTACGTAGGCCTCACAACTAATCAGCTCTCAATCGGAATAAATGGCCAAAGGCAAATAGTCTACACCTGAAACCTAGTCCAGTTAGCAGCAGCCCACGCCTCTTATTACATCTCAAACAATCTCAGCTACTATTTTCCAATGAGAGCTGTCAGAGTTTCTACAGGATATACTATTGCATCTGCACTCCATACATGGGAACTGGCTTACCAAAATATCTAGGATACCAAACCCACCAAGCCCCAATTTCCTGTAAAACCCTACCATTAAACCAATCCCTTACTAGTTTTTTTTCTGTTTTAATATTTATTCAATTATTGTTCTCTTATTTATCCTTTATTATAATTAAATTTTATATATATATTATTCCACCATTACTAGTGATACTGTTATCATACATTTATCGGCAGTTTACTTTGCATTATTTTACTTCGTGAGCCCTAACACTCCCACCCTGTTCTCCAAAGCCAGAGTAGTAATGCAATAAGCCTTGGTGTATGCATCTTCATTGCCAAATGGCCCATCTTTCTCTGCATCAATAAGGTTTTAAACCAAAATATTTTTAAGGGTGGCATGAATATAAAGCCTACCCTTACCCAACTCATGACCCCAAACAAAATCCTGGATCCGCCACTGGAAATATCTAGATGTTACTGGTGGAACATGTCAAGAAACTCAAAAAATGTGAAATGTCTTAAGCGTCATACATCTATTATACTAACTGAGCAAAGACCCAAAATTATTGTTTTATTGGTCTTGCACTAAGGGCTTGTTTCTGGACCCACATTTAAGTATTTTATTGTTTTCCAGAATTAATTTTGGCACATTTTTGGAAGCCGATTGCCATCTTATTTTTGATTACTGAAACAATGTACTGTAAACAGTAATCATCCATTTTTTATCTTGCCAACTAATGCCTAATAAGAGAGGATGACACTGAAACATGGCCAGACAACTACACACATTGAGCATTGATATTTTTGAGTTTATGTCCCATCATCAACAACAGAGTGAGGTAGCTGCATGTTGGTGGTTGACCGCCCATGTTTCGATGCCATCCTGAATTAAGCAGTGGTAAGTGATGGTTATTCTCCTATCCAAATTATTTATTTGTCCTACTGCCTAGCACCTACTGTTTTCTAACAATCCAAGTAAGATGTAAGTTTGGTTAACTGACAATATATTCCACAATATTATTCACAAATATTTTTCATGTCCATTCTTATTCTCAGTTATAATATTTTGATGCAGCTTTTACCCTTTGACGGCTGTTGACGTGTATACACGTCATGCTGCCTGCTGCCCCCGAGTGCCAATGACGAGTTTAGACGCAGCCGCCGGTTTTCCCCTGAGTGCTGTTGACGAGTTAAGCCGCACCCGCCTGCCGCTACCTGAGTGCTGATGACGAATATAGACGCGCCACTACCTGAGTCGTACAGCAGACTTCACGCCCCATTTTTCAACAGCCTTTTGCAGTTCTGGTCGCTAGCTTATCGTCCGCATGTTTGTCTGTAGGGAGCCTAGGCGTTGCTCTACAGTTCACTATTCAACAGAAATTACATCAGTCTTCTTTGTGTCCTGTATTTTATGAAGAAAATGGCAAGACGTCATGGGTGCATTGAGGAAGAAATCGTGGAGATTCTTACGAGGAGTGACACCGAAGATGAACTACTTGATTTTGATGGAAGTGATAGCTTTTCCACAGAATTGGAAGGCTGTAGTCAGAAACCATACTCGTCAGCAGGGGTGACAATGCAGTCTCACGTTTCAACAAGAGATGTTAGTTGTTCTGAATATGAAGAATCAGAAAGTGATAGGGAAACGCTTACGAAGAAATTACGTCTTAGTGATAAATCTGACTGGAAAGAAAATGATTTTCGTCCAGTTAGACATGCATTTGATAATACGCTGTCGGGACATGTGTGTCAAATAGGGAATGTGCCAAATATTCTGTCAGTTTTCATGTTATTTTTTTTACAGAAGAACTGATGAAATATATAGCTGATGAAAAGAATCAGTTTTAGATAACCACTATGGAGAATATTCCAGAATCAGTGCATTCTTGAATATCAAAGTGGAAAGATACTGAATATGATGAAATTTTTTGTTTCATAGCTATTTGTCTTCTGATGCATCGCGTGAAAAAAACTGAAAATTAGCTAATATTGGACCAGAGATGTTCTTCTAAATACCGCAATTCTTGTTGAACTTATGTCCAGATACCGCTTTTTGTTACTCTGGTGAGGTTTCGTGAGATTTCGCTGAAGCTACTTTAAAAATTCATAATAAATCGAAGAACATGGGTAGCGACCTTAAAATTTGCTCAGTATGTAAGAACCTTTGAATTTTGGCAAATTCTAGCTTCCCTAGTAGTTTTAAAAGATTTTGTAGATCGATTGTAAAGTTACCGACGCTGAACTGAGAAATTTCGAGAAGTATAGTTTTCAACTTAAAAGGAATTTTCCTGTAATCTTGCTCACAGTTATAATTCATCATATAAATCATTTTAAAGTGTAATTATCATATCGGGAAACGTTTAGTTTAAGAGATATTCCCGTTTGTTCAAGTTTTGAAGCACGCGATCAGAATAGTGAAATTCTAAGATTCGCAGTATCTTTAAATCCAGTAAAGCTACAACCGAACTTTTATCACCAGCTGTAGTCAGCACTATCCCCGATATTTTGGCAGTAAAATTAAATAATTCAGCAAAGTCTAATTAGCGATTTTAATTGAGAGAAAATAGTAAGCTTTTTTATTAAAAGAGGTATCAATTTAAATTTTATATCAGCAGATAGCCCTAATTAAGACGATTTCATACATATATGGGTTTTCATCAAAAGTTTAAGCATTTGACCGGTAATTAGGTTTTTGTAAAGTAGATTGTCGCGGATTGTTGTACACGCGCGTAAAAAGTTCTAGAACACTTAGGGATTTTACCTAAACTTGAATGTATCACTACGCGGAGTCTTAAACAGTTAAAACATTAAAATTTATTACTCTAAATTTCTCACGAGACTGCCGTCGGATTTCTAGTAGATAAGTCCGGATACTGTCAAAGTTTAAACATTTTTAATAGTCGGGATCGTCAAATAAATTTCGTACTCTTTGAGCTACGCGGAGGAAAAAGATGTGATACAGTTGCTGACGTCACTGGTTCTCGTGGTTTCGATAAAAGAGCCGGTCTGGGTCTATCCGTGGTCTGTTCCGGTCTGTCTGTTCCTGTCCGCGGTCTGTTCGTGTCTAGCATTATGTTCGTTCGTCTCGGTTGGTCGTAACTTGCCATGCCGGCTAGTTCGAACATGTTGAAACTTTGGTGTCGTGTTATCTCGCAACTTCAATGACTGTTAAAGACTTGTAAATTTATTAAAGGGGTTTGGTCGGTTCAAAATTTCTCTCCACAATCTGTAATCGTCGGTAAAGATAGTTCGATATGCCTGCTCAACTGTAAATGCACTTTTGAACTTTTGACTTTGAACAATAAAACTTTGGATTTTTCTAACAGTGAACTTGTGTGCTTCAGTAGTTTGCTTAAAACCCTTTTCTTAATTTGTGGGTAACAAATTTCGTGGCGACCTAGGCATTTAGTTGAGTCATCCTGGCTACATGGTCAAATCAAATCAAAATTATTTAGCAGATGTACTGAGAATTGTGAGTCTACAAGTGTTTAAGTTAAGGCACTTAGGCGATACTATAACCCCAGTATCGGCCTGGTCCTTACATGGCGACCGTGACAGGACTTGGGTTTTCACCCATTGTTAGGGAGTTCTGTGATCAGTGTTTAAAGGGAAAGTGGTAATTTAAGGCCATAACAAAACAAAATAATATTTAAACAAAGACGTTTATAAAACGAAAGACTTTCCTACATGGAATTGCATAATACAACTGTTTATAAAATACAACAATTTTCATTTCTATATTTAAAATAATACATATTACTATTTCTTTTTCTGAGAACAAATTTGATATTTCTATGCATTAATATGTTGCAATGTACTTTTTGTAATTTGTATTTATAACCACTTATGTTTCTTATTTTGATAATATGTCTGATATTTTGACATTTTGTGATTATTTGTACCACACATGTTAATAATTTTGTGATAATTTCGCATCTTTGCTATTTGGTAATAATTTTTTATAACATTTAATAATTTTTCAGTAATATTAATTCAAAGAGTGAATGAGTTTTTAAACCTTTTGTAGTAATTGAGTGAAAAAGGTTAAAGTTTTTGGTATTGTTAAAAGAATTTTTGAGTATGAATGGTGGAGAGAAAGAACCGAACCGACATGCAATAGTTAATTTCTTTTGGGAATTTAAATTTTTCTTTTATTATTTTCAAGATGTTCAGTTAGTTTTCTTTCGAAAATAACTTCAATCTTCAGGGGGCATGTAAGAACCTTTGAATTTTGGCAAATTCTAGCTTCCCTAGTAGTTTTAAAAGATTTTGTAGATCGATTGTAAAGTTACCGACGCTGAACTGAGAAATTTCGAGAAGTATAGTTTTCAACCTTAAAGGAATTTTCCTGTAATCTTGCTCACAGTTATAATTCATCATATAAATCATTTTAAAGTGTAATTATCATATCGGGAAACGTTTAGTTTAAGAGATATTCCCGTTTGTTCAAGTTTTGAAGCACGCGATCAGAATAGTGAAATTCTAAGATTCGCAGTATCTTTAAATCCAGTAAAGCTACAACCGAACTTTTATCACCAGCTGTAGTCAGCACTATCCCCGATATTTTGGCAGTAAAATTAAATAATTCAGCAAAGTCTAATTAGCGATTTTAATTGAGAGAAAATAGTAAGCTTTTTTATTAAAAGAGGTATCAATTTAAATTTTATATCAGCAGATAGCCCTAATTAAGACGATTTCATACATATATGGGTTTTCATCAAAAGTTTAAGCATTTGACCGGTAATTAGGTTTTTGTAAAGTAGATTGTCGCGGATTGTTGTACACGCGCGTAAAAAGTTCTAGAACACTTAGGGATTTTACCTAAACTTGAATGTATCACTACGCGGAGTCTTAAACAGTTAAAACATTAAAATTTATTACTCTAAATTTCTCACGAGACTGCCGTCGGATTTCTAGTAGATAAGTCCGGATACTGTCAAAGTTTAAACATTTTTTAATAGTCGGGATCGTCAAATAAATTTCGTACTCTTTGAGCTACGCGGAGGAAAAAGATGTGATACAGTTGCTGACGTCACTGGTTCTCGTGGTTTCGATAAAAGAGCCGGTCTGGGTCTATCCGTGGTCTGTTCCGGTCTGTCTGTTCCTGTCCGCGGTCTGTTCGTGTCTAGCATTATGTTCGTTCGTCTCGGTTGGTCGTAACTTGCCATGCCGGCTAGTTCGAACATGTTGAAACTTTGGTGTCGTGTTATCTCGCAACTTCAATGACTGTTAAAGACTTGTAAATTTATTAAAGGGGTTTGGTCGGTTCAAAATTTCTCTCCACAATCTGTAATCGTCGGTAAAGATAGTTCGATATGCCTGCTCAACTGTAAATGCACTTTTGAACTTTTGACTTTGAACAATAAAACTTTGGATTTTTCTAACAGTGAACTTGTGTGCTTCAGTAGTTTGCTTAAACCCTTTTCTTAATTTGTGGGTAACAAATTTCGTGGCGACCTAGGCATTTAGTTGAGTCATCCTGGCTACATGGTCAAATCAAATCAAAATTATTTAGCAGATGTACTGAGAATTGTGAGCTATCAAGTGTTTAAGTTAAGGCACTTAGGCGATACTATAACCCCAGTATCGGCCTATGTCCTTACAAGTAATCATATTGAAATACATAGGATCGTTTAAAGCCACTTTCAGATTGATAGCTTTAATAGCTTAGGAAATATTAGCTAGTTAAATTCTATTTTTGCCGACGAATTTTATTTCACCCTTTTGAAAATGGTAAAAATGGTTTGCTTAGTGTCGAATAAGAGAGAATTCAATTAGAAATAAAATAAAAGTTATTTCAGTTTCGTAGCTGTAAAATTGTAGAAGTTATTAACAAGTTTTGGAATTTTAGAAAATAATTTTTTTTATGGCTTAACTATTAAAGCTACAAATTTTTTTTTATAAGGATCAAAATTAACACTTTTTAATCAACCTGGCAACTTTCAAGGTTTCAGATCAATAGGATATTTTAAGTCATAAGTCTGACAAAATCTTCAAGCTTTAAGGATGACATTTGATCAGATCATGAGACTACTTTCATGGGAAACTGGAAGACAAAGTGTTCCCACGGGTGTTTCTATATATAGCAGCCCTGAGCTTTCGTCGTGTCCAGTCTGTTTGAAGTCATCTGAGCAATACCACGTTCTGTGGTGTGTCATTTTGGTATGATGTAGACACCAGCCAACCTTTCACAAGCCGTTTGAGCAAGCACAATGCTGCTCTGAGGCAGAATTTTATGCCATGTGGCACGGTGGCGTAACATAGTTAAAGGTAGCTAGTCTAAACACTGAATTTTCAGGGCATATAATGAAATTTTATCACCTTCTATGCATTAGTAAGTTTTACTTTGAACAATAGGGTTTGGTCTGTCACAAATGTGTTAATCGAAGCTGCAAATAAAATTCTTTGGAGATGATATTCGATGTCAATTTAGTTTTGTGACTTTGTTTAAAATTGAAGAATATAGTGAACATCTATCAGCATTTATCAGTGACTTTATTGACTGTTACCTTTCCTAATTTGGGGTTTAATCAAATTAGGTGGCGGCCAAGTTAATGTTGCAAAGCACAGACTAAAATTATCCGAGGCAGAATAATGGTTACAGTTGCGACAGAAGGTTTTGCACTAACCCTGGTGTGAACTTCTGTTCTTACATAGATTCACTTTAGTTTTGACGGTGCTGGTTAATGAAATTAATTAATTACTTAAACCTTTAATGTAAACGTCTCGATTTTATTTTAATGTATTGAGAGTTGTGACTTACATTAAACTACAGATTGTCAGAGGTAATGTATATGACAAACAATGAAAACACAAACACCTATAATATAATCAAGTTAATATAGTAAAACTAAGTGAAAAATAAGACAGCAAAACTACAGGACACCAATTACCGCAAACCATACAAGAAAGTGTAGACGAATGCAAGCACTGTGCTTAATGTGATGATTTATGGAGGCATAGATTAAAGATACAGACAGGAAGGTATATAAAACTCTCACATGGCTTCTAATTGTATAGGGTGGGTTAAGAGCTACAAGCAATATCATATTTTGATAATAGTAGTCTGAGGTAGTAAAAGGTATCACAGACTTCACATACTCTAGAAGTAGGACTGGATGTGTTCAGTGGGGCACATCTTATTTTGAGGCTAACATATGAATTATCTTCAGAATTAATTGTACACTGCAGTCGAATACAGTTATCTTTATTTTGTTCAAGTAGTGCCAATGGGAAGGATATCAACAGAGAAATGAGATGCCATACTGACACATTCTTTCTTCTGTTACAATATACAGTCTTCCACTACACAACTTTCTCATTTGCCAAGAAACATTAGAATTTATATACATTATTTAAGTATCCAGACATGATGGCCATAATACATTATTTAATTATTTTTCCATGTGGTTTTCCACAGTAGGGCACTATTAGCAGCATACAAAGGTGGATTAATGTTTTGTCTTCATCATGAGCATTACAAAAATGTTTTAACAGTTAACTCATTGTGCAATAAATTTACTTTTACTGTAGATAAGGAGGTTGGAGGGAAAGACAGGGCAAACCAAGATAAAATTAACAATCTCTTCCACTGTAATCATGCTTTATTACTTAAGAGAAGAATACACCAAATTTATTCAGCAGCAAAATATTTTACCGTTCATTTGTAAATCCATATTGAAAATTGCTTGATACTGTAGCTTAAACCATTATGTCAAATATCATCTTAATCATACTGTTGCAAGTAATATTTCCTTTTATGTATGTTTATTCTAGGTGTGTAAGGGTTTGGGAGAGACTATACTAGCCTTTTCCAACCAAACGTCAACCTCTACTTCACCTGGTTCACCCTGTTTGCACAGATGACTGGCGACTGAAAGGTTCCCGATATAAGTAGTAACCCACTGCTTAATAATGGCCTCCGAAAGGAGGGCAGAAGAGTGGGGGATGGTCCAGGGCACCCTCTTACCCTTGGGTTTGGAAAAGGCCCCTAAAGGCAGATGAATCAGAAATTATCAATGGCATGGCGATGCAGAAGGCAATGGGAAACCACTGCATTAAAGACCCAAAAGGTATCTCCGAGGACATGTAACCCTCTCTAATCACATATATCATGATGGCTTCTTCCTGGGTAAAATATTCCGGAGGTAAAATAGTCCACCAATTGGATCTCTGGGTGGGAACTACTCAGAGAGGTGCCCCAGAATGGATAGAAACATTCTACGAGTTGGAGCGTGGAATGTTAGAAGTCTGAATAGGGCAGGTAGGTTAGAAAACTTAAAAAGGGAGATGGAACAACTTAAGTTAGATGTTGCTGGGATTAGTGAGATTAAATGGAAGGAAGCACAGGATTTCTGGTCTGGGGAATACAGGATAATTAGCACACAAGCTGTCAATGGAATCACTGGTGTAGGATTTGTAATGAATAAGAGAGTAGGGAAACGTGTGAGTTATTATGAACAATTTAGTGACAGGATTATTTTGGTGAGGTAAGAAACTAATCCCACCCCAACCACATTAGTACAAGTGTATATGCCTATGTCACAGGAAGACAACGAAGAAATAGAGAAAATATATGCCAAATTGAAGAAATAATCCAATATGTGAAGGGAGAGGAAAATCTAATAATCATGGGTGATTGGAATGCAATAGTGGAGAAGGAAAAGAGGGGAATACTGTAGGATCTTTTGGTCTAGGAGGAAGCAGGTTGTTAGAACTTTGTGAAAGATATAAGCTAGTCATTGCAAACAAACTGTTTAAGAACCATGCAAGAAAGATACACATCTGGAAATGTCCAGGGGATGCAGGCAGATATCAGCTAGATTATATCATGGTCAAACAGAGAATCAGGAATCAAGTTCTAGACTATAAAGCATACCTAGGAGCAGACATAGACTCTGACCATAATTGGATAGTAATGAAGTACAGGCTAAAATTCAAGCGAATAAGGAAGCAATGTAAGCAGAACAGACTGGAAATGAATAAACTGAAACAATCTAGCACGAGAGAAAAATTTGGAGAAATGGTAGAATTAGGACTAGGTAATTCTGAAAGGAGCTCAACCAAGGATGAATGGAATGCATTAAAGACCGAAATAATGAAAGCTGATAAAGAAACATTACGCTTTAGGGAACAAGCTGCCCGAAAACCTTGGATCACAGAGGAAATTTTGGAGCTGATGGATTAGAGGAGAAGGCACAACAATTCTCATGATGAAGCAGGAAGATAGCAATACAGGCAATTTAGAAATAAAATAAACAGGAAATGGAAAAAAGCAAAAGAAAAATGGCTACAAGAAAAGTGTGAAGAAATAGAAAAGCAAATGGTCATAGCTAAAGCAGATGTAAGAACGTTTTTGAGGGATAATTACATTACCTTTATAGAAGGAAGAGGCTCGGTTGAAGAGATGTGGCTTTGATTCATGCATATAGTCAGGGAAGGAATGGACTTACATATACCGAAAAGGACAATCAGGGATGGGAACGATCCCCCGTGGTATACACGTGAACTTAAACGGTTACTTAAAAAACAAAGGAAGATACATGCACGCTCAAGGACAACGATGTATAGGAGTGATTTAGATAAGTTAGCTGAGACAAGAGAACATGTTATGAATGCGATGCGTGAGGCTTTTAACGACTTTAGATGCAACTCAATTTCTAAGAGTCTCAATGAAAACCCAAAGAAATTTTGGTCATATGTAAAAAAAGTTAGTGGTAGTGACAACAATATGTCAGTTCTACTACAAAACGGTCGGGAAGTTGATGACAGCCGCGAAAAGGCTACCGTATTTAACACCAAATTTAAAAATTCTTTCACTGACGAAAACATGGAAAACATTCCCACTTTTGCACGGCATGTAGAATTTAAGATGGATCCAGTTCAAATTGATAGTGTAGGTATCATAAAGCAATTAAAGCTCCTGAAGTGGGGGAAGGCGCCGGGTCCTGATGGAATTCCAGTAAGAGTATTTTCGGAATACGCGGAAGAAATAGAACCATTTCTATCAGATATATTTCATAAATCTTTAGAAGAAAGAAAAGTACCTTCTGACTGGAAAATAGCGCAGGTGATTCCCATTTTCAAGAAAGGTGATCGGAGACATCCTAGGAATTATCGACCCATATCTCTAACATCTGTCTGCAGTAGAATTCTGGAGCATGTCATATGCTCTAACGTTATGAAGTTTCTGGATGAAAACGAGTTACTTACAGCAAACCAACATGGATTTCATAAGAACCGTTCATGTGAAACGCAACTGGCTCTATTTTCGCATGACGTAATGAAGGTTATCGATGCAGGATCACAAGTTGATGCTATTTTCTTGGATTTCCAGAAGGCTTTTGACTCTGTACCACATAACTGCCTTTTGGCGAAGATTCGAGCGTACGGTATATCTTATCAGATCTGCGAATGGATACACGATTTTCTAACTGGTCGGTCGCAGTATGTCGTTGTTGACGGGGAAGCCTCTTCAAAGCTAGATGTTACTTCGGATGTTCCTCAAGGAAGTGTAATAGGACCACTTCTTTTCTTAATTTTTATAAACGATCTCGGTGACAACGTTAATTGCAGGATGCGATTTTTTGCTGATGATGCACTTATTTATAGGGAAGTGGGGTGCTCTGACGATTGCTTAGAAATACAGCGCGATCTGGATGTTATTTCGGAATGGTGCCGTAAATGGCAGCTTACACTTAACTGTAAAAAGTGCAAGGCAATGCAAACAAGTAATAAAAAGACCCCGTTCGCTCACGAGTACAAAGTTAACAATTCAGTTGTTGACACGGTCGATTCCCTAAAGTATCTAGGCGTAACAGTACAAAGCAACATGAAATGGGACTTGCACATAACTTCAGTTGTAGGCAAAGCTAATTCAAAACTATGTTTTATAGGTCGTATTTTGAGAAGCTGCAATGCTCATACAAAGAAAATAGCGTACATAACACTAGTGCGTCCGCATTTGGAATACTGTTGTGCAATTTGGGATCCGTATCGCAAGGGATTGATTTACACGTTAGAGAAAGTACAGAGGAGAGCCGCTCGATTCGTGACCGCTAGTCACAGTCCTTATGTAAGTGTCACAGAGCTGATACGTGGGTTAGGCTGGGATTGTTTGGCGGACAGACGACGTCGTTTTCGTTTAAATTTGTTGGAGAATATGCGAAAATCTCTAATTTACGAGTGCAACGAAATACTTCTTCCGCCAACCTATTTAGGTCGCAATGACAGGAGGGATAAGATTCGAGAGATAAGATGCCGTACTGATACATTTATATATTCTTTCTTTCCTTGGAATACTCTAAAATAAGATTGGTGCTTAGCACCCTCTGCCACCCACAGTAATTGTGAATTGCATAGTATAGATGTAAATGTAGATGTTGCAAACAGGAAGATCAATCAGAATTTTGGATAAATGAAGAAAAGTGGTGTAAACATTAAAGCTGCCGATGGGAAACCACTTTTAAGCTCAGATGACAGAGCTAACCGATGGAAGGAATACATTGAAAAACTTTATGATGGGGACAACTTGAACAATAGTTTAATGGAAGAGAAAGGTGATGTCAACATTTATGATTTAGGAGATCCTGTTTTGAGGGCAGAATTTAATAGAGCTTTGAAAGACTTGAAAGCAAATAAGAAAGTTGGAATTGATGAAATCCCTGCAGAACTTCTTAAATCCCCAGGAGAAGAAGGAATCGAAAGATTATTGAAGCTGATATTAAAAAGTTATGAAAAAGGAGAAATTCTAACTGTTTTAATGAAAATATCA
Source organism: Vandiemenella viatica (assembly GCA_031002005.1). Classification (NCBI taxonomy): domain Eukaryota; kingdom Metazoa; phylum Arthropoda; class Insecta; order Orthoptera; family Morabidae; genus Vandiemenella; species Vandiemenella viatica. The sequence goes on from CM061921.1 coordinate 27,461,760, forward strand.
TTTTAACACTTCCGAAGGCAGCACAAGCTGACAAATGTGAGAATTATGGCACCATTAGTCTAACATGACATGCTTCAAAATTACTGACCAGAATAATATTCAGAAGAATGGAAAGGGTAGTAGAAGAGATAGCAGGTGAAGATCAGTTTGGGTTTAGGAAAAATTGTGGTACAAGGGAAGCAATACTGGCTTTAAGATTAATACCTGAATGACGGATCAAGAAAAACAAAGACAATTTTTTTGGCGTTTTTTGATTTAGAAAAAGCTTTTACTAATGTTAGGTGGGACAAGATGTTCAAAATTTTAAAGATTTCATGTCTTAAATATCGAGATAGAAGAATATTTTATAAATTATATAAGAATCAAGTAGCTATAATAAAAGGAGAGAACCATGAGAGACATGCATCAGTTAAAAAGTGTTTGAGACAAGGTTGTAGTCTATCCCCGTTAATATTCAACGTGTATGTCGAAGAAACAATAAAGTGGCATAAGTGTTCAGGCAGAAAAAATCAGTATGCTATGATTTGCTGATGACATTGTCTTGTTAGCAGAATGGGCTGAGGATATTGGGAAGTTACTTAACAGCATGAAAAAAATACTGAAGGAAGATTTTGGCCTGAATATAAATCAAAGCAAGACTAAAGTAATGAAATGTAGCAGAAATGATACCAATACTAGTAGATTAAATATAAAAATAGGATCGAATTCAATTGGAGAAGTAGGTGTATTGTGTTATTAAATTACAATCGATGGCCAAAGCAGGAATGATGTTAAAAGCAGAATAGCACTAGCAAAAGGAGCCTTCATGAAAAAGAGAAGTCTTTTAGTTTCAAATATTGATCTAGGAATTAGAGAAAAACTTTTTAAAACTCTATGTGTGGAGCACAGCACTTTATGGTAGCGAAACATGGACTTTAGGAATACCTGAAAGAAGGAAAATTGAAGCACTTGAAATGTGGTGCTACAGAAGAATGCTGAAAATTAAGTGGACAGACAAAGTAAGAAATGAACGAGTTTTGGAAATGATGGATGAGGAAAGAAGTTTGTGGAAGAAGCTTACAGAAAGAAGAGACAGGCTGATGGGACATATTTGGAGACATGCTGGATTGGTTAATTTGCTCGTGGAGGGAACAGTCAAAGGTAAAAACTGTAGAGGAAGACAGAGATTAGAATATATGAAGCAGATAATTGAGGTTGTGGGTTGTAAGTGATATGTAGACATGAAGAGGTTGGCTAAAGATAGGAAGGGATGGAGGAGTTCATCAAACCAGTCGAAAGACTGATGGACAGCAAAAAAATACCTGGTGTACATTCTGTTGATCATGATTTAGGCATCTTCATTTACCTGCCCTGCTTGTAAATGACAATAATATCAAAAACTTCTTTTACACCAGGAGCCAAAAAATATATCAACTGCTAATTATGGAATTGTGCTTAGCAGTCTTTGTAATGTCTTCCATTAGAAACTTAAAAGTCTTTAAAACACGGGATTTAAGGGAGGGGTAATTCGTTGAAAAGAGCTTTTGGAAGAGTGAGATCTAAAAAAAAAAAATTCTCAAAAAATTGCAAGGGCGATTTCTAGGGTGGGTCTCATGGACCAGATCTCACCAGAGAGGGGGTGAGGGGGGTCCAGAAATCCGGAAAAACACCTCATGTAATTTATGGATGACCCCTAATGCAATTTATTTTTTGTGAATTCTGTGGCCTGGTTCTTTTGTCATAATTATATCATATTTTTACCCCTTTTTTGGCAGATATTGATAACAGTGGCTGTGGTAAAGTAGGAGTCAAGTACAACAGTCTACATTGGAAGGAGCAGCTGGCATGGCAAGGATCCCATAAATTATTTCTGTTGTAAATCCCCCTCTTTCTCAACTAATACAAAGTCTACAGTCATGATTAATATATCAGGTGTCAGGTAACCTAAAAAATTTTGTAACTGCATGACAAAATTTGTTCTCAGAACCACGAGTTATATTGAATAGAATTGCATATAATTTTTAAAGTCAGTTACCAAGTTAATTCAAGATAGAAAATCAGATTTTTTACAGTTTCAAGATAGTATTTTCTGTTGCATTTGCCTTAAGCATTCACCCGGAGCAATATTTATAAAAATTCATAATTAATCGAAGAAAGTAGTTTGAGACTTCAAATTTGTTCAGTAATCGTTTTTGATGTACATAGAATTGTTTAAAGCTACTGTCAGATTGATAGCTTCAATAACTTCTGAAATATTAATTTGTTAGATTCTTTTTTTGGTTTGCGAATTTTATTTCACCTTTTGATAATAGTAAACATGCCTTGAGGGATATCAAATGAAAGAGCAGCCCTTTACCAGTAAAATAAAATTTATTTCAGTTTTGTAACAACAAAATTACAAAAGTTGTTAATAGGCCTTGAGAATCGCATTAAAATAAAAAAATTTTATGGCAAAACCATTAAAGCTACAAAATGTTTCATAAGGATAACATTTAACGTTTTTTGGAAGATCTTGTTATTCTAAAAATATCAGAACAATAGGAATAGTTTTAGTCCCCAAGGTCAAGAAATCTGAAGAAATCTCAGGCTTGGGAACTGACAGCTGATCAGATTATCAGACTGTTCTCTTGAGAAAGCAGAAGTCTTTGTGTTCCCATGAACATTTTCTATAAATATTGGCCCAGATTTTCCTCGTCCTCCCGCATTCGGCCAGCAAGTTTCTTTTTGAGCACTACTGTGTTACCATGTTGGCACAATTTAGGTTCACTCAGTCGGCCAGTCAGATTTAGTGAGAGCACAACTGTGTTGTTTTGTGTCGTGATGTAGGCTCGCTGAATTTTCAAGTTTCAGTTAGAAAGTAACTATGTAGTTTTGAAGCAGCATTTTACGCCATGTGATGTGTTGGCATAACTTAAGTGTCGGGAGTTGTTAGCGGATATGTTGAACATTAGAAGTATGTGACGAACTTTGAAATGCTTCCATGTGATAGTTAGTTGAACTTTGAACAATGGGGTTTGATCTGGCTTGAATCGGTTAGTCGAATTTGTAACTTTGTCTTTGGAAAATTTGTCTGATTCCAGTTCAGTATTTGGCTTTGTTAAAGTTTGAAGAATATAATGATTATTTATCAGTAATAAACTTGTGAATGTTATTATCTATACCCATTACTTAGTTTGGGGTTTATTAAACAAAGTGGCGACCAATTTAATATAGCAAAGCAAGAGCTGAAATTATCCATGGTTATCAGCGGTCATAGTTGAGAGAGAAGGTTTTTGCAGAATCTAGTTTCTCACACAGGGTATAGGATGTTTTTACTACCCACTGACACAGAAACATCAGGCTATGTTAAAAAAAAAAAATAATTAGTTTAAACTTTATGTTAAAAGCAGGAGGCTGGGACACAATTTACCTCATTGCTATGCATGTGTGCATGAGAGACAACCTGTCATGCACAACAGCCACTCTGACAGTGGCAACTTCAAGGGATAGCTGGAGTTGCAAAAGGGAATTAACCTTTGAAATGACTATTAATTGGCCTCGGAGAGTAATGCTTTATATAGCTGGATTTGCCAAATGTTGTATTTATTCACTGACAGCTTTACAGTCTTTTCAAACAACAGTTCTGCATCAGTTACAGAAAATGATATAGAAGAAGTTCAAGATGATTGAATTCTGACATCAAATATTGTTTACCAAATGATATTGTAAATACTTTCACTTAGTAAATCCTCTTTTACACTCCACTGAGTATTTAATTTCAACAGCCCAATGAAACCTCAACCAAATTTTTTTAGGGTTGGAGGTAGTGGAGGCTGATATGTTAAAGTTTGCACAGGCTTACTTATGAGAATTTCATAGTGAAATGAAGAGTAACGATATTTGTATTACAAAAATGAACCTTTTCATGGCTTTTTGGTGGCACCACCAAATAAACTGTTACTATGCCAGTGCATTGGCATTTTATGGAAACAAGGGCAAAGAGTCATTCCCTCAAAACATCACATGAAAGTGTCATTTAACGAATCTGGAAGCCCCAGAGAATTTTATTAATATTTGTATTTTCTTCATATCACTCTCCCTGGAACAACTAATGGCTCATCCTACCTGTTTTCAAAATTAATGTACTTTACCAAGTTGACAATAATGTTGGTTGATACTACACCTGATCCCACTTCTTGTACTGTTGTAGTAAAATATGATTAATCTTAGATCTGTGGCCTGTAGGAGAAGTGGTAACAATTTTAGTTTCATTTTGCCTCGAACACACAAATTCATCATATTTAATTTTCACATGAACATGTTAAATTGTCATTCTCTTGTTTGTATGTTGTTGTTGTTGTTGTTGTTGGGGCTTCAGGGTGCATCAATGTCAGGGTTATTAGCACCCTCTTGTTTGTAGGTAAGAACCGAGCAAAGTGGCCAAGCTAAGGTTTCATGATGTTTTAAGTTAACTTATAATAAAACCTATAGTCACCAAAATTAGTAGTTACATACTTCAACTGTCCTCACACACACTAGAATTTTTTAGTTACATTTGGATTAAGTTTAGTACCTAAAATAATTAATTTTTATAAAAGTGGCCACTTAACTTAAAAATCAGAAATAAGTGATTAAAAATGCTCCACACTTACAAAAAACTGTACTTATTTAAGGCAACTTATGTAACATGGGAATCAAAAGTGAAGTTGATATTAACTGCAAATGAAACAGAAGTTGTTTTCTTCAGCTGCAACAAAGAGTTTGTGAGTCTAAATGGAACACTCTTGTCACTGGATCCATTGTTCTTTTGATCTTAAAGCTGAAACAGTTTTGTTATAGTAGAAGCAATCAATCAACGTTATCATCAAATAATCTTCTTCTTGGATTAGATTTCCTGCACTTGGTGGTTTGTTTCTATCATTGGTTTCCTTCTTGTTTCTGTCTTTTTCTTATCCTTCTTTTTTTAATTTTTTTAGCTTTTAGCAGCTTCAGGTTCATTTTTGTATGGACTTAATATCACCAGCTGAGCAACACTGTTTTGGCAATTGCTTTTGCATTTTCCTACTGTTCTTGCATGAGGGACTGGAAAAATGTCTTATGGACTCACAGAAGGAAGTTTCTAGTCGTTGAAATACCACCTCAACATCAACTTTCTAATAAAAAAATTTCAAACAGAAAACTTCATTGATTTTTTAAATTATTATTCTTATTATTAATACACTAACTTCAGATACAAATGAAAATAAAGCATCTATTTAAAGTACTGTATATGGGGAATGTTAATAATCTGAAAGGAACGAATGGTGCTCAATGGGCAAAGTGACCACTGCCACCAGCAGCTTGGCCATTTCGCCATGACTGACGCCATTAGAGAAATGTAATTCTACCTTGTCAATGTTACAAACCATGCAATCACCATATTGGGGATTTGTAGCCAAAACACCACTCTTGAAAATGAATTTCGCTCAGAAGTGAGTTATCATCTGATTTATTAGTAATAAAGACATAAAGTGAGCACTTAACAAACATCAGAGTGATTAAAAACGACAAATATTCTAATAACTTTGAGAGATGACAAGCTAACCGGATCGGGCTTCTCAAGGTAACTAAAGAACATTGAGTGGATGATTTTCCAGCATCATAACTCCATCCCTTGCCCCCAAAACTCCCTTGGCAACTTTGCCTGCAATAGCCACTTTGCTCAGCTCTCCCCACTAAGTTTCAGAACCAACCACACTGTTATTAATTTCAAAGAGTTCACTTTCCATCTTTGGTGGTTAACTGTTCTTCTGCCATACTGTATAGATTAAGTAATTTAAAGAATTTTTTTGCTTATGATTTCACACCTCATTGAAATCAAGATCATTAGAGGCAATAAAGGACTGGGTACAAAGAATGGGAAGGAATTTGGAAATGGGCTTAAAGGAATCATCCCACCATAAACATGGAGTGACTTCAGGAAATCATGAAAACTGAAATATGGATGGTTAGATGGGGATTCGAACCGGTGTCCTCCCAAATGCAAGGCCCAAACATTATTGTTCACACAACATGCTTGCTTTAAAGATCTTGCATAAAGGAACACCTAACAGAAACACCAATTAAAAATCATATTACGATTTAGGTACGAAGGTGAGGTGTTAATAAAATGTTATAAAACTGGTTTGTATTTGACCTATGTGGTTTTTAATTAAGCTGGAAGCTATATTTGCATTATTAAGAAGACATTTGCAGTTTTTTTTTTAATTTCAGCTATAATATTATTATCATCATTATTGAATGTTTCCTCTTTTTTGTGTGTATCCAGCACATCCTCTTTATGGGGCAATGCTTATTTTTAAATGAGGCTATGCATAGTGTCAGCTTGTGCAGTTTTGACTGAGGAGCAGATGTGATTCCATCTGACCATGAAACATGTAACTTGCACTTTGTTTGATAAGTGTATTCTTGTTTGTAAAATGTATAGTTTATGAGGCAGAGATTGAGGACTGTCCCAACATTTGGCAAGGTGACTGCAGAAAACTTCCTAGTAACTGCAATCAGGATGACCAGTATGTTGGACCTGGAATTTGATCCTTAGACCCCTTGTACCTCACCAATCCAGTTTATTGGCACCTTAATGCACACAGCCACACTGGCTAATGAATTTCAGCTATAATTTTATAATAAGAACAGAAGACAACCTATATTCCCATATAATCTGAGGGGCTCTTAAGCTGTTTCAGATTTTTGTTATCTGATTTTGACAGAATCTATACAAATACTTACTGTGAGAAGTCAGGAAACATAAGAGAAAAGTCAAAACTCAATTTCATTGCCAAATAACTATTAGAATTTTAAATCCTTAAGCAGTCTTTCCATATTAAAAGTATGTAGTGCTAAATAGAAGATAACAGCTAACAGCTTCAACGTTGGAAAAATATGACTGGAATAATTTAAAGACATATATGATACAGGCAATATTGGCATACCAACACAGGGCAGAGAATAAAAGGACAATAAAGAACTGCATCCCCTCAGTATTTAATTTAATTGCACATGCCCTGGTTGCAATTTCCCCACAAACCTATTTTCCAATTTAATTTTTATAAGCATCCTACTACTATTCCCACCTACAAATTTTAATTTTAAATTCATTCAGCATTTCTGGTTACTTATTCAGCATCTAATTCATTAATTTATTCCTAAAAAAGAAAATTATCCATATCCCTTATGTCTATATCAAAAGCCAGCTTGTAGTCATGATCATCTCTTCCCTTACCATGTAATACTACTAATTCCTCCACCAACATTCATCCAAGCCTCATCCCCAATGTAAACCATTTGCATTCCCAGCACTCTTTTCACTGGCCTCCAGTCTCCCAACCCAGTGACTCTGAACTCATGTCCTTTATCATATCAGTTACTGATTGTGTTCTGCAGTAATCTCCACAAACAAATCTTGTTGCGCACCTTTGCATCCCCTTCAACTCCTGTATTTGATACCCAAAAATATAGGTACCACACTACACCACCATAGTTACGTAATGATCTGAGCAAGAGTTTGTGTTTTTGCTATGCAAAAAAATAAAAGATGTTAACATTTTCTACAATCATTTGTATAAATTTAAAAGTAAATTGCCGAACACATGGTATGCATAAAAAATGGGTATATATATATCAGCTTTGGTTCACCTTAGTTATAAAATTTAATAAAAGCTTAATATGTGTTCTATCGCTGTACCTTATTTAAGGAAATAAACAATTTTGCTTAGCCTCAAGGCTTATTTAATGCACCACAAAACTAAGTATTGTTGATAACAGATTAATGTGAAAATCTAAAAACCTTGAGGGTATATCATATCCAAAAGAATCTTAATTTAATAGAATATTCATTTAAAATCACTGTTAAGTGTCATCAATCTGATTTTTTTAAGCAATGTGGTTGGAAAATTACAAGGGACAGGGGCCCACTGTTACTCATTTTGGGAGTTCATATCTAGTGAAATAAATAACCAAATGGAAATGCCCCAAAACAACACTGATTGCATTCCCTAATACACTTTCAATGATATCACACTCTGTTACATGGATTGGGGTGGATCTGTTTCATAGTCAGTAACATTTGATCACAAGTAAAGTAAATGTATTGAAATCATAGGCCATGAGATATGGATGGACAGATGTAATGAAATTATAAGGCTTCCATTTTTAATATTTTGGCTGTTGAACCCTAAAATGGAAATGCATATGGAGAAATGTGCATGGGTACTGGCAGTGTTAGAAGGTGGGTGAAATTTCGAAAATAGAAATATGAACATCCAAAATTAGCCTAATAGCCATAACCTTTGATAAACCACTTCCAAGCACAATGTGCAAAGGGTCGACATCATTAAAGAAGGTTAATGAAACTACAGAGCAGTGTAGTATGTGATTCTAAGATTAAAACTTAACTTAGTCCACAACCCGAAGGTTGGTTGGATCCTCCCGAAGGAGGCATACTAAGCCATTGTGTCAGAGGTAGAACGGCCAGTTCCTTTCCTCTGGGACCTACAGTTTAACGTGGAATCCGAACCACGGAGCGTTCTGGCATAGGTCATATGATTAAACACAACTCTCAAAATTCCTGCGCCTGCCGGGATTCGTGCCCGGGGCAGCAGTAGCAAAAGTTTTGAAAGCAAGCGCCTTCAAGCTATCAAAAAATTAAGAGTGTGGTTTTCTGGTGAGTGGTAAGTGATGAAAGCTCGTCTGTCATTAAGATCCTCAAACAAAACAGCAGAGTATGAAATTACGCCTTTAAATTCACTGACAAACAATGACAATACAGTCTGCTGGCGTAGTTAATGCCACTATCTTATGAGATATTGAGGAGTGCATGGCACCTGAATTCCTCAAAAACACTTTGTAAATAACAAAGTTTAGAGAAAATAATCCATCACCACAAAAGCTAAAGGCTGGAGAGCTGTGACCAACATGCAAAACATGAGGTGAACACAGCTGTACAGTATTTTGGTTTATAACCCTTTTCGTGCAGAAAAGAGTGGGCTATTGGGCAAGGAAGTTGTGCACACATCAATGTTTACCAGTTATGCAGTAAGCCTTGGTGTGCACCTCTCTACATGAACCTGGTTTTAAACCAAAATATTGTACAACTGTGTTCATCACAGCACTCCAGCCTTCAACTTTGTGGTGAGTAATGGGTTATTTTCCTTGGCTGTTGTTATTTATATTCACTAAAAGCCATTTCATTTCCCTTAGTATCACTAAAATCACTTTGCAAAGATAATTCTGCAATAATGCACAGTCTCACTGCTTTATTTTTAATTAAGAGAAAACTTAATAGGAAGCTCTTCATCATACTCCTCAAAATTGCTTCATATGACTGTCAGCTTTTAAGAATTTTCGGAGGAACAAATATGTGACAAATCCTGAGAGATGATGAATGGTATATGAAATGCAGTGTGTCACTATTTGCAGTAATCTTGAATTAAATTTTCTAGGTGGCAGAACAGTGGAAGAAATGTGTGCCAAGAAATGTAGAAAAGTCTACAGATTAAGATAATTTATTCAGTTAGGCTGCAATAATAAATTCATACTTACTAAAAAAATTTGGCTCACTAATCTCAGTAGGAGCCTGACAATTTATTTAGTAATAAATGAACATCAGGTTGAAAAACATAGTACAGGGGTAAAGTGAAAAGTTCTTGGGGAGAGAGTATTGCTTTATTTTGTGATGCTGGTACAGGTATAACAAGAGTTAATGTCAAGTTTAAACTTGGTATGTTTAGTAGTTTTCTTTGTATGACACTGTATGTGTGTATCTTATTGAAACTGATGAACTTAAATGTTATGCTGTCATAAAATTCTTCATTTTGGAATGTTTATAAATAATGGAAATTCATCCAAAGATAATAAAGATATGTGCTCCTTCATTTTCATCAGTGAAGATGTGGAAACTGAATTTAAACATAGTGGTATGTCTCTTAAAGATGACCCATGTGAAATGTGAACCAAAACTGCAACAAAAGGTGAAAACATGAATAAGGGTGGCAATATAGTATTGGATGATCAATAATTAAATGTACATGTCACAGCTGAGGCCATAATCATACCTGAAGAAAGGATACAGCAAATTTTGCATCACAATTTAAATATGAGAAAGCTTTGTGCAAAGATGGGTGACACACTTTTTTTTTCTTTTTTTTCCGCCCCAACCGAAAACAAATTTCTCAACAAAGGATTCTACCAGTTTTGTGAGCTTATTTGTAACTACGGATCAGACGTGTGTTTGCCACTGCAGTCCAGAAATGAAAAGCAATTACACTAATGGGTGGAAGCCCAAAAATTAAAGTCAACTCCATCTGCCAGAAACATCATGGCCAGTGGGATGCAAAATGGATGGACTCTTCTTATTGATTACTTTGGAAATGGTAAAACATTAAATGGATTAACTGGATGAAAAAAATTCATGATAACAAGACTTGGATTACAAAAGAATAAACAAATTTAATCTTTCATCAGACAAAGCAGCTGCCCATACAGGTGCTTCCACAATGGAAAAACTAAGGGATCGGAAGTGTGAATTGCTGAATCATCCAATGAAAATATATTGAGTCAAATGAAGAGATGATAGGAGCTGAAGAAGGTATTTTTCAGACCTTTCAGAATTGCGCTTCAGTGGTGGAATCCATTCATTATAGAAATGTTGAACAAGGTGCAGATTCTAAATGGTGACTACATAGAAAATTAATGGTATTTTTAGCTAAAAAAACATCCACTTTCACTGTCTTGTGCTTGTTCTACACAGACAGAACTTGTTCAATATTGGCCGGCTAGTTTGAAAATAAAATATATCAAATTCCTGTATCCAGATATAGGTACTAAAACACCAGAAAAAGCCTGTATTGTGGCATCTGGCTGGACAAATAAGGTCCAGCAGTGTCATCCATTAATTGGGTATGGTTGCAATCTGAAGGGTGTTTGTAAGCAAATGACAATATCAAGAATGTCTATGATGCTGGCACCACTTTATTAACGGGATAATCCAGTGAGCATTGACATCTGCAGTGAATAACCTCATGTGTTTTGCTGCACAACTGTCAGATGGTCACAGAAAGACCATGTTTGCACCAAATGCTAAGAATTATTTTTAGCAATTACTGCTAAATGATGAAATGCAACCAAAACTAGAAGTCATTCAACCCATTCATAATTCCACCAATCTTCAGTTAAAGGCTGCATGACTGTTTTGAGCAGGACTATCAGTGAACTGGTTTGAAATTACTCTGGCCAATTTCAAGATCATTTTATGACTAAAAAGCCTTACAGTGTAAAGTGTGGTGGCTGAAAACACTTTGGTACTCATAACTAATGGTTGAAGAGTCCATCTGTTGGAAAGTCCTAAAATCAGTTGATGCATTTTCTTTCATATATACCCCAATCTAATTTTTCCAATTTTCAATATATATATATATATATATGGTGTTACAAAAAGGTACGGCCAAACTTTCAGGAAACATTCCTCACACACAAACAAAGAAAATATGTTATGTGGACATGTGTCCGGAAAAGCTTACTTTCCATGTTAGAGCTCATTTTATTACTTCTCTTCAAATCACATTAAACATGGAACGGAAACACACAGCAACAGAATGTACCAGCGTGACTTCAAACACTTTGTTACAGGAAATGTTCAAAATGTCCTCCGTTAGCGAGGATACATGCATCCACCCTCCGTCGCATGGAATCCCTGATGCGCTGATGCAGCCCTAGAGAATGGCAATTGGGCCAAATGGCGGTGAATCGAGGAAGTACAGTACATACTAACGAAACTAAAATGAGCTCTAACATGGAAAGTAAGCGTTTCCGGACACATGTCCACATAACATATTTTCTTTGTTTGTGTGTGAGGAATGTTTCCTGAAAGTTTGGCCGTACCTTTTTGTAACACCCTGTATATATATATCGAAGCTGCAACAATGAGAAACTATCTACAAGATACACTACACCACCTATCAGATGTAATTATTTCTTTCTTTTGCTTTTCTTAGTGTCTTTCACCTTGTTAACACTGAGGTAATTAAAAGTGGTAGAAGATTGGTGACAAGGAATGGGAATGAATTCGGTCAAGGTAATTACAGCGTTTGCCTGGAGTGAAACCAAGGAAAAATGAGATCTGGATGGCTGGACAGGGAATCGAAGCTGCGTCCTCCTGAATGTGAAGGCCGAGCCACACCACTCACCCACAATGCTTATTTGGTATATATAGGATGAGATTGAGTGCCGTATTCACAACCTGTACCAATGCAAAATACCCAATAACTACATGAGAAGAGTCAAGCTCCACGGACATATCATCTCAGATTCACTGAAAGACATATGGTGAGCTGTGGGAGCAAAAGAAGGAAGTTTACAAATGCAAAAGTAATTTCAATTACTTACTGTCATCATAATATAGCAAATCTTCATCTCTTTGGATGTATTTAATATACTTTAAATGTAGTGTAATACCATGATGACATAACGGTACTATTTTAAATAGGAAGGCAGGAAGGCTGTGCAATACAATCCATACACAAAGTCATACATTAAATTTTTTTACACAGACACTCACAGGATTAAAATATTATTTTGTATTAAGTATCTTCATGTCAACTATTTATAAATCACTTTTATAAAAGAATAGTTCCATCTGAAGTATGCTCAGTGGTTTGGATTCCATGTTAAATTGTAGCTAAGACATGGTGGTGATGTACAATTTGGTAACTTGAAAATCTGTTGTCCAGTCACCAAGACCAGAAGAATTTATCTTTATGATTTCTCTTTGACTTTATAAACAATTCTGGTACTCTAAAATTGTAGGCCAACATGAACTCACTGCGCCATCAGCGATTAAGGCTGCTAATATGATAAATTTGTAGAATTTCTTGAAACATTATAAAGAACTGGGACTGGGTATACAATACTCCAACATAAATCTTTCTTACTCATTTGTTAGAAATAAATTCTACTGGTACTGCTATGCAACTGAGGATTCTGTAGTAGTAGAAAGCACAAGACATTCCAAACAGTGTGACTGAAATGGAATCCTACGAAATGACTAATTTTGTAAAATAATATATATATATATATATATATATATATATATATATTAACTGTGCAGGTAACAATTTAAGGAAATTTAAAAGACTCCATAAGCTACCAATAATGCATTTATATGAGTATTATTGACAACTTTTTATGAAAATGTGATTTTTCTGAGTTTAAGCTCTCCAATAAGCCAGAAAAAAGTATTTATTTAAGTAAATTTGGTTTTTCAAAAAAATTGTGGTGGCAGTAACAATAACATTTGACAGTTTGTTGATTTACTAACTGAGCAGAAAATGCCTTGTATTAATTTAAATAAGACCTCAGAACACTTTTACTTCTCCTGATATCGTATTATAGAGTAATATTCCTAAAAATTAAATTCTTTTTGGGTAAGCTATAAACCTCACAGAAGGTATCTGGATGTTTCACTGTTCTCTAGTTTACAGTGCCATTTTTGACTTGTTTGGCATTTCTTAGGCAATATTCCCTGGTGAAAAGTACTACTTCAAAAAAAGTAAAGGCATAGAATGTTTAAACTGTTCTACATGACTGAACTACTTTCAGTTGGTTGTAATATTAAAATCACGACAGTAGAAACATAATTGTATAACAATGAAATGTATTAAAGTTACTGGAGCATCATACTACAGACTGAAATTTAGTAATATTTGACAACTGTTGATAATAACAATAGAATTTAATTCCACTTATAGTTAAACATGATATGAGTCAACGAGAGAGTTATAATGATTGTAAAATTCTAGACATTGCGAAAATGTCAGAAAAATATTGGAGAGTAGCTAATCTTAAACAATTGCTCCAAAGCCAACATAATTTTCTGAAATCAGGAACTAAGTATTTTGCACATGGCAAAAGTATATAATGTGATATAATTTAATGTAATGCAACAAGCAATGTGATAGAAAATACTTTTTTCTTGTGGCTTCATGTTTCATTGATGTCGAAGTAATCAGAGGTGGGAAACATTCAATAATGTATCGTTATTAAGCTAATCAAGATAATAAAGAAAGACAGAAGAATTAATCACAATTATAAGTAACTCTTTGTAGCAGAATGTTTTAGGATATTGGTGCCATAAGATGTTTAATGCCTAGGAAAACAAAGTAGAATAAACCAGTAGAGCTGTGGTTCATATGTCTTATAACACTACTGGTATAACTGTGAGTATGCAATCATTGTTTCTTTGGCTAATGCCACCACCTATTTAGCCCAGCATCATGTTGTTTACAAAAAGATTCTAATGGTCAAGACTTTATGATTACATCAAAATTCTGAGTATACAATAATAAGTTTTCTAGGTTAATTTTTTTTTTTTTTTTTTTTTTTTTTTTTTTTTTTTTTTTTTTTAGGTTTTAGGGCGCGTCGTTCTAGGTTAAGTAGTTCAGTCATTAATATAGGTCTGCCACTGGTTGGAAAATACTTCAATCCCCAGAGCAATCACCCAATGCAGTTTCCACATGGGCCTCTCATATAAGTCAAGCTTATGTCAGAGCTATGAGCTGTCAATGCACCATCCAGTCACACAAATTAGTGTAATTTGTGATCCAAAACAAAGGAATTGGTACAGTAAAAACTGTGGGAACCATTGTCCTCACCATCATGTTCTTGAGCAGCCTCCAACAACAGACTGGGTTTGCTAGGAACAGCCTCTCCAATGCTTCCTGTCCATCGACCATCTCTCTTCTTCCAATGTCAGCCAATTTCTTCCTCTTTCTTTAACACACTTTTTGACACCTTTCCCCCCATCTGTCCCTCAGTCTTCTTCTTTTTCAGCATCTTCCTTGGTATCTTCTCTTCTCTTATTCTCTTCACACGACTATACCAATATAACCTTGATTTCTCTTTTCTTTGTTGTTGATTTTCTCATTCTGTCCCTTCTTGTTACTTCTATTTTTTTTTTTTTTTTTTTTTTTTATTGGAGTTTTAGGGCGCGTCGACGACGGGGTCATTAGCGCCTTGTTACTTCTACTCTATTCCTCTGAAATTTCATTTCCGTAGCTTGTAATCTCCTTTTGTTTCTGTCCTTCGTTACCCATGTTTCCAACCCATATTTCAATTGGCACAAAGTAGGTTTTATAGATTGCTTCCTTACGTTCTTGCAGCACATCCCTACTCCATACCATACCTCAAAGACATTTTAAAAAATCTATCTGCACAGCTTTCTCTTTCATTTATCTCCATCTTGTTTCCACAATTTTCTTCAATCCAGCTTCCCAAATATTTGAAATATTCCTCTTTATTCAAATGCTCTCCTCCAAGTGTCCAAATCCGTGTCTATCCTACTCTTCTTTACTGTTGTAATTACCACTTCATTCCTTCTTGCAGAGATCTACATGGCATATGCTGCAACTTCCCTCTCCCAGACATTCAGTTAAACCTGCACTTCTCTTTCATCTTCTCCCCAAACTAGTAGGTCATCATCAAATAACACTGCTTTCATTCTTCTTTCCCCAATGCTCTGAACCACCTTCAATATTTCATCGATAACCACTATAAACTTCCTCGTTTTCAACTGAAACCATCTGGTCTTATCCATTCCTATTTTTACATAGCTTTTAACATCACCATACATAATGCACTTACCCAAGAGGAGGGTAGGAAAGGTAATCCTATCTCCCTTCCGCTATCTCCTTTTTTACTGATTTTTCTCTCATTGCATCCCACACACTGTTTCGACTGAGGCTGTCATATGCCTTTTAAATGTCAAGAAAGGCCATCAACAAATCCTTGCCATACTTATAGTGGCACTCTTGTAGTCAACTTACTACAAATTTCAGGTCAGTGTTTGACCTTTCTTGTCTAAAAACCTATTGTTCTTCCTTTAGCTGCCTTTCAACTACTCTTCTTATTCTGCTTTCCAAAACTTTCTTATAAATCTTGGTACAGTTTTACATCAGGTTAACACCACAATAGTGGCAGTTAGTCCTGTCCCCTTTTTTAAAGTCATCTGGGATTCTTTCCTCATTCCACATAACCAGCATCACACTGTATAAGCCTCGGAATGTCCACTCCTCCAGCCGCTCGTATCATCTCCATGCTCACCTCATACACTTTACCAACTTTCATTCTATTAACAATGTCTTTCAATTCCTTCAATGTAATATCTTACTTTTCCTTTTGGTATTGTTCCTTTTCTTCCTCACTACCATATTTTTAATTGCTGGGTCCTGTTGGATTCATTGTTATTGCTTTAAGGATGTGTCAGCAGCGAGGTCATTAGTGCCCTAACAATAATCTGCTGGATTCAATAGCTCCTCAAAATTCTCTCTCCAGACTTCTTTTCTCTCTTCCTTCACCATACACTAGGTTACACCCTTATCTTAACTACTTCAGTTGTACTTTTCCTCCTATGTTTTATAATGGTACTAGCTGACCCGGTCATGCGTTGCTGTGACTTACTAATTATAGTACGTTGGATTAATATTATTCTAAACTTCCTCAAGTAGTCAAATTAATATTCACTAATAAAGACAAAAACATTGAAGTCGATTTGGAAATTCAAATGTAATTGGTAAAGAATTACGGAGAGTTGAAATTAAGGACAAACGATCATAAAAAATTTAATTTACATTTAATTACAAATTACTTAATTGAAATTATATAAAAATTGATATTTATAAAATAAAAAAATAAATTATTTTTTATTTATTTATATAAACTGAAATTTCAGTTATATCTTCAGTCATACTGTTTTTATATTTTTAACTCGAAGATTGTGTTGGATAACATGTTGTCAAAATAATTGCAAACAGTTTGACGAATACTATTCGGCGTGGCTGTCAACGCTGCATCAGCAAGTGTCAGGTCCCAATAATTGTTGTCTACCAGCAGCTGCAACTCGCGACATGAATCTTGACATGTATTGCACACTCGACCATTAACTGTTCGTAAACTTTCGAAAGAAGCTGGTCCGGGAACATTCACCAATAACAAACGCTGAATGAAACATTCACGTTGTTTTGGATGCACTGTGTAAAGCCTTTGCTTTGAATATACCTGCGATCGAAGGATGTGGTTCTCTTTGTTTACGTGGCTACCATTTTTTACCTAAATTGTTGCATGAAAAATAGCTTGGAACATCGGTATACAATAATGTTTTTGCAAATTGGCGGAACAAATCTGATTTTTGACACAATGTGAAAAATTCAGTTTGTGGTTTGTCGTTTTTGGTGGCTCAAGTATTCTTTGGAAAATATTTTCTTCGGTGAAATATACACGTTGACCGTTTTCATGATGTATTGCAAGATGCTGGATGGAAGGGTCTCTTTCATGGATGTGAAAACTAAAAATATGCCAGATAGCTTCGTTGCTGCTGATGTATCTACCTATTTGGTATCGTGTTATTTCGTCATTTTTATTTACATTCTGAACTTCAAATACGGCCAAATCACTGCCTTTATTAACATATTTGCAAACGTACTTAATGGATTTTACAGAACTGCAAAACTCGACATTAATATGAGCCATATACGTTTTTGAAATCAATGGTGAGTATGGTACCACCCACTGATTGTCGATTTCAACTTGGTTTCTAGAATTTGACATTTGCATCGTAAATGTTTGGCCATCATTCTCAGCGTTTCTGCGGCGATACAACGGATAACCATCGATATCCGTAATAGTATCATTCGTATATTCCTTTGGAAAACGCTTCTTACATTTTCCACCTTCCATGCACGGCGATGTCATGTTAAAAGCAATGCACGGTCCGTGGATCGAGTGACTGGTAACAATATCAAACAATTCTTGATCAATTAATGGGTCAGGAATTTCGGCTGAAATTATTTGATCAATTTCTTCTGGGCGGATTTTAACTTCAAGCCAAATCAAAATGTGAGAATGAGGCAAACCTCGCTTTTGCCACTCAATCAAATACAGATAGCAACGTGTGTTACCGAAAACTGAATGTTTTACGATTAAATCAATCAATGATTTTAAATTTTGTTTGAACACACGTGCCGTGACATCATGACGATGCATTGATTGATGGCCTGGTAATAGCAAAGTTTGTATTTCCTCCCAATTCGGATTACATGTAAATGTAATAAACAAATTTGGACGACCATAATGACGTACGTAAGTCATCGCATCTTGTATAAATTCTTGCATGTTCCGTGAACTGCCGATGTAGCTTGAAGGTAAAATAAATGCATTACCGATATTATTCGCGTTTAAATTTTCATAAAAATTGCCGATAACAATATCTCGTAAGAGAATGTATTCCTCCGATCGTAATTTAGCCTGGGTGTATCGAATAAATCGCAAATGCTTGTTTTCAACCTTGGCGTACATATCCACGACGTATTGAAGGCACAGTTGACGATATCGATGGATATAGTTATCCTAATTACGTCTAATCATCAATCGGGGGGCGTAGTACTTCATTGAAGTAACTTTTTTATTTGTTTTATTACCTGAAAAAATAATAAATTATATGGTAAAAAAAAAAGAATAAGAAATTAATATAGTGGGCCCGCTATAATCCGGCCCCTGGTTGGAATACCGCTGGTCTACTATACTAATAAAATAACGAATTAAATAGTTGAATATTAAATTTACCAGCAACTGGATCACGCTGTTTGATGTTGATGTGATATTCATTCTGCCCTTTCCAGAATATCAGTGGATACTGGAGTGCGTCATACGAACGGTGTAGATCCGAAATTATACTAACAGTTCTATCTTGACGTGTGACTTTAATCTACTGAGTCACCAACCATAAAAACTGCAACTTCATCTACTGTTGAATCTGCCAGCGTGTTCTTCTGATGGTAATTTGTCAGCTTTGATGACAATTTGATAGTTGTCATTTTTTAATTGTGGCGATACTATTGAATGAATTGATTATTATTTTCCAAACACTTTTAAAACAATACCACAATTGCTCTCTCTTCTGTTTGTTCGATGAAATTATTCTGGCACCTAGTTTTCAAGCGTTCCTCACAATTTCCAATAGATTTGGAGAAACTTTGGGTCATCGTTTGGCATCGGTATCAACGACTTAATCTTATGGTACACCTGGCCTTGTATTTTGAATTTAGTTTCAAAATGGCGTCCATCAGATGTAAGATCGCAAATTTTTACTGCCCCAAAACACGTCATCTGGAAGCAAGAATTGATTTTGCGTGTCTTGCTCAGAAACAATTTCGAATCGTTTGATTCGCCAGCAAGAAGGATTGTAAATGTTCTGGCGGATTGGGTAGTGGTAATAATACATCTTTTCCTGATGCACAACACATGCCGGCTGCTTCATTGCGGAATTTCAACGCCTGATAATAAAGGCATCTTTTACTCATTGCACCGATTGCAGTTTTAGAATGTGCAGAGTAATCAATGGCTGGTGCATATTGGAACGCAAGACGAACAAATGATACACGCGTTAAAGCACGGCTGATTTACTGTCTCTCTCGTTCTCTTTCTCTAAATGTAGCTATGTGCTGTTATCGTGCCGCTCTCGTTCTCGATATATTCTGTCACAGACGTTCATCACGTTGTTCTTGAGATTCTTGCATACGACGCTCAGCTGTCCTGATTCTTTGAACTTCCTTATTTGCCGCGATTTGTGTTGCTGATTGATGAGCTCTCTCGTCGTGCGTCTTGCCTCTCTGCTACACGCATTGTCGAGGTTAGATTCTTTGGCGACATTTCACTGAAAAATATTTTAATTACAGCAAAAAGTGCCTTTCTGAAAGCCTTAAAATAAGACACTATAATACAGTGGGTCCATTGAAAAATACAGTAAAATGGAAGTTAAGAACTAATGAGGAAATAGAAAATAACATTGAAAAAAATAACAGAAAAAGAAAAATGATATTTTTTTGATACATTTATAGCATGGATGACACCAGGCTTTCAAGAGGTTTAGAAAGATTTGAAACGAAATAATACCAGTGAACTGTATGGAAATAAATTTTTTTCGATAGCAGACTTTGAATATGGCAGGATTCAAAGGTAGAGAGGAGTGCAATAATGAAGGAGTACTGGGAAGGAAGAAAGAAAAAACAACAGGAGAGGAATTGAAATTGACACGTGGTCTCTAGCTGACCATAACAAAAAGAAGAAGAAAAATGATAAGCTAGCGAGAAATGCTTACACGATTCGAATTTATCGAAACGTTTTCTTCAATCTTATATTCATGTGTGTAATTACTTTGTCGTTAGGTATAAAGACACACAAACGATGAACAACAATACAGCATAATTATAACACAATACACAGCACAATTAAAATTGAAGAAACACACATATGGCGTGGAATAGACCGTAGCATAAATAAATCGAAATACAACGCCATCTACTGGATTATTCGATAAATTAACACACCGCCATCTGTTAGGAATAAACTGTAGCATAAATAAATTGAAACAGAACGTGATCTACTGGATGATTACCCAACCTAGCTAACCAAGTGTTGTATAGATAAGTTAACACATCGCCATCTGTTAGAAACTTATGGAACTATAATAATAAGTACGTGTGGTCGTAATGACCTGGTGACATGGTTTCTACTGGCTGGGCATCCTGCCCCTGTCGTAGTAACCTTTACCTAGCCCGCCCATCCTGCCTGGTACAGGGGACCTACATTTTAACGTCGAATCCAAACCACAGTACCGCCCTTGCGTATTTCACCTCATACAGCATGCTGCGCAGGGGGTTAATGCCGGGTTAAGTGTCTATAAAAAACTTCGCCGAGACAGGGACTCGAACCGGGGACCTTTCCATCTCCAGTCGGACGCCTTAACCACTTAGCCAGCAGACCGCTTAGCCTTGGTGGCTTACAAATAATTACAAACCATTGTCCTATGACAAACATTAAATGAACATTTATTTCACAAATAATAAATATTGAGGGCTATAATCCAGATAAAAACTATCCTATCTTTTAAGTTGGACTAAATTCCACACATTAAGCCAAATTTCATCTAAATCGGTTATGTAGTTTCGGAGTTCATCCCGGACGAACATCGTGACACGAGATTTTTATATATATAAAGATACAACAACTACTTACTTCCCTCACTATCTTCTTCCAGCATTCTGGTCATTTTTCACTCCATTTCCTTTTTTCTTCTAGTACTATTGTCTTTTTTTTTTAACTGTATAAGCTTTTGATTTCCTCCCTTTGGAACCATTCCCTAAAGGCTTTGCTCTTGTGTAGCACAGCCTCTTTTACCCTGTCACTCCTCTTCTCCTACCAGCTGTTGTATCACATACTACTTCAGCCATTATCACCATGGTGGTTTAAGGGGACCACACCGTGGTTTAGGTCGAAAAAAAAATCGACTTTCGTTTTTCATCATATTTCGATAGATAAAGGTATTCTTTAAGTATCCCGAAAAGGATTTCACAGAATTTTTTTTTTTTTTTTTGGGCATTTAAATAGCATTTTCCTACCACGTGCATTTCGGTGCCAAGCCCACTTTTCTGCATATATTTTAGACCGTTATAATCCCTATATTGCACAGTAGGGATTTTTTTTCTGACTCCTGAGTGTGCTGGCTATCTTTGGAGGGCAACGGCCAGTATTCTCTTGTTTCTGCTATTTTTAAACAACACACCTTGAAACAAGCTGTTAGTTTTGTCTGAGTGCGTTTGCGAGCAGTTGTTTTCTTTAAAGCCAATTTCTTGCAAACTAAAATTTTCAGTACATATGCCCCATTATATCAGAAACTATCATAGATAAATGAATGAAATTTTCAGAGACTCTGTATAACATAAAAAGCCACCTCTGGTACTACATTCATTAATATTCCCACATTAGGAAGTTCAAAAAAAAAATATTTACTGCAGAAAAAACTTAATATTTTTGCTAATAAATTTTAAAAAGTATTTCTTAAAAACTATCACATGGATAAAGTAGATTTTAGTACAGTTGAATCTATTAGCATCATGTAACATACAATAAAAATATTAAGGTCCTGCATCAAATAATTTTTTTCAGAAATGGGTCAAATACTTGCCTAAATTAACATGGGTTAGATAGGCAAGGTGTGGTCCCTCTAACACTAGAATGCACGCGCGGGCTACATTTGTAGCCCAACGTGTAATATAGTCGTATATTATATAAACTTTGCGCGCTACAGATTAATCGTTCAGTTTATTCCTCAAGTACTATCCCCCACCCCCGCCAGTAGCGTGCCATCTCTCACGGTGCAAGGACATCTGCATAAATTGCCCTTAAAGTTGATTGGCTACACCTGTAGCCCGCGCGAGCGTTGGAGGAAATAAATTATTTAATATACAAGTGACAAAATTGAGGTAAATATGATACATTTTCTGTATGAATACTACAAAAAGTAATGTCAATAACTGTTTTTATGTGTGTTGTTTGTGTTTATGTATTTTTCATGTAACTTTATTATATTTTTGTCATTTTTAGATGGCGGGTAATGTGAGCTATGCCCAAATACTAAGATGGTTGCTGGAGAATGACAAAACGAAATTAAGTAGTTTTGATGTTGTCTACCCTCCATAATCATGCTAAAAATTGATTATGCAACTAGTGAAGCTCAAAAACCTGATATCATCAGATTTTATAACCACACAAAATACGGGTCAATATTTTTGATAAAATGTCTAAAGAATACCTCTTTGCTCGGAACAGTTGTCCATTGCCTCGCACTCTGTTTTACAATTTTGTTAACATGGCGAATATAAACGGTCTTGTAATATATCTGACGAACAATCTTGATATGAAAGTGATCCGTCGTCAATATCTTCAAGAAGTCGGATTCGATCTTGCAAGACCTTTTATAGAGCGTCGTATATCCCAGAAAAATATACTAAAAGGTGTAAAACTGAAAGGCAGACTACTTCTAGGATTGGCAGATCAGTCCCCGAAACATAATAAGCCTATTCGGGGAGGAGTTAGTCGATGTTCTTTTAGCAGCAGGGCTCGGGCTTACAGGACGCGCAAGCAATGCAGCAAATGTATGAGGCGCATTTGTAGCCAACTTCAGGCTGTCGTCTGTCCTGAATGTATGCCAACAGAATGAATTATTATCAATCACTTTGATAATTAGTTCAATTACTACACTGGAAACCCATTTTATAATAAATATTACGTTCCTAAATAAAAATAAGACTAAAAGATTTCAGACCTTTCAAAAATATTTTAATTTTAAGAAGTTTACGTTTATGTTTCAAATTATAATTAAGAAACAAAATTTTGTTAATTTTATGAGTCAATATGATAAAAATAAACATATTTAGTAATTATTTACTCGGTTTTATATATTTTTTGTCTGATTCTGAAAATTAATTATCGTACAAAATGGGCTATGCCTGTAGCCCGCGCGTGCGCTCAAGGAGTAATTAGGGGCGCGTGCACTCTAGTGTTAAAGCATTCCCACTCCTCCTCCACAGCCTGTAAGTAGTCCCTAGGTATTTTCTGTGCAAATTACTTTTGGTACCATCTCTTGCACTTTTTGTCCTTTAGTTTCCGCACTCTTATTCTTCTCTCCTGGGTGTCTGATGCTCTTACTTCCTTTTTCACTTTCAAGCTGTGCTCATTAGCTAAGGCTTGTGATGGGATGACCTTTATGTCCAAAATACTCTTTCTCATCTGTACTTTGATTAAAAAGTAACCCACAATCAACTTCAGAGACCAGTTTGAACTATTCCACATTATCTTATGGCTTTCACTCTACTTAAAACAGGAATTATCCACAAACAAACCATTGCATTTACAGAACTCCAATAAATTTCTTGCTTCTCCATTTCTGCTAACCCACCGTTCTGTTCCCAGTACCTCTTCATAGCCCTTCCATGCATTATCAACATGCACATTGTGGTCCCCATTATCAACTGATCGCTGCTGCCTAACTGTTGCTGCAGATCATCTTCAAAACTTTCCTTCTCCAGCTCAGTGTAGCCTATTCAAGGAGCATAAACTTCAATTAACTCCATGTGCTTGTATCTAACTTTCACTTCAACCTTTATCATCCTGACATTTAATCCTACTACTTCTTCCCCTTAAACCTTTCATTATCACAAGCACCACTCCATTTCTTTTTCCCTCGCTGTTACCAACCCACTACAGCTTGCACCCATAATTCTATCAAGCCCTCTCCTCTCCTCTCCATCTTGTCACTGCTAGTCCCAGTATATCAAGTTTCTGTCTTTCCATCAAAGTTCCTAATCTCAATTCTTCTCATTGTTCTTTTACATTGTGAGGTCATCTGCCATGGTATCCTAATCCGGTATTCTAGTTCCTCTATATACAAAAGCAATGAACTATACTCACTTGATGGGCCTAACACAGTTGAGGTTTTTCATTTGTGGATTATTCCCTTTGCTTTTGAAGATCCCTCTTCACCACAAGGCAGTGGTGTCCTCTTCCAATTTACCCCCCCTCCCCAGCAAGAGTATGGGTGGCCCCATCCATCATTCCAAAAGTCTCCTCTGTTGAAAACTGAATTGAGGATTTCACCCATAACCCAGGACAAGGGTTCCACACCATATCCCATGAAACTGGGTCCTTGTCTGTCACTTTGGCTACACCCGCACAATGAATGCGTCAGACAAGACTTACCCTAGAAGAAGACAGGGAAGATTGCCCTATGTCTCGAGCCGGGTTAATGGTTGCTTATGAAGCTAAAGGCTGGAAATTGTTGTATGAATTGCTATAAAATTATTTAAGAAAAGGTGTTGTAACTGCATATTCCCATCTTCTGTAATGATACTTGTAAGACCATCAAAATAACATTTTTAATTCATCATGTTGAAACTTATAAATACACAATAATGAAGTCACTGTAACAAAATTTATAAATCCAATGTGAGAACGAAGGTTTTCACGGCATATTGACGATATGAAGTCTTCACGGGTTCTCCGCCGTATAGTGTTAAGACGATGACGGGATGGAGTGGAGGGGAGAGGCCAGGCCTTAAAAAGCACACGGAGGCCAGACATCGCCAGTGCAACTCTGGTGCTCCCTTCATAACATCAGACCTGAAGATGGTGGCAGAGCCAGCTGCCGAAAGCTCATTGTTGACTTTCTACAACACTATACAGCGGAGAAACCATGAAGACTTCATATTTATAAATCTAATTTCATGAAATTTACAAGTTCACTGCAATGAAGACTGTTAAACTATTTTAAGTAATTTTAAATGAAATGGAATGAAGCTTGTAAATAAATTTGAAGCAACTGCAGATCCAACACAAAAAAGCCTGTAAACTACTGCAGCAATACTTTTAAGCATGAAGTATCAGCAATTGTACAGCCATCACAATGTTCATTTGTAGTACCTTTTTTGCTTTGCTTCGATGAGGTTAGTAGAGGTAGAAGAGGCTCTGGGACAAGTATTTGCTCAGAGTAATTTCAGGAAACCATGGAAATCTGGAGGGCCAAAGGGGGATTTAAACTTGCATTACTCCAAATGAAAGCCCGAGCATCAGCACTCACCATTGGGCTGGGTTTCACAATGAAATTGTAACGACACTTGGAATACTATAGGAATTTACTCGGAATAAGACATGATGAGCATGTTGTCAGACTGCACAACTTTAAAACCAGCTAATTGCTTTTAAGTGCTGTAAATATAGTCCTTTTGCAACAAGGAATACATCATTCCTAGAGACAATAGAAAATTTCTAGACAGGTTGGATCCATCCACAGTTTACAAAGTAAACTCATCAAATGGGCCCAATGCTACCCTTCCATGTTTCCGTAACACTCGAGGGAATTGTAGGGTAGGAATCCCTTTTCTGTAAGTGCCATGTATTTCAGCCAACAGTTGGGTCATGATAGCCTTGATAGATCTCACTTAAAATGTAATGAAAGTATGAAATGTTAAATGGCATGTAGTTGTGAATAATTTATGCATACATTGACCATATGCTGTTTTCTGTTATGTCATGTGAAGGCAAGATGGGGTTAAAGGGAAGTGAAATGAATTAAGGGAAGGGATAAGTGAGGGAAGAAAAGTAATTTAACCCTTTGACTGCTGTTGACGTGTATACACGTCATGCTGCCTGCTGGCCCCAAGTGCTAATGACGAGTTAAGCCACACCCGCCTGCTGCTACCTGAGTGCTGATGAATATAGACACGCCACTACCTGAGTCGTACAGCGGACTTCACGACCCATTTCTCAATAGCCTTTTGCAGTTCTGGTTGCTAGCTTATCGTCCGAATGTTTGTCTGTAGGGAGCCTAGGCGTTGCTCTACAGTTCACTATTCAACAGAAATTACATCAGTCTTCTTGGTGTCCTGTATTTTATGAAGAAAATGGCAAGATGTCATGGGTGCATTGAGGAAGAAATCATGGAGATTCTTATGAGGAGTGACACCGAGGATGAACTACTTGATTTTGATGGAAGTGATAGCTTTTCCACAGAATTGGAAGGCTGTAGTCATAAACCATACTCATCAGCAGGGGTGACAATGCAGTCTCATGTTTCAACAAGAGATGTTAGTTGTTCTGAATATGAAGAATCAGAAAGTGATAGGGAAACGCTTACGAAGAAATTACGTCTTAGTGATAAATCTGACTGGAAAGAAAATGGTTTTCGTCCAGTTAGACACGCATTTGATGATATGCTGTCGGGACATGTGTGTCAAATAGGGAATGTGCCAAATATTCTGTCAGTTTTCATGTTATTTTTTTACAGAAGAACTGATGAAATATATAGCTGATGAAAAGAATCGGTTTTATATAACCACAATGGAGAATATTCCAGAATCAGTGCATTCTTGAATATCAAAGTGGAAAGATACTGAATATGATGAAATTTTTTGTTTCATAGCTATCTGTCTTCTGATGCATCGCGTGAAAAAAATTGAAAATTAGCTAATATTGGACCAGAGATGTTCTTCTAAATACCGCAATTCTTGTTGAACGTATGTCCAGATACTGCTTTTTGTTACTCTGGTGAGTAATCCAGCACCATACAAAACTTAAATTCTATTTTATTCACCAGATCACATCATGCACTGAATCTGGAGTTATAATTTTATAAGCTCCTCCCAAAGTAATAATATTTCTAATATAACCTTCCATTGCATACAAGCCACCAGAAAACTTTAACCATAAATATTAAACCACAAAATCTTTGAATCTGCCAAGTTTCCATTCTCTGCAACAGATCCCACTCTTACCTGTACTCTGATAAGAATGCTAACAAACACCTGCCACATTCAACACTTAAAATTTCACTAAAAACATAATCTGAGCAGTGAGTGACTTTAGAATGCATGAGTGGAAATGAGTATACTAGGTCATCTTTGGCATCAGCTATCAACCTGTTTTCAGGTTCCTACTTGTCCATAACTACCAGGTTTCTCCTCTTGTCTCCTTTCTCCACCATTGCCCATATTAACTTCATCTCATGATGGAGCAGTCAGGTGGCTCAGTGGTTAAGGCAATTGACTGGAGACTGAAAGATCCCCAGTTTGAATCCGTTTTGGCCGGGATTTTCAAAGACCCCCACCTTACCTTCACCTGTGGTAGAGCTTGCTGTTTAATGTAAAGTATGCCAGAATGCTTCTGTGGTTTGGATTCTATGTTAAGCTGTAGGTCCCCTTTACCTGGTAGGATTACCATGTTAGGTTTGTTAGTTATGACAAAAGGCATATTGCATGGTAATTCATAAACCCTGGTCAAACAAGCCTTTGAGATCTCCTGGCCAACAATGCCATATGATGATTTGATTTAATCCTCACATGACGGTAAGCATGACGACATAACTTTTACTGCTTGCATAATTTCCATAGGAATCTGAGAGCTCAATTAATAGCTTTTGAAAAGTGAATATGGTGAACATAAATGCTGTTTGAAGTATTTGCAGGGTACCAACCAAAGGGTTAAGAGTGAACAACCTGATAGATTGGTGCATTAATTCTTATGTAGGGATATTGTCAGCACTACAATTAGAACATTACTGTGAAATATCTGAATGTATCATGTAAATTGCTATAACTATTCAGTACCATTTGCATTTTCACTTACTTGTGGAAGGATCCAAATCTGCATTACTAATTACTGCAGTCTACTAAAATACTAAACTGTGACATTTAATTTACATGCTGATCTAATTACATCTACCATACAGACCATGCTACATATATGCAAACACAGAAAATATGGAGCTATGTAACATTTCGAAGTTATTAAAAGATTTACTTGAAACATAGCAATGTTTTTGAAATCATCAATTTCATGCAAGTTACTGTACTGATTTCAGTCACTTCAAGAGCAGAATTAACTTCTGTTGTCTGAGGATTATACTATATAAACAAAGATGACAATAAATACTATATTTTATTAAGTGAAAAAAAAAAATATTACTAATTCAAGGCATTTTGTCACAGGCGTACAGGCTGGCTTCAAAATTTTACAAAAAGAATGAAAGAAAAGTTTTTTTTTTGAAAAATTGTTTTATTGTTTATATATCAAACTTTAGACACTATTGCAATATTTTGAGTCAATTATTGAAGTTTTTTCCACTCTTGTTTTTCTTATGTCAAAAATTTGATTTTGGAAGGTTTCAACATCTTATTGAGGTGATTAAAATTTGTGTCCATGAATTTTTTTATTTGACATTCAGGAACAAAATAAGTTGTTAGATGATAAATCAGGTAAATATGGCCAAGCAGTGAGATATTAATTTGATGTTTTCCTCCATCAAATAAACAACTGTTTGATGGGCTGTGTGAGAGCTGGCACTGTCATGATGAAGAATAATGTGACATTTTCGATTGTTTGCTAATAACCCAGACATTGACGTGCCCTAAAGCAACAACAACAACATTCGATTGTTTTTCCTGTTTGCATTGAAGACTTCTGACAAAAAATTGTTCTATACCATTCAGCATTAACTATTCTTCAATCCTCTAAAGCAATGGTATCAATATGTCCAGTACAACCAAAGAAACATGCGATAATTTTCTTAAACATTCTTTGTTTCCTGTTGGATTTTGAATTTCCTCAGTCGAATTTTTTAAGCCTTTCCTTAGACCAATTTACATGAGCCTGTTTTTCGAGCATCAGTCAAATTATGCGGAATCCATCTGATCTTTTTCAGAGCTAAATGTTCAAGCAAAATAGAATATGCTATAGTCTTTGATATGCCTAAGAATGCCTCTATCTCATGGTAGGTCATATACTGAGCCACTTCAACGATGTTATGCATAGAGTTGATACTTTTTTGAACAACCCACTTTGGTTGAGTTTAACAAAATTTATTGCTGATGGACAAACGACCAAAACAAAATTCTGCAGACAAAATGTAGACAGTCTTTTCTGATGGAATTTGATTACCAACAGTTGAATGATGCAATCTGAGTCACTGTAGCTGAGTTAGGACATTAATGAAATCTTAAAAAACGCACTGTAAACAAACTACTCAGCCAATTTCCAAGCTATCATTTTTTTTTAATATAGCAAATTTTACAACAATAGAGATGTCACATCTCAATAGTGCAATGATGTAGTTGTTTATAAAAAATGAATAGGTGACCCTTAAAAATCATGGTTTGTTTTCCTAATCTTCAAATATTGCAGTTTTTTCTCTCATATCATCTTGTGTCATGTTATATAACCATCTTCGGAAGTTGTGAAGATTTGCCTTTAGTCAGATACACTAATCTAAAGTACAAAATTGTTGTGATTTGTTCCACATCACATTCACAGAAATATATTTTAGAATTTTTATGTAGCATATTTGTTATTCGACTTCCTGTCCTGATGGAACAATGAGATATACTTGAAGACTTTTACAATGAATGTACAATGCTTAAGTTCTGTTTGCTTCAAACATTGTTTTTGTAATGTGGGTCTCTGATCAAAATCTCTAATAAAGTTGTGCACTTCTATACCAAAGTACTGTAAAATTCAGTGTTGTCTTCCTTGTCTCGCAGTGAAAAACTTTGTTTAGTCCCATTGGAGCAGTACATAAATTTTATATGATTTTTTTTAAATCGGTCTCCAACGTCATCTTCATCATTTTGCCACGTGATGTAATCTGAGACCGATATAAAAATGTTGCATCAAACTGACATACTGCTCTGGTGGAAGGCCTGAGAATATTTTACACTAGCAATTATTTTAAAATTGGATAAAGGAAACAAAGAAACTGCCGCGAGGCACTGAAACCTATCTTATTTTCAATTATTTTAAAAGGAATAGGAGATTCTACACACTCCAAGAAGAGAAGAGTGGGTGGAGAAACCAGAAGAACATACTCCCACAGGGAAGCATCTTATCCCCTATTATCTAAATCATCTACACAAATGACCAACCAAATGACCCTGAAGGCAAAAGGTTTATTTATGCAGATGATATGGTCATCACTGTATAGGGCAGAACTATTGAAGATATAGGGAAATGGGGGGGAGGGCAACTAACAGCGATACTGGAAAATCTTGAAGTTTATTAAGAAGAAAACCAACTGAGGCCAAATCCATGTAAAACAAAGGTCTGTGCCTTCCACATGCACAATCGGCAAGCAAGAAGACAGCTTAATATAACATGGAGAGGGGAGAGATTACAACATTGTACAAACCCAAGTTTTCTGGGAATAACGCTGGACCCGAACCCTATCTTTTAAACAGCAATGTCAAAAGCTAAAAGGGGAGGTAAGTGCAAGGAATAACATCATTCATAAACTCACAGGAACAGCTTGGGGAGAGCACCCAAAAGTGCTGCATTCAACAGCCATGGCACTTTGTTTCTCAGCAGGAGAATATGTGGTACCAGTTTGGGAAGCATCTGCTCACACCATGCAAGTTGACATAGCTCTCAATGAAACAGTGAGAATTGTGACTGGATGATTAAGGCCAATACCCATAAAAAAGATCTACCCCCTAGCTGGCATAGCTCCACCAGATATCAGATGAAGAGTAATAGGAGAGAAAGAAAGAACAAAACAAATGTCCCACACCAGACATACGGCCAAGAAATTCCTGTACCATGCCTGAAATCTAGTATTCGAGGACGATGACAAATGTGACTGCGGGGAGGTGCAACATCATGGGAACAGTCTGCTCGAATGAAGATCTGATTGAAGCAAATGACAAGGCGATTAAAGCCGCTGAATTTTTGGAGAGGAGAATTTGAGGTCTTTTTTGTGGTCACTGAAAGTAAAGTAAGTAAGTATATTAAAAGTTGTCTAATTTAACTAACTGAATGAGTGACAAGACAAAAAATCACTGTCCTTGGTCACAATTCATCCAGTTTATAAGTCACTGCATCAACTGAACTATGAGTTGCTCTCATACCACTGCATGAGGCTAATCCCTTTTCTTTTGAAAAACAAACAACAAATTCCTTTGCAAAGTTCAAAACTCATCTATTTTTTATCAGCAGAGCAAACTGGTTTGATACTGTGAAACCACATAGACAACTAGTAAACATACAGCCATGAAGTAGGTACTGGTACCCAAAGCATATATCATTTTTACTACCCTTCAACACGTGATTTTATATAACAAAAATAAAACAGCTGTAACTGTAACCTAGTGAGCATCTAAATCGTTAGTGGAATGCCACAAAAACATACATGACAAACACTGTAGGTGAAGTATACAAAGTTAAAATTCTGCAGTTACGGGTTGAAAACATATTTAATAAGGTTAGTGTTCATGGAATCCTTAAGCATCTGTCTGGTATGCTGGGACTGAAATTGGATGCTCATTAATCCAATTAATTTTATCTTAAATTCAATAAAATTTTCTTCAATTCTATCAGAATTTGACACTGAAAAACCTTCAGAAAATAGGCATCAGATTTGCTAAGTGGCGTACAAATACAGCAATAAGTAAGATCAACAAGAATCTTTCTGGAATAGAATTGAAGATAAAGGATTGCCCACTAATAATGTAAGAGAAGAATAATGGTTGAACTATTAAGCTCCAGAAACAAAATGTCTGAGCACGAGTACGGTCCTCAAGTTCAGTAATGGATGACCCCAGCCTAATGACATAAAGGATACGAATGATGGAACTGTGCAATGCTACTAACACTATGAAAAATTTCTTCCTGCCTTCCATAATCTCGCAATTCTCACAAAAAGGAGAAAAATTGATGCTAACTAATATCATGAATCTTGCAGCAGCTGGTCTTCCTACAGCAGACGAAAGAGTTTTTGAAACATTTCTACCTAATTTTACCATAGATTCATCACATAGTGTAGGTGAGTAACTATTTTACTAATTTATTCTTATAATTTTCAACCAAAAATTATTTTCCAGTGATAAAAATTATGTTTACAACACATAAAAAATCACATAAGGTGTTTGCTTCTCAAAACGCATGTTGAATCACTAGAGAAAGTGTTATTAGCATGTATGCCCAACTAATCTCATTCCCATTTTTAATATTCTTGTTCAACAAGAGGAAGGAGGATGCCAACTTGAAATGAACAGTAAAGCTGTTATTCTTCATCCTCTTAAGAAGGGGTGGGGGGAGTTACCGATCAGCAGAAGGAACAAAGCATTTCAAAAATGATTAGAAATAAAAGAGAAATTCTTTCTTTGAAATCATCCAGCAGTAGTCGACTGGCAACTACATTTTAAATTTTTACCAAGCATTGACAGTTTTCCAAATGCCAGTTCACAATGAATGCAGTATTAATAAAATCAGGACTGATCTATTTGGAATAGTTGCAGAATATTCCATTTTTGTTGTGATTTAAATTTCCTTTATCATTCATTACTCTATTTGGGGCAAGTACAAACCAAAGAAAGTAAGCCAACTAAGGCTGACTAAACAGGACGCTCTCGTAATCATTTGGTACATGTCAATTATGAAAAAAAAAGTTCCTGTTATTCACGCAGATGGTCACTTCTGAATACTCATATTACAATGAATTCAGGCAGATGATGTGTATTTCCAATTCATAAACTAAATAATGTCATTAAATAGTCACAAGTGACAATGTTATTAATGACACAAGTAGAGTCCACAGCCAATTTAATACATCTGGAAATGAATGTGTGGATACTATATGCCGGTGTAATACACTAGAACATTGTGAAATAAAACTTGGGGGAAAGCTTATGCTTACATTTCTTTAGCAGATGAGAATCAAATTTGAAAGAGATGTAGTGTTAATGCAAAAAATTCTTGGAATGAAATATGTGGATTCTGGCTAAATGTGAACACGGCATTAATCATATTTATGGTTTCTATCATTGTCTAAGATACCTCATAGAAATAAACAACCATGTTCACCAACCAATTATAAAAATATGACTGTGTAGATATTTAGACAATACACAAACATGGAGAGTTATCATGTAAACTGCAATATTAAAAACTGATTCTCTATTCCTGATTGGAGAGAGATTTCATAGTTATGACCATTTTAAATCTTAAGGAACAAATCAAATCTACGGCAAATTATCATATAACCTTATTTTTTCAGATAGGTCTTCAAAAATAGTTTAAAAATCCTTAGCACACAGCAGCAGCATAGGAAATCAATTTTAGAAGCATTTTTGGAATCAAAAGGCACATTAGGA
Source organism: Vandiemenella viatica (assembly GCA_031002005.1). Lineage (NCBI taxonomy): Eukaryota > Metazoa > Arthropoda > Insecta > Orthoptera > Morabidae > Vandiemenella > Vandiemenella viatica. The sequence goes on from CM061921.1 coordinate 27,495,272, forward strand.
GGAACAGATCAGTGAAACTTGAAAGTAAACAAAAACTTGTATACAGGTAATATCACTTTTTGGAACTGATTTTGTTTCATTTATTTTCAGAGATGTAGAATAAAATGACGATCGAAATGAGATTGGATACTGACAGTCTAAAAAATTTAGTTAAGAAGATATTTCAGTTTTCAGTGACGTCAAGCTATGTGCTCAGATAGGGTGAAAGGCAAAATTTGAAATTACTAATTAAGGCAAAGAGCTATGTTAGATTTTTATATCACAAGTTGTCAGCAGGGATAGGCAAGTTTTGAACATTAAATTTGAATAGTTAAATGAATTATAAACATGCTTTTTCATAACTTAAATAAAATCGTAATATGTAATAAAATAGATAGAACAAAAATAGGTTCTGGAAATAGATAAAATGACGTAAATTAATATCATATCATTAGTTGCAGAAAAAGTTTAAGATTTCAAGGAGAATAATAAGATTTTCTTAGTTTCGTTGTCAAAGTATTGTCGGCCTTTCACGCTAAAACATCGAGATCACGAAATTAAATGAAAATTTGGTAGCAGCACTATTGAGGAACAAGTAAGGTTTCAAAATTAAGAGCAAGATTCACTAAGAAACTTATCTGAATTATGGTTTATAATATAAAGTGGTTAAACAGATATCATGCACCTCAAATTTCTTACTTATGGACCAGCTGTCTTGTAATTTTAAGCAGTCTTTTAGCAATTTTCATCAAGATTAGTCCGCAGCAGGTAGAGCATATAATGCCTCCATAAAAGAATCATCACTAGGCTGAAAATAGAATGTAGTGGACGTGTGTATGAGTGGCAATGTAGGGCAGGAAGATTCTAGGGAATTGTGCAAGGCTGATGTTAACCAAAGCTTTCTTCAGGATGGACTTGTAAATTTCATCAATATGAAGGAAGGAAGTTTGTTTACTGTGAGTATGCCTAATCTGCGCTCTTTAAGTTCTCGGATCAGAAGTTCGGTGTCTTATTCAAAATTACAGGTACCAACAATTGTATAGAAACATTCTTTAAGATATACAAACTTTAAATTATCAAGAAGTCTACTGTGTAATTTTTCTTTGGAAATACCTTGAACTATTGGGTGAAAACAATAGTGTGGTGGACATTGAAAACTTATTAGGTACCAGACATGGTCAAAGCTCAATGAGTCTTGTAGCAAACCCCCAGCTACATTCTTGACTGAAAAAATCCTGGAGCAAGAAATCACAAAATCAGTGATATTTCTTGCTGTGCATACTAAACTTCATTCATTTTTAATTAACTAATTCAAATTTAAAATTCCATAGTTCGACAGGTAGAACAGAAGAAGTCGAGACTGTTTGACAGAATTCTGCAGCAGTTTTATTATTCACCTTGGTTCTGAAAAAAAAAAGTATGTCATCATATAAACTCTAATGTCTTATCAAATGTCAATGAAAATAATTGCAGGAAATCATGACCCTCAGCTGATACAATTCTGTTTGATGTTGTTGAAAGCGGTGCGGTCACATTTCAGGATACTTGCAGTAACACACACTGAAAATATTCTTCAGAATAATTAGATAATGTAGTGATTCATTTGTTAGTAATGCATTTAATATTTCTGTGAGCTATATAAAATTTATTTGTGAAGTGTGCGAAACTTAAATAGTTCAGACACTCTGAAAAGTTGTTTATGTATATTTGTAAGGAAATTGTCCTAGGCTGGAAGACTAACTGAAGCATTCAGTCAGATTATCCCATCTGAATGGATCAAAACAGTGTCAACTGAGGGAATACTTGCCATACATGTTCCACTAACGAGCTGGATATAAAGGCTTTAGGAACACTTTGCTGTTCAGTGTCATGAAGACACTAAGCTGGCATTTTTTTAGCCTTATGCAATAGTATACAGGAATAAGTGTGTAAACAAGACTATTTTACAATATGTGCCAAATCATAAATCATGGGAGTGATTTTTAACTGGCCATAGAAGTGTGGGAATATACCATATTGCAGCCAATCATAGAGGAACCAAGTTTTTCTGTAGGGAGAGAACAGTGCGGACTTCATTTCATGGGGATTCTAAGTGGGAAACAAACTCTTTGCAGTGATGTTGAGTTGAGAAGAAACTTCTTAACATCTTCTTGTGGGACCAATGGTTAAGATTACTTCTTTTACCATTTGGTTTGATTTAAGTACAAGAATTGATGTGCAGAGCCTTCAGCCTTGAATCCTTGAGTGGACAACAAGTTTAGCTGTTGGCATTTGCTAAGAGTTTCTAGGAGACTTCCCGTCTGCCCTCAGCTAATTGCCTGGCCTGCAGGTCCACATTTCATCAGGCTGCAGAGGAATGAGAGCTTCATCAGCTGCAGTGACCATGCTGCATCCTGGGTATGGCACCTGGTCTCTCCTTTATCATCATCAACAACAAACTGTAATATCGACAATAGTTATACCATGGAAATAAATGCATTTCCTCTCAAGTAATGGAGATCTTTCTCCCAGCCAAATGGCCCTCAAGATAAAGAATTTTAAAACTCATGACTAATAGCCAGGTAACATTCAGCTAGCAATTAATTATTGCTATGAGATTTTGGATTTGAATGCAAACATTAGTTTGTTCAATTATCATTCTTTTTTCTTTTAAATTGAAATCAATGAGGTTATAGATTCATTTCAATAAAAGCCATTAATAAACCAATATATTTCCTTCCTAAGATAATTCAGATGATTTAGTAATTGCAAAGAGTGTCATTGCAGTAAATCAATTCATTGTTAGATAATTTATTCTTGATATCAATACCTTCCAGTGTAGGATTTTTTTAAAAAAAAGATACTTAAAGAATAATTGAAATCTTGAAAATTAAGACTGTTTCACACAGTTAGTATAGAGTCTGAATTTTCAATATTTCAGTTTTATCTGATTTCGTGTTACTGGCGAATTCACGTACAGTATCTAGTCATATTGAAAGAATAACACATATTTTCAAAATGTTGTGAAGCTTAAAAATACTGAACATCCTTTTACTCTAACTTCTTGCTTCATAGCTTCTGAAAAGTATTGAAACTCAACATTTACTAGTTTGACTACACCACCTGAACTGAAAGTATTGTGTTCTTTACAGTCTGAAAACAGACAGATAATTATAGTTTCCGTAGTTACAGCTTTGAATTTTGTAGGCGAGCATCTGGTAGCTGATGTCCCTGATTTGAACCCTGGACTCAAGTGGAATTTAGAGGCCTTTAAATTGACCATCATGCTAGCTTTGTGTATTTGTATGCTCCTGGTTCCCCATGAAACTACATTAAACTATAGTTACAGCCATGGTAGAGATGGTAAGTACTGTAAGTTGAAGTGCTGTCTTTTTAGGACAAGAATTTATATTTTTATATATTATACATAAGACTAAAGTACTATTAACAAAAGATATGTTTTCTATCAAATATATGAAAAATTTGTATCCACAAATAGTGTGTTGCTGTTGACACTGTTATCACAAAACAAATGTAGTGAGATTGAGGAATACTGAAGAACAGGATGAAAACAAAATAATAAAAACAAAAGCAATTTATTTTTAATTGTTTTTATTGAATACTTAAAGCTGTTAACAAGTATTAATCATAGATCAACAAATATTTTCAAGAATAAAGTGGGTGCCATGTAATCCATTATGGAAGAGAGCACCAGTAACTTCCAATCTTGTATAAATCTGACTAGGAGTTTTTATATGATGTGTGCTAATTTAGAATACTGTAAGCTTTTTTGTCTTGTTTACAAAATGAAATTATTATTATTATTATTATTGTTATATTAAATTTTTGGGGAACAAAACAGGAAGCTTTCTGGTGGACTCAGTAATAGTGCATAAAATGTTTGTATACCTCTTGGTTACAAAACACAGACATTAAATCACATATTTCTAAAATGCAATATTATTGTTCTATGGCAACACTCTAATAATAAAAAATAAAGCTGAAGCATGCATCTAAACCAGGAAGTCCAAATTATACTTTGAGTACGTATCACAAATTTGTTAATATGGAAAGGAAAGGTAAAATATACCCACCACTGACCAAAGTTGAAGGGAGGAGGGCAGCAACAAAAAATACTTTACAAACACAAAAAAACAAACACAATATTTCAGTCTATGGCCATCTTCAAGAAAATAGAACCATGTTACTGAGGTAACATGGGCACTTAGGGACATTCATGTGGTGGTATTGTCTGTGGGTGCCTGTGTGATCTTAGTCACATGGTTCTATTTTATTACAGAAGGGCATAACCCAAAATAATAAGATGGCATCCCGGGCACCATTTCTGACTAGTGATTTTTAATACAAATTTTAAAATTCTCTATCTTTGGAACAGTGGAAGATAAATGTTGCTTTTTTTTTTATTTTAGAGATAATATTTTTCTGTTGAAATTATATAGTCAATTTTGAAATATGTGTTCAACTTTTTTTGCTGTAGACTTCTGATTTAAATAATTTTTTCAAAAATGCCAATCCCAAAAATTTTGATTCTTTTACTGTTGATAGAGTACTGCATTCCCTGAAAAGGACAACTTCCACTTTTGAGTTTGACAGGTTTTAGAAACAAAATGTAAAATTTTACCACATATTTTACCAATTTTGTTACATCATAGACACATATTGGTCTCATGAAATCAAAATATATTCTTTGACATGGCATTTTAATTCTTTATAAGATAAAGACAGCCTTTTTTTTATATATATATATATTAAAACTTACAAAATATATGTGCAAGTTCCAAAACTTGTTGAACTGCATCAGTATCTTCCTGTGAAATTGAGTTATGTCTTCCTGTTAAGGAAGTTGAGTACGACAATCTTTAAAATGTTGTGAATTGGAAGTGAGCACTGGTCGTGTTGCTGTCTTGCAGCTGGAAATCTATATCCAGCAGTCAGTCAGTGTACAACAGTCATAGTACTATATACGGGCCACAAACATCCCTCTCTGTGAATTTGAATATTCTCCTATTGTTTTAGAGATCTTGGTTGGAATTGAGCGTCAAATGAAATTTCTTCTTTCTTGCTGTTTAAAGTTCGTGCAATATAGGTTTGCCCATCACTGAGTCCACACATTTCTTCTGAACTCCTGTCACAGGTACAGTTTTGTTGGACAATTCTTCTATTTTCTGCTGGCAGAATTCTTCAACTTCCTCTTTTGATGACGGGATGAAGGCTGTTGATGTATTTGACTGGGATGACGGCTGTTGATGTATTTGACTTCACCACTATTGTAAAATCCATGAAATTTTGAATTGCCTCTGTACTCTGTCTGGAAAGATTATGTTTTGTAGCAAGGTGTTTCAATAGGCCTCCTATACCATCAAAAGGCCCCTTCCCATGCCCAGTATCACTGAAGTAAAGAATTCAGTTGTGCCAGTGGAATGGGTATACAAACAGTTGGCAACAATTCTTGAAGTGAGTAGGGGCACCATCAGAAATAATGATCATCTTTTCTGGCTGTGATTGCATCTATTGTTGAATTTTACATATTTTGATCTTTTAATGTTAAATACAGGAGGTTCTTTCCTATAAATAGCAAAATGTTCCTTAATACTGCTGGTCATGTATCATTTCACTTTCACCATTTTTTCCCAGCATCTCTTATAGTAATAGTATCTGTTTTGCTGGCGCTCTGGCGAGAACAGTCCCATTCATCTTCCAGATAAAATGACTGTGCAAGGTGAACATCATTCATAGTGTGATCATAATAGGGATCCACTTTTCCAAACACTCCTTTTTCAGCCTCCACGATGTATTTTGTTGCAGATGGAATGTGATGCAAAAATTTGTACCTTTTGAAAAGTATGCACCTTTTAATTGTAGCATTCACACAATTCAACAGCTGAATTGATGTTTGACAAATTCCTGGCAAGTTTCACACAAGTATTTTTAGGATCACATTGAAAGCCTTCTGTTTGTTTATTGATTTTAATTACAAGTCACTTACCTAAACACAAACAATTTTTAATTAAATAAAAGGTTCTTTAAGCCACGGTCGCCAGGTTTAGGTCACACAGTTTAGGGTGAAAATCTACTAAAAAAAACTTTATTCTAGTTCATTAACCTCTACCACTACACCGACAGCCGGCAGCATATACCGGAGCACTGTTGGTACCCGGGCCACAAAAGATTCTACCTCCGCAACACTAGCGAGCACGGAAGAACAAGCGGGCAAGTTAGATTATGCAATCAAACAGTATAACTTGGCAGAATCAGTCACTTTCGATGGCGAGAGATATCAAAGAGTCACTTGTATAGCAAAACAGTCCCGGTTTGTAGGTGAGGAGAATAAAATCGACAGAAAATCCATACAGTGGAAAATTAATGAGGGTTGTAGCTCCACATACTACAAGTCTCCATCATCCACTTTACCAAGTTTTTCACAATTTCTATTTTTAGACCGAAAAATGTTCCTGCGTCAGACCTTCACCTGATGGAGGTCAAAGACTCACTACTATACCAAGACAACATAGCATTAACACACGACGTCTGCCACAGATACTATTGCAGGGCACAGACGTTTGTTATGTTACAACATTCTTCTGAATATGGAATTTCAACACTGACGAGTTTGGTCAGTTTTTGTTTGCTACTCGGCCATAGCTTCAGAAATTTCTATGTGCTTTCTTATGCATAGGGTTTATGGCTTGACTTCATAGACAATGGTTTCTTAATGGGACTAACACCAACCTCTACAGTTTAATTCTTCTGTTGTTGATACAAAATCTTCATCATCCACACCATGGGAGACTTCTTAAAGTTCAGTTATTGTCATGTTTGATATGCTGTCAAAGCATTTAGAACACAGAAAGTCATTACTGGAAACATCTTCACCTTGAAACAGAGCCTCCGAATGAGCACTCCTATTCTGAACCTGAACAAAGTCAGTCTCTTTTTTTTTTTTTGTTGCTGGTCTTATACATCCGTTTTCTTTTTAAATGGATATACAAATAGTCAGTACACTTCAACATCCTATGACTCCAATCAGAAGACATTTCCACAAAACACCACACAAAATCTTCACAAAAGCTTATAAACATACTTTTTGACCACAAAATTTGGTGAATTTGCTCTCTTTGCTTGTCTGTTGACAACTGAACTGTGAATTCACGTGCCTCTTTTTTTATGCTAGGACAAATACACACAATCATCTGAATTGTTCCAAGTTGTTCTAGAAGGTTCTATTACATTCTGGAATTATCAAGATGGTTCCACACTGATCTAGAAGATTCTATTACACTCTGGAATTGTCTAGATAGTTCCATGTTGTTCTAGGTTTTGTTACACCCAGGAATTATAAAGAAAATTCAATTAAGAATTTAAAAAACCATTTCAACAGTTCCAACTTAGTTTCATTTACCATTTTATTCACTCACATTGAGCATTGTTGCAATTATGGATTTTTACAAAATAAGTTATCAAAAATTTTGGAACCAAAGTGGAACGTTTACTTTTCAGGATATGTAGTAAGCCTAACCTGACATATATGATAATTATAGAAAAAAATCCCAGAATTTTACAATAGTATATATACTCTCTGTATTTTAAATGTTTCTAAAATGTGTTAAACTCAGAAGTGGAAGCTCTAATGATATTGATCAACAGTAAATTTTTTGGAGCTGGCATTTTTTAATTAAATCAGAATGCTGCAGCAAAAAAAGTTGAATACATATTTAAAAATGGAGTACATTATATCATTTTAAATTATCATCTTTTTAAAAAAAATCAACAAAATATCTTGCACTGTTCCAGATATAGAGTCCAGTAGTGACTTTATCAAAAATCGCAAGTGAGAAATGGGTCCTGGGATGCCATCTTTGGTGGCATGTCGGAACAGGAATTTCTTTGGGCAACATAAAATTCAGGTATCTTCCTTTTACCTGAATTTTAACATATGTTAAATTCAAGAACTTACTATGAAGGAAACCTCTCTGCCTGAATTTACATGGATTCAACCTTAAGCTGAAATGAAAACTACCTATCATCTTTATTATTGAAATTAATCTTTTACATGCACTGCTTCCAATTCTTTGCCCATCATCTATTCATTTCCCATCACCAATATATGCCTTGAGCAGAACCAACTTCCCACTCTCTTTATTCATCTCCTGTTTTCCAATGTCTGACAATCCAGCTTGTATACTAATTAATTTACTGATTTGGTTATACCATAATTGTCACAAAAAAATCTAGCTGCCTTCTTTGTACCCTCTCAAATTCTGGTATCCCACAACATCAGATTGCAACAAGGCCTTAACGAAGATTTCATAGCCCAATTACCGTACTTCCACTGTACATCCGCTAAGTACTCTCTCTAAGAGATGCACAACTTTGAAACTTTCCTCTATCAACTGAGCTTATTATCACATGATATACCAAGTTATTGTATGCTTTCACCATTCAAATCCCCCACCACTGTTCAACAATAAAAAGCTTTAATTCTTCTATAAGTGTGACTCATAATCTTGTAATTAACTTTCATTCCATGGTGACCTACACAAAGGGATGTCCAATCCAAATCCCTATTCAGATGTTCACAATCTTCTTAAGCTTTCATGGAATCATCCAACATTTTGCCATCTGTAAACACTTTTCCTGTCTCTGTAAACAAACAACTGAACTGTTCATTTTAATAATAAACAGCAAAGGTACCTGTAAAACTCCTCAGTTACACATTTTCTGATCCCACTTTTCATATAAGACTGTGGTTCCCTCTTTAAATTTATCCCATAAGGAAGACACTAATCTATGCCAATGGTTTTAATCTTATTCACTGTTCTATGATTCACTATGTCACATTCCTTAGAGATACGACATATTCAGGTTGGCTTACCTTTCTCATTTCATTTGGTACAGTTTGCATATAACGCACTGAGATTTACATATCACTTCTCCCAAACACAATTTGCCAATTTACAAACTACATTCTATCCTCACAGACATTCCTGACGTAGTTGGATATCAAGCTCTCCATCAAACATGCATATCACCTATTGGTGCCCCCACCCTTTTTCTATACGAATATTAACAACACTACTCACTTAATGATCTTTTTACAAAATCTAGCTGTTTCATAACATTCACAGGATCTTCTTCTGATTTGCTGTTCATTTTTAGTCATTTGGAAAAGCTGCTGCTCTGATATTTACCCCACTAGCCTCGGATGGGAGTCCTTACTGGTCTTATCAACCCAGATGCTTCACACTGCTTAATATTTTGACATTTTGCATGCCCTAAATATCATCATTTGATTTTAACTAATGCAAATAGGCTTTCTTCCCTTCAATATCCCAATGTTAGCAATGAGATATCTAGGTGTAATATTCATCATTCCAACTCCAGACATAAGATTCTTAATCAATGCAGCTTTAGCTTCCCTTTTAGCTGCTACTAATTCCTTGTTCAGTTATTTTATGTATTCCCTATTGCCTTGCTGCTTTTCATAATTCTATTGTGATCTTTTCTTGTCAATCATTTCAGACTCCTCATTTCCCTATTGCAATATGTATGTATCACCTGCAGTTTTTTGTTTTGTTTTTAGAATAAATATTTTCTTATCACTTCATCCTTACTATAGTGACTTTTCCCCCCTAAAATCTCCCTTGAATTCTGAAATCCTCTATCCACTTTCTGTTTGGTCACTTTAATATCCATTGTAATTGTGTCATGGTCACTTATTCGCTCAGTGACTTGAGACCCAACAGTTACCATCAAGGTTAACTGGGAAGACAACCAACACGTTTTGCTGTCTTGTGCTTTGATTTACGCTTTGATATATTACTTGTGTAAAGCCTCCCTTCCTCACTAAAGTGTTAGAAAATCTCTGCTCCTCTGTATTATTAATTCCATTTTTTTCCCCAGATCATCCTTGGAATATTTAAGTTCCCATATCAATATAAGGAAGGATCTGGAAAGTATACCCATCATTCATCACAGATTAAGGCTGGAGAGCTGCAGCAAACAAATAAACACAAATATATGTTAAAATATTTCAGTATAAATCTTAACCAAGTTAGATAAGGGGATCACATGGGTGCACAGTGAGATTCTCAGTGTGTACACATCTGGTCCTTTAGCACATGTCTCACTTCTAAACACAATTAAACTTTGTACTCAAATATTCCATATCCTTCCTTTTTAATTGCCTAACAATTACTATCATATAATGACCACCACACTCCCACCTCTGAATATGTATTTAGTTACTCTCTGAGGGCCTATCTTGCTTACTTATCTCTCAATACAGTAAGTGGTCATGACACTTATCATCTTTCCATTTTATTTCCCCTAGTTTAACTCATCTCTATCATCTAGGAATACCAGTGGACTGCAGCAGTAACTGATAGCCAGTATGAATACCCATTCACCAACTAATCCTTTATCCTTGTAGTAAACACTATAAACTGCAGGAGAAACCTCATTATCTAGCACTGTTTCTTTCAAATAAGACTCAGTCTCTAAAATTAAACATGATTTCTGCATCTACGTTTAGTTATAAAACTCTGTAACTTTGTTCATTACATTCCTTCAGTTCACTAGCAATAATCTATTATTTCTGTTAGGTATATTTTAATTTTTACCTGCCACCTTCCTTGCAACAACTTCCCCATTTATTGATCCATCAACTTCAATTACATCTCCGGTATTAATGATTTTGCCCTCCCTCCCATGACCTGTAATCAGCCCTCTCTGATCTTCTATTACCATTCCAAACTGCAATGTTATGATATTTTAAGGGATTCCAAGTTTAAAATGCACTATCTTATAATGCAATATCTGCAATGTATAGTTGATTCAAAATTTTGAGACAGGACATTACAATACAAAAGTTGTGATTTGTGTTAAAAATATGAACATAAAACAAACATTACATACGGAGAAAGAAACAAATGGAACCACAGTAAAATGGCAGGAAACACACAAAAATGAAAGTATGTTGAACACAGTCGGTGCAATTGATTTTTTATGACAATGTCATTTTAAACGAGTTGTAATGGAAACATTGATTCACATTCATTAAAAAATTTGGGGAGGGTTGGTAAAAATCTTGAATTTTCTTTTGAGAAAAAATATTCTAAATTGATGAACCAGGAATAGACTATGTTGTCCTGTATACTGGTGCAATTGCACAGCCACTTCGCTTACAATATAGTTGAAATCCTAAACATGCTTTGAATGTTAATGCACATACAGCACAAGCAAACATGCAACTATTAATTTCTTTAAAAACATTGGGTGTGCCTGACATATTAGTCAACAAATCATTATTTTTGTAGAATAATAATCATCCTACTGATTTGTGAAATATGAAACAAACCAGTGATTTTGTATGGCTATCATTACAGGTCAAGTAAGTAATAATAAAAGTTCCAAAAGCAGCTATATGAGCAAAATAATGAGAAACTCTAATTAAAAATTTGTTCCACACCAACTTACAAATACTACTGCGTCGACCAGAATCTCCATTTTTGCTTGTTTTGTTTTGTTTATCAGTGTCCTCTTTCAAGTTACCTCTCATAACTCTTACCCCATCACTGAACATAGAAAACAGAAGCTGCAGTGGTATCACTATTTCCAGCATTGTTAAAATCTGAACAAACAAATAAATCATTAGCAAGAATAATCAGTTAAGACTGTTATTTTCACAATGTTTTAGAAGTTCCACTTGCCTGCAGCCAATTTAAAGCTTGTTCTTGAACTCTAGCAGATGTTTTCTTGAAGCGGATGGCCACAAATCGATATAACTTCTTTGTATCAAAACCCAAGGGGCTCATGTCAGTATCCAACATTTTGCTGAAACCACAACTAGCTCTTATACCAGAAAACTGTTATTAATGTTAAAGAAATATTTAAATGGTTAATTCAAATTATTGGAGCCATGATTGCCAGTGTATTTCACTCCTCTATTTATTGCTTCCTATTTTTATTTATCTAGTGAATACTGATAGATGTACAAGATAAACAAACATATTCTTATCATTTTTAAAAAATGTGAATGCAGCGGTTTCCAAATAAACCAACAAAAGTTAAAAAGGTTGTTTTAAATATTCATATTACAATACACCAGTATCATTAGAGGCATAAATATGTGCACATGGTATCTCTTTACAACTAAAGAACCATTAAAGCTGATGGCTACCGTGTGCCTTGCTATTTCAGAAAGAGAAGACCATATACATATAAAATAAGATAAAAAATAAAAGGAATTTTTTAATTTAGCGGGCGTTACAAAACGATTTTCATTTATATTTTTATTTTGCTGATACACATGTTCCTGAAGTACATTGCAATTGGCAGCAATTTTGAATGTTATGTTATTTTCGACAGACGAAAAAGTTAAGCTAGTTTTGGTGAGCTAGGCAAATTTGTATTTTCTAAAAAATGGATTAAAGAATTTGTATAAAATTTTGTCTGAAAAATGGAATTAAATGCAGTACCTTTTTTTTTTGCTTGGGCTTTACACCTCATCAATGGCGAGGTCTTTAGAGGCGGAATGGGATTGGGGCAAGGAACAGGAAAGAATTCGCCATGGCCGTTTGATGGAAGTATCCCGGCATTCGCCAGGAGTGATTTGGGGAAACCATGGAAAACCCAAATCTTGATGCCCGGATGGGGATTCGAACTCGCGTCTTCCCGAATGCGAGGCCAGAACGTAAAGTGCAGTACCACATTCAAAATGTTAACAGTAGCTTTAGGCAAATCTTCTGATTAAAACTTGATTGGTACAGACTTTTCACAGAGGGCCATGAAGACATTGAAGAAGACGATAGTCCTGGACACCCTAACACAGCGGTTCCCAACCTATGGGTCGCGACCTACTGGTGGGTCACGGCGTGTGTTTTAGTGGGTCACAGAAAAATCGAGGTTTTTGCCACCAAAATAAATCTTAATGTTTTTAAAAAACAAAATACAGAAATAAACTTTGTGTAGAAAGTGACCTAAGGTTAAAATTAACCAGTGTTAGCATTGATATCGATGCCCTCATCAGTAAACACCAGTGCCAGAAATCTCACTGATTGTGAAGTTGTATTTTTATAATAATTAAACGTATTATTCATTATCTTTGTAAAAAAAGTGGGAGGCGTCTGCAAAAAGCTTCGCCTCATCGAGTTGAAGGCTGAAATGCCAGGATTAGTTAAAACTCAATTTGCAAATTAAAATGACCCTGATGTGCCAAGTCATATCTTGGTGGGAAACACCTACAAAAACCATTTTAGTGGGTGACTGGTAATTTTACCATTCTGTTTTCGTGCTCCCAGTCTACCATATTTTAATACATTTGGGTGAAGTAAAACACAATGATAAAGCTACCAATCAACCACTAAAATCAGGTCTGCACGTGGTTTCCACCAAAAAGCGATTGGCACATCAGTTGTATTTTAATATGCTGATCGCGTTACTTTACTTTTAATCGTGGAATTTCAACAGTCGATAAGATGATGGTCTGTTATATATTATGAATCCTTGTTTTTGTTGTTGTATATCCTTTGTTTTCGTATAATAAGATAGTCGATAGCGTATCGATGTCATACAACAGTTCCCATTCTGATAATAGCTAAGACTCTCATATTAGGTGGGTCGCGAAAATTTTTTTACTTAAAAGTGGTTCGTGTACCAATAAAGGTTGGGAACCGCTGCCCTAACATATCAACAACCAATGATAACATTGAACAAGTGGAAAAAATGATTCTGGAAAACCACTGTATCACAATGGAGAATTTGTTGAAGATGTCGGAATATAATTTGGCTTATGCCAAACAATTTTTTTTAGATATTTGGGGACAAAATGTGTGGCAGCAAATTTTGTTCCAAAATTGCTAAATTTCAATCTAAAACAACATCATGTAAACATCACTCAGGAGTTGCTGAATAAAGTCAACAACAATCCAGAGTTTCTTAAAATGATTAACAGGCGATGAAACATGGGTGCATGGGTATGATGTCGAATGCAAGGCCCAATCATCCCAATGGAAGCTGCCTGAAGGGACAAGACCGAAAAAAAAATTGACAAGTTTGATCAATTGTGAAGATTCTCCAAAATGTTTTATTTGGTTTCAATGGCATTGTGCATCATGGGTTCCTGCCAAATGGTCATACTGTTAATAAAGAATACTATCTAGACGTTATGTGCCATTTGCGTGAAGCAATATGTCGAATACATCCAGGATTGTGGCAAAAACACTCATGGAAGTTGCATCACGATAACGCTCCTGCTCACAACTCACTAGTTTTTTAAGACTTTTTTTTTGAAAAAAATAAAAAATAAACTATTGTTTTGCCTCCTCGGCCACTGTATTTGCCCAACATGGCCCCCTGTGACTTCTTTCTATTACCGACGCTGAAGATAACCTTAAAAGGACAACCTTTTGCCACCACTGACGAGATAAAAACAGAATTGGTCCTGGTTAGTAAATAAATGTTCTTTAAGAATTGTTCCTGGTTAGTAAATAAATGTTCTTTAAGAAAAACAAAAATTCTAATTATTTTCTGATCCATGCTGAACTCTAATTACACCTTTATAACAATAGCAAGAATGAATGCAACTGTTGTGACTTTTAATACTAGGGAAAAGATAATAAAAATGATGGGTTTTCACATGATAGTGATTACACTGATACTGTGAAGTAATTGATGGAGTAAAAATGTTGCAAAACACTGGAAAAGGAATCTGATTTTTTCCCCCGAAAATTTAAAAGTATAAAAGTGTTCATGGTTTGAACAAGAATGTGATAAAATAAAAAAAATCTTCCCAAAATCTCCTACCTTATGAAGTCAGTGATAAACAGATTTAGAAGAACTAATCAACTAAAATATCAATATAAAATTAAATTGTACTTTTGTTTGGAGATGTTGATGTTTTTGCTACAGAAAAATAAACAATGTATAATCTTTGACACTGTCTTGAAACAGTATACTTCAGGAGAGTGATGACAAGAAACAGTTTTTGTTGATTTTGGATGTGGATCTAGAAAATAAAGATGTGAAGTTTGAATCATTAATTTTTTTTTTAAATCTAAAAATTATAAAAAGTATTGAGATGCAGAAATGAAGTAAAAACAATTTTAGGATTTATGAGAAGTTTGTCAAAAGAGCTAACTATGAACTAATGAGCATCAATTTTTTTAGACATGATTAAAAATAATAAATCACTAAAAAGAAACTCGGATTGTACAGTGATGATTGATATCACTTTGCTGACTTAAATCTCCTGCTGTTCAACTGAAAGTAAATGTCTATGGAGCAAAAAGAACAAACATGAATAAAATGTCTTAAAAACTACCAACTATAAATTAAAATTGTAACAGAGTTGGAAAGACAAAGGATAATGCTGGATAGCTCATATGTGTGTATTTTATCATGATGCAACAATAAAAGGGATTTTCAAACTAATCGCATTTCTAAGAAACCAACAACTCTATTACATTAAAAAAATTAATGCTGGAATGTAAATGGTCAAAATCCTAGAAAAATAATGATGTTTTATTTGGAATTTGCAGAAAGTTATATTATTTGTTAAAAGATTAATGTTAATAAGGCTGTTTTTTGCTTCTAAAACAGAAGTTAATAGAAAAAAAAGAACAAATACCCAAAACTTAATTTTGAATCACATTAGTCTTCCATCAGTCTAAACTGTTGGTATATACTGATCACTTTTTAGAAATTTCTTCAACCAAGAAAGCTCACAGATGTGTAGTTAGTTGGAAAAAGTAATGGTTTGCTGATGTAGAATATGTAAAGATGTTTTTATACATTGCACATTTTAATATAAGGTATGAAATTTTAATCTTTAACTATTTATTTATACAATATTCTTTCACTACATATCATCTAATATAAGTAAACATTTTTCATATTTGTGTAATAAACATTTTATTAAACAAATTAATTCTCTACACTGTCAATCAATCCCTTGTGATATGGATACCAAGTGACACAAAAGTAGTCCAATGTGGATGCACGAGAGTTTTGTATGCTATCTCCTTTGTATGTGCGTTACAATTCTTCAAAATTCAACCTATGAATTGTAGCCTAGAATTACCTCCACCTGTGACCAATTTCATTTTGCTTTATACGCCTAAATAATTCACGGAATCAAACACGTTAATAACTGAACTGTTTCCTTCGAACACCTGAACAAATGGATTCTTTTTATTAGTTATGCACACTGTCTGGCACTTTTTGCAATTTAGTGTAAGTTGAAATTGATTCTTCGAAATAATGTCCAGATTACGTTAAATTTAAAAGCAATCGGCCAAATTCCTCAATTCATATGGATAATAGAAACAGAGAAACTGCGGTTGGGTATTAAGAATTAGATAGGATAGGGAAAAAATACCCGTCACTTACCACAGATTAAGGCAGGAGGGCGAGAAGAACACGTAAAAAACATAAAAACAAACAAATTGCACAATATTTCGGCATGAGCCTTAATCATGTGAGAGGCGAGACATATGGCAGGGGGAAAGATGTGGTCACATCCTAACCCGCCACATGAATGAACAAAAGCG
This sequence comes from Vandiemenella viatica, assembly GCA_031002005.1. Taxonomy (NCBI): domain Eukaryota; kingdom Metazoa; phylum Arthropoda; class Insecta; order Orthoptera; family Morabidae; genus Vandiemenella; species Vandiemenella viatica. The sequence goes on from CM061921.1 coordinate 27,511,798, forward strand.
GAAACACGGGGAGGGGGTGCCACTGCAGGGGTTGGGGGGATAAGGTTTACCAGTGATAAAAAATCCCCCTGCCATATGTCTCGCCTCTTACATGATTAAGGCTCATGCCAAAATAATGTGCAATTTGATTGTTTTTGTATTTTTTACGTTTTCTTCTCACCCTCCTGCCTTCATCTGTGGTAAGTGATGGGTATTATCCCCTATCCTTTCTAGTTCTCAATTTCTCAATTCCCTATAGATGACCGCATCATCAGCAAACAATCTGAAATGGCTGTTAACACTGTCTCTAAGACCATTCATAAAAATTATGAAAACAAGTGGTCATACTATATTTCCTTGATAGACCCCTCATGTAATATCGTAATATCTAGATTAGTAGAAGCTTCTCCGTCAACAACATATCCATTCACCAATCTATACCGACATATCATATGATCAAATTTTCACTAAAAGGCAGATATGTGGTACAGAGTTGAAAGCCTTCTGAAAATACTACATCAATTTGTGATCCTACATCAATAGCTTTCATTAAGTCATTTGAAAAAAAGGGCCAGCTGTGTTTCACACAATCTGTTCTACTTAAATTTGTGTTGGTTTGGTGCAAGTAATTCATTTTCATCTAGAATCATCATAATGTTTGCCCATATAACACACTCCAGACACTGCAAACAGACGTTAACGATATGGGTTGGTAGTTTGTAGAATTTCTTCAAACCCTTTCTTGAAAATTAGGTCTAATTGTGCAGTTTTCTAGTCGGAAGCCACATTTCATATTTACAGTATATATCAAACAGAAATGGTTATATTTTTGTTACATACTCTGAAAATACTCTTACTGGGATATCACTGGAACACAGTGGTTTACTCCACTTCAAGTGTTCCATTAACTTTACAACACCTGCAGCATCTACTCATAATGAATCTATCTCTAAGTACACATGTCGTGGGAAAATGGGTATGTTATCAATATTTCCATCAGAGAAAGAATTTTTTGCATTTGGTGTTAAGTATGTGAGCCTTGATGTAGTTTTCGTTAACCTCATCTGTCGTGTATTACAGCTGAAATACTATTGTGCAGGCACCTGACTTTTCTTACATCTGGCCAAAATTTCTTTGGATTATCCACGAGGTTTTTAGAAAGTGAACTGCAATGAAAATCATTAAAGGTCTCATGCACCACATTTTTAATACTGCCTATTAACTCAACTAAATTTTCCATGTCACTATGGTTCCCTGTCCTGAAGCAAGTGTGTATCCTCCTCTGCTTTTAAGTATACTATGGTGGATCATTCCAGTCTGTGATTGCCCATTTAAGTTTATGATGTACATATCTTCTCTGACTATATGTACAAATCAATGTTACTTTGAAGGTAAAACATTCTTTTAAAGCTTTTTCAAATTTGTAAACAATCCTTTCTTTTTTCTTGTTATACTCAGTTACCGATTTTACAGCTGCGATTACCACTTTGTTACTGATAATTCCTGCAGTCGTTGGAATGTCTGAATAATTCTGGCCTATCCAAAATGATTTTGTTGCCGTCACAGTACTACGACAAAGAGGAAATTTGTTGTATATGTAATAAACCTTTCTCTTTTTTAAAATAATAATGATAATCTTCAATCATGCATAAGTCTGTCTTGTGTGAGGCCATTAATGCATATTAGTATTCTTGTTTCTAAACATGGAACTGAATGTTTTTATTATTAATTTTCTACTAACATTCTGCAAGCCTAATTATAAAGTTGAAACTAATTGACAGAAAATGGTCTACTACAAAGTTAAATAAAAAGATACACCCACAGAGCAAAAAAGGGCTGTATTATGATTTTTTAACCATGAGTTGAAATAAAGTAAATGACTATTAGTTGACACTTAAAACATTAAAGTTTTCAGCAGTCAGACTACTGGATATATGATGCACACAGAATAAATCATATAGCATTTTTAAAACAAACAAACAGAAAACAAAAAACTCACAACATTGCCAGAAAAAAATTGTCAATGCTGAGTTACAATAGCAGAAATAGTACTACTGTAAAGATTGAAAATTTGTAATCAACTTTTATCATCCCTACATAATATTAGAGAACCATGAAATTCTACAATATTGTATGAGAATTTACTTTGTGACAATAGCATCATTTTTTGCTACACCTATTAATAATTTAATATAGCAATACTTCTACCTTAGTAATATTTTTAATTCAGGAAGCTCCTTTTCAGGGACATCATTCACCATAGCTTCCATCCAATGAGGCATGACATAGTCCCAAATTTCTGATGTTATTACTTCATATGGAACAAGACAAAAAAGCCTGTTTAAACCATCCTTTAGGTGAGCTGTACGTGACACAAGTGTATCCCTGTAAAAAATGTAAAAAAAAAAAAAAGTTTAAAAAATCAGATAGCCAAATTGCAAGAACCATTATAATCAAACACCTGTCCATTCTTGTAACTAGTATAAGTATTCAGAAATGTGGGTATGAAATCACCCTACATATAAAATTGGTATTTTTTGTTTCGCAGAGTTCTCATCAAAGGTCAACATTTGTAAAAAGGATGTGTTCACTGTCAGTAATTCAGAGAATACAATCCAGAAGAGCATAGTTACTCAAAACTATAAGAATAAGTTGTCGTGACATTATACACTGATGATCCAAAGCATTACGACCACCTGTGAGAATTAAGTTTTTTCCGGAGTATGGCTGACAAAAATTTCTCAACCTCCGCTGCCTTCATCAGGTGAGATGTCGTAGCGAAGCTACCACTGCGACAACACAGCACCGACTGTCTATTGCCGAAACTTTGTGGACAGAAGAACTTATCCGGCAGAATACCTGAGAAGAATTTTTGTCATTGTGAACACCTGTTTAATAGCATCTTGGATCACCCTTGGAATGCAATACAGAAGCAATATGGCATGGCATGGATTCGACTCGTCCTTTGTAGGTTTCTGGAGGTGTCCAACACCAGATGTCTATGCACAGTTCGTGAAATTCCCTTAAATTATGGGCCAGTGGTTTGTGGGTGCATAGTTGGCTTCCAATACTGCCCAGGTGTGTTCTATCAGTTGAGATCAGGTGAATTTGGTGGCCAAGACAATGTGAGGTCACTATCATGTTCCTCAAATCACGGTAGCATGATTCTGGCCTTGTGACATGGACAGTTAATCTGCTGGAGATACCATCGTCATGGTGGAAGGCATGAAGGGTGGTCTGCAATAATTTTCAGAGTTGCCACAGTGCCTTTGATCATTACCACAGGTCGAATGGAAGCCCAGCTGAATGTCTCCCATAGCATTATGCCACCCCCATCAACCTGTATCCATGGTGCAGTGCATGTTTGCAGCAGCCGTTCGCCTGGTAGACAGTGTTTCTAGACATGACAGCTGACCTAGTACATCAAGAAACATGATTCATCTGACGAGGTGACACATTTCCACTGATTGACAGTGTAATCTTGCCCTAAATAGTGTGCTCCAAAACACTTATGCCTGCACCAGCACTGTACTCTGCTGGCAGATCTGTCACAGATAGCCCCCTATCCTGCTTCACAGAGTGGGCAAGCTTCCAACCTACATGTTCTGTGATGAGGTGTGGACATCAACCACTTTTTTGCTACTTGTGGTTTCACCATCATTCAAACACTTTAGATAGATGCCCATTACAATAACACATTAACAACTGACCAGCCAAATTGTTATGCGAATGGAGACCAAGGCATAAAGCTTTGTTTCGTGCACTCAGCAAGGGTACAAGTGTGGGCCTTCAGCTCTGAAAGCCCATATTGATGACGTTTCGTTGAATGGTTTGCACGCTGACACTTGTTGATGACCCAGCATTGAAATCTGCAGCAATTTGTGGAAGGGTTGCACTTCTGTCACGTTGAGTGATTCTCTTAAGTCGTCGTTGGTCCTGTTCTTGCAGGATCTTTTTCTGGCCACAGTGATGTCGGAGATTTGATGTTTTACTGGATTCCCAATATTCATGGTGCACTCGTGAAATGGTCGTATGGGAAAATCCCCACCTCATCGCTACCTCGGAGATGCCATGTCCCATCTCTCGTGTGCCGACTATAACACCGCTTTCAAACTCAATTAAATCATGATAACCTGCCATTGTAGCAGCAGTAACCAAGCTAATGCCCACGCCAGACACCTGTTGTCTCATATAGGTGTTGCCGACTGCAGCACAGTACTCAGAATTTTTACATATTTCTGTGTTTGCATACGCATGCCCTATACCAGTTTCTTTGGCTCTTCAGTGTAGTTGACACATTGTAACTCTGTCTGCCATATTATGATATAAAAAAACCTAATATTAAATGTTCCAAAGTAATGTTTGAATATCTTTATTTTACAAAAAATTAAAAATTTGTGCCATTTAAAAAGATAAAGGTAGATTGTAAGAAAATCAACATACTGTATTTCATATACAATCATACTGCAAAATAAAACTTTCTGTAATTATCATTTGTACTCTTTGTATTGTACCTTGTGTTTTCAATACTTTATTTTCTTTATTTCCCCAATTTTGTCTTGATCCCTGCAATCTGATGAAGGAAATGAAACAGAAATAAAAAGATTTGAACCAATGTATGTCTAAGACAAATAATGACACATATCTATAATTATTTGGTTAACAACACTACTGAAAACTTGTATGAAAGCACAACCATCTAAAAACATTATGGCAACGATGGACAATTTGGAAAGCTGTGTAAGCATTTCAAAACAATACATGGGAATGGCTATCAAATTAGAAAATTTTAAAATGATTTCAATTACAAATGAAAATTATAACAATTTCCAGTGTTGGTGAATAAAAACAAAAGTTTCACTGATAAACCAAGAATTTATTCAGATTGTGTGAGAATAATTAGAAGCGAGTTACAGGTTATAAAGATATAGAAACCATGCTACACCCGTATGGGTGAACCTCTATGACAGTCATCTGTAGAAACATCATACAGAATGTATGTTTACAGATACTATGAAACACAGCATAGGCTCTACTCTGAGTTAAATACGAAAATGCAAGTAGTTGTTGAGGTTTATTATTCAACTAGCTACAGAACTAAACAATGTTAAAGTATTTAACAAACTATCAAATAAGCTTTTTGATGAAACATAGAAATATCATTTAATAAGGTTTCATTACAGTTCAGTACTGTGATAGACGTGAATGCTATAAGAAGTAAGCATGGAACACCACCCGGATGTCATAATTCCCCTGCATCTTTTCTTAAAATTGCAATTCCCATCAATGGAAATGTGGTGCTTCTGAAAATACCATAGTTTACAAGTTTTAATTTTCACAATTAAAATAATCTTCAGTCTGAAATGGGCATAGGATTACAACATCTTGCATAAAATATTATCAAGAAAGGCTTCAATATTGTTTCAGTCCTCACATACATTAATGAATAATGGTCTGTGTAAGAAAGGGCAAGCATCGGGTAGAGAGCAGTACAGACATTTTAGAAAACAAACAGTAAATGCAGGGGAAAAAAAGCAAAACAAAAATGGCTGCAAAGAAGTGCGAAGAAGTATAAAAGGAAATAATCGTAGGTAAAGTAGATATGGCCTATAGCAAGATCAAAAAAATAAATAAATAGGAGACATGAAGAAAAGATGTATACATATCAAAGATGCTGATGGGAAACCTCTTTTAAACTCAGAAGATAGGGCTAACTTATGAAGGAATACATACAGAAACTATATGATAGGGATGATTTAAACAACAGTGTACTGGAAAAAGAAGGTGATGTTGACACTGATGACTTATGAGATCCTGTTTTAAGAACAGAATTTGACAGAGCTTTGAAAGATCTAAAATCAAATGAGGCAGTTGGTATAGATGAGATTTCGGCAGAACTCCTGAATCCTCAGGAGCAGAAGGAATCCAAAGATTATCTATCACACAATTCTGAAACAGGAGATATTTCAACTGAGTTCAATAAAAGTATCATTTAAATGTGACAATTATTGCACCATAAGTCTAACATCATATGCTTCAAAATTACTGACTAGGTTAATATACAGAAGAATAGAAAGGATAGTAGAAGAGATGGTAAGTGGGTTTAGGAGAAACTGTGGTACAAGAGAAGCAATTCTAGCTTTAAGATTAATACTTATTTAGAAAAAGCTTTTGATAATGTTAAGTGGGACAAGATGCTCAAAATTTTAAAGAAGTCATGTGTAAAATATCAAGATAGAAGAATGCTTTATAATATATGTAAGACTCAAGTAGCAATAATAAAAGTAGATAATCATGAGAGACATGCATCAGTTAAAAAGGATGTGAGACAAGGTTGTAGCCTATCTTCATTAATATTAAATTCGTATGGAAGCAATGAAAGCAGTAAAAGAAAAATTTGAATATGTCATAAGTGTTGAAGGTGGAAAAAAGTCAGTATGCTATAATTTGCTGATGGTAATGTCCTGTTAACAGAACAGACAGAGTATTGAGAAGTTATGGAATGTCATGAAAATAATACTGAATGAAGAATTTTGACTAAATATAAACCAAAGCAAGACAAAAGTGATTAAATGTAGTAGAAATGATAGCAGTAATAGTGGATTAAATATAAAAATAGGATCGGATACAATAGGAGAACAAATAAATTCTGCTACTTAGGAAGTAAAATTACAGCTGATGGTCAAAACAGGAATTATGTTAAAAGTAAATAGCACTAGCTAAAAGTGCTTTCAAGAAAAAGAGAAATCTTTTATTTTCAAATATTGCTCTAATAATCAGAAATAATTCTTTAAAAACTCTATGTGTGTAACACAGCACTTTATGTTAGTGAAGCATGGATTTAAGAGATAACAGATGAAAGGAAAATTGAATCATTTGAAATGTGGAGCTATAGAAGGATGCTGAAAATTAAGTGGACAGATAAAGTGAAATGAAGATGTTTTAGAAATAACTGTTGTGAAAAGAAAGTTGTGGAAGAATTTTAAAGAAAGAAGAGACAGGATGGTGCATCGCATTTTAAGATACGTGGGATTGGTTAATTAGTCATTGGAACCGTCGAAAGAAAGAACTGCAGAGGTACACAAAGATTACAATGCATGAAGCAGATAACTGAAGATGTATGAAGGGATGGAGAATTGCATCAAACCAGTTGAGAGATTGATGACAGCAAATAAAAAAAGCAGAATACAGACTTTGCAAGTCCTTGATATGACCTTCCCTCCCTTTATTCTGTTCCACATTTATCGTTTATCAACTTTCTCCCCCCCCCCCCCCCCCCCCACATGTCTCATCTTTGTTTCTTTCATGTGGTTGGTTGGGATGTGGTCACACCTTCCCTGTCACGTCTCACCTCCTACATGACTACGGTTATTAACTGAGATATTGTGAATTTTGTGTTTTTTTGTGGGTTTATCTTGCACTCCTGCCTTCATCTGTGGTAATCAATGTTTTTTTTTTACCCCTAGCCCATCTTATTTAAAGATTAATTTTTGGAATCAGAAAGACATTTTGCAGATTGCATTTCTAATTACATAGTAAAACATGGCATATGAAAAATTTCCTTCTTGAAGTACAAACCAATGGCCTCCCACTCTTGCATAATCAGCTGGATGTGGCAGCAGACAGGAAACAAACACTTTGAAATGAGTGTTACACAGTTGTGTTAGCCAGTTACAAACAAAATCCACCTTGAGTCGCTCCAATGTGCTTTCAGCTTTGTCTGAAATATAAAAATTTAAGCCTTAGTAAATAGAAGATAATATAAAAAGTTTATTCCACACCTATATTACACCAATGAAAAAGAACATTGGAATATACGATTTAGCCAAAGATGCAGTTAATGACTGGATTGGGAAGATGCGAAAAAAATGGGGGAGGGTGTTTCACAAGGATGGATGTGACGGACATTGTATTGTATATTTTAGAGAAAAATCTTACCATTAAATTGAATTAAACAAAGAGAGCTAAGGAAGCCCAACAAGAAATTGAAAATTGTGGAAGCCTAGAACTGAGTGAACATTGTGTCTAACTACATATCTTCGTATTTCCTCCCTCGATGGCATATCCCTATTTTATTCTCTTATTGCACATGGAATAATAACTGTATGAAACCATCAGCTTTTGCTCTAAATGTCTTATTTTAATGTTGCTGTTTTGTGATTTAAATGCTCCTGGTAGTTATTATACCGATGTTCACATGGAATAAGGTGGTGATCAGTTTCCTGAAAACTTCTTGAAGGATGCAATTAACAACAATGAATAAATAAAAAATGCTAAGATGTGTTAGGTAAGACAAAAAGTAATTAAGTACATCTAATGATTAAATGAAACCACCAGTGAGGCTCAGAGAATTAAGGCACTGCATGCTGGATTGAGGAGGTACAGCGGGCCATGGTCGAATCCTAATCCCCGTGTATTGGCTGTCCTGATTGCAGTTTATAGGCAGTTTTTCGCAATCATCAAGGCAAATGTCATGACAGCTCCAAATCTCGACCTCTTAAACTACACATTAAACACACAAATACACACAGAACATAGTTATGCGACTCATCAAACTACAGCAGACCTAGCAAGCAATCATGAACCTGAAGCTCTTGTTACATCTTTTCACATATTCTTTCTCTAGGATCTTCTCATAAACTATGGCACATTGGTACATCAATAGGACTCCTGTACAATTCTTAAGCTCTTTCCTGCTTGCTTTTTTGAATATAGGTACAATTATTCTTTTCTCCCAATCTTCGAGAACTTACCCCCCCCCCCTTTTCCCCTTTTGTTCTCATCACATGATATAGCCGCTTCTTTCCTATTAGCCCTGCAGATTATACAATTTCTGCACTCACTTCATCAATACATGGTGCCTTTCCATCACACTGTTTATCTACATCTTCATCAATATTCTGCAATTCACAGACATTGTGGGTGGCAAAGGGTGCTAAGCACCAATCTTAATTCTGCACATTCCAATCCCGAATAGCACAAGGAAAGAAAGAATACATAAAAGCATCAGTACGGCATCTTATTTCTCGAATTTTATCCATCCGGTCATTGCGACCCAAATAGGTTGGTGGAAGAAGTCTCACTGTGCTCGTAGGTCATAAAATTTCGCATATTCTCCAATAAATTTTAACGTAAATGACGTCGGCTGTCTTCCAAACCATCCCAGCCCAATCTATGTTTCAATTCTGTGACGCTTTCATCCAAAGCGGTTTCCATTTCTGCCCATACTAAGTCTTTATTTATTTCTCTTTCTTGCTTGTTGTCCTCCTGCTACTTTAGAAATTTTGTCTCCATTGTACAGTTTGGGTTCAGTAGGTCTTCGAAGTACAAGTTTTTTTTCACTGTTTATCTCATTTCCATTTTCAGCCATATCTTTCGGTATAATAAGTTCAATCTGATGTGACGTTTCAAAGCTAATTTCAGACTACATCTTCCAGTGAAGAAGAAGTGCTCTTCTGGTGGGATGCCAGATAACTTTTTATACAGTTGATACATTGAGATACCCTTTATTATTTCATATCTTTCTGCTTCCTTTATACCATTGCATACGGTGCTCTCCTGTTACTTTTGCTATCCTCTTCCCATCACACTCCATTTCTGCACCTACTTACTCTTTTCATCTGCTACCACCCTTTTTGCCTCATTCAGTGTCATACTGGTAACTACGAAGAACAGCTGATCACCTGGTTTAAAATGAAACAGGTTGCCAGCTGTTTGGCTTGGAAGACTTGCTTAAAATGTTAAAAACAGCACGATTTGAAGTATCAAGCTTGGAGATAATATCACCAGCCACGAGAGACAGTAGAAATTTGCCAAAATTGTAAAGTTGACTAATATGAGAGGACACACTTCTCCCTGTGACAATAGCCACTGGAACTGTGCTTGGTAATGAATGGCAGTTAGGGCAGCAATGTTGGTCTTCCAAGCAGCCTAAGACTGTTTCTATGATGCTGCTGGAAGCTCTGAACTTGAGCCTTGAAATATTTTTAACAAATGGAGTAGCCAGGTTCTAAGTGCAGCAACGGAGTTGGCAGCTAATGTCACAAAATCCAAATTCCAGTCAATAAAAAAAAAAAAAAAAAAAAAAAACAAAACATTTTTTAAATCATGACTGTAGGTTTTCTCTCAAATATTTATTACATCAAATAATGACCTACTAACAACTTGCTATTACTTTTAACTAATCACGTTCTTCAAGCTGACAGTTAAATGTGTATGTGGATGATTTGTAGGAGCTTTTCAAATTGACATTAAAGCAATTGTTCTTTTATCATCCACCAATTACTTTAAGTTGGCAATTTTCAATATTTATCTGTCGTAATATAACAAAAGTGAAAGTCTGTTTGTTATGTTTCTTGGGCTAAATGGATAATCCGATCATGAAGAAATTTGACAAGGAGATGCTCTTTGCAATTAGGAAGGACATAGGATACTTTTTTTGTATAAATAATACATATTGTCATGTAATTTTGAAAAATAACTGAACGGCGATAGACAGACGCATAGGGTGTGTAAGTATCTGTAGTAGCTTCCGGTATAATGGTGTGGTAGCTCAGTGGTTAATTTGCTTGTGTACTAATGTTTGGAGAGTGGTCTCTGGTTCAAATCCTGATGGAATCAAAGATATGTTTTAAAAAATTTCTGATCGCATGAGCCTCGCCCGGATGGTCAATTGTTTGGATTCCATGTTAAACTGTATATCCCACAAATTTAGGGGTGCAAAACATAGGTGGTCTAACAATGCTGTGCCTTTACACTTTTTTTATGATATATTGATCCTTCAGGCTTTGTTTCTCTCACAGTCAATCTGTCTGTGATCTGAACTAATCTATACTAATATCATAAATGCAAAAGTAACTCTATCTTTCTGTCACTCTGTCTGTTTGTCTGCTTGTTACGTTTCTTGGACTAAATCGCTAATCCAATTATGATGAAATTTGACAAGTAGATGCTATTTGACATTAGGATGGACATTGGATACTATTTAATGTATAAATAATACATATTGTCATATAATTTTGAAAAATTACTTAACAGTGATAGACAAACACATAGTACCTTCCCATATATCAGGCTGGTAGCTCAGTGGCTACTGCGCTTGCTTTCTGATGTTCGGAGCGTGGTCTCCGGTTCAAATCCCAGTGAAAGCAAAGATTTTTAAGAACTGTTTTTTATTGCATGAATCATGCCTGGACACTCAGTTGTTTGGGTTCCAAGTTAAACTGTAGATACCACAAATTTAGGGGTGCAATGCATGGCAAATCGTAGGCAGTCTAACAATGCTGTATGTGTACACTTTTTTATACTATATTGATTCCTCAGGCGTTGTTTCTCTTGCAGTCAGTGTGTATGTGTGTGATCTGCACTAATAATATTATAAATGCAGAAGTAAGTCTGTCTTTTTGTTACGTTTTGACGACTAAATGGCTATACCGACGTTGATGGAATTTGACAAGGAATTACTTTCTATCTGTAGGAAGGATACAGGAAATTATTTTTTGGTATAAATAACAGTTTTAGTCACGAAATTTTGATAACTTATCGGATGGTGACAGACAGATGAATGCATATGTTAGTCTGTAATGTTATGTCAGTTGCTCAAGCTGTGTTTTCGCACAGTCTGTTAGTGTATGATTCGCTAGTAAATTTCATTTAGATAAAAAATTATTATTTAGTATAGATGTCGTTTGTTATGCACTGTACTATTACTTTGTGTCTGCCTAAAGGTGTATGGCGCCAGTTTATTTTCTCGACATGTCTTGCGGGCGTAAACCTGGCCTAAGGTGTAGCTCTAGAAGAGTACAAGCAGCTCAAGTTATTAGAACCCAAGAATCTGATGCTGAAGAAAGAAGAAAAGACCAAGCTGAAATAAAGCTGCCCTCAGTTAACATCCCCCCGCCCCCACATCTTCAATTGTTTTTCTGTTTTTAAATATGTTGGAAATTGATTCTCTTCATGAGACAGGTTCGATGGTAGAATGATATAGTGATATAGTGATGGCTTTCCTGTCATATTATGCCGACTTGGTGTTGTTTGCAATAAATCTTATGTTACTAACAGCTTTCTGTATCCAATTCCAGCAATGAAATTCTAAGTCTATGCATACGAAGTCCCGGGTAACAGCTATTAGTCTTTTCCAACATATTGAAAGCTCACTTCTTAACAGTTCACCCCCATCACCTCCTCCCCCACCCTTTCTTCCACTGCCTTGCCAATCATAGGGTAAACTGCTGCATACGCGCACCTCCTGAACCAAATGGCTCATTCCCTACCACATGAATAAGGGTTTAAATCGAAATATTGTTTGTTTTTGTTCATCTCATGTGTTGTCACTTGTACCAGCCTTTAACTTTGGTAAGTGATGAGGTTTTCCCTATCCTTTGTTATTTATATTTCCATTAATTTTCAAGTAACAAAGGATAATTTAGCATCAACAATGTAATCAGCTTAAACAATAAAACATGATATTACAAAAATCTTCATTAATATACACTAATTATTTAACGACTTCTGCTAAAATGAACTCTGAAACATTAATTATTATAAAATAAAAAAAGTAATCAGGTCATAAATATTTTACAACCCACTTTGCCATAACTATCTAGGGCAATCAATATGCATAAAAGCACAAATGCAAAAACTACTAATTGGAATTCTTCAATAAAAAAACAGGCTAAATTGTACTCAAAATAAAAACATCAGTTCGTATCACAATGTGTATACATTATAAAAACATTACATTAATATAAATTCATGTAGAATATATATTCCTTTTAAATGGTATGAATACATAACTTACCATCAAACGAATATGCAGTGACATCAAACCAGTGGAATAACATGGCTAGTAATCTTCCCAAAATTTCGATAGGTGTATTATCGTTGGGAGTACACAGACCAACTAACAACCAGACTCCATACCGACCAAGCAACTGCCTTTCTTCCACAGATATATTATCTGTCGTATCCAAAACATTTAAAAGGGTTGCCTTTGTATGAATGTCTGTTGGATCTTTGTCGGAATCTGTGTTTAGTGGTTTTGCTTCTTTGAGCAAACTATTGAGAAAAGAGGAAAAAAATATTTCTAATAATTGTGCGAAAACATTATGACAATAGCATGAAATTCAGTTAAACTTCGCTAAATTTTGACTAAAATAAGAACAAAAACATGCTAAAGAAAAACAAAGAAGTGTCTTATTTTGGTGGATTTGGGATGACAGGGAGTAGGCTTGGAAAGTAATTATAGTTTTGCAAGTGCACAAAAATAATAATAAAAAATAGAAAGAAAGAAAAGTTAAATATTATGATTATTTATGAGTATGTACTCGAAGGTCAGTGCAATTTATTCAAACATTTATAGCTTAATCCTCTTTACATATTTTGTTGTGTCCACATTTTCTTAAACTGACCTATCTTCCTTCTTTCCGATTTTTGTTTGCAATTTAGCAGCTCATTTGATGGTCTCGTGTTTTTCATACATGTTTCATTCATTCCTTCCTATATCCAATTATTTCCTCATTCTGGTTAAAAATGTTGAATTCTTCCTTCATTTTTTATCTAGTAAAGTGAACCCAACCACAGCTATCAGAAACCTCATCTCAGCTCATTCTATCTCCTTTATTTGTTGTTTATTCAATGTCCATCATTCGCATCAGTCTAGTACCATTGGTACAGTCGCCCCTTTGATAAAATACACCCTTAAACCTTGTACTAATGACATCACCCATGTTAATGTTAAAAGCACAGATAATAGTGGAAAACCTTGTCTCATCCCTCATAATGTTTCAGCATGCTCACCGTCTTTGAAATTTTGATATATGTGTTGTTAGTCAAACTTAACATTACTCATGCTGTATGCTTACTATATGCCTTTGTCTAACACGATCTGAAACAATTTCATTCTATTCACCACATCAAATGCTTTTTCATAATCAATGAATGTTAAAATGGTAGGTATGATGAATTCTCAAAGCTTTTCTACCAGTTGTGCCATAACGAATACGTAATCTGTAAACGATCTTCCCTTTTGGAAAAATTATGTGTATCATTCACGAGAACTTCTGCTATTACATCTTTGTGCCATTTCACTACTTTTGGATATGTTTTAAATGCTGTACGCAGCAGATTTATACTTAGATAATTTGAATTTTTTAACCTGTCTCCTTCCTCAAATATGGTGAGACACTATAGCTACATTCCACTCCTCAGGTATATACTCATAGGTCCAAAAAGAGGCATGTGAATGAAGCCTTCGCCAGTGTGTGAATGAAATATAATCTTCGCAAGTTCACTGCCAGCCTTCATTCCGTATTCGGGGAACGTCACTGGAGAAATAGACAGGATACTGGCTCAACACGGAAGCAAGAGCATATTCCGTCCCCCTGCCAAAATCTGTGACTGGCTACGACCCCTGGGGCTAAAGACGCCAGAAGTCTACAGCATACCATGCCAGTGTGGCAAGTCTTATATTGTTCAGTCCATGCAGACCACCATGGCCCATATGGTTGAGCATGAGCACAATATCCGGCTGTTTCAGTTGGAGAAATCTACAGCCGCACAACAGGTAACTGAAAATGGCCACAAAATGGACTTCAGAAATGTAAAAGTGTTGACAAAGTGTTTTCTCTTTTGGGAATCGGTTATTAAAGATGCCTTAGAAATACGGTTGAATAACAGAGAGACAGGTCTGTGGCTTAGTGATGCCTGGAAGCCCGCTTTGTCTGTTACATTTAAATCAAAATGATAGTGAGGCACCACCAGAAGATAAACCACAATAACTGGTTCACAGTTAGATCATTGGCCACCCAGCATTACGGATGAAGCTAGGAAGGTAGGGGTGAGGGTGGCGGCACAAGAGGACAGCAGTTCAGGTCTGGTTGTCGCAACATGAGCATCATACCTAAAGATGGCAGCAGAGTACACTGCCAAAAGCTCGTCTTTCATCAAGACAACCCAGCAGCAAACCCATGAAGATTATATTTCAGCGACATGCAGGGAAACCCTTCATTAATGCATTACAATAGTAATTTAAGGAAATTAATTAACGGTCAAAATTATCGGAGACGTGCATTTAAAAATACTTCTTTTTCTCTTTTTATATAGTTGCATTCTTTGATGGATGGAGTTTACAAAAAGTAGATATATCACTAGAGACATACCTACATTTAAACTATGTCAACAAAAATTACTTTTTCTGGTGTTACAAAGCATATATCAGGTTGTTTCAGTATTGGTTTGGTAGCAAGGGATGTCGCTATTTAATTTAAAATAACTAAGTAAAAATATGTAAATAACAAAAGAAAAATAATCCATCACCTACCAAAGTTGAAGGCTGGAGTGCTGCAACAAGGATACAACATGCGAGACAAACACAATCTTACAATACTTTGGTTTTAAATGTTATGCACGTAGGGTCATGGCAGTTATGCAGTAAGCTATGGTGTGTGCACACCTCCTTTGTAAAATGGCCCAATCCTCCCTAAACAAATAAGGTTTAAAATCAAAATACAGTATGTTCGTGTTCATCTCGTGTGTTGTACACTCATCGCAGCCCTCCAGCAATCATCTTTGTTGATTGATGGGTTATATTCCTTTATTTTTGTTATTTACAATGCCTTAAAGCCATTTCCTTTTCCTCAATATCATTTATAAAAATTACGAGCATCCTTGTAATAATTTATATGATTTTAAAATGTAACAACTATGATTATATCCTTTACACAGTGACCCAGACTCTATGGCTGTCCTGAAGTGAGTGACTACACCATGGTAGCTTTCTTGGGAAATTAACTGGTGTGTAACCTCTATACTGAGTGATAAAAATTAATTATGCTGCTCCATATTTAAGAAGGAGCAGAAATAAATTTCTAGCTCATACACAGACGGAAAAAAAAAAATCCCAACACCAAGAAAAAATTATTGTAGAGTAATGAAATTTGGACAATGCATTTGTCAAGTTAACATGTTTAATTGATTAAATTTTCAAGATCACAGGTTAATTTAAGCTCAAGAAAATGCATTTCAAATGTGAAATACTGTTAAATTAATAGCCGGTGTAACCTCCAGAATTTTGAATGCAAGCCTGCAAACGTGAATGCATTGTGTCATACAGGTTTCGAATGTCACTTTGTGGTATGGAGTTCCATGCTTGTTGTACTTGTGCTGTCAATACTGGGACGGTCAGTGCTGGCTGTGGATGATGCTGGAGTTGTCGTCCAATGATATCCCATACGTGTTCAATTGGAGACAGATCTGGTGATCTCGCAGGCCAAGGTAACATGTCGACACTCTGTAGAGCACGTTGCGAGACAACAGCGGTATGAGGGCGAGCGTTATCCTGT
This sequence comes from Vandiemenella viatica, assembly GCA_031002005.1. Taxonomy (NCBI): domain Eukaryota; kingdom Metazoa; phylum Arthropoda; class Insecta; order Orthoptera; family Morabidae; genus Vandiemenella; species Vandiemenella viatica. Next base: position 27,528,117 of record CM061921.1, read on the forward strand.
TGAAAAACTCCCCCTTGAATGCTGTTCATGAATGGCAGCACTACAGGTTGAATTACCAGACTGACGTACAAATTTGCAGTCAGTGTGTTTGGTATAACCACAAGAGTGCTCCTGCTGTCATAGGAAATTGCTCCCCAGACCATGACTCCAGGTGTAGGTCCAGTGTGTCTAGGCCGCAGACAGTTTGGTTGCAGGCGTTCCCCTGGCCTCCTTCTGACCAACACTCGGCCATCACTGGCACCAAGGCAGAACCTGCTTTCATCAGAAAACACAACAGATCTCCACTCCGTCCTCCAATGAGCTCTGGCTTGACACCACTGGAGTCGCAAACGGCAATGGCTTGTAGTCAGTGGAATGCACGCTACAGGGCGCCTGGCTCGGAGCTGTCCTTGAAGTAACCGATTTCTAACAGTTCGTTGTGTCACTGTGGTACCAACTGCAGCTCGAATTTCTGCCGCAGACGCAGTACGATGCGCCACAGCTGTACGCCGAATACGGCGGTCTTCCCTCTCAGTAGTGCCACGTGGCCTCCCGGAACCCGGTCTTCTTGAGGCAGTACCATCCCTTGACCACTGCACCCAACAATCACGCACAGTGGATACATTCCGGCCAAGTCTTTCTGCAATATTGCGAAAAGAAAATCCACCTTCTCGTAGCCCTATTACACGACCTCGTTCAAACTCGGTGAGCTGTTGATAATGGCTTCTTCGTCTTCTTAAAGGCATTCTTGGCTAACATCAACTCACTATGTCAAATCTCAGCGGTAAATAACGTTCACAAACTTTACAGCGCGTATTTAAAGCAAACCTGATTTGCAAGCTCTGAGTAGCGCTACTAGCGCCACACTTATGCGCGAAGCGCGAAATTTGAATCGATGTCATCTTTCAGATGTATAAACACGCCTACCAAATTTCGTTTATCTAACACAAGTCTTTCTTGGTGTTGGGATTTTTTTTTCCGTCTGTGTATATACATCAAACAGTTCACAATCAGTTATATCCAGATATTGGTAAAAGAACACAAGTTCTATAAACAAGCAGAGATTATACATAAAACATGGCTATGTGTGTTTCGATCATAAATTTTAGCTCACAGTATCCTCATTTTTATTGACATACCTTACTATTGCTTCCACCATGTAAGACTTCATTTCCGCATCCATATCCCACATCTGAGGGAGACTTCTATGCACAATGTGATCTACACCGCGGCGATTGTTATGCCTGATGTTGTGACACTGCTGGCAGTACCGTATAGGGTGATTTCCATTGTAACTAGCACATTCCGTAGAGAAACAGATTGATACAGCATACTTATCAGAAGATCTACAGTTCTGAAAAATAAAGATCTTTTAACTGACACATTCAATTAATTGTGCCAAAGTGATAATTTTGAGTATTGCAACAATAATTTCTACAAGAAATAAAGAACTTTTAACTTAATATTTTAATGAGAAATCCTTACCTTGTTTTCACATGTCATTGACACTTGCTGCATAGGATGTAAAATATCAAAAAACATCTGATTTGGATGTTCTCTATGGATTTCATTTGCGCATTCTATACATAAGTACAATGGTGGAGGGCTATCACTTGCAAAAGTAATTGATATACAATGATCGTAACACACTTTCGCAGCTTCTGCATTTCCTGCATTAGGGCACATATCTCGTTGGCAAACAAATGGAACAAAGTCCTCTAAAACAAAAAAGAGAAGCGTATTGTATTTCACAGGTGGGTGAATATGTTGAGTATTAAGGTCTATTGGGGCAGAGAGAGAAATTAACACTAAATAGAATTGAATACATAACAGTAAGATGAGAAGATACATTGGAATTTTTCCTTCCATCTAGCATAAATTGCAATATGTTAATTTCATAATCAATAAAATGAAATATTCAGTTATTATTTTTCACTCGACTTTCAACATATCTGCCAACATGTGACAGCCATGCCTGTACTAGCTGTTACCCACGACTTCTTATACATGGACTTAGAATTTTATTGCTAGGATAGGATATAGAAAGTTGTAAGTTATGCAAAAGGTGTCCCAAAGAGCATGTAGTCATTCTACCATTGAATTGTCTCATAAAGAGAAACTGCCACAAATTAATGGGGTGGGAGGAGTAGTTCAGTGTGGAAGACTACCTACCACATTTCCTCTGGCAGATTATTGTTTGTGGTTTAAAATAATGTCACTTTCTGGGGACATATTCTGTCAATACCATTTTGCACACAACATTTTTGGTATTGCAGTCCTTTGCTAAGATGTATAGCTTTTTGGGGTGAGCTAGCTACATATAACTGCCCATGGGAAAAACATGTCTTTTTGAAGTGTACTTTCAGTGTCAGTCCCTGGGATCACAAAGGATAATTTTATTGGGAAACTGTAGTTTTTTTAAACTGGAATGGTAGGTCTGTCCGAATAATTGCGATTTGAGGAATCAACACATCACCTTTTGCCATTCCAGCCACAATCACAGCTTTTATTATGTTGTGCCCCAATTGTGTTATCTGTATGTGTGTGTCGCCGCACAGTCATGGAGTATCGACGCTGTGCCTAAGCAGTATGGGAACACAAACTTTTTATCTTAATTTATAGGAAGGCACACCTGATAACTTCAAAGAGTTAATAAACTCTGTGTTATATGAGGTAACTTGTGCAGCATCCATAAGACTGTCAACCAATAGATATTCTATTATTTCGCCTTGCATTTGCAATATCATTATTATTTGTCTGACAGTTTCATTAGTCTGCGCTAATATTGCTTATGTCTGTACATGATATTTATCAAGAGATTATACATGAACTGACTGCAAAAGAAACAAAGTCTGAGTGAACTGTGTAACACAAATTTTTTAATTTTTTTTAATTGCTTTACGTCTCTCAACAGCGAGGTCTTTAGAGACAGGAAAGGATGGGGGGGAAGGAATGGGAAGGAATTCGGCCATGGCCTTTTTTTGAAGGAAGCATCCCGGCATTTGCCTGGAGTGATTTGGGAAACCATGGAAAACCCAAATCTGGATGCCCAGACGGGGATTCGAACCGCCGCCCTCCCGAATGCGAGGCGAGAACGCTAACCGTTACACCGCCACGCTCGGTGTAACATAAAAAGTTAAACGTGTATGGCATTGCTGGTTGGGAGGACCCCAAGGATTTTTTGGCCACTTGCATGACAGAGTTTCAATTCGCTGCATAGTTTTCATCTGTTGTGACTGGACCTACAAAGTACAGAATGTTCTAACATGGCGCCTATGATCAAACACAATTCTTAGAAATTCGTGGCCCCTTGGAATTTGAACCCAGGATCGGACCCCAACTTTTGAAAGCAAGCGCCTCAACTACTGAGCCACTGGACTACTCACCAATGTAACATTACAAAGACTTACACATGATATCCATCGGCCTGTCACTGCTCACTTAGTTTTCAAAATTTAATGACAAAATATGTTATTTACCCCAAAAAGTATACTCTGTCCTTCCTAATGGTACATATTATTACCTTGTCAAGTTTTATCAGGGTTGGTTTAGCCATTTAGCCGTTAAAACATAACAGACAGAGTTACTTTTACATCTATAATATTAGTATAGATCTATCCAATTACGACAGCAAGTTATATAAGCTGTGAACCTCCTACTTCTTAGCTCTATCATTCTCCTGTTCCCTGCCTGCTCAAGCAGTTTCCAATATATTTAGGCTTATTGTCACAGAAAAAACAGTCTGTGGTGGTTGATAAAGCAAAAGTCTGACCAGGCTGCTCAGATAAACTTCTGAATTATTTACATATGCATATTGATGCAACTAAGGAAAATGGAAGCGGCTTCTATGCGATATAAATAAGAAAAAAGTACTTTGGTATGTGGTGGGTTAATTTCCCTTTCTTTTCTTATTTATATTACTTATGCATATTATTATTCTTTTCCAAATGGGTCACAAGCCAGTTTTTTTTTTTATCATGGCTTTACACCTCGTCGACGACATTAGAGTCAGGAAAGTCTGGGGCAAGGAACAGGTAGGAATTTGGCCATGGCCTTTCGTAGGAAGCATCCCAGCATTTGCTTGGAATGATTTGAGGAAACCATGCAAAACCCCAATCTTGATGCCTGGACAGGGATTCAAACCCACGTCCTCCCGAATGCAAGGCCAGAGCGTTAACCACTCACCCAACATGCTCGGTGGTTGCAAACCAATAACATGGGATTTTATAAACAGTTCTTTCAATTAACTGATGAAAAAAAAAAAGTTCAAATAATAAAACTGTCAAAAGGTTCAAGTCACCATATAATCTTCAAAGACAGTATCATTTTCCTGGTAACGGATGTTACACTGAGCAGAAATAAAATGTTAATTATAGCCCTAAATCACTCAATGTGAATGCTGGGATGGTTCCTTGAAAAGGATGTGGCTGAATTCCTTCCCACTCCTTGCCTCCACTCTTTTCCCAACTCTAATGATTTTGATGCTGGTGAGGCAAAAAGCCAAAAGCAAACACTTATCGGATTTGACTATTTTTGAAGTTACATGTTAATTTCTATAAACAATGCTTTTAGGTTACAACAGTCATTCCCTTCAGAGGGCAAGAAGTATTACCGCACATTAAAGTAATGTATATTAAATAAAAGTTATCTTCAAGTGTCAGAAAATCATATATGAAATCGCTGAAAATCTTTTCCAGCCAAATATATTTTATCACCAAAGCTGGTTCATCAAAAATAATTCTAAGTCCAGGATGAAGCCGAAATATTTCCAACACCAGAACTATTCCTTCTGTAAAAATTTTAAAGTAGGAAAACTTCACAAAAAATATTCTATTACTAAAATGGTTTCATCAGTAAAATTCTAAGACAGAAACTGCATGAAAGCATTCCGCCTCCAGTAACAAGTCCCCTCTGTCCTGTCAAAATTATGCCGAATGACTGCGTGGTTAGAAACCCCTTCATCACTTAAATACTATCCACCCAGGTAAGGTACTTATAGCAATGAAAAATATTCAGTATGTTCCAGAACCTTCTATAATGTGTTGCATCATTAATCTCCATAAGAAATACTGTTGAACTACATAGTCCTTTCACTCAGTTTCATCCAACCTTTTCCAAATCTTTGAATAAGGTGTATTAATTTATTCGTAATATTTTATGATATTATGGTTATATCAAAATAAACAACAAATTACTGAAGTGGATTTTTATTAAACTTCTATTTCCTTCCAAAATATTACATCCCTTACAAAATCTTTTACCATCAAAAATACTTTTGAGGACCATTTTCTTTTGGTGTAGAACTTCATTCTGTAATTATAAGGTACTAGCCAAACCTCTTCTGAATATTAAATGTGTTAACTCTAATTGTTATATACCTATTATCCTGCCTAAACCATTCAGCAGGAGGCTTATTACACATATTTCATCCAGAAAATAACTTTTATAATCATTTTCAATAATAAAGTACTTTTCAGCTCAGAACGTAACCTTGTTATACAACTATTATCTTGCTAAAACCATTTAGAAGGCGACCAATCTCATATAGTTTTTCAGTAAAGAAATTTTATAACCATTTTCTTAACAGTAAAGCACATTTTAAATAGAGTCTAAACCATTTTCGTAAAAGACACAAGATTCAAATAAGGTTGTTTTCAGTCATAATGAATTCTGTTACATTCATATCCACTAAGACAGCAGAGAAAGACAGTAATTTTAAGGTGTATTTTGAATGCTTCCAAAATTTAAGGAGATATTGCAGAAATAAAGGATTTGAACTTTTTAGATAAAAGAGCTAGGAAGATAAAGTAGGCTTAAATGAGAGATAAAAATTCATTTAATAACAATAATATAACAGTCCAAAAGTAACTTGAAATTTAAAGTAAGAAAAACGAAGTTCTAGTTTTGACATGAGAAGGCATCACCATGTGTGACTTTTAGAAATTAATAGCTCTTAAATGAGGACAATTATGAAAAAATTTGTCATCACTCAAAAGATTGGGAATAAATTAAACTAGAACATATGAAAATTTCGGGAAAATCTAAGTAAAATTAGCGTACCACGAGAATGTGGGATTTTGGTAATCCACCAGAGAATAGTACTTCCCCGCGGGAAATCACCATTGTTCTATGACAATTCAGCGAAAGATTAACCAAGGCTATAAAAAGCCAACCAGCGCAGGCGGTCTCACGCAGTCTCAAAAAGTTTTTAAGCAGGCAGTTCTGGAAGGCAGTTTTCAGTGGTACGTTGGTACACATAGGGTGTATGAGTGTGTCGCGTTGCGAGGGTAAATTCCAAAATGTAACTACTAACAGTTTACTTACCTTGCCTCGGAAATAGTTTGCGCGCTCTAATACTGGCTTTAGAAGAGGAGAACTTTATTTTGAAATTCAACGTTAAGAACTTTTGCTATGAGGTGTAAAGAAGTCAATAGTAGCAGTGATTAAAACTATCACTAAGCTCACTCTGAACTTAGGGGTACAAATATAAGTATGTTTGTCAGGGTAAGTGCTTCCCTACAGTGTTGTGCCTTGGAGGATTATCTGCATCTTTGTGTTTGATTTTGAAGTTCGATTTGCCTTAAATGTTTTCAACAAGTGTAATCTGATACCAGCTTTTAACTTCATAAAACTTTCAGAATATATACAAATTAGTAACTACAGTGACTTTCTTTCATTTATGTATGACCTGTTAGCTATTATAGGGTCAACTAATAGTCGGTTTAAACAACTATTGCATCTTCGAGAAGAGGTAATAGTTATACAGGCAACACGATCAAGTTAATGCAAGTTGCATCTTCCCAAGCAATGTATCCTCATTACATAATGATTTTATTATTCCCCGTATTTTTCTTTGTATTTAGAACTAGAACTTATTTGACATTATATTATTATTAGGCTTGCAACAAATATTTAGCAACTATTCAGTATTCAAGTTATTCGGCCAAATACTGAACAACTGATTCACTGTGTAATTTACTTATAATTACAAAAAAATACTCGTGCATTGTTAACTTCCACAATGTCAAATTAAAACTAATAAAACTATAAAATACCTTTTCACTTAAATCTTAACTGAAATTTAGCAGTGGATAATTGTGATTCTGAAATACTCATTTTTAAGACAGTAATTTTCTCCTTTTCTTCTTGTAGACATTCCCAGTTTCAGGGAAAAGCTGCTCTGAATAAACATAGCTTCCTTTTACGGATTAGTATATTGATGCAAGCTTTGTCAAGCATGGAAATTTCTCTTTTCTTACTTGCCACCAAGTGTATGGATTATCAATCTTAATAATTAAATAAACATCATTTTCAGTTGCAACAGCATTGTATTGGTAGTACTTTCCTCTGCAAAAATCTCACATTGGTGAGTACTCTGACTTTGACCTGACTCTTCTGACCTCATCCTCTTGGACCGAGTAGGGGATGAATTTGTGCTGCCACGCTGCTTGTTTCACAGTACATCTTTAAATAATCGATTAAAATATTCTGCCCTGTCTTTTCTCTCTACAATTGAATAGTGAAAACATTCATTTTGAAGCGTGGGTCTAAAGCGGTCACCAACAAATAATTTTTACTTGTGGTAATGTCTTCAAATCGTTTGTTCAATCATTGTTGCATGACAAGTCTCACTTGGCTTAACTTGAGTGTCAGCTCTAATGTGCTAGTTTTATCACAATATCGCATTAGGGTAACAACACACGGAATAATTTCAGCAATGTATACGTATTCGGAACTGGCAATTTTCATTAGTTCCTCAAATGAGCTTTTTCATCTTCACACCCCATGGAAAGGATTTTTAGCGAAATAACCGCTACTCTTAAGAAAAAAGAATCTGTCCCATATAACTAACATCGACATTTGAGGCCATACTTCAAGCATGTCAAAACAGGCACATCGTGGTGGCAGGTAACTATACTTGAACAGGCAGGTGAGAGACAAGCACAGCAACAAAGATTTTGGTGTGAAGCCGGCTGAATACTTTTGCCAAATATTTGGCTATTTGGCCAGAAAGTCTGCAGAATATTTGGTATTCAGCATATAGAGAAATATACAATTTGCTGCAAGTCTAATTAATGAGTTATATTAACTTTTAGATTCTGGCTGTTGTGAATTTTTCTTTGACTGTGAATAACTTTATTAATAGTTTACTTTTAGTGCAGAAACTTTGGATTAGAGTTTGTTTAATTGCCGAGAACATTACATACCAACTATTTTCTCATTATTTATTAAGATAAAGGACATTTTATTGTGTTTTACAAATTTTATTTTTCGACTTTGTTTACAATATCTTGTGCCATCACTTTAACATCCATACGTCGAGCTTTAAAAACGGTATCTACCGATTTCCTTCTATTAATGAACTTTCTTTTTCCCTATATAAATCATATATCAAAATGATTGTATTAATTTTTAGAAGTCATGTATATGTTATCTACGTACAGCTTTAAACTTTAAGCATTACTGTAACACCTGATACTGGTCAGATTTAAACCCCGATACAAAACAGACTTTATAGATTTAAATAAACAGATTAAGGCTCTGTTACACTACATATACTACTTCTTTTACATATTGTTAACAGCTCAATTATCTCCAGGACAAGTCATGCCTTCATGCAAAGGTTTATTTATGCATGTTATGGTGGTTTGATTTGGATTTTGCTATCACTCTGTCATCACCATTATCATATGAATGTTTCCACTTTCTGAGGCTGTACTTATTTTGAAAGGAAGATTTCATGCACTACCAGCTTGCTGAGGCTATAGTAGTTTGATGAGGGAGTGACTGTGTTGAAATTTATCTGTGAAACAGGTAACTTATGTTCTGCATGATAAATGTATTTCTGTTTATGAAATATAGTTTACGAGACTGAAATTAGGTACAGTCCAAGCATTCGCATGTGATTGCGCAAAACTGCCTAAAAGCCACAATCATATTTTCCTTATAGCTTTACACCTCATAAACATCATTAGAGGGGGAGAGGATTGGGGGCAAGGAATAAGTAAGAATTTGGCCATGGCCTTTTTGAAAGAAACATCGTAAGCATTTGTGTGGAGTGATTTCAGGAAACCACACAAAACTGGACTCTAGATGGTCGGATGGACCACATTAAGGACGGTCGATATGTGCGTCCAGGATTTGAACCTAGGCCCACTGTATCTCCCCAATCCAGTATAGTGGCACTTAAATATGTACAGCCAAAATGGCAGATGCTATCTATATGTCATAAATTTTAAAAAATATTGTTACACAAAAGACCTATTTTTCATAGTTTGAAAGTACTGAACCTTACATTTTTAATTAAAATGGATTAATATTTTGCATCACAAAAAAATTCCCATAATACGAACATCATCAAATATAATATGTATGCTATCTATTCAGTGAGACTCTCTGAATCTTTTCTGCCAGTACAGTAAAAACAAATGTTGAGATATTTACAAAATCACGCAAGTCTATTGTATACTACTTATAATAATGTTTAGTTCAAATAAGGATAGAGGAGGTAATAATGACTATGATGGCAAAAAAGGAATAAATGCATTTTTTAGCCGACACCTTAATCTTTTCAGAAAATAGATGAGGCACTGCAGGTATTATGCTAGTATCCATAACCCAATCAACTGCTTGAATCAGAAAATTTTGATGGTAACCAGTGAATGGGGTTACAAGATTAGTTAGAGAAAATAATAATCAGTGAAAAAAGCAAGTGCAAAATAATCAAGTGGGACTTTTCTTCAAGGTCATCTCAGGTGACGAATCCTTGTGCTATGGTTATGACCCTGAAACGAAGCAACAATCGATACAACAGTAGACTCCAAGCTCACCTCATGCAAAAAAAAGCAAGGCAAGTGAAATCAAACATCAAGACAATACTGATTTGATTCTTTGAAGAGCAAGGAGTTGTCCATTCAGAGTTTATCCACAGTGTCAGACAGTTAACCAGACCTTTCACCTGGAGGTTTTGAAAAGATTGTGCAACAGTGCACGATGGAAAAGGCCTGATTTGTGGCAGTCGGGCAACTTGCTCTTCCATCGCAGCAATGCTACTGCTCACACAGCCCTTTCTGTGCACCGATTTTTGTCAAACAATACCATGACCCCTGAGCCCCCTTCCTCTCCCACCAACTATTCACCAGACATTGCCCCAAGCAACTTCTTTTTACTCCCTTGAATAAAAAGAGTCATGAAAGAAAAACTTTTTCCCAATATTGATGATATGACCGACTGTCGGGTATATCTATATAGAAGTATAAAAAACTTTTTCAGCAATGGAATAAAAGACTGGGCAAGTGTATCAATTACAATGGAGAGTAATTTGAAATGGATTTATTGTATTTTCTCAAAACATTATATACAGGAATTAAAACAAAAAATAGTTCAGTTTCTATTGGGTACCCCCTCATATATACTACTAGCTTCTGCCCACAGCTTTGCCTCAGTTTCAAGAGAAGTGGGAAAAAAAAAATCCTTAAATGTTATATAAGAAGTTTCCTCCACAATTGCTACTTTCTTATTTCAGGGGTTCAACCAACTCACTGAAAGGTATGCTTTTGTGCTTTCCATATACTTCAACATACTGTATTTCAGAAAATATAAGAAATAAATAATCAAAGTTTCTAGAATCTAGGAAAAATTAGTTAAACCAATACAAAGAGCAAGATGTCAACATAAATATTAACAAAATCCAAAAAACCAAAATTCAGCCATGAAAATCCAAAGTTTAATCTGATGATTTTTTGCTGAGATTATTAACTCACTAACATTTTTTATTAACAATGTAATCAGTGTACATCAAGGATAATTAAGGAAAGGTATCATAAAGGAATGTAAATAATATTAATATGTCCAGATGCTTTTAATTAATATTTTAAATGTAAAGAATATTTAACAGAAACAATGTAACGAATGAATTTGGGGGTGACAAAATCAACAGAAAAATAAAGAAAGAAGAGTAATGTTATATCAGAAAGTTACTTAGGTAAAAGCATATACTAAATTATGTGGAGATGGATTGTAATATGAAGGTTTAGTGCTGCACTAAGAGAGATAGAAGCAGTTGTGGAAAATAAGTAAGTGAACTAATGTGATCCTAAAAAAAAAAAAGTATTTGATAATGTTATGAGTTTTTAGCTTATTGGAATATTTATCTTTGGTGGATATTCCTTGAGGTGAAGAACAAATTAACATTTCTTACTCTGGCATGAAGTCGTGTAGAATCGTAAGACATGCCGCAGTTTTAAGTAAGAATCTTAATTTCCCAAATCTATTTGCTAGTTATTGCATGATACCATTTCAAATACAACTATAAATACAGCCTACTACAGATTTAAATATGTAGAAATTGAATAAACAAAATGAAAGGCAAGCAAAATGTTTGCCAGAGATTGGTTTGAGAACAGGTAGGACTGTGGATAGAGGGATGCCAAGTATTCGAGATTCGATGATAGGTCAGTATCCACCAAGAGTGTTCAGATGAGGTGGTGAGGTGGTATTGGGGGAAATTATGATGCAGCTATACATCACTGCAGTAGTGAAAACTGACATGGGAAACTAATGTGGACAAAAGTGTGTAGACCAGCTTTTAGTGAAGTTGGCATTGGTGTACGATAAAATGCATAGAAATAATAGGAAGGAATTTAGTGTACAGATGTATGGAGTGAAAGATGTTATATGAAATAGCTTTAATATAAGATAATAAAATGTTACAGACATTGGTCTAACAAAGGTAGAAATATGATTTGTGGACACATGACTAAGAGCTGCCTAGACTGCAAGATTAAGTAAAGCTGGAGTTCATGGATAATCTGGAATAAAAGCAGGAGGGATTAAAGTGGAAAAACCCATAGGGAACTTAAACTTTGAGAAAGATACAGATCCCATTGCACTGGATGTATAGTGTGGATGGTAGGCAGTGTCGGAGATGTTAAAGGCTTTTGCCCCATACTCACTGGGATCAATGACTGGTTAGTTTTACTGTCAGCTGGGAAAGTTGTTACGACAGTTCTCTCAATACTCTGGTTACCTTACACTGGTGGAGCAGGAAATTGAATTTAGGAAGACATGGTAGAAGAAAACATCTCTTCTAACAGAAGGTTGGAGTATGAAGGAATGTCGGTATCATCAAGCTAACTGTAATCATAGGTGTTCTGCTAAAACCAAATATTTTAAAAATAATTTTCACATGACATGGAATCAATAACTGTGATCATGAAAAGGAGGGACTATGATGCTGACACCCTTAGATAACTGTCTACACTAGCCCCTACTGACCATACATTAAAATTCCTCCATCTTGATTTGCCAAGAAATCTGCAGCTTTCATCAATTTCTAGGTTCCCACACAAGACCTCTCAACACAACCCATTTCCCTACCTCGCACCAGCTCACTATGCTTCTGAGGGTAGGAAAATTGGCCAGTAGCTATGGCCTATGGACCCCCATCAGTTTTCAAGTTGAACAGAGTCCATATTGAGATCATCATCTCACCTGAATTTTCCCTAAACCAGCGTTCAAGCTCAGGACCAGCAAACTGTCAAAAATAATTCTGTGTACCACTTCCTTACATGGGCCTAATTTTTTACCTATGTGTATTTTATTAGGCAACCCTATGAATTATTCTTGGCATGTACCATAAGTTCATTAAGATCTACACCTACAATAATGTCCTCTCAAAATGGTCATTAACTTAAACCTCTAATGAATGCTGCTCTCTTTGATGCTGACTGAAAATATATTTAGTAAATATACTATTATAGTAAAGTAATCATATAAACATATGCTGTAAATACCAGTTTTTTGCTGGTCATCGAAATATTCATGGGTTTTAATAACTTCAATTTATAGTTTATACTAGCTTATAGCCTTATGCAGTGTGAAAACTTTTTACTTATTAATTAGGAGTTATGATATTACAATAATTGCACTCCTTCTTTACTTACTATATGGCATCTCGTCTGTCACGGAACGCCACGTATAATAATTCTTGCTTTACTTCATATTTTTACTTCTCATATTTATATACTTTCTTTATTTACCATTCAATTATTAAATATTCAGTTTAACATTTTTATTTCTTGTCACTACAACTTAACAGAATATTCTCTCTTCTTGTATCTCCGCCAAAGATCTTCCTCTTGTACTGTTTATAGCCCAGAGATTTTCATGTACTTTGTTCATCTGGTAATTGGATGCTTGGAATTTCTTTGACACAATACTTAAGAAATAGTAATAACCCGATATAAAGCACTTTTAACAACATACACATATAATCAGTTTACATCAATCAGAAACCAAATAGTGATTCGAAAATACCACTATCAATAAACACTTCCCATTGAAATAATATAAAACAAACAATAATTACTAACTCTTTTAAAACTAAGATGCTGTGTATTCTTACAATATCTTCAATCCAATAACAATTAATTTTTTTAGTTATCTGCCTGCGGACCATGTCTCCCATCTTTGCGGACTATAGATTTATAAACACTGTCCTAGACAATCCCCTCATTACAATCTCAGAAAGTAAACTTGATAATTGAGACTTAGCCACATGTACTCGCACAAGGCTCACTATATGTAATTCGCCTTCTCAAATTTATTAATGGCTTAATTCATGTTTGCCCTGTTCCTGCCGCCCATTTTTTTTTATTATTATGGCTTTATGCCTTGTCGACATTATTAGAGGCAGGAAAGGATGGGGGGTACAAGGAACGGGAAGGAATTCGGTCATGGACTTTTTAGAAAGCGTCCTGGGGTGAATTGGGGAAGCCATGGAAAACCCAAAACTGGAGGATTCGAACCCACGTCCTTCTGAATGCAAGGACAGAGCGTTAACCACTCCCCCACTATGCTCAGTCTGTCACCTATGCTGTCTTGCCTTTACATATAATAACCAATTGATGTACTTTCTCTATTGAATTCATATTACAATGTGGCATTTTTTCCTATTCCATCTTAAATTTTATTCTTTACCACCTTTATGTGCTTAATTTCCTGGTGAAAAATGAGATGGATGGGTAAATTTGAGAAGAAACTGTTGTTTTAACAGCGTTTTATAAAAAGGTTAACACTATAATCTGTCTGCCATACTTGAATTAAATGAAGAAACACGTTGAACCGTTACGACTGAACAATTAAATTTTTATTATTTGTCTAAAATAATAGCTGAGGGATATACTTTTACAAACAAGATAATTTTGGACAAGTACTTACTTGTTAACTTCTGCAGAACCACTCTTCGGTCAAATAAGTTTGGATTAAAAGTTGGCCAATAATAAAACAATAATTTTGCTGCAGAAGATCTGGCACTTGATGTACCATATGCTATAACACATAGCAGATCTTTCACTACATTCTTCTTTGAAGTCATGAGACACTGCAAAAGCTGACAGTGATGTGCTGGGGAAAAAAAGGTTCACTTGATAATAAACACCAAACTACACAGAGGGATTAAAAAGGTATGATATACTCAGGAAAAACTAGGTACTGATATGATGTGGAAATAAATTATTACAATACCACTGGTGCATGTTTATGGTATGTGGTGATGGTGATATTTCTCTTTTTTTGTGTTGGCCTTATTACAGTAGTATACATCCTCCCTTGATTTATGCAGCAATTCAGATCAGAAGTATTTTACACAGGATTCTGTATATTTGTATCAGATCTTCCAGCAGCTATTTTGATAGCTGCTCAATTTCCTCAAGAGTCTAGCATCATTATAAAAATAATAAATTACTGACAGTAAGGGACTAACAGTTAAGAATGTTTGGAGATATAATTCTAGGATAGAAATAGGGTTGTTAGGCACCTGAATGTAAGAAAAATCAAGAAGTAACGAGAAATCTACAATTACTGTCAGATTGTCTTCACTGATCAAAAGTAACTGTGCCACATGAGAATCTGAAGTTAGATGCTACAGAAAATGAAGTGAACCAATAAGGTAAAAAAAGTATATTTCTCAGAAATGATAGGCGAGTGCCAAAAATAATGATATATCTGCTAATAATGTGTGGGACTCCCTTTTAAATGGTTAAGTACAGCAATCCAACATGGCACTGGCTGAACAAGTCATCAGAAGTCCACTGAAGAAATATTCAGTTATGCTTCATCTAAAACCATTGATAATTGCGGTGCATGATGATGATCAACTGGTTTACTGTCTGGTGATCTAGGTGGCCAAATCATTCACTGGAATTGTCTTAAAAATTCCTCAAACCAATCATGAATGATTTAAATCCAAGAGACATGACACATTGTCATCCTGGAAAAGTCCATCATTGTTTGAGTACATGAAAGCTTTGAATGGCTGCAAATGATCTCCCAGTAGCTGAACATAACCACTCACAGTGAATAATTAGTTCAGTTTGACCAAGCCATGTAAACACAGCCCAGAATGGAGTCACCGTCAGCTCGCACAGTGCCTTCCTGACAACTTGGGCCCATGGCCTCATGGGGTCTGAGCCACATTTGAACCTGATCATCAAGTCTTACCAAATAGAATAGTGGCTCATCTGATCATGCAAATTTTTCTAGTCCTCTAGAGCCCAACTGACAAGTTTACAAGCCCACGAAAGGTGCTGCAGCTGATGGCATATTTTTAGCAGAAGCACTCGCATCAATCTACTGCTGCTATATCATATCAATACCAAATTTAGCTGCATAGTGAACACGGAAACGTCCGTTGTATGTCCCGCATTGAGTGTTGCCAGTCTGTGAACACTAATACTTTGACAGAGATATCAGTGGTCTTGATTATTAAGTGTATGTGGTTGGCCACTTCATGTCCAAGGCAGGAAGTAATATTGGAAATTAAATATTCACAGTGCATCCTTAACACTGTGGATCAAGGAATGCTGAATTCACTAACAATTACCAAAATGGAATGCCCCATGCATCTATCACCAACTACCATTCCCATTCAAAGTCTGTTAATTTATATCATGTGGCCATAATCACGTCAGTAAACTTTTCATAAGACTCAGAAGAGTACAAATGAATGCTCCGACACTGCTCATCACATTTGTACATTTCTTCTGCAGTGATAATGTCATCTGGATATTTGCATCTTCCTATACCATGACTTTTGACACTTCAATGTATTTCTATAATTAATAAATTTAGTGGAAACTCACAAGGACACAAAAACCCATTAAATAATTGAAAACAAACATTAAGTAGCTGCACCATTGACTGTAAGGTTTGAGAAAGATTATACTTAATACACATAATGAACCAAAACTGTACATTTCATAATATTTTACTACAAAGCTAAATATGTCTGGAGACAAAAATGGTTTTGCTATGAAAATATTGCAATAAATAAACAAAAATTATTCTAAGCCTAATTAAGCCAGACAATATTAGACAGTAAGAACATTATTTTTTATAACCAATATGAAAGGATCATCCACTCTCGCCACAAAACAGGCAATGAGATAGTTATATCTGCTGATCCACAATGAGCGCAGTATTAAAGATCTTGAGACTTAAAGTTTCATTGAACATTTATTATTTTACATACTAGTGGAACTAATAAATCATTGTTTCTTGATTTTACAAAAATCTTACTAGGTAATTTATTTCAGTTATACACTCAACAAAGGTAACTTACCAGAATTATCAGAGTACTGGAAAACCATCATAATGACTGCAGCAATGGATTGACTGGCATAATTTTCTTGTTCATCGTTATCATCGTCTGCTCTTACTGGAACAGCAGAACAAGTGTATTATATGTACAAAAAAAAAGTAGTATTCTCAGCAAAAATGGTGGAGGAAGCTGTAAAACAATATTAAGATGGTAAGGAAAGATAAAGTAAACCAGTCACTCGCCTAAGTTGAAGGGCAGTGGAGTGTTTTTGTAACTACTGACCCGCCTCCCTTCAAAATGTTCCCGGTGAGTGATGGGTCTAGTTAATCTCTCCTTTCCATATTAAAAAAACAGCACTCACAACAAATGCTTAATTTACCAACACATCTCTTACCAATAGTGAATGGTAAAATATAGAAACACAAGGAATTAACAATCTCCTGGTGCAGTGAAGAGGGAAGAACAGCCATTGTCGAGGCTGCAAGATAAGGTAGTGCATCAATCATCTCTTGTTCCAAAAATGGTAGCAGACAACCCATGCACTGAAGAATTGCTTGCCCGAATGCTGTAACACAACAGAGAGATGGCAGAAGATTTATGACTCAGTAACATTTACACACAGGGTCAATAATAATCATAAATAAGTAATCGTACCATGGAGTCCATATTGTATAAGTGGTGTAACATCCACAAGTTGCACAACAGCATTAAATAGTCCTTTGTAGTCAAGGTTTGGATAAAGACTCATACGAACCGAGTCCTTTTCTTGACATTTGAGCATCTCAAGCGGTGAACTTGGAACATCTTTGAGAACAGCTATTAACATAGGAGAGAGATGTTACAAAAAAACAAAAAACAAAAAAAAACAGGTAATGTTTAATAAATCAGAATATTTAAATTTTAATGACTTAGTGTGATTTTTTAAAATTACAGCCATCTGTGTTACTGTTCAAAAGAAAGTTCCCTTCATTCTATGAATAAATTAACATATTCTGAAGATTTATTACTGTCTGAATTTAATTCAATTTTCGATAAATAATAAATTACAATATTTTCACAGTCACATTCACAGAATTATTATAAGTTTCCATCGTGTATTTTATTTATCCTTATAACAGCATTCAAGTACAACCAACTTATCTTTATAATATTACTTCTTTATCCCTAAACTTAGTCCACAACCCAAAAATTGATTTAATCTGAATGATGATAAGTCAATGTGACAGTACCGTCACTAGTTCCTTTCCTTCGAGACAGGCAGTTTAATATTACTTCAAAAAAGAAAAGAAAAGATCAAATCAAGATTATTAAAGATTTCGATCCTCTCAGGTACCATACCACTGAACTACCAGGAAGCTGTATTGAATAATAATTAAAAAAATCTTACAATAACAATAAATCTCCTACAAAATCTGACAATAAACCATGGTAAGGGAAAGATGTGCTCCACAAGGATTATTTTGGATACTTAACATAAACAAATATTTGATCTTTAAATGTTATGTAATTAATTTCAATTTAATTTGATTGTGTTCCATATATTTGTCATGCTGATGATGGAAAAATGCAAAAGAGAAGATGGAGAGAGATGAACTATCACATCATTCAAATAGATAAGTGACATATCCATGTAGCATTTTTTTTTTTTTTAACTGCTTTACGTCTCTCAACAGCGAGGTCTTTAGAGACGGGAAAGGATGGGGGCAAGGAATGGGAAGGAATTCGGCCATGGCTTTTTTAAGGAAGCATTCCAGCATTTGCCTGGAGTGATTTGGGAAACCATGGAAAACCCAAATCTGGATGCCCGGACGGGGATTCGAACCGCCGTCCTTCCGAATGCGAGGCCAGAACGCTATCCGTTACACCACCGCGCTCGTTCCCATGTAGCAAGACACCCACCAGTATGTCTGTGCATGTTAAGGCACACAACAGGCCTAGAGTGACGCCTGCATGGATTGTGGTTTTCTGCAATCACCTTGACAAATGCTGGGACAGTGGACAATCTTTGCCTCATAGACCACACATTTCAAAAATAAAAATATTTACACTTATCACACGTCATCTTTCATCATGTTGACATTTCCTTACAGAAAATGGGCCTACACACCACTGTCAGACCTAAAAATTTATAACAATACCATCACTTCAACAATTGCCATCTCTCCAATAACAAACCTTTCTTTCCTTACAGCCCGGCTATCCGTGGCAGATACATCTGTTCTGATGAAGAATCTCTCTCTAGAGATACATCCAAAACCTGTCCCTCAATACACCTTCCAATGAAATGCCCATCAAACTTCCTGTTTCTGTTTGCCGCACTTAATTTCACCAGGCCCCTCCAGGCCTTTTGTTTTCCACAAGCTAGCCATACAACAGTATTTGCACAAAGCTAATCAGCATTCAGCTAAACCTACCTCCCTAAACAACATACTCTGCCTATCCTCCCCACATACAGCAGATCCTAACACAACCTGGACAGATCCAACTGAAACATGCACCAAAAACATCTGTAATAACTTTCCGGTTATGACCAAAACCTTTCACAAGTCCTCATTTCCCACTGCAACCCACCTGATCCTATAGAAAAGCAAATCTCTCAAGCTACCACCAACCCTTCATGCAACTAATCCCATCCTGCATCTCTAAATCTAGCCATAGCTCCAAATTCATCACCCAATTCTTTACTGGTCTTGAGTCCTTTAATGAATTCCTTAATAATGGGTATAACTTACTGCATTCCTTCCATGAAACATGCATCCTCCAAAAACTATTTCCAACTGCCCCCATCCCTTCTCCCCTAGCAGACAACACAATCTCAAAAATACCTTGGTCCACAAATGTTCACATTAAGAATTTCCAAAACTGCCACATGGATCCTTCCTGTGCAATAGAGCTTGTTGCAAAAATTTCTAGCCACCACCTTCTACTCCAATCTACACACATGGGAAATTTTTTATCATCATTGAACATGCCACATGCACAACAAAACTTATATACCAACTCACCTGCCACCACTGTACCAATTAACTTTCCATCAGAATGAATTGTCACTGGCAAACAATTTAAACCAGCAACCTATACATCCAATAGCAACACATGGCAGTTTCCATAATTCAAACACTCTAACTCTCACACTAACTTCCAGCTGTGTCAAGATGTTGCAGTACTGGGACATTTTGAGGGTCCAATTCTCCATCCTAATTTCAACCAACTGAAATAAAATGGCACCGTGGCCAATGTCACATATTGGCGATATTTGCCAAAAGCTCACAGTGTAACCTTGGCCTGTAACATCATTCCAAATCTTGCACTGCTACTTAAAGATTTTGACTGCCGGGTTCCAAGCCATGCTAAGTTGGTATCCTGTCTTCCTGTTCATATCCCAACGGCTTCCGAGATGACACTGTCTCAAAAGTATTTCGCCCAGGCTAAAATTCTCGTTTTTTTTTTCAGATTTAAAAGTATGTCCCTCATGAATGTAGAGTTAAGCCACTTGTTGAATTTTCCTCATGACCCAGACAAACCACTGCTCCACACACTGCTTAGCAATACAACGCTGGGTCTGTTTGATATAAGCCTGCCCACAATCACACAGTGTGTGGCAACTTCCTGGGGTGTGTAATACAAGGTTGTCCTTCACACTTCCGATTATTTCTAATTTCTGATCTGAAGATGCTATTCACGCTACGCTTCTCTTTCTCAATATTTTCCATATTTTTTCACTCAATAATGAAAGGAAGACTAGGCACTTTGCTCCATCTTGATCTTTCTGCTTACATTCCTTCTCAACATCCACCGAATTTGGCTGCATTTTAACCATTTTCCAAGAGAGTTCAGTGGAGGTAGTGGAATTCTGCAGTTAGGTTGTCTTTTCCCACACATCCTTCATGCTCTATGTATGAGGGTTATCAGGGCTGTGTTGTGTTGCCCAGGGTGGTGAAAGCTATTAGCAAAACAAAAAGTTAGAAAAGACAAAAAAGTTAAAAAAATAAAACAAACTGAAATATAGTAATGAAAATCAAAACACAAGAATGGCTGAAATGCCACCAGAGCTTTGTCAGGTAACAAATGGCACTGATTAGAAAATATAAATGAGGAAAGAGACAAACTATTAATTACCACAGGTGATGGCAGGATGACATAAAAACACAAACAAGGAATGCTTTGGAAATTTCCTGGCTCAAACCCTTTGCCAATGGCAGAACATGAAGTGCACAGAGCTGTGGTAAGAGAATAACTAAAAGCATGTTGTGTTTAGTAATGGGTGACCCTGTAAAAGGTAGTGTATACTGTATATTCATACTAGGAACAACAGTATGAAAGAAAGCAAAGTCAAATATAGAAGTGAATAATCCAAATCAAGAAATATGGTTGCACATTAAAACACATACTAAAAGCTACAGTATACATACTAAAAATATATTAAATTAATAAAATATAAAAGAAAAAAAACACAAGACTTACAGTAAGAGGCAATTCCAACAGTGGCAGAGGAAAAGTATGAAAATAGTAGATAAAAGTAGGCCGATAAAGGACAAACAGAGGTGGAATAGATGGGAATGGATTAATACCTGGTACCCAGTATGTACTGGTAGACCAGATCTGCACGCAGAAGTTCAGATAAACTTCTGTTAGCAGGCAGGATTACTCTGTGTCATCCTGTGATGGCACCTCCCTATTTCCTCATTTATACTTTCTACTCAGACAGTTGTTTCCTGTCAAAGCCAGAAATGAAAATAAAAAACACACAATTATAAAAATTAAATAAGTATCCTGGTTGTGCAAGATCAAGTAGAGAAAAACCAAAACTGTCAATGCCCAACAAAAATTGTATTTAAATTTCTGTAACCATAGTCCTGCACCCTTCTTAGATCCCTCTTCAAGAAATGTAATCAGACATTTTTCCACACCTTTGGTACCAACGACATTAATGTACGATTCACTGTAATGGGTAAAATTTGACCTACCTATATAAAAACAGTAGCTCTTCTGAACTCCAGAAGAATACAGTGCGATTTGCTTGAGATATCCAACACACTTCAATCCCAGGTAAGTCCATTTTTCTTTTATCAAGAGGATATTAAAGCATTTCCCATTCTTGTGTTGCTAGCCCAGTCTTCCCTTCTCTCTCCAACCTCCTTGGTATCCATTATTCCAGACTCTTTATCCATTATCCTTCTTCCCCTGTTCAGCCCAGTCCAGCCTCAAATGTACATACACATTGAAGCGTACGCTATATAATATAGAATATTATATAACTATGGGATTCATGTGAAGAATGTGTACATGCAACATCAATATTGGTAGGTTGTGGTTTAATTAATTCTTGTCAGAATGTTACCGAGCACAGTAAATACTAAATGGTTTTTAAGATTGAAGTACTTTTAGATCATTTGGGAATAACTAGGTGGTATCAGGGAGTATTTTTTACTAAACCGAATAACAATATTATTCATTAGCACTAGCTTCAATTCTTCATTCAAATCAAGGTATATGCCTTTCAATGTCAGCTGGCAGGCCACAAACATAGCTACATCATAGAATTTATTCAAGTTCTGAAATGCTTTTTGAGTACAATATCACACCTTATATCACTGACCGATAAGCTCTTTTGTTTAATACACTTTGTATCAAGCAAAATGTTCATAACCAGACACACATCTGGTTTGGATTAACATATTAAGAAACTTTTTTTTATACTTCATATTATGCAAATATCCCATAAGATATTGAAATCACTTACTCAGTAATGTCTGTGAGAAGTACTTCAGTGTATTGGCGATATCTACCCCTGATGGTATAGGCATAATACCATGTAGAAGCCGAAGTTGGTAATCGTGGAGGTTTCTGATTTTTGCTGTAACTGTCACAAATAAGAGACATTAGAAGCTATATTAATTTTATAAATTGATTTTAAATAGAAATCTCCAATCTAGATAACAAAAATAAAATGCATACACAATAAAAAAACTAACCACAAAAATTTTATTTTAATCACATCATTATTATACTTATTCCGTCAGAACTGTCTGACAATGCTATATGAATGGTGTTGCTGGGCCACTTAAATTTTTACTGAACAAAGCAGAATGCAGGGGCGGATCTAGGATTTTGGTTTGGGAGGGGCTTGAGCGGACATTGGTTTGAGAGAGAGGGCTTGGCTTGAGTGGATTTTGGTTTGGGGGGGGGGGGCTTGAGTCTGGTAAGGGGTACTCTTTACAGTCTCCTTGGTCCTCAAATTAGTAGAGCTAAAAAAATAAAAAAGGTCTCCAAAATTACAATGTTGGGGGTGGACCTAGATACTTTCTTTGGAGGGGGGGGGGCTTGAGTCCCCCAGCCCCCCTCCTGGATCCGCCCCTGGCAGCACATGTAACCACATGACTGAAATGTCCAATTGTATAGAGATGGTTATAATTAATATTTTGAGGATTACAACTCCAGCAATACTATTTTCTTCTGTATACATCAGGATGTAATAGATTTGAAGAAAATGCCCTTTCTCTCAGATTGGGTTTTCAAACTAAGCTCCATCATACAGAAAAATCCACTATTTGTTAGAAAAAGGTATAGGCCTATTGATACAATTATATTTTTGTTATGAATAACATCGGGTTTAGAGTATCTTTTCATCAAATACATTTGAAATAAGGCAGGATAGGGAAATTCGCCTGTCGCTTACCACAGATGAAGGCAGTAGGGTCAGATGAACAAAAAACACTTCAAATTATTTTGGTGTGTAATCTTATCATGTCCCAATGTGTACACATCATCTTGCTGCCACGAGTTTTGCCTTTGACATGATTAAGGTTACAAACTGAGATATTGGGAAGTGTGTTTGTTTTTTGTGTTATTTGTATTCGTCTGGACCTCCTGTCTTCATCTGTGGTGATTTTCCCAATCGTATCTTATTTTCAGTGCTTAACAGCAGTTTCATTGTCACCATTATCTATCTAGTACATTGGCACATTTTGTATGATTGTTGGCTATAAAATGGAATTACTGTGTTACCTTTGTGAAAAACAATTCATGAGTACGAAAGTAGTATCGTATAACTCAATAGTATCATAATACCTTGAAGTTTATTAATGATGCTTACAGTTCAACTGATTTTAAAACTTTTAATGGTAATAGACATGGGCGTATCCAGCGAGGGACAGAGGGGGGCTGCTGCCCCCCCCCCAGAAGAAAAATTAAGTTGCCTTCAGTATGCTTCGACGAGTGAAGAACTAATTCAGGAGCACTTTGGGAGAGAAAGAATGACTGGATTATGTCTGATTAGTGTGCATCGAAATTTCGTGAAAGAACACCATGAGATATTGACAAACAAAATTATTGAAATTGAAAATCCGAGACAATTAATGTTTACATAAAAAACTGACTTATAATCTTAATTAACTACATAGTAGGTCCTTAGATTAAGTAGTTGGGTTACTATATTAATCAATGATAAAAATAGTTTCCTGAGTAGGTTTGAGTTTGATTTTGTAATGTCACGTTTCAGTCCCCGACCCCACTTTCTCGAAACCAAAATGAGTTGCCCCCCCCCCCCCAAGTTCTGATCCTGGATACGCCCTTGGTAATAGAGCAATCACTGGAACTCATCAAGGAATTGTAGTTTTCGTCTGAAAACTGTTGCATACGTTCGATGGGTGATATTATTTCATATAGGCCTATGTTGCACTTAGAGCTGTAAAATACATCCATCCTCACAAACTCTAAAAGTGCCATAACGTAATCTGGTGAGAGACTAGGAGATAGCATATAGCCATGTGTAATGATAACTCAATTGATCCTTCGGCTATATTATTTATTAATTTGTTTCTATTACACCCATCAAGATAGTGTTTAACGCACAATCTTCATGCAAAATAAATAAAAAAAACCTGCTGTAACAGTACACACTAAGCGATGAGAGGACAACATTTATTACAATATGTGACTTCCAGCGATAATAATATTACGCGCAACAAAATGTATCAACGAACAAAAACGATGAAAACCAAACTATTTTTATTTTTTTTTTGCTGTCGTCAGTCTTTAGACTGGTTTGATGCAATCCTCCATCCCTTCCTATCCTGTGCTAACCTCTTCATTTCTACATACCCCTTACAACCCACGTCCTCAATTATCTGCTTCATATATTCTAATCTCTGTCTACCTCTACAGTTCTTACCTTCACTGTTCCCTCCACTAACAAATTAACCAATCCAGCATGTCTCAAAATATGACCTACCAGCCTGTCTCTTCTTCCTGTAAGCTTCTTCCATAAACTTCTTTTCTCACCCATCATTTCCAAAACTCGTTCATTTCTTACTTTGTCTGTCCACCTAATTTTCAGCATTCTTCTGTAGCACCACATTTCAAATGCTTCAAGTTTCTTTCTTTCCGGTATTCCTAAAGTCCATGTTTCGCTACCGTAAAGTGCTGTGCTCCACACATAGAGTTTTAAGAAGTTCTTTCTAATTCCTAGATCAATATTTGAAACTAAAAGGTTTCTCTTTTTCATGAAGGCTCTTTTTGCTAGTGCTATTCTGCTTTTAACATCATTCCTGCTTCGGCCATCGGTTGTAATTTTGCTTCCCAAGTAACAGAACTCACTCACTTCTCCTATTGCATCAGATCCTATTTTTATATTTAATCTGCTAGTATTGGTATTTTCTGCTACATTTCATCACTTTTTTTTTACTTTGATTTATATTCAGTCCAAAATCTTCCTTCAGTATTTTGTTCATGCCATTCAATAACTTCTCAATATCCTCAGCCCTCTCTGCTAATAAGACAATGTCGTCAGCAAATCGTAGCATACTGATTTTTTCTCCCTGAAAACTTATGCCACATGGAAATTTTTCTTTGACTTTCTTCATTGCTTCTTCTACATACAAGTTGAATATTAACGGGGATAGACTACAACCTTGTCTCACACCCTTTTTAACTGATGCATGTCTCTCGTGATTCTCTACTTTTATTACAGCCACTTGATTCTTATATAGTTTATAGAGTATTCTTCTATCTCGATACTTTAGACCTGACTTCTTTAAAATTTTGAACATCTTGTCCCACCTAACATTATCAAAAGCTTTTTCTAAATCAACAAATGCCATAAAAGTATCTTTGTTTTTCTTGATCCGCCCTTCAAGTATTAATCTTAAAGACAGAATTGCTTCCCTTGTACCGCGATTTTTCCTAAACCCAAACTGATCTTCACCTACTATCTCTTCTACTACCCTTTCCATCCTTCTGTATATTATTCTGGTCAGTAATTTTGAAGCATGTGATGTTAGACTAATGGTGCGATAATTCTCACATTTGTCGGCTTGTGCTTTCTTTGGAAGTGTGAAGATGATATTTTTATTAAAATCAGTTGGAATTTCTCCTGTTTCATAACTTTTTGATATCAGCTTGAATAATCTTTCGATTCCTTCCTCTCCTAGAGATTTAAGAAGTTCTGCAGGGATCTCATCAATTCCAACTGCCTTATTTGCTTTCAAGTCATTCAGAGCTTTATTAAATTCTGTCCTCAAAACAGGATCTCCTAAGTCATCAATGTCGACATCGCCTTCCTTTTCCAATACACTATTGTTCAAGTCGTCCCCATCATACAGTTTCTCAATGTATTCCTTCCATCGTTAGCTCTATCTTCTGAGCTTAAAAGAGGTTTCCCATCGGCAGTTTAATGTTCATACCTCTTTTCTTCATTTCTCCCAAAATTCTGTTTGATCTTTCTATATGCAACATCTACTTTTCCTACGACCATTTCCTTTTCTACTTCTTCACACTTTTCTTGTAGCCATTTTTCTTTTGCTATTTTGCATTTCCTATTTATTTGATTTCTAAATTGCCTGTACTGCTCTCTTCCTGCTTCATCCTGAGCATTTTTGTACCTTCTCTCTGATCCATCAGCTGCAAAATTTCTTCTGTGATCCAAGGTTTTCGGGCAGCTTGTTCCCTAAAGCCTAAGGTTTCTTTGCCAGCTTTCATTATTTCGGTCTTTAATGCATTCCATTCGTCCTCGGTTGAGCTCCTTTCACAGTTAATTCTTAGACCTAAGTCTACCATTTCTGCAAATTTTTCTCTTGTGCTAGATTGTTTCAGTTTATTCACTTCCAGTCTGTTCTGCTTATACTGCTTCCTTATTCGCTTGAATTTCAGCCTGCACTTCATTACTATCAAATTATGTGGTCCTGCTCCTGGGTACGCTTTACAGTCTAGAACTTGATTCCTGAATCTCTGTTTGACCATGATATAATCTAGCTGATATCTGCCTGTATCCCCAGGACGTTTCCAGGTGTATATTCTTCTTGCATGGTTCTTAAACAGTGTGTTCGCCACTACTAGCTTATATCTTTCACAAAATTCTAGCAACCTGCTTCCTCGCTCATTTCTTTCTCCTAGACCAAAACTTCCTACAGTATTCCCCTCTTTTCCTTCTCCCACTATTGCATTCCAATCACCCATGATTATTAGATTTTCCTCCCCTTTCACATATTGGATTAATTCTTCAATTTCAGCGTATATTTTTTCTATTTCTTCGTCATCTTCCTGTGACGTTGGCATATATACTTGTACTAATGTGGTTGGGACGGGCTTAGTTTCTAACCTCATCAAAATAATCCTGTCACTAAATTGTTCATAATAACTCACCCGTTTCCCTACTTTCTTGTTCATTACAAATCCTACACCAGTGACTCCATTGACAGCTTGTGTGCTAATTATCCTGTGTTCCCCAGACCAGAAATCCTGTGCGTCCTTCCATTTAATCTCACTAATCCCAACAACATCTAACTTAAGTTGTTCCATCTCCCTTTTTAAGTTTTCTAACCTACCTGCCCTATTCAGACTTCTAACATTCCACGCTCCGACTCGTAGAATGTTTCTATCCATTCTGATGACTCCTCCCTGAGCAGTCCCCACCCGGAGATCCGATTGGGGGACTATTTTACCTCCGGAATATTTTACCCAGGAAGAAGCCATCATGATATATGTAATTTGAGAGGATTACATGTCCTCGGGATACCCTTTGGGTCTTTAATGCAGTGGTTTCCCGTTGCCTTCTGCATCCCCATGCCGTTGATCATTTCTGATTCATCCGCCTTTAGGGGCCGTTTCCAACCCCAAGGGCAAGAGGGTGCCCTGAACCGCTCCCCGCTCTTCCGCCCTCCTTTCGGAGGCCGTTGGCAAGCAGTGGGTGACTCCTTATACCGGGAATCTTTCAGTCGCCAGAGCCTCGTCCGTGCAAACAGGGTGCACCACGTGAAGGAGAGGTTGACATTTGGTTGGAAAGACTAGTCTCTCCAAACCCTTACACCCCTAATATAATAAATGTTAATTACTAAATTTATTCAATATTAAATTAAATTGTTTCAATTTAAAGTAACTGTCATTAATAGGTGAGCAATTAGCGGGACTAATGATGAAGATGAATTATTCTTGCGTTGGCTATCCTCTCCATATGAGTGAATGAATGAAATCAATTTCTTAGGTTCACTCCTTCTTTTTGCTGTGAATCGAAATATTATTACTCTAAAACAACTAAGTGTTACATGATACTACTTAATATTTAGATATAAATCCGGTTGGAGCAACATCTGATTGCCTATTGTCGGGACTTCTTTGCATCCGAACGTTTTTTCGCTCAAATATCAGTCAGCAAAGGAACAGAATGAAACTTTTGTTTCTGCAAAGTTGGCCTAAACACCATTGGTGTTAAGACGTTAAAGACTTAAAATTAATATTTTTTAGGCATAGACTTTTTTTTATTGTAATGGTCTGAGATCGTAATAAAATATTACTGTCAATTTGTAGATTCTGTGTCACTCGCAAAGCTATACCTGACTTATACAACAATACTTAACCAACCACAAGATCATAAAATTAATTTTGCAATGTTGGGTGAAAGGTAACGTTCTGGCCTCGCATTCGCTAGGACGCGGGTTCGAATCCCCGGACAGGCATCCAGATTTGGGTTTTCCCGTGGTTTCCCAAACCCTCCAGGTGAATGCTTCAAAAGCCCTTGGCCGAATTCCTTCCCGTTCCTTGCCCCCAGTATTTTCCCCTCTAATGACGTCGACGAGGACGAGGCTTAAAGCCATAAACAAAACAAGCATAACAGTAAACACATAATTACAGCTACTCTACTGGTATAGTGTTACTCTGTGTTCACCCCCAAACGAAAGACAATGAACTATCTGCGTTCAACTGGAAATGGTGAATATCAAACCGGTGTCACATTTTTCTCTGGGCGATTTTAAAATAACAGATAAATGAAAGGACATTTACCGATGAATATTGTTGGTTTGTATTTGTTGAGCTACGAAAAACGCCAAAGTATTCGATGCTGAAAAACATGGATGTTTTTAAGCCATGCATCGAAAAATATCGATGCAGGGTTCCGATGTTTTACATGGAATAAAAACATCGATATACTTTCCGAGTGGACACCCTAGGGTAGCGGTAACGATCTCGCCTCGCATTCGGGACGCAGGTTCAAACTCCCGTCCGGCCATCCAGATTTGGGTTTTCACATGGTTTCTCCAAATCACTCCAGGCGAAATGCTGGGATAGTTACTTCAAAAAGGCCATGACCGAATTTCTTCCAGTTCATTGCCCCAGTCCTTTCCCGCCGTCGATAATTCGTTTAGTCAGAGGCAAAAAATTGTAATAATAATAATAATAATAAACTTAGTTTTTATTAATCACATATTACTTATCTCTGAAATACCTGAGGTGTTTCATAGTATCGTAAGCCGTTAAACTTATTAAAGAGTATAAACCCACGCTTGAGAACAAAACGAATTAGAAGTTTTTGACACTCTGCAGACAATGCATTCATTGATTTACAGGAAACTGAAAATCATCAAATGACAGCGTAGTAATTCAAGAGGTTCTAATTTAAATCTCCAAGTGTTGTGTAGAGCCAAAATTCCATCAATCACAAATCGTTTAGCTTGATTTATGACCGGTACCTTGAATTGTTGCGAAAACTTGTCGAAACTGATTGTAACCAAGCGGGATGAAGAGGGAGACGGATACTCTAATGAATAAATTCAAGAAACGGCGAGAAAAACTTTTTACGGTTGAAGGCGATCACCTTCAGTTATTAGGAATGGGGATGATGAACCAAATGAAGACCGCTGGAAAATACTCTTTTTTCGAGAGTAACAGTGCACCCTGAATCCATTATCAAACGAAAGATGTTGTTGTAAACTTGGTCCATTATATGAAAGTGGAATCTGTCCCTCATTGTCGAATAATTTCAAGGAGAAAATGTTGAAAATGTAAAGAAAATGCAGGTTCCCCAAGGACAGAAAAATATTCTTGAAGTGATCTAAAATCAAGTTGGTGCTGTTTCTTTACAACTGTATGTCACAAAATTAATACTGTTTCCGTACTTTTGTACGTCAGTGTAAGATACGTGAATTTGCTTCTAAAAATATGAAAACTGTGTTGAAAATTTTGAATTTCCTTGCTTCTGCAACATTTTACAGCAGAGAAAAATGTGAGTGATATTTCTTTTTAAACTGCGAAAAATGGTACAATTTTGCCGAAATTTCTTTTACACTTGTTTAGAAGATACATAAAAATTAGATGATCATGTGTACATAATATTCTAATCTAACTGGTTAGAGCTCCGCAAAACATATTCCACAAAAAAAACTGTAAATATAAAACCTAATGTATTGTACACTTGCACAAACACGTTACAGTGTGGAATTCTGAATTGAGTGAAAGATTATTATTCTCAGTAGACTTTGGAAATGTGGATTTTCATTTAATTACTCGATTATTTAATGATTAATCAAGGAATCAAAAACTAACATAACACAGACCTCTTTAATTCATTTTAAATTATTCAAAAAATCCCTAAGTACTCGTTTCTATAGTTACATTTTGAGATTAGTTTGTACGAGGAATGCACAAAGCAAAGCATAACTAGGGAAGTTTGTTGTAGTCTTCTTCTCGAGATGACCTTCAGCACAATATAATTTTGAAGCTCAAGTAGGTCACCAAAAGGCGCGTTGCCACGATCCCTTGTAACGAAGGCGAGACGGGACGGAACGGGACGAATACTCAACCACACGCCATGGGAACAGGGCCGCCTCTGCTAGCGGAGACGAGACGCAGCTACCCACTCTGAGTCGGTAAACATCACAGGCGTGTGTAGCGGTGCGCTGTTGCCATCGGTTTGCAGCAGCGGTGCGCACCCCTTCTGTTGCTGTAAAGTGCTCTGTGCCAAACGACACTAGGCAACGTGGTGCGGAGGTGGCGGCGAGGTAATCTAGGACTAACCTGCGACCCGCGGTCGTCCCTACACTTCCGCTCATGAGGTGCCGTCCCGTCTCGCCTTCGTTACAAGGGATTGTGGGAACGCGCCTTAAAATAGTAACCCAGGGAGCTACAGTTGGCAACATTGTTTTGCTGTCATCAGTCTCTGGATTGGTTTGTTGCAATCGTCCATCCCTTCCTATCTTGTGGTAGCCTTTTCATCTTAACACACGCCTTTCACCCACGTACTCCATTACCCGATTCATATCTTCTAATCTCTGCCTTCCTCTGCAGTTCTTACCTTCGACTGTTCCCTTCAATAACAAATTAACCAATCCTGCGTGTCTCAAAATGCGCACCCAATCATCCTGTCTCTTTTTTCTGTAATACTGTTCCATGAAAACTCCGCCTTCCATCCCCTTCATTTCCTAAACTCGTTCCTTTTTAAGTCCACTTAATTTTCAGCACCCTTCTATTGCACCACATTTTAAATGCTTCAATTTTCCTCCATTATGGTATTCATAAAGTCCATGCTTTGCTGGAAACTAACAATATTTTATCGCTCGAATTCCTTCTTAACTTTAAAACCTGTACCATTTTGTGACTGTGCGTAAACAGCAATAATTCTTAGACAGGATATATATTAGTGATTTACTGATTTAAAATCAGAATGTAAATTACACAGTGTAAGCATATAAATGGAAAATAGAACTGATAAACATTTTAACTGTAAATGGTCAACCGAAAATTGCTGTAAATAATGCCGACGACGTACCAATCTAATTATGGCCTAAAGAAAAA